>OX336390.1:656309921-657682921 GCA_946902985.2 Meconema thalassinum
TTTCCGTCAAGATGGCGGCGATATAAAACATGACACTGAGGTGCCTTTTACTAGTACTACCTCTGTACCAAATTTCGTTCCATTCGGTTGCACCGTGTTCGAATTAATAGGGGGAATCTATTTTCACACAAAGATGGCCGCCATCCGCAAACTATTACGCTGATGACCTATTAGATTGGTCAAAGGATGCCCCCTCCATAAAGGTATGTAGTTGCAAAATTTGGTAGAGATCGGATGATTAGGTTAATCGTAATTTGATTTAAGCTTTGAACATTCGTGTGGCCGCCATTACGTTTCAGTCAAGATAGCGGCGATATAAAACATGACACTGAGGTGCCCTTTGCTGGTGCTACTTCAGTACCAAATTTCGTTCCATTCGGTTCCACCGTGTTCGAATTAATAGGCGGAATCAGTTTTGACATAAAGATGGCCGCCATCCGCAAACTATTAGGCTAATAACCTATTAGATTGGCCAAAGGAAGCTCCCTCCATAAAGGTATGTTGTTGCAAAGTGTGGTAGAGATCGGATGGTTATGTTAGTCGTAATTTAACTTAAGCTTTGAACATTTGTGTGGCCGCTATTACGTTTCCGTCAATATGGCGGCGATATAAAACATGACACTGAGATACCCTTTGCTAGTGCAACCTCTGTACCAAATTTCGTTCCATTCGGTTTCACCGTGTTTAAATTAATAGGGGGAATTGATTTTCACACAATGATGGCCGCCATCCGCAAACTATTAGGCTAATGACCTATTCATTTGGTCAAAAGATGCTTCCTCTACAAGGGTATGTTGTTGCAAAATTTGGTAGAGATCGGATGATTAGGTTAATCGTAATTTGATTTAAGCTTTGAACATTTGTGTGACCGCCATTACGTTTCCGTCAAGATGGCGGCGATATAAAACATGACACTGAGGTGCATTTAATTAGTACTACCTCTGTAGCAAATTTCGTTCCATTCGGTTGCACCGTGTTCGAATTAATAGGGGGAATCGATTTTCACACCAAGATGGCCGCCATCCGCAAACTATTACGCTGATGACCTATTAGATTGGTCAAAGGATGCTCCCTCCATAAAGGTATGTAGTTGCAAAATTTGGTAGAGATCGGATGATTAGGTTAGTCGTAATTTGATTTAAGCTTTGAACATTCGTGTGGCCGCCATTACGTTTCTGTCAAGATAGCGGCGATATAAAACATGACACTGAGGTGCCCTTTGCTAGTGCTACTTCGGTACCAAATTTCGTTCCATTCGGTTCCACTGTGTTCGAATTAATAGGCGGAATTAATTTTGACATAAAGATGGCCGCCATCCGCAAACTATTAGGCTGATAACCTATTAGATTGGCCAAAGGAAGCTCCCTCCATAAAGGTATGTTGTTGCAAAGTGAGGTAGAGATCGGATGGTTATGTTAGTCGTAATTTAACTTAAGCTTTGAACCTTTGTGTGGCCGCAATTACGTTTCCGTCAATATGGCGGCGATATAAAACGTGACACTGAGATGCCCTTTGCTAGTGCTACCTCTGTACCAAATTTCGTTCCATTCGGTTGCACCGCGTTCGAATTAATAGGGGGAATCGATTTTCACACAAATATGGCCGCCATCCGCAAACTATAACGCTAATGACCTATTAGTTTGGTCAAAGGATGCTCCCCCCCATAAAGGTATGTTGTTGCAAAATTTGGTAGAGATCGGATGATTAGGTTAGTCGTAATTTGATTTAAGCTTTGAACATGTGTGTGGCCGCCATTACGTTTCCGTCAAGATGGCGGTGATATAAAACATGACATTGAGGTGCCCTTTGCTAGTGCTACTTCAGTACCAAATTTCGTTCCATTCGGTTCCACCGTGTTCGAATTAATAGGCGGAATTAATTTTGACATAAAGATGGCCGCCATTCGCATACTATTAGGCTAATAACCTATTAGATTGGCCAAAGGAAGCTCCCTCCATAAAGGTATGATGCTGCAAAGTGTGGTAGAGATCGGATGGTTATGTTAGTCGTAATTTAACTTAAGCTTTGAAGATTTGTGTGGCCGCCATTACGTTTATGTCAATATGGCGGCGATATAAAACATGACACTGAGATGCCCCTTGCTAGTGCTATCTTAGTACAAAATTTCGTTCCATTCGGTTTCACCGTGTTTGAATTAATAGGGGAAATCGATTCTGACACAGAGAGGGCCGCCATCCGCAAACTATTAGGCGAATGACCTATTAGATTGGTCAAAGGATGCTCCCTCCATAAAGGTATGTAGTTGCAAAATTTGGTAGAGATCGGATGATTAGGTTAATCGTAATTTGATTTAAGCTTTGAACATTCGTGTGGCCGCCATTACGTTTCCATCAAGACGGCGGCGATATAAAACATGACACTGAGGTGCCCTTTGCTAGTGCAACCTCTGTACCAAATTTCGTTCCATTCGGTTTCACCGTGTTTAAATTAATAGGGGAATTGATTTTCACACAAAGATGGCCGCCATCCGCAAACTATTAGGCTAATGACCTATTCATTTGGTCAAAGGATGCTTCCTCTATAAGGGTATGTTGTTGCAAAATTTGGTAGAGATCGGATGATTAGGTTAATCGTAATTTGATTTAAGCTTTGAACATTTGTGTGGCCGCCATTACGTTTCCGTCAAGATGGCGGCGATATAAAACATGACACTGAGGTGCCTTTAATTAGTACTACCTCTGTACCAAATTTCGTTCCATTCGGTTGCACCGTGTTCGAATTAATAGGGGGAATCGATTTTCACACAAATATGGCCGCCATCCGCAAACTATTAAGCTGATGACCTATTAGTTTGGTCAAAGGATGCTCCCCCCATGAAGGTATGTTGTTGCCAAATTTGGTAGAGATCGGATGATTAGGTTAGTCGTAATTTGATTTAAGCTTTGAACATTTGTGTGGCCGCCATTACGTTTCCGTCAAGACGGCGGTGATATAAAACATGACACTGAGGTGCCCTTTGCGAGTGCTACATCAGTACCAAATTTCGTTCCATTCGGTTCCACCGTGTTCGAATTAATAGGCGGAATCAATTTTGACATAAAGATGGCCGCCATCCGCAAACTATTAGGCTAATAACCTATTAGATTGGCCAAAGGAAGCTCCCTCCATAAAGGTATGTTGTTGCAAAGTGTGGTAGAGATCGGATGGTTATGTTAGTCGTAATTTAACTTAAGCTTTGAACATTTGTGTGGCCGCCATTACGTTTCTGTCAATATGGCGGCGATATAAAACATGAAACTAAGATGCCCTTTGCTAGTGCTACCTCTGTACCAAATTTCGTTCCATTCGGTTTCACCGTGTTTGAATTAATAGGGGGAATTGATTTTTACACAAAGATGGCCGCCATCCGCAAATTATTAGGCTAATGACCTATTCATTTGGTCAAAAGTTGCTTCCTCTATAAGGGTATGTTGTTGCAAAATTTGGTAGAGATCGGATGATTAGGTTAATCGTAATTTGATTTAAGCTTTGAACATTTGTGTGGCCGCCATTACGTTTCCGTCAAGATGGCGGCGATATAAAACATGACACTGAGGTGCCTTTTACTAGTACTACCTCTGTACCAAATTTCGTTCCATTCGGTTGCACCGTGTTCGAATTAATAGGGGGAATCTATTTTCACACAAAGATGGCCGCCATCCGCAAACTATTACGCTGATGACCTATTAGATTGGTCAAAGGATGCCCCCTCCATAAAGGTATGTAGTTGCAAAATTTGGTAGAGATCGGATGATTAGGTTAATCGTAATTTGATTTAAGCTTTGAACATTCGTGTGGCCGCCATTACGTTTCAGTCAAGATAGCGGCGATATAAAACATGACACTGAGGTGCCCTTTGCTGGTGCTACTTCAGTACCAAATTTCGTTCCATTCGGTTGCACCGTGTTCGAATTAATAGGGCGAATTTATTTTCACACAAATATGGCCGCCATCCGAAAACTATTACGCTAATGACCTATTAGTTTGGTCAAAGGATGCTCCCCCCCATAAAGGTATGTTGTTGCAAAATTTGGTAGAGATCGGATGATTAGGTTAGTCGTAATTTGATTTAAGCTTTGAACATGTGTGTGGCCGCCATTACGTTTCCGTCAAGATGGCGGTGATATAAAACATGACATTGAGGTGCCCTTTGCTAGTGCTACTTCAGTACCAAATTTCGTTCCATTCGGTTCCACCGTGTTCGAATTAATAGGCGGAATTAATTTTGACATAAAGATGGCCGCCATCCGCATACTATTAGGCTAATAACCTATTAGATTGGCCAAAAGGAAGCTCCCTCGATAAAGGTATGTTGCTGCAAAGTGTGGTAGAGATCGGATGGTTAGGTTAGTCGTAATTTAACTTAAGCTTTGAAGATTTGTGTGGCCGCCATTACGTTTATGTCAATATGGCGGCGATATAAAACATGACACTGAGATGCCCCTTGCTAGTGCTATCTTTGTACAAAATTTCGTTCCATTCGGTTTCACCGTGTTTGAATTAATAGGGGAAATCGATTCTGACACAGAGAGGGCCGCCATCCGCAAACTATTAGGCGAATGACCTATTAGATTGGTCAAAGGATGCTCCCTCCATAAAAGTATGTAGTTGCAAAATTTGGTAGAGATCGGATGATTAGGTTAATCGTAATTTGATTTAAGCTTTGAACATTCGTGTGGCCGCCATTACGTTTCCGTCAAGACGGCGGCGATATAAAACATGACACTGAGGTGCCCTTTGCTAGTGCTACTTCTGTACCAAATTTCGTTCCATTCGGTTCCACCGTGTTCGATTTAATAGGGGGAATCAATTTTGACATAAAGATGGCCGCCATCCGCAAACTATTAGGCTAATAACCTACTAGATTGGCCAAAGGATGCTCCCTCCATAAATGTATCTGGTTGCAAAGTTTGGTAGAGATCGGATGGTTATGTTAGTCGTAATTTAACTTAAGCTTTGAACATTTGTGTGGCCGCCATTACGTTTTTGTCAATATGGCGGCGATATAAAACATGACACTGAGATGCCCTTTGCTAGTGCAACCTCTGTACCAAATTTCGTTCCATTCGGTTTAACCGTGTTTAAATTAATAGGGGAATTGATTTTCACACAAATATGGCCGCCATCCGCAAATTATTAGGCTAATGACCTATTCATTTGGTCAAAGGATGCTTCCTCTATAGGGGTATGTTGTTGCAAAATTCGGTAGAGATCGGATGATTAGGTTAATCGTAATTTGATTTAAGCTTTGAACATTTGTGTGGCCGCCATTACGTTTCCGTCAAGATGGCGGCGATATAAAACATGACACTGAGGTGCCTTTAAATAGTACTACCTCTGTACCAAATTTCGTTCCATTCGGTTGCACCGTGTTCGAATTAATAGGGGGAATCTATTTTCACACAAAGATGGCCGCCATCCGCAAACTATTACGCTGATGACCTATTAGATTGGTCAAAGGATGCCCCCTCCATAAAGGTATGTAGTTGCAAAATTTGGTAGAGATCGGATGATTAGGTTAATCGTAATTTGATTTAAGCTTTGAACATTCGTGTGGCCGCCATTACGTTTCAGTCAAGATAGCGGCGATATAAAACATGACACTGAGGTGCCCTTTGCTGGTGCTACTTCAGTACCAAATTTCGTTCCATTCGGTTCCACCGTGTTCGAATTAATAGGCGGAATCAGTTTTGACATAAAGATGGCCGCCATCCGCAAACTATTAGGCTAATAACCTATTAGGTTGGCCAAAGGAAGCTCCCTCCATAAAGGTATGTTGTTGCAAAGTGTGGTAGAGATCGGATGGTTATGTTAGTCGTAATTTAACTTAAGCTTTGAACATTTGTGTGGTCGCTATTACGTTTCCGTCAATATGGCGGCGATATAAAACATGACAATGAGATGCCCTTTGCTAGTGCAACCTCTGTACCAAATTTCGTTCCATTCGGTTTCACCGTGTTTAAATTAATAGGGGAATTGATTTTCACACAAAGATGGCCGCCATCCGCAAACTATTAGGCTAATGACCTATTCATTTGGTCAAAGGATGCTTCCTCTATAAGGGTATGTTGTTGCAAAATTTGGTAGAGATCGGATGATTAGGTTAATCGTAATTTGATTTAAGCTTTGAACATTTGTGTGGCCGCCATTACGTTTCCGTCAAGATGGCGGCGATATAAAACAAGACACTGAGGTGCCTTTAATTAGTACTACCTCTGTACTAAATTTCGTTCCATTCGGTTGCACCGTGTTCGAATTAATAGGGGGAATCGATTTTCACACAAATATGGCCGCCATCCGCAAACTATTACGCTGATGACCTATTAGTTTGGTCAAAGGATGCTCCCCCCATAAAGGTATGTTGTTGCCAAATTTGGTACAGATCGGATGATTAGGTTAGTCGTAATTTGATTTAAGCTTTGAACATTTGTTTGGCCGCCATTACGTTTCAGTCAAGATGGCGGTGATATAAAACATGACACTGAGGTGCCCTTTGCTAGTGCTACTTCAGTACCAAATTTCGTTCCATTCGGTTCCACCGTGTTCGAATTAATAGGCGGAATCAATTTTGACATAAAGATGGCCGCCATCCGCAAACTATTAGGCTAATAACCTATTAGATTGGCCAAAGGAAGCTCCCTCCATAAAGGTATGTTGTTGCAAAATTTGGTAGAGATCGGATGATTAGGTTAATCGTAATTTGATTTAAGCTTTGAACATTTGTGTGGCCGCCATTACGTTTCCATCAAGATGGCGGCGATATAAAACATGACACTGAGGTGCCTTTTGCTAGCACTACCTCTGTACCAAATTTCGTTCCATTCGGTTGCACCGTGTTCGAATTAATAGGGGGAATCGATTTTCACACCAAGATGGCCGCCATCCGCAAACTATTACGCTGATGACCTATTATATTGGTCAAAGGATGCTCCCTCCATAAAGGTATGTAGTTGCAAAATTAGATAGAGATCGGATGATTAGGTTAGTCGTAATTTGATTTAAGCTTTGAACATTCGTGTGGCCGCCATTACGTTTCTGTCAAGATAGCGGCGATATAAAACATGACCTGAGGTGCCCTTTGCTAGTGCTACTTCGGTACCAAATTTCGTTCCATTCGGTTCCACCGTGTTCGAATAAATAGGCGGAATCAATTTTGACATAAAGATGGCCGCCATCCGCAAACTATTAGGCTGATAACCTATTAGATTGGCCAAAGGAAGCTCCCTCCATAAAGGTATGTTGTTGCAAAGTGAGGTAGAGATCGGATGGTTATGTTAGTCGTAATTTAACTTAAGCTTTGAACATTTGTGTGGCCGCAATTACGTTTCCGTCAATATGGCGGCGATATAAAACGTGACACTGAGATGCCCTTTGCTAGTGCTACCTCTGTACCAAATTTCGTTCCATTCGGTTGCACCGTGTTCGAATTAATAGGGGGAATCGATTTTCACACAAATATGGCCGCCATCCGAAAACTATTACGCTAATGACCTATTAGTTTGGTCAAAGGATGCTCCCCCCCATAAAGGTATGTTGTTGCAAAATTTGGTAGAGATCGGATGATTAGGTTAGTCGTAATTTGATTTAAGCTTTGAACATGTGTGTGGCCGCCATTACGTTTCCGTCAAGATGGCGGCGATATAAAACATGACACTGAGATGCCCCTTGCTAGTGCTATCTTTGTACAAAATTTCGTTCCATTCGGTTTCACCGTGTTTGAATTAATAGGGGAAATCGATTCTGACACAGAGAGGGCCGCCATCCGCAAACTATTAGGTGAATGACCTATTAGATTGGTCAAAGGATGCTCCCTCCATAAAGGTATGTAGTTGCAAAATTTGGTAGAGATCGGATGATTAGGTTAATCGTAATTTGATTTAAGCTTTGAACATTCGTGTGGCCGCCATTACGTTTCCGTCAAGACGGCGGCGATATAAAACATGACACTGAGGTGCCCTTTGCTAGTGCTACTTCTGTACCAAATTTCGTTCCATTCGGTTCCACCGTGTTCGATTTAATAGGGGGAATCAATTTTGACATAAAGATGGCCGCCATCCGCAAACTATTAGGCTAATAACCTATTAGATTGGACAAAGGATGCTCCCTCCATAAAGGTATGTGGTTGCAAAGGTTGGTAGAGATCGGATGGTTATGTTAGTCGTAATTTAACTTAAGCTTTGAACATTTGTGTGGCCGCCATTACGTTTCTGTCAATATGGCGGCGATATAAAACATGACACTGAGATGCCCTTTGCTAATGCTACCTCTGTAACAAATTTCGTTCCATTCGGTTTCACCGTGTTTGAATTAATAGGGGGAATTGATTTTTACACAAAGATGGCCGCCATCCGCAAATTATTAGGCTAATGACCTATTCATTTGGTCAAAGGATGCTTCCTCTATAAGGGTATGTTGTTGCAAGATTTGGTAGAGATCGGATGATTAGGTTAATCGTAATTTGATTTAAGCTTTGAACATTTGTGTGGCCACCATAACGTTTCCGTCAAGATGGCGGCGATATAAAACATGACACTGAGGTGCCTTTTATTAGTACTACCTCTGTACCAATTTTCGTTCCATTCGGTTGCACCGTGTTCGAATTAATAGGGGGAATCGATTTTCACACAAATATGGCCGCCATCCGCAAACTATTACGCTGATGACCTATTAGATTGGTCAAAGGATGCTCCCTCCATAAAGGTATGTAGTTGCAAAATTTGGTAGAGATCGGATGATTAGGTTAATCGTAATTTGATTTAAGCTTTGAACATTCGTGTGGCCGCCATTACGTTTCCGTCAAGACGGCGGCGATATAAAACATGACACTGAGGTGCCCTTTGCTAGTGCTACTTCTGTACCAAATTTCGTTCCATTCGGTTCCACCGTGTTCGAATTAATAGGGGGAATCAATTTTGACATAAAGCTGGCCGCCATCCGCAAACTATTAGGCTAATAACCTATTAGATTGGCCAAAGGATGCTCCCTCCATAAAGGTATGTTGTTGCAATGTTTGGTAGAAATCGGATGGTTATGTTAGTCGTAATTTAACTTAAGCTTTGAACATTTGTGTGGCCGCCATTACGTTTCTGTCAATATGGCGGCGATATAAAACATGACACTGAGATGCCCTTTGCTAGTGCTACTTCTGTACCAAATTTCGTTCCATTCGGTTCCACCGTGTTCGAATTAATAGGGGGAATCAATTTTGACATAAAGCTGGCCGCCATCCGCAAACTATTAGGCTAATAACCTATTAGATTGGCCAAAGGATGCTCCCTCCATAAAGGTATGTTGTTGCAATGTTTGGTAGAAATCGGATGGTTATGTTAGTCGTAATTTAACTTAAGCCTTGAACATTTGTGTGGCCGCCATTACGTTTCCGTCAATATGGCGGCGATATAAAACATGACACTGTGATGCCCTTTGCTAGTGCTACTTCTGTACCAAATTTCGTTCCATTCGGTTTCACCGTGTTTGAATTAATAGGGGGAAATGATTTTCACACAAAGATGGCCGCCATCCGCAAACTGTTAGGCTAATGACCTATTCATTTGGTCAAAGGATGCTTCCTCTATAAGGGTATGTTGTTGCAAAATTTGGTAGAGATCGGATGATTAGGTTAATCGTAATTTGATTTAAGCTTTGAACATTTGTGTGGCCGCCATTACGTTTCCGTCAAGATGGCGGCGATATAAAACATGACACTGAGGTGCCTTTTATTAGTACTACCTCTGTACCAAATTTCGTTTCATTCGGTTGCACCGTGTTCGAATTAATAGGGGGAATCGATTTTCACACAAATATGGCCGCCATACGCAAACTATTACGCTGATGACCTATTAGTTTGGTCAAAGGATGCTCCCCCCATAAAGGTATGTTGTTGAAAAATTTGGTAGAGATCGGATGATTAGGTTAGTCGTAATTTGATTTAAGCTTTGAACATTTGTGTGGCCGCCATTACGTTTCCGTCAAGATGGCGGTGATATAAAACATGACACTGTTGTGCCCTTTGCTAGTGCTACTTCAGTACCAAATTTCGTTCCATTCGGTTTCACCGTGTTTGAATTAATAGGGGGAATTTATTTTTACACAAAGATGGCCGCCATCCGCAAATTATTAGGCTAATGACCTATTCATTTGGTCAAAAGATGCTTCCTCTATAAGGGTATGTTGTTGCAAAATTTGGTAGAGATCGGATGATTAGGTTAATCGTAATTTGATTTAAGCTTTGTACATTCGTGTGGCCGCCATTACGTTTCAGTCAAAATAGCGGCGATATAAAACATGACACTGAGGTGCCCTTTGCTAGTGCTACTTCAGTACCAAATTTCGTTCCATTCGGTTCCACCGTGTTCGAATTAATAGGCGGAATCAGTTTTGACATAAAGATGGCCGCCATCCGCAAAATATTAGGCTAATAACCTATTAGTTTGGCCAAAGGAAGCTCCCTCCATAAAGGTATGTTGTTGCAAAGTGTGGTAGAGATCGGATGGTTATGTTAGTCGTAATTTAACTTAAGCTTTGAACATTTGTGTGGCCGCTATTACGTTTCCGTCAATACAGCGGCGATATAAAACATGACACTGAGATGCCCTTTGCTAGTGCTACCTCTGTACCAAATTTCGTTCCATTCGGTTTCACCGTGTTTGAATTAATAGGGGGAATTGATTTTCCCACAAAGATGGCCGCCATCCGCAAACTGTTAGGCTAATGACCTATTCATTTGGTCAAAGGATGCTTCCTCTATAAAGGTATGTTGTTGCAAAATTTGGTAGAGATCGGATGATTAGGTTAATCGTAATTTGATTTAAGCTTTGAACATTTGTGTGGCCGCCATTACGTTTCCGTCAAGATGGCGGCGATATAAAACATGACACTGAGGTGCCTTTTATTAGTACTACCTCTGTACCAAATTTCGTTCCATTCGGTTGCACCGTGTTCGAATTAATAGGGGGAATCGATTTTCACACAAATATGGCCGCCATCCGCAAATTATTACGCTGATGACCTATTAGTTTGGTCAAAGGATGCTCCCCCCCATAAAGGTATGTTGTTGCAAAATTTGGTAGAGATCGGATGATTAGGTTAGTCGTAATTTGATTTAAGCTTTGAACATTTGTGTGGCTGCCATTACGTTTCCGTCAAGATGGCGGTGATATAAAACATGACACTGAGGTGCCCTTTGCTAGTGCTACTTCAGTACCAAATTTCGTTCCATTCGGTTCCACCGTGTTCGAATTAATAGGCGGAATCAATTTTGACATAAAGCTGGCCGCCATCCGCAAACTATTGGGCTAATAACCTATTAGATTGGCCAAAGGATGCTCCCTCCATAAAGGTATGTTGTTGCAAAGTTTGGTAGAAATCGGTAGTTATGTTAGTCGTAATTTAACTTAAGCTTTGAACATTTGTGTGGCCGCCATTACGTTTCTGTCAATATGGCGGCGATATAAAACATGACACTGAGATGCCCTTTGCTAGTGCTACCTCTGTACCAAATTTCGTTCCATTCGGTTTCACCGTGTTTGAATTAATAGGGGGAATTGATTTTCACACAAAGATGGCCGCCATCCGCAAACTGTTAGGCTAATGACCTATTCATTTGGTCAAAGGATGCTTCCTCTATAAGGGTATGTTGTTGCAAAATTTGGTAGAGATCGGATGATTAGGTTAATCGTAATTTGATTTAAGCTTTGAACGTTTGTGTGGCCGCCATTACGTTTCCGTCAAGATGGCGGCGATATAAAACATGACACTGAGGTGCCTTTTATTAGTACTACCTCTGTACCAAATTTCGTTCCATTCGGTTGCACCGTGTTTGAATTAATAGGGGGAATCGATTTTCACACAAACATGGCCGCCATCCGCAAACTATTACGCTGATGACCTATTAGTTTGGTTAAAGGATGCTCCCCCCATAAAGGTATGTTGTTGCAAAATATGGTAGAGATCGGATGATTAGGTTAGTCGTAATTTGATTTAAGCTTTGAACATTTGTGTGGCCGCCATTACGTTTCCGTCAAGATGGCGGTGATATAAAACATGACACTGAGGTGCCCTTTGCTAGTGCTACTTCAGTCCCAAATTTCGTTCCATTCGGTTCCACCGTGTTCGAATTAATAGGCGGAATCAATTTTGACATAAAGATGGCCGCCATCCGCAAACTATTAGGCTAATAACCTATTAGATTGGCCAAAGGAAGCTCCCTCCATAAAGGTATGTTGTTGCAAAGTGTGGTAGAGATCGGATGGTTATGTTAGTCGTAATTTAACTTAAGCTTTGAACATTTGTGTGGCCGCCATTACGTTTCTGTCAATATGGCGGCGATATAAAACATGACACTGAGATGCCCTTTGCTAGTGCTACCTCTGTACCAAATTTCGTTCCATTCGGTTTCACCGTGTTTGAATTAAAAGGGGGAATTGATTTTTACACAAAGATGGCCGCCATCCGCAAATTATTAGGCTAATGACCTATTCATTTGGTCAAAAGATGCTTCCTCTATAAGGGTATGTTGTTGCAAAACTTGGTAGAGATCGGATGATTAGGTTAATCGTAATTTGATTTAAGCGTTGAACATTTGTGTGGCCGCCATTACGTTTCCGTCAAGATGGCGGCGATATAAAACATGACACTGAGGTGCCTTTTACTAGTACTACCTCTGTACCAAATTTCGTTCCATTCGGTTGCACCGTGTTCGAATTAATAGGGGGAATCTATTTTCACACAAAGATGGCCGCCATCCGCAAACTATTACGCTGATGACCTATTAGATTGGTCAAAGGATGCCCCCTCCATAAAGGTATGTAGTTGCAAAATTTGGTAGAGATCGGATGATTAGGTTAATCGTAATTTGATTTAAGCTTTGAACATTCGTGTGGCCGCCATTACGTTTCAGTCAAGATAGCGGCGATATAAAACATGACACTGAGGTGCCCTTTGCTGGTGCTACTTCAGTACCAAATTTCGTTCCATTCGGTTCCACCGTGTTCGAATTAATAGGCGGAATCAGTTTTGACATAAAGATGGCCGCCATCCGCAAACTATTAGGCTAATATCCTATTAGATTGGCCAAAGGAAGCTCCCTCCATAAAGGTATGTTGTTGCAAAGTGTGGTAGAGATCGGATGGTTATGTTAGTCGTAATTTAACTTAAGCTTTGAACATTTGTGTGGCCGCTATTACGTTTCCGTCAATATGGCGGCGATATAAAACATGACACTGAGATACCCTTTGCTAGTGCAACCTCTGTACCAAATTTCGTTCCATTCGGTTTCACCGTGTTTAAATTAATAGGGGGAATTGATTTTCACACAATGATGGCCGCCATCCGCAAACTATTAGGCTAATGACCTATTCATTTGGTCAAAAGATGCTTCCTCTACAAGGGTATGTTGTTGCAAAATTTGGTAGAGATCGGATGATTAGGTTAATCGTAATTTGATTTAAGCTTTGAACATTTGTGTGGCCGCCATTACGTTTCCGTCAAGATGGCGGCGATATAAAACATGACACTGAGGTGCCTTTAATTAGTACTACCTCTGTAGCAAATTTCGTTCCATTCGGTTGCACCGTGTTCGAATTAATAGGGGGAATCGATTTTCACACCAAGATGGCCGCCATCCGCAAACTATTACGCTGATGACCTATTAGATTGGTCAAAGGATGCTCCCTCCATAAAGGTATGTAGTTGCAAAATTTGGTAGAGATCGGATGATTAGGTTAGTCGTAATTTGATTTAAGCTTTGAACATTTGTGTGGCCGCCATTACGTTTCTGTCAAGATAGCGGCGATATAAAACATGACACTGAGGTGCCCTTTGCTAGTGCTACTTCGGTACCAAATTTCGTTCCATTCGGTTCCACTGTGTTCGAATAAATAGGCGGAATCAATTTTGACATAAAGATGGCCGCCATCCGCAAACTATTAGGCTGATAACCTATTAGATTGGCCAAAGGAAGCTCCCTCCATAAAGGTATGTTGTTGCAAAGTGAGGTAGAGATCGGATGGTTATGTTAGTCGTAATTTAACTTAAGCTTTGAACCTTTGTGTGGCCGCAATTACGTTTCCGTCAATATGGCGGCGATATAAAACGTGACACTGAGATGCCCTTTGCTAGTGCTACCTCTGTACCAAATTTCGTTCCATTCGGTTGCACCGTGTTCGAATTAATAGGGGGAATCGATTTTCACACAAATATGGCCGCCATCCGCAAACTATTACGCTAATGACCTATTAGTTTGGTCAAAGGATGCTCCCCCCCATAAAGGTATGTTGTTGCAAAATTTGGTAGAGATCGGATGATTAGGTTAGTCGTAATTTGATTTAAGCTTTGAACATGTGTGTGGCCGCCATTACGTTTCCGTCAAGATGGCGGTGATATAAAACATGACATTGAGGTGCCCTTTGCTAGTGCTACTTCAGTACCAAATTTCGTTCCATTCGGTTCCACCGTGTTCGAATTAATAGGCGGAATTAATTTTGACATAAAGATGGCCGCCATTCGCATACTATTAGGCTAATAACCTATTAGATTGGCCAAAGGAAGCTCCCTCCATAAAGGTATGATGCTGCAAAGTGTGGTAGAGATCGGATGGTTATGTTAGTCGTAATTTAACTTAAGCTTTGAAGATTTGTGTGGCCGCCATTACGTTTATGTCAATATGGCGGCGATATAAAACATGACACTGAGATGCCCCTTGCTAGTGCTATCTTAGTACAAAATTTCGTTCCATTCGGTTTCACCGTGTTTGAATTAATAGGGGAAATCGATTCTGACACAGAGAGGGCCGCCATCCGCAAACTATTAGGCGAATGACCTATTAGATTGGTCAAAGGATGCTCCCTCCATAAAGGTATGTAGTTGCAAAATTTGGTAGAGATCGGATGATTAGGTTAATCGTAATTTGATTTAAGCTTTGAACATTCGTGTGGCCGCCATTACGTTTCCATCAAGAAGGCGGCGATATAAAACATGACACTGAGGTGCCCTTTGCTAGTGCTACTTCTGTACCAAATTTCGTTCCATTCGGTTCCACCGTGTTCGATTTAATAGGGGGAATCAATTTTGACATAAGGATGGCCGCCATCCGCAAACTATTAGGTTAATAACCTATTAGATTGGCCAAAGGATGCTCCCTCCATAAAGGTATGTGGTTGCAAAGTTTGGTAGAGATCGGATGGTTATGTTAGTCGTAATTTAACTTAAGCTTTGAACATATGTGTGGCCGCCATTACGTTTCTGTCAATATGGCGGCGATATAAAACATGACACTGAGATGCCCTTTGCTAGTGCAACCTCTGTACCAAATTTCGTTCCATTCGGTTTCACCGTGTTTAAATTAATAGGGGAATTGATTTTCACACAAAGATGGCCGCCATCCGCAAACTATTAGGCTAATGACCTATTCATTTGGTCAAAGGATGCTTCCTCTATAAGGGTATGTTGTTGCAAAATTTGGTAGAGATCGGATGATTAGGTTAATCGTAATTTGATTTAAGCTTTGAACATTTGTGTGGCCGCCATTACGTTTCCGTCAAGATGGCGGCGATATAAAACATGACACTGAGGTGCCTTTAATTAGTACTACCTCTGTACCAAATTTCGTTCCATTCGGTTGCACCGTGTTCGAATTAATAGGGGGAATCGATTTTCACACAAATATGGCCGCCATCCGCAAACTATTAAGCTGATGACCTATTAGTTTGGTCAAAGGATGCTCCCCCCATGAAGGTATGTTGTTGCCAAATTTGGTAGAGATCGGATGATTAGGTTAGTCGTAATTTGATTTAAGCTTTGAACATTTGTGTGGCCGCCATTACGTTTCCGTCAAGACGGCGGTGATATAAAACATGACACTGAGGTGCCCTTTGCGAGTGCTACATCAGTACCAAATTTCGTTCCATTCGGTTCCACCGTGTTCGAATTAATAGGCGGAATCAATTTTGACATAAAGATGGCCGCCATCCGCAAACTATTAGGCTAATAACCTATTAGATTGGCCAACGGAAGCTCCCTCCATAAAGGTATGTTGTTGCAAAGTGTGGTAGAGATCGGATGGTTATGTTAGTCGTAATTTAACTTAAGCTTTGAACATTTGTGTGGCCGCCATTACGTTTCTGTCAATATGGCGGCGATATAAAACATGAAACT
The DNA here is from genome assembly GCA_946902985.2 of Meconema thalassinum. NCBI lineage: Eukaryota > Metazoa > Arthropoda > Insecta > Orthoptera > Tettigoniidae > Meconema > Meconema thalassinum. The sequence continues at coordinate 656,326,074 of OX336390.1, forward strand.
AAGATGCCCTTTGCTAGTGCTACCTCTGTACCAAATTTCGTTCCATTCGGTTTCACCGTGTTTGAATTAATAGGGGGAATTGATTTTTACACAAAGATGGCCGCCATCCGCAAATTATTAGGCTAATGACCTATTCATTTGGTCAAAAGTTGCTTCCTCTATAAGGGTATGTTGTTGCAAAATTTGGTAGAGATCGGATGATTAGGTTAATCGTAATTTGATTTAAGCTTTGAACATTTGTGTGGCCGCCATTACGTTTCCGTCAAGATGGCGGCGATATAAAACATGACACTGAGGTGCCTTTTACTAGTACTACCTCTGTACCAAATTTCGTTCCATTCGGTTGCACCGTGTTCGAATTAATAGGGGGAATCTATTTTCACACAAAGATGGCCGCCATCCGCAAACTATTACGCTGATGACCTATTAGATTGGTCAAAGAATGCCCCCTCCATAAGGGTATGTAGTTGCAAAATTTGGTAGAGATCGGATGATTAGGTTAATCGTAATTTGATTTAAGCTTTGAACATTCGTGTGGCCGCCATTACGTTTCAGTCAAGATAGCGGCGATATAAAACATGACACTGAGGTGCCCTTTGCTGGTGCTACTTCAGTACCAAATTTCGTTCCATTCGGTTGCACCGTGTTCGAATTAATAGGGCGAATCGATTTTCACACAAATATGGCCGCCATCCGAAAACTATTACGCTAATGACCTATTAGTTTGGTCAAAGGATGCTCCCCCCCATAAAGGTATGTTGTTGCAAAATTTGGTAGAGATCGGATGATTAGGTTAGTCGTAATTTGATTTAAGCTTTGAACATGTGTGTGGCCGCCATTACGTTTCCGTCAAGATGGCGGTGATATAAAACATGACATTGAGGTGCCCTTTGCTAGTGCTACTTCAGTACAAAATTTCGTTCCATTCGGTTCCACCGTGTTCGAATTAATAGGCGGAATTAATTTTGACATAAAGATGGCCGCCATCCGCATACTATTAGGCTAATAACCTATTAGATTGGCCAAAGGAAGCTCCCTCGATAAAGGTATGTTGCTGCAAAGTGTGGTAGAGATCGGATGGTTATGTTAGTCGTAATTTAACTTAAGCTTTGAAGATTTGTGTGGCCGCCATTACGTTTATGTCAATATGGCGGCGATATAAAACATGACACTGAGATGCCCCTTGCTAGTGCTATCTTTGTACAAAATTTCGTTCCATTCGGTTTCACCGTGTTTGAATTAATAGGGGAAATCGATTCTGACACAGAGAGGGCCGCCATCCGCAAACTATTAGGCGAATGACCTATTAGATTGGTCAAAGGATGCTCCCTCCATAAAAGTATGTAGTTGCAAAATTTGGTAGAGATCGGATGATTAGGTTAATCGTAATTTGATTTAAGCTTTGAACATTCGTGTGGCCGCCATTACGTTTCCGTCAAGACGGCGGCGATATAAAACATGACACTGAGGTGCCCTTTGCTAGTGCTACTTCTGTACCAAATTTCGTTCCATTCGGTTCCACCGTGTTCGATTTAATAGGGGGAATCAATTTTGACATAAAGATGGCCGCCATCCGCAAACTATTAGGCTAATAACCTATTAGATTGGCCAAAGGATGCTCCCTCCATAAATGTATCTGGTTGCAAAGTTTGGTAGAGATCGGATGGTTATGTTAGTCGTAATTTAACTTAAGCATTGAACATTTGTGTGGCCGCCATTACGTTTTTGTCAATATGGCGGCGATATAAAACATGACACTGAGATGCCCTTTGCTAGTGCAACCTCTGTACCAAATTTCGTTCCATTCGGTTTCACCGTGTTTAAATTAATAGGGGAATTGATTTTCACACAAAGATGGCCGCCATCCGCAAACTATTAGGCTAATGACCTATTCATTTGGTCAAAGGATGCTTCCTCTATAGGGGTATGTTGTTGCAAAATTTGGTAGAGATCGGATGATTAGGTTAATCGTAATTTGATTTAAGCTTTGAACATTTGTGTGGCCGCCATTACGTTTCCGTCAAGATGGCGGCGATATAAAACATGACACTGAGGTGCCTTTAATTAGTACTACCTCTGTACCAAATTTCGTTCCATTCGGTTGCACCGTGTTCGAATTAATAGGGGGAATCTATTTTCACACAAAGATGGCCGCCATCCGCAAACTATTACGCTGATGACCTATTAGATTGGTCAAAGGATGCCCCCTCCATAAAGGTATGTAGTTGCAAAATTTGGTAGAGATCGGATGATTAGGTTAATCGTAATTTGATTTAAGCTTTGAACATTCGTGTGGCCGCCATTACGTTTCAGTCAAGATAGCGGCGATATAAAACATGACACTGAGGTGCCCTTTGCTGGTGCTACTTCAGTACCAAATTTCGTTCCATTCGGTTCCACCGTGTTCGAATTAATAGGCGGAATCAGTTTTGACATAAAGATGGCCGCCATCCGCAAACTATTAGGCTAATAACCTATTAGGTTGGCCAAAGGAAGCTCCCTCCATAAAGGTATGTTGTTGCAAAGTGTGGTAGAGATCGGATGGTTATGTTAGTCGTAATTTAACTTAAGCTTTGAACATTTGTGTGGTCGCTATTACGTTTCCGTCAATATGGCGGCGATATAAAACATGACACTGAGATACCCTTTGCTAGTGCAACCTCTGTACCAAATTTCGTTCCATTCGGTTTCACCGTGTTTAAATTAATAGGGGGAATTGATTTTCACACACTGATGGCCGCCATCCGCAAACTATCAGGCTAATGACCTATTCATTTGGTCAAAAGATGCTTCCTCTATAAGGGTATGTTGTTGCAAAATTTGGTAGAGATCGGATGATTAGGTTAATCGTAATTTGATTTAAGCTTTGAACATTTGTGTGGCCGCCATTACGTTTCCGTCAAGATGGCGGCGATATAAAACATGACACTGAGGTGCCTTTAATTAGTACTACCTCTGTACCAAATTTCGTTCCATTCGGTTGCACCGTGTTCGAATTAATAGGCGGAATCAATTTTGACATAAAGATGGCCGCCATCCGCAAACTATTAGGCTGATAACCTATTAGATTGGCCAAAGAAAGCTCCCTCCATAAAGGTATGTTGTTGCAAAGTGAGGTAGAGATCGGATGGTTATGTTAGTCGTAATTTAACTTAAGCTTTGAACGTTTGTGTGGCCGCAATTACGTTTCCGTCAATATGGCGGCGATATAAAACGTGACACTGAGATGCCCTTTGCTAGTGCTACCTCTGTACCAAATTTCGTTCCATTCGGTTGCACCGTGTTCGAATTAATAGGGGGAATCGATTTTCACACAAATATGGCCGCCATCCGCAAACTATTACGCTAATGACCTATTAGTTTGGTCAAAGGATGCTCCCCCCCATAAAGGTATGTTGTTGCAAAATTTGGTAGAGATCGGATGATTAGGTTAGTCGTAATTTGATTTAAGCTTTGAACATGTGTGTGGCCGCCATTACGTTTCCGTCAAGATGGCGGTGATATAAAACATGACATTGAGGTGCCCTTTGCTAGTGCTACTTCAGTACCAAATTTCGTTCCATTCGGTTCCACCGTGTTCGAATTAATAGGCGGAATTAATTTTGACATAAAGATGGCCGCCATCCGCATACTATCAGGCTAATAACCTATTAGATTGGCCAAAGGAAGCTCCCTCCATAAAGGTATGTTGCTGCAAAGTGTGGTAGAGATCGGATGGTTATGTTAGTCGTAATTTAACTTAAGCTTTGAAGATTTGTGTGGCCGCCATTACGTTTATGTCAATATGGCGGCGATATAAAACATGACACTGAGATGCCCCTTGCTAGTGCTATCTTTGTACAAAATTTCGTTCCATTCGGTTTCACCGTGTTTGAATTAATAGGGGAAATCGATTCTGACACAGAGAGGGCCGCCATCCGCAAACTATTAGGCGAATGACCTATTAGATTGGTCAAAGGATGCTCCCTCCATAAAGGTATGTAGTTGCAAAATTTGGTAGAGATCGGATGATTAGGTTAATCGTAATTTGATTTAAGCTTTGAACATTCGTGTGGCCGCCATTACGTTTCCGTCAAGACGGCGGCGATATAAAACATGACACTGAGGTGCCCTTTGCTAGTGCTACTTCTGTACCAAATTTCGTTCCATTCGGTTCCACCGTGTTCGATTTAATAGGGGGAATCAATTTTGACATAAAGATGGCCGCCATCCGCAAACTATTAGGCTAATAACCTATTAGATTGGCCAAAGGATGCTCCCTCCATAAAGGTATGTGGTTGCAAAGTTTGGTAGAGATCGGATGGTTATGTTAGTCGTAATTTAACTTAAGCTTTGAACATTTGTGTGGCCGCCATTACGTTTCTGTCAATATGGCGGCGATATAAAACATGACAATGAGATGCCCTTTGCTAGTGCAACCTCTGTACCAAATTTCGTTCCATTCGGTTTCACCGTGTTTAAATTAATAGGGGAATTGATTTTCACACAAAGATGGCCGCCATCCGCAAACTATTAGGCTAATGACCTATTCATTTGGTCAAAGGATGCTTCCTCTATAAGGGTATGTTGTTGCAAAATTTGGTAGAGATCGGATGATTAGGTTAATCGTAATTTGATTTAAGCTTTGAACATTTGTGTGGCCGCCATTACGTTTCCGTCAAGATGGCGGCGATATAAAACAAGACACAGAGGTGCCTTTAATTAGTACTACCTCTGTACTAAATTTCGTTCCATTCGGTTGCACCGTGTTCGAATTAATAGGGGGAATCGATTTTCACACAAATATGGCCGCCACCCGCAAACTATTACGCTGATGACCTATTAGTTTGGTCAAAGGATGCTCCCCCCATAAAGGTATGTTGTTGCCAAATTTGGTAGAGATCGGATGATTAGGTTAGTCGTAATTTGATTTAAGCTTTGAACATTTGTTTGGCCGCCATTACGTTTCAGTCAAGATGGCGGTGATATAAAACATGACACTGAGGTGCCCTTTGCTAGTGCTACTTCAGTACCAAATTTCGTTCCATTCGGTTCCACCGTGTTCGAATTAATAGGCGGAATCAATTTTGACATAAAGATGGCCGCCATCCGCAAACTATTAGGCTAATAACCTATTAGATTGGCCAAAGGAAGCTCCCTCCATAAAGGTATGTTGTTGCAAAATTTGGTAGAGATCGGATGATTAGGTTAATCGTAATTTGATTTAAGCTTTGAACATTTGTGTGGCCGCCATTACGTTTCCATCAAGATGGCGGCGATATAAAACATGACACTGAGGTGCCTTTTGCTAGCACTACCTCTGTACCAAATTTCGTTCCATTCGGTTGCACCGTGTTCGAATTAATAGGGGGAATCGATTTTCACACCAAGATGGCCGCCATCCGCAAACTATTACGCTGATGACCTATTATATTGGTCAAAGGATGCTCCCTCCATAAAGGTATGTAGTTGCAAAATTAGATAGAGATCGGATGATTAGGTTAGTCGTAATTTGATTTAAGCTTTGAACATTCGTGTGGCCGCCATTACGTTTCTGTCAAGATAGCGGCGATATAAAACATGACCTGAGGTGCCCTTTGCTAGTGCTACTTCGGTACCAAATTTCGTTCCATTCGGTTCCACCGTGTTCGAATAAATAGGCGGAATCAATTTTGACATAAAGATGGCCGCCATCCGCAAACTATTAGGCTGATAACCTATTAGATTGGCCAAAGGAAGCTCCCTCCATAAAGGTATGTTGTTGCAAAGTGAGGTAGAGATCGGATGGTTATGTTAGTCGTAATTTAACTTAAGCTTTGAACATTTGTGTGGCCGCAATTACGTTTCCGTCAATATGGCGGCGATATAAAACGTGACACTGAGATGCCCTTTGCTAGTGCTACCTCTGTACCAAATTTCGTTCCATTCGGTTGCACCGTGTTCGAATTAATAGGGGGAATCGATTTTCACACAAATATGGCCGCCATCCGAAAACTATTACGCTAATGACCTATTAGTTTGGTCAAAGGATGCTTCCTCTATAAGGGTATGTTGTTGCAAAATTGGGTAGAGATCGGATGATTAGGTTAATCGTAATTTGATTTAAGCTTTGAACATTTGTGTGGCCACCATTACGTTTCCGTCAAGATGGCGGCGATATAAAACATGACACTGAGGTGCCTTTAATTAGTACTACCTCTGTACCAAATTTCGTTCCATTCGGTTGCACCGTGTTCGAATTAATAGGGGGAATCGATTTTCACACAAATATGGCCGCCATCCGCAAACTATTACGCTGATGACCTATTAGTTTGGTCAAAGGATGCTCCCCCCATAAAGGTATGTTGTTGCCACATTTGGTAGAGATCGGATGATTAGGTTAGTCGTAATTTGATTTAAGCTTTGAACATTTGTGTGGCCGCCATTACGTTTCAGTCAAGATGGCGGTGATATAAAACATGACACTGAGGTGCCCTTTGCTAGTGCTACTTCAGTATCAAATTTCGTTCCATTCGGTTCCACCGTGTTCGAATTAATAGGCGGAATCAATTTTGACATAAAGATGGCCGCCATCCGCAAACCATTAGGCTAATAACCTATTAGATTGGCCAAAGGAAGCTCCCTCCATAAAGGTATGTTATTGCAAAGTGTGGTAGAGATCGGATGGTTATGTTAGTCGTAATTTAACTTAAGCTTTGAACATTTGTGTGCCCGCCATTACGTTTCTGTCAATATGGCGGCGATATAAAACATGACACTGAGATGCCCTTTGCTAGTGCTACCTCTGTACCAAATTTCGTTCCATTCGGTTTCACCGTGTTTGAATTAATAGGGGGAATTGATTTTTACACAAAGATGGCCGCCATCCGCAAATTATTAGGCTAATAACCTATTCATTTGGTCAAAAGATGCTTCCTCTATAAGGGTATGTTGTTGCAAAATTTGGTAGAGATCGGATGATTAGGTTAATCGTAATTTGATTTAAGCTTTGAACATTTGTGTGGCCGCCATTACGTTTCCGTCAAGATGGCGGCGATATAAAACATGACACTGAGGTGCCTTTTGCTAGCACTACCTCTGTACCAAATTTCGTTCCATTCGGTTGCACCGTGTTCGAATTAATAGGGGGAATCGATTTTCACACCAAGATGGCCGCCATCCGCAAACTATTACGCTGATGACCTATTAGATTGGTCAAAGAATGCTCCCTCCATAAAGGTATGTAGTTGCAAAATTTGGTAGAGATCGGATGATTAGGTTAGTCGTAATTTGATTTAAGCTTTGAACATTCGTGTGGCCGCCATTACGTTTCTGTCAAGATAGCGGCGATATAAAACATGACACTGAGGTGCCCTTTGCTAGTGCTACTTCGGTACCAAATTTCGTTCCATTCGGTTCCACCGTGTTCGAATAAATAGGCGGAATCAATTTTGACATAAAGATGGCCGCCATCCGCAAACTATTAGGCTAATAACCTATTACATTGGCCAAAGGAAGCTCCCTCCATAAAGGTATGTTGTTGCAAAGTGAGGTAGAGATCGGATGGTTATGTTAGTCGTAATTTGATTTAAGCTTTGAACATTTGTGTGGCCGCCATTACGTTTCCGTCAAGATGGCGGCGATATAAAACATGACACTGAGGTGCCTTTTGTTAGTACTACCTCTGTACCAAATTTCGTTCCATTCGATTGCATCGTGTTCGAATTAATAGGGGGAATCGATTTTCACACAAATATGGCCGCCATCCGCAAACTATTACGCTAATGACCTATTAGTTTGGTCAAAGGATGCTCCCCCCATAAGGGTATGTTGTTGCAAAATTTGGTAGAGATCGGATGATTAGGTTAGTCGTAATTTGATTTAAGCTTTGAACACATGTGTGGCCGCCATTACGTTTCCGTCAAGATGGCGGTGATATAAAACATGACACTGAGGTGCCCTTTGCTAGTGCTACTTCAGTACCAAATTTCGTTCCATTCGGTTCCACCGTGTTCGAATTAATAGGCGGAATTAATTTTGACATAAAGATGGCCGCCATCCGCATACTATTAGGCTAATAACCTATTAGATTGGCCAAAGGAAGCTCCCTCCATAAAGGTATGTTGCTGCAAAGTGTGGTAGAGATCGGATGGTTATGTTAGTCGTAATTTAACTTAAGCTTTGAAGATTTGTGTGGCCGCCATTACGTTTCTGTCAATATGGCGGCGATATAAAACATGACACTGAGATGCCCCTTGCTAGTGCTATCTTTGTACAAAATTTCGTTCCATTCGGTTTCATCGTGTTTGAATTAATAGGGGAAATCGATTCTGACACAGAGAGGGCCGCCATCCGCAAACTATTAGGCGAATGACCTATTCGATTGGTCAAAGGATGCTCCCTCCATAAAGGTATGTAGTTGCAAAATTTGGTAGAGATCGGATGATTAGGTTAATCGTAATTTGATTTAAGCTTTGAACATTCGTGTGGCCGCCATTACGTTTCCGTCAAGACGGCGGCGATATAAAACATGACACTGAGGTGCCCTTTGCTAGTGCTACTTCTGTACCAAATTTCGTTCCATTCGGTTCCACCGTGTTCGAATTAATAGGGGGAATCAATTTTGACATAAAGATGGCCGCCATCCGCAAACTATTAGGCTAATAACCTATTAGATTGGTCAAAGGATGCTCCCTCCATAAAGGTATGTGGTTGCAAAGTTTGGTAGAGATCGGATGGTTATGTTAGTCGTAATTTAACTTAAGCTTTGTACATTTGTGTGGCCGCCATTACGTTTCTGTCAATATGGCGGCGATATAAAACATGACACTGAGATGCCCTTTGCTAGTGCTACCTCTGTACCAAATTTCGTTCCATTCGGTTTCACCGTGTTTGAATTAATTAGGGGGAATTGATTTTTACACAAAGATGGCCGCCATCCGCAAATTATTAGGCTAATGACCTATTCATTTGGTCAAAAGATGCTTCCTCTATAAGGGTATGTTGTTGCAAAATTTGGTAGAGATCGGATGATTAGGTTAGTCGTAATTTGATTTAAGCTTTGAACATTTGTGTGGCCGCCATTACGTTTCCGTCAAGATGGCGGCGATATAAAACATGACACTGAGGTGCCTTTTGCTAGTACTACCTCTGTACCAAATTTCGTTCCATCGGTTGCACCGTGTTCGAATTAATAGGGGGAATCGATTTTCACACAAAGATGGCCGCCATCCGCAAACTATTAAGCTGATGACCTACTACATTGGTCAAAGGATGCTCCCTCCATAAAGGTATGTAGTTGCAAAATTTGGTAGAGATCGGATGATTAGGTTAATCGTAATTTGATTTAAGCTTTGAACATTCGTGTGGCCGCCATTACGTTTCTGTCAAGATAGCGGCGATATAAAACATGGCACTGAGGTGCCCTTTGCTAGTGCTACTTCGGTACCAAATTTCGTTCCATTCGGTTCCACCGTGTTCGAATTAATAGGCGGAATCAATTTTGACATAAAGATGGATGCCATCCGCAAACTATTAGTCTAATAACCTATTAGATTGGCCAAAGGAAGCTCCCTCCATAAAGGTATGTTGTTGCAAAGTGAGGTAGAGATCGGATGGTTATGTTAGTCGTAATTTAACTTAAGCTTTGAACATTTGTGTGGCCGCCATTACGTTTCCGTCAATATGGCGGCGATATAAAACATGCCACATTGATGCCCTTTGCTAGTGCTACCTCTGTACCAAATTTCGTTCCATTCGGTTCCACCGTGTTTGAATTAATAGGGGGAATTGATTTTCACACAAAGATGGCCGCCATCCGCAAACTATTAGGCTAATGACCTATTCATTTGGTCATAGGATGCTTCCTCTATAAGGGTATGTTGTTGCAAAATTTGGTAGAGATCGGATTATTAGGTTAGTCGTAATTTGATTTAAGCTTTGAACATTTGTGTGGCCGCCATTACGTTTCCGTCAAGATGGCGGCGATATAAAACATGACACTGAGGTGCCTTTTATTAGTACTACCTCTGTACTAAATTTCGTTCCATTCGGTTGCACCGTGTTCGAATTAATAGGGGGAATCGATTTTCACACAAAGATGGCCGTCATCCGCAAACTATTACGCTGATGACCTATTGGTTTGGTCAAAGGATGCTCCCCCCTTAGGGGTATGTTGTTGCAAAATTCGGTAGAGATCGGATGATTAGGTTAGTCGTAATTTGATTTAAGCTTTGAACATTTTTGTGGCCGCCATTACGTTTCCGTTTATATCGCCATATAAAACATGACACTGAGGTGTCCTTTGCTAGTGCTACCTTTGTACCAAATTTCGTTCAATTCGCATTCACCGTGTTCGAATTGATAGGAGGGGGACAGTCATTCGGAGTACACACACTCACACACACACAGACACACACACACAGACTCACACACACACATACACACACACACACACACACACACACACACACAGACTCACACACACACATACACACACACAGACAGATACACTTTTTTCGCCCTGTGTTGATCTCATAAGTCTACTTTCATTTTTTGCAAAAATCGAAAGTAGGCTAAAAACTCTAAGATAAAGAATATAGGCCCAATTAAATGGAAATGCTTGGTGAGAAATGGAGGACGTTGAAACGGAGTGGCTGGGCTGTAGGAATGCAGCACTAGAAGTAGCAAAGACATTCCTTGATAGAACAGTGTGCCTATATAAAGGCAGAAGAAAGCGCATATCCTGGTAGAATGACATAGTGGAAAAGGAAGCATACCCAAAAATGGCTCCAAACAAGGAAGCCGGTAGGCAGAGAGTTTTGTATAATGGAACATATAAACCGAACCAAACAAATAATAGTAGGGTCCATGGGAGGAATTTGGAGATAAATTGGAAACTTTAGGTCAAACGACAGGGAAGCCTTCTTGGAGAGTTATAAAGAATCTTAGAAATGGAGGAAAAAGAGCAATGAACTGTGACTTAAGAACAAGCTTCTATCATTGCTCATGATACCTCACTTCAACACCGTGTCCTAATGAATATTATGATGCGCTTTTTGCAATACGTGAACACAACCTTAAATATTCTCGTGCCGGAATATTTTGGTGATAGAAATGGTTTATCACTTCTCCAAAGACCGATTCAATGGAGCATCAGTGATAGATGTTCCATTTCATATATTAACAAACCTCACAAAGATATTAACATGCGTATAACCTACTGTATATGAAACTTATACTAGAAAGCCTCCGTGTTCCACCCCTTAAAATAATCAACACCACCAACACAACAACAAAAATTACGTACTAGAGTACAGTACATAGTTCCAGTACCATTAATTATGACTCTCCCGCAGAGATGGATCCATATGTAGCGAGTCACAGGAGTTCGTTTAAAGAAAGTCATAATACATTTGTATAAACATTTGCTGTATCATGTTTCACTGCGCTCCGATGGTTAAATCGCGAGAAACGTATATTTAAATATTTCAATTTCGCTTGGCCGAAATTTTCGTTTTGAGCTTAACAGATTTCTTAAGGTCACATAGATCAACTTCCAGTAGTGCCCTTTATCACCGTACACAATTTCAGGGTGATATTAGTAGTAGGTTCGGAGATATAAAATGCCGGTGAAATATTTCGCACAGGTGCCATGTTCGATTGGTGAGATGTAATAAAATCTAAACGGCTGGAGCGATTTCAATGAAACTCGGTAAGGACATAGTGCTATTTCGTCCGACCCCGACTGTGCCGTAAAAATTCACACAAATACCATCCTGATTTTTAGCCTACTTTCGATTTTTGCAAAAAATGAAAGTAGACTTATGAGATCAACACAGGGCGAAAAAAGTGTGTCTGTCTGTGTGTGTGTGAGTCTTTGTGTGTGTATGTGTGTGTGTGTGTGAGTCTGTGTGTGTGTGTGTGTGTGTGTGTGTGAGTGTGTGTACTCTGAATGTCTGTCCCCCCCCCTATCAATTCGAACACGGTGAATGCGAATTGAACGAAATTTGGTACAAAGGTAGCACTAGCAAAGGACACCTCAGTGTCATGTTTTATATCGCCGCCATCTTTACTAAAACTGAATGGCGGCCACTCAAACGTTCAAAACGTAAAATCAAATAACGACTAACCAAATCATCCGATCTCTACCAAATTTGGTAACAACATACCTTCGTATAGGATGCGTCTTGTGACCAAACTACAAGGTCGTCCGCCATACCATTTCAGGATGGCGGCCGTGCGAATTATGCAAACTTTATAATCCATATCATGGGACCCACCAGTTCCGATTATCGAGCCGAGAATCGTTTTAACTGTTCTAAAGGAAGAGGCACGTTCGAAATTAAAAGTTTATTTTGTAATACTATAGTGCAGACGTGATTTTAAAAAGCTGAGCTGATTCAGTAATAAGACAAGATGGCAGCGGATATCTTGTGCCTGACTTATATTTCACTAATTTGAGTATTGCATGCAATATATCGTACTGATACAAAATAAATAAACTTTGTATGACATGCTTTATATATAAATAATATACTCCAGTGATGAAATCGTTTAGTATAAATCATTATTTGCTAACAAGTTCTATGTAAGTCATTTTATAAAGAACGATATTCGTTGACACAATTAGCTCAGTGGTAGAGCGTTAGCCTATCGCTCTAATGCCTATGGTTCAAACCCGATCGGAGCTAGGTTTTTTGCTTGAAATGTTATATGTTTATTGTTTTGTAATGACTCAGATGTTTTAAAATTAAGCGTTATATTGTGCATATTATGGTGTAAAATATATATTTAATTAAAACATAATTCGCCAGCAGATTTACTTGAGACATCTAGCTGCCAAAAAGGTACTTATTAACTTCCAGATTTTATTGAAAAGTTTCTTCTTCTGGCCGCTAGAATGCACTCGCTCTGTTAGGATTATATTGTTCGATATTTCAGCACTAGATGTCACGACTAGTCTACGTGGGGCTCCATTGATTAATATACCATTGGCATTCTATGCGCATCGAATTTGAAGAATGACAAGATGATACTACGATACATTTTTACTTTTTATTTTAAAGGCTTTGTAACAGCCTATTTTGCGTTACTTGAAAATGTTATTTGAAGTAAAGAACAAAACGATTTCACATAGTAACTGAATTGAAGCCGTTGATGTTAGTTCAGGTTATTAATTACTACTTTTATTTCAGGCAAATAGCAATCGAAAATATCCACATAGTTTGTATACACACGTCTCTGTAGGGTCATGGAAAGATTTGTTAATTCAATTAGGGTTGTGAAAGCCTTGCGTAACCAGACGTGTAAAGACATGCCTCAACTCAAAGTTGGATGTTGCCCACGGCAGGTCATATATGTAATAATAATAATAATAATAATGTTATTGGTTTTACATCCCTTTTAACTACTGCTGCTTTTAGAGACACCGGGGTGCCGGAATTTTGGCCCGAAGGGGATCTTTAACGTGCCAGCAAATGTACTGACACGACTCACTCGCATTTGTGCACCCTCAAATGCCAGCTGACTGCGCCAGGATACGAACCTGCAACCTAGGGCCCAGCAAGCGAGAACGTTACCGCTGAGCCACGCAGCCAGTCCGGTCGATTATGTCTCCAGATCCATAACATTCTTGATATACTTCTTATCTTTCTTTCTTCAATGATGGTAGCAGTTTTTATCTAGGTTGTGGCGTTTGGTAGAGGTAAATCGTTTCTAAGGTCTTCAACAAAGAATAGTTCTATTATACTCTTTGATAATAACAACGAGTTATAACTATACTCATACATTTAGGAGAAAGTAGGCTATATGTTCTTTACTGAACATCTTGTTTAAACATGTGAACTGCATTAGACTATAAGCATTAAGATAGAAGTAATCAAATTTACTATGCCAATCTTCACTGCACTCGGGTGATTAAGTTGCCAGGTAATTTAATTTAAGTATTTGAATTTTGCGCAGCCGCATTGTTGATTTTGTGCTTATCATGTTCTTGATAGTCACAAATGTTAACTTACTATATTGTTTTCTATCATTATAAGAAATATCATCTTGATTGCTGCAATAGTTTCGGATATATTGGGAATAAGTGAAATAATTTGCGTGGGAATCTTGTTAGATTGGTGACGCATCAACATTTGAAAGAAACTGCCAGGATCGGGCGGATAGGCTCTTACCAAGCCTTATTGAAATCTTTCTTGTCAATTAAAATGTACTATGGGAGTACACATACACACATTCATATACACACACGAATGAACAAAATATGATCTCATAAGCCTGTACTTTATCTGATGAACATAGGCTTATAACGGATTATAGATCCTCGTTTACATTATTGGAAATGTTGCATCTTTACATTTCCTGCAACATTGATATCAAGACACCTGTATAACATATCAGTCACATACTTTAAATTTTAGTCAAAATCAGGACAAGAAATCGTGAACTTTTTTGCTCAAATGCTGGGCGTGAATACCTGAAATAATGTACGAGTAATTTTGAAAGCATCACATGTTAAGTTTTTCAGTACGGGTGTAAGAGGAGGCAAATGGCGATGAAATATAAGACTCTTTCTTCAATTTATGCGATAAATTGCCAGGAAGACGGCCGTTGGATGTGGAACAATAAGATCGGTATGAATGTAACCGCAACTCGTCTTCATTAGCAGATCGCGTGCTAGCAGACAATGGAACATCCCGTGACTGGCGCGGGCAGCCGTATTGGCGCTATGATAACACTCCAATCTCCAAGGACACTCTCTTACCCACTAATTACTGATATTGTTAGTTTCCTCCGAGGATCAGACGTCTAGACGTCGGCCTTTCACCACTGCTAAGGGATTCATATCTAGGTCAGCGCAGGGGAAATTCGCGTTGGATAATGCGTAGGTGGAACTTATTTTCTCCAGGCTCTACTGTGTCACCTCTTAATTGTATTCTACTAGCACTTAACAACAATTCGTATATCTCCGCCCAAAAATGTGACAGGCCTTTTCAGCCAGTACGTTCCCATTGTTTGGTGCTGCCCTTGATTCGATACATGACTGAAATCAGGGCTGTATATTTTAAAAGAAATCAGTTCTAAGGCGACAATACTCTTATTTGTTTGGTACTATCACCCTTTGATGGACCAGTGGAATAGTTCCCTTCTACTGATCCCAAGATTACAGACTTGATTATCGACAGCTAAGACATTTTTTTGAAGGGCGGGAATATTTCTACGAGGCTGATTTATATCTTACTAGCTGAAGTACCCGTGCTTCGCTACGCGTCATAAATAAATTAAAATGTGAAGGTGACAGTTAAAATAAGGGATAGGCGAGGTGCTGCGCAGAGGGAGATTAAGGATGAAACATTTTGTCCAACTACAACGCTCGGCGTTGACCGTGTTTTATAGCACAAATTTAGATTTTACTCGCTAACCGTTGGAGATACCTTTCGGATAGAAAATGTAATTTTAAACCTCGTATATGCCATCAAAAGTTTGCTATTTCTTAGCGTTCTCTTTTTATTTCAAATGGAAATATGAGTTTGAAACCAAAGGGTGTAGTGACGTCACTAAAATGGTCGCCATCTTTAAATAGTGCAAAGTATTGTAATCAAAAGTAACCTATATGTTAACCAGGTAAATCAGCTACTTCCATGTAAAATTCACGTATATCGGACCAGTGGTACTTGCGTGATTGAGTAATACACAGACACACACCATCTCATTTTTAGCCTTGCTTCGCTCGCGTCATTACTTACATTACTTACATGGGTAGGAGCGATCATCCTTTCAAAGTTAAGGGCCGACCACAGCGAACAAATTATGGTAAATATTCTTTTGTAAACCGTGCCATTGATAACTGGAACTCTCTACCTGCCGCAGTCTTAGAGCCTTTTCCCAAACATATAGGTGTGTTTAAGAAAAGACTGACTATTTGTGTAAATACTCCAGTTTAATTGTTGTATAATTGTTATTGAATTGTTATGTGTAATTATTTATTTGTTATGTATATCCAATTTGCCTCCGGGGGCCACACCCTCCATTGCAAATAAATGAATGAATGAACGAATGAGTGTCATATTGTTATATAATGAAATGCAGTTTTAACCCCGTTAACACCCCTTTAGAACCTGAATATCCAAAAATCCCTCCTTAGTAGACGTTTTCGACACACAACGAACATATCCCCAAAATGTAATTCTTCTAACTTCAATAGTTTTGGTTGGTCGATGAGAGTGAACATCCAAAAATCATTCCTTAGTGGACGTTTTTCTTCCAAAATTTCACCCCTCCCCATAGGCCCCTTAAATTGCATTTATGAAAAAACGGTCGAACACCTATTTATTTTATTTATTTATTTATTTATTTATTTATTTATTTATTTATTTATTTATTTATTTATTTATTTATTTATTTATTTTTAAGCTGATTGATTTCCTCCGAGTTTCAAACTCCTCGCCTATGTCTTTTAAGAGATACACGCTCCGGTAGGAATCTTTCAACCCCCACTTTTCATTCCTTTAACCTCATAACATACACTACATGGAAAAACCATTAGACATGTGTCAGCTTATTTTTAATGATTAGTATATATGCCAAGTATCACATCCCCAAATGAAACCACTCGTCAGATATTGTTATTCAATGAAATGCACGTTTACCCCCTTAACTCCTCTTTTGAACCTGAATATCCAAAACTCTTTCCTTAGTGGACGTTTTCGACATACAATGAACATATCCCCAACATTTTATGTTTCTAATTTTAATAATTTTGGCTGGGCGATGATGAGTGAGTGAGTCAGTCAGGACATTTTTTCATTTATTTTTGATAATTTCACCCCTCCCCATGAACCCCTTAAATTGGATTTATGAAACAAACGGTCGAACGCCTATTTACTTATTTAAAGCTGTTTTCCCCCTGAGTTTGATGAGTGACTAAGTGAGTCAATCATTTAGGACACTTTCTTTCCTGTTTCCCCCCCCCCCCCAGAATTTCTCCCCTCTCCAAGGGCTCCTGAAATTGGATTTATGAAAAAACGGTCGAACACCTATTTACTTGTATTTTAAGCTGTTTTTCCCTCCGAATTTAAATTTTTTCGCCTATGTCGTTCAGAGATACACGCTCCGTTAAGAATCCCTCAACCCCCAATTTTCACCACTTTCACCTCATAATATACATCACATCGACAAACCCTTAGACATATGTCTGATTATTTTTAATGATTAGTTTCTATACCGAATATCACATCCCCAAAGAAACAAATCATGTGATATCGTTATTCAATGAAATGCACCTTTACCCCCTTAACAACTCTTTAAATCCCGAATAAACAAAAATCATTCCTTAGTTGACGTTTTCGAAATACAACGAACATATTCCCAAAATTTCATGTTTCCAACATTAATAGTTTTCGCTGGGCGTGATGAGTGAGTGAGTCAGACAGGACATTTTCTTTCAATTATTTTTACCAGAATTTCACCCTTCCCCATGGGCCCCTTAAATTGGATTGATGAAAAAACTCTTGAACACCTATTAATTTATTTTTTAAGCTGTCTTTTTCCCCTGAGTATGATGAGTGAGTGAGTCAGTCAGTCAGTTAGGACAATTTCTCTCCTTTTTTTCCCCCAGAATTTCACCCCACCCCATTGGCCCCTTAAATTAATTTATGAAAAAAAAAAACGGTCGAACACCGATTTACTTATTTATTTAGCTGATTTTCTTTCTCTGAGTTTCAAATTTCTCACCTATGTCGTTTAAGAGATAGGCCTTCACGCTCCATTAGGAATCCTTCAACCCCCATTTTTCACCCCTTGCACCTCATAATAATACACCATATCGAAAAACCCTTAGACACCTGTCTGCTTATTTTTAATGATTAGTTTATATGCCGAGTATCACATCCACAAATGAAACCACTCTTGAGATATTGTTATTCAATGAAATGCAGGTTTAACCCCCTTAAGACCCCTTTAGAGCCTGAATATCCAAAAATCCTCCCTTAGTGTACGGTTTTGACATACAACGAACATATCTCCAAAATGCCATGTTTCCAACTTCAAAATTTTTGGCTGGGCGATGATGAGTGAGTGAATGAGTCAGGACATTTTCTTTCATTTGTTTTTCTTCAGAATTTCACCCCTCCCGATGAACCCCTTCAATTTGATTTATCCAAAAAAAAACTGTCGAACAGCTATTTACTTACTTTAAAGCAGTTTTTCCCCCTGAGTTTGATGAGTGAGTCAGTCAGTCAATCGGTTAGGACACTTTCTTTCCAGTTTTTTTCCCCCCTGAATTTCACCCCTCCCCATGGGCTCCTTAAATTGGATTTATGAAAAAACGGTCAAACAAATATTTACTTATTTTGTATGCTGATTTCTTTCCGCTGAGTTTCAAACTCCTCGCCTATGTCGTTTAAGAGATACACGCTCCGTTAGGAATCTTTCAATCCCTACTTTTCACCCCTTTCACCTCATAATATACACCACATCGAAAAACCATCAGACACGTGTCTTCTTACTTTTTAATGATGAGTTTATATGCCGTGAATCACATCCCCCAATGAAACCATTCGAGAGATATTGTTATTCAATGAAATGCAGGTTTAACCCCCTTAAGACCCCTTTAGAACCTGAATATCCAAAAATCCTCCCTTAGTAGACTGTTTTGACATACAATGAACATATCCCAAAACGGTCATGTTTCTAACTTCAATATTTTTGGCAGGGCGATGATGATGAGTGAGTGAGTGAATGAGTCAGGACATTTTCTTTCAATTTTCTTTTTTCAGAATTTCACCCCTCCCCATGAACCCCTTAAATTTGATTTATGAAAAAAAAAACTGTCGAACAGCTATTTACTTACTTTAAAGCAGTTTTCCCCCCTGAGTTTGATGAGTGAGTCAGTCAGTCAATCAGTTAGGACACTTTCTTTCCTGTCCCCCCCCCCCCCCCCAGAATTTCACCCTTCCCCATGGGCCCCTTAAATTGGATTTATAAAAAAACGGTCAAACACATATTTACTTATTTTTTATGCTGATTTTTTTTCGCTGAGTTTCAAACTCCTCGCCTTTGTCGTTTAAGAGATACACGCTCATTTAGGAATATTTCAATCCCCACTTTTCACCCCTTTCACCTCATAATATACACCACATCGAAAAACCCTGAGACTCGTGTCTTCGTATTTTTAATGATGGGTTTATGTGCCGAGTATCACATCCCCCAATGAAACCAATCGGGAGATATTGCTAGTCAATGAAATGCAGGTCTACCCCCTTAACACCCCTTTAGAACCTGAATATACAAAAATCCTTTCTTAGTGGGCATTTGCGGTCCTTGGGGAAGCTGCATACCAAATTTCATTCCAATCCGTTCGGTGGTTTCTGATATTTCGTGATGAATGAATGAGTGAGTGAGTGGTATTTGACAAATATATAGTAGAAGATAGTGTCAAGTCTTTGTTATGCTAAACTCGGTTGACAGTGATGTGTGAGTAGGTGAGTAACTAACGGGATTTCAAGTAATGATGCTCATTTTCTATACCAGTAGTGCAGAGC
Source organism: Meconema thalassinum (assembly GCA_946902985.2). Taxonomy (NCBI): domain Eukaryota; kingdom Metazoa; phylum Arthropoda; class Insecta; order Orthoptera; family Tettigoniidae; genus Meconema; species Meconema thalassinum. Next base: position 656,345,576 of record OX336390.1, read on the forward strand.
GCAACTGGAATCCAGACGGCCGTGTCTCGACTTGAGCTATGTTGCCATGGAAACTAGCTGCCTTGCCATTCCTTCATGAGTATATTTTATGATTTGATTAGCCTGTGCTTGAGTCCAAAAGGGCCTAAATCAAAAGAATGAGAAAGACTATCGAAAATTCATGTAGCCAGCGGTTCCTTCCGGGTCCTAAACTATGTGTATGCAAAATTTGGTTGAGATTGGTGGAACGGTGTGGATTTGTATACGGAACAGACCCACATACCCACATAACCACATACCCACATACAGACTTTCACTTTTATATATTAGATTTTATTATTACTGCAGAAATATAATTTAAATATCAGCCACGTGCCTCCCTTTAGATTCTCTTCCTACTGTTAGGCACCACATAGTTGAGGCCATGTGATTATTATTATTAATATCACATACGTATAACACATTGCTGGTTCATCACAACATATCTATACGGTTTTTAGGGAACCAAAGTATAGTTACTGAATCAGCCAGTTCTAATCCGGAAAGTTGAAATCTCTACCCGTAAACTTCCGGACGATTCGGGTTGTTGAGAGAACAACTGCCTCGTGTATTAATTTGTACAGTCGAGTATCCAGATTCAGTTCTTTGAGGCCTTGGAGCAAGGAACTTGGGATCACGCCCGTACTCGAGACAATGATAGGTATGGTCTGTACTAGGTTTTATATGCCATTGCCTCTTGATAGGGCCTACCAACTTGCTATATTTGCTGATCTTTTGAATGCGCTTTGTTTGGAAAGTATTGTTGTTAGGGGTCGCAACATCAATCAAGGTGACTTGCTTTATCTTCTTGCTGACAACCACCGGATCCTGTCTGTTGTGCGATACCGATTGATCAGGCAGAATAGTTTGGTCCCAATACAACTTTTAGTTATTGTTTACAAGAACACACTCACACAGATATTGGTAATACGAAACTTTCTTTCTTCTCAGAAGCTCCAATCTAACAGCCGATTCCTGATGCAACATACTGTATAAACAACTGCATCATGCCTTTTTTGTGCTCTGTCACCTGGAAATGCTTAAATGTAGATGTACTGTAATATGCTGTCTTGTTTATGACTCTCGGCAAAGCGGCACTTATCTTGCACAGCTGAATCTTTTACAATGAACTTCCTTACAGAGATGACTTGGTCTTGAATTGCAAGCATGCTACATTTCTGGAAAGATCTGTTCTTAAGTAAGTTAGTAGTTTCATACAGTTATATCAACATTTGCTTGACTCACCTCATTTGGATGTCTTCAGTGCAAAAATTTGGTTCCCATGCTTCCATCTTCTGAAGGTCAGTAAGTAGGTGGTGTTGCATGTATTGTTGATACAAGACCAGTGGTGTTGATATATCCGCCTCACTAATGGCTCTGTGAAGTACAGGAGATCCCGCTTCTGTGTTGAATTGAAGTCTCTATTATGTCATCTGGTTGTCGGTGCAAACCCACGTCCACTTAGGCTTCTGGGTGTTTCTTTTCTATTGTGAGCATTGTTCTCATTTTTCGCTCATGACCTTCCCTGTCCATTTTGCACCATTTGAGTATGCCAAAAGAGTAGCTCAGCACAGGCACAGCATACGTGTTAACAGTTTTCATCAGCGTTTTGCATTGCAATTCAAGGGTATTTGTTTCAATCTTTTGATAAATTCACAGGACATATCATTTTTTATTGACACGTGATCAATGTGCCTAGCTTGGTTTATTCCTATGTATTTTTAGGTGTTGACTGATGTGATTGTGCTAGGAGATCACAAGGATTGTCTAGCAGCCAGAGTTGTTGCCTTATTAGCACCACCCGGGAATCACGTGTAGGGTACTTTCAGGTTAAGCCTACGGACGTGAAGCAACAGCATATAGACGAAGAGTGCCCTCCGAACTTGTTTTGTGGTAACCGATCGGACTTTTTGCGTGCCACAGCAATGCGATGGACTATGTAAATAATTTATCTGTAAATTTGTAAATCTTGTATATATTTTTTGTGTGTTCCAAAAGTGATTTGTAAATGCCATACGATTAATAATAATGTAGGTGTTTATTCTTCTTCTTCTTCTTCTACTTATTATTATTATTATTATTATTATTATTATTATTATTATTATTTATTTATTTATTTATTTATTTATTTTGTTACCCAGGATTGCTTGGGTGGTGTCTTAATATGTTTGGGATTACAGTATTCTTGTCAAGTATTACTACGCAGGCTTTCAGTTATTGCATCACGTACCGGTATGCACGAGTACTGCAGGCAATATAGATGGACCCGTGTTCCCCGGCTTTGTACACCATTGCTCTTGACCACTGAGCTCAAGGGGCAGTTTAATGATAACTCTATGTTCCAGACGGTCATACTGAATCTCGACCACTGTGCGACTATCTCTAGATTCCAACAATTGGATTTTCAACGACGACAGTGATGACATTGAAGCCTTTCAGCAAATAGGTCATGTATTGCACAGTGAAAGCCATGTAGATAGACGAAAGCCTTTATTGTCATTGCTGTTGTGAATTTCCAACTCTTAGAAGTTAGTTGTAGTTTTCTTGGATTTCGTTCTGAATAACGAAAAATAGGATTGCGTACGCATAAGCCTTATTTTCCATTATTTTACTGTTCAATATTAGGAGTTGAAAATGTATAGGCCGATTCGGCATTATGGAGGTTGAGTATAATGCCATATAAAACGAGTATATACCATACCAATCAGTGTTCCGCTGGCAGAAGCCTATAGGGTCGTCTGCTATCAAAATCCATGGCCTCAGAAATATCGAAACTTGGTAGACAATCTACAGACAGTTGCATGCCGGCTTTTCCCACTACAACATAGCAAATAGTAAGTCGCAGATGGGTATCAATGCACCCTGCCTCATATCTTATTTTCACCTCTGACATAATATTCCTCATGTCTAAGCACGGATTAAGAACATGTTGTAAAATATACTTGTATATGTCGAGTTATAAAGCAACTTTTTCGCTGTTGCCCGTAGAAACTATCAAGTTTTGTTGACCGACTGAAAAATATAAGTTGATAGTATATATGTAATTATATCTTTGTCCTAAATCTTTGATGAACCAGTTATTAGCCTATTTTCAATTTTGAAAAAATAGGCTTATGAGATCACCTTTTGTCCGTGTGTGTGTGTCCCTAATAATTTCTAAACGACTGGAGCGATTTCAATGAAACTCGGTAATTTCATAGCACTAATGCCGACGACCCCGACCGTGCCATTCAAATTTTGTTACGTCTCACCAATCCAACATGGCAGCTGTGCGAAATATTTCACCAGCATTCAATATCTCCGAAACTATTGCCAATATCACCCTGGAATTTTTTACGGTGATAATGGAAACTACTACAAGTTCACCTATGTGACTTTTGAAAAACTGGTAACTACAAAACCAACATGGCGGCAACGCGAATTTGCGACTTTTAAATAGACGTTTCTCGCGAATTTACCAACCAAACGCAATAAAACTTGGTACAGTAGATGTTTATAAACATTGTAATGCATCGATATCTAACTTGATTCAATTGTTTACATAACCACAAGATGGCGGATGTGCGAAATATTTCACCGACATTCTATATCTCTGAAACTATTAGCGGTATCACCCTGAAATTTTGTACGGAGATAAAGGGCACTGGAAGATCATCTATAAGACTTTCAAAAACCGGTTAACTACAAAACGAACATGGCGGCCAAACGAATTTGAAAATTTCAAATAGACCTTTCTCGCGATTTAATGTTCCAACCGCAATGAAATATGGTACAGAAAATGTTTATAAACATTGTAATACACTGGTATCTAATTTAGTTCAATTGTTTACATAACCTCAAGATGGCGGCTTTGCGAATTTTAAAATTAAGTTTTTATTTCTTGTGTCGTAATCATGCGATCGATGTGATAGTTTGAATAATGAGCCTACGCAATAATTTTCCTTTAATGGTACATGACTCTATGGCCTATACATTTAACAATCCAACATGGCGACCATCCGAAATATTTAGACGGCTCTCAATATCTACGAATCTATTATAACAATCAAACTGAATTTTTTTATGTTCATAGGGGCTATGAACTTAAGTTGACCTATAGGACTTTAAATAACCTGGTGATCACAAATCCAACATGGCGGCGAGTATAAATATTCACATGGACGTTTCTCGCAATTTAACCATCCGAGTGCTGTGAACCTTGGAACAGAAAATCCTTATACGAATGTTAATCCACTGGCATCTAATTTATTTCAATTGTTTCCATAACCATACGATGGCAGCTGTGCGAAATTTTAAGATCTCCATGTTACTTCTTGTGTCCTAATCATGCGATTGAAGTTTGAATGCTACACGTACACAATAATCTTCATGTAACAGTACATAACTCTAGGACCTACATATATAAAATCCAACATGGCGACCATCCGAAGTATTTAGTCGGTTCTCAATATCTACGAATCTATTACAGCATTCAAACTGAAATTTTGTATGTAGATAGAGGCAATTAACGTAAGTAGGATTTTATGAAAATAGACTGTATAGTTCTTCACGGAACTACTTGTTTTATTTTCGTAATTAACGTTATGGGGGAATTACCTGTGTATAGCCTATCGCTTATATATTAGGTGATCAAGGGAACTGGACTCGTCTCTTACAGAGCTAGAGGGAAATATGAGTGGGACCATGTAGTTGGCGTTGCCATAGTCTTGACTGCCCTACCCATGACCCAAGAGCAGAGGTTGTTTTTGAAATACCTCGAAAACGGTCGGTTTTTGGATGTTATAACTTGGTTTATGGGATCCTTTTAGGACCTGCCGAGTACTGTTTCTCGCACTGAGGAGCTTAAATGAGTTGTGTCTGGAACTTGTAAGACAACTATATTTTGCCAAATTAAGCTATGCCAATCAGACTGAGAGCCAAAATAGAAAAAGTATATTGAATTTTGGATAAGAAATTGTTCTATATTATTTCTAGGTTTAAAAACTACGTTCATGCAATATTTCAGCGTAATCGGTTAAGAAGTTTCTCCGCGAAGGAGATCAGGATGACATACACCAATACATATTTATACGTTCAGTGTAAGATATATTAATGTTATTGCGTTTAATTTCGTCATAAAACTCTCATACACTTAACCACTTGGTGGTATCTAAATTATTTGGTGGAATTATAGTGTGCACATTTTGCTCCACTATGCTATATTCTATTATTATGACATTTTATTTGAAACAATGAATGATATAGCTACGGTACACACACTTTGTTGAACATGAGATTCTTCTGAAGAATCACGGAGGAATTTACGTGAAGGGTAAAAACTGTCACATTAGATATGTTACCATGGTGCAGATTATGTCAGTGAACGAATGCCTATCGCTATTAGGCCTTCTTAGGAAAATGGAAATAATTAAAAACAGAAATCGATAGAGAAGATAAGAAGAGTTGATTTACCAAAAAAGTACATTACAAAGTTAAAGAGGAAAGGAAAGAAGCAGTGTTGGAACGCACAATCTTCTGGAGGATTCTTAACAGTATTGATGAAGTGATTCTAGATTCCTTTGTTTTCAACGCCAGTTGAACACTTCATGGTGTTTTAATTCAGTTTGCCAGTAAGCAGTTTCTGTGCCCTGGGTAACCTCATTTCGTCGTCTGCAGCTGCTGATCGCCGGGCCGGGCCACGCTCGGCTGCCGACGGATCTCGTTCAGCTAATCACTCTGCCAAACGTGCTCTAATCAACCGTTCTCCCCACTTCATTCTCTAGCGTACTGGGAAAATTTAATTGAGGTTTTCCTTTCCTTTGTCGTTTGTGTTTCTTTACTTTCCAAGCTTCGACCACTCATTAATCGCTAAAAATAACCCTTGAGTGCCTTGTCTTCAAAGACAATACGAAGAGAGAGGTTCATTACAACCAACATTATATTATAAATAATCCTTTAGTAAGGTATTTTCTACAGAAATGCAGGAAATACTTACCTTGTAGAGATCTGCTCGTGAAGTTCTTCTTCTAAGCATGGCTGCTTTCTGAGTGATATTCTCTTGTCGGAGTTTCTACAAATCTCAGTGCTGTTTAATTATTGGCAATCTTATTCCCATGCTCGTATGTCTTTCATCATTTTAGCCTATTTTCACAAAAATGAAATACGTTTATGAGATCAACTGGATCAAATGAATGTGTCCTCGTTTCAATCTGAACTCTGTATCCTTATCAATTCCTAAACACTTGCACCGAATTGAATAAAACTAGCTAGATAAGTAGCCTATCGTTCAAAAGACTTAACAGAACTATTTATTTTGCCGCCGTATTGACGAATATGTTTTTCTTGATATAGTTTTCCGTTGTTGCCAAGAAAATGTCGGAATATATTCATTTCAGCTTTCAGCAACTCAATTTCGAGTTTGGCGTCAGGAACGGCATCCGGCCATAAAATCATCCAGCACAAAGAAAGCTCACCTCCGTTCGTCTCAGTAGAAACGGAGATAATAAGAGGTAGAAACACATTTCATAATTATTTATGTCAACCATGTATCTTTGAAAAACGATAACCTTTTACCAACTTAGGCAAAGCCTCAGTTTCACTGGCTCTGGCTGAAGATCAAATACTAATAAAATTCGCTCAATTTCTCCTACCAAGGGGTCCCTGATGAGAAGTGAAATATTCACTGGTCTGGCGGTATGTAACGTGTCCACAACTAGCCGGACATTGCTTTTGGAAGTAGTGAACTGCATTCCTGTAACATTCCTGCCCAGAACATACTTCACTGTGGTTACATACTTGAAGCGCGCTCTGGAGACGAGCGACGAGGGGACGTGTTAGTTTGAAGGCATTCTTCACTCCTTCATGCGCCACATTCTCCGCTATCCAATGTGGAGGCACATTTTTATACTACTGTACTTTTCACATTTTGCAAATATGATGAAAAAGTATACGTATGATATCAATCCCAGTCGATGTGTGTGTTTGTCCTTCTGTCTGTTGGCGTGTGTGTTCTCATATCAACTCCTATACGACTTCTGATATCGGCACCGAATTTTTTATGGTTGAAAATATATGCCAGAACATCTCAAGGCCATATTCGTAAATGATCTCACTGCTACGAACTGATGAAAAACACAACTGTTCCAAAATTGGCAGGCACATAGATCATCTGTCTGTTAGGAAGTCAGCCCGATGGCTGGTTGGATCCTCAAAAAGCACCGCCGTTAGGTTATGTGGGTGCATACCCACAAAAACCCAAGGCAACGCTAAATTGAGGCGTACTAGGCAAGATGAGTAGTGAGGTAGTTTGCCATTGCTTTCCTCACTGAGTCAGAACAGCAGTACTAACCCTATGAGTAGAACCTTTCACAGAATCCACAGGCACTGACTGTGCCCTGAATGTCATTACTAAGCACCACCCATACCTCAGTAGCTTCCATATAATCACAGCCATGAGTGAGACTGAGACATTGGTGAAAAGCCGCATTTTACTCTAGCCAGTGCCAACAGACAAATGAAAATATACTGCATTCATCAAGAGATGGCAAACAGGCCAACATAGATCATATTATTGGAAATTAATTTTGAGCAATCAGATGCATGACAGTGTTGGCAATATTATTCTACGCATGCTCATTGGTTATATATTCTAATGTATAGATAGCACATAACAAAATTTGGTTGAAATCCATTAAATAGTATGGACGTTACCATGCACATTAACATTAAACGTATCAGCACGCGTATATTCACATCGGCAGCAGCTTGTGTATGGATTACTCAAAATTAATATGTTATGTTCTGCTCTATAAGGGCCACTTTTTCAACAGTTTCCATGTATATTTCCTGAGATATTCAACACTATTGTGTTTTACATCAGTTGTTAGCAGTGACAATTTCTTTTCATATACAGCATTGATATGTTATGGCATGGATCTTCATTCTTAGCAAATTTAATATAGAGAGCAGTCTTTTGAAGTTGATACGGCGAACACACACACTCAGAATGACAAACATACACAAGACAAAACATTAACATCCATAACTCAGCAAGCAAATTTCCAGTTAATACATAATAGGTAAGGGAGTAGTTATTTTATTTATCGTATGGCTTTTAGTGCCGGGAGTGCCCGAGGTCATGTTCGGCTCGCCTGAGTCTGTAACTGCTTCCAGCGGACACCCTTAGGGTGAGCTACAAGTTCCGTTCAATTTCAAGTAGTTCCAACTTTCGCTACCAGATATCAATGATACCTAGGGGTGAACGTTGGAACTTTTGATAGAGCGCTCCGACGAAATCTAACCCAACAATTTAGCTTCACACAAATTTTGTCTATGGAAGAATCTTTTACATGCCATAAATCTATGGCATGGGACCGCCTCCGAAGGAAGGCATAGGCTACTGAATGATTTTTAACGCTTTTAAAAAATCCGACGACTTCGGTCGGGTTTGAACCCGCTATCTTGGGCACAGCAGTTCAGCATGCTACCAACTACGCCATCGAAGCCGCTAAGGGAGTAGTATTAGCCTATAACAAAATATACTTTGCTAGTAATCATCATATTACCTACCACATAACACATAGACGCCAGTTAGAGCCCTGCGCGGATAGACAAAACGTTATCCGCATCCGCCCCGCATCCGAACGACTTTTATCCGCATCCGCCCCGCATCCGCACGACTTTTATCCGCATCCGCCCCGCATCCGCACGACTTTTATCCGCATCCGCCCCGCATCCACGCAACTTTTACCCACACGTTTGTTATCCGAATCTACTGGCATTACAATAATACAGTATTTTCAATGTGTTGCTTTATACTTTATCTTTTAGACATTTGAGCAGCAAGTCGAACCCTTAGGCTATGTACTGTACAATATGTCATGTGCTATGTCTAAAATGAATGTTATTACAGCCAGAATTACAACCCTTTTCAGTTCGGAGTGTTGATTATGCTTAATGACATAATTTGAATGCGATTAGCGTAAATCATCTTACAATTGTCATGAAAAACCATAACGGAAAAATATGATATGTCAAGAACATCCTGGCCCTAGTAAGGGATAGATAGATAGATAGATAGTGGAGGAATTGTGCGCACTTAAGCAAGAATCGGTCTTGTGATGATGAAATAATAGATATCACTACTGCAGTTATGAATAAGGGAGCCTTAGTAACTCTATATTCGATGTGCAGAAACAAATTTAATTCAAAAATAAATTTGGTGGACTTCAATTCGAAATCTCGCAAATATGCATTTGCGCACGATTACCCACCCTGCAGGGTAATCATGCGCATGGGTTGGGAAATTGTGCCCATGGGATGAATGTCGGAAAACCATAATAATACAATGTGAATTGGCAGAAACTTGCACTGTGCATTAACATTAGAATATTCCAATGCTTTTTACAAAAGCATAACAATGCAATGAACTAAAATTCTGCAGTTTTGGATATTAGAATAAAATATCTTCGTTTCGTCAGTATTAAAGGAGGCAATCCAATTTAGGCTTGTTCTTTCAGGCTGTCTCAACGTTAATGCAGGATATCGCTTCAAGAACTCATACAACCAATATTTGCCTGCTAGACTTTTAACCCTATGGAAATTATGGGGAATCTTATTCTCCTCTGCAAACTTGAACTCTAACCGTCTGACAAGCTTTGTAGGCGTTGAGCCATAAAATAATTTTGCCAATGTCAAAAGGTATTCAGATAATTATGACTCCATTTCGTTGGTATAACAGCTTTACGCACTAGAAGAGGTGGAGCAAGACAATTTTGCAGCAACTGCATTGGTAGGATTGACTGGGGAATGTTGAAACTTCTCCCCACTTCCCTTATTTTCCTCCCATCATCCCTAATTGCACGTCAAGATTTCCGCACATTTTCTGCTGGGTAGGAGTTTTTCTCCGTTTTCCGCGTATAATTTCTTGGCATCTGAAGAACAAGCACGAAATATTTTGCCATTAATGTCGCGTTGAAATAAATAAAAACAGGGGTCAGACAAGGAGATGGCTTATCACCTATCCTCTTCAACATTGTTCTGGAGAAAATCATGAGAACCTGGGAGGAAGCTTTGGACATGAAAGGAGTAAGGGGGATACATCTGGGAAGGAAAGGGCAGAACCTGGAAATTAAATGTTTGGCTTTTGCTGATGATCTTGCCCTCTTAGCCCAAAGCCGAGATGATGCCCAAAAAATGCTGGATACTCTGCACGAAATCGCTGAGAAAACTGGTCTTAAAGTCTCCTATGAAAAGACAGAATACATGGAGTACAGACACCTTGGAGAGAGACACATAAAAGTGAAACATGGGACTGTCAAAAGAACTGAGAAGTTTAAATATCTAGGTGAATGGATAGAAGCCAATGGGCTAGATAAAGAAGCAAATAGGGCAAGAGCTAGAAAATTGGATTTGGCTTATAGGTTAACCCAGAACAGATACAACAAACGAGCAGTATCCTACAAGGCAAAACTCAGACACTATAGCACAGTAGTAAAGCCAGAGGGTCTGTACGCCTCGGAGTGCTTGACACTGAATAAAAAAGGGGATCTTCAGGAACTGGAAAAAAAGGAGAGGAAAATTTTGCGGAAAATTTTAGGACCACAGAAAACTGCTGACGGGACATGGAAGAACAGAAGGAATGATGACCTCTATAAACATACTGAAAAAATTACTGTCACAATGCGGAAGCGAAGGTTGAAATTCTAAGGACATTTGGTGAGAATGGATGAGAACCGACTGACTAAGAGGATATTCAAGTATATTACAGAGCTGAAGGCTACAAATAAGTGGGTAGAAGAGGTTAAAAGAGACGCCAAAGAAAGTGGACTCTCAGTGGATGTGATCCACAACAGAAAAGAGTTCAGAAACCGAATTGACAACATCAAGATATTCGAGGAGAAAACACCTAAAATTAGAGCCAAACTGGTAATATCCGAGGAGGAGCGAAAGATCAGAAGTGAACGAATGAAGAGGTTTTGGGAAGAGAAGAGGAGATTAACCAGAAAGCCTTTGGTTCCATGCGGGCCACAGGCGGCCAAATTCGGAAGGAAGAAAGAAAGAAAGAAAGAAAGAAAGAAAGAAGTCGCGTTGTATTTGTAGTACTTGTATCATATAATGATCTGCGCACCATACCCCACTCTGCTTTTAAAACGTAACTCACTGAATCCCGGTAAACTAATCTATTATATTGAAAAATAAATACATGCAAAACCGCTGTACACACTGCCATTTAAAACTACACTTAATTTTAAATAATTGAATCACAACTGTAGGCTTACCTTCTTATTTGCTGGCTACAGAAAATAACATGCAACGTGTTAAGTTTCTTCATCCAAGTCTCCGGTTATAACATAGCGACTGGCATCATGCTGACTGTCCCTAACTGATGGGTACGATGACAGATTTAGAGTAGCAGTGAACTGAGTTGCTAGTTGTACTACCAACTCGAAAAACATAGGTGCGCACGATTACCCGCTGCGCACAATTACCCAACTTTCCCCATGCTATTCAACAAGTTCGGATTGTGTGCTAAAAACTATCCGCAAATTTACTCCAAACATTATCCACAGCTTATCCGCTATCCGCAAAGACATGCAAAGTATATCCGCATGGCGAAAAATGTTGCGCAGGGCTTTAACTCCAGCCACTTTGATAATACATGTGATTACTATCGAGATCCTTCATCTAATATAGTTACAATTACGAAACGCAGCAAGTATGTTATCTCACATAAGCAGAGTGCTTGGCTGAAGGCACATTATCATCGCCTTCATACAGCCTAGATGGTAGATTAACGTGCTAATCGAACGTTATAATTAGGGCCCGGATTTTGATGAAAAGTCATCTTTTTTCTGAGTACACGGAGACGATGCTTAGTCTTAATTAAGTGTATTCTACAATAAATATGTTAGATATATGGGTTTTTTAAAAGTCATCAAAATGCATTTTTCTACATTTTGCAGAATAAAGTCATTTTCTAATATTTAGGGGCATTTTAGGTCATTTTTCAGGTGTTTTACGTTTATAGGTCATTTTGTTATTGAATTTGGTTAAATGCTCATTTTAAAGTTATGTTTTTAGTACCGGTATCTGTATTTCTAAACATGTCAGCGTTAACATTCTTGGACTAACATACCTACATACTGTAGTTCTGCCGTGCTCATCTGTTTTCAATACTCGTTTCTTATCTACGCAGCTGATTTAATTTTTCTCGACGAAGCATTTGTGTGTACGGTTTGCGTCACTGATTTCTTCACGTGCACGTGAGTATTGCGTCAGTCTGAGAAAAGAAACGGGGTAATCCCCTCAGCGCCATGTGGTTTGTGTCGAGTTTATCATTATTAGAAGTGTTGACAGCTCTGGCCGGCTCTGACGTCTGATCGTTCACTCAAATACCCTCCAACTATAGGACTTTCAAGGTGTGTTTGTATTGTAGGTGTGTGACGTTTTGTTGTGCAGTGTAATTGAAATGCCAAAACAAAAGCAGTCAACTGCAAGCCGTTTAAAACAGTATGTGTCAGATTTCGGTGAAAACATATTCTCAACTGATGGAACTATTTTGTTCTGTAAAGTGTGCGAAATCAAAGTCGCTGCAGATAAACGGTTCACGGAACAACAACACGTCGGGCGCGATAAACATTTGCGAGGTCTTGAAATAGTTGAAAAAATGAAAGTGTCTCAATTATTACTGTTAAAAGAAACTGTTTCGACATCAAATAACAAGTCATCTTCCTTTTATAAAGAATTATGTGAAGTGTTTGTCAGTGCTAATATTCCACTAGGAAAACTAAGCAATCCTAAATTAAGTGATTTCCTCGAACGCCACACTGGTCATAATATTCCAGACGAATCAACATTGCGTAAAAACTACCTATCAATATGTTATGAAAAAGGTTAAACCGAATACGTGAATGTGTGAATGGGTAAAAAATTTACGTATCAATTGACGAGACTACAGATTCAGAGGGACGTTATGTAGGAAATGTAGTGATAGGGACCCTAGAAACAAACAGTCCCGGGCAAACTTTTCTGCTGACCTCAGAGATTTTGGAAGAGGTCACACTCAGATATGCAAACTGTTCGATAAATCCATGTGTTTAATATGGCCTATGGGAATACAACATGAGAATCTGCTCCTCTTCCTAACAGATGCAGCACCTTACATGGTAAAGGCAGCAAAATCTATCAAAGCATTTTACAATAAGATGGTGCATGTTACTTGTCTGGCCCATGCTTTTCATCGAATTGCAGAAGAGGTCCAATCAAAATTTTCTTAAGTAGATAGACTAGTTTCCACAGTAAAGAAAGTATTTGTCAATGTACCATCCCGCACTAAATATTTCAAAGACAAGGCCCTGATGTAGCTTTGACCCCCGCACCAGTTTTAAAACGCTGGGGTACCTGGTTGACTGCATGCATATACTATTGTGACAATTTTCACATAGTGAGAGAAGTAGTGAATGGCTTTGATAGGACAGATGCTAAGGCTATTGAGAGTGCACAGGACCTGTTTTCTGATCCTCAAATGGAAGGTAAATTGGCTTGCATAAAATCAAATTTTTCATTTTTGCCAGAAACCATAAACTGCCTAGAAGAAAGTGGCATGCTATAAGCCAAGTCAATAGAGTGAGTCAGGAATGCTGAAGGTTATATAAAACATGTAAAAGGTGAGATTGGGGACTCAGTCAGACAGAAAATAAAATTTGTATTGGACAAGAATAAAGGGTATCAGACAGTGTGTCAAATAGCCAGTAATTTGTCGGGAGAAGACTTCAGAATTGACATTTTTGAAGAGGATTTAACAGCCAGTGACATAGTGTTTTTCAAATTTGCTCCTATTACATCAGTGGAAGTGGAGAGAAGTTTCTCGAAATATAAAACAGTATTGGCTGACAACCGCTGTTCCTTCACCTTTGATAACTTGAGGATGACGATGGTGGTGTATTGCAACGCTAACTAAGGTATGTTTATTTAGTAATATATTTTTTCACTTTGTAGTAGAAATGAAAATGGCGTATTGTTAATCTATTGATTAATATTTTACACTAATTATACTGAGAATGTTTGTTATTCGAACCATTATTTTTACAAGACAATCATGAAATTGATCATTTTTAGGTAATTTTTAATTATAAATTTTTGGTCATTTAAAAAAAAATGAGGTCAACTTAAGAGAATTTTAAGGGCATTTTATAGGTCATTTTTCGATAATTTCAAGGTCATCAACATCCGGGCCCTAGTTATAATCAACTCCACGGTATGCAGTAGGGAATTAAAACGAAACATAGTAATCACGGAGTCTTTAATGATACAACTCTAACGTTAGCCACGTGAACATCAAACTGAGTTTTTTGTTCAATCACCTTCTTTAAACAATACAAGTAGTTCCGTGACAAACTAAAGTGCCTACTTTTCTTAAAATTTAAGTTTGATGCCAATCTATATAGACCTATCTAGAATAATGACGAAATCAAGTTGCTAATACTAACATTTCTAAAGTACTGCAGTTTCAAATACACCTGAAATAGTGTAGCCTAATAGAGTAACTTACTACAGTTGGCAGCCCTGATGACTCTGAATATGTTCTTAATTCCATCTCTTAAAGTATAGAATGCACATACAAAATTTTGTTGATGTCTAATGAATAGTATAGAAGTTACATGCTGTTTGATATTGGATTGATCAGTGCGCGTAAAATCATGTGGGGAACAATGTCATGTATATGATGCTCAGAATTAATCTGAAATATTACGATCTATTACAGTGCCAATTTTGGATAACATCCATTTGTTAGTATAGAAGTTACATGTAATTAAAAATTGAAACTATCAGAATGCTTAGAATCATGTTGGTAGCATTGAGGTATACTAGTTACTCAAAATTAATCTAGAATGTCAGGTACCATACGTGTGCAATGTTTAGAGCTGATGGCTTGCATAGTTTCTGATATATTGATTTTAGGTTTAAACAAATAGAGAGAGCATTTATTAACAGTTGGCAGCCCTGCTGGTTCTTAAGTTTACGCATAGTCATAACTGTCATGGTACACATAGTGCATACGAAATTTGGTTGAAATCCAATCCATAGTATAGATGTTACAAGCATTTAGAAATTGGACTTATAGGCAGGCTTAGAATCATGTTGGCAGCACTGGCATGTATGGACTTCGGAAAATTAATCTGGATTGTTATTTTCAGTATGAGTGCCAATTTTGGAATAGTTCGCATGCATAACTTCTGAGATATCCAACATACAGCTCAAATTTGAATTGCAATTTTTCAGCAATTGGTAGCACTGTGGTCAATTTCAAATAAGGCCGTGAGGTATTCAGATATAGATCCTTAATCTTACCAAATTTGGTTTCGATAGCTGCAGCCGTTTTGGAGTTGATAGGGTGGGACACACACACAGACAGACAGAAGGACAGACAGACGGACAGATTGACATACATTTTCCCGGATCGATCTCATAAGTGTACTTTTTCCTCATTTTTGCAAAATGAGAAAAGTAGGCTAAAAATGCTTAAGTCGATGACGTATAATAGCAGTTAGCAGAGATGCTTACTTACCACGGTGGTTATCTCGCAAAGACTAAGACCTTTTCACTGCATTGGGGACATAATTTGTTAATACAATTTGTGGTGTGACTATACGAGTAGACCATCTCGTAGTG
Source organism: Meconema thalassinum (assembly GCA_946902985.2). Lineage (NCBI taxonomy): Eukaryota > Metazoa > Arthropoda > Insecta > Orthoptera > Tettigoniidae > Meconema > Meconema thalassinum. The sequence goes on from OX336390.1 coordinate 656,361,245, forward strand.
TAGCGGCTAGCATTATTGTCTGTCACCCTGGGGGTTCGGGTTTGATACCAACTCTCCTAAGGGATTTAGTTGTGGTCTGAGGGCTGGAACGGGGTTCACTCAGCCTCGTAAGGCAAAACTGAGAAGAGGTGGGTTCGATTCTCACCTCAGCCATTCTTGAGGTGGTTTTCCGTAGTTTTTCCCACTTCTACTCCAGGAAAATGCTGGGATCGCTCCTACCTTAAGACCATGGCCGCTTCCTTTTCAATCTTCACCTGAATTACAAATACACACACTACCACAGCCATCACAATAACTCAGGTTATCAGACAAAATAATTATGATATACTCCCAAGTACACCGGACTAAATGACCACGATATCCATGCCCCTCAAATGGAACAACAATGGCAACTAAACATGTGTGATATGTGGCATGGCAGATTTCGAATACTTGCTCTTTTGTTAATATGGACCATAGAGGAGCTTATTATGTGCTTTACTCAGTGCACTATCTGTAAATACAGTTAATATTAGACCAGCCAGTTCACTCTGTGGTGCAGTGGCTAGCATTAATGGCTACCACTCCACAGGTCTGGGGCAATTCGTGCCTCTATCAAGATATTTATTTCTGATTTGAGATGCTGGAATGGTGTTGGTGTTGTTGACTTGCAAATTCGGTCAAGTTTTGTCAAATTCGATGCTTTGTTGCATGCCAATGGGCTACACGAGCATAATTATTTAGTTGACCATAACGAAATCATACTGCTTAATAAGAACAAAATATGCAAGGTTACTAGACCCATGCATTTTAGATATAATAATAGACCATGATTTTTTTTCAGTTTTAAGGGACGGAACTACTAGGTCATCTGCCACCATGATCTTTATTGGACATTTTGTTTAAACATTATTCCTGTAGCGTTGGAAGCTTTCAATAACCAATGAATTATCTTTTTTGATATATCTGAGTAGTTCAGGAGTAAACTTTTATTCACCTTGGACTTTATTCCATCTCGTTCCAACTTCCCCTCCTTCCTTTAGCCAAGCGCGTTAAGTCGTGCGCAACTACAACGGAGAGCAGCTGTTCGGAGATCCCAAGTTCGAATCTTTCAGCTGGCAGTGGCCATCCTGAGATAGATCTTTCCCCGTGTTTCCATAATTGCATCAGTTAAGTGCTGAGATGTATGTATGTCTACTCCCTATTATTCCCGTTTTAAAAGGGGGTCGGGGATGAGATGCGATGGAAGTCTTTGTGGTGGATGGTTTTTACGGCCGGATGCCCTTCCTGATCCAACCTCATTAGAGGAGTTAATGAGAGATGAAATGAATGATGGTGAATGAAACTGGGCAAGAATGTGGAAGGCAGCGGCCGTGGCCTGTCAGAAGGTACCGTCCCAGCATTCACCTGGAGTTGAAAATGGGGAAACCACTGAAAACCATTTCAAGGACAGAAGACGGTGGGGCTCAAACCCACGCGTCTACCGAGTCAGCTGAGAGCATGGCCCCATGACCTAATGCTGTGCTTTAGCGAGCGTAGCCTTCACTGTCGGTTGAGTTCTGAGATATCACATTATTTTAATTACAAGGCCACCTACCTCAAGAAACGTAAAGCACGCTGCTGAAATCATCACAATAACATGGGTTGCTGACAAATGCCATACATATGCAAGTCCGTGGAACTGGAGACCAAAGAAAAACAGGAACGGAAAATCTCATTGGTTCTCTGTTCCTACCCGCGCCGTGACAACTAACAGTTTATTTCTTAGCCTACCGGTACTTTCTACTGATCCTCTATATATGTGAAGAAAATAATCAAGGGGAAGATTATAATTTTCTTATATATGACTTATCCATTTCGGCCATCACATGACATATCTTCTTGACATTCTACACATCTCGGTTTGAGTGCCAAGAAAGTGATACTGTTGAGATATTTATACCTCGTCTGCATCAAGCTGAAATGTCATGAGGTCACCCTGCTGCCTGACCTCCGCCGTTGTGTAACGTGTGGAGAGAGTTTACATTTTCGAGAGTAAGTTTCGTCTTTATATTTATACAAGCCCTACTCATAGTTGCCGGGATAATAATTATATCGATGATTTTGTTCAAATACACAGATGGATAGGCTGTGCAATGTTTCGAGTGGACGTAGTGTGGTGTTCACGTGCGAGATAGAAGTGACTTGCTTCACTTTGCCAGATCCAGCTCTTCATGGCGTGACATGTAGGATATGTGAACTTACCGAGAGAGCACCAGATTTTTACATTATTTGAACCATATGCAAACGTCTGAACAAGTTCTTCTCGGGATGGCAAATGTCTTAATTTCCTCACTTCCTTCTAACTCTAATTCGTATTTAGTATAAATGGGCCGGCCATTCATGGCTGGACGTATACTCATTTGTAAATGCACTTCGTTTACGTCTCCCCTTAAGATATATTTCCTGGTGTACACTCTAATGAAGATGAAGATGTTTTGCAGTACACCTTTCGTCTACTGTATGTGTTGTGATTAGATATGGACCGTTGGTGCTGTGAACAAAAAACGTGCTCGCCCGAAATTTAGGAGGAGTATCTATGGTAGTCTCATTTTCATATCATACTCAAGAGATATTTTAACTGTCGAAAGTATGACATGTCATCCAATTAAACCCCCCTTAAGTTGAGAAGTGTATAATTAATTCATGTATTTTGTTCCAGGTTAGTAAAAGTGTTACTCCCCACCCAGTGTCATTGGGTACATTATCGTGTTGACCAATTGAAAAGACACTATTTACTGTATTAGGACGGCAACACTGAAAAATAGCTCCGAAAATGTCCTAACTTTGCGAATTTTTCAAGGGTGAATGTAAATTTGATAGCATACGCAGATATTAAAAGACTCTATAATTTATAAATTTGACAATAAAATATTGAACCCAAAATGTACTCAAATGTTTATTATAGTTGTTTTATAACATACTAGCAGTAGTACCCGGCTTCGCCCGGTGGAATGATGATAATATTTCAGTCTCCTTAACATTCAACGTCAATGATGAAGATGATACTGACGACGACTACTATTAAACGGGTATAATAAACTTACACTCTAATATAAATACATATTTTTAAATTACCGGCGAGGAAGACTGTGGTGTTGCCTAGTAGTATAATGGGCGTAACATCTAGGTCAATTTCCCTTTTGATGAGGATGACAATGAAGACTACTACTACTGAACGGGTATATCAACCTTACAAACTAATGCAAATACATTTTTTTTAAATCACAGGCTAGGTAGACTCAGGTGTTGCTTAGTAGTATAATGAACGTAACATCTAGGTCATTTGCCCTTTTGATGAGGATGATAATGAAGACGACTACTACTGAACGGGTATATCAAACTTACAAACTAATGGAAATACACATTTTAAAATCACAGGCGATAAAGACTGTGGACTTAGTAGTATAATGGACGTAATATTTAGGCCATTTGCCCTTTTGATGAGGATGTTAATGAAAACTACTGTTGAATTGACACGACAAACTTACAAACTACCGTGATAGAAAGAAATATTTCAAAATTCACAGGCGATGAAGACTTATTGTGTGTGGTGATTAGTGGTATAATGGGCGTAACATCTAGGTCATTTGCCCTTATGATAATAATAAGGTAATGAAAAATGTCTACTAAACGAACATGGTGTAATTTTAAATCTGATATAGGTAATTCAGATTTCTACCTTCGATGTCTTCCAAAGTCTGAACGTTATTTTCTGGCTTAGGCCTATATTCGAAGCGTGTAGTGAAAGAGCTTATCGAGTACTGCTCGGGTCCAAGCTGCACGAACCTGAGAATATCGCAGATGATGGCGATATGTGATGACAGACGTTCGGGGGGGTTCCCGGTCCTATTCACATTGACCGGTGAATCACTCATTCTTTCGTAACACTACAGTGGTTTGAGTAAAGACCCTGTATGAACATCAGCATAGTCAGCAATACCAGGTAACACGGCGGGGTCTGGACATTCCTCTCATGTCAACTCGCGATGAATCAGCAAGCTATTCTCACACCTGCCCCCTCCTCCCCCCTCCACCAACCAGGGTCTCACAACTTGTGGGACGTGGGTTTGCGACCACGGGACCCCAGCTGAGTCCGGCATTGCTTCTTTTTACTGGTGCTGGCTCCTTTCAGTTCTCTTTCCTGTCAGCCTCCCTTGGTCAAACTCTTGTTCTCTTCGGACCCCGATGGTATCAGGGTATCCGAGGCCTAGCGACTCTTTCACTTTCCCGCCTTAATTGGCCCTTGTCTAATCATTCCTGATAGCCTCATTCTTCGAGGTGTCAGCCTTCTTTTTCTTTTCTTAATATCTCATGTCTTCCGCTCAAGACCCTCAAGAAGGCAGGGTGTGTGTAGCCCCACCACTTCTGGTGCACCCTGGATAGTGCTAGTTCCTCAAGGACTCATGGCTGGTGATTTCGGGAGCTGGCAACCCTGAGGGTTTCCTGAGCGGGTCCGGTTTTACACCTTTTTTCCATTGCCTTTGGGACGTACCCTGTCGTCTTTCCGGGAATGGAGTGGTCTGTTCGCAATTTCAAGCAGACAATGTTACTCGCAGGGTACCAAAGGGTAAGTATACAAATTTTGGGTCTGAACGGTGAAACGGTGTAGATTTGTGCCAAAGGGCCTAAATGCAGGGAAAGGGGTGATCTGTCCGCAATTTCAAGTGGACAGGGTAACTCGCAGGGTTCGAAAGGGTAAGTATACAAATTTTGGTCCGAATCGGTGAAACGATATAGATTTTTGCCAAAGGGCCTAAATGCAGGAAATGGGGCGGTCTGTCCAAAATTTTAGGTGGACAGTGACATTCACAGAGTTACAAAGGGTAAGTATACACATTTTGGTTCAGATCGGTAAAACAGTGTAGATTTAAGCCAAGGGGCCTAAATGCAGGGAATGGAGTGATCTGTCCGCAATTTCAAGCAAACAGTGTTACTCGCAGGGTACCAGACGGTAAATAACAAATTTTGGTTGAGATCTGTGAAACGGTGTAGATTTGGGCCAAAGGGCCTAAATGCAGGGAATGGAGAGGTCTGTCCGCAATTTCAAGCAGACAGTGTTACCCGCAGGGAACCAAAGGGTAAGTATACAAATTTTGGTTCTGATCGGTGAAACGGTGTAGATTTGGGTCAAAGGGCCTAAATGCAGAGAATGGGGTGGTCTGTCCGAAATTTCAACTGGACAGGGTTACCCGGAGGGTTGCAAAGGGTAAGTATACAAATTTTGGTTCGGATCGGTGAAACGGTGTAGATGTTCGCCAAAGGGCCTAAATGCAGGAAATGGGGTGGTCTGTCCGAAATTGTAAGTGGACAGTGTTATTCACAGGGTTACATAGGGTAAGTGTACAAATTTTGGTTGAGATCGGTGAAACGGTGTAGATTTGGGCCAAAGGGCCTAAATGCAGGGAATAGGGTGGTCTGTCGGAAATTTCAAGTGGACAGGGTTACCCGCAGGGTTCCGAAGGGTAAGTATACAAATTTTGGTTCAGATCGGTGAAACGGTGTGGATTTGTATACATAACAGACAGACAGACAGACAGACAGACAAACATTGAGCTTTATATATATAGATAAAATGTGTTATTCCTCAGTAACTAACATACTTATACTGCATTTATAATGAAACATATTCCAAACTGGAAAGTTGTCAGCTTTTAGTTCATGTAATCTTAGGAAAATACTCTGCATTTAGATGGAAGGTATAGCATTAAAATGTCTGACAAATGCGGGAATTAAACCCTTGCAATCCGATTTTGTACCCAGTTGTACTGACCACGAATCTAATGCAGAAAACATCTTAATTCTTATTGGTGAGAGGCACATTATGTGAATACACTAAATGTTTGGCACATCGGATTGTGTAATTGATGGACTTGAGAATTCTATTGGCATTTCAGGAGCGTATTGATAATAAAAGTTCAAAGTTTCCATTTGGCATTACACCGGTCATGAAACTTCAGGCAGGAACAAATTCTGAAGTTGAGTGCTTATGCATCATACAAATGATATTTTAAACTAATATTTTAACCATTTGATTCTATATCATACATATCTAAGCAAACACATTCATAAAATGTTAACTTTTGGTCACAATTTGTTACTTATATTCCTGTAAAATATTTTTGTTGAAAATTATAAGAATTTATCAATAAATTTACATGCAATAAATGCTCTAATTACTACGTAAGTATATTTCCTTAAAAATTGTCTAATTGAGTTATCAAGTATAAACGTCTTGGTTATACAGCTTATACAACTTATGGTTGGTAATCCTGTTGCTGACTAAAATATTAAATTTATATGTAGCTTGTACATGCTTTGTTCTTAAATAATGGTTCAAATTGTATTCTTTCTTTGAGATTTGTTTAGGGATAACCGTATATTTGAATCCATCTATCGCTTTTATTTTATACTGGAATTACCTAAATCTTCACCAGTCATGTATTTCTGGTTTGTACTTTATTCTTAGCAATGTTATGTCATTACTACGTATTAATTTCAATTGACAATCGTCGAAAATCGTTGAAGTGTTTACTTACCGCCACAAGCAATGACAAATAATACAACAAGAAAATTTGCCATAAGTTGAAATGGCAACAGAGGGGTTCTGTGGTTCTGATCCTGGTGACGGTAGTGCCTCCATTTTCATATCTCCTCTCCGTCATTGAGTCTTCTCATTTAGGACATAATAACTGATTACAACATTTGTTCCACGGCTCCATTTATTCGCCTCTATGATACCGTGCTTACTGAACGATGGAGCAAGGGGATTTAATACGCCAAGGTAGGGCACACTGAGCAAATGATTTACTTTGCCAGTTGACAAATGCCCCGCAGTTCCAGACTATTTACTTAAGACAGCTATTAATCTCAATTGTTGACATGGGAGGTGCACCGGTTCATATGAGACACGCTGTGGAATTGTTACCAGACCACACATTGCCACTGATGGATAGCTTTGTTTGCTCGAGCTGTGTGTTCGTTTGATTTGAACGTGAGGCATCAGTGGACCATATCGGTGATTATACCTCAATGATTCACTCTGAACCCTAGCACAGAATCCTTGGATTATAGCTTGATGCTCATAATGACGATGGTGATGATGAAAATTTTACAGTATTTGTATAAGGGGCTCAATATCTGACATCTCCGTTCAGGGCACAATAAAAAAAATAGGTTTCCGTGCTTTGCGTAACTTCCTAACAGCAAGCTATAAATAGCTTTGAAGCCATTTTCCAGCGTTGCCTTACTGGTATCGATATTGTAAAATAAATAAATAAATAAATAAATAGTTATTTTATCGGGAGCTGAATGTTGTAGAATTTATAAGTACTAGTTGTCACACTTTCTAAGTTTTTTTACGTTATTTTTGTTTTTAGAGGGAATAGACCGTTTGTGGGGGTCATTGAAGGTTTGGTAGTGTTTTGTAGAGCTATTTTCTTTTGTATATTAGGATCTGATGATGCTCGCTTAACAAGCGAAACATGCAATCTCAAAGTTCTCTCCATCTTCTGTAATCAATAACAACTATATATATATCACATGTAAATTATCCAGGTAATTTTTTGGATGTCCCAGTAATTGGTATTATATTATGTTGATCAACTAAACAGTTGCAATATAAATTGGCAGCAAGCCGACAAAAGCAGTAAGCCTACGTACGTCTCTTAACATGAAGAGGCAAGCAAGGAAGTCCACCTGAGTCACATACAACACAACTCTACAGTAATATATGTTGGGTAATATTGACATTCGGGGCACAGTCTGTGCCTGTGATTGCTATGAAAAGTTCTACTCATAGGGTTAGTACTACCGTTCTGACTCAGTGAGGAAAGCAATGGCAAACTACCTCACTCCTCTTCTTGCCTAGTACGCCTCCGTATAGCGCTGCCTTGGGTTTTTGTGGGTATCTACTCACATAACCTAACGGCGGTACTTTTTGAGGATCCAACCAGCCTTCGGGCTGACTACCTAACAGACAATAAGCTGGGAGGGTGATTGCATCCTCTAACAAGAAGTTCCATGAAGAACTATACAGCCATATATCCTTTTCATGTTAATTGCCTCAATCAACATACACAATTTCAGTATGAAGGTTGTGATAGATTCGCAGATATTGAGAACCGTCTAAATATTTCAGATGGCCACCAGGTAGGATTATTATTTATGTACTATTACATCAAGATTATTGTGTACGTGTGGTATTCAAACTTCAATCGAGTGATTAGAACACAAGAAGAAAAAACGAGATTTTAAAATTTCGTACAGCTCTCATCTTGTGGTTATGAAAACAATTGAACTAAATTAGACGCCAGTACATTACAATATGTATAATCATTTACTGTACCACATTTCACTGCGCCCAGAGAGTTAAATCATGAGAAAAGTCTATTAAAATGTTTCAAATTCGCTTGGCCACCATGTTCGTTTCGTACTTGACAGGTTTTTGAAAGTTACATAAATAAACTTTTACCAGCGCCCTTTATCACCGTACAAAATTTCAGGGTGATATCTGTAATAGTTTCGGAGATATAGAATGCCAGTGAAATATTTCACAAAGCGGCCATTTTGAGTTTATGTAAACAATTGAACTAAATTAGACGCCTGTGCATTACAATGTGTACAAACATTTACTGTACCAAGTTTCATTACGCGTGGATGGTTAAATCGCTACAAAAGTCTATTAAAAGTCTCAACTTCGCTTGGCCGCCATGTTGGTTATGTAGTTACCAGGTTTTTGAAAGTCTCAAGGGTGAACTTCTACCAGTGCCCTTTGTCACCATGCACAAATTGAGGGTGATATCGGTAATAGTTTCGGAGATAATGAATGCTGGTAAAATATTTCGCACAGCCGCCATGTTGGATTGGAGAGACACAATAAAATTTGATGACACGGTCGGGGTCGGCCAGAATGGTGCTATGATCTTACCGAGTTTCATTGAAATCGCTCCAGCCATTTAGAATTTATTACGTGGAGGGGGGGGGGGGGCACACGAACAAATCACACACACAGACAGACACACGGACAAAAGGTGATCTCATAAGCCTTTTTTTTTAATAAAATGAAAATAGGCTAAAAAATCCCACCGTAGGTCTCGCAGATAGAAATCCCGAAAATTCAGGCAGTGCTATGCACCAGGCTACAAGGCAAAGCCAGCAATGGGGGACGTTGCCACAATGTCTTTAAGGAACCAGTGAAGCAACACTGACCTTTTCTCAGAATCCTCGGGCATAATGTGTGTAGTGGCATTTCCAAATTGAAACTATGATATAAAGCTACTTTTTGTTGTTGTCGAGATTCATAGTGATTGCTCTATGACATTACTTACCCTAGTGACATATTGTCCTTCACGGCTAAGTAATTAAAACTCAGGAAGTCTTCTAGGTTTTTGCCATGTCCATTGCGGGGTATCACCTAGATGCACCAAGTCAGGCTCATCAGTAGCCTTTTGGTGACTGTGCCCGAACCCCTGCTAGGGTGGAGGAGCAAGCACTACGTCCCTTATATGAAGCACATCGCACGCGAGAGCCGAGAGCTCCTACAGCTTTACTCCTCCCTATACAGGGTTCAACGATCACTTATCTCTTCTTCTACCCGGAACAGCATACTCCAGAAACTGACAGGCACCTCCTGGGGTGCCAACGCAACAGTTCTCCGATCCACAGCTCTGGCTCTCACGTACTCAGTCGCAGAATACAGCTGCTCTACATGGCTTAATAGTGTTCATACCAAAATTATTGACACACAACTGAACCAAGCAATGCGCATCATTACTGGACGTCTGCGATTCACCAACACTCACTGGCTACCAGCACTAAGTAATATTCCACCTTCTCCCCTTAGAAGACTCCAGTCATTGAGGAACACATGGAAGAAAATCCAAAGCAATCCATCGCTGCCATTACAGTCCATGCTCCCAGTAACTTCAGCACAGCGACTGAAGTCCAGGCAACCACCATGGAGAACAGCAACCAGCCTGCAGGACGACAACTTCAACATCCTAGATGCCTGGAATACCAAATGGCAAGAACAAACGTCCTTGACACACGATCATTTAATCGAAACTCCTTGGGTTCGGCCTTGAGGATTTCATCTACCTCGGCGCCAATCGTGCGCACTGAATCGGATAAGAAAGGGCCAAGGAAGGTGCGTAGCGAACCTGAACCAATGGGGTTGGAAGTCCTCTCCTGCATGTGACTGTGGCGAAGAACTGAAGACTATGGATCACGTAGTCTTCGCACGTCCCCTCAGAGCATTCAAAGGAGCATTGCAATACTTGCACAAGCTGTCCCAAGAAGCCATTGACTGGATTCAACTGTTCAATTTTGGACTCTAGTTTTTCAAACTTTATATCAAGTGTATCTTAGTGTACGGTATATCATTGTACATATATTTGTAAATAACTGTTTATCTATTCCTTCTACCATCATACGATAAATAAATAATAATTAAACAACATCTACTGCAAGTAAAATATGCACACGTATCAAATCCTAATTGATTCTTCTTCAACATGTCAGCAACTTAAAGTAAACAAATTATTATAAAACTTAAAAGAAACTAATATAATACTAACCTAATAAGGACATGCAAAGCTTGCATAAAGAGCGGGATGATGGCCTACTTAAGTTAATATAATTCTTGAATCTTGTGAAATGAATACATTGTACGCGTATTTAACTCTTCAAGTCATGGTTTCTTCAGTGTGATAGTTTAATGTCCTTATCACGAAACGTTTCTTACAAAATCTAATTTTTTGCTAAGTGTCGTCGTTGTTATTACTCATAAACACACAACGTTACCAATGAAGAAATACTTATTTCGCTAACATGACAAAGACTCATACATTACTGTTTGAACCCTTGAATTATTTCAAAACCCTTAAACACGCATTCTGGGGTAAACTCCACTACTCCATAATTTCGTTTATTTCCTAAGCCCACGTTCTTAACGCTTTACCCTTGTTGGAAACTTTTCTTGTATCTTCTCCTGCTCTATCACCAGATATCAATCAATTTTCGTCGTCGAGGATTGAAAGTCGTAACCTTTGATTTTTCATAATGTTACACTGCTTATAAACGATTTTAAGAACAAATATGTACTTGAAATGGTTCATTGACTTTTCAACTTACATATTATTTTACAATACATACGCACAAAACGCATTGATATTAAGGATTACTAAATATTTTGTAGAAAAAGAGAAAAATGGTTCGTTACTGAGGTTTTAAGGGGCGTAATTACGAGGTCGTCTTCCCCTAAGAAATAGAGAAATAAGCTGTTTGAGTGATTGTGGTATTGGATTTCAAGGTCATAATTCCAACACGATTTCTTACTACAAATTATAATCGATAACTCACACAGCATGTCTTAACTGACTGCATTCAGTTCATTCTTGTCTGCCTATAAAACTCCAGGCAGCATTTCCAACGACGCGACGCGTAGATCCTGGAAATGAATGATCTCTAAAGAATAGCACAACAATGGAACACGAGTAAAACGGAGAAACACCACTTTCCTGAGTATACATTCCTCATTTTAATGACAGCCTCCGATAAGAAGAGAGTCAGTGAAAAATACAGTCGTGGTGCTTGAGTGTGAAAGGTTCCCCCAGAGAGAGAAAGAGGTGGCGGGAGCTTTCTAATTGTTCAGTGGCAGTGTCTTGCTGCCTGTCCAATCCTCTTGCCTCGTGGGATGTAGTCAGTCCTCTTCGCTCGCTATCTACATGCATACATACTCTGGCGTGTCCTGATAGAATTTACATGCAAATCCACTTAACACGACAGACATAGGAAACTTTTTGTTCGTCTCCGTTGCGGCAGGCTCTCTGTGAAACGCCAGATCTGGTTTTGTTGAGTCCCAAGCGAACAATGTGTTGCAGGGGTGCCCACTTGCTATTTTACACAAGAAAATACATCTAAACTTTGTCAACATGCAATTGGATTCCATTCTTTTCTTATGAACGATATATTTTATCGTATAGAATGCATTTGCTTTATTCACTTCAACAGTTTATATCCAGGTGTTTTCGGCCAAGATTATCAGAAATTGTCATTTTAATTTTTATTCCGTGTCGATGACAAGACAACCTAAAACGGTAAGCAACGAGATGTTTTGCCACACCTCCCACTCTGTAACGTCAGTTGCTCTCACGAGGGAACATCGCAAACTTGAATAAACCGACCTTGCAGAAACGTAGCTTAAATATTGGCCAGATATCAAGTAAGGACATTTGTGAAGGTATTTCACCTACAAACTCAGCTGAACGATCATTACAGAGGCCTACAAATGTGCGCGTGAGGCTTGGGGCTGCCAGAAGTTATGGACTTGTCGCGATTCATATCCCCTCCATCATAGTCGTAGTGTTACAAGCATTTCGTACATGGTTCCTAAGCCCTCTCACCGTACATGGGCTGTTGAGGAAGTGGTTGGTGAAAACAAAACTCAGTTAGTCCACCCCATACTCCAGTGTACATGCAAATGCATACAATTTCACCCTTTCTAAGGATAGCCCAAATTATTGTGGAGATGAAATGTCATCACTAACATCGATGTGAAATTTCACCAAAATCAGTGCTTCCTGCGAGAGAGCGAACTGGTAGAAAATAGAGGTTTGGATCAATGTAACGCTGACATTTTATTAAAAATATGTTTATTCTTTAACGAGGTGAAGAAAGGTGATGAAGAAGTTCTGCCAATCTTTGTGAAACGTCACGTTTTTATTCCTTTTCTACGATCAATCATTATTGGCGTGTGTATTAATCCAAAAGAATAATTATCATGTTTGTTTATTTCCATGTGTGCATGTGCAGGCCAAATAAATTCTAGGTGAAGTGAGATATTTTTGCTACCGGGATGAATTGCAATTCTACAACTTAAACCGTGAGCATTCCATGTGAGATGTATGATTGGTTGATACAGTACATAAAACGTACAAGCCAATAGTGTAACAGGTATTATTTTGTAGCGATTGTGCGCCACAGTATATTGTGTAATAATTTTGCAGTGAATATTTAAGATATTGTAAGAGTGTTTGTATTCTTATCAGCTCACGTGTTTTAATGTCTCCTTCTGGTTCTATTTGTCACACATTTTCTATACTGTGTATTTATGTATTATTTGGATGTATCTTCTGGTTTTCCACTTCCACATAACGAAAATGACAGGTTAGTAGGTTCTATTTTATGTGCCAAAATATATTCTCAATTGTAGACTCAAATAAATTAAAGTTAATATAGTACTCTATACAACACAATAACACAGGTTATCATACTATTTCCATATACGAACAACTACAATTTCGTAAGCCACAAATTAAACTACAACATACATACATACATGTTCATTGGTTACTATGACCCATCACCTGGGCGCGGATACATCAGGGGCACAGTCCCCTCCAAAACAATTGAGACAATTATTATATATTTATTTATGTTCGACCATGCCAAAATATAAATATTATATGCCAGAAAGCTGCATCTTTAAGAGACTCATTTTAGTTCAAGTTTAATTATGATACAGGTTTTCCACCAATCAGAGCTCAAGGTTTTCATTACGATACAGCTGTTTGACCAATTAGGTAAGGATAGCAACGCACTTGCGCTGACTTCCACGGCCTACTATTTTAAATTTCACTGCGTAGATAGTGTCATAGTGGGGTATTCGAGGAGGCTGTGGTCGAATACAAGGTATTATCTGCGTCCCATGCGCTTTGTTCGGTAAACGAAACTGGTAGAATCTCGACAGATATTTATGAATATTTATGTCTGAACATAAAATAAAGTTATTATTATCATTGTCGGACCTAAACAGTCGTATGCAACTCGCATATAATGGTGATTAAGGTACTCGTATGGAAATCATGAAACTCGCTTCACTCCTTTTATAAACATAATCGTGTCTTAGTTATCGCTATAATAGGCTTTTTGCATAATGTACTATTACGATGTTCTACAGCAGTATTTTCCAACCTATCGTCCTGAAACTTAGGGGGTCCTTGAGAGCGAAAATAATGTGAATAAGAAGGCGACGCCCTCTTAGCAGAGCTGTGTGCATTAAGTCGCTCACCGAGGTTGCACTGCACAGGAGACCTTGGATCCACATATCGAAGTTGAAATCCCGACGCTAACAGCAGCCATCTGAGTGTTATATTTGTCCCGGTTTTCATGCTTGGGGCACACATTTACACGCACTACTTCAGTCACAAGCCCAAGTACATGGGACTGATGACCAGGGATATACCAAGTCTCTGAAATAGATTAACAAAGAAGTTGTTGCTGTCATTACTTCATTTGAGAGGGCTGGAATTTGTGGTCTTTAAGCCCCATGTAGTTGTATATTTTATAGTCCGTATAGTATGCAGACCGTGCAAGATGGAGGCAATTGTGCAGAAGAGCCGACCCTGCTCTGCGTGACAATGGCTAGAAGAAGAAGAAGAAGAAGAGTCTGTATTAGAGTGTGTATTGTAATTCACAAGAGGATTGGGAAGTTGGCGGGCGTGGCTTTATGTTAGGAATCATCTCAGCATTTGTCTGCAGTAGAAGAAAGAAACCGCATTAAAGTACTTCCAGTATGGCTGAGGTGGGAATCGAACCCACCTTTTTTCAGATATACCTCATGAGGCTAAGTGTACCCAGTTAGAGCCCTCAGACCTGAATTATAATTTTTGGGCAGAGTCGGGAATCAAACCCGGACCTCTGGGAAGACAAGTAAGAATGCTAGTCCCTAGACTACGTGATGGACCAACAAAGAAGAAGACGAAACATAAGAAGCATAGGGAGAAGAAAAAGACGCAATTATAAGCTAATATCTTGTCACATAGGTTGAGGTTCTTTGATGTCGGAACAGCAAGAGTATTAAGTTTCGTTGCAGAGTTCAGAGGCACGTAATTACAGAGCAACACACATGACTAATTATTTCATGTAAAGCGTATGATATTATAATAAGCTCAGGGCAGTACATTATTATAACAGTATAACGTGTCAATAATGTGTAATTTTAGCGCTTTGTAAGCCCTCATCGTGTTAATTTCGTAATCCTCAGTGCAGAGTTAATGACATAATTAATTACTCGCTACTTAGCATTAGTATTCCAGATAGCAAAATGAGCAGAAAGACGCAGTCCACCACATCAACTGTCGAATGTTGCTCATAAGTGGTTACCAAATAATTTCGGAGAGATAGTCATTTTGAATTGAGGGTTTCGAATCAAGAGTTTGGTTCTATCTAGTCCAATTGCAGAAATTAATATACAACCTGTGACAATACAGTTCGGTGAATAGTCCTATACTACCAACATAGATGAACAATGCACGACAGTGACCCTATTGTCCTTCGAAATAGTCCCCTCCCGTAACCATGCAATGCTGAGATCGGCGATACATGTCCTGGAAACTTTGCGAGAAGGCGTCTTTTGGGATGGTGTTCGAAAGGCTCGTCACGTGACAGAAAAGTTCGGTGAATGGGTCTTTATTACGAACGGATTGTTGGCTTACCTGAAACAGCAGTTACTGTCCTTCGAAGCAATCCCCGTGGATGGTTATGCACTTCTGAGAATGTCTGTACAAGTCCTGGAAACTCTTTAGGGATAGCCTTCATTTGGGTCGTCACATTACGTTGGATGTCCGAAATGTTCGAATACCTCTGGCCCTTCAGGGCTTTTCGGTGACCCTCTGGCCCCGCCACTCCATACTTTGACGCTTGACTTCGGGGTCGTACCTCAGACACCAGGTCTCGTCGCCCATGACGATGGTTTTCAGATAAGCCATTCCATTCCACAGAACATTCACCCTTTTCACAACCACCCGCCAAACAGATGTGCATGGTAGGTTGCAAAAATTCGTCCTTCCCACTGCAACCCGCCGAACAGCTGTGCATGGTAGGTTGCATAGATTCATCCTTCTAAACACGCACTGTGTCAAACAGGTCTTATACGTTGCGTTGTATGTCGCCAATGTTGCCGGGTCGACCGTTATGACTTTATTCACCGAACGCAACGTGACGAGCCTTTTGAACACCATCCCAAAGGACGCCTTCTTGCAAAGTTTCCAGGACATGTATCGCCGATCTCAGCATTGCATAGTTACGGGATGGGACTATTTCGAAGGACAATAGGATCACTGTCGTGCATCGTCCATCTATGTTGGTAGTATAGGACTATTCACCGAACTTTATTGTCACAGATTGTGTGACCACCAACTCATACTCCTGATGGGGGAGAGGAGGTATAACCTCACACATAAATCAGATTTATTTATTTATTTATTTATTTATTTAGCGTATGGCATGGTACATCTACTGTACATAATTACAAGCTAAGGAACACATTAATCATATACATTAGTATTTAGCATAAAAGAACAATAAATATTAAAATGAATTTTAATGAGGAGACACATATTCAATAGATAAAATGTTCAGATTTACAAGGTAATATTTAAATTCGAAATCGAATCAAGAGCAGGCTGCGTTGCATCATGAAAGTCTTTCAGGTTCCCATTATAGGCTCTAAGCCTGCAGTCCTCCACAATATGTTGGATGGTCTGTCTTTCAAATCCACAGTCACACTGAGGTGAGGAAGCCTTATTCCACTTTTATAGGCTGTCTGTGCAGACCCCATGTCCCGTTCGAATCCTGTTGGGTGATTTTCATGTATGGCGTGGTAGTCCCAAGCCAGCTGGTTTCCTAATAGGATCAATGAAGTTTCCATATTTCTCATGGAAGAAATTATTCCATACCTCAGACCACTTGTTGTCAATCTGAAAATTACTTAATAGTAGAGATTCCGCTGTTAGGATGGTTGGCCGGCGGGATTTTAAGCGACTTATCTTTACTGTAGGTATGCCAGAATGAATAGGAAGCTGTGGAGTGGAGATAATCTTTTGATATTCCCTCAGGAGAGAGTTCTGTCTATGTACGTCAGGTGGTGCAATGTGACTTAGAGGTGAAAGCCAGTACAGAGGAGTCGTTCTGATGCAACCTGATATTTTTGTTTTATTAGTCATAGGAACCAACCTGCTTTTAACTTCGTTGTTTACCAACGAAAGGGGTGGGGTAGTACTTTATGGGCACCTCTCAAGTTCCTGAGAATCTGTAAAGTTTATTAATGGAGGTATTTACAGTATATAACAAGTAGTTCCGTGAAGAACTATATAGCCTATTTTCATATAACCTACTTTTGTTAATTGCCACTATCAACATACGAAATTTCAGTTTGATTTCTGTAATAGATTCGTAGATATTGAGAACCGTCTAAATATTTCGGATGGTCGCCATGTTGGATTTTTATATAGGTAGGTCCTAGATGTACGAACTGTTACGTGAAGATTATTGTGTACGTGTAGCATTCATACTTCAATCGCATGAATAGGACACAAGAAGTAAAAACGAGATTTTAAAATTTCTCACAGCCACCATCTAGAGGTTATGTAAACAATTGAACTAAATTAGATGCCAGTGCATTACAATATGTATAATCATTTTACTGTACCGCATTTCACTGCGCTCAGATGGTTAAATCACGTGACAAGTCTGTTAAAATGTTTCAACGTCGCTTGGCCACCATGTTCGTTTTGTACTTTTTTTGAATGTTACATAGATAAACTTGTAGCAGTGCTCTTTATCACCGTACAAAATTTCACGGTGATATCATAAATAGTTTCGGAGATATTGAATGCCAGTGAAATATTTCGCACAGCCGCCATTTTGAGGTTATGTAAACAATTGAACTAAATTAGACGCCAGTACATTAAATGTGTATGAACATTTGTTGTACCATGTTTCATTACGTTTGGATGGTTAAATCGCGAGAAAATTCTATTTAAAAGTCTCAAATTCGCTTGGCCGCCATGCTGGTTTTGTAGTTACTAGGTTTTTGAAAGTCTCATAGGTGAACTGCTAGTAGTTTCCTTTATCACCGTATAAAATTACAGGGTGATATCACTAATAGTTTCGGAGATGCTGAATGCTGGTGAAATATTTCGCACAGCTGCCATGTTGGGTTGGTGAGACACAATACAATTTGAAGGGCACGGTCGAGGTCGGCCAGAATGGTGCTATCATCTTACCGAGTTTCATTGAAATCGCTTCAGCCGTTTACAATTTATTAGGGGACACACACACACACACACACACACACCATCACACACACACACGCACACACACAGACAGACACACGGACCCAGGGTGATCTCATAAGCCTATTTTTTTTCATAAAATGAAAATAGGCTAAAATGACATTTTAAAATTTCGCACAGCCGCCATCTCGTGATGATGAAAACATTTTCTTTTTTTTTGTCGTGTAGCCTCCTGAGAGGCCGAGTGCAGGTCTTTCTAGTCGACGCCCGTGGGCGACCTGCGTGTCGGGATGAGAGATGGAATGGATGAAGATGAATGAAACTGGGCAAGGATGTGGAAAGAAGCGGCCGTGGCCTGTCAGAAGGTACTGTCTCAGCATTTGCCTGGTGTTGAAAATGGGAAACCACGGAAAACCATTTCAAGGACAGCCGACGGTGGGGCTCGACCCCACGCATCTACCGAGTCAGCAGAGAGCTTGGCCCCTTTACCTAACGCAGCGCTTTAGCCCGCGTAGCCACTACCGTCGGTATGAAAACAATTGAAATAAATTAAATGGCAGTGGATTAAAATTTGTAAATAAATACCGTACCAAGTTTCACTGCGCTTGGATGGCCAAATCGCGAGAAACGTCAATTTAAATATGTATATTTCGCATCGCCGCCAGGTTAAATTATGTTTATGGACTCTATCACCATACAAAATTTCAGTTAGATTGCTGTCATGGATTAATAGATATTGAGAACTCTCTAAATATTTCGGATGTTCGCCATGTTGGATTTTAACATAAATGTAGGCCATTGAGTTAAGTTTTATTGCATGCCGATTATTTCGTAGGTTCATTATTCAAACTTTGACTTCGATTGCATGATTAGGAGAAAATATTTAAAATCTTAACTTGAAAATTTGGCTCAGCTGCCATCTTGTGGTTATATAAACAATTGAAATAAACTAGATGTCAGTGCATCACAGTGTGTATAAACATTTGCTCTCGCATGCTTCACTGCGCTAGGATGGGTAAATCGCGAGAAAAGTCTATTTAAAAGTTTCAACTTTGCTCGTTTTGTAGTTAACAGGTTTTTGAAAGTCACATAAATGAACTTTTAGTAGTGCCCTTTGTCAGCGTACAAAATTTCAGGGTGATATCAGTAATAATTTCGGAGATATAGAAAGCCGGTGAAATATTTCTCACAGCCATTTTGGTAAGACGTACTAAAATTTGATGAGCACGGTCGGGGTGAGTCAATATAGTACTATGACCTTTGTGAGTTTCATTGAAATCGCACCAGCCGTTTAGATTATATTAGGGGAGAAACACACACGGATGCTCACAAACACACACACATAGGGACAAAAGGTGATCTCATAAGCCTATTTTCTCATAAATGAATATAGGCTAAGAAATGGTAATTTTAAACGACTTTTAGAATCTTTTGGGGCATCCAACACTACGGTTCAGTACTGTCTCGTGACCGATAGGCATTTTAACTTTCAATAATACTGTAGTAGGATGTTCTTATAGCAACATAGTCCGTACTGAACTAGAATGCCATGGTAACCACCAGATATCCGAGACGGTTTTTTGTCCACAATAATCGCAGGTGGACCCTTATCCCTAAACATATTCATGTTCAAATGGAACGATTCCAAGGCATGAAACTCGGCTAAAAATGGTCCTAGGGGAGGTAAAAGATACATAGTGAGAGGATGCTAGAGTATTGGAGGAAGAAGAAGGAACAACTTAGGACAGCTCATTGAAATTGACATGTGCTCCTTCGAAGATCCAAACGGATTAACAATAACTAGCGGACCCGCGCGAGAGCTCTCGCATAATGGGTTGTGTGCGCCCCATGTGTACAGACTCCCCCTCTTGGCACTAGTGCTATGCGGGCTGTATGCTATGCCAGGGGCTATCGTCTCGTTTATTTGCTTAAAAGCACTTTTTAAACAAATAAATGTATTTCCGTTGACTTTTCAAGAAATGCAAGATTTTTCCAGTACTATTGAGATGATTTGTAAGATTTTGGTACAAACCACACCTTCTAACTCCCTCTGGTTTAGGAGCTTGAGTTTTGTGAATATATACCTTAGCGTATTATATAATAAGATATTAATATTAATAATAATAATAACAATAATTAAAATCTAAACCACCTTCATACGGTATAATTATACTACCGATCGCAATAAAAATTGCCCGTAGACTAATTTTTAAAATATACTTATTGCGTGAGAAGCCTCCGTGGCTTAGGCGGCAGCACGCCGGCCTTTCACCGCTGGGTCCGTGGTTCAAATCCCGGTCACTCCATGTGAGATCTGTGCTGGACAAAACGGAGGCAGACAGGTTTTTCTCCGGGTACTCCGGTTTTCCCTGTCAAAATTTCATTCCAGCAACACTCTCCACTATCATTTCATTTCATCTGTCATTCATCTAATCATTGCCCCAGAGGAGTGCGTCAGGCCTCGGCAGCCGGCACAGTTCATATCCTCGCCGCTAGATGGGGGCTTCATTCATTCCATTCCTGACCCGGTCGGAGACTGGAAGCAGGCTGTGGATTTTCATTTCACTTATTGCGTGGGATATTGAAATAGGCTTACCACGAGAGATGTAATAAAATATGGGAATATTAATTATGTTTAAAATGATTCACTTGAGTCAGTCAAGTTCTGGCTTTGTGATTTAATGCCCGATAAGTAGTCATACTCGCTGCCGAAATTGCCTGTATTAATTAAGCGGACCCCTATGGGAAGTCTAAACTATGGCTAAACTACGCTCAATACAGAGCAGAACTTGGAACTTGGAGAGGCTCAATTGGGATAACAATTACTTTACACTAATTCATTTCCTGAAAGCACTTGATATGGAGACATGCACTCCCCTAAGTAACAACACCCTCACTTCCCCTGTGCATTGATAAAGACGCGTCCGTAAAGCCCGGTTTTAGGGCCTATTACGTGGCCCCCTGCTGTGTTGGCTCCCCTTACAGCATATTAGTGCAAGGGAGGAAGATGGGTGTTTTGTTGAGGAAATGCATTAGGTACATGTTCCGGCTGATGCTGCCGGCATGGGGATTATTCTATTAGTTGCTTGATAGCTACAAGGGCTGTGTGAGGTTCATATAATCAATCCCAACAAGGTCACAATAGCGACATAAGCACTTCCAAGGAATTTAGTTTTCAATCTAGCCAAGGACATTAGTTTATTGTCACATGCTACCTGTAGGTAGATGTTACCACTCAATGTCATTATGATAATCACAGAAACCTCCCGATATGAGTTTTATGGATTGTAACTGCATGATCGTTGACGTCTGGTTATAAGTAGGGACCGGATTCTTAGGTTCTTACCTATTCTTTTCCATTATGGGGTTTGAAGTCATATTTCAGTGTTGCCTTAGTAAACAAAAGTTTGGTGCTTTTCAGTCGGTCAACACGAATGTACCCAAATGAGATGGGTTATTCCCTAATCCTCAAAAAATTCATGAGATTAATAAATACACTTGGATGACCAGTTTCGATCGTCAAGCGATCATCATCAGATCCATTACACTTAGGCTCGTACAAATGTACCTGTAAGTTGTCAAGTCTAGTCTCTCTAATGTGGTGTGTGTTACTCTATTTAGGAATACATAGCTCACATAGCAATTAGGAATGCGAGAGGGGGAATATCCCAACGAGATAAGGGATCCTCACACACAAGAATTTCCCCTCAGTCGAGTGCATACAGTGTCCAAGTTAACTGCTCTCAACAGGACCGCGTAAGACTCAACCAGATACGTAGCCTTCACAATACAATCTGATTTGACCATTTACAACAACCACATATTCACTCCAAACAAGTGAATTCCGGAGGTCAATCAGCACTTCCAGTATCTCAACAAAACATTGCATAGACTACAGCTAACAAATATTGACGCGTAGCATTATCTCAACTAATACTGCAACTAAATAAGTGTATATATTGTAAATATTTTTACCCATATTTTCAGACAGATTTTATAGCCAAAGTGTAATGGATCTGTCGATGATCGCTTGACGATCGAAACTGGTCATCCTGGTGTATTTATTGATCTCATGTAATTTCTTTCAGGATTAGGGTATGACCCAACTCTTTTGGCTACATTCGTGTTTACCGACTGAAAAGCACCAAACTTTTGTTTGCTATTATTTTCCCTACATCAAAATACGAAAATATTTTAATACCTACCGGAATCACACTCAAAATAATTCATGAATTCTGGAGTACCGTACCTAAAAAACTAAATGATATGCGATTAGGCCTACGTAAAAATTGCAGTTTTGCTCCATTTATTGTAGTAACTTATATTTGAATCTTCAGTCCATATTTTTTAAAAGTTTCTTGGTTATTTACTGTAATGAAAAAAGTGCGCCTAAATAACTTATCATATTCTGTCAGAAAAGTGGTGATAAATTTCTTATTGTTTCAAAGTTCCATATATGCTAAATAATGAAAGTTAATTAAACGGTCTAGAGTGTGAAAATCACCGACGATATCCTTGGTTTTATTGAATTTGAATAATTAACATATTTTAAGGAGAGAAAGTATTGCCTAAAAGTGTGATGATTTCGTTAATAATTTGATAAAAGACGTATCATTATGTAAAATAGCGGCTTCGGTGGCGTAGTCGGTAGCATGCTGAACTGCTATGCCCAAGATAGCGGGTTCAAACCCGGCCGAAGTCGTCGGATTTTTTAAGAGCGTTAAAAATCCTACAGTATGCCTTCCTTCGAAGGGGAAGTAAAGCCGGCGGTCCCATGTCATTGATTTATGACATGTAAAAGATCCTTTCACAGACTAAACTTGTGTAAAGCAAAATTTGATAGGTTAGATTTTGGCGAAAGTTGGAACTACTTGAACGGAACTTGTAGCAGCTACAGACTCAGGCGAGCGGAACATGTCCCGGCACTAAAAGCCATACGATAAATAAAGAAATAAATTATGTAAAATGTTAACAGATTTTCTACTAACAATTCATTAATTGTAAGCTTTGCGAAGTCGATGTCAACTTTTGCTACGCTTTAAACATAAAACCCTATTTAGAATCCTATTCTACCTATTAAAAACCTGAAAAACCTATCTTATGATTTAGAAAACCTGAAATGAAAATTTTAAAAACCGAAACAGAAACGTAATTTATATAAACAAGGGCTAGACAGTAATTATTCACGCCCAGTATTTCAGACTGCCTTCAATTGTGGTCCTATGATTCAGACTAGCTAGAACTACAAAGCAATAGAAATGGTTAGTTTTAATTCTAAAATTGAGAGATTTTCACCCTGGCTAATTGCGCTTCTTTAAATATATCTCAGGAAGGGAGGGCTTGTAATGATGACCGGCGAGAGGTTCGGTTCATATATCTACAGCAAAGAGTGCTTCTAAGTCTGTGGGGGTAAACTTCATGTGGGAGTATAATTCATTCATCTGAAGCTAGAATTCATATTTTATTGATCATAGATCTTTTTGGACCACTTTCACAACGAGATGGCGCCGACACATGAGCCGCTGTCATGAGAAGTGTCTGCTAGATTAGCTTAGTTTTAGAGCAGTGATAGCCAAAGCCGATGATCGAAGGTTGGAGTCCCGTACGGGACATACATTTTGGTTATTTATGGATTTTAGTTATTCAACAGGGTCACCGAAAATTTGGCTAGAACTCTTTGTCTTTCCACAAATAGACGATATTCAAACGGAAAAGGGAATAAATGTTACTTTCCAGCAGGATAGAGCACCTTCTCACTACAGTCTTATTGTGCGTGAAGCTCTCAATAGAAAATTCCCTGATCAGTGGATTGGTAGAGCTGGTCCTCTTGCGTGACCGCCAATGAGCCCTAACTTAACTCCTTCAGATTCTACATTAAAAAAAAACATTGTTTACGCTCAAAATATCCAGTGCCTGCAACACCTAAAAGAACGAATCACCGGTGCGATAGCAACTGTGATCCTGAGATGATACGGCGGACCTGGACGGAGGTGGACTATCGCTTGGATGTGTGTCGTGCCACAGGAGGAGCTCACATCGAAACCTACTAAATAGGTAAACAAAACTTTAAGGTTTTCTCTATCGTTTGGTGCAAAAAAATCAAATTATCGTTATTACAGCCTGAGCTATTACAAATCAAA
The DNA here is from genome assembly GCA_946902985.2 of Meconema thalassinum. Taxonomy (NCBI): domain Eukaryota; kingdom Metazoa; phylum Arthropoda; class Insecta; order Orthoptera; family Tettigoniidae; genus Meconema; species Meconema thalassinum. The sequence continues at coordinate 656,385,480 of OX336390.1, forward strand.
ATTAAGGTCACATTCTTCGATGACCCTGTACAATAAACTAGCTATTAGATAAACCTCCTTGTTGTCTGCTTAGTTCCTGATTTTCGAGTATTAAATTGCCATAATTGCCAACGGCTTAACCTTGTTGAAAGGTGGCTTCGGTGGCGTAGTTGGTAGCATGCTGAGCTTCTATGCCCAAGGTCGCGGGTTCAAACCCGGCCGAAGTCGTCAGAATTTTTAAGAGCGTAAAATATCCCTCAGTATGCCTTCCTTCGGAGGGGAAGTAAAACCGGTGGTCCCATGTCATAGATTTATGGCATGTAGAAGAACCTTCCACTAAATACAATTGTGTGAAGCTAAATTATAGGTTAGATTAGACTAACGCTCTTAGGTTCCAACGTTCGTCACCAGGAACTGACTGCGGGGCCATCTAGCAAACAAGTTCAGAACTAGTTGTCTTTGACGGTGGCGTTTGATAGCAAAAGTAGGAACTACTTAAAAATTGAATGTCTGTAGTCCTTACTTAATTTTAAAAATATATAACACACACTAATACAGCCATCACAATTAACACCGGTTATCAGACAGAATCTACACACACCCAAAGTACACGGGGCTAAATGACCACGTTGTCGCAGCCCCTAAACTGAGGAACCAACCAACCAACCTTGTTGAAACACTAAGTCCCATTACAATCACATTAGGCGTGGCCATATCCAGCAATTGAAGTACGCCCCCGAACAGCGAATTATGGCACATTTTCCAAATTTTACAGGAGGGGAATAAAACATAATATCACAAGAATAAATTATAATTGAATCCTTATATCAAGGAAACAGGCACATTACATCTTCACAATACATGTTTACTCTTAATCAGCTGTCTATTACTAAATGTTTCCAAACTGAAGTAGTTTTATAGAGAATTTCAGAAGAACAACGATGTATGTTACTTAGTGGAACAATGCTGTATGTTTCCTTTTTATGAACTTACGAATAACACGTGAACTTGTAAATTCATAAACATAAAAAAAAACAAAGAAAAGCCACAAAAATAACATAATACATGCAGCAATTCACAATTCTGTAGCATGTAAATACCGTAGTTACTTGTGGTAGCACACACTCCTTAAACCAAATCAAATTTTACAAACTTATCACTTCATAATGATGCCGGCCCCGTGGTGTTGGGGTAGCGCGCCCGCCTCTCGCTCGGATGCCCCGGGTTCGATTCCCGGCTCCGTCAGGGATTTTAGAAAATCACGTGATGGCTGGAACGGGGTGCACTCAGCCTCGTGAGGACAATTCTGTAGCTGTATGGCAGTGAGACAGCGCCCCAGTCACGAAAACCAAGATTAACGGCCGAGGGGACCCGATGCGCTGACCACGCGTCACCCCAATATCTGCAGGCCAAATGGCTGGGCAGCGGTTGCTTGGTAGGCCTAGGCCCTTCATGGACTGTAGTGCCACGGGGTTTGGTTTGGTTTTTATCATTTCATAATGCACGGTATGTAAAACTTCTAACTTGTGCATATTTCTGGGTCACACACCCGAGCCTGAGAGATGGTATTCTATTAAAATACAAAATAATGAACTGTAACTATGGATAACAAACGGTGAGGTTATGTCTATGTAGCCTAATACAGCTAATCCAGTACAGTAGGTTATATTAAAATTATAATCAATCTTTTACAGGGTACCCACGTTCAATATCAGTGATAATATTTGAAATGAACATCAAAATAGCACATGAGTATCATACACGGCAATCAGAGACTGGATTATGTGCACTGTAGTATCAATAAGACAATATAGCGTTGTTCCTGTCACCTTATCTGGAGGGATTTTTCCAGACACCTCTTTGCCTCTTAGGCTTTTGTATGGCTTTCCAGAGTCCCTTAGCTTCTTCCGTTTCAGATCACTCCACCCACACATGTGAATTTTACGTTTTCTTGATTTATTTAGACGTTTTAGATCGCTTGGTGAAACATGTATTCTTCCAGGATCCGCCATCTTGCTTGTTATACAGCATTGTTCCACTGAAGTAGTTCAAATGTCTGACTACTAGTGCCACCTGGGGATAGATATTCGACATCCGGTGACTTTTTCACGTGTAGGCTGTTCCATACATCAATGTTCCACTAAAAAATCAACTTCACACAAAACGTGCCATACAGCGTTGTTCGGGGGCGTAATTCAATTGTGATCGGTTCTGGTGTCCGCTTGCTGTTCGCGGGGTGAGAGAAGGGAACTGGCCGCGTTTTCACAAGTTACCTCTTGGAGATTCAATAAACTCTCCTCTTCATCTTCTTCTCCATATTATTATTATTGTTAATATTGTTGTTATTATTACTATAATTTATTATAATTATGTTTCATTCAAGTTTTATATAATAGTTATATCCACTTCACCTAGGACGACGCTGAAAATACCAATAAGCCAAGGACAGTTTTCAGCCAGTATGTGTTAAGTTAGGAATATTGCTGAGTGCTGGGTGTTCATTGATAAGCTGAGGAACGTTTTGAGGACTTGTGAACATTTTAGGCGAAGTGTAGGGATTGAATCGTCCATATATTAATGTCTTCTGCAGGGTGATTCATGGTATGGGCGACCGGTATAACGCAGAAAGAAACAAGAACATTCTATTATACTCCTTGATAAGAACAAAGATTATAACCTTACCAATACGAGTAGGCTACATTTAGGAGAAAATAGGCTATATGTTCTTTCCCGAACATCTTGTTAGTCATTTACCATTTTAGTAATGCGAGCAGATCGGGGTAGTATCCTCTCTGAAGGTCTCTTACCTGTCGCCTCAAGTCACAACTGTCAGATGTTAAGAGAAACATTTGAATAATATCTATACTGAAGCATGACGCCCGCATAAGTAGGCTAACATAAGATTATGACCTACTTCCTTATGGATACAAACAGCACGCAAAATATCGAATGAAAACCCTTCCAGAAATGATAAGCAAACTTCAGGCTTTGTAGGTTGTATTGTTTCTCTTTGAAGATCTTTACTTGCATACTCGACAATGATTCTGTGAACGGAAATTTTTAGCTGGGACTATTATTATGAATGGCATTGAACATCACCTACTACAAACTTCTCATCAGATGATTATGCAGTATATTCCACGGGAACAGTCAGCGGCTCTCAATTCCTTCAGCAGGGTAAACACGGTTTATGAATGTTTCACCGTGGCTAATTGCGCTTCTTTAAATACAACTCAGGAAGGGAGGGCTCGTAATGATGACCGGCGAGACGTTCGGTACATGCATCTACATTAAAGAGTGCTTCTAAGTCTGTGGGGATAAACTTCATGTGGGAGTATAATGCATTTATCTGAAGCAAGAATTCATATTTGATTGATAATAGGAGAGTTTTCGAACCCAAGTTACTTATAATTAAATAAACAGTAGCAATAGGAAAAACTAATAAACAATAATCATAACTATTTCCATGACTTTTGGAAAACTAGAAGCTAATAATTTAACTTTTACTAGAAAACGAAGGCAACACTGGAAAACGGCTTCTCAAATCTCTGCATAGGTTTATAAAAATAATGTCCTCACCCCTCTCCCCAACATTTAGTTTTAAATTTTGGGTTCGATGTAGCCTACTGTATTTTCCAGCATTTTGGTCGTTGATATACCTCTGTGTTAAAATAATAATGCATGTGTGAAATTACTTCGCTATTTTAATTTTAGCACTGATAAAGGGCCTATATTACGATTCTGGAGGGGGTCAAAAAACCAACGGATAATAGACCTCGTTGTTAGCTTTTTATATTATTGGATATTCAGTTGTGATCCAACTAAATGTAAATTGTTTTCAAGCTTTCAAAATTTCTACATAGACACAGTACTTAGTCCCCTCTCTTGGTATTATTTACGAACAACGAGTGGAAATCAATGTTTTGTATGGACTTTGGTGATTTAAATAGTATAGTCTTTATAACAATTGTTCTTACTTGTCATGATATGAATTATGTAATTCACTAAATTGCTAAGAGTACGAGACACGCCGTTTTAACGTTACGTTATTCCCATCTCACTTCACATCTACCATCACATTTTCCTCCCATTAGTTACCTCGCACTCGCTGAGTTTTTAGCCTACTTTCGATTTTTGAAAGGAATGAAAGTGGAATTATGAGATCTACACGGGACAAAAGTTGTCAGTCTGTCTGTCTGTGTGTGTGTGTGTGTGTGTGTGAGTGTGTGTGAGTGTGTGCTTGTGAATGTGTGTGTGTATATATCTGTACGCCACCCTATCGATTCAAACATGACGAAACCGAAATGAAACAAATTTGGTACAGAGGTAGCACTATCAAAGGGCAGTTCAGTGTCATGTTTTATGTCACCGCCATCTTTACCAAAACCGAATGGCCGCCACTCAAACGTTCAAAACGTAAAATTAAATTACGACTAAACTAATCGTCCGATCTCTACCAAATTTGGTAATAAGTAGCTTCATATGGGATGCCTCTTGCGCCCAAACTACAAGGTCATCAGCTGTACCGTTTCAAGATGGTGGGTGTGTGAATTGTGTAAGAATTATAATCAATAAAATAGGACCCACCAATTCCGATTATTGAACCGAGGGTGGTTTAAGCTATCCTGAAAGACGTGACCCGTTGGTTATTATAATTTGTATCATGTAATATTTTACCAGCAGTGACTTAAAGGAGCTGAACAGTCTCTGTCAAATGACAAGATGGCAGCTGACCTCTCGTAATTATATTTCAGTAGTTTGAGTAAGTTGCATGTGATATAGCCTACTGAAAGGAATAATATAAACTTTGTATGAAATGCATTATAATAGAGATGTACTGCACTGAAGAAATCGTTCATTTCAAGTCATTATTTGCTAACACGTTGCATCCAAGTTGGTTAATAACTCTGAGATATTATGGACATACTTGGCTCTGTTGTAAAGTGTTGATCTCTCACGTGGTCAGCTGGAGGTACGAAACCGACTAGAGTTAGCTTCTTTTACTTGAATTATTTTATATTATTTTATCGTTTAATAACTACATAGACGTCATTAAATTAAGCATTATATTATGCATTTAACAATGGGAAATATATATTTAATAAAAATTCAGGTCTGAAGAAACTAGATTTTGATTCTGGAAAACCGTATTGAGCAGTGGTCAAGAACTTAGGACCCACCAATTCAGTTATCGAACCGAGGGTGGTTTAAGCTATCCTAAAGAACGTGACCCATTGGTTATCATAATTTTATATTATATAATATTATACTAGCAGTGGCGTAAAAGAGCTTAGCCAACTCTTTCACTTCACAAGATGGCAGCTGATCTCTCGTAACTGATCTATATTTCAGTAGCCTAGTTTGAGTAAGTTGCATGTGATATAGCCTACTGAAAGAAATAATATAAACTTTGTATCAAATGGATTATAATAGAGATGTACTGCACTGAAGAAATCGTTCATTTCAAGTCATTATTTGCTAAAACGTTGTATCTAAGCCGGTTGATAGCACTGGGATATTATGCCATGTTTGGCTCTGTGGTAAAACATTGATCTCCCACGCGGTCGACTGGGATTCGAAACCTACTCGAGTTAGCATTCATACATGAATATTTTTATATTTATTTTATAACTACTCAGACATCATAAATTAAGGGTAATAGTGTGCAATTTACAATAGAAAACAAGATGTTCAGTAAAGAACATATAGCCTACTTTCTCCTAAATGCATGGGTATTGTTATAACTCTTTGTTCTTTTCAAGGAGTTTAATTGAATGTCCCTTGTTGAAATACAACGTGTTATACGCATATTAAACATGAATATGAGGTGCCCTTTGCTAGTGCTACCTCTGTACAAAATTTCATTCAATTCGGTGTCAAAGTGTTTGAATTGATATGGTGAATCGACTTGCACACATACATGGCTGCTTTCTGCAAACTATTGGGCTGATATTTCACTCAAAAGACGCTTCCCACAAAACGGTATGTTGTTGCAAAATTTGGTAGAGATCAGATTATTAGGTTGGTCGTAATTTGATTTAATCTTTTAACATTTGGGTGGCCGCCATTACGTTTCCATCAAGATGACGACGATATAAAACATGACACTGAGGTGCCCTTTGCTAGTGCTACCTCTGTACCAAATTTCGTTCAATTCGGTTTCACCGTGTCTGAATTGATCGGGAAATCGATTTGCACACATACATGGTCGCTATCTGTAAACTATTAGGCTGATGACCTTGTCGTTTGGTCATAAGATGCTTACCACATAAAGGTATGCTGTTGCAAGATTTAGTGGAGATCAGATGATTAGGGTGGTCGTAATTTGAATTAAGCTTTTAACATTTGGGTGGCCGCCATTACGTTTCGGTCAAGATGGTGGCAATATAAAACAAGACAATGAGGGGCCCTTTGCTATTGCTACCTCTGTAACAAATTTCGTTCAATTCGGTTTCACCGTGTTTGAATAGATAAGGGGAATCGATTAGCACACAAACATGGCCACCATCCGAAAATTATTGAGCTGATGACCTTGTAGATTGGTCAAAAATATTTAATATGAAAAGGTATAATGTTTGAAAAATTGGTAGGGATCAGATGATTCGTTTGGTCGTAATTTGATTTAAGCTTTCAACATTTGGGTGGTCGCCATTACGTTTTCGTCAAATTGGCGGCGATATAACACATGACACTGTGGTGGCCTTTGCTAGTGCTACCTCTGTACGAAATTTTGTTCAATTCGGTTTCACCGTGTATGAATAGATGGGGGGAATCGATTTGAACACAAACATGGCCGCCATCCACAAATTATTGGCCTGATGACCTTTTAGATTGGTCAAATGGTTCTTCATATGCAAAGGTATAATGTGGCAAAAATTGGTAGAGATCAGATGATTCGTTTGGTCGTAATTTGATTTAAGCTTTTAACATTTGGGTGGCCGCCATTACGTTTCCTTCAAGATGGCGGTGATATAAAACATGACACTGAGGTGCCCCTTGCTAGTGCTACCTTTGTACCAAATTTCGTTCAGTTCGGTTTCACCGTGTTTGAAAAGATAGGGTAATCGATTAGCACACAAACATGGCCGCAATCTGCAAATTATTGGGCTGATGACCCTGCAGATTGGTCAAAAATATTTAATATGAAAAGGTATAATGTTGCAAAAATTGGTAGAGATCAGATGATTCGTTTAGTCGTAATTTGATTAAAGCTTTCAACATTTGGGTGGTCACCATTACGTTTTCGTCAAGATGGCGGCGTTATAAAACATGACACTGAGGTGGCCTTTGATAGTGCTACCTCTGTACCAAATTTCGTTCAATTTGGTTTCACCGTGTCTGAATTGATCGGGGGAATCGATTTGCACACATACATGGTCGCTATCTGTAAACTATTGGGCTGATGACCTTGTCGTTTGGTCATAAGATGCTTACCACATAAAGGTATGCTGTTGCAAGATTTAGTGGAGATCAGATGATTAGGGTGGTCGTAATTTAATTTAAGCTTTTAACATTTGGGTGGCCACCATTACGTTTCGGTCAAGATGGTGGCAATATAAAACAAGACAATGAGGGGCCCTTTGCTATTGCTACCTCTGTAACAAATTTCGTTCAATTCGGTTTCACCGTGTTTGAATAGATAGGGGGAATCGATTAGCACACAAACATGGCCAACATCCGAAAATTATTGGGCTGATGACCTTGTAGATTGGTCAAATATATTTAATATGAAAAGGTGTTTTGAAAAATTGGTAGGGATCAGATGATTCGTTTGGTCGTAATTTGATTTAAGCTTTCAACATTTGGGTGGTCGCCATTACGTTTTCGTCAAATTGGCGGCGATATAACACATGACACTGTGGTGGCCTTTGCTAGTGCTACCTCTGAACGAAATTTCGTTCAATTCGGTTTCACCGTGTTTCAATAGATAGGGGGAATCGATTTGAACACAAACATGGCCGCCATCCACAAATTATTGGCCTGATGACCTTTTAGATTGGCCAAATGGTTCTTCATATGCAAAGGTATAATGTGGCAAAAATTGGTAGAGATCAGATGATTCGTTTGGTCGTAATTTGATTTAAGCTTTTAACATTTGGGTGGCCGCCATTACGTTTCCTTCAAGATGGCGGCGATATAAAACATGACACTGAGGTGCCCCTTGCTAGTGCTACCTTTGTACCAAATTTCGTTCAGTTCGGTTTCACCGTGTTTGAACAGATAGGGGAATCGATTAGCACACAAACATGGCCGCCATCTGCAAATTATTGGGCTGATGACCTTGCAGATTGGTCAAAAATATTTAATATGAAAGGGTATAATGTTGCAAAAATTGTTAGAGATCAGATGATTCGTTTGGTCGTAATTTGATTTAAGCTTTCAACATTTGGGTGGTCGCCATTACGTTTTCGTCAAATTGGCGGCGATATAACACATGACACTGTGGTGGCCTTTGCTAGTGCTACCTCTGTACGAAATTTCGTTCAATTCGGTTTCACCGTGTTTCAATAGATAGGGGGAATCGATTTGAACACAAACATGGCCGCCATCCACAAATTATTGGCCTGATGACCTTTTAGATTGGCCAAATGGTTCTTCATATGCAAAGGTATAATGTGGCAAAAATTGGTAGAGATCAGATGATTCGTTTGGTCGTAATTTGATTTAAGCTTTTAACATTTGGGTGGCCGCCATTACGTTTCCTTCAAGATGGCGGCGATATAAAACATGACACTGAGGTGCCCCTTGCTAGTGCTACCTTTGTACCAAATTTCGTTCAGTTCGGTTTCACCGTGTTTGAATAGATAGGGGAATCGATTAGCACACAAACATGGCCGCCATCTGCAAATTATTGGGCTGATGACCTTACAGATTGGTCAAAAATATTTAATATGAAAAGGTATAATGTTGCAAAAATTGTTAGAGATCAGATGATTCGTTTGGTCGTAATTTGATTTAAGCTTTCAACATTTGGGTGGTCACCATTACGTTTTCGTCAAGATGGCGGTGATATAAAACATGACACTGAGGTGGCCTTTGATAGTGCTACCTCTGTACCAAATTTCGTTCAATTCGGTTTCACCGTGTCTGAATTGATCGGGGGAATCGATTTGCACACATACATGGTCGCTATCTGTAAACTATTGGGCTGATGACCTTGTCGTTTGGTCATAAGATGCTTACCACATAAAGGTATGCTGTTGCAAGATTTAGTAGAGATAAGATGATTAGGTTGGTCGTAATTTGATTTAAGCTTTTAACATTTGGGTGGCCGCCATTACGTTTCCGTCAAGTTGGCGGCAATATAAAACATGACAATTAGGGGCCCTATGCTATTGCTAACTCTGTACCAAATTTCGTTCAGTTCGGTTTCATTGTGTTTGAATAGATAGGGGGAATCGATTAGCACACAAACATGGCCGCCATCTGCAAATTATTGGGCTGATGACCTTGCAGATTGGTCAAAAATATGTAATATGAAAAGGTATAATGTTGCAGAAATTGGTAGAGATCAGATGATTCGTTTGGTCGTATTTTGATTTAAGCATTCAGCATTTGGCTGTTCGTCATTACGTTTTCGTCAAGATGGCGGCAATATAAAACATGCCACTGAGGTGGCCTTTGCTAGTGCTACCTCTGTACCAAATTTCGTTCAATTTGGTTTCACCGTGTTTGAATAGATAGGGAGAATCGATTTGCACACAATCATGGCCGCCATCCGCAAATTATTGGCCTGATGACCTTGTAGATTGGTCAAATGATTCTTCATATGCAAAGGTATAATGTTGCAAAAATTGGTAGAGATCAGATGATTCCTTTGGTCTTAATTTGATTTAAGCTTTTAACATTTGGGTGGCCGCCATTACGTTTCCTTCAAGATGGCGGCGACATAAAACCTGACACTGAGGTGCCCTTTGCTAGTGCTACCTCTGTACCAAATTTCGTTCAATTCGGATTCACCGTGTTCGAATTGATAGGTGGGACAGACATTCAGAGTACACACACTCACACACACACACACACACAGCCAGACACTCAATTTTTGCCCTGTGTTGATCTCATAAGTCTACTTTCATTTTTTGCAAAAATCGAAAGGAGGCTAATTCATTTTTTGCAAAAATCGAAAGTAGGCTAATTTATATTTAATTGAAATTCTGGGCTGTAGAAACTGGATTTTGATGGCGGCTTAAACCTTATTGATCAGTTTTGTTCAATCATAAATTGTGCATATCGTTGTTACCCAGAGGATCCTAAGAATATATAGCTCTGAGAGTAAGCAGTGTCAATATACTCACAGACCAAAAATTGCTGAGGTTGAGCGGATGGCTTTGTAAATCCCTGGCCTCCTGAAGTATATTACAATCTTGTAATAGTTCAAATCCTAGCCATGACCGCGCTCTAATTTCCTTTAAGTGGCATAAAGAAGAGGGCACAGTTCCTTGTATAAGAATGGCGGAAGTCGATCCTTGCTTACTAATGGCGCCTAGGGCGTTCTAGGGGTATCACAATATATCAAATCCCGATACGTAAATGTCCTAACCAGGAACATTTCTGATTGAGGACTTAAGAATGCAACTTAGGCAAACTCTACAACAACAAACATTCAATTATAGTCTACTCTTTGATAAAGACGAAGGGTTATAACTATAGGCTACTCATACATTTAGGAGAAAGTAGGCTATATATCCTTTGCTGAATATCTTGTTTTTTCTGTTTATATCCTTTTGTCATTTAATTTCAATTTATCAGTGACTCAGTTAAGCGTATATTTTCTTATTCTTTGACTCCTCATGAGTTATAGCACACCCTGAATAGCTCGACCAACTATTACCTCTCGTTTCACGGAATACGACCTCTGGTATGGTGTTCAGTTGCGCAGGCATAGGCTAGGTTTTTGTTTTGGGTGATCGTAATATATATATTTATTTTTCAACACAGCGTAAAGCTGGGTATTTCTCTCCTGCCGACACATTTGTAACTATGGCCTGTCGAACACTGGTAGAAATGTAGTTCAAATTTATCCCACACACTCCTCATTTTAGTATGGGTCCTGCTGATTTAAGTTATTGTTATGGAAGTGATTTGGTGGATTTGGTGGCGTAGTTGGTAGCATGCTGGGCCTCTATGCCCAAGATCGTGGGTTTTAACCTGGCCAAAGTCGTCGGATATTTTAAGAGCGTTAAAAATCTCTTAGTATGCCTTTCTTCGGAGGGTAAGTAAAGCCGGCTCATGTCATAAATTTATGACTCTATTAAGTTCCAACGTTCGCCACCAGGTTCCGGTTGCAGTGGCATCTAGTAGCCAAGCTAAGAGTTAGGTGTCGTAGGCGGTTGCATTTGGTAGTAAAAGTAGGAACTACTTGGAATTAATCGTCGGCAGTCGTTACCTGAATCACCGATAGCACACACTAATACAGCCATCACAATTAAAACCGGTTATCAGACAGATTCTACACACAACCAAAGTACACGGGGCTACATGATCGCGTTGTCGCAGCCCCTAAACTGAGGAACCAACTAACCGAAGTGTTTATCCCACACACTTTGCAATACACACATCCCGTTACAAAGTTTAATTAAAGACAATTTTGTGGATTAAGTATTGTAAGTTACTATTGTACATAAACATATACACATATCCGCTGAAGTTAAATGAAACCTAAGTGAGCAGAATCTGATGATATTCACTTAGCAAACAAACGAATTGGACTGTAGGTGTTAGTATTGCTCTGAATACTTCAACGTACAGCGCCAGATAGCACCAGCAACCAACGATTAGGCCTGTAAAATCCCACATATGTGTGTGAAGTGTTTTATTAAGTGTACAAATAATTATTCATGTTCGTATTTCAGGCAGAGGGAAATTGGTTGTAACTCCCCGCTCAAACTAATTGGGCACACTCGTGTTGACCGACTGAAAATATTCCACTAATCGATTAGGTGGGTAACATTGAAAAGTGGCTTCAAAATTAGGAGATTCCCTGTTGAACAGTGTAAGGTAGGGGCGGTGAGAAGTTAATTCATAGTAAACTCGAGCAATAAATCAATGAACTTAGGCCTAAGATCATTTAGCATTTATGACAATTTTACCTGAGTCTATAATTTATGAACTGAAAAGTAAGTGGTTAAAATGTTGAATAATAATTATTCACCCACTTGGGATGAGTGTGACCCACCCAATAGTCCAATAGCAGACGGGATGAGGTCATATGACCAAAGGGAACAGCATCGTTTCCAGACTCTCATTTCAGCCTCACAACCATTAGTGTGTAAGACCTCTGCAATTAGAGAGGCATAACAACTCCACTAACACATTCATAAATTGTTTTGGGGTTAATGAATACAAGACTATCCTGTTACAATCTCTAATATATTGTAAGGGAAGCGCACTCTATTTCTAGTCAGAGATTTGCATATATTTTAAACCTCCTCGGTGATAAATTGTGTATACAGTAATATGCACTAATTTTGATCCTATTTTCATCATTTGAAATGAAGGTTGATCCGTTCACTTCTGACAATGTGTTTAATATGAGCACGAAAACGTGTACGCGTATTTGCGGAAATGACACTGATAAATTCTGATAGGAGCGATATCAATGAAATTTGGTAAGGTCTTAATACCACCGCGTCCGTTTTCAACCGTTAAATTCAATTTTATTAGGGTCACCTATTCAACATGGCAGCAACGCGGAAATATTTCAAACTATACTAATATAATAAAGCTGAAGAGCGTGTGTGATTGTTTGTGTGCTTTCGTATTTAAACGCGCTAATCTCTGGAACTACCAGTCGGATTCGAAAAATTATTTCTTTTATATGATAGCCAGATTCAAGAGGAATAGTCTAGGCTATGTTAAATTTCAGACAGCACTCCATTCCATGCATTTAGGCCCATTGGCACAAATCTACACCGTTTCACCGATCAGAACCAAAATGTGTATACATACCCATTGGAACCCTACGAGTAACACAGTCTGCATAACATTTATGACAGACCGGTCCATTCACGGCATTTAGGCCCTTTGGCACAAATCTACACCTTTTCACCGATCTGAACCAAAATGTGTATACTTAGCTTTTGGAACCCTACGAGTAACACTGTTCACATCAAATTTCGGACAGACCACTCCATTCCCTGCATTTATGCCCTTTGACACAAATTTACACCGTTTCACCGATATGAACCAAAATTTGTATACTTACCCTTTGGAAACCTGCGAGTAACACAGTCAACATGAAATTTCGGACAGACCACTCCATTCCGTGCATTTAGGCCCTTTGGCACAAATCTACACCTCTTCACCTATCTGAACCAAAATGTGTATACTTAGCTTTTGGAACCCTACGAGTAACCCTGTTCACATCAAATTTCGGACAGACCACTCCATTCCCTGCATTTATGCCCTTTGGCACAAATTTACACCGTTTCACCGATATGAAACAAAATTTGTATACTTACCCTTTGGAAACCTGCGAGTAACACAGTCAACATGAAATTTCGGACAGACCACTCCATTCCGTGCATTTAGGCCCTTTGGCACAAATCTACACCGTTTCACCGATCTGAACCAACTTTGGAACTTTGGAACCCGACGAGTAACATTGTCTGCTTGAAATTTCAGACAGACCACTCCATTCCCTGCATTTAGGTCCATTGGCACAAATCTACACCGTTTCACCGATCTGAATCACATTTTGTACACTTACCCTTTGGAACCCTGCGAGTGACACTGTCCATTTTAAATTTCGGACCGACCACTCCATTTCCTGCATTTAGGCCCTTTATCACAAATCCACACCGTTCCTCCTAATTGCACCAAATTATACATACAGTTTGAAACCCTGCTGGTTACACCGTCCACTTGATATTTTGGACAACGCTCTCCATTCCCTACATTTAGAATAACAAACAAACTTAACTTAAAAACCAGGTATTAAGGCCCTAGAATCATTCATGTCCGTATTAGTGTAACTGTAAGAGTATTTTAAAAAGTCAATTGTTGACTGGCAATTCGGGCTGCATCACGTCGCTCCTACCAGTGTTCTGGTTCAGAATTGCGAAAATAGTTAAGTCACGGGGAGTAATTAGTGCAAAAAGATTTCTTTTGCCCCTTAAAACAGTTATCATCATGAACATATTATGCATCTGTATAAGTGCAATGGTGTTGGTGCAATACATTGAGGTTATCAGCTGCAATAAGCATTGGTTCTTTTAAAATTTACCGTAATTTATTCCGAAACTTATCGTTGAGCGCTATGTGGCCATAAATAATACTATTGCTACCTCAGGAGCTCGGGACAGCCGAAGTTTTCCAAAGTGTTCTGATTATTTTCCTACGGCGTTATGCGACAATAGACGACACTATTGGTCTCTACATTTATAACAGACAATGAGATATAGGCCCTAGGCAGTGTCTTTTATTTCACTTACTCCTCTTTCTAATCATTTTTGGAAATTTGTTTGTAAATTCCGTGTGTCAGTGCTGTAGTTAGTAAATAGCCATTTCCCTATTCATTATTATCATTATTATCATTAGGGAAATTTAACTAAATGTTACGTCCATTATACTGTACTGCTTATCACCCTCACTACAACCACCACCACCCCCACCACCACAAAAAGCTATATATTTTTTTTTCTGGTAGTTTAAGTATCATGTGCCAGTTCTGTAGTAGTATCCATTATCATCCATAAAACAAATACATCTACCGGGCGAAGCCGGGCACTACTGCTAGTTATGAATATCACCGAATCCATTACAGCAGAAAACTTTGCGTGAAGAAATAAGACTATGAAGTCCGTTCAGATATGTGGTCTTCAAAAATATGATACGCACAAAACCAATATGGCTGCTATGCAATATAAAATTAAATGGGACTTTTTAGTGAGTTAATCATCAGAGCGCAATAGTAAATATTTATTTAGAACATTTAGCGTGAAATATAATTAAAATTTGAAATAAAAACAAAATGATAGCTGTGCGAATTTTAAAAAATGCTTCTATTTCTTATGTCCTATCCATGTGATCGAAGAGAAATGTTGCATAATAAACCACTGCAATAGGATTAATTTCAGGGAACCGATATGCCGATATTCCTCAACAATAACAGATTGTTGTTGTTGCACGATAATAATCGACGGAATTTTAGTTTTTTAACTATACATATATGTTTTCATATCTCATTCCCGAGGCTATAAATAATAATAATAATAATAATAATAATAATAATGGTAATAATATAGTATGGCCTCAGTTGCCGGGTGCAAGCTTTGTTATTTGACACCCAGATGGTAGCTTGCATGTCGAATTTCGTTGATCCTTGACTATTAAAGTAAAGGAGGTTAGATGTTAGACATCTAAGCTCCTTGAACACTATAGCGTTTCTAGTAGAGAAATGAGGACCTTTGTGTTGGCGGAAACTCTCGAGATTAATTTTGCCATTATGAACTCGGCCTACTGAATTCAAATGGGTTCTTTGACATGCCAACATCGTATGACATGCGTATCGTATTTTTGCCGCCTTTCAAAAAAATCACTTACCACGGCCAGGAGCGAACCTGCAATATTGGGGTTAGTAGACCGACACGATATCCACTCACCCACCGTGGCAAGCTATTCCCGAGGCTACTTTCCTAATACTTTCCCACAATCGTGCGTCCAATTCGTAAACCCAACAAAGTAAATTCTTTTTTTAGACGTTAGACACAAAATCTTTTAAGGAAGAGGCTGCATTAGAAGCAAGGACAAATGGACATGCTGGAACTTCAAATGGAAGACGAGGCATTCTATTCTAACGCCATAACCTAAAGACCGCACACAAATTTGATTCCAATTTAACGCTAAAATGTTTTTCTAGATATAATATTTCCATTTATTTTAGACGATTGACACAAAATACTTTTAAGAAAAAGGCTGCGTTAGAAGCAAGGACAAATGGACATGGAACAACAGCAAAATGGATGCTAGAGCTTCAAATGGAAGAAGGGGAATTGGTAATGCCATGATTCCAATTTCTCGCTAAAATGTTTTTCTAGACATAAAATTTCCATTGCTTTAGGACCTTATCTGCATTCAAAGTTGAATGTTTTAGATGTAATTCCTCCTTATATATTTTTACACGTCCGTTTTTCAAAATATTCTTTGGTTTATTCTTGCCAGATGGCAATGATTATGAAAGTGCTGTTAATATAATGCAATTTTAAAAGATTTATGGAAGTTCAACAATACAATTATTTTCAAAACACCCATGTCAAAGTAATGAGAGAGTTGTGAAGAACATTCTTAATTAAATCCATTAGTTCCTGTTAATCGTTTCTGGGGGAAAGATATATAAGAAGTTAGAAATTAGCGTGGGCAATATAGTACATTCTGGAGTCCTCCCATGGTATACAACTATATCGTCTACATGTAAACGAATCAAACATGGTAGCCACGCAAAATATTTCTATGGTACCTAATATCTCCAAATTTATTCCAGCAATGATAGTAACATGTTGCAAGGTGATAAAGAATTTTTAAGGGGATATAGTACCTTCCTAGTGGGCAAAATGTCCAAAAATTTCGTTTTTATTTTGCTTATAAGCATTCCTTGGAGTGTACTTTACTAGATACATATGTTTTCTAATGGTATTAAAGCCTTTAAATACTAATTTATTGCACAGCTTGCCACGCCCCCCCCCCCTTTTTTTTTTTTTTTTTTTTTTTGCGTGCTGACAACTTCTTGGACTTCAAACACGTAACTTTAGCGATAATGTTGATTTTTGGAGATATTTTGCGGTCAGAGTTAGTTCCTCTGTTCCCACGGAGCAACTTTCAATTGTTTCCTGTGTTCCCGGCGCGTTCTCTGTACATGTACAAATCGGAAAGTTAGTTTTTGTGTCATCACGCCTCGAATTGGAAAGTGTTCAAGAAATGCAATGGAGGGTCTGTAGGAAAAACTAAAGCAAATGTGCTTAGTGATGATAATGGTGGAAATAATAAGAATACATATAGTATATGACCTTCAAAATCGTCATGAACAAAATATTAACTTAAGAACTAATAGAAATTTAAATTTTTAAATGACTTCAATCTAATCACCCGAGCACAGTGATATAAATATATATCGAAATATAATGACATCTAAAGTATCCGTTGCCAGTGCCTGTGATACAGTGATACACCACTGCACTTTGATATCTCTTGTCTAGCTATTGTGGTGACGGACGAAGCAAAGAGGATATAAAAAGTAGGTTGGCTCAGGCAAGGAAAGCATTTCTACAGAAAAGGAATCTGTTGATATCGAAGTCATTTTTGAAAGTTTTTTTTCTGGAGCGTGGCACTCTATGGAAGCGAAACTTGGACTATTGGTGCCGCAAAAAAGAGGAGAATTGAGGCGTTTAAAATGTGGTGTTACAGGTGAATGATGAAGTTCAGATGGGCAGATAGGGTTACAAACGAAGATGTATTAAGACGAGTAGGAGAGGAGAGATGTTTCTGGCGACTGCTAATGAAGAGAAGAGATAGCTTAGTAGGACACATACTAAGACACCCAGGAATAGCAAGCTTAGTTATGGAAGGAATGGTCGAGGACAAGAACTGTAGGGGTAGATCAAGGTTAGAATATGTTAAACAGATTGCCTCGGATGTAGGGTGTGGTAGCTATGTAGAGATGAAACGATTAGCTCAGGACAGGGAGACATGGAAAGCAGCATCAAACCAGTCAAAAGACTGAAGACTCAAACAACAACATTAATAATGTTAGTTATATTGTAAGACATGCAACCTCCTTGGTCAAAATGACTCACCTTATAAAGGCACCATTTAAATATACGTATAACTTTAAATGATTCAACTAGGTTTGAAATTATATTAATTATTTACAATAGTTCTTAACAATGGAGAGCATTAAAAATTAGATGACCACCCTGTGCGAAATCGCACATGGACTTTGTGTGCTGCTCGCGTGCGAGGTAGAAGAGACATGCTGGGCGTTACCAGTCCTCATGGTAATATATTTTCATGTGGCTAAATAAAGCTTCTCGTTGGTTGGCTGAGCAATATAATTCCTCCACTGATGGGGAGCGTAGACACAGTTCCTACCTAGGCAGAAGAGGAGAATGTGGCAGCCTGACAGACTTCTGCACCGACCATGAATTTCAGTTGATTTTATAGAAATCGAATCACTGAGTTCACTAACGCGGACTGACCACCTCGTGGTGTAGCGGCTAGCGTTCTTAGCTGTCGCCCCAGAGGTCAATGTTCGATTCCCAGGTCTGACAAAAAATATAAATCTGGTCTGAGGGCTGGAACGGAGTACGCTGAGCCTTCTGAAGCAAAACTGAGAGGAAGTGGGTCCCATTTCTATCTCAAGCATCCTGGAAGTGGTTATCTCTGATTTCTCACGTGTTCTCCAGGCAAATGTCGGGATGGTTCGTTACGTACGAACATAGCCGCATCCTCCCCAAACCTCACCTGAATTACAAATACACACACTAATACGGCCATCACAATAATACAGGTCAACAAACAATATTCTTCACTCAACCAAGTACACGTCGCGGAATTACCACGTTGTCTAAGCCAATAACATTTGTGTTGACCAACTGAAAAATTTTCTTTATGTAAAGTAGGCAACACTGAAACATGGCTTCTATCACTTCAATAAGCCACTAAATGAAACAAGGACAAACACTAACACGGAAATGTTTTTGTACAGTATTTGTATACATGAACACTGACATCAAAGGAAATACAGAAGAGGATAGTAAGCACCTGAATAAACGAGGAAGATGACCACGCCCCTAAATGAGGTAAAATCCACATGAGAATTACCAATTGAAAGTGCCACGTTTTCACCGTGTAGTATTAGAATTTCCTCGAAACCAATATAGAGGCTCGTTAGCGGTTACTAAAAGAGACAGGAAACGATTCATTTTAATATTTACCTCCAAGAGTAGGTGGCTAATTAAATGGCTGAAGCCAGCCTTCCGGACTGATTACAAATATGGTTAATGGAAATGGAAACTTTAATGCAGTACCCACTCCGTAACTCGATTTCAGTGTAATTAAAACGTGTTTCGTATACATCATTTTATTTATTACAGAACTGTCAGTCTACGTGAAAGTGTGTAAATGCTACTCCTCATAACACGCTTGTCAAAAACAGTCATGCGTAATTAAATCGTGCGCACTTTATGCTATTTCATTTAATTCCATTAATTTGTGGTATGTATTTATATTCTGAGCACTGCATGTAAACCAGAATGACGGTGAATATGCTGTGCATCTGCAGGAACATGCATTCAAACAAATGCAATATGAGATTTTGGAAACGAGCAGACAACATAAATGTCGTGTCCTTTAAAACAATAGATTTTAGACATCAAAATCCGCATTGGATTTAAAAGTACATGAATTTCCAAAAATTAGATTCGTTTGGCATTCGACCTTATGATAGCTAGAGGACGTATCAAGAATTCAATTCCAAATATTGTATGAACATTTGCATGCGTGCAGGTGATAAAGTACCAATATTGTCAGATATTGAGTTTACACCGTTTCCCAGCTGTATATGTCTAGATATGGATTTGAGTAACCTAATAATTTGTTGCATTCTGCAGGCTATTTATGGTTGTTTACCCAGAGGCGGCCCTAGAAATATCTTCAGCTGGTGCGAGATCTCATTGTGGCACCCCCTCCCATGTAGAGACTAAATAGAACCAAATTATTTTACATTTTTTTATAACTAATATTTTATTTTGAAATATAATATTCCTAGAACGCTCCTTAAATATTATTTAATATTTAACAATATTGTTAGCTTATAGTCGCGATTAGACCAGGCTAGGCATAATTATTATCTACACAAAGAGAAATATGTCTAATATGATGATCTTACATTACCGTACATTTTAGAAATTTGTGGGTTCATTCTGGTTCCGTATTGATAATCTAATTTAGTGAAAACAAGTACAGTATAATGATTCCGCCGGATCAATACCTTTCTTATTTTGATCATTATTCTTGTTTACACTCAATTACTGTACATAACAACACTTAGTATAGTAGTAACGTTCTAACAGTTGGTAGAGTTTCAATTTCACTCGTATCCTGCAACACAGACACAAATCGTAATCAATAAGCACCCGCACGCGATTGAACGTCAAAAAAACGGGTGGTGGACAGAATTTAGGGGTATAGATATTGGTTTCAACTCGTTAATATTTTTATACAACTTAAAGTGCGCATTTCACTTTATATGTCTATAGATTTGAAATGCACGCACCCCAACTCACTTATAACTATAGAATTAATGTTGTTAGTTATTTATTGAGATTTTAAGGGGCGGAACTACGAGATCATCTGCACCTGAATTGATTTTGATGGGTAGGGTTAAGTAGTAGGCTAATAAGGTGATTGGGTTTTATTTCTTGCCCTGTCAAACTATCGTTGCATTTCTGCGCTCCCAATATGACAGCGCCCAGTGCGGTCAAATCATTCGCACCACCCCAGGGCGACCCTTGTGTATACCATGATATAAACATACTACTATTTTTATGCCAACGGCCTGGCCATGTTAAAACACCGGATCCCATGTGAACTCCGCAGTTAAGCAGCATTGGGCGTGGCCGGAACTTGGATGGTATGCCGGTTCCAGGTACTGCGCGCTGTTGGCTAACATAAGGAGGAGCGGATAGGCCCTGGACACCCTACCTCACGTAAACTCCGGTTGGGGGTAGCCTCTTCGCAGGCTCGGACCTGCCTTCAGGCAGAATGCCAATTACTTTTACTATTTTTATGGGAGTTATCGAATTGTATACACAATTTCTTTATCATCTGTAGAATAAGAGGTTGATTACCTAGATGTTAATTTAATTTTAATTTCATCATCTATATGATAAGGGGTTGATTACCAAGATGTTACCCATCAAAACTATAATTACCACCTCTGCAAATCCTTAATCCTATGGCGTATAAATGTGACTGGTAGCATTTTAACCATTGACGAGTGAAACGCTCGGTTTTAACATGAAAACCAGTCGGCTTGGGCAGATTTCGTAAAGATTGTGGAGAATCATCGAGCAGATTGTCTGTCAGGTGTGGTGACATGGCGCAATGACAGGTCTGACAATGACTGATGAGCTCTGTGACAGCTCCCTCCGCTCGCTATTATTACTAGGGTTCGTCACGAAATTCCCTGAGATAATCACAACGTTCGCAATCTTGTCCTCATTCTTACTATCAGCGTGGCCTTTGAGTAATCAATGGCACATTTTCAGCACATAACTGAATGTGTAGACTTAAGGCTAATAACACATTTTTAAGCATATCTCAACTGTTTGCAGTCGCTCGTTTTGACTATGATGAAGTGTTAATGAATGATTGGGTTTAACGTCTTTCTTAACTGCTGGCATTTTGGGGAAGCCTGGATGCCATGATTTTTCCCTGAAAGGGACATCTGATGTTCCAGTAATTCTACTAATAATAGGCTATCACTCGTTTTCGAGTAAGATTGTCTTCTCAAGGTGAGTTCTTAGATGAATATATAGCTGAATCCTGGAAACGCAAACTCTCCCTCAGTAGCGACACACGTTGTTCGGAGCAGCCACTGGCTCTTGTGGGTTGATCCTCCTATAAACTTCACGCTCTTTCCTCGCATTGTACTTCTCAGTCTCACGGCTTCACCGATGTTGTTCGAAACATAGTGGACCTTGGTGGATGATGCAACGCCATACGTGACGGTTATATGCCGTAGTCTCCCATTTATCCGTGCCGATTTGACATTTGGTTAAATTGTATTTTAAGACGTCTTTGAAGCGTTTTCGTTGCCCTCCTTGCTTTAAGTAATTCTACTGAAATTCTACTAAATGCCGACTGATTGTTTCGTAATTTGAACCTTGATACTTGGGCAATGGGAATGAATGCCTTTACCGCTTTAGGCAATCAGCCATGTTGTAGCGACATACTATCCTTGACGCCACATGAAATGAAAATTCCAACCTACAGTCACCTGACCTGAGCTTTCCAGGAAATCAACAGACAGCTAAGCCTCTGCATCATCATGCAGTTGTTTAGATGGAGTATCTCGTTGTGGCTCGTTATTTATGACACTCTTTTGTAGATTTATGAACCATGATTTTTTAAATATTTCTTATTCATTAATTAAATACTATTATTGTGAATGTTGGAGCCTCCGTGACTTAGGCAGCACGCCGGCCTCACATCGCTGGATCCGTGGTTCAAATCCCGGTCACTCCATGTGAGATCTGTGCTGGACAAAACGGAGGCAGACAGGTTTTTCTCCGGGTACTCCGGTTTTCCCTGTCAAAATTTCATTCCAGCAACACTCTCCACTATCATTTCCTTTCATCTGTCATTCATTTAATCCTTGCCCCAGAGGAGTGCGTCCGACCTCGGCAGCCGGCACAGTTCATATCCTCGCCGCTAGATGGGGGCTTCATTCATTCCATTCCTGACCCGGTCGGAGACTGGAAGCAGGCTGTGGATTTTCATTTTTCATTGTGAATGTTGAGCGTAAATACTGCTCACTGAATAGGAAGAGAAAGGAGAACACAATTCTGATGACACGGAGATTGGAACGATATAAATTTAAAAATATATCTAACGAGGAGGAACTAAAGGCGACGAGAGAGCCATTTTACTCTTGTATAACTCACGTGACAAATCAGTTCAAAGGGAATTGAGGTTTTGAGACAAACGAACATTAGGTTTTCTCCATAACACACCACCAAGTCAGTCAAGTAGTGGAGTATATTTATTGTGAGGAATGTTTGCTCGCAGATTTACTGTGGCTCTGTAGGCATTACACTCTGTACGTGTTGCTCTTATCACTCAGCCCCACTGAATCCACATTATGACGAGTAATCAAACTGATTTAAATTATACTAAAACACAATAAAAACCAAATCAGATTGTTGTTATTTTAAACAAAATTCTTGAATGGGTACGTTAAACAATGCAAATGATGCCCCTTAATTAGGTATAATATTTTAAATATGGACTTCTCCAAAATCTGTTAACGTTTTAATGACGTATAGAACCATATAGAAAAGTTACACACCCTTATCGAGGGAGAAAGCATCAATTGACTTATCTTCTAACATCGTGAAAATAATTCAGAAATCATATTTAAGGGTTTTCCTGAAAATTATAATAACTGAAAACTTTGTTGGGGATGTTAGGCACCAACTGTCTGACCAGAGGCCTCCGTATGTTCCAGTAGTAATTACCCAGTTCCTCTGGTTGATTACACAAAGCTTCGTTCTATTGAAGTTACCAAAATCATCTCCTTGATCGCAGAATAATACAAGGCGTAACCCGAAACATGATATGATTGTATTTGTCAGCTCAATGCCATTCAGCCCACGATTATTTCCTTTATTCAAGAGATTTCTACTATCGTTTTTGTTGTGTCATATAGGGGCTTTTCAACATCGTGGTCATGTAGTCCCGTCCACTTAAGTCGAGTGAAATCTGTCTTGTATCCACTATAATATTGATGGCTGTGGTAGTGCGAATATTTGTATTGAGGCTAGGATTTGTAAGGAGGTGGCCGTCGTCTTAAGTAAGGAAACATCCCGTCAGTCACTTGGAGTTGAAATGGGAAGCCACGGAAACCCATTTCAAGGACAGATAAGGTAGGAACCAAACCCAGTTATTCTCAGAATTATCTCACGAGGTTGAGTGTACCCCGTTCTACCCGTTCTACAAACGGTCACTTTAATTAGCTTTTCCAACAACCGACATTAAAAATCTATATAAATGTAACAAGTAGTTCCGTGAAGAATTAAATAGCCTATTTGAATATATCGCACTGGTCTTTCCATTAACATTTTCCTGCCTATTAAATCGATTTTCTATGCGATTGGCCTATACAGTATATTGAGCCTTGTTTCAAGATTTTATGTGATGCTTTCACAGCCGTCGGATAATTAAGTTGCGAGAAAAATCCGTATAACTATTTAAACTTCGTGTTGCCGCCATGTTGAATTTGCATCCGTCAATTTATTGAAAAAAAAACAGGACTTATGTCAATAGCCCTTACATAGGCATACATACAAAATGTCAGCTTGATTGCTGTAATAGATTCGCAGATATTGGAAACCGTCTAAATATTTCGGATGAACGCCATGTTAGATTATTCCTTATGTAGGTCATAGAGTTATATATAATTAGATAAATATTATTGTTTAGGTTCATCATTCAATCGTTTACACAGATCACTTGATTAGGACACAAAATATAGCAAAATTATATACTTTTTACGGTGGCCATCATGAGGTTATTAAAGCAATTCGATAAAACTAGATGCCAGTAGCATAAATCATGCATAATTGTGTGCCGTACCATGTTTCACTATGCTCAAATTATTGAATCGCGAGAAAATGCAATTTAAGTATTTTAACTTCGCTTGACCGCCATGTTGGTTTTGTAGACAACATAATTTCTAATGTCACATAGGTGAAATTATAGTGATATTTTCTATCACCATACGAAATTTCAGCGTGATATTGGTCATAGATTCGGAGATATTCAATGCAGGAGAAATATTTCGCGCAGCCGCCATGTTGGATGATAGTATATGTATGCCATAGAGTTATGTACCATTAAATGAAGATTGATGCGTATGCTCATTATTTAAACATTCACTTCGATCGCAAAATTAGGACACAAACTTAGTTTTATATTTCATACAACCGCCATCTTGACATATTGAAAGCAATTGAACTAAATTAGATGCCAGTAGCTTATAATGTACATGAGCATTTACCGTTCCAACTTTCACTCTGCTCGGATGGTTAAATCGCGAGATAGTTCTATTTAAATGTTTCAACTTCGCTTGGCCGCCATGTTGGTTTTGTACTTAGCAGGTTTTTAAAAGCTACATAGGTACACTTTCAGTAGAGCCCTTTATCACCGTACACAATTTGAAAATGATATCTGTAATGGTTGCGGAGATATGGAATGCCGGTGAAATATTTCGCGCGACTGCCATGTTGGATTGGTGAAACATATTAAAATACAATAAGTACGGTCGAGGTCGAACAAGGTGCTAGTATCTACTTACCGAGTTTCATTGAAATCGCTTTGGCCGTTTAGATTTAATTACGGGGACGCACACACACACACACACACACACAGGGGCGCACCCAGACTTTTGGTTTGGAGGGGGCTTTCCTCCATATCATGATTTCAGCTATGGAAAGAGAATGTGTCCATTATTAGTCTTGTATGTAAATATGTATATATGAGACCATATGCATAAAAAGATATTCTATAAGATCAAACATACTGTAGAATGCTCTGTTGAAACCAATACAAAAGATACTATTGGACTGGAGATTATTTAAACAAAATGTGCATTTGTTTTCTACAAATTTTAGTTACAGTACCATTGAGCTAAGGTTATACAAGCAATAAAGAGGAACTGCATAAATTTTATCAAGAATTAACTTTTGATCACGATCAGAGTGATAACGACTGGTTTGCTCTGCTCCCTATTATCATAACTATATATCCAGCTACCAGGATCGTCAGATTGATGTGTAACTTCAATTATCTGCAATCATTTACTAAGTTTTGAGTTGTTTATACCAAGAACTAGTAAATGTTTTAGGAAATTATTAATATTTTGATTTTGAATATGTAAATTAAGTAGGAACTAAAAATTACATTTTAAAATTAAGAGATGCACGGTAATTGTATACCATAGTGTTATGGATTGTAACAAATATTTTATGTACTGTACGTGAAAATATATAAGTTATTTTAATTTTCCTTAATAACTAACTTTATAATAAAAAATCTTAAACATTTCTAGAATTTCAAGTTGAACTTAATTACACAGGCTGAATGCAAGTTTAAACAAATAGTTGAATACAAATCATACATTAATGAATCAACATTAACGTTGTTTGAATAAAGTGGAAACTCAAATTTCACAGAACAAAATCCGGCCACCTAGCAGATTTTTTCAAAACGGAAGCTACCTCTGTACTGGTGACATCAATTTCCCGGTGAATATTCAGTGCTGCTAGTCCAGTCAGCCTGTCTGCACCCATGGTATTCCTAAGATATGTTTTCAGCCGACGTAGTGTAGAAAATGACCTCTCAGCAGTGCTTGTAGTCACAGGGATGGTACACAAAATTCTCAACAATTTGTTGATATTAGGAAACAAGTTCTTGTCACATAGATTCAACACATCGATTGCGTTTTTAGGGATATTAGCGTAGGTCTTGAAGCTCTTGTGCCACAGTTCAAACTCAGCCATAAGCAGGCCTTCGTTGTTTCCTCCACTTTCAATTATATCATTCTTATAAACATTACACAGCTGTAAGAAATCAAGTTGCATTTTTCTTGGAAGGTTTCTTTATGTGTATGTGATGCATTGGCTGATGGCAGTACGCACTCAAAACTCTTTAATAAGCCTTTATGCTTGATGAATCCAGATTCCAATAAAATAATGAGTCAATCCAAGGGATGAAAACATATCTTTCTTAGTATAATTCTGGAGTTTCTGCTGGTATGTTGCTTCTGTTCAGTTGTCTTCCAACTGTTCGAGGCATCGAAATTATTGAACCGCAGTTATTAGCAATTTTGATAGCTTCTTCAAACAACGAGTGAAATTCTTGATCTGCATTTTTTCTTAGAGATTTTAAGCTTTCAATCACAGTTTCAGCATTTGTAATTGCAGACGATAAATCTAAATCAGTTCCCTGAAGCTTTTTTGCTTAGGTTTGCTGTGTAACCAAGCAGTTTTTCTGATGCCATGAGAGAAATTATAAATTCACCTTGACTTAAGGAGTTTAGTAGTATTAGAGCTCCTGAAGAAGATTCCCTATCATTCCAGTTTCTAATCTCCTCTAAAGCTACTTCAAGAGGTTGCAGCAGTTCTTTCTCAACAAATATAGCATCGTGCCTTTGTACCCATATCGTTGGACAAAGCTTCAGGAGTTTTTCTTGTTGGTTTCAAGATTTACCTCAGATTCGTGCACTGTTCTAAAACTGCTTGTCTTTTAGGAGTGTTAAAAAGATCCCACAACTTCTCCACTATTCCAAAGCTGTTCCTGATTTATACAACCACAGACACGGTCGACAATGCCAGGTTAAGACTAAGAGAAGCGCAATGCACGAATATTGCTGTGGAGTGAGCTTCTAGGATGCACGCATGAGCCGCCTTAAACTTTGCACTCATGGCAGCTGCTCCATCGTACCCCTGGCCACGTAGGTTATTTATGTCTATATTACTGTCTTCAAGACCTTTCATCAATGTTTTTGCCAATACGCTACCCGTAGTAGAGGTTAGAGGCATGAACTTCAAAAATTGCTCACATATTTCATAGCCATTTAAAGTATTTGGCGTTACATGACGTAAACACAAAGAAAACTGTTCAACAGTTGAAAGATCAGATGTTTCATCTGTGAGAACAGTAAAAAACTTAGCTTCTTTTGCTTTACTTGCTATTTTTTCAGTTATTATTTGGTTACAAGCATCGACGACTTGATTTTGAAAATTCCAACTTATATAGGTCGCATTTTTGCCACATGACCGAAAGTGATCTTTCAAATTGTTGTCACCTGCTTCAATTCTAGCTCTGAGCAAAGCTCTTAAGTTCCCCTCATGTTCAAATGGTTTGCTGTCGATTTGAAACTGACCATAATCTCTATGGCCCCTACGGTCGATATTTTGCCTGCCACACAAAATAATAGTTTCTATTATGCGAATTATTCTTTTCACATTATTTTGGATTTGGTCATATTTTCCTTTATCAAGAGATTTGTCAATCGGTTTCATTCGGTAGTCCATAACTCTTTTAAAGTTAGCTGCGCTTACACGTGAGTCTTTATGATACTGCGAGTTTGCATGTTTTTCAAACTTTTCTAGTGCTTTTTTCCTGTTACAAAAACCTTCTTCAACAAGTTGTCCAGTATGTTGAGCGTTACTCTTTCCTACTTCATTTTTTGAAAAAAGCATACAATGGACACAGTATGCAGAGTCTTCAATTCCAGAATACGAAAGCCAGGTATATTTCTTTAGCCATGGAAACGAAAATTTTCGTTGTTGGTTCCCATGCGATCTTAAAGGAAAGTTAAAGTTGCTCTGAGGAACCCATTTGTCATTCAAAACTTTGAACTTTTCATTGTCCGTCAACACTTTGTTTTTAAATAAACCAATGTCCAAATCCATGTTATGTTTACTTACAACGGCCTTAGGCCTGCTCACATTTACCTCTGAGCCCTCCTCTGACGAACAAATTGGCTGTTTTTCTATGCTTGCAGTCCTTGTTAACAGTTCCTTACTCGTTGAAGGATTGCCACATACACTAACACTAACCAGATCTTCTTATTTATTGATTTTTAGCGGTTTAAAATAGTTTTTCATGTTTGACTTTCTTTCGTCTCCCATTACGAGTAGTCCAATTGGACACACTACAAAGACCAATAGCCAACAGAAAATACAAACACAACAACAATTAACGAATCAACTTTTACAAACACCACTACTGACTTGACGCCTGACACAGAGCATAGCACAATTCCTTGGGGAGAGAAATTTTCACCGTTGTCCCACGCGCATCTTGCTCCAAGCATAGTTACGACAACGGCCGGAAATATCCGATCGTGTTGTGTTTACAATATATATTATTATCACTCAAGTGTTGCATAAATATAGGCCCAACATAATTCTATTTTAAACCAGTAGAAAATCGCAAAATGTTCCAACGTTCCAACACTAAACATTCTGGAGCCCGTTATGCAATCAATTTTCTTGAAAGATATCAATGTTTTTAAAAGTGTTCCCAGGTTTTGGGGGGGGCTTAAGCCCCCAAAGCCCCCCTCTGGGTGCGCCCCTGCACACACACACACACACACACGGACAAAAGGTGATTTCATGAGCCTATTTTTCATAAATGAAAATAGGCTAAAATGGTGAAAATAGTGGCACACTATTATCATCGTTAACCAAAATAAAAGCTTACTGTGAGCCTCTGCTTCATTTTACAACAGGTATAGCCTACATATTTATTTATTTTCTGTTCATTCCTTGGTTGGATTTCATTTTGTACAACACTACAGATAAGCAGCTGTTCCTGCTACAGACTTCTAGTAGTCGTACAATTGTAATAGTGGTATAACTTCCTGTGTGTTAAACATGTTCCATCCATGTACTTGCAGGTGCTCGTAGCGGTCCTCTTGATGGTGGACGCCACTCGTGGCTAAGGAAGCTAATCAGTAGGCTTCTCACCTGCCAGACAGTTTAGCACGTCTTGTGGCGCTGAGTAGCTCCAAGTGGACCAGACCGGCTAGCCGGCGAGCTCAATTGGATTTCCTCAACAAATTGTATACACTGCCCGGGATACCAACCTCCAGGAGTAAACTCTCTAACCAGGCAAACAAATACTTATTAACAAATGAAATGCATGTACTGTATAGTCTGGAATTCTTCGAATGTTGAAAATACATAGGTTGTGTTGTAAAGCGTGATAGTTTGCCAGCCATAAAACTCAGGCAAGTCCGCTAACCAAAGTGCTTGACACTACCTTTTTGGAAGCAAGTACGGTGAAACAGGTACGAATACGTCGATACCCATAATATTCTCTACACGTAAGTAAAGCATCCGCGATAAATATTTCCTTTATGTAATTTCATTAAAAATCGCACTTCCCTGTCTGAGAACATCGACGCACGTGTCAGTAGCATGTTCCCTCGGACATACTAGTCTAAGCCAGTGCGTGGTAAATGCTTTACGCCGCAGTACTGTAATATGCAAGATGAGAGGGATGGGCAAGTGCAATGCTAGGTACCGGTAACTGTACCTAAACTGAAAAAGAACACTGCCGTTACAGACACATTTCGTGAAAAATTATCACAAGCAAATCCTTGGGGACATTACGTACTGTATTTCAAGTTTATGAACAAAGTTACGCTAGATGCAACTTTTGGCAACCTATATTCATGGTCTATCGGATAACATGCTTGGCCATGAATGAGCTAACTTTAGGTGGGTCGAAACCTACCTCTGCTAATATTTTGCATGCTAATTTTCGTTTACTGTTGTACTAGATGTTTTATTTTATCTCATTTAATTCTAACATTCAAATCCTTGTTCACATAATCATTTCAATACCAGATTCTTGGACCCCTTCTTGGGTTATTACAATAAAATAATAATAATAATAATAATAATAATAATAATAATAATAATAATAATAATATCGTATGGCCTCGGGTGCCTGTTGCAAGCCTTGTAATTTGACAACCACAGGGTAGCTTGCATATCGAATTTCGTTGTTCCTTGAATCACTATGATAGTCAAGGAGGTTAGATATCTAAGCTCCTTGAACACCACAGCGCTTTCTAGTAGAGAAATGAGGAACTTTGTGTTGGCGGAAACTCCCGAGATTAATTTTGCCATTATGAACACGGCCTACAGAATTCAAATGGTTTCTTTTACATACCAACATCGTATGACATGCGTGTCGTATTTTTGCCGCCTTTCAAAAAAAAAATCACTTACCACGGCCAGGAGCGAACCTGCAATCTTGGGGTTAGTAGACCGACACGCTATCCACTCACCCGCCGTGGCAAGCTGGTTATTACCTAACAAAACTATTAATAATTTCCGTCTTTTCAGTACAATGTTGTGAATGCTCTAAGCTGGTTATTACAATGAAGCTTGTAAATGAAATGATACATAGCTACTTTCTTAACAACTATGCAAGGACGTGTGGAGTCAGCCAAGACAGCAAACAAGTGTTGTAATGGTTTAATTTATATGACAATAATTATTATACATGGGTTGTTTTTTTTTTAGTTTCGGCACCAATGCTTCAGTGCCAAGTGGCAACAATGTTGGGTGCTGCCTCTTTTACCGACGGTTGCTGCCCTGCATCCCCTCCCACAGAGCACATGACCTCGCCCGTCCTCACCACCGCTCGTGCGCAGTCGCACCTGTTAGATGAGTAGTGTGAGGCCAGCGCTCGCGAAAGATAGTCGCAATGTTTTCCAAGCAGGAGCAGAGAACGTGGATAAAAATTCAGTGTGCTAGGGGTCGCAGAGCTAAACAGTGTCACCGAGGATTGCAGAAAGCGTGCGGTGCAGCTGCGTTACCGTTCAGAACGGTAGCAAGGTGGGTTGCAGCCATTCGAGATGGGCGCGAACGAGTGGAGCACATGCTTCGATCTGGTCACCCACCAGTAGCCTAAGTGCTGACAATGTACTGCTCGAGTCTAAGCTGCTTGGACCTGAGAGGAATGTGCATCGCAGACTATTAGTAGCGGTGGTGACGAGTGATGCGGTTTCTCGGTCCTTGCGTAGTAACAGAAGCAAATACATTAGTCGGTGACTCAGTCACTCATTCCCAACGCCACACTGGTTTCAGAAAAGATCCATGTTAGCAGTATTGGAATAGACGAGAATGTCAGGAAACACGGCGGGCTGTCGACAGGCTTCTCAATTCTCGCCTGCTCCTACCCTGCCTCTGCTCTTCATCCCGCAAGTTCACACAGCTTGGAACCGAGCAGTACAGATGGTGTCCGCGTTAGTAGAGGTGGATCGGAACGTAACGATTCGTCAATTAGAGCAAGATACCGGACTGGCGCATTCAACTGTCCTCCACATCCTGGAGGACTTACTGAAAATGAGGAAGATTGCGTCCAAATGCGTTCCACATGACTTAATCGACATGCACAAATGGCTGCGATATGACGCTTGTCGTATGCACTTGCAGCGTTATGAGCGCGAAGGAGAGGCCTTTGGGTAGTTTATTAGCTGAGGAATAACCCACCCACCAAGGGAAGATGATTAAGAGAAGGAAGTAGATTTTGGATTGGAGAAAAAGGATAGAAAAATAGGAGGAGAGTCCCACAAAATTTATAAGTTTAGCTTTCAATACACTTAGAAGCGGTTGCCACCGCAAATCCGTTCTCGGATACCTAAAGTGGGTACGAGCTTGGTCGAAGCTGACGGGAACCGCAGCTAAGACTTTGGCGGTTTGCCAGAGAAAGGCTTTAGTGTATTTCCTCCCAAGCATGTATAAAAGTACTATAGGGAAGGGTGATGGTCTGGCCAGACAAATAGTAAAAGCTTTATTGAGTATGAACGAGGGCATAAACCTAGGAAGAGCTAGGAAAGCCAGGATCTTGCCTAACTGTAGTATCAGAGAAATGATGAATCCAAAAACAAATATTTAATTTATTTAACAAGTCAAAGAAGTTTGAGGAAATTAACAAGCGTGTAATATAATTTGGACAAACATTGTTCATTTGAACTTTTTAACAAATGGGGTCGCAGACCTCCCAACATTAAACGTTTGCTCCAGGCAATTGACAATTTACAAGGTTTCAAACCTTACATGTTTCTAAAATCTTTATAAGATTTAAACAAATAAACAATGAAGTAATTAAAGTTGGAACGTGAATTGGGGTACAAAGAGTGTACCTTAAGAAATTCTTGAGAGAATGTTCTAGAGAAAGTGACAACTTCGAATATAACAATAATAAAAACATGAAAAAAATAAGATAGAAGTTCCTACAACTTCTTATATTTATACAGAATTACTATATGAGAATTATACAAAAGAGAGCAGGTCACTTACTGTGAAACCTGAGGAAAGTGAAAAGGAAGGTTCTAGACTTCCCAAGTTTGAGCAGGAATCACTAGCCAAATGGGACAGTTTCCATTTCGTGAAACCTGAACATGACTCGCTCAAGAGTTTAAAGAATTGTTTTCCCTGATTATAGGAAAGGAACAATGTGAATTTGAAACTTGTATCACACAAGCAATAATGCAGAATTTAATTAATGTTAAACTAGCAAAGTTGGAAGGGCACTTCGTGAGTGACACCTTATAGAAAAGTTACAATTTTATTAATAATGGTGGTTAGTAGAAGGTTGAGGAAACATCATAAGGATATAGGATCAATGTTCATGGCCGTATTTAAATATAAACGGACGATCGCGACGCGGTAGAAAAGTGGAACAAGCACTGATTATCACTATAGTCTGTAAAGATTGATGCAAAATTCACTGTAGAAACTCGAAAGTTCATGAGAAAGAAAGTTTTTACAATGCTGGAAAGAACTGGTTGCACTAGGTAGGCTAGAGTCTATTGCTGGAGAAAATGGTGGATTACAGTTAAATGCGCCATAGAACATCCCAACGGTGGACGAAAGTTAGCTATTGCAGTAATTTAAGGAAGATTCCTCATTTTAACTAGTATTTTCACAAGTGAGTGAAAAATACCTGACGGCAAGCCTCGCAGATAGAGTACCAGATCTGGAAAGTTCCAGAACGATCTTTATAGAAGAATGGAGTCAAAGTTAATCCAGCGGAGGAACTAGCTTTATAATTTATAGACAGCGGGTATTAGATAATATCCCACGTAGTGAGAAGATTTCTCATTTGAATAGCTTAAGAAAGCTCTTTTTTAGTAAAGTTGGCTTATACAAGCAAAAGCTCAACATGGCAAATCCCACGAAGAATGATTTTTGCCCCAAAGTAAATAATTTCACACTGTCTATAAAATATCATTAAAAGCACGTGGAAGTTAAAACCATGAAGATGAGGTTAAAGCTTTTAAAATGGTACTTATCTTGATTTCATGTTGAAGGCGAAGTTCCGTATGACGACTACCTAGCCAACATGGCGTAGAAGAGTGTGTGCCTCTTGGTTTGAGGAGGCTAGCTCGAGAGGAGCTTTAACTGATCGAGTCAACTACCGACTGAGAAGTGAGACCTGCTCAACGGAGCACGGAGGGACCAAGGAAGGGGAAAAGAGTGGGGGGTAGGAGACAAAAGGAGAACATATAAGCATTGCCAATATTACAACAAAAAATGATCTCTTGCTGAGCTGGTCTTCAAGGAGTTGATAACAGGCGATACTAGCGCAGCATGGTGAGTAAAACAGTAGACGTAGTCCTCTTGCTCAAGGAAAAAATAGCTGGCGATGGTAACAAGATCTGGTGGCCAGATGGATATGTAAGTCCTCTCGCACCAGGAGGAATTGAGTAGCTTCAGAGATTCGCTGCTAGATGACGCTAGGTGGGTCACAGAAGTTATATCTGGAACAGACTCATACAAAATATAAGCGACCTGAACCCCTAAGAGAAAACAGAAGATCACTGTTGGTGTTTGACAAAGAGGAAGGAAAGAACATGCAAAAGCATTGAAAATTATAATCTCTGGTACCGTGTATTCCAAGAATGCACCATACTGGGAGGGGAAAACACCAACAGGGAACAAGAAAAACAAGTAAACATTTAAAGGTAATAAGCAATTGCAGAGAAGTAGTCTTGTGATCTGACCATTAGTGGTCAAGACTCTGACTACCCTGACTCTCCCATCTCTTCCAGGGTAACACTCTGTCACTCTACCCGAGATCCAGACTAAGGGGGGAAAAACTTCCCTAACTAAGACCAAGTCCCCCACTTTAATATTGGGACTGGAAAGAAACCACTTCTGCCTCCTTTGCAAGGAAGTTAAATATTCCAAGTTCCATCTCTTCCAAAAAGAATTACGGGGGGCTTCAAGTTTACGCCAAGCGATAGGCAAATCAGAATCCCTGAAAGAATTAGGAAGGGGAGGATGGGCAGAGAGAGAAGTGCGTGTAAGACAGTGACCAGGTGTAAGTGGAAGGAGGTCATCAGGGTCATTGGAGAGCGGAGTTAAAAGGCGAGAATTATCAACACTTTCAATCACAAAATAGCTGGAAGCTGAGAGAAATAAAGCACTAGTAAAGATTGCGATACGATGCGAAAGGAGAATTGACAAGTTTAAACAAAGCGTATAGAAACAATTACATCTATTCAGGACAAGAATATACCAAATAAACAAAGAAACTATGCGAGTAGAAAGCAAGAACGCCATAGGTAACAAACGAGTAGCCAAAAACAATGACCTCAAGTTATAATGAGTATCAAAGGGGTTACTCAGAAAAATACTTAAGTCAGCGAGAAACGTGACGTGACAAGTATAAATGCAAAACCACATCGAATGTAACGACGAGAAAAAACAAGTTTGTTCATCAATGAACATTAAGATCGCAAAATATGTAAGCAAAGTGAAATACATGAGCGCGTGAGAAATACGCAACGAAGTTTTGAAACAAGGATCGAAGCAGTTATAGAATACGAGCATGAGTAAGTGGAAGACACAGGCAAGCGCGGCCTTGACACACATAGTACAACGAGATAAGGCATATAAATAGCTGAAAGAGTCCTTAACTGGAACAAGTTTATTTTGGGAAGTAGGTGAACGGCTTCTGTACTTGCAGTAGCCGCTCGCCAGACAATGGTTGGCAATCAGCCAAAGTTGAGATAAGAGAAACATGCTTTGAACTTTGTCAAGCGTACAGGAAATAAACAGTGACTTGACCTTAATCGGGCTTGTATACAAACAAGTCTGACAAACAAGCAGTTCAAAGTACACAAACAACACTTGTTGAATCAGCTGTAACTTAAAGCAGATATTCAGCTTGGACGGCATGCAGTCAATCGTAACTTGGACGTGAAAAAGCAATTTAAAGATATATGAAATAGAGTAGGAAATCAATTTCGCATAATTGAGAGGATCACGGAATCCGACAATTTTCGACAGGAAAAAGCTTGATTCTTCCGAAATAGGAAGTGAAGCCGGGACATTGAGAAGGAAGTTATGCATAAGAATAGTTATTCTAGATGTTATAGAATTCAGATTTTCAAGTGGTTTCATGAGCGACTTCCAATTGTGAGGAAGGAGGGAGGAGCCGGCCGTGGCCATCCTTCTACATAGCGAAAGAAGTGAAACATAGCTTACAGCGAAGTGATGGAGACTGATAGCCATGGTTTTACACAAAGGGAAGATAGTTTTCAATAGAAATTTTAAGCAATTACCTGCTATAAAAAATGACATAAGAAGGTAAACGAAATAACACAAAGCAAGGCGAACTTGAATTGCCATATTGTGCGGGAAGAAGGAAAAACCATTTAAACAACTTACAGAGGTAGTGTAGTTGTTCACGATAAGACATCGTTTCGACAAGTGTTTTTCAAAAATATTGAGATCTGAAACATGAGCGTTCTCTTTTTCAGAAATAGGATTTATGTCAGCCGTAACGAAATGACATTGCGCTTTGGTTTGAACACTGGGATGCTGAATTTCACCAGTAATAACCCAACCAAAATCGGTGTCTCTAGCGACCACGGTTGAAGATAACTTGCGTGTTTGTTTGCGAAGGCACTTCCAAAAAACATTGGCACTGAAAAGTACATCAATGGGACCTTGAGCATTAAACTGAGGATCAGCTAACCTTAAGTGCGAAGGAATGTTTAAACAGGAGGTATTAATACAGTGACTTGGAGTGTCCTTGCCAATACTGGTAAGAATGAGACAGTTTAAATTAAGATTGGTGTTTCTTTGGCTAACGTCTCTGATTTTCAATTTTGAAGACTGCAAGACTTGAGTTTTCAAATTGTCAATGCCGGTCACATTGATAGAAGTGGGCGATGACGAAAGACCTAGTTTTTTAATCAACGATTGCGAAACAAAGTTATGAGTTGAAGCGGAATCGAGAAGACCACGGGTTCTAAACCAATTTCCAAATTTATCTTGGATTTCGAATTGTACAGTGGTCAAAAGGGTTTGCGCACTATGAAAAGTTTCGGCGTTGGAAATGCAGGAAGAAGCATTAGTTTGTTCGGAGCTGCTCTGCATGGAGCTTGAAGAGGCGGGTGCTGATGACCTCGATTTATCGTGAACGTGAAATAAAGAATGATGCGGTTTTTTACAATGGAAACAGAGATTTGATGACGTCCAGTTCGAAGAAGAATGCTTAGGTGACAAGCAATTGAAACAATGTTTGCTATTCAAGACAAACTTCCTTCGATCTTCGACAGACAATTCTTTAAAGGATTTGCACAAATACAATGTGTGAAGCTTTTTACAGAGCGTGCATTTTAAAGATTTGTTGAGAAGCCTGATATGTTCTCTTGCATGATTGAAAGAAGAACGGGTTTGCTTGTTCTCGACAGAAGGGGGCTGATGTCCCTTTGAAAAAGCAAGGTTTTTCTCAAAAATGTGAGACTGATGATTCGTTTCGACCTTTTCGCACTGAAATGCGAGTGCTGTAAGGACTTGGCATCGGCTGTTAAGAAACGAGATTAAGTGTTCGAAGGAAAATTCTTCCTTGCGAGCAAGTTCAATTTCCCAAGCCTTTAAAGTTGAAAAATCGAATCTTGATGTAGCCAGATGAATGAGTATGGTGTCCCATGTTTGGACAGGCTGCTTAAGTTGGTATAATGCTCTGACATTCAACTGTATAGAGTCCAACAGGTTTCTTAAAGAGGTGACGTCATTAGGTTTGACGGCTGGCAGGCTGAAGAGACAGCGTATGTGGCGAGCTACACTCAAACGTAAATTGCCATATCTCTCTTTAAGGATATTAAAGGCGATGTGGTAGTTGTCTGCGCTTAAAGGCAGTGACTCCACTAAGGCTAAGGCCTCGCTTTCCA
Organism: Meconema thalassinum; assembly: GCA_946902985.2. NCBI lineage: Eukaryota > Metazoa > Arthropoda > Insecta > Orthoptera > Tettigoniidae > Meconema > Meconema thalassinum. Next base: position 656,422,951 of record OX336390.1, read on the forward strand.
AAGACGTGCGGAGGAAATAAAATTTATGAATACGGCGATTTCAGTATTTTCATGAATTAGGGAGCAGTAAAGTTCATAAAAAGAATACCATTCACCTTCCTTGCCTGAGAAGTGCGGTAGGCTTATCTTAGGAAGTAACGGTTTCGGTTTGTTCTTGTGAACTGAAGCGGGTGCGAACTGGGCCGGATTGATGACCCTAGTGTCCGGTTCTGAGATATTGCGGATCAGTTGGTGGGCCTTAGCAATCCCTTCAAAGTACAAGGGTTCGACCTCGTCCCGATCCGATTGAAGTTCTGGGCAAGCGGATTCAATCTCGGTTTGAATTTGATCATATTAATCATAAGACCGTTCGTACAACTTAAGGCGATGTGTCAAGATGTCTAAATCACACTCGGCGGGATTTAACTTGTTGATAAAATTTCTAAATCTAGTGAGTTGCCCTTTATAGGAAGAACGTCTAGCAATGAGAGTTTCATCTTTTTCAGTAGGAGCCATGACAAGATAAATAAATTGAAATACAACTCACGAAACTGTAGAACCTTGGAGATGCTGTCAAGTTTGCAGCAGCGAATGAGTAGAAAGAATGGGACACACCATAGGAGACAGGAGCGGCCTCTTTCCCGTTCACAGGCTTTGCATGATGTAGTTATAGCTGAAAAATCCAAAGCAGATATTAATAATTTGCAAAGTATTGTCAAATGACACTTTTTTAAAAAGAAAAAAGAAAAAATGGGCTCTCCCGGGTTTCTGGGACCAAATTTTGGGTAGTTTATTAGCTGAGGAATAACCCACCCACCAAGGGAAGATGATTAAGAGAAGGAAGTAGATTTTGGATTGGAGAAAAAGGATAGAAAAATAGGAGGAGAGTCCCACAAAATTTATAAGTTTAGCTTTCAATACACTTAGAAGCGGTTGCCACCGCAAATCCGTTCTCGGATACCTAAAGTGGGTACGAGCTTGGTCGAAGCTGACGGGAACCGCAGCTAAGACTTTGGCGGTTTGCCAGGGAAAGGCTTTAGTGTATTTCCTCCCAAGCATGTATAAAAGTACTATAGGGAAGGGTGATGGTCTGGCCAGACAAATAGTAAAAGCTTTATTGAGTATGAACGAGGGCATAAACCTAGGAAGAGCTAGGAAAGCCAGGATCTTGCCTAACTGTAGTATCAGAGAAATGATGAATCCAAAAACAAATATTTAATTTATTTAACAAGTCAAAGAAGTTTGAGGAAATTAACAAGCGTGTAATATAATTTGGACAAACATTGTTCATTTGAACTTTTTAACAAATGGGGTCGCAGACCTCCCAACATTAAACGTTTGCTCCAGGCAATTGACAATTTACAAGGTTTCAAACCTTACATGTTTCTAAAATCTTTATAAGATTTAAACAAATAAACAATGAAGTAATTAAAGTTGGAACGTGAATTGGGGTACAAAGAGTGTACCTTAAGAAATTCTTGAGAGAATGTTCTAGAGAAAGTGACAACTTCGAATATAACAATAATAAAAACATGAAAAAAATAAGATAGAAGTTCCTACAACTTCTTATATTTATACAGAATTACTATATGAGAATTATACAAAAGAGAGCAGGTCACTTACTGTGAAACCTGAGGAAAGTGAAAAGGAAGGTTCTAGACTTCCCAAGTTTGAGCAGGAATCACTAACCAAATGGGACAGTTTCCATTTCGTGAAACCTGAACATGACTCGCTCAAGAGTTTAAAGAATTGTTTTCCCTGATTATAGGAAAGGAACAATGTGAATTTGAAACTTGTATCACACAAGCAATAATGCAGAATTTAATTAATGTTAAACTAGCAAAGTTGGAAGGGCACTTCGTGAGTGACACCTTATAGAAAAGTTACAATTTTATTAATAATGGTGGTTAGTAGAAGGTTGAGGAAAGATCATAAGGATATAGGATCAATGTTCATGGCCGTATTTAAATATAAACGGACGATCGCGACGCGGTAGAAAAGTGGAACAAGCACTGATTATCACTATAGTCTGTAAAGATTGATGCAAAATTCACTGTAGAAACTCGAAAGTTCATGAGAAAGAAAGTTTTTACAATGCTGGAAAGAACTGGTTGCACTAGGTAGGCTAGAGTCTATTGCTGGAGAAAATGGTGGATTACAGTTAAATGCGCCATAGAACATCCCAACGGTGGACGAAAGTTAGCTATTGCAGTAATTTAAGGAAGATTCCTCATTTTAACTAGTATTTTCACAAGTGAGTGAAAAATACCTGACGGCAAGCCTCGCAGATAGAGTACCAGATCTGGAAAGTTCCAGAACGATCTTTATAGAAGAATGGAGTCAAAGTTAATCCAGCGGAGGAACTAGCTTTATAATTTATAGACAGCGGGTATTAGATAATATCCCACGTAGTGAGAAGATTTCTCATTTGAATAGCTTAAGAAAGCTCTTTTTTAGTAAAGTTGGCTTATACAAGCAAAAGCTCAACATGGCAAATCCCACGAAGAATGATTTTTGCCCCAAAGTAAATAATTTCACACTGTCTATAAAATATCATTAAAAGCACGTGGAAGTTAAAACCATGAAGATGAGGTTAAAGCTTTTAAAATGGTACTTATCTTGATTTCATGTTGAAGGCGAAGTTCCGTATGACGACTACCTAGCCAACATGGCGTAGAAGAGTGTGTGCAACTTGGTTTGAGGAGGCTAGCTCGAGAGGAGCTTTAACTGATCGAGTCAACTACCGACTGAGAAGTGAGACCTGCTCAACGGAGCACGGAGGGACCAAGGAAGGGGAAAAGAGTGGGGGGTAGGAGACAAAAGGAGAACATATAAGCATTGCCAATATTACAACAAAAAATGATCTCTTGCTGAGCTGGTCTTCAAGGAGTTGATAACAGGCGATACTAGCGCAGCATGGTGAGTAAAACAGTAGACGTAGTCCTCTTGCTCAAGGAAAAAATAGCTGGCGATGGTAACAAGATCTGGTGGCCAGATGGATATGTAAGTCCTCTCGCACCAGGAGGAATTGAGTAGCTTCAGAGATTCGCTGCTAGATGACGCTAGGTGGGTCACAGAAGTTATATCTGGAACAGACTCATACAAAATATAAGCGACCTGAACCCCTAAGAGAAAACAGAAGATCACTGTTGGTGTTTGACAAAGAGGAAGGAAAGAACATGCAAAAGCATTGAAAATTATAATCTCTGGTACCGTGTATTCCAAGAATGCACCAGCCTTCTTACGGCGTATCATAACCATTGACGAGACGTGGGCCAGATCTTATGAGCCACAGTTAAAACGCCAATCGAAGGAGTGGCGGCACCACGAATCACCACGGAAACAAACAGTTCGACCAACCCCCACCAATGTGAAGGTAATGTTGATTCTTGCCTATGATTGGGATGGTGTGATCATTCAACATACTGTTCCCCGAGGGCAAACCGTTAATGCGGCGTACTATTGTTCGTTTCTGCAAGACCATCTCCGAGGAGTTCTGAGAAGGAAACGGCGCCACCACATGGTTACACCGCCCATCGTTCTGCATGACAATGCTAGGGCACACACAGCAGGCGTTGTGTCGGCATTGTTGGATCGCTGGGGCTGGGAGGTCCTCTATCACCCCCCATATTCTCCCGTCTTCAGTCCCAGTGATTATGATCTCATCCCGAAGATGAAGGTGACAATGCGCGGGGAGCGCTTCCGTGCCATTGAAGACGTTAAGCAGGCTGCCGAGTGCTCTCTTCGTACCATCAATAGATTGGGCAGTGCCAACGGGACCCAACGTCTTCCGCATCGCTCGGAACACATCGAGGGCCTGTGAATCTTGGAACCATCTAAGTGAGTTATTAATCCAGTTATAACTAAGGTGGTGGCCTCCATAGTGTAGCGGTCAGCATGGTTAGCTGCCCCCCCGTAGGTCCTGGGTTCGATTCCCGGCTCTGCCACGTGAAGTATGAGGACTGGAACGGGGTCTACTCAGCCTTGGGTATTCCAAATGAGTAGAGAGGGTTCGATTACCACCTCAGCCATCCTCGAAATGGTTTTCCGTGGTTTCCCACTTCGTCTTCGGGCAAATGCCGGGATGGTCCTGAGACCGTATTTTGTAATAAGTTGGATCTATGTTGGACAGGTGTGTACTCAGGTGCATTCCTGCGGCGCTATTTGCACGGCACACAGCGCATGGATACTCTGTGGCGAGGTTGGAAGCAACTAGACAGCCCGCTCTACATCCTTGAGCATGTGCTTTGTTTTAGTACAAGAGAGGTCAACAAAATGGAGACGGCTGTAACGTCAATCTGATGCAACATGATATACTTTGATATAGTAGCCATGAAACAGAATAGTAATTGACAAATGCATTATGTTTAGAGAAGAGGAAACTTGAGTGTATTTCACACATAAATAAATGAAGATAACAAAATATCAGAATATTATCGAGCATGGTCCAGTGTCGATATCGACAGTCAATATCGTTCCTCAACGAACAGCACTATGGGTTTCGCAGAGCAGTAAGCAAAGATCTGTCCAGGCAGAGACACGAGATTGCAATATACTTCGCTAGAAGTAGGACACTCATATCGTGCTCAAGCAACGCGGACGTGTATTTACTTAAAGTTAGACAGTTCGTACCGCAAATTTTTATTTATCAGCTTATTGTAGCTGAAGACTGTGTTAAACTTCATCATCAAGAGCAGTGAACTTTGTATTCACCAGGACTTGTGTGATATTTTCTATGCCAGTACCAGACTTTATTCTACAACGGTACAGTTTACAGTATACAAGCATATTATCATTATGACTTCAGAACAGAAGTTGAATGAACGGATACTTCACCAAGACATGACTATGTCACTTATGGGCTAAATTGGAAAGCAGGAATGCGATGCAATAGTGGAATTGACTACTTAGGATGATCACCAGCACCAAACATGGATTATTATAACAGCAGAAAACTCTTTAAGAAGAGGTGGAAGACGTCTTCGAGATGTTTATTGTACATTCATACTGTAACTGCAGGAAATATAATGGCATACTACGAATAAGCTCCAACTATATCTTGGAAAAGTGTGAGAGCGATGAACTTGTTTCGCGAACAGCTGTTTTTCCTTTTCAAACGTTCGGACTCGGGTTCGGTTCTCTACAAGATCTAGTCGTATCGAGGACTACGCGACCTGATGAACGAGGGTTCAGTTCCAGAACGAGGACAGTGTGTTTCTCTCATACTCCTATTTCAACCAGATGGCAACTTACAAGGTAGCTGACCACCCATTTTCATAGTCGACAGTATGAATTAGACATACTCTAGAGCAGGGGTCTCCAAACTACGGCCCGAGGGCCACATCCGGCCCGCGGACAGATTTTGTCCGGCCCGCGGAGAGCTAGCATACTTGAAAACTCCTTTTAGAGAACATATTTTTTATAGCAAATTAAATTTAGTTTACTGAAGTATTCTAATTTTATGTTGAATAATTATTAATATGACATCTACATTGATATGGTCATGGGCTAACTACTCATAACATTGTTGTAGGCTTATTGTTATTGTTTTTGTGATAAGTTGGATAAAGAAACACAGAATTGTAATGAGTAAAGACATGTATAACATGCAGACATATGAAATACTAATGAGATTTATGTAATTGAGATTTTCCACTGACAATAGTTTGTAGTTGTGGACTAATTTTACTTGTACCAATTATTAAAAGAGATTTAAGATGCTCATCAGTTAATTTAGATCTGTAAACATTTTTGTGTACTTCATTTTGGAGAAGGTCTTCTCACACAAATAAGTAGTACCAAAACAGAAAACAGCCCACGAGCAAATTTATGCAAATTATCAAATTGTGTCAGTGGAAGACTCTTATAAAATTCCAACAAATATGAGTTTTGATATTTGTTCTTAATTATATCACTGCACTGTAGTTAAATCATTTCCATTTGAAGTTCCGGGGCTAGGGTTTCAATGTCAGTATCAAAAGGATCCTGAAAAATCTTAATTTGATTCGCAAAGGCATCGAAGTCAGAGAAACGAGTATCAAAATTTATTTTCAAAGCACTCAAAGTTTCGATTGCAAAATCGATAGGAAACTAAGTGTCAGTGGTGTGGCTGAATATTTCACATGTTTTAAAATGTAAAAAACATTTACTTCGTAGTTGTGATTGAAACAGTATCAATTTCTTCCGGAATGATTTGATATTAGTGTATAAATCAGGAAGATGCTGGTTTTCTCCTTGCAATCTCAAATTCAGTTCGTTCACATGATTTGTCAAATCAACATAGAATGCTAACTTCCACAGCCATGCGTTGTTTTGTAATTCAGTAAGAGGGCGATGCTTTTCATTCAAAAAAATTTCGATCACTGCTCGAAGTTCAAAAAAGCGCTAAAGGACTTTCCCACAACTAAGCCAACGTACGGCAGTATGAGAAGGTAAGTCATTTTCTCCAATCTCTTCAATAAATTGTCGGAATTGTCGGTGATTCAGCCCAAAAGATCTCATAAAATTAACAGTTGATTTGACTGGTTTCAGAACTTCAGTCATATCCAAACATTTTCCGCACAAAGACTGTTGATGAATGATACAATGTAAGACTAATGGTTTTGAACCACCGTCATTTTCTACAGCCTTTGACACAAGAGCGACCACTCCTTTATCTTTCCCACTCATGTTTTTGCCTCCATCAGTTGTAATACATTTCAAGTTTTTCCATCGAAGGTTCTTTTGATTAATGGCCATTTCAATTCCTTTAAAAATATCTGTGCCAGTAGTTGTGCCATGAATACTATACATATCAAGAAGTTCTTCATGCACTTCATAACTTTTATCTACTCCTCGAATATAAATCAACACCTGAGCAGTATCTGACACATCCGTTGACTCATCCAAGGCCAAAGAAAACCACTCAACATCTCCATTTTTGTCGAACAGTTGAGAGGATATATTTTCAGCGATGATTTCTACCCTTCGAGCCACAGTGTTTGCTGACATACTAACAGTTTTTAATAAATTTACCTTTTCAGGGCACATTTCTTCGGCCGCTGCAATTATGCATTCTTTGATCATTTCTCCATCGGTGAATGGTTTTCCACGTTTTGCAATTTCAAGAGCCACACGAAAGCTGGCACGAGTTGCAGCCTCTTGTTCGGTTTTGAGTTTTGTAAATGAAGATTGCTGCGATTTCAATCCGCGCTTCATAGCTTCGAATTTTTCTGTCCGCAAACTTCCTGTATATTTTGAGTAATTTTGAAAATGTTTTGTTTCATAATGACGTTTAATGTTATATTCCTTGAGAACGGCTATGCTTTCATTGCAAATCAAACATAGCGCCTTGTTACTGGACTCAATTACGAAATACTGAATGTTCCACTCATCTTTGAATTTTCTGCATTCACTATCAATTTTTCGCTTCTTTTCCATACTACTAAATCACACACAAAAGCAACAATTCAAATCAAAATACTGTTACAAAGATGTCTTAAACTTAAACACGCACAAACACGTTTTAAGGAGGTACGCACTATTTTATTTCACAACAGTGTCATAGGAACTGACTTGTGGTTGCGCAACTAGCCTTCTTATATATTCCAATTACTGCCATCTAGAAGTGAGTGGAAGACACCAGAACTCTCTCGAACCAACGAGATTACTCTGTACGTGCTATTAGCGCCATCTGTTAGCGATAGAAGGTACTACCTATTTCCGCTTGTGTTCACCAGATGTCGTGTCACGTTACTCCTCATGGCTCGTACTCTACGACTAATCTAGAAATTACAGATAATGACAGGAAAATTAATAATATGCGGTGTTGCCGTTTCGCGTACTTTAGTCCGATTTGCAGCCTTTTTTCAACGTTGCGTACTTTTTCGGACTTTTTTTTTCATCAGTGGACTATTTCACTTTTTACCACCGGCAACAATGATAATATGGTTTTGGCCCTCGGAACTTACTGGAGTAATCAGTATGGCCCTAAGGCTGGAAAGTTTGGAGACCCCTGCTCTAGAGTGTTCCTTTTCGCCAATTTTTCTTAGTAGTTAGAAAATGCATTCCAAGGCTAGATCCGATTCTCTATCGCTTCTGTCTTGTAGTGTATTTTATTTTTGTAGTTAACATTAATATTTTATAATGCTATTTTTATGCATTAATTCACTTATATTTCTTTCTAAATTTGAGCATTTAATGGAATTATATAACTTGTTGAGGAGACCGACAGTAGTGGTTACGCTGGCTAAAGCACAGCATTAGGTCATGGGGCGAAGCTCTCTGCTGACTCGGTAGACGCGTGGGTTCGCCCCCCCCCCCCCCCCCCCCGTCGGCCGTCCATGAAATGGTTTTCCGTGGTTTCCCATTTTCTACACCAGGCAAATGCTGGGACGGTACATTCTGACAGGCCACGGCCGCTTCCTTCCACATCCTTGTACAGTTTCATTCACCATCATTCATTTCATCTCTCATAAACTCCTCTCATGAGGTTGGCGTCAGGAAGGGCATCCGGCCGTAAAAACAATCGCCACAAAGACTTCCATCGCATCTCATCACCGACCCCGTTGGAAAACGGGAATAATAAGGAGTAGACATACATATAACTTGTTGAGAAGATTAATATGAAGAGTAGGGAGAAGACTACGATAATCTTTATATATATAATTCTTCGACACGTGTGTATGTGACTGAACTCCTCCTAAACGCCTGGACCGATTTTGATGAAATTTTGTATGAATGTTAGGGTGGGCCCATGTATGGTTTAGATTCACAATTTGACCAGATAGGTGGAATTTTAGAATTTTAGAACCTCAATTTACACACAAATTTAGAACCACAATATACAGTCATAAACAGTCGTCATGGGAACCGCTAGCCTTAGTGAAAAGTGATCCCTTTGGACTGTGTGTCTCTGCACGTAGAGCCACCTGGTCGCAACCTGTGCAACTACCGCCATAACATACACTCCGTCTATGGCGGAAAGTTGTGTTTTATACCAAAGGTGGCAGTGATGTCGAATTATGTTTGTCTCTGCACGTTAGAGCGTTTCAAAGTTCCGTATGCGTTCATATACCATTCATCCGATTGCGATGTAACTTGGGTGAGACGTTGAGTGCACTCCAGGGAAGGTGTTTGGATTAGTTAATCCATTTTACAATATATAGCGCACGACTAGATTCAACAAATGAGCGACGACGCGCGAAGCGTTTCAAAAAGGTCCCGTATGCGTTCAAATACCATTCGTCCGATACCGATGAAACTTGGGTGAGATGTTGTGTACACTCCAGGGAAGGCTTCTGGCTTAGTAAATTCATTTTACTATAGGTAGCACATGAGTAGATTCAACAAATGAGCGACGACGCGCGAAATTCCTCAACAAAATCCCGTATAAGTTTATATACCTTTCATCGATTGCGATGAAACTTTGATGAGTTGTTGTGTACACTTACGTGAAGGTTTCTAACTTAGTAAATCCATTTCACAGGAGGTTAAGCACGAGTAGATTAAACAAATGAGCGCCGACGCACGAAGCGTTTCAACAAGGTCCCGTATGCGTTCAAATATCATTCGTCCGATAGCGATGAAACTTGAGTGATATGTTGTGTGCACTCCAGGGAAGGCTTCTTCTGCCTTAGCAAATTAATTTTACAATAGGTAGCCCACGACTAGATTCAACAAATGAGTGACGACGCGCGAAGCGTTTCAACATAATCCCGTATAAGTTTATATACCATTCATCGATTGAGATGAAACTTTGATGAGTTGTTGTGTACACTTACGTGAAGGTTTCTAACGTAGTAAATTAATTTCACAGGAGATTGCGCACGAGTAGATTCAACAAATGAGCGGCAACTTGCGAAGCGTTTCAACAAGGTCCCGTATGCGTCCAAATACCATTCGTCCGATAGCGATGAAACTTGGGTGAGATGTTATGTACCCTCCAGCGGAGGCTTCCGGATTAGTAAATCCAGTTTACAATAGGTAGCGCACGAGTAGATTCTACAAATGAGCGACAATGTACGAACGTTTAAACTAAGTCCCGTATGCGTTCATACACCATTCATCCGATTGCAATGAAACTTGGGTGAGATGTTGTGTACACTTACGTGAGGGTTTCTAACTTAGTAAATCCATTTCACAGGAGGTTGCGCACGAGTAGATTCAACAAATGAGCGAAGACGCGCGAAGCGTTTCAAAAATGTCCCGTATGCGTTCAAATACCATTCGTCCGATTACGATGAAACTTGGGTGAGATGTTGTGTACACCCTACGGAAATGTTCTGGCTTAATAAATCCATTTTACAATTGGTAGCGCACGGGTAGATTCAACAAATGATTGACGGCACGCGAATCATTTCAACAAAGTACCATATGCGTCCATAAACCATTTATCCGATTGCGATGAAACTTTGGTAAATTGTTGTGTACACTTCAGTAAAGGTTTCTGGCTCAGTACATTCATTTTACAATAGGTAGCGCACGAGTAGATTCAACAAATGTGCGATGGCGCGCGAATCGTTTCAACATAGTCCTGTATGCGTTCATATACCGTTTATCCGATTTTGATGAAACTTTGGTGAATTGTTGTGTACACTCCAGGAAAGGTTTCTGGATTAGTAAATCCAGTTTTTAATAAGTAGCGCACGAGTAGATTCAACAAATGACCGACGGCGCGTGAATCGTTTCCACAATGTCGCGTATGCCGTCATATATCATTCATCCAATTGCGATGAAACCTTGGTGAATTATTTAGTACACTCCAGGGAGGGTTTCAAGCATAGTAAATCTATTTTACAATAGGTAGTGCATGAGTAGATTCAACAAATGAGTGACGGCACGCGGATCGTTTAAAAAATATCCCGTATACGTGCATATGTCATTCATCCGATTCTGATGAAACTTTGATGAGTTGTTGTGTATACTTACGTGAAGCTTTCTAACTTAGTAAATCAATTTAACAGTTGTAGAGCACGAGTAGATTCAGCAAATGAGTGACAGCGCACGAATCATTTAAACAAAATCCCGTATGCGTTTTATGCCATTTATCCAATTGCGATGAAACGTTGGAGAGTTGTTGTGCACGCTCCCACAAATGTTTCTAGATTAGTTAATTCATTTCACGATAGTTTAGAGGCAGCTAACAGAAATTGAAAAAGTATTGTGTGTCCAAAAGCACTTCAAGAAACAAAGTTACAACACTTTCTTTGATTGGCAGGACAACGTCTGCCGGGTCAGCTAGTTTTATATAAGAATAGTAGTTAGCAAGCAGATGACCAATACGCTACGTATACTTGAAGATTATTGGAATAGACATTTCTACGAATTTCGAATTTTGAATGTGAACACTTATGCATTTCAATAGAGTTTCTTTAATAGACGTGCGGGTCTATTTTTCAAGTGCAGTATAAATATGGAAACATAATGATTTATAGAGCAGATATTTGTGATTTATGGATTCATTTTGGCAATCTAGAGCTTTTGAGATTTTTCATTTCGGAGTTTTCTTCGACACTATTAGATCGTTCAGTTTCTATTTTGTTCATGATTCGTTTGTTGAACTCCATCCTGGTTAAGCGTTGGATTCTAATTGTTTTCGTGTACCTTCTTAAGACAGGCTCATTACTAAGGTGTAGGATCTTTCGTGTTTCTTTGGTTGAGGATCTCCAGTCGAGTTTTTGTCTAGTAGAGCTGAATCGTTCTTTTTACAGTGATCTGTCCACAATTTCTTGAAAGATATAGTTATGAACATGAGATTATAATGAGAAATAAATTGTTATTGTAAAATGATTGTATAAAATATTTTCGTTACAAAGCGAAATGATAATATCGAAAATTCTCAAGCACTGTTATTTGAACAGCTTATTATATTATATTTGCCTTAGTTCTGATAAAAAATTGTCCATGATACTTTAACGTATGTTAATTGGATGCACGACGTTTCATGACTTTTATGTAAAAGCTTAGTTGAACTTAATGATGTTTGGAAAAATGTTTCCAAGCTATGGAGAGCTTATCTATGAATGAAGCAACGTTTGTTTGCGAATTTGATTGTTATAATGAGATATTAGACATCAATGGATGATCTATGTCATTTTTCTGTACAGTATAAATTGGCTATTGAGCTATGTCTGAATACAATTATGTGTATATTTTGAACGTGCAGTATAGTCACGAATATTAATACTAGAAGGCTAGTATGAGGTTAATACATCCAACATTTAAGTAAAACAGCATTGTGATAGTTTTTCTAGAATGGATTGTTCAAATTAATAACATTTGTTTTTGGAGAAAGGTTAATTGGAAAGACGAGTAATAATATTGATATAATCCTGTAATAATAACCACTAAAAGTTTTAGAGATAATAATAATAACATGAATAACTATGTGATTTAAAATGTTGTTAACATTTTTATGCTATGGTAATGCGTTCGATAAACTTAACCATTCGTCGAACATGCCATGATTTGACTTTAACTAATACTATAAAATGCTTATTGATGGAATCGAATTTATTACTGATGAAGAATTTGAACGTGTGCAATAACGTATAAATGTAAATAATATCATAAACTTTGAGGATCATTTAAATATGTAACGAGTGTATATAATAATGTTTCAATATTTTTGAAACTGTCTTTACATGCGATTAGGGTGCTGTATTTTGATAGCTTTTTTAGCCTATTTTCAATTTTGAAAAAAAATAGGCTTATGAGATCACCTTTTGTCCGCGCGTGTGTGTGTGTGTGTGTGTGTGTGTGTGAGGTGTGTGTGTGTGTGTGTGTCCCCCTAATAAAAACTAAACGGCTGGAGCGATTTCAATGAAACTCGGTAAGTTCATAGCACGATTCCCGGCGACCTCGACCGTGCCCTTCAAATTTTGTTACGTCTCACCAATCCAACATGGCGGCTGTGCGAAATATTTCACTAGCATTCAATATCTCCGAAACTATTACCGATATCGCCCTGAAATTGTGTACGGTGATAAAGGGCACTACTAGAAGTTCACCTATGGGACTTTCAAAAACCTGGTGACTAGAAAACCAACATGGCGGTCAAGCGAAGTTGGGACATTTAGATAGACTTTTCTCGCGATTAAACAATCCAAATGTAATGAAACTTGGTGCAGCAAATGTTTATACACATTGTAATGCACTGGAGCCTAATTTAGTTCAATTGTTTACATAACCTCAAAATGGCGGCTGTGCGAATTATTTCACTGACATTCTTTATCTCCGAAACTATTTCATATATCACCCTGAAATTTAGTACGGTGATAATGGGTACTGATACAAGTTTATCTATGTAACGTTCATAAACCTGTAAAGTACAAAACGAACATGGCGACCAAGCGAATTTGAAATATTTTAATAGATTTTTCTCGTGATTTAACTCTCTGAGCGCAGTGAAATGTGGTACAGTAAATGATTTTGCAGATTGTAATGCACTGCCATCTAATTTATTGCAATTGTTTACATAACCTCAAGATGGCGGCTGTGCGAAATTTTAAAATTAAGTTTTTATTTCTTGTGTCGTAATCATACGATCGAAGTGAAAGTTTGAAAAATGAACCTAGGCAATAATTGTCCTTGAATGGTACAAAACTCTATGGCCTATAAGTAGGAAATAAAGAGCGGTTCTGGGGCAGGGGCTGATGCGCAAGATGGCCGCCGCGCGCAATCACTCTATGTTATTCTTATGGAGGGGTCAGTCAGAGCTGGGGCAAGGGCTAATGCGCAAGATGGCTGCCAAGCCCTGAGACCGTGAATGACGTCACAGGGGGAGTTCGACCGTGTAGTCGCTAAATAGAATATTTATTATTATTATTATTATTAATTTTAATAGGTAATTATTGATTGATAGCTTGCCACGGTGGGTGAATGGTTATTGTGTCGGACTACTAACCCCAAGCTTGCAGATTCGCTCTTGGTCGTGGTAAGTGATTTTTGAAAGTTGGCAAAAATTAAGACACGCATGTCATACGATGTAGGCATGTAAAAGAACCCAGGGAGAGGTTGGCTATGTAGTTGCTAAATGGAATATTTATTATTATTATTAGGTAATTATTGATTGATCATGTACAATCAAGACCAGCCTTATATTCCCCCACTTTATGGTGTAGTGGCTAGCATTTTTAGCTGTTACTGTGGAGGCTCGGGTTCGAGCCCTGGCTCTGTCAAGAAATTTAATTCTAGGCTGAGGGTTGGAATGGGGTACACTCAACCTTGTGAGGCAAAACTGACATGAGCTGGCTTTTTGATTTATACCGCAGCCAATCTGCCTAACCCAACTTCACCTAACCTAACCTAACCTAACCAAATCCCGCCTTACCCAACCTAACCTAACCTAACTTCAAAGTCAGAATGTACAATACATTTATTGTTTTTATACCCTCATAAATTAGATATAGAGAATGTCCACCACGATTTAGATCCTCAAGCACACTTTCTGACCTATCATTAAAACGTGTAGAAAGGAATGTCTGAAAATGTTCACTAACACATACAGTAGTACACGTTCACCATACATTGTATCCACTTTTTAAATGTTAATGATACGGAAAAGAGTATGCATTGGTAATTCAGTGAGCTTTTTTCTCTCTAATCAGCAGTTCTGCCCCCCCCCCCCTTAGCATTGAGAATATTTATTGTAGTAGCCTATAAAGAAACAAAAAAAAATCATATCTATTACAGTTTAGCTATAAGTGACCAGAACCACTATAACATTTTATTCTAATAAGGAGATTTCCATAATGATAAGAAAAAAAACTTACCATAATAATGGATTGTGTGTAAGTAAACGTCTTTCGCTGCATGATGCCACTACTAAACTGATAGTCATACAACAGACAAGTGAATTCATGTTTCGCTGACGTAATCGTATGTTCCCACGCACTTCCTGTGTGTTGCACGCGCCGTAGTGGCTAAAATTTGAAACTAGATGAGATGATTTGCTGATGTAATCGTATGTTCACCTGCACGCACACGCAGGCCCCTGTGGACGGGTCCTTGTGGACGAGTCCCTGTGGACGGGTCATTGTTGACGGGTCCTTGTTGACGGGTCCTTGCGGACGAGCCCCTGTGGACGGGTCCTTTTTGACTAATCCCTTTAGACCGGTTCCTTTTGACTGGCTCATGACCCCTAATGCTATAATGAAATTAAACGTTGTTCCACATGATACGCAAGCAAAGAGCCGATCGCTACTATGAATTAACATTTATGTTTTTGTTTTGTTTTTACGCATGTGCACTTGGGGTTTTTGTAAGAGGGCGGGCTTTTTGAATACAGATTTATAAATGAGTTATTTATTTTTAAATTACCAAAAGATCCAAAACTAATAGGTAATTAGCTTTTTAACATTTCATGAACTAATAAGGCTATGGGACTTATATTAGAGGTCGTTGGACTTGAGGTGACATTTTTGTTTTTGAATCTATTTTTTTTGTTAAAAGGGTCTAACTACACTTTTGTTAATATCTCGCTAACTAATAATCAGAGAGGGTCAAGTGAGGTGTCATGGGACTTAGGATGGTCAACCCTTTTCCATGACCAACGAATTTACCTAAAAGATTCAAAACAGCAAGGTCATTGACCTAAGATTTTATAAACTAATAATCAGAGAGGGTTAAGTGAGGTGTCATGGGACTCAGGATGGTTAACCCTTTTCCATGGCCAAGGAATTTACCCAAAATACCCAATACATTAAGGTCATTGACCTGAGATTTTATAAACTAATAATTGGATACGAACATGTGAGATGTTTACCATGTGTGATGAACCATAACTAGGTAGAGAAAGAATTAGTGTAGGTGACTGACAAGTCTTTTACCATTGAAACTTGTTTTCAGATCAAACTGCTGTATAGAGAGAGTATAGGTTGCAGGTATGGGTTAATAAATGAGAAACGGTGTACGCAAACTCTGATTTATCAAGAATTAAGAGTAGACTATCTTTAATTGATTGGTTAAAGATAATAGCTAAAACACAAAAATGCTCAGTGGTTACCGAGACAAAATGGTTGCTACACACAACAAGCTTTAAATACTTGAGGCTAATAATCTATACACACACACACACACTCGCTTGTTGTAAACTAAACTGTGTTGCTGTCAGTGCTCAGACAGTAGGCTGATGACAAAATGCATTGCTAACAGAAATATAATCATTTCCAGTTGTCTAATGTTACCAGCTGTGTTGCAGTGGTAAGCACTTTTAGCTCTTGTACTGGTGGTCTTAACTCGATTTCCAGGTCTGAGGCCTAGAACAAGTTGAACTTAGAAACAAGGGCATAGTGGTGCAGTGGTTAAGCTGTTAGCCTTTCACTAGGGGTTCGATTTCAGGTTAATATGCATGTCATAATCATATTAAACAAAACAAAACAGAGATAACGTTTAAAACTGATTACATTTGTGTCTTTTTAAATTATTACTTGGATTACAAATACAAAAGTGAACTGGGTTTGATATACAGTTAATGCTGTCTATCACACACTAGACTGTAAGAAAGCCAAAAGAGCAAAAGGCGTAGGTAGAGAAGTGGTAAAATTGATATATGTAGAGAACTACCTGACAAAGCTATATCGCATAAACAGTGCAGGATACAATCCAGTAATCAAATTTGTATCTTGTGGAACAGAGAAATGCACTTACGTGAGAAAATGTAAGTTCATGTGTAATATGACCTAACACACAAGTGTTCACCTGTGCACATGCATGATAAGAGCTAACAAGTCACATTCTGTTTAGTTCGTACGTAACGTTAGGTTAGGGCTAATGCACACACCCTAGTACACGAGGCACATGCCATTTGAGAGCAGGTCAAAGGATCTAACTTGGTGAATGGATGTGTTCTAACGAGCCATTTGTAGTTGAAAGAGAATAATACTTGTTCTTAAGATGTTAAAACTGAGGAAATGGATGTACAGTAAGACGTCTTGTTATTTCCTGTGTCATATTACAGACATGGCAGAGAGCACACGGTTCTGTTGCTATGACTACGCTGCAGTAATTTGAAACCCTACGTGTTCATTAAGACAATGAGTGATGATTATACAAAGTTAGCAGTCATTGGATATTACACAGGTGTTCCTTCCGGTGTCATGTTGCTGACATGGCAGGGAGCGCACAGTTCTATTGATACGACTAACGCTGCAGTAATTTGAAACCCCAAGGTGTTGATCAAGACAATGGGTGATGAATTTGCAAAGTCAGCAGTAATTGGATACCACACATCAACATTGACTAAATCATAAACGTGTTGTCATAACCAGCAGAAACCTCATTTAAAGATTTTAGATTTTACATTTTAAATTTAAGTTTTTTTTTTGATCTTTAGATTTTACTTTTTTACATTTTCCTAAAAGAGTAAACAACAAGGTCACATACATAATCTCATTAAACCTAACTTTACCAAACCTAACTTAAGCTAATCCAAAGGCTAATGCACATACCCAAAGCATATAAGGTACATGCAATTATTCTTATGCTAGTCTTACAGGTTACTGTACAACATGATCACTACCCCACTGGATTTTTTTTTTCATTTTGTTGTTTACACATATGCCAATTTTCCAATTCCCCATTTTCAGTTTTTTTAATATTAGTTTTAAGTTTTTCAATTTCATAATATGGAAACATGGATTTTGCATTTTTGTTGTTTACACTTTTATCAATTTTACAATTTCCCCATTTACAGTTCTTAAAATGTCAGTTTAAAGTTTTTCAATTTCATGATATAGAAACATGGATTTTCCAATTTGTTGTTTTCACATTTATTAATTTACCAAATTCCCATTTACAGTTTTTAAAATTTCAGTTTAATGTTGTTTTTTTTCTATTTGTCAATATGGAAATAAGGATTTTTTTTTCCAATTTGTGTTTTACATGTTCATTTTGCAATAGGAGTGGAGAAAGGTGGGTAGTAATTAAAAATGTGCAAGCAGTGCCCATTGTTGACAGGTCATTGTTGACTAGTCCTTTTCATACAACAGACAAGTGAGTTCATGTTTAGCATGCATTACTAAAAATGTAATACCATGCAAGTGTTTAACATGTTTACAAATTAGCTTATGTATTAGTTTATGTGTGGGGTCTAAAGTTGAGCATTTTGTATTGACTTATTTGACAAGTTATTTTTGTCATTGCATTTAGTGGATTTTTCTCTTGGTCTTGGAAAGTATATCAGTCCATTTTATCACAACATAATGCTTACTGCCATATTTGTAAGCAACAACAACACACTAAACTTTCAAAAAAAAACCCACTAAAGTACTCTAACGTGCCTAAGATAACTAAAGTGCCTAGTCAAGAACATTTTTTTTTTTTGCAAAAAAAAAAAAAAGGTGAATGGGGAAAGTAGACTATATGTTTAAACTAAAAAAACATCATATAAAGTCATATGTTAGCTCTAACATCTACGTTTATTCCATTCTTAGTCGAAAAATATTATATTTTTTTAAATATTTCTAAAAAATATTTGGAAAGTAGGCTATATTTTGAAAACTACTCATTCTATAAAGTCATATATACACTCAAACCAATGGGTTTTATATCCTTAATCGTTAGAACAAAATATGGAATTATTGACATTTTTTTTCCAAAAATGATCATTTTGAAAAAGGGGTATATATTGGAAACTAGGAATTTTACAAAAAAGTGTGTTTGACATAAATGACAGGTATTTACCACTTCTACCCACAAGCCAAGTCCCAGATCTCTGGGACAACATCCAAAAAATGTTTTTATTGTGAAAAAGGCGATATTTTCAAAACGTATCATTCTAAAAAGTCATATATAGACTCAAACAAATGTTCTTTAAGTTATTTAACGTTAAAACAAAACTTAACATTTTTTTCATTCTTTTTCTAAAAAAGTCCAATTTTCAAAATTGTCTATGGTGGCTTATGTTGGTGGCTTATGGTGGCTTATGGTGGCGGCTTATGATGGTGGTTTATGGTGGCTTATGGTGGTGGCTTATGGTGGCTTATAATGGTGGCTTATGGTGGTGGTTTCTGGTGGCTTATGGTGGCGGCTTATGATGGTGGCTTATGGTGGTGGCTTATGGTGGCTTATGGTGGTGGTTTCTGGTGGCTTATGGTGGCTTATGATGGTGGCTTATAGTGGTGGTTTATGATGGTGGCTTATGGTGGTGGCCTATGGTGGGTTATGGTGGTGGCTTATAGTGGTGGCATATGTTGGTGACTTATTTTTGATGGTTTACGTTAATACCTTATTTGTAATGGCTTATTTGACAAGTTATTTTTTTGTCAATGTATTTAGAGGATTTTTCTCTTGGTCTTGGAAAGTATTTCAATCCTTTTTGTTATGGTAGCATAATGCTTACCGCCATGTTTGTAAGCAAAAACAACACACTAAAATTCCAAGAATCCAAAGTACTCTAAGGTTAATGATTGTCTCTCAACTCCTTTCAACGACTAGTCAAAAACATTATATATATTTTTAAAAATTTTCAAAAAAAGGTAAATTGGGGAAGTA
Source organism: Meconema thalassinum (assembly GCA_946902985.2). Taxonomy (NCBI): domain Eukaryota; kingdom Metazoa; phylum Arthropoda; class Insecta; order Orthoptera; family Tettigoniidae; genus Meconema; species Meconema thalassinum. The sequence continues at coordinate 656,442,403 of OX336390.1, forward strand.
GGCTATATATGTTTAAACTAAAAATCATATCAAATCATATGCTAACTCTAACACTTACGTCTATCCAATTCTCATTCAAAAATATAATATTCTTCAAATTTTTTACGAAACAATATTTGGAAAGTAGGCCATATTTTGAAAACTAATCATCCTATAAAGTCATATATAGACTCAAACCAATGGCTTTTATATCTTTAATCGTAAGAACAAAATATGGAATTTTTGACATTTTTTTCAAAAATGTTCATTTTAAAACGGGGGTGTATATTTTAGAAACTAGGAATTTTACAAAAAAAAGTTTGTTTAACGTAAATGACAGGTATTTACCCCCACTATCCACAAACCAAGTCTCAAGTCTCTGGGACAAAATCCAAAAAAGTTCAATTTGGAAAGTATGCGATATTTTGAAAACTAATCATCCTAAAAAGTCATATATAGACTCAAACCAATGGCTTTTATGTCCTTAATTGGTAGAACAAAACTTGACATTTTTTTCAGTTTTTAAAATTGTCTATATATTGGGAACTAAGAATTTTACCCCAAAAAAATACATATCAGGTCCCTCGGACAAAAACTGTGCAGTAGTGTGTTTTGGACAGTTCAAAACCCACCTAACAAGATGGCGGCTGTAGCTTAACTTAACCTAGCCTAACCTAACCTAACCTACGAGGTGTGATCAAAAAGTTCCAAAAATTTGGCTGCAACTTAACCAAACCTAGTCAAGCCTAACCTAACCTAACCTACAAGGTGTGATCAAAAAGTTCCAAAATGGCGGCCGTAGCTTCACTTAACCTAACCTAACTTAACCTAAACCTACGAGGTGTGATCAAAAATTTTTCAAAATAGTGGTCATAGCTTAACTGAACCTTGCCTAACCTAACCTAACCTAAACCTACGAAGTGTGGTCATAAAGTTCCAAGATGGAGGTCGTAGCTTAACTCAACCTAACCTAACCCTACGAGGTGTGATCAAAAAGTTCCAAAAATGGCTGCCGTAGCTTAACTTAACCTTTGAGTCATTTTTTTAACGGGTCCCGGAGGACGGGTCCCCTTTGACATAATTTGGATAAAATGCAAGGGCCAGTCCATAGGGATCAGTCCTTGAATGGTACATAACTCTATGGCCTATACATATAACAATCTTAAATGGCGAGCTTCCGAAATATTTAGACGGTTCTCAATATCTATGAATCTTTTACAGCAACCAAACTATTTTTTTTTAATGTTCATAGAGACTATGAACATATGTTCACCTATAGGACTTCAGTAACCTGGTGAGCACAAGTCCAACATGGCGGCGACGCGAAGTATAAATATTTAAATGGACGTTTCTCGCGAATTAACTATCCGAGTGCCGTGAAACGTTGCACGTTAAATGCTTATACAAATGTTGATCCACTGGCATCTAATTTATTTCAATTGTTTGCATAATCACAAGATGGCTGCTGTGCGTAATTTTAAAATCTCGTTTTTACTTCTTGTGTTCTAATCATGCGATTGAAGTTTGAATACCACACGAACACAATAATATTAATGTAATAGTACAAAAATAAAAATCCAGCCTGGCGACAATCTGAAATATTTAGACGGTGCTCAATATCTACGAATCTGTTACAGCAATTAAACTGAAATTTTGTATGTTGATAGTGGCAATTAATCTGAGTAGGATATAAGAAAATAGGCTGTATAGTTCTCCACGGAACTACTTGTTGATTATGTTTCGATGCTAATGTCATTATGAGATTTCTACGCTTCAGTAGAAGCGAATTATTTTGTTTAGTGGAGAGATAGTCCACCATGCAACTGTCTTTAGATTAATAAACTGCTGGTCAATTTTAAATACTTCGGATGTCTTGGTCATTTATACTAGAAATAGGATGCGCTACGAGGACCAGTGGGTCAGTTTTTAGGATGCCTAGCGCCACGCTCGAGGTTTATTTTAGTCATTTTTAGAGTCTCATTAGCTCACTTTGAGTTATTAGCCTATTTTCAATTTTGAAAAAAATAGGGTTATGAGATCACCTTTTTTTCGTGTTTGTGTGTGTGTGCATGTGTGTGTGTGTGAGGGGTGTGTGTGTGTGTGTCGCCTAATAAAATCTAAACGGCTGGAGCGATTTCAATGAAACTCAGTAAGTTCATAGCACTATTCCCGGCGACCTCGACCGTGCCCTTCAAATTTTGTTACGTCTCACCAATCCAACATGGCGGATGTGCGAAATATTTCACTAGCATTCAATATCTCCGAAACTATTACCGATATCGCCCTGAAATTGTGTACGGTGATAAAGGGCACTACTGGAAGTTCACCTATGAGACTTTCAAAAACCTGGTGACTACAAAACCAACATGGCGGTCAAGCGAAACTGAGACTTTTAAATAGACATTTCTCGCGATTTAACTATCCAAACGTAATGAAACTTAGTACAGCAAATGTTTATACACATTGTAATGCACTGGAGTCTAATTTAGAACAATTGTTTACATAACCTCAAAATAGCGACTGTGCGAAATATTTCACTGACATTCCATATCTCCGAAACTATTACAGATATCATCATGCAATTTTGTACGGTGATAAAGAGTACTGATACAAGTTTACCTATGCATATTTCATAAACCTGTAAAGTACAAAACGAACATGGCGACCAAGCGAATTTGATTTATTTTAATCTACTTTTCTCGTGGTTTAACTCTCTGAGCGCAGTGAAATTAATGTGGTACAGTAAATGATTTTACAGATTGTAATGCACTGCCATCTAATTTAATTCAATTGTTTACATAACCTCAAGATGGCGGCTGTGCGAAATTTTAAAATTAAGTTTTTATTCTTGTGTCGTAATCATGCGATCGAAGTGAAAGTTTGAATAATGAATCTAGGCAATAATTGTCCTTGAATGGTACATAACTCTATGGCCTATACATATAACAATCCTAAATGGCGAGCTTCCGAAATATTTAGACGGTTCTCAATATCTATGAATCTTTTACAGCAACCAAACTGATTTTTTAATGTTCATAGAGACTATGAACATATGTTCACCTATAGGACTTTCAGTAACCTGGTGAGCACAAATCCAACATTGCGGCGACGCGAAGTATAAATGTTTAAATGGGCGTTTCTCGCGAATTAACTATCCGAGTGCCGTGAAATGTTGCACGTTAAATGCTTATACAAATGTTGATCCACTGGCATGTAATTTATTTCAATTGTTTGCATAATCACAAGATGGCTGGTGTGCGTACTTTTAAAATCTCGTTTTTAGCCTATTTTCAATTTTGAAAAAAAAAATAGACTTAGGAGATCACCTTTTGTCCGTGTGTGTGTGCTTGTGTGTGTGTGTGTGTGTGATTCGTGTGTGTGTCCCCCCGTAATAAAATCTAAACGGCAGGAGCGATTTCAATGAAACTCGGAAAGTTCATAGCACTATTCCCGTTGACCTCGACCGTGCCCTTCAAATTTTGTTACGACTCACCAATCCAACATGGCGGCTGTGCGAAATATTTCACCAGCATTCAATATCTCCGAAACTATTACCGATATTACCCTGACATTTTCTATGGTGATAGAGGGAACTACTATAAGTTCACTTATGTGACTTTTGAAAACCTGGTAACTACAAAACCAACATGGCGGCCAAGCGAATTTGCGACTTTTAAATAGACGTTTCTCGCGAATTGACCAATCAAACGCAATGAAACTTGTTACAGTATATGTTTATATACATTGTAATGCACCGACATCAAACTTCGTTCAATTGTTTACATAATCATAAGATGGCGGATGTGCGAAATATTTCACTGGCATTCTATATCTCTGAAACTATTAGCGGTATCTCCCTAAAATTTTGTACGGAGATAAAGGGCACTACTGGAAGTCCATCTATAAGATTTTCAAAAACCGGTTAACTACAAAACGAACATGGCGGCCAAGCGAATTTGAACATTTTAAATAGACCTTTCTCGCGATTTAATATTCCAAGCGCACTGAAACCTGGTACAGGAAATATTTATACACATTGTAATCCACTGGTATGTAATTTACTTCAATTGTTTACATAACCTCAAGATGGCGGCAGTGCGAATTTTAAAATTAAGTTTTTATTTCTTGTGATGTAGTCATGCGATCAAAGTGAAAGTTTGAATAATGAACCTACGCAATAATTTTCCTTTAATGGCACATGACTCTATGGCCTATACATTTAACAATTCAACATGGCGACCATCCGAAATATTTAGACGATACTGAATATCTACGAATCTATTTTAGCAATCAAACTGCATTTTTTAATGTTCATAGGGGCTATGAACTTAAGTTCACCTATAGGACTTTAAATAACCTGGTGATCACAAATCCAACATGGCGGTGGCGCGAATTATAAATATTCACATGGACGTTTCTCGCAATTTAACCATCCGCGTGCAGTGAAACTTGGTACAGTAAATCTTTATCCGAATGTTAATCCACTGGCATCTAATTTATTTCAATTGTTTCCATAACCTCAAGAAGGCAGCTGTGAAAAAAAAATTATCTCCTTGTTTTTTCTTGTGTCCTAATTATGCGATTGAAGTTTGAATACTACACGTTCCCAATAATCTGCATGTAACAGTACATAACTCTAGGACCTACATATATAAAATCCAACATGGCGACCATCCGAAATATTTAGTCGGTTCTCAATATCTACGAATCTATTACAGCAACAAACTGAAATTGTGTATGTTGATAGTGGCAATTAACATAAGTAGGATATATGAAAATAGGCTGTATAGTTCTTCACGGAACTACTTGTTTTTCGTTTTCATTTCATCGACCACTGGCATCTTCCTATCGCATTCTTTATAAGAGGGGTATCCTTATCCCTGGTTGATCCTAGTTGGTAGAATTTTAGGGGCATTTCAGCCGGGCGCTTCCAGATTCTACGATACAGCAGTACCATCGGATCTCAACAGGTAAGACCACGTGGATACGAGTGCAGTCCCTTCTTCAAGACCACGGCCGCCTCCTTCCCTCTTCCTTGCCTATCCCTCCTGACCTTCCATTACCTTCCCTCATGTGGCCCCTGTTCGCTTTGCAGGTGAGGCCTCCAGGGCGAGGTGCCAATCACACCTCACCAGTTGTATCCCCTCCGATTAGATGTTCCCAGCTCTAGGACACTGCCCGTAGAGGCGGTAGTGGTGAGTTCCCTCGCAGAGTCCGTGGGTTCCACCAACCTGCAGGGTAAACGAAGGAGAAGAAGAAGAAGATAACTAAGGTGCCAAACTAAAAAAACCAACCCATGTATTTTAATTACAGTCAATGTCCATAGCTGGATATTTTAATTGGACGCCCGTAGGCTCTCCAACATGTTCAATTTCAAGTAAAAGAACTAACCCCGTGGCACTACAGCCCTTGAAGGGCCTAGGCCTACCAAGCGACCGCTGCCCAGCCAATTGGCCTGCAGATTTTGGGGTGACGCGTGGTTAGCGCGTCGGGTCCCCTCGGCCGTTAATCTTGGTTTTCGTGACCGGGACACTGTCAGACAGCTACTCAATTGTCCTCAAGAGGCTGAGTGCACCCCGTTCCAACCCCCAAGTCAGTTTTAAAATCCCTGATGGAGCCGGGGGTCGAACCCGGGGCCTCCGGGTGAGAGGCAGGCGCGCTACCCCAACACCACGGGGCCGGCCTCAATTTCATGTAGTTCCATCTTAGGCTACCAGTTACCACTGTCACTGACACCCAGCGGTGAACTTTGGAACTTGATAGTGCGTTTCTAACCAAATAACCTACAGATTTTGGCTGCACACTAGTCCTACTAATTGTAGTGATAGGTTCTTTTACATGCACTAAATCTATGACATGGGCCCGCCAGATTTACTTCCCCTCCGAAGGAACGCATACTGAAGGATTTTAACGCTCTTAAAAATCCGTCGACTTTTGCAGGGTTTGAACCCTCGATCTTGGGAATAGCCGTTCAGCATGCTACCGACTACGCCACCAATACGTAATAATTAATGTATATTTGTAGAAAATACTGTAGTTTAACAAAAACAACATTCCAACGGAAACGAAAAGAAAATCAGGCAGAAGTCAAACCATTTCGAGAACTGAAGTGCAAATGTGTTTCTTGTACGGTGAAGGTCGAATTACGTATAATGACGATTTTATTGCGAAGTGTACATAAATGCGTTCAACGGAATAGAATGGCATGAAATCAAATACGAAGCATAAGGGTAGGCTAACAATAAAACCGAGTTAACTACGAGTATAATAGTTTACAAGCTTCCACTTTCATCACTTAGTACGTTTATTTTGGTAGAGGCTGTCGTATTAATGATACCAGACAAAATTAAATCCAAGCGTACAAAGCACCTAATCAATTAATTAACTACACATTTCATGACTGAATAATGGTTTCTCTCGTACTCGAAACAGGGTTGTCTGGTAGGGACACGGGCTTTGGGATTTTGCCGGAAGCAATTTTTGAGCAGACGGTTTGCATGATTCCAAGTAATAGTAAACTGACCTCATTCAAACAAGTTTCAAGAATTCCACATTTATTCATCACGCGAGGTACATTACTCACTTGTCCGCCTCGATGTGTAGTGGTTGACGTTCACCACAGAGTCCCGGGTTTGATTCATGGTTCTGCCAAGAAATTTAGTTCTAGTCCGATTGCTGGAACGTGGTAAATTCAACCTCGTGAAATAGACACACTAGTGCAGACATAACAGTGACACTGGTTATCAAACAACTTTTACACACCCAAGTACACGGTGTTAGATGACCACGATGTCGAAAAGTTCCTTAAGTAATACAACAACACATTACTCACTGTACACTGAAATAATGGAAAATTTTAACAAGATGTTCGGTAAAGAATATATAGCCTACTTTCTCCTAAATGCATGGGTATTGTTATAACTCTTTTTCCTTTTCAAGGAGTATAATTGAATGTTGGTTGTAGTAGCCTGTTGAAATACAACGTGCTACACGGATATTAAACCTGAATAAGAGGTGCCCTTTGCTAGTGCTACCTCTGTACCAAATTTCGTTCAATTCGGGTTCACCGTGTTTGAATGGATAAGGGGAATCGATTTGCACACATATATGGCCGCCATCTGCAAACTATAGGGCTGATGATCTTGTAGTTCAGTCAAAATATGTTTCCCACGTAAGATATATTGTTACAAAATTTGGTAGAGATCAGATTATTAAGTTGGTCGTAATTTGATTTAAGCTTTTAACATTTGGGTGGCCGTCATTCCGTTTCCGTCAAGATGGCGGCGATATAAAACATGACACTGAGGTGTCCTTTGCTAATACTACCTCTGTACGAAATTTCGTTCAATTCGGTTTCACCGTGTTTGAATTGATAGGAGGAATCGATTTGCACACATACATGGCCGCCATCTGCAAAGATTTGGGCTGATGATCTTGTAGTTTGGTCAAAATATGCTTCCCACTTAAAGGGATGTTGTTGCAAAATTTGGTAGAGAACGGATAATTAGGATAGTCATAATTTGATTTAAGCTTTGAACAATTGGTTGGCCGCCATTTCGTATCCGTCAAGATGGCGGTGATATAAAATATGACATTGAGGTGCCCTTTGCTAGTTCTACCTCTGTACCAAATTTCGTTCAATTTGCTTTCACCGTGATTGAATTGATAGGGGGGGGGCAGACATTCAGAGTACACACACACACTCACACACTCTCACACACACACACACACACACAGACACACAATTTTTGGCCCTGTGTAGATCTCATAAGTCTAATTTCATGTTTTGCAAAAATCGAAAGTAGGCTAAAAACTCTGAGTTTTTGGTCTACATTCATAACAAGTAGTTCCGTAAATAACTATACAGCCTATTTTCATATATCCTACTAATGTTAATTGCCCCTATCAACATACTAAATTTCAGTTTGATTGCTGTAATAGATTCGTAGATATTGAGAACCGTATAAATATTTCGGGTGGTCGCCATGTTGGACTTTTATATATGTAGGGCTTAGAGTTATGTACTGTTACATGAAGATTATTGTATACGTGTAGTATTCAAACTTCAATCACATGATTAGGACACAATAAGTAAAAACGAGATTTTAAAATTTCGCACAAATGCCATCTTGTGGATATGGGAACAATTGAAAAACATTAGATGCCAGTGGATCAACATTTGTATGAGGATTTACTGTACCAAGTGTCACTGCACTCGGATGATTAAATTGCGAGAAACGACCATGTGAATATTTATACTTCGCTCCGCCGCCATGTTGGATTTGTGATCACCAGGTTATTGAAAGTCATATAGGTGATCTTATGTCCATAGCCCCTATGAATTTAAAAAAAATCAGTTTGATTGCTGTAATAGATTTGTAGATATTGAGAAACGTCTAAATATTTCGGATGGTCGCCATGTTGGATTGTTATATGTACAGGTCTTAGAGTCATGTACCTTTAAAGGAAAATTATTGCGTAGGTTCATTATTCAAACTTTCATTTCGATCGCATGATTACGACACAAGAAACAAAAACTTCATTTAAATATTCGCACAGCCGCCATCTTGAGGTTATGTAAATAATTGAACAAAATTACATACCAGTGCATTACAATGTATATAAACATTTCCTGTACCAAGTTTCATTGCGTTTGAATCCTTAGATCGCGAGAAAAGTCTATTTAAAACTTTCAAGTTCCCATGGCCGCCATGTTCGTTTCTTAGTTAACCGGTCTTTGAAAGTCTCATAGGTGAACTTCCAGTAGAGCTCTTTATCTCCGTGCAAAATTTCAGGGTGATACCGGTAATAGTTTCAGAGATATTGAATGCTGGTGAAATATTTCGCACAGCTGCCATATTGAGGTTATGTAAACAATTGAACGAAGTAAGATGTCGGTGCATTGCAATGTGTATAAACATATACTGTAGCATGTTTCATTGCGTTTGATTGGTTAACTCGCGAGAAACGTCTATTTAAAAGTCGCAAATTCGCTTGGCCGCCATGTTGGATTTGTAGTTACCAGGGTCTCAAAGGTCACATAAGTGAACTTCTAGCAGTTCCCTCTGTTCTCCATACAAAATTCCAGGGTGATATCGGTAACAGTTTCGGAGATATTGTATGCTGGTGAAATATTTCTCACAGCCGCCATGTTGAATTGGTGAGACGTAACAAAATTTGAAGGGCACGGTCGGAGTCGCCCGGAATAGTGCTATGAACTTACCGAGTTTCATTGAAATCGCTCCAGTTGTTTAGATTTTATTAGGGACACACACACACACACATACGCACGCACACACACACGAACAAAAGGTGATCTCATAAGCCTATTGTTTCAAAATTGAAAATAGGCTAAAAATGAACTAGGCAGCCATCGTAGAAGTGGTTTTCTATAGTTTCAAACATATAATTTATTCAAATGCTGGGATGGTACCTAAATTAAGGCCTAGGCTGCCTCCTAGCCAAATTCCTTCCCCATTCACAAATATATACACGCGAGTACACTCATCACAGACCACCTCGTGGTGTTGTGGCTAGTGTTATTGGCTGTCGCGCCGGATTTCTGGCTTCGATTCTCGGCTCTGCCAAGAAATTTTAATTTTGGGTTGGAGGCTGGATCAGGGCTTACAATACTGGCAAAACTGAGAAGATGTGGGTTCGATTTTAATCTCTGCCGTCATGGAAATGGTTCTCCGTGGTTTTTCCACTTCTACTCCAGGCAAATTCTGGGATGGTCTGTAACTTAAGGCCACGGCCAATCCTGTCCTCAGTTTAAAAATACACAACTAGTACAGCCATCACAATACCACAGGTTATCACAAAAATCCTACCCCCACTCACTCACACACAAATATGTCGCAATGCCCCTGCATAAATTATGGGAAATTAGAAATAGAATGGCTGAGGTGGGAATCGAAATCATATGATCTCACAAGACTGACAATGAGTGTACTCCAGGGACATCAGGCGCCCCAGCTAAGACTGGTAGCTACTACACCTCGAGGTGGTCACTCACGAAGCACAAAGCTTCAATGGATTAAATAGAAGTGAATTATTCCACACAGGGTGGTTTTCACATTTCAAAAGGCTCTTCTGAACTAGAGATTACTAGCAGTAGGATGACCAGCTCCTAGAGCCAACATCACACAGTCCACAACTTCAGTCACTAACCACAGACACTAGTGCAGAGCTTTGGGGATCTCACGAGATCCAGTGTTTAAGCACGGCTTTGGCGTTAGCACTAAAGGAGATACGACAACGTATAGCAGAGATGGTAAACCATTTTCTTAACAGTGAATAATTTAGACGATGGCTATCGTTACTTGTAACTAACACTTCGCCTTGAGAACAGTAACTTGCTTTTTATTTCTTTCCAAATTGATACACGGGTATAAAATAATCTTCAAGTACAGCTATAGCAAGAGATTCGTTGTATAAAACAATTAGAAGACCCACAGAACTTACTGAACTTACTGAAATTTACGAAAGAGATTAATTTGCCTACTTCTCTAAAAATAAGATACATTTTCTGTCGGTATGTCTGTCACATTATTTGTTCGTTCATGTTTGGTGCGTGAACAGTCCAACCAAATTGATATATTGGGATACACCTGACATAACTTTGTCATTGCAACAGAAATTGCGTGTTAAACCTTTTATATTTTCTGCAGTAGGCCATTGCGTAGTCTATTGTATCTTCTAAGAAATCAGATATCATAGGATGGGAAATAGTTCTTAAGGACTTACTCCAACATAGGATAGTTAGTGGTACTAGGCAAAGTAAGGAGTGATGTAGTTAGCCTTGGTTTTTATCATTTTAAATGATCTTGTCGACTTCGTCGTTATGCCGGGGTCTGGCGTTACGTTACGGTGACGGACGGACAGATGCACGGAGGTGTGTGACGTCATAGTACCGCTCGGTGCATGTGTACCCCGACAATCTCTAATTCGATAGTATAAGACAAAAATCACCGATTCCTGGATGTCACGGGTAATCTCGAGAACCACTGGATGGATTTTGATGCGGTTTTCACCATTCTGTAAAGAATATCTCGAGGTAAGTTTCTGTAGAAAATATGTATGATCAAAAGAAGCCAAGCAGTAACGATTTCAGTGAAAAAGTCGAAAACAAACTTAGCGTCCGTGCGCTTCTTATGCTTACGCTGGGCAAACCGTTAAAAATATCAATATACTATGAGCGTAAGAATTGGTCAGCATGAAATGTTTTACAAAAAAAAGTCCGGGAGAGCATATCTCTAACTTCAATACATCGCCCACTATAAGTGTTTTTAGACTGGATGGAAGGGCAAGTCCCCGCGCGCTCTAGTGAGCGAGCGGCATTCCCCGTGCTGGACCTTGGTTTGCCCTTGGTTTGCACTTGCCCTTCGCGAGTAATTTGAAACAAGATAAGCAAGATTCGTATTATGCAGATCATTTTCTAACATGTCAGGAGTCTTTGGCTTCGAGCGAAGCGAGAAGCCTCCAGCCTTTCTAGCATTTTTCAGCATGTGTAGCATTTAAAATGATACAAAGTCTAGTCTTTCAGACTGACTGTCACTTTTTCTCAATAACCAGTGCAGTAACATAGCATACACAGACAGTATCTATGCCCCCAATTGTATTACTGAGCACCAACAGTGCCTCACAAGCTTCCGAACAAATCCAGGCATGAATGAGTCGGAGACATCGGTGAAAGTCCATGATTTACTCTAGTGTGTGTTAACAGACTAACGCAAAAATATTGCATTCATCTCGAGAAGGCAGAGACAGATAGAGGCAGAGGCTATGCAGTAGCGTCAGCAAACATAAATTGAAAACAGTGCTTGGAACGCTCAACACTGACGATGTACTGATTGCTGCTCTGTTAATCTCGGGGCGATAAGAGGAAGTCTTGACGCTAAGCAGAAACCAAACAGCGTATTATAGATGCATGAAGAGGGTGACAGCCCTAGGTGGGAGCTGACCTTTTGACCTGACTTGTTTGTATAATTGAAGTGGAGACACGGCTCCCGAGCATAATTACCACAGCTCTGCGCAGGATATAGGCTAACTGTACGTTCGGATTTTATCGGAACCTCATTAAATAAGTTAACGATGGCTCCTAATAACCAGGGATCATACTAATGAAGAACACAGGTGATTATCTCATTAGTGAATTTAATTGCTTCCATTGACTGTCACTCTTTAGAATGACGTGGCGTTAAATTAGATTTCAAAGTGTGGTCGTTTGAATTTACTCAGGTACTTTATAAAGAATACCATTAAAATGTAAAAATAGAAGTAATTCAAAATCTTAACTTGCAAAAAAATGTACTTATTCTCAAAACTTCCTAGAATTTAGCGAATATTCACTAACATACTTATTGTAAATGCACCATTTTTAGCCTACTTTCGATTTTTGCAAAAAATGAAAGTAGACTTATGAGATCAACACAGGGCGAAAAAAGTGTGTCTGTCTGTGTGTGTGTATGTGTGTGTGTGAGTCTGTGTGTGTGTGTATGTGTGTGTGTGAGTCTGTGTGCGTGTGTGTGTGTCTGTGTGTGTGTGTGTGTGAGTGTGTGTACTCTGAATGTCTGTCCCCCCCTATCAATTCGAACACGGTGAATGCGAATTGAACGAAATTTGGTACAAAGGTAGCACTAGCAAAGGACACCTCAGTGTCATGTTTTATATCGCCGCCATCTTTACTAAAACTGAATGGCGGCCACTCAAACGTTCAAAACGTAAAATCAAATAACGACTAACCAAATCATCCGATCTCTACCGAATTTGGTAACAACATACCTTCGTACAGGATGCGTCTTTTGACCAAACTACAAGGTCGTCCGCCATACCATTTCAGGATGGCGGCCGTGCGAATTATGCAAACTTTATAATCCATATCATGGGACCCACCAGTTCCGATTATCGAGCCGAGAATCGTTTTAACTGTTCTAAAGGAAGAGGCACGTTCGAAATTAAAAGTTTATTATAGTGCAGACGTGATTTTAAAAAGCTGAGCCGAGTAAGTAATAAGACAAGATGGCAGCGGATATCTTGTGCCTGACTTATATTTCACTAATTTGAGTATTGCATGCAATATAGCGTACTGATACAAAATAAATAAACTTTGTATGAAATGCTTTATATATAAATAATATACTCCAGTGATGAAATCGTTTAGTATAAATCGTTATTTGCTAACAAGTTCTATGTAAGTCATTTTATATAGAACGGTATTCGTTGACACAATTAGCTCAGTGGTAGAGCGTTAGCCTATCGCTCAAATGCTTATGGTTCAAACCCGATCAGAGCTAGTTTTTTTGCTTGAAATGTTATATGTTTATTGTTTTGTAATGACTCAGATGTTTTAAAATTAAGCGTTATATTGTGCATATTATGGTGTAAAATATATATTTAATTAAAACATAATTCGCCAGCAGATTTACTCGAGACATCTAGCTGCCAAAAAGGTAACTGCACGCCGACCTACTTATTAACTTCCAGATTTTATTGAAAAGTTTCTTCTTCTGGCCGCTAGAATGCACTCGCTCTGTTAGGATTATATTGTTCGATATTTCACCACTAGATGTCACGACTAGTCTACGTGGGGCTCCATTGATTACTATACCATTGGCATTCTATGCGCATCGAATTTGAAGAATGACAAGATGATACTACGATACATTTTTACTTTTTATTTTAAAGGGTTTGTAACAGCCTATTGTGCGTTATTTGAAAATGTTAATTGAAGTAAAGAACAAAACGATTTCACATAGTATCTGAACTCTACCGTTGGTGCTAGTTCAGGATATTAATTAATACTTTTATTTCAGCCAAATATCAATCGAAAATATCCACATAGTTGGTATACACACGTCTCTGTAGGGTCATGGAAAGATTTGTTAATTCAATTAGGGATGTGAAAGTCATACGCAGCCAGACGTGTAAAGACATGCCTCAACTCAAAGTTGGATGTTGCCCGCGTCAGGCCGATTATGTAATAATAATAATAATAATAATAATAATAATAATAATAATAATAATAATAATAATAATAATAATAATAATAATGTTATTGGTTTTACGTCCCTTTTAACTACTGTTGCTTTTAGAGACGCCGGGGTGCCAGAATTTAGTCCCGAAGGGGATCTTTAACGTGCCAGTAAATCTACTAACACGGCTCCCTCGCATTTGTGCACTCTCAAATGCCAGCTGACTGCGCCAGGATACGAACCTGAAACATACGGTCCAGCAGGCGAGAACGTTACCGCTGAGCCACGCCGCCAGTCCGGTCGATTATGTCTCCAGATCCATAACATTCTTTAGATACTTCTTATCTTTCTTTCTTTCTTTCTTTCTTTCTTTCTTTCTTTCTTTCTTTCTTCAATGATGGTAGCAGTTTTTATCTAGGTTGTGGCGTTTGGTAGAGGTAAATCGTTTCTAAGGTCTTCAACAAAGAATAGTTCTATTATACTCTTTGATAATAACAACGAGTTATAACTATACTCATACATTTAGGAGAAAGTAGGCTATATGTTCTTTACTGAACATCTTGTATATTATTAAATGGGTGTAACACAAACCAATTTAAACGAACTGGTTGCCAACAGAAAACCTCGATGGTGATGTAGTATTGGCGTGGAGTGCGAATTCAGGCGCTAGTCTGGACACACGCTGTCTCGATCTCAACTTTATTGAACATTTTCAGCGTGTTGTAGCGAGCAATGATTATCGAGCTGTCCTTAACAGCAAACATTCGTCAAGTGTCACTCAGGTATAGCCATGACATTGAAGAAAACGGGAAGATCATTTTACCACATTCAGCTGCCTAGAGTGATAATTTTACAACTAATTTTGTAAACATAAATATTCATGACCTATACATGCTGATGAATGAGCCACTTGTGCAGCTTGATATACAGCATCTTGAATCTTTAATCTTTCGGACAGCACTACCAAAAGCAAAAAAGACTTCACTTTCAATTGGAATCATAGCTTTCTTCCAGGCATGCTTAATCATGTTACTGAAGATAGGAGCGCTGGACAAGATACGACCATTTTGTCAAGTGCATTAATTGTCATCTTTTCTTACACGATTTATCCATACCTATAAACATGTTTAAGTCACGCTGTGAATTATATTTTATTTAAAACTGTGTTTGTTAGAGACCCAGGATGTCTTAAATAATTCTGATCACTAAATTGCGGCATATCGTTTGAAACATTTACATGGAGCATACACGAAATTATATGAATTTTTAGCCTATTTTCAATTTTGAAAAAATAGGCTTATGAGATCACCTTTTGTCCGTGTGTGTGCGCGTGTGTGTGTGTGTGTGAGGTGTGTGTGTGTGCCGCCCCCCCCCTAATAACTTCTAAACGGCTGAAGCGATTTCACTGAAACTCGGCAAGTTCATAGCACTATTTTGGGCGACCCCGACCGTGCTCTTCAAATTTTGTTCCGTCTCACAAATCCAACATGGCGGTTGTGCGAAATATTTCACCAGCATTCAATATCTCCGAAACTATTCCCGATATCACCCTGGAATTTTTTGCGGTGATAAAGGGAACTACTAGAAGATCACCTGTGTGACTTTTGAAAAACTGGTAACTACAAAACCAACATGGCGGCCACGCGAATTTTCGACTTTTAAATAGACGTTTCTCGCGATTTAACCAACCAAACGCAATAAAACTTGGTACAATATATGTTTATACACACTGTAATGCACCGACATCTAACTTCGTTCAATTGTTTACATAACCAGAAGATGGCGGATGTGCGAAATATTTCACCGGCATTCTATATCTCTGGAATTATTAGAGATGTAATCCTGAAATTTTGTACGTAGAATAAGGGCACTACTGGGAGTTCATCTATAAGTCTTTCAAAAACCGGTTAATACAAAACGAACATGGCGGCCAAGCGAATTTGAAATTTTTAAATAGAACTTTCTCGTGATTTAATGTTCCAAACGCAACGAAATCTGGTACATGGAATGTTTTTACACATTGTAATGCACTGGTATCTAATTTAGTTCAATTGTTTACATAACCTCAAGATGGCGGCTGTGTGAATTTTAAAATTAAATTTTTATTTCTTGTGTCGTAATCATGTCATCGAAGTGAAAGTTTGAATAATGAACCAACGCAATAATTTTCCTTTAATGGTACATGACTCTATGGTCTATACATTTAACAATCCAACATAGCGACCATCCGAAATATTTAGACGGCTCTGTATATCTACGAATCTATTATAGCATACAAACTGATTTTTATGTATATAGGGGCTATAAACTTAAGTTCACCTATAGGACTTGAAATAACCTGGTGATCACAAATCCAACATGGCGGCAACGCGAAGTATAAATATTCACTTGGACGTTTCTCGCAATTTAACCATCCGAGTGCAGTGAAACTTGGTACAGTAAATCTTTATACTAATGTTAATCCACTGGCATCTAATTTATTTCAATTGTGTCCATAACCACAAGATGGCAGCTGTGCGAAATTTTAAAAACTCCTTGTTACTTCTTGTGTGCTAATCATGCGATTGAAGTTTGAATGCTACACGTACACAATAATCATCATGTAACAGTACATAACTCTAGGACCTACGTATATAAAACCGAACATGGGGACCATCCGAAATATTTAGTCGGTTCTCAATATCTCCGAATCTATTGCAGCAATCAAACTGAAATTTTGTATGTTGATAGTGGCAGTTAACATAAGTAGGATATATGAAAATAGGCTGTATAGTTCTTCACGGAACTACTTGTTTAATTTCTGACTTTTGTTATGTGGGAAATGGGGGGCGATATATGAACACATTATGTTTCCACATTGTTAATGAAATTCTGATACGGAAATTCAACACCCAATTAAGGCAAAAAACAACAATATGTTCAGTAAAGGACGTATAGCCTACTTTCTCCTTAATGTGTGAGTATATAGGTAGTTATAACTCTTTGTCTTTATCAAAGAGTATAATAGAATCATTTCCTGGTTGAAGACCTTAGAAACTATTTACCTCTACCAAACACCAGAACCTCGGAAAAATTACTACCATCATTGAAAAAAGAAAGAGAAGACATATCTCAAGAATTTTATGGAACTGGAGACATAATAGATCGGACGTGGGCAACATCCAACTTTGAGTGGAGGCATGTGTTTACACGTCTGGCTGTCCATGGTTTTCACCACCTTAATTGCATTAACACATCTTTCCATGACCCTACAGTGACGCGGGTATGCCGACTATGTGGACAAGGATGTGAACACTACCTGTAGTAAAGGAAACAATCAATCAAATCTATGCAATTCAAATCCCCAGAGCGCAATTTTAGTGTACATGTTCATTCTTTATTTTTTATTGCTATTTGGCTACAATAAAAGAATTAATTAATATCCTGAACTAACACCAACAGATAGAGCACAGGTACTATGTGAGATCGTTTTGTCTTTAGTTCAAATAGCACAAAATAGGCTATTACAAACGCTTTAAAATGAGAATGCATCGTATTATCAACTTTTCGTTCTACAAATTGGATGCGTATAGAATGCCACAGTGGAGTCCCACCTAGAACAGTCATGACATCTGGTGAACAAGATAATCCTAATAGGCAGAGTGCATTCTAGGGGCCATAAAAAGAAACGTTTCAATTAAAGCTGAAAGGTAATCTGTCAGCTGGTGCACAATAAGTTGGCCATGACAGTTCTCCTGGTTGCTGTTAGATGTCTCTTGCAAATCCACTGGCGAATTTTGTTCTAATTAAATATATCTTTTCCATTGTAATATGCTCAATATAACGCTTAATTTTTAAACGTCTGAGAAATTACTAAACAATAAATATAAGAAAACAAGCAAAACTCTGGTAGGATTTGAACCCCAGTCATACGGGTGAAAGGCTAACGCTTTACAACGCAGCCAAACTAGTCAACTAAAATTCGCCGATATCAATTGAATTACCTACAACGTCTTAGCAAATAATGATTTAGACTAAACGATTTCTTCAGTGGAGTATACTTTTTTTATATAAAGCATTTCATACAAATATTATATTATTTCTATCAGTAGGCTATATTGCATGCAATACTCAAACTAGTAAAATATGGGTCTGGCACAAGATATCAGCTGCCATCTTGTCTTCTAACCGAGACGGCTCAGCTTTTTCAAGTCACTTATGCATTATAATATTACAAGATAAACTTGTAATTTCGAACGGGCCACGTCCTTAAAAACAGTTTAAACGATTCGGTTCGATAATCGGAACTGGTGGGTCCCGTGTTTTGAATTATAAAGTTTGCATAACTCACACGGCCGCCATCCTGCAATGGAGTGGCTGATGACCTAGTAGTTTAGGCACAAGACGTGTCCCATATGAAGGTATGCTATGGGCAGATTTGGTAGAGATCGGATGATTAGTATACTCGTTATTTGATTTTACGTTTTGTACCGAATATCGTTCAATTTGGATTCACCGTGTTTGAATTGATAGGGAGGGGGGACATACAGAGTACACATACACACATACACACACTCGCACACACACAGACAGACACCCAAGTTTTGGCCCTGTGTAGATCTCATAAGTCTACTTTCATTTTTTGCAAAAATTGAAAGTATGCTAAAAATAGCTTTGATAGGAACTTAAGATTGTAGGTTTAGGTGGCAAGGGTCAAAACTGTTTGATTGAGATTTCTGTGTAGACCACTGATCCAAACATGACAACATTTGGGAATTGATATACATATCCAAAAATATGTGGTGGAGGGCACATGCAGGCGGTCAATTTCCTAATTGACCACTAACTTATGATACGTCGCTTGAAAGGTCTACATGAGTCGTTTAATAACATCTTTTTGGAAAGTTTTCCGACAAGTAAACAGTAATATGACTATAAACAAGCCATCTAACTGAAGAGATGAAGAAATTTTTGGGTTTGTTTGCTGTGGCTCTGTCGGGTTTGAATCTCCCAATACAGTATATCATCCTCAAGATCACAAGAAACTGGGAGCACGGTGTGGCAGGTCCTGCTCCCTGGGAGACCAGTACTCGACCATGCAAGTCATTGGAATATTCTATGGTCTTGAGCCATCTTTCAGCGAGGTTTCTTATCACGCGACGGCACCAGTCTCTTGGTTTTGATGCGAAGAATTGTGCGAGGATCACTTCCACAGCTTTGATGCTTTCGAAATTTCTTCCACGCCATGGATCAAAAAAGATGGTAATCTGAAGGCGCAAGATCAGTTGGATGTGGTAGCAGTTCGACTCCTCCCTATTGCAAATTTTTTTGGCATGGTTGTTCGTGCAATATGAGGCCTCGCATTGTCCTGCTGCAAGAGGACTCTATTTCGGTTAACTAATGCTAGGTATCTCAAAATTTCATGAAGTCTTTCCAGTTGTTGAGAATAAAGATCCGCAATGATTGCATGCCCGTTTTGAACAAACCCCCAGTGAATCACTCCTTCAGAATTCCACCAGACACACAACATCACTTTGGAGCCTAACCGATCCTTTTTAACGATAACTTTGGCTGGTTGGCGGGGAATGAGCCACTATTTCGAGACGTCATTTGACAATTCTGATAAATCTATTATCCATGAGGTTACCGATTAGCTGACAACAGATGTCCACTCTACGTTGAGCCTGTTCAGGGGTCAATTCATGAGGTACAGGTCTACAGCATCTGTTTGATTTTCCACGTGTCTTAATCTGTCGATGTATGGTATCTTTTGATACACCAAGTTCTTCTGAGAGCCTTCGAGAACTTCTTTGCGGATTTTCTTCCCAGACTCTGCGTGAATTCTCAATATCCCATAGTTTGTGTCTTCCAGAAGACGGTAATTCTGTAGTGTTTTCTTCTCCAGTGTTAAAACGTTGAAATTGTTGTTGTGCCACACGCTCACTAACGACACCTTCACTTTCCACTTCATTCATTCTTCGAGCCATGACAGCAGCTATGTGATCTTGTTTCCAGTAGAGCTTTAAAACGACCCTAGTGGCTTCGGTGGCGTAGTCGGTAGCATGCTGAGCTTCTATGTCCAAGATAGCGGGTTCAAACCCGGCCGAAGCCGTCGGATTTTTTAAGAGCGTTCAAAATCCCTCAGTATGCCTTCCTTCAGAGGGGAAGTAAAGCCGGCGGTCCCATGTCATAGATTTATGGCATGTTAAAGAACCTTCCACTAATTACACCTGTGTGAAGCAAAATTGGATAGGTTAAGATTGTAAACAACGCTCTTAGGTTTCTACGTTCGTTGCCAAGAGCCGACTGCGGTGTCGTCTACTATCGGATTCTTTATTAAGGATACTCGAGTTTAGGCCTTAATTACAACCAAACCAACAGACCTATTGAAAAACGAGTTATACCAATATTTTCCTTGTTTAATGCTGCGTTAGACAATATAAGCCAATTATTTTCAAGTTTATTAATTATTTATTTATTTGTGGTTGTAAGAACAATAGTCCGTGTTTTTGACGTCTTTTCTAGGAACCGCTCACTTAAAACTATATACATGGAAAACTACTTGGCTGAGGGTAATGCAATTTTTATATGTGATAGGCACAAGTATTGTTAGTGCAAATCTCAAGTTTAAATTTTCTTCAACTACCCAATAAAAAGTTCTTATACTTTTTGTGACGTAACGGTTTCTCAGCCCAGGATAAACGTACAGCAGGAAACTTGGTCTCATTTTGAAGCTCTCATTCGTGATTATCGGATACTACGACCACTGTAAACGTACAGTGTGATGACGAATTTTTGAATTTTTGTGCGTTCTGGCCCATGCGATTAAAAGCGGGCGAGCCGGTGATTTCGAGTGCAGCGTTGCCGGGCAGTTGTGTAATGGAATGCGAGTGACCTGGCTATGTCCACATGCTATTTTCAGTCTTCCTGTTTACTTCTTATAGGCCACATCACATAACATAACATCACATCACATCACATCCAGATGCCTCAGAGACCACCGTTGTCTGAGGGCGAACTCGAGCTAACATATTACAAAATGGTAGACGTATGGAAGCAATGAATGTTTTATGCCGAGAAGCCTTGCGTACCGTTGCTCCTGAACTCTGGAACCAATGTATTAAACACGCTAAAAGAATTGAAGACCACTACTGGGAGAAAGATGGCCTGTCCTGAAATGTCCCTCATTTCGAGCCAGTCATAAATAACTTGAATGACAGCAGTGCTGATCCATTGGAACAGAGCGATTCTTCAGACGAAGAATACTGACTGAATTAAATATTGTAAAGATATGTAAATAATGTAAATAGCGCATGTAAAAATTTTGTAGTATGACATTTCCAAATTACGAAGCAAACCATTTTTAAACCTGCCATTGAAGGTCCAAAGCCCTTATGTGAAAAAGGTGATGGAAAATGAAATTAGTACGAGGAAAGAAAATAAAAGGATGAAAGGAAACGTAAAGCAGTGTTCGTTCGTTGCGAGTCGCGACGACTGCAACTTAACGCGGCAACGCAGCACCAGATTTAACAAGCCCGCTTGCTTTTAATCGCACAGGCCATAACGCACAAAACCTCCCATTAATATTACTCTTCATAAATTCGTCATCACACTGTACGTTTACAGTGGTCGTAGTTTCCGATAATCACGAATGAGAGCTTCAAAATGAGACCAAGTTTCCTGCTGTACGTTTATCCTGGGCTGAGAAACCGTTACGTCAGAAAAAGTATAAGAACTTATTATTGGGTAGTTGAAAAAAATTGAAACTTGAGATTTGCACTAACAATACTTGTGCCTATCACATATAAAAATTGCATTACCCTTTGCCAAGTAGTTTTCCATGTATATAGTTTTAAGTGAGCGGTTCCAAGAAAAGACGTTAAAAACATGGACAATTTTTCATACAACCACAAATAAATAAATAATTAATAAACTTGACAATAATTGGCATATCTAGTCTAACGCAGAATTAAACAAGGAAAATATTGGTGTAAGTCATCTTTCAATAGGTCTGTTGGTTTGGTTGTAATTAAGGCCTAAACTCGAGTATCCCTAATAAAAAATCCGATAGTAGTAGCTAAGTTCTGAACTTGGCCTAGTAGTCGTTGATGGTGGCGCTTGGCGGCAAAAGTAGGAACTATTTGAAAAAGTCTAAGTTGCAGTATGCACTTAAATTAAAAACAGATAACACACACTAATACAGTCATCTCAATTAACACCGGTTATCAGACAGGTTCTACACACACCCAAAGTACACGGGGCTACATGTCCACGTTGTCGCAGCCCCTAAACTTAAGAACCAACCAACCAACCAAAAGGACCCTAACCTCCAACTTTATAAGTTTCACTGATTTGTATATCTATCCCTTATTATTCCCATTTTCCAACGGGGTCGGGGATGAGATATGATGGGAGCCTTTGTGGCGGATTGCTTTTACGGCCGGATGCCCTTCCTGACGCCAACCTCATTAGAGGAATTAATGGTACATGAAATGAATGATTGTGAATGAAACTGGGTAAGGATGTGGAAGGAAACGGCCGTGGCCTGTCAGAAGTTACCGTCCCAGCTTTTGCCTGGAGTTGAAAATGGGAAACCACAGAAAACCATTTCAAGGACGGCCGATGGTGGGGTTCGAACCCGCGGGTCTACCGAGTCAGCAGAGAGCTTGGCCCCATAACCTAACGCAGCGCTTTAGCTGCCTGATACATTCTCGCAATATACGCAATTCTAGTCATGACCTCCTATAGGCCTAAATAGCATTGGCGACCCCCACACCCTCCCCTTAAAATAAAATACAATTCTATCTTATAAAGCACAAAACCTAAAAAAAAAAAACGACATTACTTAGGAGACATCCTAACAGTACCAAATATGAATAATATTCGTCCAGTGGATCAAACTTTATCTGGGGATGATAAACACACACACTGACAAAAATCAGTCTCATAAGCCTATATTCCATATGATGAAAATAGACTAAAAATATACAGCAGGTGGCTGAGGCAATTCGTAATTATATTTTAAAGTCGGTGTGGATAAAAGCATGCAATTGACAAAGTAAGGTTTGTATTTGCTTTGGAAGGAAGTCTATACTTCTGTAGTGCTTTGGCATTGCTCGTGACGTAGACACTACATTTTATAATGTGTATTGGGCGTCTTGCATTGGTCTACTCCTCTATTTTGGTGTTTTGGGTTGTCAGCCTATTGAAATATGAGAGGAAGTTTGTTTGGAGCAAAAATGTTTATTTATTTCCAAGATAAGGGCTTTAGAAATGTGTTAACTTTGTCAAACATCTATCATTTCTTCATTAAACCTTTTGCAGATATTTCTTTGACAGCCATTCCTTACAACTTTTATTTTTATGCAAATAACGTACAGTACATTATTCATCAAAAATTATGCTAAATGGTCCGGCTAAGCTCAAACAATTTACAGCGTTTCGCCCCAGTGTACAATTGGGCTCATCACTTGATACGGTACACCTCACCAAGACGCTGTTTAGTGCTCACTGAGCCAAATTGTACACTAGGGTGAAACCCTGTAAATTGATTGAGCTTAGCCGGACCATTTAACATAATTTTTGATGAATAATTCTCAACTCAACGGACCATAACAATAAGTTTCTCATTCTAGAACATTCATTCGACATATCGATTGCCAAGGTAAGGTTTGTATTTGCTTTGGAAGGAAGTCTATACTTCTGTAGTGCTTTGGCATTGCTCGTGGCGTAGATACGACATTTTATAATGTGTATTGGGCGTCTTGCATTGGCCTACTCAATGAGCACTAAACAGCATCTTGGTGAGGTGTACCGTACCAACTGAAGAGCCCAATGGTCCACTGGAGCGAAACGCTGTAAATTGTTTGAGCTTAGCCGGACCATTTAACATACTATTTGATGAATAATTCTCAGCTCAACGGATCATAACAACATTTTTCTCATTCGAGAATATTCATTCGAAATAACGTACATTATCTCAGATATTACTGCATTGATCTACTTGAAATTTTCACATATGTTTATATGCATATGTGCAATACTCAGAACTAAAATAATGGCTGCAGTATTTGTGCATTGCTTCAAAAACAAAGTTCATTTTAAACTTATCGAAGACAAGTTTGCAAACAATAAGTTTAAAGCTGGCGGCTTCGGTGGCGTAGTTGGTAGCATGCTGAGCTTCTATGCCCAAGATCGCGGGTTCAAATCCGGCCGAAGTCATCGGATTTTTAAGAGCGTTAAAAATCCCTCAGTATGCCTTCCTTCAGAGGGGAAGTAAAGCCGGCGGTCCCATGGCATAGATTTACAGCATGTTAAAGAACCTTCCACTAATTACACCTGTGTGACGCTAACCTGTATAGGTTAAGAATGTAAACAATGCTCTTAGGTTCGTACGTTCGTTGCCAAGAGCCGACTGTGGTGGCGTCTGGTAGCTAAGTTCTGAACTAGTAGTCGTTGACGGTGGCGTTTGGCAGCAAAAGTAGGAAATATTTGAAAAATTCAAAAGACTGCTCTCCTTACTTGAATTAAACAAGAAGTTCCATGACGAACTAAAGAGCCTACTTTTCATGCCAATGATTATTCTACAGTATATGGACCTATCTAGAATAATGACGAAATTAAATTGCTAATATCGAAATTTCTAATTAGTTCGAAATACTGTATACCTGGCATAATGTAGCCTAATAGAGCACTACAGTTGGCAGCCCTGATGACTGAATATATTCTTAGTTCCATCTCTTAAGGTACAGAATACAAAATTTGGTTGAAGTCCAATGAATAGCATGGACGTTACATGCAGTTAAACATTGGATCTAACAGCACGCGTAAAATCATGTTGGCAACAATGTCATGCATGTATTGGTCAGAAATAATCTGAAATAATATGACCTATTGTTGTGCCAATTTTGAATGAAATCCATTAGTTAGTATAGAAGTTACATTCAATTTCAAAATTGGACCTATCGGCAGGCTTAGAATCATGTTGGCAGAACTGACGTATATTACTTACTCCAAATTCATCTAGAATGCCAGATACTATACGTGTGCAAAGTTTAGAGCTATTGGCTTGCATACTTTCTGATATATTGATATTAGGGTAACAAAAATAGGGACAGCACATATTAACAGTTGGCAGCCCTGGTTGCTCTTAAGAATACGCATAGTCATATCTGTTATGGTACACATAGCACATACGAAATTTGGTT
Organism: Meconema thalassinum; assembly: GCA_946902985.2. NCBI lineage: Eukaryota > Metazoa > Arthropoda > Insecta > Orthoptera > Tettigoniidae > Meconema > Meconema thalassinum. The sequence goes on from OX336390.1 coordinate 656,467,541, forward strand.
GAAATCCAAATGATAGTATGGAAGTTACATGCATTTAAGTTGGACCTGTCAGCAGGCTTAGAATCATGTTGGTAGCACTGACGTATATAAGTTACTCCAAATTAATATAGAATGTCAGGAACTATACGTGTGCATAGTTTAAAGCTGTCGGCTTGCATACTTTCTGATATATTGGTATTTGGATAAAATAAATTAGGAGCATTTATTAACAGTTGGCAGCCCTGGTGAGTCTTAAGAATACGCTCAGTCATATCTGGTTATGTACACATACAACATACGAAATTTGGTTGAATTCCAATTGATAGTGTAGAAGTTATATGTATTTAAAATTGGACCTATCAGCAGGCTTATAATCATTTTGGCAGCACTGCAATGTATGGCCTCCTGCCGGAAATTAAACTGCAATATTATTATCTATACGTGTGCCAATTTTGAAATATCTCCCATTCATACCTTCCAAGATATCCAACATGGAGCTCAAATTTCAATGGCGATTTTTTAGCAGTTGGTAGCACTGACATCATTTTCAAATATGGCCGTGAGATATTCAGGTATAGATCTTTACTCCTACCAAATTTTATTTCGATTGCTCCAGCCGTTTAGGAGTTGATAGGGGGGGGGGGACACACAAACAGCCAGACAGACAGAAGGACAGGCAGACAGACAGACACACATTTGCCCGATCTCATAAGTCTACTTTTTCCTCATATTTGCAAAATGTGAAAAGTAGGCTAAAAACAGAGAACACACACTAATACAGTCATCACAATTAACACCGGTTATCAGACAGATTCTACACACACCCAAGGTACACGGGGCTACAAGATCGCGTTGTCGCAGCCCCTAAACTTAAGAACCAAGCAACCAAAGTTTGAAGCTCAGCTATTCTTCTTCACTGGCCATGAACGCCAATATACCATCAATAAGTTTAAAGAACTAGAACCATGATTCTAAGTTTGATTGCAAGCCATTTATTTAGCATATGGCTTTTAGTGCCGGGAGTGTCCGAGGACATGTTTGGCTCGGCATTGCAAGCCATGAAATCCTCTTCAAATGTATTTACAGTAGTTTCAAATTTTTAATTTCAATTGTAAGGTTATAAATGTACATTTTACTTAATATTTTGTATTTAGAATTGATTAATTGTAATGGCATGTATTGCCTTTTCAATGTCTTAACTAACTTACCTTATGAAGGTAAATGTCGGTAAATTCCCATAACAACTTATTCAGTAGTGTGTGTGGTAGGATCTGAGAAACTATTTAGTTAGAGCTCGTTTCTTTGCCCAGGGCCCTTATTTATGGACGTGCCGAAACTCTTTATGATTTACCTTTTCTTAAAGCGTAGGCCAATCGTATGTTAACAGAAGCAAATAACTTTGATGTTTCTCTCCTTAAAAGCAATCACTATCACAATGTCCATTATGTCGGGAGGTAGGGATTGTAGCTTTCCATCGCTTCGAGCCTCAGTTAAGAAAAAATTGAATTCTCATGTGTGGGTTTGGATTAGGAGCACTCAGCCTCATAGGGAGAAAATGGCATCTGTAATTAGCATAATGTAGCCTACTTTATAAAGGGCTGTGTTTTATATCAGGGCTCTGTCACAGAAAGCCCTATCGTGCCTGCTAGTTATTGTTCTTTTAAGGGGCGAAATAACTAGATCAACTGTCCCTATATTGTGGCTGTTAGAACAGGGTTCATTCAGCATCGTGGGAAATATTGGGGAAGGAGATTGGTTCGAATCACTCCTATGATCATCCAAAAATTAGTTTTCTATGGGTTTTCATTTCAACTCCCAGCACATTCCTGATTGGTACCGTAAAGCAATGACCACCCTCCATTACTTGCCCCTGTTACTAGTGCGGTCATTGCATTATACAGGTTGTCAGTTGTAACTCTTCAGTCAGTCAACATGAATTTGCCCAATGACTGGCGGGGTACAATGTATACACTGTGTAAATAATACTCCTGGAAAATATTACACGTATTTGTCATGATCACTATTATAATTGGGAATTTCATCCTGAAATTTCCCCATTATATTAGTGATCATGGTAGTGATAAGAGTGATCATAACTAATACATGAATTTTTTTCAGCAGTATTATTTACATATCTACTTGGTATAAAACTAAGTCCCCGATTCTTGAATGTCACGGGTAATCTCGAAAACCACTGGATTGATGTTGATGCGGTTTTCACCATTCTGTAAAGGATATTTCGAGGAAGGTTTTTGTAGAAAATAATTTATGTATGATCAAAGGAAGCCAAGCAGTTACGATTTCAGCTAAAATGTCGAAAATATAACCTGGAGTCTGTGCGTTTTATTAAGCTTACGCTGGGCAACCTGTTAAAAATATCAATATACCATGAGCGTACGAATTGTTCAGCATGAGAGGTTCTACAAAAAATCCGCGAGAGCATATCTCTAACTTCAATTCATCGTCCACTATAAGTGTTTTTACGTTTCCATTCCTTCCAACAATCTCCATTCAATTACTGAGGTGACAGTTTACGAGCTAGCTTGGGGCGAGCTTGTCACCCCAGTTACAGCCTACCTAGCGAGCAAGCCTATCACCCCAGATACAGTTGCAGCAAACTGTCGAGTCGTGTTGAGTTAAGACTTCAGAGAAGAGTGGTTGTGTTTGGAGTTTCCCTGTAAGTGCAACTCGGCTTTTCTTCATTTCGCCTGTGAACTTTTCGTTCCGCAGAATACACAGTCAAGTTAAGATTGGACGGAAGGGGGATTTGTGTTTCATCCACCTCGCCATTCTTAAATTACGTCTGACAAGAATTCGTTGCACATGCGTCTCCCTGATAGTGTAATTAAAAGTTTAGTCGGTGATTTTAACCCATCATGCTGAGACGTAAGATGGATACAGGCCGTAGTTCATTGACCTCGAAAAAAGGCGCTTATCACGTAATGCATTCAGAACTGTTCCCGGACGAAGCCGGGGTAGGTTGCTAGTATTTTATAACTTACATTTTACCCCACCCAGTCATTGGGCAAATCATTGTTGACCGACTGAAGCGTTACGACTGAACAGGCATCACTGAAAGAATGGCTTCAACACGTGCATTAACACAGGTTGTCAGACAAGAGCACACCAAAGTTCCCGGGGCTGATGATCAGGGCACCATAAGTTCCGGAAATAAAGTTGCAGAAGGAATTGAATGCACAGTGCAATCGAATCGGGTAACATAGTTTCAAACCATTTGGAGGATCAATAGCTAAACCTGCATGTATATGGGACATGTCAATAGAAGTCACGCTGTGCATTAAAATAAACGTTTGTGGCACTATCTACAGATGTTACACGCTAGCATTTGATTGTGTGTTTGTGATAACATTCAAACGATTGAATCAATTTGAACCAAATCGAATACACTTCACCTGATTCCATTTAGAGTTGAGGTCTGGGAGAATGTATAGGTGCCTACTGAGGTAACCTCCCTTACCTTTCCAGATTGTTGGAAAAAGTTTGGTTGGTTGGTTCCTCAGTTTAGGGGCTTCAACAACGCGGTCATGTAGCCCCGTGTACTTTAGGTGTGTGTGTGTAGAATATGTTTGATAACCGGTGTTAATTGTGATGGCTGTATTAGTGTGTGTTATCTCTTTCAAATTCAAGTAAGGACTGTAGACATTGTTCTTTCAAGTAGTTCCTACTTTTATCACCAAACGCCACCGTCAACGACTGCTAGTTTAGAACTTGGTTACTAGATGCCACCGCAGTCGGCTCCCAGAGACGAAGGTTGGAACCTAAGAGGGTTGGTCAAATTTAACCTATAGGCCCTAATCTAGCTTCACACAAGTGTAATTAGAGGAAAGTTCTTTCTTCTTCTTATTATTATTATTCTAAAGACGCCGTCTCCAAACGAAGTTCGGCAGTATGAAATGCTTCCTCTGATGTACTGTACATCTGTGCCATCTTCTAATGTCCTTCAACCATAAATTTCTGCGTCACCCAACGGATCTTTTCCCTTGTATCTTTCTTTCAATAATTAGCTGTAATAATTGGTACCTCTCGATTCTCATAATGTGACCTAAGTATTGTGTCTTTCTTTGCTTTATAACATGTAGCAGTTCCTTTTGCTTTTTGCGCAGGAGACGGCGATATAGATGCAATGACGAAAATGGAAATTGCAACACCCAGAAGGAGTGGTGCTACATTGCTGTAATTGAATGTGCAGGACGATTGTTCGGTTGTGATTCGACGATTACACTTTCTGGTCCCTCTGACCGCAAGTTTGGACAACAATCAATACAGGATGCGCCTAACACGAGCTGTAATGCATTGATGAATTCGTCGAGGCATGGAGTCAATAAGGCCCTGGATCGCTTCCTGAGGAATTGTGGCCCATGCTTGCTGCACTGCACGGATCAGTTGTTCCAGAGTTCTGGGTGGCTGAGGACGGTTGGCCAGTTGTCGACCCATCATGTCCCACACATGCTCAATAGGACTGAGGTCGGGGATCTGGCGGGCCATTCCAAGGTAGTGATGTCGTGGAGAGCTTCTCTGCAGATGCGTGCAGTGTGAACCCGGGCATTGTCCTGCTGAAACATCCCATTAGCAATGTTCGCCATCATAGGGACAACCATTGGATTGAGTACCCTATCAACGTACTGTCGAGCAGTCATAGTGCCCTCAACAAGCACTAATTTTGATTTCACATTAAAGCCAATAGAACCCCAGACCATAATGCTTGGTGTTGACCCTGTGTGCCTCTCAACAATAAGGTCTGGGCAGCTCCTCTCCCCGGTACGTCGGCGCAAACGATTCCGGCGATCACTGCGGTCAAGACAGAAGCGCGATTCATCACTAAAGACGACCATATGGCATTCATCGACCCACGTCGATCGTTCTCGACACCTGGCCAGCCTTACACGTCGCTGTTGTGGGGTCAATGGAACACCTTCTGCAGGGACACGGGATCGTAAGCCAGCTGCACGCAAGCGATTACCAACTGTTTGTTGTGTAACGTGGGGTGCCACAGCTGCTCGAATTTGCGCTGCTGCTGCAAGAGGTTCCATCCGGGCCATCCGAATGATGCGGCGATCCTCTCCCACAGTTGCCTGTCGCGCTGAACCTGTGCCAGGTCTACGAGTGTGGGTACCTTCATTTGACCACTGCTGCCATACACGTTGTACCGTAGATGCCTGTCGGATAACACGTGCAGCGACAGTCCTTAGCGATAATCCAGCCTCACACAGCCCAATTATCCGAGCCCTCTCAAACGGCGACAGTTGTTGATAGCGTGCTCTTCTATGTCGTCGAGGCATGTTTGACAGGGAACACTTCACTGCACAGACTGCAAGTCACCTACGCTACACCAGAGTCCGTAAACTGGAGTTGATTCCTCCACGACCAATCACGTGGGGAGACCTGTAGCAACAATCCAATTGGTCTGAAACTTTGCTCGTTTACATACCTACATGGCATCGTTCAATATCTTGAAAATGGTGTTGCAATTTCCATTTTCTTCAGTGTACATTTCAAAGGCATCGAATCGTTTTTCAATAGAAGAATCCATGGTCCAGCATTCGCAACCATATAGAAGAACAGAAAATATGTAACAACGTATCATGCGGATTCGCAGCTATAGACTGAAATCTGATCGCCTGGCCTCTTAAATTCTAGATTTTATTTCTTGTTTGGAGTCACATTGTTCGTTCAATATGGTGTCCAAGTACTTGGACTCTTGTTCAAATATATTATTACTTATTGTGGGATTTGCTCTTATTTTCTTTTTAGAGAAAACCATCAATTTTGTTTTTCAAGCGTTCACACACAAGCCGAATTATTCACTGTTTTGTACTAAGCAATTTACCATGTGATGAAGGGTAGATAATGTATCTGCTATGACAAGAGTATCATCCGCATATCTAATGTTATTAATAAATGTTCAATTTATATTGATCCCTCCACCTTCTACCAGCGATTCTTTAAATATTGCCTCAGAATAAATGTTGAACAAAAGAGGTGACAGTACACAACCCTGACGGACACCTTTTCTGATTGAAGCCATTTCTGAAGTTCCTTGAGCTGTTTTAACATCCGCAGTCTTGAGTGAGATGTTGTGTACACATCCGGGAAGGTTTCTGGCTTGGTAAATCCACTTAACAATTGGTAACGCACGAGTAGATTCAACAAATGAGCGACGGCACGCGAATCGTTTCAACAAAGTCCCGTATGCGTTCATATACCATTCATCCGATTGCGATGAAAACTTTCGTGAATTGTTGTGTACAGGAAAGATTTCTGACTTAGTAAATCCATTTGGTAGTGCACGAGTAGATTCAACTAATGAGCGACAGTGCGCGAATCGTTTCAACAAAGTCACGTATGCGTTCATATACACATTCATACGATTGTGATAAAACTTTCGTGAGTTGAGTACAGTCCTGCGAAGGTTTATGAATTAGTCAATCCGTTTTTCAATGGGTCGCGCACATGTAGATTAAACAAATGGGTGGCGGCGCGCGAAGCGTTTAAACAAAATCCCATATGCGTTCATATGCCATTCAGCCGATTGCGATGAAATTTTGATGAGTTGTTGTGTATACGCCTGGGAAGGTTTTCGACTTAATAAATCCATTTTACAAAAGGTAGCGTACGAATATATTCAACAAATGGGTGACGGCGCTTGACTCGTTTCAACAAAGACCCGTATGCGTTCATATACCATTAATTTCAATGCGATGAAACTTTGGTGAGTTGTTGTGCACGCTCCCATGAATGTTTCTGAGATGGTAAATCAATTTTATAATAGTTTAGAGGGGGTTAACGTAAATAAAAATATATTGGGAATCCAAAAGCAGTTCAACAAACAAAGTCACATCGCCAACACTTTCTTTGATTGGCATTGCAACGCATGACGGGTACAGTTACTCTATCATAAAGTAAGCATTATGTCTTAGGAATCTTTGGCTAAAACTTTGTATTCATCCAGGATAAGGTACACAATGATCAAATATACCACGTGCGTTTATTTTATGTGTGTCTGTTTGTTACGAAGTGACGCCAGTGCTACTGGAGTGAATAGCAATAATGTATGCCTACCCTTTATTATCTCCGTTTTCACCGGGGACGGGGATGAGATGCAATGAGTGTATATGTGGTGGGTGGTTTTACGGATTGAAGTCCTTCCTGACCTCATGAGAGGTGTTAATGAGAGATGAAATAAATGAATGAAGGTAAGGATTTGGCCGTGGCCTGTCAGAGGGTACAGTCCCAGCATTTGGCTGGAGTTGAAAATGGGAACCCACGGAAAAACATTTCAAAGGCGGCTCGAACCCACGTCTACCGAGTTCGCAGATAACTCGGCCCAATTCCTAGCGCTGCGCATTGGCGAACGTAGCTATTGCTAACGGTAGTGAATAGCAATAATAATCGTACTTATGTGGAGGGAATGCTTGTACTAACAACATTATCACACGATATTTTAATATCTTGATGACACAATAACGCACATGTTTGATAAGCTACAGTACGAATTCTGAAAATTATATATATAATTCGTTGAGGCCATCTAGGACCACGTTAAGTCTTGCTACACTTGGCAATAATCTTCGCTTAACTCTGAGCCCAGAATTCCCTCACTCTCTATGAGTGGGCCATCTTGGGCTCCGCTGTCCAGGTGGTACCTTGTCCCCTTTATGGCCTTGGTGTCTGATCTCTGGTTAGCCCATTAGTCAGTACCTTTTTGCGGAAGAGATCTCTATTGAAGGCGTCATCGGGTTTTAGATGCAGCATTTTGAGGTCGTCTCAGGTGTTTATAAACCAGGGCATTGTAATTTTGGGTTTGGAATCAAAAACATCAAAATAATTTATTTTGTGATTTTCAGTGTAATACACACAAACTTCCAGGGATATTTCACTTGATCCGTACGAACACTTTCTTCGAGTGGGAGGCTCGGTCTCGTTTTAATTGAGTATATCACCTTGATAACGGTGGGTGAGTGGATAGCGTGTCGATCTACTAACCCCAAGATTGCAGGTTCGCTCCTGGCCGTGGTAAGTGATTTTTGAAAGGCGGCAAAAATACGACACGCATGTCATACGATGTTGGCATGTCAGAGAACCCATTTGAATTCAGTAGGCGGTGTTCATAATGGCAAAATTAATCTCGGGAGTTTCCGCCTACACAAAGTTCCTCATATCTCTACTAGAAAGCGCTATAGTGTTCAAGGAGCTTAGATATCTAACCTCCTTGACTTTAATAGTGCTTCAAGGAACAACGAAATTCGACATGCAAGTACCCTCTGAGTGTCAAATTACAAAGCTTGCACCCGGCATCCAAGGCCATACGATATTATTATTGTTTACCTTGATAACAACCGTATTATGCCAATGAATTTGATCAATCAATCACCCAATTAACTATATATCAATGTGTTCGTTTCAAAGCTACTACTTGTGGAAATTTGAAGCCATTCTTTCTTCAGAGTGGCCTATACACATTGTCTTTTGCTGCCTTTCAGTCAACACAAGCATTGGTGTTACGTGTAACATCGTGTTGATCGACTACTTTATATTTTGTACCAGCTTTCATTACTTTTTGCTGACGGATTGATAGATTAAAGTAAGTCACCTTCACCGAAGGAAAGAAAGTGGAGGGCAGCTTTATAGAGGAGAGAGAACCTTGGCTTCTAAATCGCTCACACTGGAAGTCAATATTAGCCCACTCTTTGTCAGAAAAAATCCTCTGTAGTAAGTGTGTGGGGGCCAGCAATAAACATAAAATACCCTTGGGGAGAATCTATCCTGTTAGGAGCGCCAACATTCTTGGTTGTCATCCCGGAGGTACGGGTTCAATTCCCGGCACTGGCAAAGAATAATAATTCTGTTATGAGGGCTGAAACGGGGTAAACTCAATCTCGTGAGGCAAACTAAGAAGCGTTGAACTCTATTCCACCTAATCCATCCTGGAAGTGGTTTTCCGTGGTTTTTCATTTTTACTACAGCCAAATGCCGGGATAGTTCCACACTTTAGGGCACGACCACCCCCTTGTTAATCCTCACCTGAATTACCAAGACATACACTAGTAGTCTAAACCATCACAATAACACAGGCTATCAGACAAAATAACTACCTACATGGTACTAAATTATCACGAAGCCCAAGCCTCTCAAATGAAACTAGCACTAACACAGCAATTAAGTAGTTAAACAGTAATACATATTTCAATGTTAAAACCCAGGTCAGTGTAATTATTGGTTACCCATCAGGACAAACTTCAGGTCCCGCGTGGTCTCTAAAACCGCGCCAGCTATAAGGGTCGACGTGAATATTGAAAATTATTTCACATTTGCTCAAGGTATATTTCAGCTGTTAGGTTTACGGTGTTCATTCTGTAATGAATATACACGAGTAATAGCTGAAATTCTCCTTGGTCATCATCAGGGTGCGGATATGGATGATCTAAATTGTTTACAAAAATTAGCTACATAATGACTGCAAATAACAAAAACAAAACAAAAACACACAATAAAATGACCTGCGAACTTCAATAAATTGCCTATAAATTTGGAGGAAGTTTCACAATAAATGTACTCATCGAGTTCGGATAGATATACAGGGTGTCTCAAAAAAAATGTACTAACACTTTGACTGCCCATAACGTGCTTTTGTGTTTCTTTGGCTTAGGAATTGCCGTTGTAACACAATGGAAAGATATCATCTTAGCTTTGAAGAGAGAAAGTTCGTCCTTAAATGTTATTGGAAAACAGAAAATGCCACGGAAGTGCAGAGACGGTTCAGAAGGGAATTCGACAAATCGCCACCAACGCATCGGCCCATTGCTCGCATCAGAGATAAATTTGAAGTAGATGGAACTGTTCACAATGTTAACACGTTCTGGACGACCACGGACATCCACCAGTCCTAGAAAAGAAGAACAGGTGCAGGAAGCCCTCACTCGATCCCAACCGAAATCACTACGACAAACGGCTCAAGAGACACACATCTCAAAAGATAGCGTCCATCGGATCGCATCATGAAGAGTCTGCGCTGGAAATCCTACATTCCAACACGAACCCATGCTCTCAATGAAGACGATCTGGACCGGAGAGTTCAATTCTGTGAATGGTACCTGGAAAATGTGCAGAAGGGATGAGGCCACGTTTAAATTAAATGGCACAATTAATCGCCATAATTGTACCTACTGGAGTCCTGTAAATCTTCATGTTACAGTTGAGCACCATTTGAACTTACCAGGGATTTTATTTATTTATCGTATGGCTTTTAGTGCCGGGAGTGTCCAAGGACATGTTCGGCTCGCCTGAGTCTGTAGCTGCTTCCAGGGGACACCCTAAAGGGTGAGCTACAAGTTCCGTTCAATTTCAAGTAGTTCCAAATTTCTCCACCAGATATCAGTGATACCTAGTGGTGAACGTTAGAACTTTGATAGAGCATTCTGACGAAATCTAACCAAACAATTTTGCTTTACACAACTTTAGTCTGTGAAAGGATCTTTTACATGCCATAAATCTATGACACGGGACCGCCGGCTTTACTTCCCCTCCGAAGGAAGGCATACTGAAGGATTTTTAACGCTCGTAAAAAATCCGACGACTTCGGCCGGGTTTGAACCCGCTATTTTGGGCACAGCAGTTCAGCATGCTACCGACTACGCCACCAGGGATAACAGTATGGTTAGGGATATCAGCATTGGGCATCATAGGACCCTCTTTTTTAACGGAGCTGTCAATGGTGACAGGTACCTAACTTTGCTGGAGGAGTCCGTCGGTCCACACATTGAAGAAATGTTTGGTGATGACGAGGTTTACTTTCAGCAAGATGGAGCAACTCACCACTAGCATCGCGATGTCAGAGCTCACCTCGATGCAGCTCATCCAGACACAGGGATTGGACGAAGGGGTCCCATTGAATACCCTGCGCGTTCCCCAGATCTCACACCAATGGACTTCTTTTTATGGGGATACTTCAAGGACAGAGTTTATCGCAACAAACCAAGAACAATTGATGCATTTAAAGTGGAAATTGAAAGACAATGTCACGAAATTCCAAATGAACTTTGTCATAACGTTTGCAAATCCATTGGTTCGCGTTATCAGCTTTGTCTGGACACTGCCAGTCATCAATTTGAACATTTGCGAACATGAATCTTTAATTACATGTATCTTCAATAATTGAAGCCCTTAAACTTGTCTCTATATTCATAAATAATCATTTAATAGTCAAAGTGTTAGTACATTTTTGAGACACCCTGTATATATATTCTACGATGTCGAAATATCTAGGTTCTGTCATTGATGAAGATGGCACAATAACCGCCGATATAATCCATAGGGCCACGTCTGGGTGGAACAAATGGCGCGAACTAACAGGAGTTTTATGTGATCCGAAAATACCCATAAGAAAGAAGAGTAAAGTTTATAAAACTGCCGTAAGACCAATCCTACTCTATGGTAGTGAACATGGGCTACTACAAAGGCACATGAGCAAAAGCTACAAACCATTGAAATGCGTATGTTACGTTGGGTAGGTGGAGTTACTCTCAAAGATAAAATCCGTCATGAATATGTGCGAGGCAGCTTCAAATTAACGCCTATAACTGAGAAACTTTTAGAGTCCAGGCTAAGGTGGTATGGATATGTTATGCGAAGACCGGAAAATCATGTAGTGAACAAGCGCCTTTCCATGGCTACAAAAAAGATGATAATGATAATTGTTGTTTTAAGGGGCCTAACGTCTAGGTTATCGGCCTCATACACAAAAGAGAGGGAGCGGCAGAAATCAAACAACATGGATGACGAATGTCCAAAGGGACATGAGAGTATTGGGCTTATCTGCTGATGATGCTTTACAACGAAATGACTGGTGCCTCAGGATTAAGAAAGCCGACCCCGCGTAACGGGAAAAGGCGAGGAAGAAGAAGAAGAAGAAGATGTCGAAATGTAAAATATTATAAGTCAGAAAACTGTATCATAATGAGAGTTATTGAAGTACTACATTTCATTATGATACAGTTTCTCCAACCAATCAGAGCTCAAGATTTTCATTCATTGACCAATTAGGTAAGGATAGCTTCGCACATGCGCTCAAAATGCAACATGTCGGACATGAATTACATGATTTGAAAGTTGACAATGTAAAAGACATCGGACTTAGTTACTATACCAAACACTAAGACAAAATCAGTACGAACCTTTACGGTAACAAGAAAATACTTTGAAATATGCAAGAAATTTAGGAATCTACTTCCAGAAGTTTGCAACACACCATCCTTATACCCTAGCCTATGGAAAGTGTACACCGTCCGTAATGTTTGCATACACAAACTACGGAATATTGCAAAATAAATAGCACTGTACATTAATATCCGCAACTCCAATATCTACACAGGGCATTGCATTCGTACGATTTCGCCGACTATGAATACTGTTGTTGACATAAACACACCAGAACGTCATGTAGGAAGCAGGCGTATGGCATTAGGTCCAAGGAAGTCAATAAGCCAACTGTATTCAGTAAATTGATTTCTTATACGAAACTTTTCCGCCATACGCCATGACTTTTCTATTTAGGACTCCATTGATTTGCTTTCCGTTGAAATTCTATAGGGATCGAATTTGTAGAATAACTTGTTGATAATACGATACACTTTAATTTTAAAGGGTTTGTAACAGCCTATTTTGTGTTATTTGACCAAAATATCAAAATGATCCCCCATAGTACCTGTGCCCTATCTGTTGGTGCTACTTCAGCATAAATAATGTTTCAGAGCTTTGGAATTCATTATTGGGTAGAGAGCAAATGTGAACCCGCACAATTCCCAAGAAGAAGAAGAAGTCAACCGACAGAATCTCGACAGATATTTATGAATATTTATGTTAGAACAATTAGTAAAGTTATAATTATCGTCGAACATAAATAGCCTTATGCTACTCGTCTATAATGGTAATTAAGACACTCGTTTGGAAATTATAAAACTCCCTTCACTCGTTTTATAAATATAGTCTACTCTCGTCTTAATTATTGCCATTATAGACTCGTTGCATCATGTACTATTATATTGCTGATTTAATTTCAACACACAAAGAAATGCAAACGTACACTTTCACTTCACATATTTTTCAGAAAAGAATTTCACCATAGGTAGAAAAAATATTCTCGCCTAATTCTGAAGTTATTTGTTTGAAATGAGCAGATATAGATGGCTTTAACTATGATATTTTAAATACACTCGAAATAGCAATCGTAGCCGATGAACAAATTCACCCAAATAAAGTATGGTTGCACTGAGACTGGCATTACTGTAGTCTGTGCTACCCTCGCTTTCAACACGCTCCCGGATTAATTACAAGCGCAGGTATGTCTCCTAGAATGTGGACATTTCCAAGAAGAAAGAACCGAAAAAAACTATCTTCAGATCGGCACTGCGTTGTGAAGATACTCATGTCTCGGCATTCATCCGATAATATGGAATACTGTACGCAAAAATGTATCAAAATCCTTGAAAATATGAAAAATTTTTACACAAAAAGTATAAAATAGTCTAATGAATTTTACAAAATAACCAAATAAATGATCTATACGACCTAAAATTTAAAAAAATGACAGAAAATGACGCAATAGAATATTATTCTTGCAATGTGGAAACTATCATTAGAAATTCGGCATAAGTTAGCTATGTCTGTGGTGAACCAATTAAAAGATGACATGCCATCAAAATCCGCGCCTGGGTCGTCATTAGTTGTGAAATAATATCGTTTAAGTTTTGACATTGATTATTCGCGATTTCTCGATTGACTTTCTTTTTTAATTTCCTGTGCTCACCAATTTATGTATTTATTTATTTATTTATTTATTTATTTAGTAGCTGTACTTGGCATGTGTTGCAATGCAAATAAAAGTAACAAAGAGAGAAAGGAAAAAAGCTTCCTGACGCATGAGCAGGCAAAAAACAGCTGTCCACGAAAAAAACATTAAATTCCAAATTTAGTTCACACACTTTCAGAGTTTGCCCCTGTGCTTTATGGATGCTCAACGCAAATTCAAGTCGCACTGGGAAGTGCAAATGTTTGCAAACACGCTTAAGGGACACTAGGGCTGAGTTTTAGGCAAAATGACAAAATAACTGTATTTTGTTTTTCCCATATATATATATATCTTATGGACCCCTGTGGATCATTTCAGTAAAAAAGTTTTCATGCACTGCCATTTTTAAAAGCTCAGCTACATTTTTAAATATCCTCTGCGTAAAAAGAAGATGGGAGGCAAATCATAGAAAGTAGGCTATACTTTTAAAAATAGAAATCCTAGAAAGTCGTAGGTTAACTCAACGAAAGGTCTCTAAGTTTTTATCTCTACAACAAAACATTGTATTTTTCAGATTTTTACCAAAAAAGTTACATTGGATGAGCCAAACTGGTTAATATAGCATGCGGTTTTATAAAAATGCTTTTATCTCCAAACAACATTTATAGGTAATCAAAATGCTCCATGTGCATGAGATATTCACCAATTTTAGCAAAAAAATCACTGGATATTCAGAAACACGTGTGTTGTAAGATAACATTGGGATTTCTCCAGTTACTTTGTAAATTACACACCAAAAAAATAAAAAACTATGAAAAATTATCAAAATTCATAATACATGATTGCACATGAAGAAAAAATTAATCTGACAGCCTACATGTATCACTTTCCTGAAATGTCTCAATGATATAATATTAAGAATAGTTTTATGTATATGTAATGAAAATATCAAGCGTTTTTCACAATTTCTAATGCGCATGGAGCATTTTGATTACACGGTATATTTTAATAATATAATTAGTAGAAAATCAATTACATTTCATCCAATTGTTTTCAAATTTGGTATGTGACTTAGTTTTACCATTCTAAGTATGCAGTTTAAATTTCAACTCATTCTGATAAAAAATGTGGAAGTTGAAAAACTCAGCCCTAGTGTCCCTTAAGTTTATGAAATAAGATTTGTAACGACTTATGAGCCACCTAATGTAAAATTGGTTTGCTAATTCAGAAGCCTTTGCGAGCTTGCACAACAGCTGACCAAAGTTCATTTGTTGAAAAGACTTGTGCGCCATGAATTGTAAAATGGATTTTTAATTCAGAAACCCTCGCAACGTGCGCACAGCAACTCAAAGAGTTCAATTGTAAAAATGATTAGCGCGCTATATTTATTTGACAAAATGACTCGCGCACCACCTATTGTGAAATCGATTTACTAATTCAGAAACTTCGTGGACGTACACACAGATTACCTACTACTACCTACGTACACACGACGGATATCCAAACTTCATTTGTTGAAACGATGTAAGCGCCTACACACATTTGTTGAAATGACTGGTGCGCCTGGTGACTGGATTTGCTAATTCAGAAACATTTGTTGGAGTACTCACAACAGCTCACCCAAGCTTCATTGCAATGCGATGAATGGTATATGAACGCATACGGTACTTTGGTGTTGAAACGATTCACCCGCTATCACTTATTTGTTAAAAACTACTCTTGGGCCACCTATTGTAAAATTGATTCACTAATGTGGAAAACTTCGCGAGAGTGTGCACAAAAATTCACCCAAATTTCATCAAAATCAGATGAATGGTATATGAAGGAAGTATAGGAAGTTTGCAGTTTTACGTTATTATGAGCCAAAGGACCTCCTTTTTACGTAAAATCCGAACCACAGGTCATGGCACTTGAATGGTACATGATCGCATACGGTAAATTGTTGAAACGATTCACTCATTTGTTGAAACTACTCGTGCGCAACCTATTGTACAATGGATTTAATAATTTTGAAACATTCACGAGAGTGTATACTACAACTTACTAAAGCTTCATCGCAATCGGATAAGTGTTATTTGAACGTATATGGGACAAGCAGAGAAACAAAGATACTGATACGTGCTACCCCTAGTAGCAAGTTAGTTATTTGGATCACAGTAGGTAAAGCACAACACAAATGGTCCTTTAAAGAAATATTAGCTTTATTGCAGGTCAAAAATATACACCACACAATAGGCACACTGAGTCTCACTACATAAAAGACTACTAGTCACTATTAGTTTCCACTTGTAGAGAACACTCACCCTTTCACTTGGTCATGCAGTTAATACGTCCGTAATTAGTCCCGTGACCTCGCTGGAAATAACCACAACTCTTCCTCTTGTACACAAGCCACAGTCTGTCACTCACTGTTCTTGAATACACACTGTTTCGCAATTCTCACGTCGCCGTATCACCTCTATCGCACTGGTAAGGACACACTCACTGACACTGGCCAGGGTCGCTCTTTATATATCGGGGCTGACGGCTCACAGATGTTTCTAGAGTAGACCAGGGTTCACAGCTACTCTCAGACCTTCTCGAGATTTCCAACACCAGGTGGGCCACGAACATTCTGGACCATGCCTTTTGTTCTCGCTGCGCAAGCGGCCGGCCGACACAGAGCCCGGGGGGTAGCCTCGGGCGGCTGTGAGTCACGCGCGAGGGAATGATGCAATCCCGCACCCGTAACAATACATACAAACAAACAAACAACCAAACAAATAAACTGTCACGTACGATACATATTTACTGTATATACGAGTAGATTTATTTATTTATTTATTTATGTATTTATTTATTTATATTTATTATATATTTATACATATATTGATATGCATTGGGGTTCACCTCTGAAGAAGGCTAACTCTGAAAAGAATAGTGCCTGTCACTGGCTAATGATAGGAATACCTGAAAAGAAAAAGGGCTCTCTGGCAACTTCTCGGAAGACTGGAATGGAAATGTTATACACTGGGGGCGTGGTAGTGCAATGACCAAGCTGCTTGCCTCTCATCTAAGTGGACTGCGTTCGATTTCTTGTCAATGCATGTGAGGTTTTAGAAGTGAAATATTACGTCCTGTGGTTTGGATTCCACTAGAAACTGGAGGTCTCGTGGTTCATAATTGCAGGATTAACGGTCATATAAATCTACAAGCTTCCTTCCTTCCTTCCTTCTTTCCCTCCTTCCTTCCTACCATCCTTCCCTCCTTCCTTCCTACTATCCTTCCTTTCTTCCTACCATCCTTCCTCATCCTTCCTTCCATCCTTCCTTCCTTCCTTCCTTCCTCATCCTTCCTTCCTTCCTTCCTTCCTACCATCCTTCCTTCCTTTCATCCTTCCTTCCTTCCTTCCTTCCTTCCTTCCCTCCTTCCATCCTTCCTTCCTTCCTTTCATCCTTCCTTCCTTCCTTCCTTCCTTCCTTCCCTCCTTCCATCCTTCCTTCCTTCCTACCATCCTTCCTTCCTTCCTTCCTTCCCTCCTTCCATCCTTCCTTCCTTCCTACCATCCTTCCTTCCTTTCATCCTTCCTTCCTTCCTTCCCTCCTTCCATCCTTCCTTCCTTCCTTCCTACCATCCTTCCTTCCTTCCATCCTTCCCTCCTTCATACCATCCTTCCTTCCTTCCTTCCATCCTTCCGTCCATCATTCCATCCTTCCTTCCTTCCTTCCATCCTTCCCTCCTTCATACCATCCTTCCTTCCTTCCCTCCTTCCATCCTTCCTTCCTTCCTACCATCCTTCCTTCCTTCCCTCCTCCCTTCCTTCCTTCCTTCCTTCCTACCATCATTCCTTCCTTCCTTCCTTCCTTCCTACCATCCTTCCTTCCTTCCTTCCATCCTTCCTTCTCTCCTTGCATCCTTCCTTCCTTCCTTCCTTCCCTCTTTCCTTCCATCCTTCCTTACTTCCATCCTTCCTTCCTTCCCACCTTCCTTCCTTCCTTCCCTCCTCCCTTCCTTCCATCCTTCCTTCCTTCCCTCCTCCCTTCCTTCCATCCTTCCTTCCTTCCATCCTTCCTTCCTTCCTCATCCTTCCTCCCTTCCTTCCCTCCTTCCTTCCTACCATCCTTCCCTCCTTCCTTCCTTCCTTCCTACCATCCTTCCTTCCTACCATCCTTCCTTCCATCCTTCCTTCCTTCCATCCTTCCTTCCTACCTTCCTTCCATCCTTCCTTCCTTCCATCCTTCCTTCCTTCCTTCCTTCCTTCCTACCTTCCTTCCTTCCTTCCTTCCTTCCTTCCTTCCTTCCGTTATCCACTGTACATTTTATAAATGCTCGGATATTGCTTAATGGAGTCAGACTGTCGAACTCCTCATGGAGAATTAAACCGCATCTCGCTTGTTGAACTTGGGATACACAATTAGCAATACAACTGTAGCAATTAGCCTGCACACAGGTGTGAATAATTTACGCACATGGAGTTTGATATACACGCACATATAATTGGAGCCATATGCTCTTACGAGGCGAGGAGGAGAAATGGGGTGAAAATACCTTGAGCTGAGCAGGTGCACAGTGGAATGCCACCTAATTAAGATGC
The DNA here is from genome assembly GCA_946902985.2 of Meconema thalassinum. Taxonomy (NCBI): domain Eukaryota; kingdom Metazoa; phylum Arthropoda; class Insecta; order Orthoptera; family Tettigoniidae; genus Meconema; species Meconema thalassinum. The sequence continues at coordinate 656,485,897 of OX336390.1, forward strand.
CTACAACAAAGAGCGTAGATTTATTTTGGACATTAACGACACATTTATTTGGTACTTCGTATTGTCCGATTTGCAGGTTACTTAATTACATAGTGGCTAAAGGCCAGATACCTTCACGTTGCAGGAATTTTCTTAAACATATTACAATTACCAATGTTGGTAACTGACTGAAACTCAAATTAGAAATATATGGAGTAGTTAAACGTATTGTGTTATCTATTAGGTGCTTGCCACGGTGGGTGAGTGCGTATCGTGTTGGACTACCAACCCCAAGCTTGCAGGTTCGCCCCCTGGCCATGGTAAGTGACTTCTTGAATGGCGACAAAAATCACGGCACGCATATCATACGTTGTTGGCATGCTAAAGAACCCATTTGAATTCAGTAAGTCGTGTTCATAATGGCAAAATTAATCTCGGGATTTTCCACCAACACAAAAGTTCCTCCTTTCTCTATTAGAAAGCGCTATAGTATCAAGGAGCTTAGATATCTAACCTCATTGACTTTCATAGCGTTTCAAGGAACAACACAATTCGACATGCAAACTGCCCTCTGGGCGTCAAATAACAAAACGTGCACCCGGCATCAATTAGGTCGCATTGTGTACATTAAGTAAAAGCCATATGATAGTCAAAATGTCAGGAATCGAACCTACAACCTTTGAGAAATTGGCAAATGAAACAATTAAATTTCATAACCAAAAGTCATATATTCATCGAGTAATGTTGGAAACTAGGAATCAATACAGAATACTTCGTTAAAAAAAAAAAAGGAGGAAAATGTCACAGAGCAATACTGAACTACGTGATCAAAAGCTGTTCGATGGACGTGGTGCTTGAAAGACTGGACTCAAGCGTTTTAAATCTGTGGCACACAACTGATACAGATTGTGACGCAGTGAGCAGAGTGCAGTGGGAGAAGTACGTGTGACGACAGCTGAAAGATTTAAGTAAGCTACACTGGACTAAGTCATACATATCTAACCCGTACCCATCGGACTATAGCACCCAGTGTTAGCTCAGTGCTCAGCTGTGGCAATCGACACTTCCTCTTGCTCTGAATGGTGCCCGGCTGATAGAACATAATCACCTTTCAATCCACGCTCTCACACTGGGTATTCGTTCAGCTCACTCTCACAGCTGGTCAGTTCATAGCTAGCCTACGAGCAGTTGAGCTGGAGAGACGATGAATAAGGAGCTCCTTTTTAGCCTATTTTCATTTATTAAAAATATGGCTCATGAGATCATCTTTTGTCCGTGTGTGTGTCCCACTAATAAAATTGATTTCAATGAAACTCGGTAACTACATACTATTACCTCGTCCGAACTCGACCGTGCCGTTCAAATTTTAAAATACGTTCCGCCAATCCAACATGGTGGCCGCGTGAAATCTTTCACTGGTCTTCTATATCTCCACACCAATTACAGAATCAACCCGACATTTTGTATGGTGATAAAGGACACTATTATAAGTTCACCTATGTAACTTTCAAGAACTTGTTAGAAAAAAAAACCAACAACATGGTGCCCATACGAATTTCAAGCATATAAGTGGGCATTTCTCGCGATTTATCTATCCAAACGCAGTGAAACGTGTACGGTAAATGCTTACACAAGTTGTAATTCACTGGCATCTAATACATGTATAATTCAATTGTTTTTATAACCTCAAGATGGTGGCTGTGCAACCATTTAAAATTAAGTGCTTATTTCTTGTGTCCTAATCATGCGATTAAAGTCAACGTTTTAATAAGAAACCTACGCAATAATCTATATATAATGGTATATAACTATATGGCCAACTTATATACTAATCCAACACGGCACCCATCCGAAATATTTAGATGGTTCTCAACATCTACGAATCTATTTCAATAATCAAACTGAATTTTTTTATGCTGATTTAGGCTATTAACATAAGTTTCTCTATATGACTTTCAATAATCTCATGAGCACAAATCCAACATGGCGGTGACGCGGAATTTAAATATTTAAATGGAATTTTCTCGTCAATTATCATCCGAGCGCTGTGAAACTTGGCACGGTAAATCTTCATACAAGATTTAATTTAATTTAATTTTATGAGAACTTAGAAATGGTGGCTGTGCCAATTCTTCAAAATTTCGTTTTTAATTCTCGTGTCCTAATCAAGCAATAGAAATTTAGCTTGGTATAATATTCATTGCTGGCATATAATTCCATAGTCTATATAACATAAAATAATCCTACATATCAATTATATTTTACCGGTTCACAATATCTCCGAAACTATATAGCCTAAGCAATCAAACTGATTTTTTATGGTGATAGAGGAATATTAACTAAGTACATATTTTTGACTTTCCAACTCCAGAGAAAAACAATCATTATATGGCGGCCGCGTGATTTTCAAATTTATTTCTAGTGATTTAAGAACAGCGAATTTCAATTCAAAGCATAATATAAAGACTTCTCACGTTCAATTAATTTCAAAAATTCAAGATAATATCAGTATGGAATCTTAAAGCCTTCTTTTTTATTTTACGTGCCCTATTCAAGCGATTGAAAGGGAGATTCGTATGATAAGTTACTATAATAATCATAATCTAATAGTACTAAATTATGTAGCTTACTTTTCGTAAATCAGGGAAGCCGTGCGATTGACTTTACTTAAATTAAAATGCCGTGACGCGTTACAGGAAGATGCCATCTCGCTTGACGAGTCTTATTCAGCGGTACTAAAAATTATATATTCTAGGACATACATTACTTTCTCAACGGAATGGTGTTGGTGGACACATAGGTCGTTTATCAAAAGCTATTTAGTATACATCATTTGGAAATCCTCTTAATAGCCGAGGGAGTCTTTAATGGAAAAGACCAGTAGGTTATATGAAAATAGCCTATTTAGTTCTTCACGGAACTCCTAGTTGTCATTCACCTCTCGTTCCCCACCCAGATCACCCATCCAATTATGAAATGAGCAGCAATTTTACGAGCCCCAGCTTGAATTGTGATATCTATCATTCTTACACCTCAACCTAGCTTGATAATAATATTATTAATGATAAAAATAATCCAAAGTGGACGAAACCTGCTTGAGATTTAGTCCCAAACTCAATGGAGTATACGTTGACTGCTTGGTCTTTGTAGATGACTTGGATATTTTTGCCAACAATACCAACTCGGCAATTATGGAGATGATCCGGTTGAGAGAAGTAGAAAGGCGAGTAGGAATACAGAACTCTTTTGATAAGACAAATAACATGTCATGTGTATGTGACTATTAGTAGTGCCCGGCTTAGCCCGGTGGATTTATTTGATTTATAGATGATAATGAATACTACTACAGACCTGGCACATGTTACTTAAACTAACAGAAAAACATATTTTAAAAACATTGTGAGGTTTGAAGCCATTTTTCAGTGTTGCCTAAGTAAACAAAAGTTTGGTGCTTTTCAGAAGCACCAAACTTTTGTTATATTTTAAAAATATAACTACACTGACCGGCAAAAAAAAGTGGAACAGTAATTTAAAAAGTATAAAATTAGCCATGAAAAAGATGTAATCATATTTTAAAAGCTTTTCACTCGTTGGGACACACATCTGAAACATCCGTGAATAGAAATTGACATTTCTTAGGGTGGTTTGTTACCACCAATTACCCCCAATCTTCGATGAGCCTAACAAGCTGTCATGGACGCTAAGGGTGGAAACACTCGTTTTAGTGACCAGTGTTCCCGTGCAGTGCAGTGCAAACATTAACACTGTTTTGTTTGGCAAAAAAAAAAAAAACAGCCCAAAAGAACATTAGTAAAAAATAGAAAATTGTTAGATTTGTGAAATGTAACGAAATTTGTGAGTTAAAGCGTGTTGTAAAACATGTTTCAGTATTTTCTGTAGCCAACCATCCAACATTTACATGAATAATGCAAATATTGGAAAACCGATACATTTTAGTGGAATAAATTAAGAAATTACATAAAAAATTGAAGTGTTCCACTTTTTTGCCGGTCAGTATATTTGTGGTGGTGGTGGTGGGGGTGATAAGTAGTACAGTATAATGGACGTAACATCCAGATCGTTTTTCCGTAATAATAATAATAATAATGATATTAATGAACAGGGAAACGACTATTTTCTATCTACAATACTGAAACACAATTTATAAAAGAATTGAAAAATATCATTAGAAAAAGGAGTAAGTGAAATAAATGACACTGGCTTGGGCCTATATCTCATTGGCTGTTAGAAAAGTAGAGACGAATAATGTCGTTTTTTCTCGCATAGCGCCGTAGGAAAATAATCAGAACACATTGGAAAACTTCGGCTGTCCCGAGCTCCTGAGGTAGCAATAGTGTCATTTATCTCCACATAGCGCTGAAGGATAAGGATCGAAGTAAATGAAAGTAAATGTGAAAGCACCAACGCTTATTGCAGCTGATAACCTCAATGTACTCCACCAACGCCATCGCACTTACACAGAGGCATACTATTTTCATGATGATAAATATTTTAAGGGGCCTAAGACATCATTTTGCACGAATTAATCCCTGTGACTGCAATTTATAAGCAGCGCAAGATGTAACTATTTTTGCAATTCTGTACTAGAACACCGTTGGCGCGGCGTGATGCAGCCCGCATTGCCAGCCATCAATAGACTTATTAAAATATCCTTACAATTACACTACTACGGACATGAATGGTTCTAGGGCCATAAAACGTGGTTTTTAAGTTCTTTTTGTCTGTAATTCTAATCGTAGGGAATGGAGATGGCTGTCCAGAATATCAAGTGGACAGTGTTGGTTGGTTAGTACTTCAGTTCAGGGGCTGCGACAGCGGGGTCATGTAGCCCCGTGTACTTTGGGTGTGTGTAGAATCTGTCTGATAGCCAGTGTTAATTGTGATGGCTGTATTAGTGTGTGTTATCTGTTTTAAATTCAAGTAAATACTGCAGACATTAGATTTTCAAGTAGTTCCTACCAAACGCCACCGTCAACGATCGACTAGTTCTGAACTTGGTTACTAGATGCCACCGCAGTCGGTTCCTGGTGACGAAGGTTGGAACCTAAGAGCGTTAGTCAAATCTTAACCTATAATTTTGCTTCACAAATGTGTAATTAGTGGAAGGTTTTTTATCATGCCATAAATCTAGGACAAGGGACCGCCGGCTTTACTTCCCCTCCGAAGGTAGGCATACTGAGGGATTTTAACGCTCTTAAAAAATCCGACGCCTTTGGCCGGGTTTGAACTCATGATCTTGGGCATAGAAGGTGAACAGTGTAACCAGCAGGGTTTCAAGGGGTAAGTATGTAACATTCGGTGCAATTCGGTGAAACGGTGTAGAAATGTGCTTAAGGGCCTAAATGCAGGGTATGGAGTGGTCTGTCCGAAATTTCAAGCAGTCAGTGTTACTCGTCGGGTTCCAAAGGGTAGGTATGTAAAATTTGGTTCAGATCGGTGAAACGGTGTAGATTCATGCCAATGGGCCTAAGTTCAGGGAATGGAGTTGTCTGTCCGAAATTTCAAGTGGACAGTGTTACCCGCAGGGTTCCAAATGGTAAGTATACAAAATTTGGTTCAGGTCGATGAAAAGGTGTAGATATGTATAAATAACAGACAAACAGACAAACATTGAGCTTTATATAGATGTACCAGGACGGATAATGAATAATTATGGGAAGATTGGACGGGTCAAGAAATTTAAATATCTCAGTGGGGTAGTGCAACAAAATGGCTGGAACAAGAAATCATCAATGACAGGATCTTAAAAATAGATCGGGCGTTCCATCTGCTAAGAAACTTTTATAATAGGAAGGCGTTGAGTATAGTTGCCAAGCTTAGGTACTATACCACTGTTCTTTAACCAATCGGGCTGTATGCTTCGGGGACTTGGACTTTGTGTAGACAAGGGAAAGTCAATAAACTTTTAAAACGAGAACGAAGAATATTACGGAAGATTTTAGGCAACAGATTGTTTGAAGGGCGGGTAGGATTGAGATCCAATGGAGATCAATGCACCAAGATAGAATCAAAATTGTCGTAAATTAATATAAAAGATAGATGTTGTACGGGCACATCTTCCGTATGACTGATGATCGACTAACTAAGCCAAAGGCAACAAAATGGACATGGTTCCATGAATATGTGAATGACCTGTTGCAAATGTGTACTCCAGACATGAAAATTCACGGCAGATGAAAATTTATAAAAATGGTTAAAAGCTATCAGAATTTTGAAGTGGAATCTGAACCCAGGAGTCGAAGAGGGCCTCTACCAGAAGCACGAAGGAAGGCACTGATCGATGGACTCAAGAAATACTGGGAGGATATCAACACCGGTAGACGAACAATAAGTAGACATACATGAAATTGGTTAACATGCAGTCCATAGAGGCTCAATTCAATTCTAATTAGGCGCTTAGGCCGAATATGAGCTGACCAGCTGGGAGTGAGTGAGGTGCGAGAGCGTGGATTAGAAACTGATACGGTCAACCGGCCAGGCACCAATCAGAGCAAAGAAGGCTATAGTTTGCTAAAAAATATTAGCTGTCGTCACACGTAGGTATCTCACTTCACTCTGCGTCACAAACTGTATCAGTTGTTTGTCAATAATAATAATAATAATAATGTTATTGGTTTTACGTCCCTTTTAACTACACTGGCTTTTAGAGACGCCGGGGTGCCAGAATTTTGCCCCGAAGGGGATCTTTAACGTGGCAGTAAATCTACTGGCACGGCTCCCTCGCATTTGCGCACCCTCAAATGACAGCTGACTGCGCCAGGTTTCGAACCTGCAGCCTTGGGCAGTTGTTTGTCACTGGTCTAGCAATGTAAATGCTACTGCGGCAGTTAGAGACGCCAGTGTGCCGGAATTTTCACCCTGAAGGCAATTCTAAAAGTCTCAGAATATCGACTAATATGGCACCCTCGGATTTAAGCACCCTCAAATACTGAATCAACTAACTGCAAGTACGCAGGGCTGGATTTACCAATAGGCCCCTTAGGCCCCGGCCTAGGGGCGCACCATACTGAGGGGCGAAAATGAATCCGCAAATATTTTTGTCAGAAAATTTCCATAAAATGCCATAGACTACAATACACGTATTTCGTATAATTTTATGATTTAAATTAAACTTTCTAAAGCGGCTTCGGTGGCGTAGTCGGTAGCATGCTGAGCTTCTATGCCCAAGATAGCGGGTTCAAACCCAGCCGAAGCCGTCGGATTTTTAAGAGCGTTAAAAATCCATCAGTATGCCTTCCTGCGGAGGGGAGGTAAAGCAGGTGGTCCCATGTCATAGATTTATGGCATGTTAAAGAACCGTCCACTAATTACACCTGTGTGAAACTAAATTGGTTAGGTTAAGAATGTAAACAACTCTTAGGTTTCTACGTTCGTTGCCAAGAGCCGACTGCGTTGGCGTCTAGTAGCTAAGTTCTGAACTTGGCCTAGTAGTCGTTGACGGTGGCGCTTGGCGGCAAAAGTAGGAACTATTTGAAAAATGCCAAGTTGCATTCTGTACTTAAATTATAAAAACAGATGACACACACACTAATACAGTCATCACAATTAACACCGGTTATCAGACAGATTCTACACACTCCCAAAGTACACGGGGCTACATGACCACGTTGTCGCAGCCCCTAAACTTAAGAACCAACCAACCAAACTGTCTAAAGTTTTGACACTTTTCCAATTTATATTGTGGCCATCTTTTTCCAACAAATGTTTTGCAACAGCAAATTTTCGACTTCAGCTTTAGAACAGGAATGCTTTATGATTAATTAGGAGAACCTTTTGGTCTTGAATATTAATATCAGTTTAATTAGAATAATTCAACCACTGTTATTCATCCTCTGCATGGATACAGCAACGGCGGACATACAGACCTCACATCCCTGGACCCTTCTCTATGCGGATGATGTGGTACTTGCCCAAAAAATCCGTCCTGAACTCCAGCGCATGATTCAAACGTGGAACGACAGACTGGCTGAAAATGGACTACACCTCAATATTCAGAAGACAGAATACCTGGAATGTGGCCCCCAAACTAGAGGTACCATCAGCATCAGCACAGAAAATCTGCAGAAGACCATGCATTTTAAGTACTTAGGGTCCACTGTCACTTCAAATTGTGACGCCACTCCTGATACTCGGATGAGGGTAAACGCAGCCTGGCTCAAGTGGAGACAATTCACTGGAGTTCTCTGTTATAAAAAGATGCCTCTGCATTTAAAGGCAAAGGTCTATAAGTCTGTGGTACGCCCAGCAGCCATCTATGGGACTGAATGTCGCCCTATGACCAAACAACATGAGCAAATTTTGAATACGATGGAAATGAAGATGCTCCGATGGTTGATGGGGCTGACCCGATTTGACCACGCAAGGAACACAGACGTCCGGCGAAGATATGGTGTTGCACCAATTGTCGAGAAGGTGAGGGAGGCTCGTCTACGCTGGTACGGTCACGTCATGAGAAGACAGAACAGCTCAGTTGCCAAAAGAGCACTCCACATCAACCCAGGTGGAACAAGACCACGTGGAAGACCTGCAAGGCGGTGGACTGACAACATCAGGGCTGACATGCATGCTGTTGGTCTAACACCAGAAGATGTCAACGACCGAAAGAAGTGGAGGAGATGTAGCAAAGTAGCAGACCCCGCAAGGGATTAATGCTAGGAAGAAGAAGAAGAAGAATTAGAATAATTCATTATGTATAGTTGTAGGTTGTATGATGAAGTGTATTTGTATATCTGAATATCTTCAAGTGTATAATGAGTCTTAAATGGTTTAAACTTATTTTATTATCTCGTTGGCCTGTTTATTTATAGTTTATATATACTCATTTAGAAGCAGTTGATTCTCTCATTATTTTAATTAATTTAATTGATTTTACTTCACGATACATTACAATAAAAAATTCTTTCACAAAGACCTTTCTGAGGTCTAAATTCTTCCTCCTTCACGATGGTATGAAGAGGGGGCGGCAAAACCCCACGGGCCTATGAGCGCATAGAACCTAAATCCGGCCCAGCATGTATTCGTACAGTCAAGTGCTCGGACCAACAGATCACTCATTCATCAAGTCAAGTATGATACAGTTGTTATGGGCTCAGAGTTTTTGCGTTCAGTACGTGCTTCTAACTCCCTCCTCAACATGGATCATTCAGTAATTGCCTTTATTGCCCTTCAGCAGTGGCCCCTTCAAATATGGTGTTTTCAACGTCACTTATTTAGAGGTGTTCATTTTTAATTTCTCACCTTATGTTTCTAAATTTAGTGTGTACCCAAGGATGATTGACGCTCAGCTCACAGAATGTGGATTATGGGGACGCGTTGTAAGAGCGACAATACCTTAAGTCATCTTGATTTGGGCAAGAGGACACTACTTATCCCATCAAGCAGCTACTCAACTGTCCTCACGAGGCTCCAAGCACACCTGTCCACTGGACAGTGTCCAGCCTTCATATTAGATTATAAATCTCTGACTTAGTCGGGAATGAATGCATAGGAATCACAGCAACTTCAACACGATTACTGGTTATCTCTACTACATCGGTGGTGGCCAAACGGTCGATAACGAATAAACCTACGCTGCTGGGTCAGTAGTTGTCATTCAGCCTGATAGACTATACTCATATAAGTTACCTTATTCTTTTAAAATGCTGGAAGATAACGCGTAGACACCTGCACTTCTTAGGCGGTATATTGGGCTTAGGCCTATGATAATTATATTAATGCATGCAATGGCCATGTACTTTTCTTTTCAGGACGGGTCACGGTAAGGATATTGGAAGGAAATCGGCCGCGGATCTATTGAATGGAGTCGTCCTGGCATTTGCCTTGTGGTGAAAATGGGAAACACCGCAGCCGGGCTTATCTGCTCATGAAAATGCTGTTTTCTGCCAGACATGAGAGACAAGGTAAAATAATTCTTCATGTTTATTTACTGATACCTCAATTAGCATTTTTGTTAATAAATAGCCAGAGATAAATTGATTTCCTTGGTTTTCAATTAAATAATGTATTGTACTTTCCTTGAGAACTTAAATGCTCACAAATGTCATCTTAACTGAGGTATTTAGTAAAATAAAGATAGGCCTATGTTACAATAATTTTATTCATAAAATCCTTTAAGTCCCAAATTGGAATTTGAAAACTTCTAAATCACTTTTCTTTGGCATATTAAAATTTCGCTAGTCATTGCAAATACGAATTTGTCACATGTAAATCTCATCTCTAGTAACTGTTATTCTGGAACACAAACTACGACTGGTTCTAAGAACTGGGGTAGGCCTAGTTACATGAGGTGTTTGATTTGAGAAATACATTATTTATTTCCATTAGAGTATAAATGGAATTGTGTGTAATATACAATACAATTCAATTTGAAGTACCTTTGTATAATTATTAAATTGAAAGATATGGAAGTGCCAATGTTTTACACCTGCTGCTTGGCAAAACTCCATGTTCACGTGAGTAACGGACCGTATCCACTCGAGCACAGCCTTGCATTCTTTAGAGTCTCTATCTATGCCTGACTCTCGAACCATAAAAAAGTGTCCTGACCTTTTTTCCTCAAGACATTGCTCTAGAAATACACCACCCAAGAAGCAGGTTTATCTGCATAACAAACGTCGTATCTCGGGCGACACTGGGCTAACATGAAGCAGATCTAAGACAAGCAAACCAATTTCCGTCAAAGGTATTTATTTGTAGTTCATAGTTATCATTATTTATCCTTGTATACAGAAGAAAAGAGACACAATCCTTAAGTGATAGATGAATCTCTTCTCTTCAGGAGCTAACTCCATACAAGTGGCAGGCATGGAAATAGACGGCCTCTCACACTCTGCGACCACACACATACACATGGAATATTACCAACCTTGTTTACTGTCACAAAGAGCTAATTCCCCTTTCTTCTCTTTCCCTCCTGGCTTTCTTCTTACAAAAGTGGGCCATTTTTCATCTTCCTCTTTCGCTATCGAACCTCACGCCACTCCAGCCACCCAGAGGGGATCGACAATAGCTCGCCAGGCCCCAATCTCACCCCTTTCTGCCGAAACAAAAGACATGAGATCGGTGTCAAATGGCATATCAGTTACAACTGGATGGAGACACCTGAAATTAATGATGTTGGTATAAATTACAGACGAAAGAATGGTCAGGTCTTATCACGCTATCTCATTACTTGTTTCCTGTCGTTCTGAGGAATCGCCCTGTTACATCTACTTTTGTACAACAGAGATCTATTTTGGGTTTCTTAGCATGTCTTTGTTAGAATAATTCGACATATTGGACGGTGAGTTGGAATATAGCGCCCTGTAATTATGCAAATATGAGATGAATTATTCACTTAATATGAGATTAAAAATACATTGCGCTAATGAAGAAATTATTAATGTATTAATGTATTAATGTATCAATTATAATCCTAGCTGGGGCGTGGTGGCACAGCGGTCAAGCTGTCTGTCTCTCACCAAGACGGACCGGTTTCGATTCCCGGTTGATGTATGTGAGATATTCGAAATGAAGTGCCACGTCCTGTGGTTCAGATTCCACGTTAAAAGGAGTTCCTGTGGCTCATGATCGCGAGATTAAAGGTCACGTAAGCTTCCTTTTACAATCCTAGTTATTTGGTGGATAAGTGGTAGTGTGTCCTCAACATCCAAATTTTGTGGTGTCAATTCCCGGCCAAAGAAGTCGGAATTTTGAAGGGTGGGAAAATCCTATTGTATCTTGCCCACCCATAAAAGAACTCCCGTGTCACATATTTTGGTGTGTACAATACTAAATCAACTTAATCTCAGCCATAGGTCACCAGACATAGTTCTGGTTTCACTGCTACGTACCACTGCAAGATCAACGTCAAAATTGTTGAGTAGATCGCCTAAATACTCATAGCTCCAATTCAAGAGCACCTGAGGTCATTTATTATTCTTATTATTATTATTGTTATTTAATATGGATAACACGTATGCAGGACAATATTTACATTTATTAAGCTACATACGTTTTAAATTAAACTTTGTAACGAGCCGGAAATCTTAACAAAACTATTTATAGAGATATAATTAATGTTACTCGTAGTAATAGTTATGAAAATAGAATCAGTGCTTTACAGAACTACTTCTATTTGTGTAGAAACCATTCCTTTTAATTATTAAAAGCTGGAAAATATAACATAGCCTTAGGGTGGCAGAAAGAGAAATCTGCCCCTTCGCGACTACGATGTAAAATCTCCCAAATTAATCAAGAACACCCAGTTCATCAACGTAGATATGGTATACCCGTCAAAGTTTGACAAGTGGTAGTTGTATGTCACTAAACTGATTTTGTCATTTCCTCCATTCTGATCGTGGCATCTGTTTGTGTGAAATCGAACGGTCAGTTGACATCCGTCAAATGATTTTCCATGCACCCATTCCCGTTTATAATGAAAACAAATGATGTTTTATCTTAATAGCCATGGCCCCTTCCTTGCCAATCCCGCCTCTAACACTAATTGCCTATACTCAGCAGTACAAACACCATCATAGTGCAGGCTATCAGACAGATCACGCATGCGCAATAAGCACATGCAATGCCCAAGCCTCTAAATGATACAACAATAATCTGCTGTGGAGCTCATCCGTTTATTGTGTAGGAATACACAATACTGGTATTGAGTTCATATCTATGAACTGTTGTTTAGTTTATCTTACAAACTATTGTTTTAGACTGAGTCTGCTCAACAACAACCACAGCGTGTTTACACATCACAGTATCTCGTATTTGCCTTCCGCGTTACTAAATAATACTATAGGCTAATGTGTTTTTCAAACACACAGCAGGTATGCTTATGTTAATCCTGTTTTGATCAGCATTCCATTTGATGTCTGCGCCTCTGTGAAGTCCATTACATTTACCTACATACATTAACAAAATATATCGTCACCTGAATGCAAGAAATAGGTAACTCGAAATTTCCTTTTCTTCTTCTTCTTCTTCTTATCCTCCTTCTTTTTCTTCTTTCCGCGAATACGTCTCATAGGACCACGCGGAATCAACACTTATTGGCCTTGATGTTTGCCCAATAACTCTTCATGCGCAACGATTGAGCGAGTCTTCGTTGCTGCGACCAGACGTGTCTGGTAGGTCTTCTCTCTTCTCCCTCAAAACCCCGTGTATGAGTGATTTTCCAAATTTTCTCTCAAGCCTTGAGATTGGGAATACATAATTCAGCCTTCATTCCTTTTATTTAATTATTTATTTATTTGTTTATTCACGGGCAACTTTTAACTTTTTGGGTATGTTGTGTGAATAGTCTTGCAATGCATTCACTTCTGACAAGATGTATTCGCCTTCGTCTGTTCGTCATAGGAAACATCGGAAAAACGCACCCTCGCCCTGTCGTACATTGCCCGGCCGAAATAGCAATTGTTCTATTAGGGATACCACCACCGCGGTCGGCGACAGGCTCGTTCAAACACGTCACAGCGGCACCGTCTTTCTTGACAACCACTCTCTATTAAAAAATAAAAAAAAGGTTAAAAATATTTTTTTCAGCGTTAGACCCTATGTGAAATTGTTTGGAAAAAATAACTATCACATTGGACAAAGGGCGTCACCGCGAGTCCTAGGTCACCTCATTTGTTAAAATCCGACCATGCATTCGCCAAATATAACTAAAGTCTAAAATCACGTTTTTACCACAAAAAAAAAAACATTTTCACATCTTTTCAACACATACATCCCCGTAAAGAGCACAACGAGACGAAAAACAAGTAGTTCCGTGAAGAACTAAACAGCCTATTTCCATATATCCTATTAATGTTAATTGCCTCTATCAACATAAAAAAGTTCATTTTGATTGGTGTAATAGATTCGTAGATAATGAGAACCGACTAAATATTGCGGATGGTCGCCATGTTGGATTTTTATATATGTAGGTCTTAGAGTTATGTACTGTTACATGAAGATTATTGTGTACGTGTAGTATTCAAACTTCAATCGCATGATTAGGACACAAGAAGTAAAAACGAGATTTTAAAATGTCGCACAGCTGCCATCTTGTGGTTATGGAAACATTGAAATAAGTTAGCTTCCAGTGGATTAACATTTGTGTAAGGATTTACTGTACCAAGTTTCACTGCACTCGGATGGTTAAATTGCGAGAAACGTCCATGTGGATATTTATATTTCGCGTCGCCACCATGTTGGATTTGTGATCACCAGGTTAATGAAAGTCATATAGGTGAACTTATGTTCATTGCCCCTATGAACATACAAAAATTCAGTTTGATTGCTATAATAGATTCGTAGATATTCAGAGCCGTCTAAATATTTCGGATGATCGCCATGTTGGATTGTTAAATGTATAGGCCATAGAGTCATGCACCATTAAAGGAAAATGATTGCGTAGGTTCATTATTCAAACTTTCACATCGATCGCATGATTACGACGCAAGAAATAAACGATTAATTTTAAAATTCGCAAAGCCGCCATCTTGAGGTTATGTAAACAATTGAACTAAATTAGATATCAGTGCATTACAATATGTATAAACATTTTCTGTACCAAGTTTCATTGCGTTTGGATCATTAAATAGCGAGAAAGGTCTATTTAAAAATTTCAACTTCGCTTGGCCGCCATATTCGTTCTGTAGTTAACCGGTTTTTGAAAGTTTTATCGTTAAACTTCCAGTAGTGCCCTTTATCTCCGTACAAAATTTCATGGCGATACCGTTAATAGTTTCAGAGATACAGAATGCCGGTGAAATATATCGCACAGCCGCCATCATGAGGTTATGTAAACAATTGAACGAAGTTAGATGTCGGTGCATTACAATGTGTATAAACATATACTGTACCAAGTTTTATTTCGTTTGGTTGGTTAAATTGCGAGAATCGTCTATTTAAATGTCACAAATTCGCTTGGCCGCCATGTTGGTATTGTAGTTACAGGTTTTCAAACGTCACATATGGAACTTCTAATAGTTCCCTTTATCACCGTGAAATATTCCAGGGTGATATCGGTAATAGTTTTGGAGATATTGAATGCTGGTGAAATATTTCGCACAGCCGCCATGTTGGATTGGTGGGACGTAACAAAATTTAAACCGCACGGTCGGGGTCGTCCGCAATAGTGCTATGAACTTACCGAGTTTCATTGAAATCGGTACAGCCGTTTAGAACTTATTAGGGGGGACACACACCATCACACACACCATCACACACACACACGCATACACAGACAGACACACGGACAAAAGGTGATCTCATAAGCCTATTTTTTCATAAATGAAAATAGGCTAAAGAATCTACGCACGCCCTACTACTATCACTCCTTCCTTACCAAGGCCGCCAGCGGCTCACAACTTCATAAGTGGTCGAGCTCTATCCTCACCGCACCACACGGATTAGTATGAAAGTTCAAGATTCCTTATTTTTTAGCCTAACACACAAATAAAACACCAAAAGAATACAATACTGTACCGGTATGTCTAGTATTCTCGAGCTGTGAGTCTAAATCAAAGCACAGTATTTACACGGAATTTTACTCCAAGGAAAAATAGCCTGCCCACTTTGCTGGTTAATAACTGATTTTTATCCGCACGCACGAATCCTACATATTGAATTACATTTAACCTGCTTTGTTGTTCTCGTTTCTGTTTCACTGTTACTTAGGAAGCAAAATAACCAGCGATGGACGAAGCAAAGAGGATATAAAAAGTAGGTTTGCTCAGGCAAGAAAAGCATTTCTACAAAAAAAGGAATCTGTTGACATCGAATATAGATTTAGGTATTAGGAAGTCATTTTTTGAAAGCCTTTGTCTGGAGCGTAGCGCTCTATGGAAATGAAACTTGGACTATTGGTGCAGCAGAAAAGAGGAGAATTGAAGCGTTTGAAATGTGGCGTTACAGGAGAATGATGAATATCAGTTGGGTAGATAGGGTTACAAACGAATAGGTATTAAGACGAGTGGGAAAGGAGAGATGTTTCTGTCGACTGCTAATAAAGAGAAGAGATAGGTTGGTAGGACACATACTAAGGCACCCAGGAATAGCAAGCTTAGTTATGGAAGGAAGGGTCGAGGACAGAACTGTAGGGGTAGACGAAGATTAGAATATATTAAACAGATTGCCTCGGATGTAGGGTGTGGTAGCTATGTAGAGATGAAACGATTAGCTCAGGACAGGGAGGCATCAAACCAGTCAAAAGACTGAAGACTCAAATAACATCGAGAGACATGTACAGAGTAGTCATCAGCCACATTTACTTGGGTGTGTAATGTGTATGTATGTAGAATGTGTCTGATACCCCGTGCTATTGTAGCATTAGTAGTAAGGTGACTTTTTAATTGAGGCTAGGACTCGAAACGAGGCAGCCGTGACCTTAAGTTAGAATACATCTCAGAATTTACCTTCAGTAGAAATAAGGTAACCATGAAAAACTACTTTGATGATAGCTGAGGTAGGAAACGAAGACATTCCATCTCAATTTCACCTTACGAAGCTGAGTGAGCTCTATTCGATCCCTCAGACTAGTATTGATATAGCTAAGTATCGCACCAGGACCTCAGGTGGGAAAGCTATGAATTCTAGTCACATTATCACGAGCTGATATTAATTATGGCAAGACGTGCTATAAAACGCCAATTAACTTACAAGCTTGAACTGTGCAGACGCATTCTGTCAGCGAGTTCTTGCTATATCTGAAAGGATTGGAGCAGAGAAACTTTCCGTATTTTCCAATAAGAGGCTAGATGCCATGACAGGGTTTTAGTTTTATTCCGTTTTTATCAAATCAGGATAACTGAAACGAAATTCTTACTCATGCTCATCTCGTTGTATGGACAGGATTGGAGTGTCAACAGCTGTGAGTGCATGGGTGTATGTGGAAATGATCTCGTAACCTGGAATACAGGGTGTTTGAAAAAGAACTCCCTAGTTTTAATGTGTCCTAGAATCTGTACAAAGAGACATACACTATTCTAGTCTGTGGTGTGTGATTTATCAACTCTCCAAGTTTTGATTTTATCAGTAGGTTTTATTTTATGTTACAGTTGCAATTTGTACGGGCGCAACTTGTCTTTTACGTGCAGCATCATACACAGTACCTTTAGGCACTCCTAATTGTAGACTATGTCTGACCAATGAATTTTTAGAGTTCCGAACACACGAAACACGGATCTGTTCAACAACATCTTCAGAAGTATTCGGTCTACCTGGTGATTTTGCTTTTAAAACACTACCGGATAGTTTTTGCTGTAGGTGGTTCACCACCATTCTGACGTCTAAAATTACGTTGCACTGTTATAACTGACTCAGTTTTCACAAGCCAAATAACACACTGCGCTTTCTGTTGCGAAGTACACATTGCATGCACGCCTGGACTGAACTGAGGGAACAGAGGAAACTAACACTGGGACCGTCTCAAGGTCAAGCAGATCTGCCAACTGCAGGGGAGCCAAACTTGGAGAGGTATTGAATCACACACCACAAACTAGAATAGTGTATGTCACTTTGTACAGATTCTAGGACACTTTAAAACTAGGGAGTTCTTTTTCAAACACCCTGTACAGTACGTGAACTTGTATAGGGCTGGGAAAGATGTGACCTTGAGTTTGAACTTGTGCTGAGTACTTTGCCGGCATTCATATGGAGATTCAGTATTAAAACCGTTGTTGATAATTCTTATTAGGGGCTTGAAACATCTTTGCTCTTCAGCCCCGTGTACTTGGGTGTGTGTTAAATTTGTCTGATAATCGGTATTTCTGTGGTGAGGACTGAGAGCTCATTAGAAGAACTGGAAGGAACGTGGATGCCCCACTTGGAACCGCCGTTCATCAATGCGGCAAATTGTGTGCCTCCCCTATTGAACTGTATAGTCACCTCCGAACTCACCGATGAAGAGACATTCCGGATGGGAAGTTCGCGGGTTCAACCCCGGCCGTAGTCGTCGGATTTTTTAAGAACGTTAAAAATCCCTGATTATGCCTTTCTTCGGAGGGGAAGTAAAGCCGGCGGTCCCATGTCATAGATGTATGGCATGTTAAAGAACCTTCCACTAATTACACCTGTGTGAAGCTAAATTATATATAGGTTAAACATTTGACTAACGTTATTAGGTTCCTACGTTCGTCGTCAAGAGCCGACTTCGGTAGCACCTGGTAACTAAGTTCTGAACTAGTTGGTCGTTGACGGTGGCGTTTGGCGGCAAAAGTAGGAACTACTTGAAAAAATTGAATGTCTGCAGTCCTTACTTGAATTAAAACAGATACACACACTAATACAGTCATCAAAATTAACACCGGTTATCAACAAATTCTACTCACACCCAAAGTACATGGGGCTACATGACCGCGTTGTCGCAGCCCCTAAACTAAGGAACCAACCAACCAGAGTGAAAGGCCAACCTACTCAATACGAGTGTTTGGTATTATGATGATGATGATGATGATGATGGTAAGTAGTAAAATCACTTCAAGGATGACTGATAAATTAGGAACCACCTCTCTACTCAGTTGTCCTCATGAACTTAAGTGCATATATCACAAATGAAATGCTTTATGGCACTATCGATGTGTTTAGATTGTCTGTTTAGAAGTATATAGGCTAAAGCTTGACGAGCTTGCACATCAAGGTGAAACATAATCAATTTTTAACTCAAGATCACAGAATTATTTCTTCGCAGCCGTGTATTTTCAGACATCCTCTTGGCCAGAGTAATGTCTTATGAGCCTGTTACCTAAAAAGTACATTCTCTTGCACCGTGTATTACAAACCCCACCATCAAACAACAAGTAACATTCCATTGTTGACTTTTAAAATGCTAGGATGGTAATGCGTGACCTTCCGTCCCCATCAAACAGATTCCAGACGGTCAGATACACAGAGTCAATCACTGGACGTTGTTACACAATACAAAAGATACTTCCTCATGTAAGAAACGTTACGTGAGTGTTTTTCCTGTCTTTTTGTTGTTGTTGAATACACGATTCTAGTTTTCTAGTTTCATTCATTTGTGTGGATTCCATCCCCAGTTTCAAATGCAAGATATTCATTCTTAACTATCTTACTTGTTAGCACCACTACATTTGTTTGTACATCGCCACCAAGCATGTTTTTCTGATTGTATTGTGATATCAGGATGGAGAGGACGCGAGGCATCAGGCAAATCGTGCTAATGAGTCCAGAATACAGTGCTGCCAACTTACAGGACAAACAGCTAGATCTTGTGTAGTTTAAACATGTTTCAGAACAATGTATCATGAATTTAGTATTGTTTTAATTATAAATATTACTATTATTATTACCAATACCATTATAATTATGATTATTATTATTATTTTATTGCTAAGGAAATATAGAACGGTACCTTCTAAATATATCATTTAGTAAGGAATGCATTATACGTGTTTCCTGCGACAGTAGAGGGCTTCAAATTGTGCCACAAAGTAACCATCAATTACGGTGTCATTAATCATAAGAATAATGATAACAATGATAATAATCATAATACTAATAATATGATGATGATGATGATGATAATTGTTATTTTAAGGGGACTAATATCTAGGTTATTGGCCCCTAATAATAATAATAATAACAATTTTAATTTAATAATTTTAATTTAATAATTTAATTTATTTATTAAATACTGTTTATTTTACATTATTTTGATATGTCTCACGAATCTGATGACAGTACAGATTAGCTGTGAGACATATTAATTATTATTTATAACAAATATATAGATTATATTTCAATACAAGAGTGCATGCAATTTTTTTGTAATGATAATGATAATGATAAAAATATTAATGTAAATAATTAAAGACACAAAAAGTTACCCTATGGTGGTTATATTATTAGCCTACTTTCGATTTTTGCAAAAAATGAAAGTAGACTTATGAGATCAACACAGGGCGAAAAAAGTGTGTCTGTCTGTGTGTGTGTATGTGTGTGTGTGAGTCTGTGTGTGTGTGTGTGTCTGTGTGTCTGTGTGTGTGTGAGTGTGTGTACTCTGAATGTCTGTCCCCCCCTATCAATTCGAACACGGTGAATGCGAATTGAACGAAATTTGGTACAAAGGTAGCACTAGCAAAGGACACCTCAGTGTCATGTTTTATATCGCCGCCATCTTCACGGAAACGTAATGGCGGCCACACAAATGTACAAAGCTTAAATCAAATTACGACTAACCTAATCATCCGATCTCTACCAAATTTTGCAACAATATACCTTTATAGGGGGAGCATCCTTTGACCAAACTAATAAGTCATCAGCGTAATAGTTTGCGGATGGCGGCCATCTTTGTGTGAAAATCGATTCCCCCTATTAATTCGAACACGGTGCAAACGAATGGAACGAAATTTGGTACAGAGGTAGTACTAACAAAAGGCACCTCAGTGTCATGTTTTATATTGCCACCATCTTGACGGGAACGTAATGGCGGCCACACAAATGTTCAAAGCTTAAATCAAATTACGATTAACCTAATCATCCGATCTCTACCAAATTTTGCAACAACATACCTTTATAGAGGAAGCATCCTTTGACCAAATAACTAGGTCATTAGCCTAATAGTTTGCGGATGGCGGCCATCTTTGTGTGAAAATCAGTTCCCCCTATTAATTCAAACACGGTGAAACCAAATGGAACGAAATTTGGTACAGAGGTAGCATTAGCAAAGGGCACCTCAGTGTCATGTTTTATATCGCCGCCATCTTGACAGAAACGTAATGGCGGCCACACGAATGTTCAAAGCTTAAATCAAATTACGATTAACCTAATCATCCGATCTCTACCAAATTTTGCAACTACATACCTTTATGGAGGGAGCATCCTTTGACCAATCTAATAGGTTATTAACCTAATAGTTTGCGGGTGGCGGCCATCTTTATGTCAAAATTGATTCCCCCTATTAATTCGAACACGGTGGAACCGAATGGAACGAAATTTGGTACAGAGGTAGCACTAGCAAAGGGCACCTCAGTGTCATGATTTATATCGCCGCCATATTGACAGAAACGTAATGGCGGCCACACAAATGTTCAAAGCTTAAATCAAATTACGATTAGCCTAATCATCCGATCTCTAGCAAATTTAGCAACAACATACCTTTATGGAGGGAGCATCCTTTGACCAAACTAATAGGTCATCAGCCTAATATTTTGCGGATGGCGGCCATGTTTGTGTGAAAATCGATTCCCCTTATCAATTCGAACACGGTGAAACCGAATGGAACGAAATTTGGTACAGAGGTAGCACTAGCAAAGGGCACCTCAGTGTCATGTTTTATATCACCGCTATCTTGACGGAAACGTATTCGCGGCCACCCAAATGTTAAAAGCTAAAATGTAATTACGACCAACCTAATAATCTAGTCTCTACCAAATTTTGCAACACCATATCTTTATGTGGGAAACATATTCAGACCAAACTGCAAGAACATCAGCCCAATAGTTTGCAGATGGTGGCCAAGTATGTTTGCAAATCGATTCCCCCTATCAATTCAAACACGGTGAAACCGAATTGAACGAAATTTGGTACAGAGGTAGCACTAGCAAAGGGCACCTCATATTCATGTTTAATATCCCTATATCACGTTGTATTTCAACAAGCTACTACAACCAACATTCAATCATACTCCTTGAAAAGGACAAAGAGTTATAACAATACCCATGCATTTAGGAGAAAGTAGGCTATATGTTCTTTACTGAACATCTTGTTTATGTTATGAGTTAATGTTTAGTTAAGTAATATTTTTAATGCGACTTATATCTAGTTGTTAGCTGTTAATGTTCGTCAATCCAGGTGGTAGTTCATTAAGTAGCGATGGTATAATATAATTTAGTCTCTTGAAACCATAGTTATTTATACATAAAGGTTTTACATATTTAGTACTTGTTATGGCTCTTGTTTGTATGTTGTGAGAGACCTTATGCCTGAATCTTGGATCATGGTAGTAGAGATTCAGTACAGTAATTTGAAACAACTCTTTAATATTAAAATAAGGGATATCAGTGAAATACTTAAAGAACCTGTTTTGGATATCTTGAAGATTATAAATTAAAGTTTGTGTTTTGATTTCCCCAAGCTGCTATAGCATATCTTAATTTGCTTTCAATCAGAGCACTATAAATGGTTTTGTAAGTTTTCCTATCTACATAAAATCGGAGATTGTAGAAGGTGTAGAGGTTTGCTCTTAGGTTTTTTATTATGTTTAATGTGTGTGTGTTCATTTTAAAGTGTTCATCAAGGGTAATTCCTAGGTATTTTTGTGTCGAAGTACTATTTATGAAGGTGTTACATTTGCAACCTGCCAGGATGTTTTAGTTTTGGTGTAATAATAATAATAATAATGATGATGATGATGATGATGATTATGATGATGATAAATTGACATTCAGGCGCGCATAACACCCAAGAAAAATTTGAAGCATGCCAAGGTTAAGAATAAACAAGATGTTCAGTAAAGAACATATAGCCTACTTTCTCCTAAATACATGGTAATGTTATAACACTTTGTCCTTTTCAAGGAGTATAATTGAATGTTGGTTTTAGTAGCTCGTTGAAATACAAAGTGCTATACGGATATTAAACATGAATATAAGGTGCCCTTTGCTAGCGCAACCTCTGTAAAGGAAATGATTCAATTCAGTTTCACCGTGTTTGAATTGATATAGGGAATCGATTTGCACACCTATATGGCCGTTATCTGCAAACTGTTGGGCTGATGACCTTGCCGTTCAGTCAAAAGATGCTTCCCACAAAAAGATATGTTGTTGCAAAATTTGGTAGAGATCAAATGATTAGGTTAGTCGTAATTTGATTTAAGCTTTTAACATTTGGGTGGCTGCCATTCCGTTTCCATCAAGATGGCGGCGATATAAAACATGACACTGAGGTGCCCTATGCTAGTGCTACCTCTGTACCAAATTTCGTTCAATTCGGTTTTACCGTGTTTGAATTTACAGGGGGAATCGATTTGCACACATACATGGCCACCATCTGCAAACTATTGGGCTGATGACCTTGTAATTTAGTCACAAGACGCTCGCCATATGAGTATGTGACGTTGGAAAATTTGGTAGAGATCGGATGATTAGGTTGGTCGTAATTTGATTTAAGCTTTGAACGTTTGGGTGGCTGCCATTACGTTTTCGTCAAGATGGCGGCAATATAATTCATGACACTGAGGTGCTCTTTGGTGTATTCTTTGGAATACACGGTCAGTCAGAGTTAGCTATTGCTGCTCTTTGATCTATTTTCATTAATTCTTTCTTTTCCCTTTCGCAAACACCAACAGTGATTCCTTACGTCCTATTTTCTCTGTGCCATTGCTTATGTTTTTCGTAAGTTTGTTCTAGATATATATCTTCCATGAACAACCCAGCGGCATCTAGCAGCTAACCCCTGTAGCTCCTCAACATCTCCGAGCTCATGAGGACTTCCTCACTAATCTGCTAGGCGTCGTCTTTGTCGCCAGCTAACATCTCCATGAAGACTGTTTCCTGAAGAAAGATCGCATCTATGAAGAGTCTCTTATTTTTATCATGTTGGTTATAATGATGTACACCCTCTTGTTTAATAACCCCACTCCTTTGCTTCCCCTCCCCTTCCCCTCGTTTTCCTTCTTCCGCCGTGTTCGTGTTCGCTCGTCCTCACTTCTGCGTCAGACGTCAACCATACAGTTGGGGCTCTCTCACGAGCTTGTCTCCTGTACTCGAGAGACATTTTAAATCAGTCGCCATGTCTGCCTTTTAATCATCGGTTACAAGGAACCATCGCCTACTCGACAAAAATGAGCTAAGTACAAACTTCAATGTTTTTCAACGCATTTTAATTGATTTTAAAAGGGCAAAGTGCTTTTAATACAATTTTATAGGCAGTGTGAAAAATTGCAAACTATTGTGCAATAACCGTCTTCAAGATATTTTTTTTCTAGTCATGCTTTAACTATCTAAGCTGGCTTTATAATGTGAAACCCAGTACTTCTTATACTAAATGATTGGGATTACCTTTCCCCTACGAGGGATTTCATTCAAACTACCCACTGTTTATAAAACCTTAGCTTTTTTCCCCGTGGGACCTCTCTTGCCCATTTAACTGTCATCATGGTTCTGGAACATTCCACATGAACCGATATTTCTACAAGTAAAGCAATTTAGTATTTTCCACTCAAATTGGGAATGCTTTTCCTCACTGAAGAATTAACGTCACATTTACTGTTGTTTAAAACCTAATTTGCCTTCCACCGTGGGAATTGTACCTCATCATTCAACCGCAACCTATAAACTTATCAAAGCAATAAACTTGTTCAAGCTAAAATTCAACTAGTGATCTCCACAACTATAAAATATTTCCTTTCATAAACTTTCTGTGCTGCAATAGTGAAATTTTCCTATTCATCAATATATTTCAGTGCAAAACAGTGCCCGTTCAACTATCATCCGCGCCGCATTCGGTTGTGAAAATAAATTTGGCCAGGACGTTTTCCTAAGCATCCTATTTTCCTTCTCCCAAATACCTTTACTAACATAACTTAAATTAAAAATGTCATCTATCTAAAATACTATGAGGCTTCGCTTGCGAGCAAGCGCCCTCCCAAGTTTGCTCAACTTATAACATTGTAATTACTGTTTCAAACAGCGGTAATTTCCGCTTTCTATTTTCTTTTTCGTTCTCCTGTACTATCAGGATTTAATCTATTTGTCTTTAGCTTGTTGGCATGCCAAAAGTGCAGTCAAATAGCGCTTGTAACTTACCTAATTTGTAAAAGTTATAATTACTGCATGATTCATTGTTTTTAAGAGCTTTAAATATTGCAATTTTAAGGGGAGTTTCAATGGCCTATCTTCTTAATGTTAATATTTAATAAATTCATGTTCCTATTTCGTGAAACTACTGGGTAGATTTAAATGAAATCTTATTGCCATAATTAGTGATCAATTCTTAGTACTTTAACACGGGCGTTTGGTTTTTCTACTATTGTGACGATAATAATATTTATTCCTTTAATCTCAAATTTTTCGTCTAAAAGATCTATATATATCTTTTTTTCATAATGTATTTGAGCCAGAACAAAATCCCTGTGTTGAAATCTCATTTACAAGCATAACTACAGGTGGTAAAAATTTGAGACTTCTGTGATAAGAAACAACTGAAAAATATGGAACATTTATGTGCAAAAAGTATGTTCTGAGAATATGCCTTTGTATGTTCTAATTCTCAATGTTTTCTAACGCGCACTACATTATTTAATAAATATTAGACATGTTTGGCAAATAACAAATATCAAGTGATATACATCATTTTAAACGTCAACGTGCCAGCTTTTACAACGTCTACAAATCTGAAAATTGATATTTTTTTTCATATTTTATCACTTGGAACTCTCCTTAAGCACAGTTTAAAAACCTTTGTGGAGGTTTAGGGCTTGTAACAAGTTCAAACTTCTACCCTATTGTTCATAGTAAACTTTTACCTTATTTGGTCTGAGACCTTTAGACTTGTATAACTAACCAAAGAAAAGATTCTTCTAACTTTAAAAGATAAGATTTGGAATCTACAGTACCCGTTCGTCCTGGGGATGCGATGACCCATCTGCTATTACATCGCATTCCTGGATTTCCAGGACAGAGCGGAGTCAAATGAACATCTAGTCAAATAAGGAATGTGTCGGAAATTCAGTTGAAATATCACAAAAGCAGAGGGTAACACGAGATAAAGTATCTCCAGGGTCGTTACGGGTTTAAATTTAATTTAAAAATTGCAAATATAAATGGGCGCCATCAACTGAATCCCTAGCAAACCACATCCTTCCTGGTTAAGCCTTATTTAAGACAAGGAAAGAAATAGGAAAATCACATCATCATCAGATCACATGTAAGATAAAAACAAATTTATTCAACTTTGATAGTCAGACAGACATATTAAACACTCATCCTACCTGAGAGCATGGTCGAATGCCAACGTTAAATTGTCATTGTCCAGAAAATCGAACCATCTCTATTCTACTCAAAGTGTATTTAATCCACATAAAATAGGAAAAATTTCTAAAGTTCTCTTGGGTTCTCAGGATCACCGTAGCACTATGTCTTTGCGTCACTGACATTCGTGATAACTGAGACCTAACTTCTCTTTAAATTAACATCATGAATGTGGATGTAAAAATATTTTTTATCTGTCTAAACACACATATTATAATCACATATTTAAATATCACATAATTTATGGCTTACATGGCATTATTCAAATGCTGAATATGTTAGTAAAATGCTCCTAAACATCGAATAAGTAATTTACACTATTTACACTGTCATTAATAATTGCTTGTTTGTGAATCACAGAAAATCCACTACTCATCTATATATATAAAGCTCAATGTTTGTCTGTCTGTCTGTCTGTTATGTATACAAATCCACACCGTTTCACCGATCTGAACCAAAATTTGTATACTTACCCTTCGGAACCCTGCGGGTAACCCTGTCCACTTGAAATTTCCGACAGACCACCCCATTCCCTGCATTTAGGCCCTTTGTCCCAAATCTACACTGCTTCACCGATCTCAACCAAAATTTGTATACTTACCCTATGTAACCCTGTGAATAACACTGTCCACTTAAAATTTCGGGCAGACCACCCCATTTCCTGCATTTAGGCCCTTTGGCAAACTTCTACACCGTTTCACCGATCCGAACCAAAATTTGTATACCTGCCCTTTGCAACCCTGCGGGTAACCCTGTCCACTTGAAATTTCGGACAGACCACCCCATTCTCTGGATTTAGGCCCTTTGGTCCAAATCTACTCCGTTTCACCGATCAGAACCAAAATTTGTATACTTACCCTTTGGTACCCTACGAGTAACACTGTCTGCTTGAAATTGCGGACAGACCACTCCATTCCCTGCATTTAGGCCCTTTGGCCCAAATCTACACCGTTTCACAGATCTCAACCAAAAGTTGTTATTTACCGTCTGGAACCCTGCGTGTAACACTGTCTGCTTGAAATTTCGGACAGACCACTCCATTCCCTGCATTTAGGCCCTTTGGCACAAATCTACACCGTTTCACCGATCAGAACCAAAATTTGTATACTTAACCTCTGGTACCCTGCGAGTAACACAGTTTGCTTGAAATTGCGGACAGACCACTCCATTCCCTGCATTTAGGCCCCTTGGCTCAAATCTACACCATTTCACCGATCTGAACCAAAATGTGTATACTTACCCTTTGTAACCCTGTGAATATCACTGTCCACCTAAAATTTCGTACAGACCACCCCATTTCCTGCATTTAGGCCCTTTGCCAAAAATCTATATCGTTTCACCGATCCGGACCAAATTTTTTATACTTACCCTTTCGAACCCTGCGGGTAACCCTGTCCACTTGAAATTGCGGACAGATCACCCCATTCCCTGCATTTAGGCCCATTGGCATAAATCTACACCGTTTCACCGATCAGAACCAAAAGGTGTATACTTACCCTTT
Organism: Meconema thalassinum; assembly: GCA_946902985.2. Classification (NCBI taxonomy): domain Eukaryota; kingdom Metazoa; phylum Arthropoda; class Insecta; order Orthoptera; family Tettigoniidae; genus Meconema; species Meconema thalassinum. The sequence goes on from OX336390.1 coordinate 656,513,359, forward strand.
GGTACCCTGCGAGTAACACTGTCTGCTTGAAATTGCGGACAGACCACTCCATTCCCGGAAAGAGGACAGGGTCCGTCCCAAAGGCAATGGAAAAAAGGGGTAAAACCGGACCCGCTCAGGAAACCCTCAGGGTTGCCAGCTCCCGAACTCACCAGCCATGAGGCCTTGAGGATGTAGCACTATCCAGGGTGCCACAGAAGTGGTGGGGCTACACACACCCTGCCTCCTTGAGGGTCTTGAGCAGAAGACATGAGATATTAAGGGAGGCTGACACCTCGAAGAATGAGGCTATCAGGAATGATTAGACAAGGGCCAATTAAGGCGGGAAAGTGAAAGAGTCGCTAGGCCTCGGATACCCTGATACCATCGGGGTCGGAAGAGAACAAGAGTTTGACCAAGGGAGGCTGACAGGAAAGAGAACTGAAAGGAGCCCGGCACCAGTAAGTAGAAGCAATGCCGGACTCAGCTGGGGTCCCGTGGTTGCAAACCCACGTCCCACAAGTTGTGAGACCCTGGTGGGTGGAGGGGGAAGGGGGTGGGAGCAGGTGTGAGAATAGCTTGCTGATTCATCGCGAGGTGACATGAGAGAAATGTCCAGACCCCGCCGTGTTACCTGGTATTGCTGACTATGCTGATGTTCATATTGCGTCTTTGCTCAAACCACTGTAGTGTTACGAAAGAATGAGTGATTCACCGGTCAATGTGAATAGGACCGGGAACCCCCCACCCGAACGTCTGTCATCATAATAATATCGTCATCATCTGCGATATTCTCAGGTTCGTGCAGCTTGGACCCGAGCAGTACTCGATAAGCTCTTTCACTACACGCATCGAGTATAGGCCTAAGCCAGAAAATAACGTTCAGACATTGGAAGACATCGAAGGTAGAAATCTGAATTACCTATATCAGATTTAAAATTACACCATGTTCGTTTAGTAGTCATTTTTCATTACCTTATTATTATCATAAGGGCAAATGACCTAGATGTTACGCCCAATATACCACTAATCACCACACACAATAACTCTTCATCGCCTGTGAATTTTGAAATATTTCATTCTACCACGGTAGTTTGCAAGTTTGTCGTGTCAATTCAACAGTAGTTTTCATTACCATCCTCATCAAAAGGGCGAATGACCTAGATGTTACGTCCATTATACTACTAAGTAACACCACAGTCTTCATCGCCTGCGATTTTTATTAAAATCTGTATTTCCATTAGATTGTAAGTTTGATATACCCGTTCAGTAGTAGTCGTATTGACAGGCCATGCCAAAGGAGAAGATATCTTCATTCCCCGAATTCCTATGATCCCTACTGATATGCCTTTTGATTTCAAGCGAGTGCAATTCCCTGCACGTCTTGCATTTGCAATGACTATAAACAAGGCCCAAGGACAGTCGCTCAAGGTAGCAGGCCTTAATCTGGAAAGTCCATGCTTCTCTCATGATCAGTTATACGTAGCTTGCTCAAGAGTGGGCACACCTAAACATTTATTTATTTATACACCAGAGGGGAAAAACAAGGAATATCGTTTATCCTAACGCACTCCATTAATTTCAATGTTAGCTACAAACATGTTAGTATTTATTAAATAACAACTGCGAAGTGAGATGAAACATTTCTCTGAAGTTCAACCATTACATCGTATATTAGGCCGTGTTACTTTGCGTGTCATCTGTCTAGGATACTATTTAATCTACTGTTACTGTATTCATTTATGCCAATGATCTGGTTCCTCTTCTTGAGAACCTGCACCGAAACATGTAAACCGGTCACGTAGAAAATTCACAGCGAGTGTTATGGTATATCGTACATCTCTTTTCTATTTTATTCCTTTCATTCCATTAAAGTATCAATTTTTCCCATTCGTTGATAAGTTATATGTACCAGTAGTCGTTTCTATGTTCATCATCACTATGTAGAAGATGTTTTGCGTCAGAAGAAAAGACAACTGGATGCTCAGGAACGTTAACGATATATCGACTGAGAAATCTGGAAGCTTCTCTTGGAGGAATTGCTTCAGACATTTATCGTACAGTTTAAACCTTAACAAGACGAAACTTTTAACCAGATAGCGATCTAAGTGGGAGCTCTTTGGCAAAAAATAATCAATTCTTTCCCGAAATGTGAGTCCTAAAAATAACTTTTTCTATTATTTTCTAAGTTTCATATATCAGTTATGTAGTAATTTTCAATATCATCCTGATCAGTAGGGCAAATTACCTAGATGTTACGCCCTCAACGTCATTGGGGACAAATGACGTAGATTTTAAGTCCATTATATTTCTAATCACCACCACATATAGTCTTCTACGACTGAGATGTCACGAATTCTGGGACAGCTAACGACATATCTCGACTCGGATTAAAGACAAATATCACGAGAATGATCATTATTTTACAGAGCCTTCCCATAGTGACTTAAGTATACACATTGTCACTGGGTTTGATAATGTAAGAAATGAATACATAAATAAATATAATTTATGACGTTGAGTGTTAAGGAGACTGAAATATTATCATCATTCCACCGGGTGAAGCCGGGTACTACTGCTAGATGGTTATAATAATCATCATCATCAAAATTAAATATTTCTCACATTAGTTCTCATTTTAAAATTCAATATATTCAAGTCAGAATAATTAATTCATTATCATCAAATCATTTAAGTGAATATTATAATCATCAATCCTTTATGCTCTCTAATTATTCACAAAATCTCATTTCATCATCTCTTTCAGATTAAATCATCTTAAATCATCAATATAAATTGTTTAATTCATTAACTCAAGTTGCAATTCTTCAAATCATTCAAATCATATCTCTCAATTAAATTTATTTAAATCCATTTAAATTTATTAATCATCAGCTTCTTTAGTTAATTATCACCTTCTAATTCAGTTATTCATCATCTATTTAATCATCTATTAATTTATTTAAATCAGCTTATTTATTCAATCTTTAATTCATCCATCTATTTAATTCATTGATCTATTCCAAAATTTAAATTATCAACTTATTTTAATTTTATTCTTCTGGTTATTTAGATTTTTATTATTTCATTTAGTCATTCTGATTTTTATTTCATTAGGTCAGATCATTAATATGCTTAAACTTCAGATTATTATTTCATTAATTATTATTATCAGAAAATATTGTATTATCAACTCTATTTATTTGTTTAATTTCCTAACAAATTGTTTAATATGGTTTATAGAACGTTGTCTTACAGTTATATCACTTCCAAGTTATATCTCGTATTCAATTATCATGCCAAAAAATATTATTGCCTTCATAAATTCACGTTGGATCTCACTATCCGCAACTACATTATATATTCTCACTTAATCAAATATCACATTTGAATACCACAATTATTCCACAAAACTCCATAAATATTCAGCGCACAGCATGAATCTCAAAATTATGCTAGACTGGGTTCGACAACCTCATGTCTGCTTCAAAATACATTAGCAATATTGCAACTTCCACTTGGCAACTTCCACAAAATGCCTATCACAAACTTCATTTAACCACGTTGCATGATCTACAAAAAATATAACTGGCTTGAAATTATCAACGCACACAATCTCCAATAACTGTAATCAATCTGATCACATATAGACAACTTCTTAAACAATTAGGAAAAATATTACCTTAGTAATCGAAATCAAATTCAAAATCTGCTTTTAAATAGCATAAATTCTCTCAAAATTCTCATAATTCACTTCACAGAAAAACACCAATGTGCTATAATCTCTCACATCAAAATATGCAATACTGATCTGCCTTAAAATAAATCTGACCATTAATGATTCATCTTACAAGATGCAATTACATTAAATCCTTCTCAAAGGTATCAAACTCAATCATAAAAATTATCAAAAGCATCGGCTGTATCAGCTGTTAACTGAAAGTACTCTCAAAAGAGTATAGCAACAAAATATTGGATTGGCAAACAAGAATTACAAATGTAACCCTGCTGACATTTATTTCTAATTTATTTAACAAAATTCGACTGATATGTGACTAGTAGTTTCTTGTTTGATCCTCTTAGAATCTCAAGTACACTCGGATGATAAAAATGAGTTCCTCAATGGCAAGTAAGATGAGTATCCATCACACAATCGTATAAATACGAAAGGCCTTGCCCCGTCGTCTAACATGATAATGCCCTGAACGATGGGTAAAGATGTGTACCACCACGCAATCGTATAAATACGAAAGGCCCCATCTCGCCGTCTAATGAGTGAATGTACCAGATTGGAATCAACAAGTCTCTAGTTGTCACATAAAAGCGATATTCATTCACTTGAGTGAATAACATCTTAATATCTCCAAACAATCCAATGGAAAAATCCCTACTGATGAATAATACACACTCGCTAGTATGCAATGAACTGACGAAGTAATTTAAATAATCCAATTGCAGATCACGAGTTCGAAATACTCGCCACAAAAAAATAACTATCCAAGAAAAATATCCTTACTGGAAAATGTCTAAAAACCAAACATCTGCTTAATAAAGCCAACCAATGGTGAGAATTTCGTATAATGGTGCCTGCCATATCATATGGGGACGCCATATTCTAGCAAAATTTTGGAGCAAATAATGTTTAAGCCATGTCTAAATAATCGTAGAACTCCTACTAGAAATATATATATACAAGTATGCCCAGTGTTCATGAAAATATCATATCAGAAAGTGATAACTCTTACAGTACCTTCTCATATCAGCTGTTATTATATTTCAAAGATCGTCGATTATCCTCGTGTGTAATAAATTTCTCGAAAGATCGACGTAAATATCGTTTCACCCACGCAAAAACGATCGCCTTCATATCCCAAGTGAATCAGCTGTTAGACCTCCTCTTCTTCAGGAATCGAATCCATCGCTCCGTGGTGCCATCGCGTCTCTGTCTTCGTTTACTCCGACATGATGAACTGCATGTTATCCATAACGTATACTGTCCAAATTCTTACGTAAAAGTTCATAAAAGCAGCGTACCCCATATTCTTCTTCTATGTTACGCCACTGTCCCATACAATGTTCGGTTTGCTTGTTAAAAGTTCAATCTCCACAGCGATTAAGTCTCACTTGCAGAAAATAAATTTTATTTATGAGAGTGTATAAGTTTTTGAAACACCCTGTAGCTGTGTTCGTACTCGATATTTTATGACAATTCATGAAAAAGAATTCTATTAATGCACGTGCCAATGTTCATAAGTGCATATACTTGTAACATTTCGTTTGCTTAAAAGCGTTAATGTTAGCTTGACCCCATGGTCGCTCTACATGTTCCGTTATGAAATGCATAGTCGTAATGTCATTTGAATATCTAAGTTCATTTGAAGTTCACTATTGCAGTATATTACAACTATCTGCCTGCACAATTCTATTACTGAATACAAGTCCCAACTCAATGTTGTAACTGAATGTTGAAATGAAGTTCAGATTCTTTAATGTTGCCTGCGTATAAAAGTCGGAACTAGCCCGCTCGGATCTACTGCACTGTTCCAGAATGATCTACGCTTAGAGCCGGCCTCGCCATGCCGCTTCGCTGTACTGTTCTGCGTTACAAAATGCATCTCGAAATAAAGTTCTCAAACTGGTATTATAATGCTGTTCTGACCCCGGCGTTTCTCCTGCTTACACGGCCCGTACAGCTTGCCTCGTAACCGGTCCTCGCCGCCTACCGTGCGTTGCTTGCCTTGACTCACTGACCTACTTCCTGCTCTCTGCTTGGTGAAGTAATACTGTCGCCTTCACTTTACGTAACAAGTGCTATGCACCGCTCAACTCTGCCGTACGCTCTGCGCATGTGTTCTACTCAGCCCTGACGACTGAACTCGACTAATGTCTCTAGACTCCGTTGACCAGCTCCTACCTGGCGCTGTCACGTGATGCTCCCCCACCTTCTACGGTCGTGCGTCACAAGTATAATCTCGACCACCATCATCTCGGCTATTAAGTTATACAATAACTTAAGGGATTATCTGTCTTTCTTCAAGTTATTACCATATATAATGCTTGACATTTCTTCTCTTCTGAGATGATATAATACTATGCTCCATTAAGATCTTAATAAAACTTCATATTTCCTCCCATAATTCCATCTGTTTGACTGGCAGTGCCTTCTTGATCCTTGGCCTTCTACGTCATTTCCTAGCATTCTTCTCGACTCGATGTGAGCGCTTTCTTTACAATTTTTCCCATAAATCTAAACTACGGCTTAATGTCAGCTGGCGTAGCCGATAGCCTCAACTGGGTATCGGGTACATCTCTCCCGTACATCTCCTTTTTTTAAATCAGGATTGAGAAAAAAATACACTCTCAGGCATTCTATACACAACATATGTACACGATAGCTCTACAATCCTCTCATTCAGCATAATGATACTTTCTAATGCTAGCTGCGTTAAAAGTCCCCACAACTTCATTAGTATCCATTCCCTCGATGTACTATATCTCCTTAAATTAGATCCTCTTCTTTGATTTGCTCTCAACAATGATGATTGATTTCCAATGATTAGTATCCTGATTCTACAATACTTTGTCGTTTATTTCTTCCTTCTGCACTCGTGCTTGCTCGATTGATATCTCTAGTTATCTCTTCGGGTGGTGCACTAGGCTGTCTACTTTCTTGCCTTGATCTCCCATATTCTCGATTGTCTTGTCTTTCATTTGGATCATTTCTTCTGCTATCCTGCCTATCGTTCTGATTAGACCTTTGACCTTGGTTGCAGTTGTATCTACCACGATATCTATTATTGTATCTATTCCTATTTTGGTATCTGGAATTCTGATCATAGTTCCTGTATCTACTGTTTCTTGCGTCCTGATCGTATGGCCTCTCATATGGTCCTCGATATCGATCTTTCCCGCGAAGGTTGTGAATATTACCTCTATTCCCTTCGTTCCTTCTGTTTCCCCAGGAATCTCTTCTATCCGTCTGTGCTGCGTTATCGACAACTACCGCATTCACCTCTTGCGTGTTTCGATTATCGTTCCTTGCAGTTCTGGGTGTAATTTGAGCGCTTGTGTAATCTAATCGTCGTAAGATATCGTCATAGTGCTCAAGTGTGTTCGCTCCCGATGCTATGAGTGATCGTTGTACCTCAATTGGCAACTGTCTTGCTATAGCTTGCAAAAGCTCTTCTTCTGGCAATGGAGGAATCAAAAACTGTAACTTAGCCAATTGCGAATTAAAGTAATTAGCATAATGCGTTGGATGTCACGTAGAGTAACGCTTCGAATACATTTCTGCTCTTACGTTCAGCTGATCCTCTGCATTCCAAAATCTCCTTAAGAATGCTATGGCAAATTGTTCCATATTCGCAAAATTGCTCCTGAATGCGCGAAACCAAGTTAACGCAGGCCCGTCTAAGGCGCGTTCGACTATCCTTAGTTCTCTCTCCTTGGCTACTCTATGTTCCGCCATGTAATCGCGAATATCCCTCAGAAATTCGACTGGTGTGACTCCTGTGTTCCCTGAAAACTTCCTTGGCTTATCATCGAGATTTCTGATGATGGTCACTGGACCTGAGTATCGTTCACTCGTACCAAACGTACTCCTATTCGAATTCGGATTCTCTTGAGGGGTTGAACTAGCCCTTTCGAATGTTACATTCTGTTGCGTTTGACGGTCTTCTCCCACGCTAACCTCTTGATTGTTCATACTGCGGTCTGTCGGTGTCTGATTTATCGATACTTCCCCCGTTGTAACATTCTGACTTGTGAAACTATGTATTATAGATTCTAGTTTAGTCATCCTATCTTCTGTTCGTTTTTCTACGGTCTTGACCTTAGTCTCCAAATCATCTAACGACGTAACATTCTGCGTTCTGTTACTCTCTTCTAAATCGTTCTTTAATTTGTCTATCTTATCTTCGCATGTAGTCTTTACTGACGCGACTTGTTCCTTTAACTGATCAACATCTGTCCTAAACTGAGTTGAATCTATCTTCATCGCTTCCTTATTCTCAGTAAATCTCTTTTCCAAGTTCGCCATACCTGCGATTAATTTCTCGTCCAACCCTGCACGTTTTTCTTTTGCTTCGGCATCGACCTCACTATACCGTTCTTCCACTATTGCACCGACTCTATTATTGAATAAAGCTAAGTTTTCATTAACCTTTTGCTCTATATCATCATCAATTTTCCTAATGTCTATCTGCAATTGGTTTTCTAAGGATTTCAAGTTAGAATTAACCTCTCCTAAGACTTCCTCTTTAACGGTCCCAATTACTGACTTTAAACCTTTGATTTCATTACCTAGATTCATTTCAAGACCTTTGATTTTAGTTTCGAAAGATACTTCGGTAGACCACTCTTGTATTTTGCCTACATCTGCCACTAAACCATCAATGTCGAATCTTAATTTCGATACATCTGATTTAATATCTTTCTGTACAGACATAACATCTGTTCTCAAATTAAGAATGTTTTCTTCTTCTCTAATTTCTAAATCAACAATATTTTTTCTTAACATTTGCACATTTTTCTCTCCTTTCATTTCTACTGCTTTTATATCTAATTGTAAAGCCTTAAAGATTTCATCATTCTTTAACGTTAATCTATTCTCCAAACTAGTTAAATTGTTTTTCAACTCTGTGTTATTCTTTTCACTTCGAGCTTGTAATCTAGTTTCTAATAATTTAAAACTATCCTTTAAGTTAGCTTCATTACTGGTTTGTAGTCTAGTCTCTAATGACTTCAATTCACCTTTACGATTAGACTGTAATCTATCCTCCAATAATTTCAATTCATCTTTACTATTTGACTGTAACCTAGTCTCTAATGACTTTAAATTATCTTCATTACTAGTCTGTAATAATTGCACATTTTCTTTACATCTAGCTTCTAACCTAGCTTCTGAATCATTTATCTGCTCTTTAACTTCTGTTTCCATTTTAGAAATAGTTACTGCAATACTAGACATGCCATTCTGTAACTCTCCTAACACCTTAGCTAAATCTTCCGGTAACATAATTATATCTTTTCAATAAACGTTTTATTCAGAGACGTTAGACAACAACACATCACAATGTATCAATTCCTGCTTTCACTTGGGTATAAGAAAAATGACTTATAACTAAACATGATATAACACTAATATGATTAACATGATCACTGGAATGGGCATACAAGTATATTGTCTGACTAAGTTTAATAAATTTTATAACATCATTAAATGAAATTGAGATCAATCTCTTCGTAATCCAAATCTGATGTGATTCCATAGAATAAACAAAATCGAAGCCCCACAGATGGGTAAAGCCAATTCTCCCTCTCTCTCTCTGTACCCATTCGTCCTGGGGATGCGATGACCCATCTGCTATTACATCGCATTCCTGGATTTCCAGGACAGAGCGGAGTTAAATGAACATCTAGTCAAATAAGGAATGTGTCGGAAATTCAGTTGAAATATCACAAAAGCAGAGGGTAACACGAGATAAAGTATCTCCCGGGTCGTTACGGGTTTAAATTTAATTTAAAAAATGCAAATATAAATGGGCGCCATCAACTGAATCCCTAGCAAACCACATCCTTCCTGGTTAAGCCTTAATTAAGACAAGGAAAGAAATAGGAAAATCACATCATCATCAGATCACAAGTATGATAAAAACAAATTTATTCAACTTTGATAGTCAGACAGACATATTAAACACTCATCCTACCTGAGAGCATGGTCGAATGCCAACGTTAAATTGTCATTGTCCAGAAAATCGAACCATCTCTATTCTACTCAAAGTGTATTTAATCCACATAAAATAGGAAAAATTTCTAAAGTTCTCTTGGGTTCTCAGGATCACCGTAGCACTATGTCTTTGCGTCACTGACATTCGTGATAACTGAGACCTAACTTCTCTTTACATTAACATCATGAATGTGGATGTAAAAATATTTTTAATCTGTCTAAACACACATATTATAATCACATATTTAAATATCACATAATTTATGGCTTACATGGCATTATTCAAATGCTGAATATGTTAGTAAAATGCTCCTAAACATCGAATAAGTAATTTACACTATTTACACTGTCATTAATAATTGCTTGTTTGTGAATCACAGAAAATCCACTACTCATTGGTTATAATAATCATCATAATCAAAATTAAATATTTCTCACATTAGTTCTCATTTTAAAATTCAATATATTCAAGTCAGAATAATTAATTCATTATCATCAAATCATTTAAATGAATATAATAATCATCAATTCTTTATGCTCTCTAATTATTCACAAAATCTCATTTCATCATCTCTTTCAGATTAAATCATCTTAAATCATCAATATAAATTGTTTAATTCATTAACTCAAGTTGCAATTCTTCAAATCATTCAAATCATATCTCTCAATTAAATTTATTTAAATCCATTTAAATTTATTAATCATCAGCTTCTTTAGTTAATTATCACCTTCTAATTCAGTTATTCATCATCTATTTAATCATCTATTAATTTATTTAAATCAGCTTATTTATTCAATCTTTAATTCATCCATCTATTTAATTCATTGATCTATTCCAAAATTTAATTTATCAACTTATTTTAATTTTATTCTTCTGGTTATTTAGATTTTTATTATTTCATTTAGTCATTCTGATTTTTATTTCATTAGGTCAGATCATTAATATACTTAAACTTCAGATTATTATTTCATTAATTATTATTATCAGAAAATATTGTATTATCAACTCTATTTATTTGTTTAATTTCCTAACAAATTGTTTAATATGGTTTATAGGACGTTGTCTTACAGTTTTATCACTTCCAAGTTATATCTCGTATTCAATTATCATGCCAAAAATATTATTGCCTTCATAAATTCACGTTGGATCTCACTATCCGCAACTACATTATATATTCTCACTTTATCAAATATCACATTTGAATACCACAATTATTCCACAAAACTCCATACATATTCAGCGCACAGCATGAATCTCAAAATTATGCTAGACTGGGTTCGACAACCGCATGTCTGCTTCAAAATACATTAGCAATATTGCAACTTCCACTTGGCAACTTCCACAAAATGCCTATCACAAACTTCATTTAACCACGTTGCATGATCTACAAAAAATATAACTGGCTTGAAATTATCAACGCACACAATCTCCAATAACTGTAATCAATCTGATCACATATAGACAACTTCTTAAACAATTAGGAAAAATATTACCTTAGTAATCGAAATCAAATTCAAAATCTGCTTTTAAATAGCATAAATTCTCTCAAAATTCTCATAATTCACTTCACAGAAAAACACCAATGTGCTATAATCTCTCACATCAAAATATGCAATACTGATCTGCCTTAAAATAAATCTGACCATTAATGATTCATCTTACAAGATGCAATTACATTAAATCCTTCTCAAAGGTATCAAACTCAATCATAAAAATTATCAAAAGCATCGGCTGTATCAGCTGTTAACTGAAAGTACTCTCAAAAGAGTATAGCAACAAAATATTGGATTGGCAAACAAGAATTACAAATGTAACCCTGCTGACATTTATTTCTAATTTATTTAACAAAATTCGACTGATATGTGACTAGTAGTTTCTTGTTTGATCCTCTTAGAATCTCAAGTACACTCGGATGATAAAAATGAGTTCCTCAATGGCAAGTAAGATGAGTATCCATCACACAATCGTATAAATACGAAAGGCCTTGCCCCGTCGTCTAACATGATAATGCCCTGAACGATGGGTAGAGATGTGTACCACCACGCAATCGTATAAATACGAAAGGCCCCATCTCGCCGTCTAATGAGTGAATGTACCAGATTGGAATCAACAAGTCTCTAGTTGTCACATAAAAGCGATATTCATTCACTTGAGTGAATAACATCTTAATATCTCCAAACAATCCAATGGAAAAATCCCTACTGATGAATAATACACACTCGCTAGTATGCAATGAACTGACGAAGTAATTTAAATAATCCAATTGCAGATCACGAGTTCGAAATACTCGCCACAAAAAAATAACTATCCAAGAAAAATATCCTTACTGGAAAATGTCTAAAAGACCAAACATCTGCTTAATAAAGCCAACCAATGGTGAGAATTTCGTATAATGGTGCCTGCCATATCATATGGGGACGCCATATTCTAGCAAAATTTTGGAGCAAATAATGTTTAAGCCATGTCTAAATAATCGTAGAACTCCTACTAGAAATATATATATACAAGTATGCCCAGTGTTCATGAAAATATCATATCAGAAAGTGATAACTCTTACAGTACCTTCTCATATCAGCTGTTATTATATTTCAAAGATCGTCGATTATCCTCGTGTGTAATAAATTTCTCGAAAGATCGACGTAAATATCGTTTCACCCACGCAAAAACGATCGCCTTCATATCCCAAGTGAATCAGCTGTTAGACCTCCTCTTCTTCAGGAATCGAATCCATCGCTCCGTGGTGCCATCGCGTCTCTGTCTTCGTTTACTCCGACATGATGAACTGCATGTTATCCATAACGTATACTGTCCAAATTCTTACGTAAAAGTTCATAAAAGCAGCGTACCCCATATTCTTCTTCTATGTTACGCCACTGTCCCATACAATGTTCGGTTTGCTTGTTAAAAGTTCAATCTCCACAGCGATTAAGTCTCACTTGCAGAAAATAAATTTTATTTATGAGAGTGTATAAGTTTTTGAAACACCCTGTAGCTGTGTTCGTACTCGATATTTTATGACAATTCATGAAAAAGAATTCTATTAATGCACGTGCCAATGTTCATAAGTGCATATACTTGTAACATTTCGTTTGCTTAAAAGCGTTAATGTTAGCTTGACCCCATGGTCGCTCTACATGTTCCGTTATGAAATGCATAGTCGTAATGTCATTTGAATATCTAAGTTCATTTGAAGTTCACTATTGCAGTATATTACAACTATCTGCCTGCACAATTCTATTACTGAATACAAGTCCCAACTCAATGTTGTAACTGAATGTTGAAATGAAGTTCAGATTCTTTAATGTTGCCTGCGTATAAAAGTCGGAACTAGCCCGCTCGGATCTACTGCACTGTTCCAGAATGATCTACGCTTAGAGCCGGCCTCGCCATGCCGCTTCGCTGTACTGTTCTGCGTTACAAAATGCATCTCGAAATAAAGTTCTCAAACTGGTATTATAATGCTGTTCTGACCCCGGCGTTTCTCCTGCTTACACGGCCCGTACAGCTTGCCTCGTAACCGGTCCTCGCCGCCTACCGTGCGTTGCTTGCCTTGACTCACTGACCTACTTCCTGCTCTCTGCTTGGTGAAGTAATACTGTCGCCTTCACTTTACGTAACAAGTGCTATGCACCGCTCAACTCTGCCGTACGCTCTGCGCATGTGTTCTACTCAGCCCTGACGACTGAACTCGACTAATGTCTCTAGACTCCGTTGACCAGCTCCTACCTGGCGCTGTCACGTGATGCTCCCCCACCTTCTACGGTCGTGCGTCACAAGTATAATCTCGACCACCATCATCTCGGCTATTAAGTTATACAATAACTTAAGGGATTATCTGTCTTTCTTCAAGTTATTACCATATATAATGCTTGACATTTCTTCTCTTCTGAGATGATATAATACTATGTTCCATTAAGATCTTAATAAAACTTCATATTTCCTCCCATAATTCCATCTGTTTGACTGGCAGTGCCTTCTTGATCCTTGGCCTTCTACGTCATTTCCTAGCATTCTTCTCGACTCGATGTGAGCGCTATCTTTACAATTTTTCCCATAAATCTCAACTACGGCTTAATGTCAGCTGGCGTAGCCGATAGCCTCAACTGGGTATCGGGTACACTACCAAGTGTTAAGTTTCCAAAGTTTATATTTATTGTTTCAATAAATTTGTTATTTTCATTTGTTCTTTATCGTTTCCGTCAGAATTACGAGTAGGCAGGACCTTCACTTCCCTGATTCTTCCTTTAAGCTTAAACTCTTTTTCCCAATCTTTAAAACAACAAGGCTCTTACTACTTGTTGCATTTAACTCAAAACTGCAAATAACATGTTTAAAGTTTCTCTTAGCTGTCATAGCTAATTTTAATAAGCCAGTAAGGCAAATATAGCTAGCTCTGCAAGCTTCCTATTTGTCGAGATTCTCTCTCTGACTTATGGTTTGTTTTCAAAAGTCAAGTTTTTCCTATGTCCTAAACTTTTAGTCGGCACTCTGCTGGGTAAAAGCTTAGCCTTTCTTAAGTGCAACAATTGGTATTCTTATAAAAGTTGTCAAGAAAACCAGTAAAATTATTACTAAAGGCATTCATACTGCTGTATCGCTTCCCTCTCAGGGAGCATTGGGTTGGTCTGACGGAGATCCAACATTGCCCTGAAATGAAATATTATACCAAATTCAAATCTTTCAAGCATTCTTGAATGCATCATAAAAATAACCTTTCTGAAGTGAAAATTAGTACGTTCTTTCCTTATGGCATACTTTGCCTTGCGAGACTGCCACCCTTCCCCATAGTACTGAAATACCGGCTCGGGAGTGAAAGTGCAATCGCTGAGCGCTTGCAGGCAACCTCAATTCACGCTACGCTCTCTACTTGCCTGAAACAGGCCCCCGCTAAAGCTAGGTTCCTCTTAAGATTTGTACAGTAGATTTTCGTTCCATTTTATTAATTTACTTCAATTTTTGTGGTGGATTCTCTTCCTATCTACCAATACTTTTCTCCAAACCGAAACCCATCTCCTTTTCTCTTTTATCATCATCCCTTAGGTAGCGTTAATCCTAAGCTAAAACCTACCCACTCTTTGCTAGTGCTAGCTCTGTACCAAATTTCGTTCAATTCGGTTTCACAGTATTTGAATTGAGAGTGGGAATCGATTTGCACATATACATGGCCGTTATCTGCAAACTATTGGGCTGATGATCTTGTAGATTGGTCAAAATATGCTTCCCACATAAAGGTATGCAATTGCAAAATTTGGTAGATATCAGATGATTAGGTAGGTCGTAATTTGATTCTAGCTTTTAACATTTGGGTGGCCGTCATTACGTTTCCGTTAAGATAGTGGCAATATAAAAATGACACTGAGGTGCCGTTTGCTAGTGCTAACACTTTACCAAATTTTGTTCAATTCAGTTTCACCGTGTTTGAATAGATAGGGGGAATCGATTTGCACACAACCATGGCCGCCATCCGCAAAGTATTGGGCTGATGACCTTGTAGTTTGGTCAAATGATTCTTCATACATAAAGGTATAAGATTGAAAACTTTGGTAGAGATCAGATGATTTCATTGGTCGTAATTTGATTTAAGCTTTTAACATTTGGGTGGCCGCCATTACGTTTTCGTCAACATGGCGACAATATAAAACATGACACTGAGGTGTCCTTTGCTAGTGCTACCTCTGTAACAAATTTCGTTCAATTCGGTTTCACCGTGTTTGAATTGATAGGGGGAATCGATTTGCACACATACATGGCCGCCATCTGCAAACTATTGGTCTGATTACCTTGTAGTTTAGTCAAATGACGCTCACCATGTAAATATATTTTGTTGCAATGTTTGGTGGAGATCGGATAATTAGGTTAGTCGTTATTTGATTTAAGCTTTGCACATTTGGGTGGCCGCAATTACGTTTCCGTCAAGATGGCGGCGTTATAAAGCATGGCACTGAGGTGCCCTTTGCTAGTTCTACCTCTGTACCAAATTTCATTCAATTCAGTTTCACCATGTTCGAATTGATAGGGGGGGGGGGGGGGAGATATTCAGAGTACACACTCACACACACACCGACTCACACACACACACAGACACTAATTTTTTGGCCCTGTGTAGACCTCATAAGTCTACTTTCATTCTTTTTTGCAAAAATTGAAAGTAAGCTAAAAATTAAAGCTGGAAACGGGAATGAGTTGGACACGGGAAAATAAAATAAACCACTGAGAACGAATGCGGGCGTACTGGACAACATCAAAGCTCGATGTATAAGATAGTTGGAATGACGCGGTCAATACATGGCCGATACAATATGATAGAAGTATTGATCATTCAATTTCGCTAATCGGCCAACTAGGGACCACGATAAGCCTCATTTTACATTCTGGCATTTGCTCATTTTTTTCTTGATCCACATTGCCTTCATGAGCTCACTGTGTTTAGCACGACGTTCCTCTGTCCATTTCGCACCAGTTGTCCGTTTTTCGTCCCGGAAAGTCCCAAACGTCTTGATGGCTGCTCTATAAAGATTTCGGTCTTGTGCATCTTCTGCTCGTATCCCCATTTCTTTCAGATCTTTCTGTACGTTAACATACCATGGCATTGTCGTTTTTGGTTTTGAGTCGAATATACTGAAGATACGTTTCGTCCATCGGGAATCGATCATCCGTCGCATATGACCGTAGAAGCAAACTCTGCGTTTTCGCATTGTGTCTGTGATCTTCTCTATCCTCGAGTAAATTTCTTGCCTGGATTTTCTGATGTAGATGCCATTTTTGTAGTATGGGCCAAGTATGATGTGTAGGATCTTTCTTTCTTTTCTCTCTAACTTCGCGAGCAAACATTTCTCGAATAGGATAAGGCATTCAGATGCATATAGCGGTACTGGTTTGATGACAGTATGAATATTATTATTATTATTAATAATAATAATAATAATGGTGTGAGGCACCCGGAGAGGTCTTTCAAATTGACGCTCATAGGTGGTCTTCACCCCATGATGTTATGACATAAAGATGCAACAATCATCTAGTGCCTGATAATAGGGAATTATCATGCATGGTCAAAATCTCACTGTTTATCCAGGATTTGAACTCGTGGACCTTAGGAGCAGACTCTAGTACTATAACCAATTTGTTTACAGAAACATGATGGCCAAGTCTCTGAATGAGAACACAGAAGATGCACCAAGTTCTTCGATGAATACGTCAATGGTGCCTTCGCCTGAACGTGGTTATCTGGACTGAGATCGATGCGTGGTAAACAAGGGAACATCACGTGGCGAGATCACATTCAACTCCTTTCTTCTCAATGGTCCCAATATACGTGAATGACAACATTCCCCTGCCATGTTGTACCGTTGCCAATGCGTCGTTCCGAAGACAAATAGCGGTTGGTGGACGGGTGAGCTAAGGGTCAACAGCATACTTACCCCCTGAGCAGATCGTGCCAAGAAGCTTCTCTCTATTCAACACCACAGCATTTGGGATTAAGACCTTACAGCAAGCACTGGTTACCAGATGTTAGTTAGTTAATTAGTATATTTGTTTGTCTAAGGGGCTGGTTACAGGGGTAGGCCATCTCCAAACTCAGCCCTTTCCTGAAAAGTGACTTTTGTTGACGCCTCTGTTATCTTCAATGAAATTATTTAGATCGTAGGCTTTCGCGGCCGGTTTCTAGGCTTAGAGGATGGAGTCACATCGCGTATCGGTAATTGTTTCCTGACGTTTTGGCTGTCATTGCGGCAACCTTAATCATTGGTGGGTACTAGTTGGTGTCCGTACTCAAACTGACGGTTATTGCCAGACAGACGCGTCTATATTCTCATGCCATTGATTTGCGATAGCAACGGGAGAAGAGACTGGTGCCTCAATAGAGGCTCCTTCTACTCTATTCCTAGTATGATTGGGGTATTATTATTTTAAACGAGGAGTAGTTATTATTTTATTTGAATTTTTTTGGGGATACATTAAAATTAAGGAAAATCATTCCAAAAAATATTTAATTACTTTCACGTGAAATATTGCTAGTAGTTGAGTGGTTGATTATTTGTTCTTGGGTAGTTACGATGAAAACAAGATGTTCAGTAAAGAACATATAGCCTACTTTCTCCTAAAGGCATGGGTAATTTTATAACTCTTTGTCCTTTTCAAGGAGTATAATTGAATGTTGGTTGTAGTAGCTTGTTGAAATACAACGTGTTATACGGATATTAAACATGAATATGAGGTGCCCTTTGCTAGTGCTACCTCTGTAAAAAAAATCATTCAATTCGGTTTCACCGTGTTTGAATTGATATGGGGAATGGATTTGCACACATACATGGCCGCTATTTGCAAACTATTGGGCTGATGACCTTGTAGTCAGTCATAAGATGCTTTCCACAAAAAGGCATGTTGTTGCAAAATCTGGTAGAGATCAAATTATTAGGATGGTCGTAATTTGATTTAAGCTTTTAACATTTGGGTGGCCGTCATTCCATTTCCGTCAAGATGGCGGCGATACAAAACATGACACTGAGGTGCCCTTTGCTAGTGCTACCTCTGTACCAAATTTCGTTCAATTTGGTTTAACCGTGTTTGAATTGAAAGGGGGAATCGATTTGCACACATACTTGGCCACCATCTGCAAACTATTGGGCTGATGATCTTGCAGATTGGTCAGAATATGCTTCCCACATAAAGATATTTAGTTGCAAAATTTGGTAGAGACTAGATTATTAGGTTGGTCGTAATTATATTATAGCTTTTAACATTTGGGTGGCCGCGATTACGTTTCCGTCAAGATGGCGGTGATATAAAACATGACACTGAGGTGCCCTATGCTAGTGCTACCTCTGTACCAAATTTCGTTCCATTCGGTTTCACCGTGTTCGAATTAATAGGGGAAATCGATTTTCACACAAAGATGGCCGCCATCCGCAAAATATTAGGCTAATAACCTATTAGTTTGGTAAAAGGATGCTCCCTCCATAAAGGTATGTTGATGCAAAATTTGGTAGAGATCGAATGATTAGGTTAATCGTAATTTGATTTAAGCTTTGAACATTTGTGTGGCCGCCATTACGATTCCGTCAAAATGGTGGCGATATAAAATATGACACTGAGGTGCCCTTTCCTAGTGCTACCTCCGTACCAAATTTTGTTCCATTCGGTTTCACCGTGTTCGAATTAATAGGGGAATCGATTTTGACACAAAGATGGCCGCCATCCGCAAACTATTAGGCTAATGACCTATTAGATTGGTCAAAGGATGCTCTCTCCATAAAGGTATGTTGTTGCAAAATTTGGTAGAGATCGGATGGTTATGTTAGTCGTAATTTGATTTAAGCTTCAATCATTTGTGTGGCCGCCATTACGTTACATTTAAAATCTCAAGTGGAGTAGGTAATCGATCCCGGATGATCCTAGGTGAGCGGAAAGCGCGATATTTTACTCCACGGGGCCGACTATCATCTTCAAATTTAGCCCATCACCAAAACAGCTTCCTCGGGAAGACTCCTGTCTCAAAGGTCGTGGGTTCGATTCTCAGCTCCGCATACTGGTCTGAGGGTTATACTCAACCTCTTGAAGCAGAACAGAAAAGAGGAGAATTCAATTTCAACCTCAGGTTGCAGCTATCCTACAAGTGGCTTTCACTGGGTTTTCTACTTCCACTCCAAGCAAAGGCCGGGATGGTACCTAAAAATTAGGCCACGGCTGCATTCAACAAGTACATACACAATTACCGGCATCACTATAATGCAGGTTACCAGACTGATTCCACACACACCCACGTACACGGAATTCATCACCACGATGGCCCAAAACTCTTAAATGAATCAACAATAACATGCCTGCATGGTATTTCACGTAACCTAACTAATCCCCATGTGCCGTGGGATAAGTCCCCGTCTTGCTACAGAGTGGGTCAGTCGAAGAGAAAACTAGGGAATGATGGGTTGAAGAGATGAATATTTCGCTCTGTTTCTCACATTGACAAACATACTCGTAGTTCACATGAATGATTGAGTGATAGCGCTCAAGGATGATTGTGGCCACATGATGTATAGTGCATGATACGGCGCGTTTAGATTACGCTCCTCAAATATTCAACTGTTCCTGAAAGTGTTCCATTGTTGGCTGAGGCTGCAAAACACTCAACATTTAAATTGCTTTTTAAAGCTTAAGCATTTTGTGTTACTCTAATTAATAGGCAGGTGATCATTTAATTATTTTGCATTGTGGAAGAATGCTCTGCTGTTATTTATGCCCTGCAGATGGACATGAACAGCTCGAGCTTTCCTATCCTTTCCCTTGTGAAGCAGGCAACCCGTAAGGCATCGTCTGTTCTGTGGGTGGCCTTCAAACGGCGGGAGTTTCACGAGCATGTTTTATCGATAGGTAATATGTAGGCCTAATAAGGTATAACTTTGTTAAGTAGCTTCATAAAACTTCGTTGTATTATTTGATTAATTTAATGAACTTATTTATTTTTCTATTATCTCCCAACGTGTTATCTGTTCTTTGTGTTACACATAAACTTTTAATATAAGAGTTCATGCTTGCTTCAGAATGTCCATGTACAACGTGTTGTTTCATGTGTTACATCTGCAAGTGGCCTACATTAGAGATACACATTTTCTGATTTTTTTCGTTGCTGCAATTAATATAAATAACTAGCTGTGCCCGGCATGCGTCGCAATGGCAATCAAAGAGAGTGTTGGCGTTGTAACTTTGTTTGTTGAAGTGCTTTTGGATTCACAATATTTTTTTTCTTTTTCCATTAACCACCTCTAAACTATTGTAAAATTGATTTACTATCTCAAAAAAAAAATCCTGGGAGCGTGCTCAACAGCTCAACAAAGTTTCATCGCAATGAAATGAATGGTATATGAACGCATACGGGACTTTGTTGAAACGATTCGAGCACCATCACCCATTTGTTGAATATACTCGTACGCTACCTATTGTAAAATGGATTTACTAATTCGAAAATCTTCCCTGGCGTGTACATAACAACTCTTGAAAGTTTCATCACAATCGGATGAATGGCATTTGGACGCATACGGTATTTTGTTTAAACGATTCGCGCGCTGTCACTCATTTGTTGAATCTGCTTGTGCGCCACTCATTGAAAAACGGATGTACTAATTCATACACTTTCGCAGGACTGTACTCAACTCACTAAAGTTTTATCACAATCGGATGAATAGCATATGAACGCATACGGGACTTTGTTGAAACGATTCACGAGCTGTTGCTCATCAGTTGAATCTACTCGTGCGCTACCAATCGTAAAATGGATTTACTAAATCAGAAAGCTTCTCGGGAGTGAAAACAACATTTCACCAACTTTCAATGCAATTACATGAATGGTATATGAACGCATACGGAGTTTCCTTTAACGATACGCGCGCCGTTACTCATTTTGTTGAGTCTACTCGTGCGCTACCTATTGTAAAAAGGATTTACTAGGTCAGAAACCTTTCCTGGAGTGTGCACAACAATTCACCAATGTTTCATAGCAATCGGATGAATGGTATATGAACGCATACGGGACTTTGTTGAAACGCTTCGCTCGTCGTTGCTCATTTGTTGAATCTACTCATGCGCTACCTCTTATAAAATGGATTTACTAAGCCAGAAATCTTGCCTGTCGTGTACACAACCTCTCACCCAAGTTGCTTCGCTATCGGACGAATGGTATGTGAATGCATACAGGACTTTGTCGAAACTCTTCGCCCGTCGTCGCTCATTTGTTGAATCTATTCGTGCACTACCTATTATAACATGGATTTACTAAGCCAGAAACCTTGCCTGTAGTGTACACAACCTCTCACCCAAGTTTCATGGCTATCGGACGAATGGTATATGAACGCATACAGGACTTTTTTGAAACGCTTTGCCCTTCATCACTCATTTCTTGAATCTACTCGTGCGCTACCTAGTGTTAAGTGGATTTACTAAGCCAGAAACCTTCCGTAAAGTGTACACAACATCTCACCCAAGTTTCATCGCTTTCAGACGAATAGTATATGAACGCATACGGGACTTTGTTAAAACGCTTCGCACGTCGTCGCTCATTTGTTGAATCTACTCGTGCGCAACCTATTATAACATGGATTTACTAAGCCAGAAATCTTGCCTGTAGTGTACACAACCCCTCCTCCAAGTTTCATCGCTATCGGACGAATGGTATGTGAACGCATACAGGACTTTGTTGAAACGCTTCGCCCGTCGTCGCACATTTGTTGAATCTACTCGTGCGCTACCTATTGTTAAGTGGATTTACTAAGCCAGAAACCTGTCCTGAAGTGTACAGAACTTCTCACCCAAGTTTCATCGCAATGGGATGAATGGTATATGAACACATGTGGGACTTTCTGGAAACAAACGCATGCCATTTTGTTGAAGCTACTCGCGTGCTATCTATTGTAAATTGGATTTACTACGCCTATAAATTTTCCGAAATTGTGCACAACAACTCACCAAAATTTGATAGCAATCGGATGAATTGTATATGAACGCTTCGCCATTACGCATTTGTTTAAACTACTCACGCGCTATCTATTTTGAAATGGATTAACTATGCCTATGAACATCCTGAAAGTGTGTAAAACAACTCAACAAAATTTGATAGCAATCGGATGAATGGTTTATGAACGCACAAAAGACGAACAGACAGACATTCCTTTTTATATACCAGGTGGCCCACCTGCGCCGTGCAATCTACTTATAAATGTCCCGCATGTACTAGTGTTGAACGGGAGGTCTAATAACTGAATTGCTAAGGGGTAACCTTGCATACATGCAGGTTAAGTTAGAATGCCAAGAGATAGCAACCATACAGCCGCACACTGCATGTCCCTCAGTGCTCCCGTCTAGTGCGCCCCAAAGCGGTACGAAGCCTCGCTGGCGAGCGCAGTATAGTAGCTTTGCACGTGGCACAGCAGTATTAAAGTTGCTATCAACACATCGAAAATGGCTGAGGTATTCACCAAAAATGAATGCGCACACACATAATTCTTATCTATGGAGAATCTGGTCACAATCCAACCAAAGCTCGCACATTAATGCACAGGAGATTCCAAATAGACGCCTGCATTCTGTATACGAATTTCCCCGAACAGAGCTGTAATTAAGTGCCAATGGATTGAAGCACATACCAGCATGGCTGGGCTAGACCCGTCTGCAAAATTCTGATGTTGTGCAGACTGTACATCAGTATTGTAATCGAAGCCTTCACACGGTACGTTGAATTTCACCGTACTGAAATAATGAACTGTTGAATTTCAGGGGCTTTACAACACAGTGAGCATGTAGCCCCGTGTACTTGAGTGTGTGAAGAATTTGTCTGATAACCTGGGTCACTATTGTTATTTTATTATTACAGTCTAGTGCAGACATCATAGTGACAATAGTATTAATAATAATAACAATAATGATAGGAATCCTTTCACAGTACTTGTGTATTAAAACTACTGCTAAATAGTTGCACAACATGCAACATATTGTATACCACGTTGTAACGCTCCTTTGCAAACAGCGATTTCTGTAATAAACAGAGTTCATTTGTAAATACGCCAAAGATGCAGTAAAGAAAGTTTAATAACACATTAATTTGTACATGTAGTGAACCCTTTACCCTATGTTGGTTAAATGATTCTACTTTTTAGCCTACTTTTCACATTTTGCAAAAATGAGGAAAAAGTAGTCTTATGAGATCGGGCAAATGTGTGTCTGTCTGTCTGTCTGTCTGTCTGTCTGTCCTTCTGTCTGTCTGGCTGTGTGTGTGTGTCCCCCTATCAACTCCTAAACGGCTGCAGCAATCAAAACCAAATTTAGTATGAGTAAAGATGTGCACCGGAATAGCTCACGTCCATATTTGAAAATGATGTCAGTGCTACCAACTGCTGAAAAAACGCACTAGAAATTTGAGCTCCATGTTGGATATCCTGCAAGGTATGCATAGGAGCTATTCCAAAATTGGCACACATGTAGATAATACTATTTCAGTTTAAGTTCCAGGAGGCCAACCATGACAGTGTTGCCAAAATAATGTTAAGCCTTCTTATAGGTCCAATGTTTAAGTGCATATAATTTCTACACTATCAACTGGATTTCAACCAAATTTTGTATGTAATATCTGTACATTAACAGATATGACTGAGCGTATTCTTAGGAGCCACCAGGGCTGCCAACTGTTAATAATTGCTCTCTCTATTTTTTTATCCAAATACCAATATATCAGAATGTGTGCAAGCCGACAGCTTTAAACTATGCACACGTATAGTACCTGACATGTTTGATTAATTTTGGAGTAACTTATATACGTCAGTTCTACCAACATGATTCTAAGCCTGCTGATAGGGCCAATTTTTAAATACATGTAACTTCTATACTATCAGTAGGATTTCATCCAAATTTCGCATGTGCTATGTGTAACATATCAGATATGACTATAAGTATTCTTCAGTGCAATCAGGGCTGCCAACTGTTAATAAATGCTGTCTATATTTTTACCCTAATATCAATATATCACAAAGTATGCAAGCCAACAGCTCTATACTTTGCACACGTATAGCACCTGACATTCTAGATTAATTTGGAGTAATTAATTAAAGGCAGTGCTGACAACATGATTCTATGCCTGCTGATATGTCCAATTTTAAAATAAATGTAACTTCTATACTAACAAATGGATTTCATCCAAAATTGGCACAACAAGATATCATAATATTTCAGATTATTTCTGACCAGCACACGCATGGTATTGTTGGCAACATGCTTTTACGCCTGCTGATAGATCCAGTGTCTAACTGCATGTAACTTCCATTGGACTTCAACCAAATTTTGTATTCTGTACCTTAAGAGATGGAACTAAGAATATATTCAGTCACTAGGGCTGCCAACTGTAGTGCTCTATTAGGCTACATTATACCAGGTATATTTTGAACTAAATAGATTTTTCGATATTACCAACTTAATTTCGTCATTATTCTAGATAGGTTTATATTCTGTAGAATAATCATTGGCATGAAAAGTAGGCTGTATAGTTCTTAACGGAACTTCTTGTTATTTCTTCAATTAATAAATATTTCAACCAGCATCATGAAAGTAGCCAGACAGTGATGAGGAAATTTCAAGCATTTGTTGGAGACAGTAGGGACATACCTGCATCAGTTTAACAAAAGGCTAAATACTTGAGCTATGAAAAGAAATAGCAGAGCGATGTATCATAAGGACAGGTGTGGCTACCTCAATTTTAGAAGCGACGCGCGGTGAGACATGGTTCTGGTATGTTCATTGTGTTATTCGCGCCTAGAAGAAATATGATGCAGTAACGTGAATGGCTGATGAAGAAAATAGACACTCCCAAGACGCCAAGATCTACTAGAAACCGCCAAATTATTAGAAATGGAGAACCAATGAGAAGAGAATGCCTACTTGCGCGCCAACTCCGGCTGGGGTACGCGGCGGCTAGCATTCACGCGGGAAATCGCCTAGACAAAATCTCTACGATCGATTCTAGGATTAATGGGCATATTCTTGACCTGTGCAATATTACGAGTTCAGTGATATTTATTTCATTCCTGTACCACAATTATTTCGAGAAAGTTTTACATAAAATCCCCCTCCATCTAGACCCAAGGGCCAGTTCATTTATAAGTGTGTCGAAGAGCCAAGACATTATTATTATTCTGTTCGTCTACGGACGTAGACTTTTATTTTGTGTGTCGAGGACACAAGATATTCATTGTAAAGTGTTAAATTCAGTGATAGATAGTCATAGTACTATAGTTATAGGGGCAGTAGCGTCGATAATTCGCCAACGAACAGTGACAGGGAATTTAGTACCTGAACAAGCGAATTTAGTAGTCAGGCATAAGTGTATAATAACCTAAATTTTGTATCAGCGCAAGTGATGACATCGATGAATGCAGAGGAAGTTTGGAATTCTCAACACTCCGTCCGGATGGCTGATATGAGATAAAGAACCATCCAGTTGGGGAATGGCGTCTGATGTTCTTTGACGGGTGACTACAAAAAGAGATGAGTACAAAATAATATTTTATTATTTATTAAATTAACTTATGGTTTATGGGACATATTTTTGTAAATACTTTGCTTGTGTGATTAATGTAGTATATTTAGTTTCGATCTGACACACTTTTGTTTGGAAGCAGCTCGCACAATTGTAGTTTTTGGAAGGTTCTTGTCTTTGTGTTGTGTTAACTAACGTATCTATGTGAACGGCCGTGTTCGCCTATGTTACGAAGTGCGGTTAAAAACGTCTCTCGGAGATATGTCGTGTTTCAGAAGTAGGACTGAATTAATATAATTATATAGTAGATTGGAGGGTAATTAAAATTTTGTTGAGATTTATTATTGATCAGATTCAGTGTGATGATTGCCTTTGGGAGCAATGTAATTTGTGACGAAAAGTATTCAGCTCTATCGTAAGTTTTAAATATTGTGTTAAATGTTTGCGAGCTCTAATTCAGCAGACCCGTGTGAAAGGCGTTATGTCAGTCCCAGATGTGTATATTGTGAGTATATTTTTGTGGTATTACAAGCGGGAATTTCAGCAGAGACTGATTTCTGTCAGCTTGGTACCAGATTCATATTGTATCCTTGCGAGGACAATTATGGATATGTGATTATTGTCTGACCATATGTTGAGTTGGAGGAGATGTTAGTTGCTGTTGATTCCTTGAGATAACAGTCCAGCTGGTCGGCTATTTATATACACTGGAAGGGGGACATGACAGGTATTGAGGAAAGGGTGAGTTGTGGTCACAAGGGCTGGCTGAGTTTCGCAAGCAAGCTCATCATTAGTGGAGTGCACGTCTGGCTCCCAATTACTTGAAAATAAATATAAATGTGAGAAACTGATCAATGGTAAAATTGTTTAAATAAATGGGAGTTGCCTACGAAACACGATAATCTTCGAAGCGTTTCTTTAACATGCAGTCTTGTTAATATAACGTAATCTTAACCACTCAGGTTGTTTGTTGTTGTTGGTTTATTCTATGTTTATTTTCCATGTCAGTGACCCGTGAGTCACGTGCGGCGCTGTGTTTCCTTGTTGTTGAGTATCTGGCCATTGTGGCAGCTCATTTGGTTAAGTGTGTCACCACACTAATAAGGGTCTCAGAGAGATGCCTGTAAATAGTACAGTTGTAATGAGTGTGTCAGAGTTAGATTTAAGGATTTTTATTAATGTTATGCCCATATCCATAAACGTTGATTTACGAGATAATTGTTCGTGAGCACCGTGGCTGTTAACCCGTTGTGAACGAATGATCATCCAAGTACTCATTTCTCGTAGATAGTCACCACGCGAACATAGATTCATATGCAAGATAGTGGAACTTGGATCCACATTTTATTAGAAAAGGGGAGATACATCTGACTCCTAAAAATGATAAATATTCCTGTCAGGGGAAAATTCAGGGAGGATTTTGTTTATTATTGTTTGTTTTATTCTTTTATGCACAAATTAGTTATTAAATCTTGTTATTATCTTACGTTTTGTCTCCTTTCTTTCTTAATTATAGTTTTTATCCTATAACCCTTGCCTCAGAAAAGCACGTTGTTTGGCTGACGTACACACCACACTATGAACTGAACGCGACCCCTTGATCAAAGATTCTTGCATAAAACACTGCTATTCTGAAGGGTTCATAGGTGAAAACTGGCGGCCAACGGTGGGGCTATTCACTGTGGTGTAACGGGGAGATTACACATGTCAATAGTGGCGTATTTGAGTAAAACTGGCATGCCGCAAGTGCAGGCAGATATGACAGTATTTAATCACCGGGAAGTGATATTTTATTAAAAGTAGTTGAGGCGAAGTGGATACCGCCAAATGTGTGAAAGATAAATTAAAATCAGGAGTTTGCAAAGTAAAATACGGTTCACGTTGTTGTCTTTTAAATTAAAGTAAAATTAAGATGTGATACCGGGCGCCCAATAATAAAGTTAAAACTAGATTTGTTTAGAAAGTCAAACTCATGGAAATATTAGGAGGCTGTAGCCTAAAATGACAATTAATACTTTGTTAATTAGTCAGTGTTAATATCAGATCAGGATAACTGTTTAATGACTAAATGTGTGCTTGGGTTTAAAATTAAATTGAGTAAAACTAGAACTACTCAGAGATGCAATCAACTAATGGGATTAAAGGTAAAAATAAATGAACTGAGTAGGATAAAGAAATTAAATGTGCATTGGATTTATGTGCGTGTCAAAGGGCATTGGCGTATGCCATTTCCCATATTTCTCATATAAATTATAAAACATGGCAACGGTGGCGCAGATCCAGGAGATCATTGAAAGTGCAGCGAGGAGAACGCAGGAATTGTAGGATATTAAATTAGCGGAACAAAGTGAATCGTTGAACACGAAGTTATCTGAACAAATAAATACTAAACTAGCAGAACAGAGTCAATCTATAAACACTAGTATGTTAGAGCAAAGTGAAGCGTTGAATACAAAATTATCTGAACAAATAAACACTAGTCTGTCAGAACAAAGTGAATCGCTAAATACTAAACTGTTAGAGCAAAGTGAATCGCTAAATACGAAAATGTCAGAACAAAGTGAATCGCTAAATACTAAACTGTTAGAACAAAGTGAATCATTGCGGACACAGTTAAATAACAGTAGAATTGAGCAAAATGAATATCAGGCGGAACAAGCTAGGTTATTAAAGAGTGAATTTAATGACACTATAAATTCACAGTTAGAGGCGCAAAATAATAAAAACACGAACCAATTAGCTTCGTTAACCGCAGAGATGAAAGAACACACAAACCAACAGATGATATTACTGGCCCTTGATGTAAGCAAAAATAATGAGAAACAGTTAGAGCAGATTGAAAAAATGGAGGAGATTTTTGATAAAAAACTTAGGATTCTCGATGAAACGGTGTTAGCTAAATTAGAGCAGATTGAAATAGCATGCACAATGAATACAAGCGAGGTCAAAATAGCTCAGGATAAGTTGGAAGGTCGATTTAAGGAGATGGAGAAAAGTGGCAGGGTCATTCAACGACAAATATCAGCAGTAGATGAGAACATATCCGGCATAATTAAAGATATGGACCGTCTCGAGATAAAATCAGCGGAACAGTGGAAAAGCCTAGAATTGGAACAAGAACAATTTAAGAGTACATTAGACGAAAGGCTAAGCCAGATAGAAAATAATCAGGATGAAAATAAGAGACAGATTGAAGAAAAAATAAGCACGATTAAAGAACAGATCAGGAAAGATTGGAAGAAAATGAATATTGATTCTAGAGAGGAAAGATCCACCATTCTTAAAACAGTAGGCGAAAACCACACGCGTATTCAAGCTTTGGAGCAAGAAGTAAAAAATAAACTTAAAGAGCAGACAGACAGGATCATTAAAGCCGAACTCCGCTCATTAGAACAATCATCTATATTTAAAACGGGAGCATTGAAAGACAAGCCGGATGACTCACATAGTCCCCAACCCAGCATAGCAGGAAGTCAGACTCAAGCAGAGAGCCCATTAACAACAAACACGGAAGGATTTCGCAAGAACGTAGATAGGAGCTCAACACCACAGGACGGTCATCAGCCCACACAACTTATTCAAGTAATTCGCTCAAATGACTACAAGCCGCAGAAATACACAGAAAATTCAGGGGTAACGCCTAAGGCCTTTATCAAAGAGATTGAAGACCACTTTAATGACACTGGGGTACCTGAAGCACGTAGATTGAGAATGATGGAGAGATTTTTATCAGGAAATGTTCTCACCTGGTTTTTAAGTTTCAATTACACATTTGGAACCATGTCAGAATTTAACTTAGCGTTTCTGCGCAAATACTGGTCTCCCGCCATACAACAGAGTTTAAGAATGGAGCTTTACTCTAGAAAATATCAAACTACCCAGCAGACGAAATACTCAGATTTCTTTAACATGCAAATGCTAAAATTTCGCGACCTAGATTACCCATTAAACGAAGCAGATTTGGTGATGACAATAGCAAGGCAAATGCCAGTTAATGTACAGCAAGTACTAGTCGCAGCAAACGTTAGTACGGCCCTACATGCAGAGCAGATATTACGGCAAATAGATGAGACCACATCTCATAGTCATTTTAGAGGAGGAAGACAGCTGGAATTAGTCAACACTACAGAGGTCGTAAAAACAAAACAAGGAAATACTAAAACGCAGGGTACTAATACAAGCACCTCCACACCTAGGCGAAACCAGGAAGAAGGGGAAAACAGACCATATCAGCGTAACGAAAATCACTACAACAATAGATACCAGAGCAACAATAGATACCAACAGAGAGGATATCAACAATGGCGTGATAATCGAAGGAATGACAGGCCTTATGGAAGATACGGTGATTACAATGCCAATCAAAGATGGAAAGGAAGGAGAGATCAAAATCAAGGAGATCAACGTAACTATCGAGATGACTGGGATGATAGGCACGCTCAATCACAAAATTACTTAGTGGAGTTACACGCTAATCAAGGTGGAGAGCTAGGAAGATGGGAAAAGGCCATTGGGAACAGAAAGAACCCAGATACACATACTGAGGAAGCTGGAAGTCTACTGAGACAAGAGGAATATCAAGGACATGAGCGAGAGAAGGATGATGGGAGTCGAAATGGAGCTAAAAAAAAATGTTAATTTTGGATCAAGGAGACAGTCTCCAAACACAACAGTCGGAAGTTGAAGATGGATGGATAGTAGCGAACATACAAGAATGGATTGCTTTACCAGAAGACTGCCTGGAGGAGACGGTGAAACCACGGAACGATGAAATTAGGCAATTACCCATTATTTACGCAAGGATTGGTGGAATTAATATAAGATGTTTATTGGATACGGGGTCACCGATCGGTCTAGTATCGGAGGCCTTGGTTCGAGAGTTGGGACGGACTCAGAATATTCCTGTAATTCCGGTACCACAGCTCAAAGTGAGGGGTGTTATTCCTGAACGCACCATCACTTGTAAACGTCAGACATACTTAGAGCTGAACATATTGGAACACACTTTTGGGCAAACATTCATTATCATGGCAAAGATGAATTTCAATATAATTCTTGGTGCAAATTTCATTTGTGACTATCAAGCAGTGATAGATTTACACAAGAATACAGTCAGTTTTAGAGAATATGACCAGCTGAAAAACGTGGGATTGCATATGGATGAAATCACTACCGGAAGAGATGTAAATTCTTGGGCATTGGAAGCAATATCAGAAGAGACGGAAGAGGAGGTACGAAAGGCGGAAGATAACATCGTAGAAGGGGCTGTTGTGGAACTAGATGAGGAGATAGAATCCCAGGAGATATGGTCTTTATTAACAGAAGGAGATGACAGTGATGCACAATTTGAAGAGTTACTACAGGAGCGGCTCAATGACATTCAACTTGGGGGTGAACACAGAAAACAGTTGGAAGAGATTTTAAGGAAGCACAAAACAGTATTTGATACAGTACCTGGGAAAATTTTAAATTTCAAGTACTCTATGCAAGTCGAGGACTGGTCACCTTTCAAAAGCAGATTGTACCCAATTCCTGAAAAGTATCGTGGTCAAGTTAAAATCATTATAGATGAGATGTTAGAAGCTGGAGTGATAAGGAAGACACCTACACCTTATCTAAATGCAATTTTGGCAGTCACAAAACCAAATGGATCTATTAGACTTTGTTTAGATGCCAGAAATCTCAACATGAGACTCATTTTTCCTGAGTATGACAGAGCGCCAATTATCAGAGACGTATTAAAAGGCTTTAAAAACAAGAGCATTTATTCATCAGTCGATCTGACGAGCTCGTTCCACCATCTTGAATTGGATGAGAAGTCACAGCTTCTAACTGGCTTCTTATTCGATAACCAGACATATTGTTTCGTCAGAATGCCTTTTGGAGTCAAAACAGCGGGCTGTGCTTTAATCCGAGCACTGGACCAGAACCTAACCGAGGAAGTAAAGGAGATGACGGTGCGATACATCGACGACATTCTGTTGGCATCCGACAACATTGAAACTCACATGGAAAATTTAGATAAAGTATTGGGCAACTTGAATGCATCGAATTTCAAAGTAAACCTGAAGAAATCGCATTTCTTCAAGAGCGAGATCTTATATTTGGGTCACGTCATTGACAAGGAGGGAGTGAAGCCAAACCCAGCTAAGATTGAAGCGATAAAGAATTTCCCTACACCAACGAGAGTCAAGCACATTCGGGCTTTCTTAGGCGTAACGGGATTCTTTAAAGAAAACTGTCCAGGTTATACGGAGACTGTAGCTCCAATGCAAGAAATGTTAAAGAAAAATAACAAATGGTCATGGAACGCGGAATGTGAGAAGGCATTCCAAGCAACAAAACAGCTATTGGAAAACTGCATTAAATTAGGATATCCAGATTTCAAGCACAAATTTATAATCCAAGCGGATGCTTCACTAATAGGGATAGGTGCTATGCTCTACCAAGAGGATCCAGCTAACCTGCAGCACAAAACATATTTGGCATTTGTCAGCCGAAAATTGCGTAAGCACGAGCGAAATTATACTGTAACCGAGCTAGAATTGTTGGCCATCCTTCATGCGCTCCAACAATGGAAACGAATAATCTATGGTTACCCGATTGTTGTCAGGACTGACCACAAGGCGTTAACATTCTTGTTTAAGACGTCAATGGCAAGCGAACGTGTGACACGTTGGTCTATATACATTCAGCAGTTCAGCATTGAAATTGAACATTGTCCAGGGAAGATGAACGTGATACCGGATGCACTCAGCAGGAACCCAGAGCCTGATAATGAAGAAACAGCGATGGTACAACACTTGGATTTAACACCGAAGGACCGGGAATTCTTGGAGGAGTTACGTGAGATACAGCGAGAACAGGAAGCGGAACCATGGATGATGCTATTAATTAAATACTTCAAAAAGCAACTACCTACAGGAACACCTGCATTTCGAGAAGCGAAAGCCAAAGAAGGAAGATATGTTTATGTCAACAATTTGCTGCACAAATGGGTAGATAATGACCACACCAAGTTACGCATATTAGTACCTGCATCGTTACAACGAGGATTGACATGGCATACGCACGAAAGTTACGGTCACGTGGGCTTAGACAAGTGCGAAGCGACTATAGGAGAGACATTTACATGGCCACGTATGAGAACAACTATATGTGACGTCATTACAACTTGTGACCCGTGTCAGAGAACAAAGCCAAATAATTATTTACTGAGGCAATATCCTAGACCATTGCTACCTCAGAAACCATGTGAGCTACTGGCGGTGGACTGTCTTGGTCCAATTCCGAAGGGAAGGAGAGGTTGCCGTCATTTGCTAGTGTGCATTGATGTATTTTCTAAGTTCGTAGTACTATGCCCTATTCAGAAAACAACATCGAAGCAGGTACTCAGTCGCATTCGTAATAGAGTTATTCCAACCCTTGGAAAACCAGAGTTTATATTATCAGATCACGGCAGTTATTTCACAAGCGCCGAATTCAAGAAAGGAATGGAAGACATGGGTATAAAACATGTTTTAAGCAGTATCCGACATGCCCAAGCTAATCCAAGCGAGAGAGTAATTAAATGTGTAACTGCATATTTGAGAATCTTCATTCCGAACGAACACCACAAATGGGTCGAGAAAATTAAGGATGTAGAGACATGCATGAATTCTACCAGGCACGAGTCAACAGGACAAATCCCTATGGTCCTACACAATAACGAGTATCCAGTAAGAACGTGGAAAAGCATCATTAACTGTCCACAAGATCCCATGATAGCACCAGACCTGCGAATTGAAAGAACGAGAGCATACATGAGGAAACAAGCAGACCGCAGATTACGGCGAGTAAGAAATAAGAGGTTCCACGGTGATCTTGAAGTCAACCAGCTCGTTTTGGTAAAACGACCTGCTACATCGGACCCAGAAAAGAAAATCTTTAGTAAATTCTGCGAGAAATTCATAGGACCCTATTCTATCGTAAGAAACCTAGGAAATAATGCTTACAGAGTGAAAGAATTGAGCACAGGAACAATGTCAGTTTACAACGCTGCCAACCTAAAAAAATATCGTCGAAGTGAACCATGGTAGCGCCGAAATAATGACGCTGTTTGAATATACGGACGTCCTACTATCAACAAAGTCAACGGGGAGCAGTTGAGTACGGCACGTGATGAAGGAGGAAGTAGACTTGTTGTTGACAAACATTAACGAGGCAAGCAAGGTGTTGCCGCAGGCATCAGAGCGTCACGCAAGAGTGGAAGGGGGAAATACAAGCAGGATATGAAAATGAGTAAATGCCATTGAAGACAGGAGCGCCTAGACCAAGTAAGAAAAAGGGTTGATTCTGGAAATAAAACAAATTGGCCTACGGAAGTATTGTAAAATTGTCGACTTAATTCCTAAGTTCGAAATTTTGTGAGTGGAGGAGTTGTGAAATCCCTATGTTGGTTAAATTATTCTACTTTTTATTTCTTCAATTAATAAATATTTCAACCAGCATCATGAAAGTAGCCAGACAGTGATGAGGAAATTTCAAGCATTTGTTGGAGACAGTAGGGACATACCTGCATCAGTTTAACAAAAGGCTAAATACTTGAGCTATGAAAAGAAATAGCAGAGCGATGTATCATAAGGACAGGTGTGGCTACCTCAATTTTAGAAGCGACGCGCGGTGAGACATGGTTCTGGTATGTTCATTGTGTTATTCGCGCCTAGAAGAAATATGATGCAGTAACGTGAATGGCTGATGAAGAAAATAGACACTCCCAAGACGCCAAGATCTACTAGAAACCGCCAAATTATTAGAAATGGAGAACCAATGAGAAGAGAATGCCTACTTGCGCGCCAACTCCGGCTGGGGTACGCGGCGGCTAGCATTCACGCGGGAAATCGCCTAGACAAAATCTCTACGATCGATTCTAGGATTAATGGGCATATTCTTGACCTGTGCAATATTACGAGTTCAGTGATATTTATTTCATTCCTGTACCACAATTATTTCGAGAAAGTTTTACATAAAATCCCCCTCCATCTAGACCCAAGGGCCAGTTCATTTATAAGTGTGTCGAAGAGCCAAGACATTATTATTATTCTGTTCGTCTACGGACGTAGACTTTTATTTTGTGTGTCGAGGACACAAGATATTCATTGTAAAGTGTTAAATTCAGCGATAGATAGTCATAGTACTATAGTTATAGGGGCAGTAGCGTCGATAATTCGCCAACGAACAGTGACAGGGAATTTAGTACCTGAACAAGCGAATTTAGTAGTCAGGCATAAGTGTATAATAACCTAAATTTTGTATCAGCGCAAGTGATGACATCGATGAATGCAGAGGAAGTTTGGAATTCTCAACACTCCGTCCGGATGGCTGATATGAGATAAAGAACCATCCAGTTGGGGAATGGCGTCTGATGTTCTTTGACGGGTGACTACAAAAAGAGATGAGTACAAAATGATATTTTATTATTTATTAAATTAACTTATGGTTTATGGGACATATTTTTGTAAATACTTTGCTTGTGTGATTAATGTAGTATATTTAGTTTCGATCTGACACACTTTTGTTTGGAAGCAGCTCGCACAATTGTAGTTTTTGGAAGGTTCTTGTCTTTGTGTTGTGTTAACTAACGTATCTATGTGAACGGCCGTGTTCGCCTATGTTACGAAGTGCGGTTAAAAACGTCTCTCGGAGATATGTCGTGTTTCAGAAGTAGGACTGAATTAATATAATTATATAGTAGATTGGAGGGTAATTAAAATTTTGTTGAGATTTATTATTGATCAGATTCAGTGTGATGATTGCCTTTGGGAGCAATGTAATTTGTGACGAAGAGTATTCAGCTCTATCGTAAGTTTTAAATATTGTGTTAAATGTTTGCGAGCTCTAATTCAGCAGACCCGTGTGAAAGGCGTTATGTCAGTCCCAGATGTGTATATTGTGAGTATATTTTTGTGGTATTACAAGCGGGAATTTCAGCAGAGACTGATTTCTGTCAGCTTGGTACCAGATTCATATTGTATCCTTGCGAGGACAATTATGGATATGTGATTATTGTCTGACCATATGTTGAGTTGGAGGAGATGTTAGTTGCTGTTGATTCCTTGAGATAACAGTCCAGCTGGTCGGCTATTTATATACACTGGAAGGGGGACATGACAGGTATTGAGGAAAGGGTGAGTTGTGGTCACAAGGGCTGGCTGAGTTTCGCAAGCAAGCTCATCATTAGTGGAGTGCACGTCTGGCTCCCAATTACTTGAAAATAAATATAAATGTGAGAAACTGATCAATGGTAAAATTGTTTAAATAAATGGGAGTTGCCTACGAAACACGATAATCTTCGAAGCGTTTCTTTAACATGCAGTCTTGTTAATATAAAGTAATCTTAACCACTCAGGTTGTTTGTTGTTGTTGGTTTATTCTATGTTTATTTTCCATGTCAGTGACCCGTGAGTCACGTGCGGCGCTGTGTTTCCTTGTTGTTGAGTATCTGGCCATTGTGGCAGCTCATTTGGTTAAGTGTGTCACCACACTAATAAGGGTCTCAGAGAGATGCCTGTAAATAGTAAAGTTGTAATGAGTGTGTCAGAGTTAGATTTAAGGATTTTTATTAATGTTATGCCCATATCCATAAACGTTGATTTACGAGATAATTGTTCGTGAGCACCGTGGCTGTTAACCCGTTGTGAACGAATGATCATCCAAGTACTCATTTCTCGTAGATAGTCACCACGCGAACATAGATTCATATGCAAGATAGTGGAACTTGGATCCACATTTTATTAGAAAAGGGGAGATCCATCTGACTCCTAAAAATGATAAATATTCCTGTCAGGGGAAAACTCAGGGAGGATTTTGTTTATTATTGTTTGTTTTATTCTTTTATGTACAAATTAGTTATTAAATCTTGTTATTATCTTACGTTTTGTCTCCTTTCTTTCTTAATTATAGTTTTTATCCTATAACCCTTGCCTCAGAAAAGCACGTTGTTTGGCGGACGTACACACCACACTATGAACTGAACGCGACCCCTTGATCAAAGATTCTTGCATAAAACACTGCTATTCTGAAGGGTTCAGTAGGAAACATAAATTCCACTCTACAATAGCATTGCTTGCTATGTGGACAAAAAAAACAAGATGTTCAGTAAAGAACATATAGCCTACTTTCTCCTAAATGCATGGGTATTGTTATAACTCTTTGTCCTTTTCAAGGAGTATGATTGAAAGTTGGTTGTAGTAGCTTGTTGAAATACAACGTGCTATAGGGATATTAAACATGAAAATGAGGTGCCCTTTGCTAGTGCTACCTCTGTACCAAATTACGTTCAATTCGGTTTCACCGTGTTTGAATTGATAGGGGGATCGATTTGCACTCATACATGGCCACCATCTGCAAACTATTGGGCTGATGTTCTTGCAGTTTGGTCAGAATATGTTTCCCACATAAAGATATGGTGTTGCAAAATTTGGTAGAGACTAGATTATTAGGTTGGTCGTAATTACATGTTATCTTTTAACATTTGGGTGGCCGCGATTACGTTTCCGTCAAGATAGCGGTGATATAAAACATGACACTGAGGTGCCCTTTGCTAGTGCTACCTCTGTACCAAATTTTTTTCATTCAGTTCCACCGTGTTCGAATTAATAGGAGGAATCAATTTTGACATAAAGATGGCCGCCATCCCCAAATTATTAGGCTAATGACCTATTAGATTGGTCAAAGGATGCTCCCTCCATAAAGGTATGTTGTTGCAAAGTTTGGTAGAGATCGGATGGTTATGTTAGTCGTAATTTGATTTAAGCTTCAATCATTTGTGTGGCCGCCATTACGTTTCTGTCAATATGGCGGCGATATTAATCATGACACTGAGATGCCCTTTACTAGTGCTATCTCTGTACCAAATTTCGTTCCATTCGGTTTCACCGTGTTTGAATTAATAGGGAGAATCGATTCTGACACAAAGATGGCCGCCATCCGCAAACTATTAGGCGAATGACCTATTAGATTGGTCAAAGGATGCTCCCTCCATAAAGGTATGTAGTTGCAAAATTTGGTAGAGATCGGATGATTAGATTAATCGTTTTTTGATTTAAGCTTTGAACATTCGTGTGGCCGCCATTACGTTTCTGTTAAGAAGGCGGCGATATAAAACATGACAATGAAGTGCCCTTTGCTAGTGCTACCTCTGTACCAAATTTCGTTCCATTCGGTTCCACCGTGTTTGAATTAATAGGGGAATCAATTTTGACATAAAGATGGCCGCCATCCGCAAACTATTAGGCTCATAACCTATTAGATTTGTCAAAGGATGCTCCCTCCACAAAGGTATGTTCTTGCAAAATTTGGTAGAGATCGGATGGTTATGTTAGACGTAATTTAACTTAAGCTTTGAACATTTGTGTGGCCGCCATTACGTTTCTGTCAAGATGGCGGCGATATAAAACATGACACTGAGGTGCCTTTTGTTAGTACTACCTCTGTACCAAATTTCGTTCCATTCGGTTGCACCGTGTTTGAATTAATAGGGGGAATTGATTTTCACACAAAGATGGCCGTCATCCGCAAACTATTACGCTGATGACCTATTAGTTTGGTCAAAGGATGCTCCCCCCATAAAGGTATGTTGTTGCAAATCTTGGTAGAGATCGGATGAATAGGTTAGTCGTAATTTGATTTAAGTTTTGAACATTTGTGTGGCCGCCATTACGTTTCCGTCAAGATGGCGGCGATATAAAACATGACACTGAGGTGCCTTTTGTTAGTTCTACCTCTGTACCAAATTTCGTTCCATTCGGTTGCACCGTGTTCGAATTAATAGGGGGAATATATTTTCACACAAAGATGGCCGCCATCCGCAAACTATTACGCTGATGACCTATTGGTTTGGTCAAAGGATGCTCCCCCCATAAAGGTATGTTGTTGCAAAATTTGGTAGAGATCGGATGATTAGGTTAGTCGTAATTTGATTTAAGCTTTGAACATTTGTGTGGCCGCCATTACGTTTCCGTCAAGATGGCGGCGATATAAAACATGACACTGAGGTGTCCTTTGCTAGTGCTACCTTTGTACCAAATTTCGTTCAATTCGCATTCACCGTGTTCGAATTGATAGGGGGGGACAGACATTCAGAGTACACACACTCACACATACACAGACACACACACACAGACTCACACACACACATACACACACACACACATACTCACACACACACATACACACACACAGACAGACACACTTTTTTCGCCCTGTGTTGATCTCATAAGTCTACTTTCATTTTTTGCAAAAATCGAAAGTAGGCTAAAAATCACATAATATTGCATCAAAGCTTAGAAAATAAAATAAATTAAAATGTCACATTTGGACAGCTATTCATAATGAATATGCTCAAAGACATGTCCCTGGTGGCGAATACAATGCTGAACACGTCTCGCAGTGTCTGCATGGACACGTCGTAACATTTCAGGTGTCACTGCAGCACAGGCCTCACCAATACGTTGTTTTAATTGATCGACATTTTCTGGCGCCGTTTCGTAGACTTTTGATTTTATATAGCCCCACAGAAAGAAGTCCAGAAGGGTTAGATCAGGCAATCGTGCTGGCCACTGCCATGGGCCTCCACGACCTATCCACCGTTTAGGGTATCGTGCATTTAGATATTCCGTAACGGCTCGGAAGTTGTGAGGTGGAGCACCATCATACTGGTACCAATGCTGTAATACAACCTGGAGTGGAATATCTTCTAGAAGGTTTTCCAGAGTCAAGTCGGTTTGTAAAAATTCAAGATAATTCCTACCTGTGAGTCTGGGGGCTATAAAAACAGGCCCAATTATGTAGTCTCCCAGAATACCACACCACACATTAACTCCCCAGTGGATCTGAACGTGCTGTGCTCGAACCCAGTGGGGGTTCACTGGAGCCTAGTAATGCAGATTGTGAGTATTGACGTTGGCATCATTGGCAAAATAGCATTCATCACTCCACAGAATATTCCTGGCAAAATGTGGATCTTGTTGTAATGCAGCGGCCATTCTTCGGCAATATGCTACCCTGCGATCGAGATCATTTCCATACAGTTGTTGGTGTAAGTGCGGCTTATAAGGATGCCATTTTCGCTCCTTCAGGATCCTCTGTATTGAAGTTCGTGGCACTCCTAGGTCCCTTGCAGCTTCTCTTTGCCCTAAGCAACAATAAATATGTGCACATTGTAACATAGATGGTTCGTATTATTATTATTATTATTATTATTATTATTATTATTATTATTATTATTATTATTATGGTTTCAAGATACTAAATTATCTTGCACCAGCACTATTTAACGAACTACTACCTCGATTGTCCAATATGAACAGCAAACAACTAGCTATACGTCGCATAAAAAATCATTACCTAAATAAACATTAATTTATAACATAAACGTGTTATTGTATGCACTCTGGTATTGGAATACAAACCGTATAATGCTGTGAAAAATAATTAATTTATCACAGGTAATCTCTACTGATTTCACCGTCAGATTCTGAGACATATCACAAATGTATTATCAATAGTAATTAATAAATACATTCTAATACAAAATTCAAATTATTATTATTATTATTACTATTATCAGCAGTAGCTCAGTAAGGTGAAGTGTAACTGACCGTGTGTAGGATTACGTTCGACGTACTCTTGTACATTTCGTACAACTTCAGCATTACCGCAGACGGGTCTAGCCCTGCTGGTATGTGCCTGGAACATTCCATTCGTTCGTAATTGCAGCTCTGTTCGGAGAAATACTTGTCGAGACGGTAGACGTGTATCTGGAAACACCAGTGCATATCGTCCACGAGCTTCAACAGCATTACGACCAGCTTCTCCATATATTAGTATAATGTCCGTGTACTCATCGATGCTGAATACACCAGCCATTGTCAATATCTTGCCAGCAACTGTCGTGTCATTCTACCACATTTTATGAATCTATTGCGCTCTCAAATGCGAGGGTCGAAAAGGCATTGGGGTGCATTAGACGGGTAGCGCAGAGGAACATGCAGCTAGCGGCTGTCCTGTTGTTATTCCTTCGTATTCTGACGTAATCGGCCAGCATGCACTGTGACCCCCGTGGAAAT
This sequence comes from Meconema thalassinum, assembly GCA_946902985.2. Lineage (NCBI taxonomy): Eukaryota > Metazoa > Arthropoda > Insecta > Orthoptera > Tettigoniidae > Meconema > Meconema thalassinum. The sequence continues at coordinate 656,554,185 of OX336390.1, forward strand.
CAGTTATTAGGCATCCCATACAGCATTAGTGTATGCGAGACATATAAACTAGATTGCACGGGGGAAACGGGCCACCTGGTATATATAAGATTACATCTATTGCAACTCTGTGTAATTCAAATGAAATTCACTGTATCGTTCACTCTCTTCTATTAATGTATAGTAATCATTAAGGAGGCCGTACCCGCCCCGTTGCGTAGCAGCTAGCATTCTTGGCTGCCACCACGGAGGCCCAGGTTCAATTCCCTGCTCTTCCTAGAAATGCGATTCCGGTCTGAGGGCTGGGACAGGGTACACTCAGACTCGTGAGGTAAAACTGAGAAAATTCAAGTTTGATTGCTACCTCAGCCATCCTGGAAGTGGCTTTCCGTTGTTTCCCACATTTACTCCAGGCGAACACAGATATGGTTCTTAACTAAAGGCCACGGCCGCTTCCTACGCAAATTCTACCTTAATCACAAACACACTCACTAATGCAGTCATATCAGTGATACAGGTTATCAGAAAATATCTGCACATCCAATTACACGGGGCTACATAACAACGAAGTCACGAAGCAACTAAAAGAATCAACGACAAACATTTCATTGAGGAGCCTGGCTGGGCTCATTCCGAGACAAACCTCAATAAGACTGGCGCTACGAACTGCGAGTCTCCTCTTGTCAAGTATACAGGCCATTAGATGTTGGTAAGTGCTATATCGTCCTTGCTGGACAATACTACAATATTGGATCGTTGTCAATCAAATATGCCAATAGATCACTGAATGGTTGTTGATGTTGTTAATTCATTTGAGTGGCTTGGTCATTAGCTCAATGTAGGCGTGTGTTGAAATCGTCTGATAATCGGCATTCCTGTGATAACTGTTGTAACTGTGTGACTGTATTCGGGATAGGGATGTGGTAGGCGTCCCGGGACTTGAAGTAGGTTCAATCCCGGAATACCACATTCAGGATAGTCGCTGTCAGCGCCGTGATTCGAAACTGCAACCTCCGGTCTTGCTACAGCTGCTTTCATGGCCGTGGTGCAAGATTTAACGGGGTTTACTAAAAGGGTTTTGGGAGTTAGTGGCAAGACGCCCGTTTCAATAAATTGAATGCCAAATTAAAGATCCTCATCAGTGAAGAATTCTGATACCCCAGGGTCTCTGAAACCGTAACATTTAAAAGGAATGTAAGACCCCAAAATAACAATAATAACACGCATATGAGACCAGTTTTCTGCGAATGAAAGTGCACCAATTGAGATTTTGACATTCGTACCTCAGGTGACACCTCAATGACACCTCAAAGAGTGAATCGAGCTTTGATGACATGTTTTCTAGCATCATCAGCTCCATCATCAGATCATCTGTGGGAAAATTAATGTTCAGCAGTCCTACCCAAGCAGCATGGTCGTGGGCAATGCTCAGCCAATTATCTACGGTGAGGGACAGATGACATTGGTGTTCCACCTCTTAATACAACAACCATTATCATCAACATAAAACTCCGGTGGTTCATCGTAAAGCCATGTTCCCAAGGCCTGTGGCTTGGTGAGCATGGTCTGAATTTTGTCGGACCTCAAGCCGTGGAAACGCAAAGACTCGTTATTACTCGGGTTGGCTCGAGATGGCTTGGCCTTTTCCGTGTATTGTCGGTACCTCCCTCCGATATCGAAGGTTTGGGGCTCTACCGATGACAAGCCTCAGTACAACTCGAGCACCTGTTCCCACGATCTGTTGTGGTTTGCTTGAGTCCCTTGCAGTGGTTTGTGCAGGTTTATTCAGTTTTCTGAACGTTTCCAGTGCTTGATTACGGATAAGTATGGAGTGGCCCAATTTAGTGATTATAAAGTGATTAAGGAATGTAGTGATGTGTACGAGGGAGAACCTTCTATCTGGGACCCGCAAAATGCTGACCACAAAGATAGAAATAAGTGAATCCAAGGCAGAATTAACGTTGAGTATTCTTTAATAGAGCTGAAAAAGAAGAAATCGAAATTGATGGCGACTTACGTGACTCTTCTAGACTAGTGGCTGCTCGAGATTCGCCAAGCCATGAGCCTTTCCGCTCTATGGGAACGGCTTGAGGTCGGAATACCACAGAGTACGACAGAGCACGACAGGCGCCTGTGAGTACGCTCGCCAAGCCACAGGCCGTGGGAACAAGTCTTTAGTCTTTGTCACAACTGTCTGGTGGTTTTCTTGGCCTCTTGTACTCTCTACGATTCCACTGAGGGACGAATTGTTCTTCCTTCTATCATCCTTCCTTCGAGCCAAATGTCCAACCCTTTGCCATTTCAATATTGCTACTCTTATAACTATGTCAGTTATATTTGTAATTGAGGGGCGTGGTGGCTCAGCGGTCTAGCTGTATGCCTCTCACCAAGGCGGTCCGGGTTCGATTCCCGGTCAATGCATGTGAGATTTTCGAAGTGAAATGCCATGTCCTGTGGTTCGGATTCCACGTAAAAAGGAGGTCCCGTGGCTCATGATCTCAAGATTAACGGTCACGTTAAACTACAAGCTTCCTTTTTATATTTGTAATTAGGCGTATGCCATCTGGCGTCTTTCTGTCCATTCTTGTGGAGCCCAGCATTGATCTTTTCGATGCCCCACTGAACTGTTAAATATTTGCTTCGTTAATGCATTGGACATCTTGGGCATACGACCATACGTTAGTACCAGGAAAATACACTGATTATAAATGTTTATCTTGAGATTGATGGGCATATTTGATTTAGGGACGACTGTATGCCATTCATACACTATCCATTCTAGTTTGACACCTTGGTTCATTTCTAGTCTAAAAGTTCCCTTAATGATTACTAGTCGACCAAGTTAGACCTATTCACAGACATTTTTTAGTAGAATGTTTTCAACATGAATATTTGTTGAAATGATCCACTTATTGTTCATAATTTTCTACTTGGAAAGGTTTGTGATTACAAAATACATCCACAAATTTTTGCGGCGATATCGTTCATTATGTTCTACAGTTCTTTTATAATGTTAGCCAATGTTCTTGTTAATTCGCACTCCCCTTGTAAGGCTTCTGAGTTTGCCAATTCCAGTACTACTGTGTAAAGCTTCCGATAAATAAAATCGACTTCTTCCACAGTTGTTTCATGGGGGTTGTCCCGATGACGCCCACAAAAGCTGAAGGGATTTTGTTGATGTTTCGAAAGACTTTGAAAAACTTGCTTTTCCGCCGTGCTCAGCTAAGGCTTGTATCACGGCTGAACGATTGACAGAATCAAATGCCTATTAAAAAATTCACGAAGGTGAAACAGAAAGGTATTTCATATTTAATTTCTCTGCCAAATACCTCACAATGGATGGTCATTTTGTCAAATGAGCTGAACCACTGTGAAACCCCGCTAGTTCAACTTATTATTTTCGTCGTGTGGCCTCCTGAGGGGACGAGTGCAGGTATTTCTAGTCGACGCCCGTGGGCGACCTGCGCGTTGGGATGAGAGATGGATTAGATGAAGATGAATGAAACTGGGCAAGGATGTGGAAGGAAGCGGCCGTGGCCAGTTAGAAGCTACCGTCTCAGCATTTGCCTGGTGTTGAAATTGGAAACGACGGGGAACCATTTCAAGGACGGCTGACGGGGGGGCTCGAACCCACGCGTATACCGAGTCAGCAGAGAACTTTGCCCCATGACCTAACGCTGTGATTTAGTCATCGTAGCCACTGCTTGTTCAACTAGTTGTGCAAGGTCACCACGTACTCTTACAGGATGAAAAAGTCTATTTTTGTGGCATCACGTTACCAAGTATTTTCTGGGTTTATGCTAAAGCTATGATTCTTGTCACATATAAAAAGCGGTATATCCTGAGCTGTTTTTGACCATGTAGTGCTACTTTGCTTTTTTAGGATGTGTGAAATGAATACAAATTTGGACAGATACATTTTCAAAAAATGTTGTATAAGTTGCTTCAGGTACACGTTTCTCAGTTGGTTTTCAATCAAATATTCTCAAATTTTGTTCACATACTTGGAATGGATCATGGCAGATGAGTAACCACATTGTTTCATTATTATAGGGACAGAATGCAAGATAAAAATCCGAACTCTTTCTTTTTAAATTTATTCAAAAATATGTATAAAATTTGCTCTTCCCAATCCATGCCTACTATGTTTTAGAAGTGACAATTGGTTAATATTCAAGTACTCCATTAGGCATGTTAATATAAACAAGTAGTTCCGTGAAGAACTATACAGCCTATTTTCATATATCCTGCTTACCTATGTTAACTGCCACTATCAACATACAAAATTTCAGTTTGATTGCTGTAATAGATTCGTAGATATTGAGAACTGACTAAATATTTCAGATGGTCGCCATGTTGGATTTTATATATGTAGGTCCTAGAGTTATGTACTGTTACATGAAGATTATTGTGTACGTGTAGCATTCAAGCTTCGATCGCATGATTACGACACAAGGAATAAAAACTTAATTTTAAAATTCGCACAGCCACCATCTTGAGGTTATGTGAAAAATTGAACTAAATTAGATACCATTGCGTTACAATGTGTATAAACATTTCCTGTACCTGATTTCATTGCGTTTGGAACATTAAATCGCGAGAAAGGTCTATTTAAAATTTTCAAATTCGCTTGGCTGCCATGTTCGTTTTGTAGTTAACCGGTTTTTGAAAGTCTTATAGATGAACTTTCAGTAGTGCCCTTTATCTTCGTACAAGATTTCAGGGTGATACCGCTAATAGTTTCAGAGATATAGAATGCCGGTGAAATATTTCACATATCCGCCATCTTGTGGTTATGTAAACAATTGAACGAAGTTAGATGCCGGTGCATCACAATGTGTATAAACATATACTGTACCAAGTTTCATTGCGTTTGGTTTCTTAAATCGCGAGAAACGTCTATTTAAAAGTCGCGAATTCGCGTGGCCGCCATGTTGCTTTTGTAGTTACCAGTTTTTCAAAAGTCACATAGGGGAACTTCTTGTCGCTTCCTTTATCACCGTAATAAATTCCAGGGTGATATCGGTAAGATTTTCGGAGATATTGAATGCTGGTGAAATATTTCGCACAGCCGCCATGTTGGATTCGTGAAACGTAACAATATTTGAAGGGTACGATCGGGGTCGCCCAGAATAGTGCTATGAACTTACCGAGTTTCATTGAAATCTCTCCAGCCGTTTAGAATTTATTACGGGACACACACACATACCTCTCTCACACACACACACACACACACACGCACACACACATGGACAAAAGGTGATCTCATGAGCCTATTTTTTCAAAATTGAAAATAGGCTAAATATAGCCCTCTATCATAATCGGTTTCCTAGTTATTGGTACCTAAACATGAAAAATGAGTATTAACGGAAAACAGCCAGCAAAGTTAAAAGTGTATTATTCAGAGCATGGGACGCTAATTTTAAAACACGAATTTAAGGTAGTTGTAGACATCAAAACCCCAACAAACTATATATATTTAGATTCAGAAAAGAATGAAGAATTTTATGGCGCCAAAATCAAAAAATCGATTTTTTCATCATGCAAGAGTAGCTAGTGGTGTCCTTAAAACAAACAAAGAGCGTATTGTTTACTTTTCCCACTGTCCTAGTTAACGAGCGGCTTGCCTTTGAAATCCAACTGAGTGGATAAGTTTACATTTTATGTCTGTGGGGAGTCAAGGCTTTCCCAGCTCGAGGCACAGTGTGGTGGTGTAGCCACTGAGAGCAAGCAGCGTGCACCTGTGCAACACTGAACAGTTGAAACGCGAGCAGGCCGCCAGGACCGGAGTCTGGAGTCCACGTGAGAGATAAAAGAAGTTATTGGTCAGCAGAGAACAATGATTATTGTCGGTGCGCGCTATTGCTCAAAGTTTGAGTCGCCGCTCGTTATCTAGGAAAGTGAGAGAACTCTAACTCTAACATTTTGTATCTTTGTAATTCATTTCATTTTATTTCCTTCGTTCCTTTCTTATTTAGTTCTTGGGCCCAGAAGCAATGTCTAAATGAATGAGTAGTGTTGTACCTACTGATATCGCGCCAGGAGTTGGCAGTTGGGTTTGAACTGAAGAGGTCTTCCCGCTCACTGCGTATCGCGCATTCCAAAAACATTCAGTTTGTCACTACTTGCTTCACTCACTCAGCACATTCCTTCTTTCACTGGCTGCGTATCGTCTGCTGCAATAATAACCATTGGCATGCGGGGGTAGCCGATATATTTAAGTTTGGAATACAGTAGGTGGCCGCGCATGCGTACTGCAAGACACCCCGCACCCCATCACAGCGTGTTCAAATGCCATCTCCTGCCGCGATGACAGTAGTAATGTATAGGTCTCGGATTTTTAGGTAAATAAATATTTTTTTATGTAAATACATATTCCAGGTATTTTTTCTATAAATACATAAATTCTTTCTTTTCACTTTTTAGCACATAAAAAGACATCATATTTACATTTTTAAAATCAGTATGCTAGATCTTTCTCTTTATTGCATTTTTGTTCTGCGTTACTTCAACGAGGAAGAACCTATGAGCTATCTAATTTTCATGCAGAGCGTATGACAGCTTGCAACTGTGTTATTCTTAACTTGTTGCCCCGTGCCACTCACTGTGGAAGCCGGGGATTTCCTTGTCCATAGCCATATTGCACCAATTGCTAGGCCTCTCCCTCCCCCAGCTACCAAGAACCAGGCAGTTCATTTCTGGCACTGTGAAGTGTAAGGCAGTTCTACGTTACCTAAAGTAAAATAACTACGAGTTATCGTCTCTTGCAGAATTTAAAGATAGTTTTACTTCTGATGGAGGCGTTCTGTTCTGTTCTGCCAACCATGTGGGAAAGCAATCAAGGCTGAACAGCGATCTCAAGTTACACGACACCTCGAAGGCAAGAAACATATTGGCGCAGTTTCGCGATAATCATCGGGTCATTTGTGATGGACTACCTGAAGACGTGTATTGTAATTCTTCAGCAAGCAGTGAGGCGCAGCATAAATTGCATTCGCGAGTACTGCATATTGTTTATATTCACATTAATAAACTAAATTATAATAGAATATTTTTACTTTTTTGTCACATATTTCAGGTAATTTTAATACATAAAAAATAAATATTTTCCCAATTTTTAGCACCTAAAAATCCGAGCCCTAGTAATGTATACTTCATCCATGGAATCTGTGAAGTAGGTTTGCGTATGACGTCACACGGAGGAAGTGAAAATACAGTAGAATGTGATGGGTGGAGCTTGGCAGCCCAGTCATTGCGAGAGTTGGTTGAAGCCAAGGTCGCTCCACCATCCTGCGCTAATTATTCAGTGACATCGCGCCTCATTGGACCAGTCTGCCGAGCCACTCCTCTGCGCAGACTACGTGTTTTCACACTGGCACTTCGCAGATTGCTTGGACGGAGTTTAGTATACTTATGATCCCTGTCAGCACTGTGAAAATTCTGGTGCAACATCACTGTGCGGACTATGACATGAAAGTTACCAAAATAGCACACATTTATACGTTGAGCGACTGCACGTTTACAATAGCAAATCATATAATATTAGTAGACCTAACACAGTATTTAGGGAGTTGGTGGGTATTTTCAATTCCGTCTCTTGTTTATTGAAAACTCAGAGTACAGACAATAACTTCAAATCTACAGTATGCTCAGAAAGATGGTATATTGGCTTTCACGGCCAGCGAATTACAATTCAGCAATTTTTCTAGGTTTGTGCCGTGCCTTGTGTGGGGTTTCGCCTAGGACACCAAGCTGGCTCATCGGCGGGCTCTTGGTGTCCTGTGGGGGGTCCGGGCGGGGACACCAAGAGCCCGCCGATGCGCCAGCTTGGTGTCCTAGGCGAAACCCCACACAAGACACGGCACAAACCTAGAAGAATTGCTGAGTTTTAGTAAACTCAGAGTTAAAATATGATTACAAACGCCAACAATTTTCAGCCAATACGGTTTCTATGGAGTTATCATCTAAATGGTCAAGTGGGAATCTTCATGGAACATGGAATTAAATGGCATGTGGGCTCAGGCCAGCACAAGTGCAGTTTCTTGTGTGGATGCCCGAGGGTGATTTGGGCGTCGTAATAGATATGAAATGATCATAAGACATTACGAACACCTGGCTCGCGAACTTATTAGCCATGGGAGGAGAAACTCTGATTTCCCAGCCGGGAATCGAATCAGGGATCCTTCGGGGCAAAGCCTTGCGTGCCAACCACATAGTTCCAGGGCCAGACTGCATAGGTTGTCATTGTTCTTGTTTAATTCAGTATTTTGGGTGTCTAGTTATTTCATCCCAGTGGGTGTACAATTTATCTGATACCAGTGTTTATGTGGTGCCTGTAATAGTGTGTGCGCTTGTAATCGAAGATATGCATAAGAAGAAGGTGACCATGACCTTAAGTTAGAAACAACCCTGGCATTTGCATGGGAAACAACGGAAAACCACTTCTAGGATGGCTGAGGTGGGAAACGAATCCACTTCTTCGCAGATTGACCACACGAGTTTGAGTTATATCTAGTTGACTCAGGCCAGAATGAAATTCCTTGGCAGCACAGTCGGGAGCCGAATCTGGAACTCAGGAATGGCAGTCAAGAATACTAGTCACTACAATAAAAGATAGATCTCATAAAACCGTGGAATACAGGAGAATCCTGTGAATGGTGAACCGTTGATTACCCTACCCGAACTCATAAATGGGAGAGCAACATTAATATTAATGAGTTGATATTCAAAATCATAACCTCATCAGCATAAACACGGCAGCATGAGTATTATTCAGTTCTAGTGTCACACACGCGTGCCCTAAGCTAGCTACACTTGCTGGTAAAATAATTATTTACATTGCTCGTCACTCCTGGTGCTTGAGGCTAGCTCTGCGGACACCCGTTGAGGGTGGGCATCACACATACACACACACACACAGCCTCAACCTACAACTCGCATGAGTACCATTATCCCCACCCCCTCCAACCCATTTATCAAACAAACTTGCAGCGGGCTTGAAATATGATCCCTCTCCCCTAACTCAAGCGCTGGATTTCATTAATTCGTCGAGCAAACTAATATATCTGTTTAAGAACAAGTTGACACATGTGTACTTAGATTTACATAATTGCCACCCTGCAGCGACTTGGCTTGTCATAGCTAGTCTGCGTCGTTAACCTGCAACTTGATTATCGTCACCGAGTTGGGGATAATTGATCAGGATGATTACTTTATCCAAAATATTTTGCACATAACCCTCCAGCGTTATAAATATACCGAGAGTCACAATGTGACATTTTATATTCCAAACCCAGTGACATTAAATCTGAAGTACGCAAAGCGATCGCAGCTGGGGCGTACAGTTAAAAGTTGTGTATGCTTGTCTGTTGCTGTTGCCACTTGTATCGGAGCAGGAAAGTTGCAATATAATTTTCTATGTGGCGAATTGTCTCTTCGTAATGCCAACCTCATCAGAGGAGTTGATGGAATATAAAGTGATTGAAGAAGGGTTGACAAGGAAATGTAAAGAGATGTCCAGGGCCAACATTATTAAGATCATTCAATATTCGGTATTAAGTCGTCAGTGGGGAGCGTGGAGGCGCAGTGGTTTAGCTGCTCGTCTTTCACCCGGACGGCCGGGGTTCGAATCCCGGGGACAGCGGGGTGGAATTTTCACCTGAAAAGTGACGTGGCGTCAGGAAGGGCATCCGGCCTTAAATCCCCGGCCAAAACCAAAATGAGCCTGGTTGGCTCCGATGACCCCAATTAATTGGGATAAGCCGAAAAAAGTTTTAAGCCTCCATGGCTTAGGCGGCAGCACGCCAGCCTCTCACCGCTGGGTCCGTGGTTCAAATCCCGGTCACTCCATGTGAGCAACACACTCCACTATCATTTCATTTCATCTGTCATTCATTTAATCATTGTCCCAGAGGAGTGCGACAGACTTCGGCAGCCGGCACACTTCATATCCTCGCCGGTCGGAGACTGGAAGCAGGCTGTGGATTTTCATTCAAGTCGTCAGTCTTGGGAATGATCAGTTGCTATGAATTTCCTCCTTGTCATAATATCTTTTGAAAACAGGTGCTTTCCCGTTGTTTACCTCACCAGCAATATCTTCCATAATTTTATGATAATCCACCCACCACTGATGAATGCCATCCGTTGGCATAATACCAAGTCTTTCACCAGGCATATCTATAGGAGAAGCTGCGTTTCGCAATATTTGGTAGGTTCTGCATCCCGGGTCTCCTTTTACCTCCAGAGAGAATCTTTAAACAGATTGAATCCCTGTGATACATATGCATTCTGTGCGTTGGATACACCAGAAACCATCCTGATGTTTGGATACTGTTTTACAATTTTGCTGACTCTAAGGACCGACCTTTTTCTATCAGTTCAAAGGACAACGCCTTGCCATCTACACCACTGATTTACCGCTAAAATATTGCAGTCCTATTCCAGGTCAATCTAGTCTGATTTAACCTACCCTCACATTTAGAATGTGACAAATACTTCATCATACCACCTCACAGGTGTACTTCCTGCTCAAGCGCTCTTGTGATTTTCCTTCTGACCACGTGTGTGATCCAATCACTTTCCAAACAGATGCACCGATTTACCTCCTACAGGATATTCCGACAACATGTTTTATTTACATCATTTCCAAACCAGGGTGAAGGTGGCAACTCGTACACTAGCGAAGTAATATCACAATGTTCTGAAACTACTTCCACTGTCTCTCTACCACATCAACCAATAAAACTACCTATTATGGACAATCGCTATTTTTACTCCGACCCATTTCAGTTAAATGAGAGTTTCTTCTGGTCAGTAAGCTATGGAGGGAGGTTAAGGAGAGGTCATGCAACGTACAGTCACTTGCTCCTAATAAAAGAAAAGGAGACGTACAGAGTGGCCCTCAGTTCAATAGAGTGTGGATCTTGAAAGTCATCAAAGGTTGCTAAAAACTGCCAGGCACTCTGTGTCACATAATAGTCTATGACGAGATGACTTCTCATCTATTCTAATATGCCTTTGAAATTACCTTTTTCCGTAGGTACGTGTGTGTCCCCAAGACGATTTGACCCGATGGAGCGATTTAAATGTATCTTGATTGGGATTTCATACCAGTTTGTTTGAGCTCGACCTTGCCTTTCGAAAGTCGATAAATACCAGCAATCCAACGCGGTGACCGCGTGAATTATGTTACCGTTATTACATATCTTGGAAAATAATTAGGTGATCACCCTGAAAATTTTCACAATCATTGAGGAGTCTATATAAAGGTCAAATCAGGAGCTGGGAGGAGAACGGGCGACTATTGTATGTAATCTTATTGCAGATTCACCCTTTCTCCTCCCAGCTGAAAGAGCGACTATTGTATGTAATCTTATTGTAGATTCGCCCTTTTTCCTCCCAGCTGAAAGGGCGAATATTGTATGTAATCTTTCGTAGATTCGCCCTTTTTCCTCCCAGCTCGTGACACAAACAGTATGTATTTCAGAAACCATTAAAACGCAAAACCCACATGGTGATCACGCAAAATTTGATAATTGAATTACCCTTTCTTGCGAATTAGTCATCTTTGTCATTGTAAATCATTGTTTAACTAACCAGCATTTAGAGTAAAACATAGAGAAATAATTAATTGGTTCCAAACATTACACTATGAACCTTAACTATGTTCATAATCGAATGACATAATTCTCTATCACAGTCTGCATAAATGAAAGACGGCGTGCATGCAAATTCCTCTGAAATTAATTCCTCTAATTCATCAAGGAACCATTCAATCACAGTATAACTTGGTGTGATGGTATGATGTTATCAGTGAAACTTTCAGGCACACCCTTTTCTAGTATGGTTCTCAATATTACAAATGGTGTTTGTGTTGACTTCTATTGTTGAACTTCTATTACTTGGGATCTAGTGATCATATGGTAGTGAAAGTTAAAACATTTAAAGTACGATGAACGAAATAGTATTATGAATAATATTTTTACTTTCCTTTAATTAATTTAAATGCTGTGCATCCGTATTTCGAAAAAATCTCTGTTTGTATACATTTTAGTCATTATTTAAATTTTGTTGATAAACTTTACAACAAACTTATTCTTCTGACACATACATCAATCTCTATTTTAGTTTTGATAATTTATATTCTATAATAGATATCGTAGATAAGCCTCCGTGGCTTAGGCGGCAGCACGCCGGCCTCTCACCGCTGGGTCCGTGGTTCAAATCCCGATCACTCCATGTGAGATCTGTGCTGGACAAAACGGAGGCAGACAGGTTTTTCTCCGAGTACTCCGGTTTTCCCTGCCAAAATTTCATTCCAGCAACACTCTCCACTATCATTTCATTTCATCTGTCATTCATTTAATCATTTCCCCAGAGGAGTGCGTCAGGCCTCGGCAGCCGGCACAGTTCATATCCTCGCCGCTAGATGGGGGCTTCATTCATTCCATTCCTGACCCGGTCGGAGACTGGACGCAGGCTGTGGATTTTCATTTCAATAGATATCGTAGGTATGATTTCCTCCGATATTGTTCCTTGCGGCCCTTCACAGAAAGATGCTATCTCCACGAGAGAGATCATAATTGACCCATATTAAGAGTTAAAATTTAATGCTCTTGTAAGAAATTTTCTAATGTGAAAGTGGAAATTTTTCATCTTCTGCAATATTATAAATAGTGGTCCTAAATTATACATGATGCATATTAATTTCTAAAAAGGAACATCTCTTTACCATGCTCTAGGGAACTGATCACTATGAGAGTTGATAAATGAATCAAAATGTCGAACTAAATATTCCAGTACCAATTAAATTAGTATCGCATTCAAAAATTGTAGATAGCACCTCATTATGTGACTTCGGATACACAGTACGGGACGTGTTTTGATGGAGGCGTTATGAGCAATGGCCAATTGGTTTAAAAAAAAAGGACAGGAATTGACACCATGCTAAGACCATCCAACTATCTTAAAATTTTATACTACGCCTCTAAATGTCAAATCTTTAGGAACTGACTTGCTTGTTTCAAATTTCTTCCATACATTTTATCACAATGCAGGTAATAAGCCAAAATATATTTAATCCATCTGACGGAAAATTTATTTAGCAAGGTTTTGAGATAGAAAGGAATAGAAGGGTATATTTATGCATGCCATATTATTATTTGAGAACTATTTGTTCAAAAGGACTGCTTAAATTCAATGGATCTTTCTGTGGAGATATTTAAACCATTATAATAATTATAAATTATTCTGAAACTTAAGACTTTTTCTTGTGTAATGAGTTTCTCAAATATATATAACTGAATGAAGAGTTCTAAGGCTGAACAGGGCTTTATAAATAAGAAACTGGGTGGATTATTAACCCGCGAGGACTGGCGCAAGGGTATTTTGGACCCGAGGCTTACATAACGCTCTATATTTTCGTTTTGGTCACCCCTTATTCCTGTCGCTTACTGTACCCTTCCTAGCCTTCAACATCACCCTGCAAAAGAAACATGTCCATAGCTTTTTGAATACTCAAGTTATTTCTATACTACACTATTTACGATCGGGTCAGATGAACCCAAGGTGCCAGCCCTTGCGTGACAATTTTCGGCTTACGTTAGTAGGGACAAACTGTACCTATTTTGGTGCAGCACAATCACATAGCTCATGTTCTTTTTCATCTATCTATCATCTATCTGGGGACGCTTTGGTCAACAAGGATTTTGTTTAAAAAAATTATATTGGTGCTTTGCTGCCACAATCAAGGCCAATGATACCGTTACGAAATTTATTGTCATTTTTATGCATTTTAAATTTGAAAAATATAAATAAAACTCATTTTCTGTTGGGAATAATTCATAGGAAGGCACCAGGTGTAAACTTACTTCATTCAAATACGCACGAGTACGACGAGTACACTATGGGTCAACATGACCCGGCGTCAGTCCTTGTGTTATATATTTTCACGCCAGATCTCAAGAGTTAATTTACTGGACTACCTGTCATTCATATATTTGTTAATTAAAACGAAATTTAACTGTACAGTCTCGATTCTGTCGATTTATCTTCACTGCAATTCGCCATAATCTATTCACCGAGGTATTTAATTCTTTCATGTGGGAAATGTTGTTGTCTGTCATAATTTCTTCTTTTTAGTTTCGGGAAGACATTTCTAGTCTGATTTACATTGCCCGTTCTTGTGGCAATCCACGTTGTTGTGTGCAACTATGATGTCCTTCGTGCTAAGTGTAATGACATATTCAAAGAATAGACTTGCATTTAGTCTTAGCTGGTTTGTTGGTACTCCTGCCTGCAACTATGTAGCACATTCCTAGCAGGGATAGTAGAGAAAAGATTCACGAAAATATAATTTTTTTTCGTACGGATTTACGTTAGGCTTCCGTCAGATATCTTAGAATCCTCCACGTTTTCTTACTTACAATACCTGATACAGTCTAAAGCGGGGGTTCCCCTAGGGGGGCGTGGGGTTTTATCAAGGGGGGCGTGGAGTGATTTCCGAATTAAGTTCTTTTAACTCGAATATTACAATTTTGTAAAATAAACATTTTTCGAATCTCTCCAAGTGATTGTCGCACCACGTCAATCGTTCAAAAGCACTGGTAATTGTCAACTGCCGGCACAAACCTCTGCGAGGCCGCGAGGTTGGAGGTGAAATAAAAATTTTCTGTGTTGTAAGGAGCAAAATCATACCAATTTTATCGTCTCGTTGGCATATCTTTGTGATTTCTTCGAAGCTTTGAACAGTTTGAACTTAAAGCTCCAAGGCAATAACTCCAATAGTATGCATTCCTGAAAAAAAAATACAGTTATGGTAACGCCGGCTTCAGTTCAACAACTTCTCATTCTTTCACCGCCTTAATGAAATTTTTCCGGAAAATGATCGTGATCGTAATAAACGTAGGTGCAAATTCAGTCACATTTGGATTCCCTGACACAAGAATTTAACTTCTACTTTCCTGATATCTCGTCAGAAGAATGGTCCTGGATGTTAACAAGAAATTCGTTTGCCATTGACATTGAAGCACTGCCAGCACAGCTTCAAGAAGAAGCAATAGGTTTGAAGTGTGAATCAAAGCTAAAAGATGATTCTAAAATATTAGGACTGGGTGACTTTTGGGTAAACTGTCTTGCAGTGTATCCTGTAATAGCCAAATTTGCATTGCGTGTCATTGTCCCATTTTCAAAGACATATTTATGCGAGTCAGGATTTTCAACGCTGCGTGTCATAGAAACAAAGCAGCGCTGTCGGCTTGATATTGCAAGTGATCTTCGCTGTGCTCTGTCAAATATCAAACCAAACATACCGAATCTTACCAAGAGAAAACAGTGTCAACCCTCTCACTGACATTTGTTGACTAATTTAAGGATTTGTTGTGAAGTGTTTTCTTTGTATTGTGCTAAAATGAAGTTAGTATGTAATAGATAGGCCTATTCCATTATGTTGGGAACCACTGGTCTAAAGGATGCACGTTGTTCAAGCGATCCAGACATTTTCCAAACGCGTGTTCGCCATGGGGCGACACAACAAAGCTCATTTCTCGAAACGCGTCTCAATTTCAATTTTGGTGAGTGTATAAAAATCCACACCATGACAGGTCGAAGCCATTGACTTATATGAGGCATGGGTCGTAAATGCTGTCTTGTGAGTGGACTAATTGATGCCATTGGTGTGTTGCTCGCGCCTACACAGTCGAGGATGAGGGGAGAGTAGTGGAGCGTGATACCGGAAACAAGAAATAGAACACCTGCGCTGAGCTCATGCAGGAACGGAACTGTAAATCATGAGGACAGCATGTTCAGCATCTATGAGGACTTCAACGGCAGACATTGTTGCTTCGATATTAGATTGGATTCCTCTGTGGTGTTCTTTACGGCACACACCACGGCGTAGTCGTGCGCGTTAAATGACTCACCACGACTATACCCCCAGTCACCTCAACACATAAGCGGTCCCCTTGAAGTTCTGGTCTGTGTAGAGGCTAGCGTGCCAGGAAATAGTTCCCACTTTTGGCGTACAAGAATTTCCAGCACATGTTGCTATGTTTCCATAACCTAGATAGATTACTGTTCAGAATTTATAATTTGCGTAAAAATCGACCGTTATGACAATGGTAATAATTAATAACCGTGTTGACTGATAGAATGCCGGCCCCGTGGTGTTGGGGTAGCGCACCTGCCTCTCAACCGGAGCCCTCGGGTTCGATCCCCGGCTCCGTCAGGGCTTTTA
Organism: Meconema thalassinum; assembly: GCA_946902985.2. Taxonomy (NCBI): domain Eukaryota; kingdom Metazoa; phylum Arthropoda; class Insecta; order Orthoptera; family Tettigoniidae; genus Meconema; species Meconema thalassinum. The sequence goes on from OX336390.1 coordinate 656,570,395, forward strand.
AAACTGACGTGAGAGTTGGAACGGGGTGCACTCAGCCTCGTGAGGACAATTGAGTAGCTGTCTGACAGTGAGACAGCGCCCCGATCACGAATACCAAGATTAACGGCCGAGGGGACCCGACGCGCTGATCACGCGTCACCCCAATATCTGCAGGCCAAATGGCTGGGCAGCGGTCGCTTGGTCGGCCTTAGCCCGTAATGGGCTGTATAGTGCCAGGGGTTGTTGGTTTATTTTTTGTTCACTGATAGAATTATCACATTAAAACCCCCTAGTCAAATACTAAAGAAACGTTTAATTACATTATTAATCGTACATGTTTCGGTATTTCATTGATACCTTCATTGATATTAAGTCTTAAAACTAGTTAATAAAGCCAAAAAGAATGGATATCCTTACAAAAAATTGTTTAAAATCAAAAATGGAAAAGCTTGCTAATATATTAAATATAGTAATATAGCGATATAGTAATATATAATATAGTGAAATGATGTTATTAAAATAAGACATTTACCTTATAAACTGCCTACGTCAATGCTCCATTAATTTTGTTCGATGCTGTAGTGACAGAAGGTGTCGCAGTCAGAAGAAGAAAGAAGCGTAAAAGATGTAGGCTAATTTGTCGCCTCAATTGGAACAAAATGTGTGAGAAAAAACGTTACAAATATTATATAATACACTCTTCTAACCTTAGAAATTCAGTAGATTCCCAACTTGATGGCCCGCTCTGTTGCTTTAGTTGTTTAATGGGTACCGATAACGCAATGTAACGCAATTTCCTTTGTAATAATAATTTTCACGTTAATTGGGAGCTTTATCAACTTTGCTTTTTATGCGATGAATTGTTTGTGTAAAATAAATATAGTTTATAGTGGTATTTGGAACGATAGGCAGTGTAATTAACTACTAATTTGATATTATAATATATTTAGTTTTGTACAAATCTTGTTTGAGCGGCGAAAGAGCACCCGAGTAACTCCATTGTATGGCGAATCAGGTTCAAAGGTTTGCAACACTGTTACGATTGCACAATTTTTTTCAAGTTGACAAAGTATTCAAACTTCAGCTGTAAAGCTAGAATCACCAATAATATACTTCAAAGGTAATACAAGTGGAATGGACTTGAGTCAAAGATGCAAACAAGTGATTTTGAATGTACCCTATATATAATAGTAAGTTGAGAGATGGCAATATCATGTTTCCATGTCGGAAAGGAAGAAGGTAGAGAGATAGGAGATACGCGGAGGAATATTTTCCTCCATACTTGACCTGACGTTTGGTATACAACTGGGAACTACAGCAAGACCAAAGTTTGGAGGTCCGAATTTCTGAGCTGACAGGGGCCATTCTGTGTATAGTTTTCCCTGAGTGTTTCCACACTCCCTTGATAATTAGTATCCTACTGCATGTCCCGGGACACCTATTCTAATATTGCAGATACACACACTACTGCGGTCACAACAGAAACACAGGTTATCACACAAAATCAACACAGACAGTGTGATGACTAATGATGTTTCAAGCACTTAACACAACATAACAACAGCATCGACATAATGTGCAGTAAAATAACGGTCCAGAATTTTGACTTCAGTGTCATGTATAAAAGTAGCGTGTGTCCTTCCCAGGAACCAAAATTCGTCAAAAACAGATCTCTCTACATGATGCTTGATTTCCTAGAAGAGGGCAAATGCCAGAACACATAATTTCACTTACCATGACAACGTATCCCAATTCAAGACCATTTTATGACAGGATAAATCCTCGCTTATCCCTGACATTTTAATGTAGTATGGGGTGAAACCTAGCCTATGTTGATCACAGGGAATGTATAAGGCTACACTGAAAACTTCATTATGATCCATGGAGCCATTTAGACATCCATACTGAACCCGCTGAGCTATGGTTCATGTGATATTTTTTTATGACAGAGCATTTATGATGGGATGTTGTACTTTTGAACACACCCAGGAAGCCACGTGAAGCTGAGAGATCACGCAATACTTTGAAGTAGCGGTGAATCGCACTTTTGACTTTGGTGTAAACTGCTCATTATTATCTGAGGTCTTATTAATTATTTTTATCTTTCCTACGAGACTCAGAATATTCCATTTCGTCATGCTGCATTATTAAAACATTTTGGAGAATGTTTATTTTTACTTTAGGTAAGGTAATACCCTTGCAGATACGCAAAAAGGAACGTAAGTAGTCGCTCAACGTTTTCGTTTTGACGACCTACTTTCTAGAGACACCCAGTACCGGAGCACTGCGTCTTGAGAATCCGCCTTGTGTAGGCGTGGAATTACATTTGTCCTACGAGACGTAGAAGAATATCCGCTGTTTAGCGTTAAAAAGTGATTATAAGGTGCCATCGAGCAAGCAAATACTAATATTCACTGTCGATGAAGTCCAGTGAATTAAATAAGAAGCTTGGGAAATAATTATTGGCAAGTATAGTGTATTGCACAACATTGCTGTAACATCACATATTACCCACGCGTATGTGGAGGGCAGATGCCTAGTGGAAATATACAGGTAATAGTGTTACAATTATCCTGAATAAGTGTGATTATAATTGTATGAGATATTTAAATTGCCAAAGTGGAAATTTTATCTTTGAAACGTCGTATAATTCACGGATGCTGCGTGATACAAAAGTAGCGTCACTAGCACGTGCAGCATTATAAAATAGTGTTAGCTCACATGCTAATCCACATCTGCAAGATTAAGGCTGTGTCGTATTTTATAATTGAAGCCTATAATAGTCACGACGGACATTATAATTTTGGAAGTGAGAGGATGAATAATCACGCAATTTATTTCGCTACCCACGTGATTGGACTTTTATTCACCATGGTTGAAGCAGTCAACATGGGCTAATACCATCCCAGTATGGGGGGGTGACGTTTCTACAGGGACCAGCGTGATGGTGGAACTTCCAGAACGATGAACGAGAGGGAAGGAGCCAAAATGCCATTTCCAGGCATATCCACAAAGATGTCGACAGGGACAAATCGAACCCTGGTCTTTGGGGGAGTCCAGATGGGAATCCTGATGAGGAGGATACCGATCCAGAGAGCCAGAGAGGTTTTTGTACAACCCTTGTTGTGGAATAGAGAGCTGAGTGAGAGCTCCTCCATTTCGTGAGTTTTTGTCACACCCCTTCTTTGTTCTAGTTTCTGGTGGTATAGTAGTTTTAATGTAGTTTGTGAATCAACCACACTCAGTGTCAGCCATTTTTCTAGGTAGGGATGTAACTAGATTAGTTAGATGTCATTTATTTCAGTTTAGAGTGAGACACCCTTGGGGTCAGACATTTTGGTCAGCCCTGGTGCAGCTTGGTGAACGTCGTGGAACGTCAATGCCTAGCTTTTTGCTGAACCTGATCGTAGTCATTTTGAGGCTATTTTGTTCAACCCTACTTGGGGTAATTTTCAAGTCTTTGCTGACTGTAGTTATAGCAATCAGATGCCTTGGTTATTAATTGACTGCATTCTTCGCAGCCATCCTTTGTTACACCCCTGACTGTCGTTAGAACGGTCGTATCATTTAGGTAGTCGACAGTAACTACCAGTTGGTAAATGCATTATATTTCATTTTGAATAAGCTCAGAAGCTATTCTTGGTCATGTTTGAACCTAACAACTAGAAGGAATGTTTCGTTGCCTAGCATCGAACGCGGTTCCCAACGTATCATTAAGCAGATCTAGTGTGTGAATCTGTGCCACATTTGTCATATTTTTGCTTGTGTCGTGTGAGACACGTTTTTATTTGATGTTCTAGCAACTACTGAGTTGCATTTTTAAAGCAAAGAGCTTCAGTTATTGTAAGTTTACTTTCATTTAGACGTCTTTGGTAGAAAGACGGAATTGTATTACTATACTCAGATTTATAGCGTGCATTTGATACACGGACTCTGTAGAGATCCGTAACCTATGGTAATGTTTTTTATGAACCGGCCAAGTGCAGGTTTTGTATTGATTAAATCGCCGGCCTTGAATAAACTGGTTATGTAACCCAGTGACCTAGAGCACGCCTGCTTCATTGTGAGACAAAACTACTATAGACGAGGACAGAGTACGATTTGTATTCGCTTTTCCTTTCATTGCTATTTTGCTTATGGAAATCAGTTTCCACTCTTGTATTTGATCACTTGTTTTATGGATCGGTTTTTGTTAGTTTAACGCTCTGTTGCGTGTATTGTCGTATGACAGGTACAGTTATGTAAGGTTTTCTATAGGATGGTGAAGTCTACCCTGTTATAGCAGGATGTTATTGTATGCTTTGTCCGGGGATGATCCCGTTGACCAGATGTTATGGGAAGGTAACTGTTGTACAGGCCTATCCCAGAGTTATTGAACGCGAGCTTAGCGCCGCTGGTAACCCGTGTTATTGTGTGTCCGAGTTGTTATACTCGTTGATTATATTCCGACTGTTGAGTCGAGGCTTTTTGGTGGAGAATGATCTCAGTTGGAGACACTCCGTGCCCAGGCTATTGTCAATGTTATTCGCCATAAACCTACGATAAACCTATAAACCGACATTCTAATAATAAAATGCATAATTGTTGTAAAACAAGCCTAACTAACGATTCTTTCTATCTAACTTTGTTCTTTGCATTCTGGAACTGTTGACATAGCCGTGCAGTTGAAGATAATTTTCCTTGTGAGGAAATGACTAAGACAGTTGACATTTTTGTAGCGACCTGAAGCATGTGCGAACCTAGAGTTCGTAGCTTGTGGAGCTCAGGCCATGCGATGTCAGACGTGGTCTCAACTGCGCATTCGTCACCGTAACTATACACATTAGATGACTATGGTTTACAAAGAGTAAACCAAGGTGTAGGCAGGAATTTATAATAAAACTACTGTGTCTATTTCGTTATTAATTTATGATGTCAAGTGTATTAAACCCTACGTGTTACTTTATTGTGTGCTGTTAGCACATAGTTATTAAGCATAAATAAATTGTTTGTTTTTCATGGCTGTACACTTAGCTTTTGGATGTAATTGTTTTCTTTTACGGACGTCATCGCCGTAAATTTTGTTAATTGATAGGACTTAGCTAGTTGAATTAATGTTAAATTTAAATGTCGAAATGGTACCATCCTAACCTAGATTTGTTTTGCTACCCTGTTAAATGTAAATTCAGATATTAGCTTGATCTTGTAACTTGAACTAGGTACTTGCGTCGTACCATATTCCTAGCGTTGCTGTTGTTGCTTTATCATTGTGAGTTAGATCTTTCGCGAGGGTTTTTCAGTAACTTCTCAGGTAGGGGGACCTGTTCTTTATCTTTGTTTATTTATTAATTTGCGGACTAGCCGATTATAACCCTCCGAACTAGGCTAGGGGCTTGTGAATTTTAATAAATTTTCACGGTGTTTTACATGAGTCTGGATGTTTATTTTCTTAGTCTAGTTTTAAGGTGAACCTTTCCTTAGGCGGTCTATGACCATCGTCACCATGTACCACGATCCCTGTGGACTACGGACTCTCGTGCCGCTTTAGCCTTTATGGAAGGTCACCTGATCCTCACGGTACTTTTTATTCGATTTATGTGTCGTTAGTTGAGTCATCGTGGTTGTTGACATCAACTAAACGGTCACATGAAATGGCGCCCAACTCATGTGCCGACGTTAACGTGGTGACCCTCAGTACCATGTTATCTTTTTTTTTGAGGATCCTAATGTTGATTATTGGTAAATTGACAGGACTGGGACGATCTTAGAAAGTCGTACTGCAGATCAATTGACCGCATGGCATTCATGTTTGATAGAAGTCCATGGGGTGAGGCTTTAGTGTTGGATAAATGAAGGATAGGATTTTCTTTGATGATGCCTCATCCTAAGTAAAGGTAATACTTTGCTTTGCTCACCGTTGTCTTTGTAAATGTAGAAGCACTTAGTTTGCATACTCCAGCTGTACTCGTGATATTTATATAAATGAAGCAAGCTTTATACCACCAAGTAACTAATCATAGCTGTATGTTCCAGTAGAAATTGATCCCTCACTTTCTCATATATTTCTTATCTACGGATGAGGAAACTATTCGTCGTGTGTTTGGAGAGATGATGGCAGGTGTGAATGCCAATCTTCAACAGATTACTGCTGACTTAGGTCAGAATACTCAGGCTGTAAATACTGTAAGTGGTCATGTGGACCAGGTTATACAGGAAGTCAACAATGTCAGTGGTCATGTGGACCAGGTTAGACAGGAAGTCAACAATGTCAGTGGTCATGTGGACCAGGTTAGACAGGAAGTCAACAATGTAAGACAGGACTTAGAGATTAACACCCACTCAGTAAATAATGTTAGGGCTGATTTAACTCAAGTCAGGGCAGACATGGACACATATAGGATCGAAGCGAGAAATGATCTGACGACAGGTTTAGCAGCTGTTAGGGTTGATGTCATACGACACCATCAGGAGGCTAACCAGCGCGTAGATTGCTTAACCGACCAGATGAATAGAGCTAGGGAGGAGGTGCAAAACCGATTGGAGGAGCACACAGCTAAAATTCAGACAACCTTGAATAAAGTCCAGATAGACATGAGAGCAGATCTGGAACATACCAGGGAAGAATTCGGGACTCGACTAGATCACGTCGAGGGATTTATCGGAAATGTGAAGAAGGACATGGCAACCATGAACGTTGGTTCAATCTTGATGAGAGGAGCTGCCAATGCCGTTAATAACAACGTGAAGACTATCGTTGATGGCATGATGGAGATTAAAGAGGAACTTAACACCAACAGGAGAAACATTTCTGAATTGACGGAAACCGTAGCCAGTCTACGTGAGACAGTTGATGTTCATCATGAGGAACACAAAATTGACCTCATGTTATTGAGAGGTGACCTCAACGAACACGAAGCTACAGTCAAGGCTAAGGTAGCCGAGGTTAGAGACGATGTGGGTAAAATCCAAGAAAATATGTCCAGAGTTGAAGGAGATATCGATTCCTTACAAAAGAGATTTGAGGAAGTCGCGGTGACCGAGAGGTTAGACCTCAGTTATAACCTTAGGACGGCCATACGCGAGGTAGACACAAACCTCAAGGGAAAGGTTGACAGGATAGAGCTGCAATTGAACGACTTAGGCAACAAAGTCGCAGCCAGAACCATCCCAGGTCTTGAAGTAATAGAAAGACGCCTGGACAGACTCGAGACGACTCCAAGAGAGAGACACGTACACCCACAGACGGGAGAATCTCAGGAAACGCCTATATCTCAATCAGGAGGAATGATGCCTACCCATTTCCAACCCAGCGCGCCTATGGAATCGCAACCGTCACAATTCACTAATTTAGCGCAAGGTCAGACCTTGAACTTTGACGCTCACCCGTTTCAACCAGCATCTAATCGAATTAGTCATGAGACTAACACTCCTACGCAGAGTTACATGCAAAATACTTTCAGACCCGCGAATACGCAGGGAAATGTCACCATAATTCGTTCAAGAGAGGAGCAACCAGCTCGCTTCTCGGGAACTGGGAGCGGTGTTACTCCAGTGGAATTCCTAGCAAATGTCGAAAGCTACTTACTTGATACTATGGTAACTCCAGAGAGGGAACTAAGAGTTATAGAGCGACTGCTTGAGGGACAAGCCGGTACCTAGTTCAGAGCATTCCGATACTCATTTACAGGCTACCAAGACTTTAAGGAAGCGTTATTAAGAACATATTGGTCGAGCGACATCCAGCAGAGTATCCGAGCTGAGATGTACACTCGAAGGTACAGTTCCAATACACCTACTCGTTATGCGAATTACTTCGCAATACAGCTCGCGAAGCTCCGTTGTCTTCAGCCTCCGTTGTCCGAACAAGATTTGGTGAACACAATTGTTTGGCAGTACCCTGCGGATGTACAACGTGTGTTAATCGCTGCAGGGGCATCCACTTTCCAGCAGTGTGACCAGATACTGCGAAGGTTGGACGCTAACACAGAACAGTTTCCTACACACCGTCAGCAGAAGGCTGATAGACGCGAGGATAGACATATGAATCTGACGACTGTTGATAAAGTGAGCCAGACGCCACAACAAACACAAACCACAGAGGATTCTGGGCGACGTGATAACAATTACAGTTATAACAGGAGAGAATGGAATAACACTCCGTATACTCGGAATCAACATGATGACCGGCGAAGTCATTGGGACCGGCGATTCGACCGAAGGACGGACGACAACCGACGTCATGAAAACAACCGCCGAGGGAATGAAGGAAGAAATCAGCAACACGGACGTATCCGTAGAGACTATCGATATAGTGGGGGTTACGACAGAAATCGAGACCCTAGATACCAGCCAGACAGGGATTGGAAAGGACGAGCGCGGGAGAGCCGTGAGTACCTCCAACAATTGAGAGAATTGCAGATCCAAGAAGAGGGAGAACGGAACCCTACTTCGAGGGAAAATAGACATTCGGCGCAGGAGACGGAGCAGAACCAGCCCAGTACTTCTCGCCATGACAGAAAAAAAACTCCGAAAAATCAATAGATTCTTGTTTGGTTGAGCACCGAGTAACTGCCTCTATATTACTCTGGGAGCCAATCCAAGAAGACTTGTTGGACGAACGACGAACGACGAACCACAATTATGAATTAACACGTCTACCCAAGATTGTAGCCACCTTGAATGAAGTCAGTGTAGTCATACTCATCGACACTGGAGCGATGATTAGTGTAATTTCCGCCGATTGCCATGCCAGACTTAGAGCAAACTCTGAGGTGACGGAGTTGCCCATTTCAGCTATAAGAGTCAGAGGTGTCATACCTGACCGCGTTGTAACGTGCAAAATCCAGATTTTGTGTACTGTGAAGATTTCGAGCCACGTGTACTTGCACGAATTTCTCGTAATGAAGGGCCTGCATCATGATGCCATTTTAGGCGCAGACTTCATTAGAAAATATGATGGAATCATTGACATGGGACGGAATACGGTAGAGTTCAAGCCGAACGAACCCATTCAGATGAGCCTAATTGAAGAAGAACCGGAATTCCTATCCGAAGTAGACGTAGTCGAAGCATTAAAGGGCAAGGAAATTGAGGCGACACTAGATGCCGACGAAGAGGCAGAATCGTTATCAGCACCCACACATGAGGATCTTGACGCAATACTGAACGAATACAGAGATATATTCGACACCACACCTGGTGAGATATTAGACTACGAGTATGATCTTGTATTACTGGACGATTCCCCATTCCAGAAAAGGATCTATCCGATTGCCGAGAAACATCTCGAAGAAGCTGCTAAGAAGATCCATGAGATGGAAGCAGCAGGTACAATCAAGAAATCACCGACTCCTTTCTTGAATCCCATAATACCTGTGGTTAAGGTAGATGGAAGCTTGAGACTTTGTCTTGATGCCAGAGCCTTGAATGAACGCCTAGCTCCTGAGCACGACAGACCGCCCAAGATTAGGGACATTCTCAGGAAGTTCAAAGGAAAAAGGATATTTTCATCATTAGACTTGGTTCAGTCTTATTACCATATCAGATTATCTGAGCATACTCAGAAATATACTGGATTCTTGTTTGATCAGACTACTTATGTATTCCAAAAACTACCATTTGGATTGAAAAATGCCGGAGCCGCATTAATCAGAGCACTTGATGCCAAGCTGACTCATGAAGTGAAGCAGAAAGTAATATGTTATGTGGATGACATAATCATAGCTTCGGGAACAGAAGAAGAGCATTTAAAGACATTGCGCCTTGTTTTTGAGAATCTCCGACAGGCAAATTTTAAGGTCAAGTTTGACAAGTGTCGATTTTTTCAGGAAGAAGTGAAATTCGTAGGACACATAATCAATGGAGAAGGATATAGACCGAATCCGGCAAAGATTAGAACTGTTGCTGCATTTCCAACACCAACCCGTGTGAAACACGTGAGACAATTCTTAGGAATTCTCCAATTCTTTGCTGCCCATTGTGAGAAGTATTCCGAAACTGTTGCACCACTGCAAGGATTATTGAAAAAGAACTGCAGGTGGAACTGGAATGATGAATGCGAGATAGCTTTCAGGAGAGCTAAACAGATGCTTGTGGACTCAATTCAGTTAGAATATCCAGATTACTCTCGGAACTTTATTCTAGAAACTGATGCATCTGCCATTGGTATAGGAGCCATTTTACTGCAGGAAGATGATGAGAAGAAACGTCATTACATTGCTTTCTTAAGCCGACGTTTAAGAGCACATGAATCTCACTACTTCACGACCGAGATAGAAGCACTTGCAATTGTTTACGCACTTGAATATTGGCAGAAACTTCTGTTAGGTCAGAGGATTATTGTGAGAACCGATCATCATGCGTTGACCTTCATCTTGAGAACAAGACTGGCAAGCGACAGGATCACACGTTGGACGCTGTTTCTCCAACAGTTCGATTTGGAAATAGTTTATCGACCAGGCAGAGAGAATGTGTTGGCCGACATCCTCAGCCGGAATCCTGAAGCTACTGTTAATGCCATAGACATCGAGGGAGAATGCGAGGAACACCTTCGCCGATTTCGTCATTTACCTGAAGGACAGCGACGTGAGGAGGAACTCAGACATATTATCCGTTTCCTAGAACGAAGAATGGATCCACAGGATGATCATTATGCAAGGATTGCTGCTGTTGCAGATGATTATTTGATTTATCATCGTGTCTTATACAAGTTTGTAGACGAGGACCACACTCAACTGCGTGCAGTTATTCCTAGGAGATACCAAGAATCTGTTATTCTTATGGTACATTTATCCATTGGACATGGTGGAACAGACAAAACCATTGCAACTATCAAGGAGTCTTTCACATGGAAAGGGTTAGGAGCCACCGTTAGACAGTGTTTACGTGCTTGCGACGCATGTCAGCGGAACAAATACACGTCACACTTGCTGAAGGAACAACCTAGACCAATACTACCAACTCAACCTAGAGAGTTGTATGCACAGGACCTGTATGGCCCAATACCTAAGGCTCGTCGTGGGAATCGATACATCGTTGTAACGGTGGATGTGTTCACGAAATATACGATGCTTCATCCGATTCAAAAAGCTACTACACATCAGATTATTCAGAGGATTAGACGCCAAGTGATACCGGAGGCAGGAAAGCCACAATTCTTGTTGACTGATCACGGATCACAGTACACCTCAGCAGAATTTGCCAATGCCATGAATGAGCTTGAAATAGGTCATGTTTTATCATCTATTTGACATCCAGAGAGCAACCCAGCAGAATGCGTGATGTCTATTATCGCAAAATTCTGTCGATTATATTGTCAAGAAGAACACTGGCGATGGACTGAAGTCCTTGTTATTATGGCAAAATGTATTAATTCAACAGTACATGAAAGCACTGGTCAAATACCTATGGTCTTGCATTTGAACCAGATGCCGCTGAGAATATGGGATCGTGTGATTGTAAATCCACCTTGTTTACAACCATCACATGCCAGCAGACTTTTAGCTGCGAGAGAGACTATGGACAGACAAGCTGCCAAGCGCTTGAGAAGAACTAGACGCCAGAGGTTTAGAGAACCACTAGTAGAAGGAGACCTTATCCTTATAAGGAGACCCGGAATTTCTAGTCCTATAGACCGCATATATGGGAAATTTCTATCCTTGTATTATGGCCCTAGTCGTATCCGACAGCCTTTAAACAATGGAAGTTATGTGATAGAAGACATTAGGACAGGAGAGCGCATTGGAACCTTTAATGCAGCCAATCTAAAAAAATATCACTCTTGAATGAATTTCAAAGCAAATAAAAATGTTATCCCAACATTTTATTTGAAACGACAGAGAGGCAGATGAACCCGCTGAGCTATGGTTCATGTGATATTTGTTTATGACAGAGCATTTATGATGGGATGTTGTACTTTTGAACACACCCAGGAAGCCACGTGAAGCTGAGAGATCACGCAATACTTTGAAGTAGCGGTGAATCGCACTTTTGACTTTGGTGTAAACTGCTCATTATTATCTGAGGTCTTATTAATTATTTTTATCTTTCCTACGAGACTCAGAATATTCCATTTCGTCATGCTGCATTATTAAAACATTTTGGAGAATGTTTATTTTTACTTTAGGTATGGTAATACCCTTGCAGATACGCAAAAAGGAACGTAAGTAGTCGCTCAACGTTTTCGTTTTGACGACCTACTTTCTAGAGACACCCAGTACCGGAGCACTGCGTCTTGAGAATCCGCCTTGTGTAGGCGTGGAATTACATTTGTCCTACGAGACGTAGAAGAATATCCGCTGTTTAGCGTTAAAAAGTGATTATAAGGTGCCATCGAGCAAGCAAATACTAATATTCACTGTCGATGAAGTCCAGTGAATTAAATAAGAAGCTTGGGAAATAATTATTGGCAAGTATAGTGTATTGCACAACATTGCTGTAACATCACATATTACCCACGCGTATGTGGAGGGCAGATGCCTAGTGGAAATATACAGGTAATAGTGTTACAATTATCCTGAATAAGTGTGATTATAATTGTATGAGATATTTAAATTGCCAAAGTGGAAATTTTATCTTTGAAACGTCGTATAATTCACGGATGCTGCGTGATACAAAAGTAGCGTCACTAGCACGTGCAGCATTATAAAATAGTGTTAGCTCACATGCTAATCCACATCTGCAAGATTAAGGCTGTGTCGTATTTTATAATTGAAGCCTATAATAGTCACGACGGACATTATAATTTTGGAAGTGAGAGGATGAATAATCACGCAATTTATTTCGCTACCCACGTGATTGGACTTTTATTCACCATGGTTGAAGCAGTCAACATGGGCTAATACCATCCCAGTATGGGGGGTGACGTTTCTACAGGGACCAGCGTGATGGTGGAACTTCCAGAACGATGAACGAGAGGGAAGGAGCCAAAATGCCATTTCCAGGCATATCCACGAAGATTTCGACAGGGACAAATCGAACCCTGGTCTTTGGGGGAGTCCAGATGGGAATCCTGATGAGGAGGATACCGATCCAGAGAGCCAGAGAGGTTTTTGTACAACCCTTGTTGTGGAATAGAGAGCTGAGTGAGAGCTCCTCCATTTCGTGAGTTTTTGTCACACCCCTTCTTTGTTCTAGTTTCTGGTGGTATAGTAGTTTTAATGTAGTTTGTGAATCAACCACACTCAGTGTCAGCCATTTTTCTAGGTAGGGATGTAACTAGATTAGTTAGATGTCATTTATTTCAGTTTAGAGTGAGACACCCTTGGGGTCAGACATTTTGGTCAGCCCTGGTGCAGCTTGGTGAACGTCGTGGAACGTCAATGCCTAGCTTTTTGCTGAACCTGATCGTAGTCATTTTGAGGCTATTTTGTTCAACCCTACTTGGGGTAATTTTCAAGTCTTTGCTGACTGTAGTTATGGCAATCAGATGCCTTGGTTATTAATTGACTGCATTCTTCGCAGCCATCCTTTGTTACACCCCTGACTGTCGTTAGAACGGTCGTATCATTTAGGTAGTCGACAGTAACTACCAGTTGGTAAATGCATTACATTTCATTTTGAATAAGCTCAGAAGCTATTCTTGGTCATGTTTGAACCTAACAACTAGAAGGAATGTTTCGTTGCCTAGCATCGAACGCGGTTCCCAACGTATCATTAAGCAGATCTAGTGTGTGAATCTGTGCCACATTTATCATATTTTTGCTTGTGTCGTGTGAGACACGTTTTTATTTGATGTTCTAGCAACTACTGAGTTGCATTTTTAAAGCAAAGAGCTTCAGTTATTGTAAGTTTACTTTCATTTAGACGTCTTTGGTAGAAAGACGGAATTGTATTACTATACTCAGATTTATAGCGTGCATTTGATACACGGACTCTGTAGAGATCCGTAACCTATGGTAATGTTTTTTATGAACCGGCCAAGTGCAGGTTTTGTATTGACTAAATCGCCGGCCTTGAATAAACTGGTTATGTAACCCAGTGACCTAGAGCACGCCTGCTTCATTGTGAGACAAAACTACTATAGACGAGGACAGAGTACGATTTGTATTCGCTTTTCCTTTCATTGCTATTTTGCTTATGGAAATCAGTTTCCACTCTTGTATTTGATCACTCGTTTTATGGATCGGTTTTTGTTAGTTTAACGCTCTGTTGCGTGTATTGTCGTATGACAGGTACAGTTATGTAAGGTTTTCTATAGGATGGTGAAGTCTACCCTGTTATAGCAGGATGTTATTGTATGCTTTGTCCGGGGATGATCCCGTTGACCAGATGTTATGGGAAGGTAACTGTTGTACAGGCCTATCCCAGAGTTATTGAACGCGAGCTTAGCGCCGCTGGTAACCCGTGTTATTGTGTGTCCGAGTTGTTATACTCGTTGATTATATTCCGACTGTTGAGTCGAGGCTTTTTGGTGGAGAATGATCTCAGTTGGAGACACTCCGTGCCCAGGCTATTGTCAATGTTATTCGCCATAAACCTACGATAAACCTATAAACCGACATTCTAATAATAAAATGCATAATTGTTGTAAAACAAGCCTAACTAACGATTCTTTCTATCTAACTTTGTTCTTTGCATTCTGGAACTGTTGACATAGCCGTGCAGTTGAAGATAATTTTCCTTGTGAGGAAATGACTAGGAGAGTTGACATTTTTGTAGCGACCTGAAGCATGTGCGAACCTAGAGTTCGTAGCTTGTGGAGCTCAGGCCATGCGATGTCAGACGTGGTCTCAACTGCGCATTCGTCACCGTAACTATACACATTAGATGACTATGGTTTACAAAGAGTAAACCAAGGTGTAGGCAGGAATTTATAATAAAACTACTGTGTCTATTTCGTTATTAATTTATGATGTCAAGTGTATTAAACCCTACGTGTTACTTTATTGTGTGCTGTTAGCACATAGTTATTAAGCATAAATAAATTGTTTGTTTTTCATGGCTGTACACTTAGCTTTTGGATGTAATTGTTTTCTATTACGGACGTCATCGCCGTAAATTTTGTTAATTGATAGGACTTAGCTAGTTGAATTAATGTTAAATTTAAATGTCGAAATGGTACCATCCTAACCTAGATTTGTTTTGCTACCCTGTTAAATGTAAATTCAGATATTAGCTTGATCTTGTAACTTGAACTAGGGACTTGCGTCGTACCATATTCCTAGCGTTGCTGTTGTTGCTTTATCATTGTGAGTTAGATCTTTCGCGAGGTTTTTTCAGTAACTTCTCAGGTAGGGGGACCTGTTCTTTATCTTTGTTTATTTATTAATTTGCGGACTAGCCGATTATAACCCTCCGAACTAGGCTAGGGGCTTGTGAATTTTAATAAATTTTCACGGTGTTTTACATGAGTCTGGATGTTTATTTTCTTAGTCTAGTTTTAAGGTGAACCTTTCCTTAGGCGGTCTATGACCATCGTCACCATGTACCACGATCCCTGTGGACTACGGACTCTCGTGCCGCTTTAGCCTTTATGGAAGGTCACCTGATCCTCACGGTACTTTTTATTCGATTTATGTGTCGTTAGTTGAGTCATCGTGGTTGTTGACATCAACTAAACGGTCACAATACTGAATAGACTGAAAAACAAACTCACATACGGAATTCATTTTTAAATTAAGATCGTTGAAAAAATATTTTAAATTTCGCCAAAAAATTTGGAAACAACAATTACTTAATGTAAGCTGTAGTGATGTTAACAAAGACTACACAAATTTGATTTTCGGAGGAAATTAATTCAACAAACCGAGTTTCTTTAAAATCCAAGCAGTCGTTCACACATTTTTGGGAATACATACTGTCACATACACTCTGACGCATAGACGCACAGACACACACATGCATGCAGAGATCACACAGGGGTGAATACATAATAATGAGATGTAAGTATGCAATGAAAATATATAATTTGGGGGTTACGCGCTTCTTCCAGCTAATTGTTGAATATTGTGGTGCGGACTGGACTTGCCTTGCAGAGGATGTTGGCCGTCATGGGGCTATAACTGTCTCACAATACAATATAGTGCTCCAGTATGGATTAACAGTTACTACTGACAAACGTCAATATGTAATTAAACCATGCCATGATACAGATATCCGGAACAATACCATACACTGAAGCCTATGATAGCTACATGTACACTATGCGATATTCTCCACTGTAATGCAGCAACAACTGCAACAGCAACAAATAATAATAACGATAATAATTACAATAATAGACTAATCTTCTTCTTCTTCTTCTTCTTCTTCCTAGCGTTGTCCCGCTGGTGCAAGGTCCGCTTTTTTGGTCATTGACCTCCATTTTGTCCGGTTTTGTGCGTCAGCTGGATTTAGGCCGGTAATTTTTTAAATCACCATTTATTGTGTCTTGCCAACGCTGCTTCGGTCGTCCTCTGGGCCGTAGGCCTTCAACCTCAAACTGAAGGACAGAGTTATTAACAGTATCAGGCGCTGCACGCAGGGCATGGCCATACCATCGGAGCCGTTTCTCTCTCATTTTGTCCACAATTGGGGCGACACCCATTTGCTCCCGAATTGTGTCGTTTCTGACATGGTCAATAAGGGAGATGCCCATTGTCCAACGGAGCATTCTCATTTCCATGGCGTGCAGGCGACGTTCTGAAATTTTGTCGGATGGTCGACATTCAACTCCAAACAGCGCAACTGGCCGTACCACTGTCCGATATATTTTCGATTTGAGACGAAGTGGCATTTTCTTGTCGCAAAGCACACCCGTGACCTCCTTCCACCGCAACCAGGTTGCGTTTACCCTGGCTCTTACTTCATCATTGAAGTTGCCATCACTCTGAAGACGAGATCCAAGGTACCTGAAGCATTCTGTCTTGACTAGATTTTGTCCAGCGACTTGAATGGTACCGTCGCTTGGGTTTAACTCCAGATACTCCGTCTTTTTCACATTCAGACATAGGCCGTACTGGGAGAGGCGGTTATTCCAATCTTCAACTTGACATTGGAGTTTTTCTCGGGTGTCATCTGCAACCATTATATCATCTGCATACAGAAGGGTCCAAGGAACATTCCGTTGCAGGTCACGAATGATGGTGTCCATCACAAGAACAAAAAGGGACGGTGATAGTGCTGAGCCTTGGTGGACGCCGACATTTACAGGAAAGTTTTCCGAGGTGCCAACAGCACAACGAACTCTACTGCTTGTGTTCGTGTATAACATCTTGACCACATTTACAAATGACTCTGGCACACCATGGTTGCGGAGCGCATACCAAATCAACTCATGAGGAACACGATCGAAGGACTTTTCAAGGTCAAGAAAGGCAATATGCAGAGGCTTTCTTTTCTCACGGTGCTTCTCCATCAGTAACCGTGCTGCGAAGATGGCGTCAGCGGTTCCAACCCCCTTGACAAACCCGCACTGGTTGGAGCTGATTTCGGTGATGGCACGTAGGCGTCGATCAAGAATCCTCTCAAAGATCTTCATTGTATGTGAGAGAAGACGTACTGGGCGATAGTTTGAACATTCCGCTGGGTCTCCTTTGTTCTTGAAAATCGGTACTGTAATGCTTGTAGCCCAGTTAATAGGGATGTGGCCAGAGTCCGATATGGCATTGAAAAAGTTAACAAGCCAATCTATCGCAGTAGATTGCAGTTCTTGAAGTTTCCATAAGTCAGCAGGGAGGTTGTCTGGCCCAGGAGATTTATGGTTTCTCATGCTTTTTAGGGCAGTGGTAACTTCCTGTGGAGTGATTTGGGGGATAGGCCCACTAGTTGGGACACCTTCTGGGATTGTTGGATGCGGAAACTCTATGTTTGAGATCTCCTCGAAATGCTCTTTCCATCGCTTGAGAATAGCATGTTTGTTGTGTAGTCTTTGGCCTTCCTTGCTCTTTATGCACACATAGTGTTCAATATCCCTTGCAGTTCTTGCTCGGGCTTTGGCCAGACGGTAAATATCCTTTTCACCATCTTTGGTGTCCAAGTTAAGATAGACGTTGTTGTAGTGTTTGGCTCTTGCTTCAGCCACAGCTTTCTTTGCCTCTCGTTTAGCAGTGACGTACCTTTCTCTGCTCACGTCTGTCTTTAGAGAAAGCCAGCTTTTATATGCTTTCTTCTTATCACGGACCTTATCTTGTACCTGATCTGTCCATAGCCATGTCTGCTTGTCAATGAGGCGACGCCCTGGCTTTGTGGTACCCAATGTTTCTGCTGCAGCAGTAGTCACTGACTCGCAGAGATCAGTCCATGTGGTGTCGATGGAATTTGGAATGACAAGAGGAAATGTTATACTGTTAACCAATGCTGATTTCTGGTCGCGTAGTTTCCACCACTTTACTTTTGTTGAGACTCTTGTACATCCACCTATCCTGCGCTTACTGATCCTCAGGTCTGCAATGAGTAGTTTGTGTTGGGTGGCAACACAATCGGAAGGTATAACCTTCACATCTAAGACTGTTCTGAAGTTACATCGCCGTAGCAGTACAAAGTCGATCTGGCTTCTGCTGTCACCACTGGCGTATGTTACGAGATGACTGGTGCGCTTCTTAAAGAAAGTGTTGCTTATGAGAAGGCTGTTTGCTTCTGCAAAGTCAAGGACTCGGCATCCGTCATCATTTCGTCTACCATAGCCATTTCCACCATGACAACAATAACCATTCTTATTTTGACCAACATGTCCATTTAAGTCACTACATACGAGTAAGAACTCCTCCTCTGGGCACAACAAGACAAGATCCTGGAGTTCTTGCCGAAACCTTTCTTTCTCACTCTCATCACAGCCAGTTTGTGGGGCATATGCACTAATGATGTGTAAGCGACAAGATGGCATATCTATGATGACAGTCATGAGGTGGTCTGACTGTCGATTGACCTCGGCTACCTGATCCCTTAAGTTGGCACAAACAACAACAGCAACCCCATTTCGGTTGCTTGTCCCATGGTAGATGAGCTTGTATCCATCTCCTATTTCACGGGATTTCTGTCCTCTCCAGCGAGTTTCTTGAATGCAGGCAATGTCCACTTTCCGTCTTTTGAACATATCTGCTAGTTCTCGGCTTCGTCCTGTAAGAGTTCCGATGTTCAACGTAGCAATACGTAGCGGTGAACTCTGATTCCGCTCTTGATCCAGTAGCCCTCGTCCATGCACTGCAGTCAGACGAGGCCGACGCACGTCGCTTCCGGGGGACGTCCTAGCATTTACCAATACAGATGAGGTTGTCATGATCCATTAGTTGCGACAACCGGCCTGTCGCCCCAGCCTGACGTCGGGTGCATTTTATACCTACTGCCAGGTGATAGTTAGGCCACTCCTAACATGGTAATAATAATGCCAAAGAAGCATTTTGCCCTGTTTACAAATAGCTGGTATAGATAGGGCCGAAGATGTAAGTGAACAATGTATACTCTGTGTAGTATACATTATAGACTAATAATAATAATATATCAAATTTAGACTAATTCCAAGAAATAATAAGAAGATTACTCCAAGAAAAACTGATAAGTTTGACAGAGACAAGCTAAGGAGCAACCAAGAATTCACCCACAAGTCGGAACATTTAAATCCAGAGAATTGGGAACAATTAAATGAGGCTTCAGTCAGAACAGCAAAGGAGACTGTCCCACTCACGAAATCAAGAAAGCATCCTTGGTGGGATCATGAATGTGATACAGCAGTTCAGCTAAGACAGGTTTCGTGGCAGAAATGGAATTACCACAAAAATGAAGAGAACAGGGCCAACTTCCTAAACGCGAGAAAATCTGCACGAAAAGCCATCCGTGGCGTGAAACTTATGATTAATAAGGAACAGATGGTACAGATTGAGCAAGACTTCCAGAAAAATAACACACGTAACTTCTATAAAACCTTCATGCACAGTCTGAACAAATACAACCCCCCAAGTCTAGAGTTTAAAGATTCCAACTGGAAATTGGCTCACAATGATAAAGATAATTGTCAGATTCTAGCAAGTTATTTTGAAAACTTCCTCAACTGTGAGGCTCCAGAGACCCCTTTCGTTTATGAAATAAATCCAAACATCCACCCCGATTCGTCCCCACCTACGAAGGCTGAAATCACGAAGAAGGACAACAAGGCACTGGGTGAAGATTTGATAATTGCTGAACCCTGGAAACATGCAGGGGAAAAGGCAATCGACAACCATATTGCAAATATGTGAGAGATCTGGGAGAGTTAAAAACTCCCAAGTGGATGGACCTCTGCCGTAATTCATCCACTACATAAGAAAGGGGAGAAAACCGATGTGAACAATTACCGTGGCATCTCTCTTCTATCAATAACTTACAAGAACCTCTCAAAAGCTCTATAGAATAGGGCGGAACAACAAATTGATCCACAACTGGGGGAATACCAAGGGGGTTTCAGAAATGGACGATCATGTGCTGAGCAGATTATGAATCTGAAGTCCATCCTTTCATATCTGAAACTCAGGAAAGGGAATTCGTGATGACATTTGTTGATTTTAGGAAAGCGTACGACTCAATTGATCGAACCACCTTATTGAAAATCCTTGAAAAGCTTGGCTTAGATAACAAGACACAATAAATTATCCAGCAAACCCTGACCAACACCACCTCCAAAGTGAAGTTCAGAGGAGAGGTGTCTGATGCCTTTGAAATCAGGACAGGAGTGAGGCAAGGAGACGGGCTATCACCGCTTCCCTTCAACTGAGTTTTAGAAAAGGTCATCCGAGAATGGCGGAAGGAAATGAAAAATTCAAGGGTAGAAAATGGGGTAAGGCTAGGGTACAAGTATATGAATCTTACAATCGACTGTCTAGCCTATGCAGATGATCTAGTGATCTTTTCAGATTCCATTGATATGGCAGAAGAACAACTTAACCAACTGAAAAATCAAGCACTGAAGGCTGGGCTTCAAATCTCCTTTGAGAAGAGACAATTCATGACAAACATAAAATCGGCGCCCAGGGAACTGGAGGTCGGACTAGGAAAGGTTCAGAAGGCAGAAAAGTTTAAATACCTCGGTGAATAGATAGAGCCTAACCTATCAGAGAAGGAAGCCTTCATGTCACGCATTAATAAAATGGAAATTGCATTCAACCTGACTAAAGACATGTACAATAAGAGATCGATATCCTTAAACGCCAAAATTAGACATCACTGCACTGTTATTCTACCGGAGGCTCTGTATGTGGCAGAGACTCTAATAATGAACAAAAAAAGTCTAACGAAAAATCTAGAGGCTAAAGAAAGGAAGATTTTGAGGAAAATCCTGGGTCCCATCAAAGGAAACAGCGAGTACAGAAGGCGTCACAACCACGAATTATACAAGCACGTGGAGAAGATCAGTGACACGATTCGAAAAAGAAGGATTGCCTTTTATAGCCACGTGACACGAATGAGCCCAGGCAGGATATCAAAACGGATATTGACGTACTTTCAAGATAAGAAAACCAAAGGGGCATGGTTCACGGAAGTTGAGAAAGATCTATGTGAAATGGAAATTTCCCCTAAAGATATCCAGGAGCGTGTTCCACTTCAGGAAAAGCTACGTACTCACAAAGGTTTCCAGGAAAAGCCAAAGCTGAAGACAGGGAAGGCGTGGTCCCAAGAGAGAAAATAACAACACCGGAGACGAATGCGGGAACACTGGGTGGTAGTTAGAGTTCGGAAGAAGAGACAGTAGAGCTGACGTGGTCCCTAGTTGGCCGAATCGAAGAAAGAAGAAGAATAGACGAATAATAACTACAGTGATAATAATAACAACAGTAATCCTCCTTTCCGTTTTGCTTATGGCCGACGGATTATGTCAGGTACAAGGGCATTACATATTCTTCAAGCATTCAAGCATTTCTTAATTCTCATATAAATAGCTAAATAATTGTCCTCACGAGATGGAGTGAACCCATTTCCAGCCTTCTCACCAGACCTTCAATATCGGGTGATGTGGTACCAGATATTGAACTAAGATATCCTAGGTCAGTAATTAAGCTCTTGTAACCCAATTACATGGTGCAAGTCTTCAAAATTTACAACTCTTTGGTGATTTGCATTTCAACGATATCATTCCAGTACCTCAAAGAGAATATCTTTTACGGAGAGCCGAGAGTCGAACCCGGGCCATCGGGGTGATATCTAAAGCATTTTATCTCATATCACGAAGCCACTTATAATAATGAAAATAATCATAATCAACTGCTTTGCCTTCGGTGATGATCTGGCGATCTTGTCTCGAACCACAGCTGTTGAAAAGATAAATCTTTTGAAAGATCAGTCAGAAAAGACTGGACTTAGATTTCCTTGGGGGAAAAAAGCAGTAGGCTACTTAACGAACATCTCGACAGCTCCACAACACCTAAAGTCGAGGCATGGTAAAACTGAGTCAATAGCTTGAAGTGCATTGGCCTGTACCGATGGGAAACAATGAGAGAGAAGCAAACAACAGCATACGAGATAGAATGGCCGCAGTGGTTCGTATAAGACACAACTCATACCAGAAAAAGGCAATATAAATGCAAGCTTAACTCAGACATTACATTACAGTGATTAAACCAGAGTGTCACTATGGAAGTGAATGCCTTCGAATTACTGAAATGGCTGATCAGAGGGAAGCAGAGAAATTTGAGAGAAAAATCATTAGGAAAATAATAGAAGGATCATAGCTGGACAATACAGGTCGTGAGGAAGCACGGAATTGTATCAAAGTAACGAACACCTGTTGGAATCCACAAAGAATCGAAGACTCAAATGTTATGGTCACTTATTTATAATATACGAAAGGCGGTTGACTTAGAGAATTTTCATCATACTCGATGGCAGACCATTAACCTCTTATTTTTAGCCTATTTTCAATTTTGAAAAAATAGGCTTATGAGATCACCTTTTGTCCGTGTGTGTGTGCGTGTGCGTGTGTGAGTGTGTGTGTGTGTGTGTGTGAGGTGTGTGTGTGTGTGTGTCCCTAATAAAATCTAAACGGCTGGAGCGATTTCAATGAAACTCGGTAAGTTCATAGCACTATTCCCGGCGACCTCGACCGTGCCCTTCAAATTTTGTTACGTCTCACCAATCCAACATGGCGGCTGTGCGAAATATTTCACTAGCATTCAATATCTCCGAAACTATTACCGATATCGCCCTGAAATTGTGTACGGTGATAAAGGGCACTACTAGAAGTTCACCTATGAGACTTTCAGAAACCTGGTGACTACAAAACCAACATGGCGGCCAAGCGAAATTGAGACTTTTAAATAGATATTTCTCGCGATTTAACTATCCAAACGTAATGAAACTTGGTACAGCAAATGTTTATACACATTGTAATGCACTGGAGTCTAATTTAGTTCAATTGTTTACATTACCTCAAAATGGCGGCTGTGCGAAATATTTCACTGACATTCTATATCTCCGAAACTATTACAGATATCATCATGCAATTTTGTACGGTGATAAAGGGTACGGATACAAGATTACCTATGTATATTTCATAAACCTCTAAAGTACAAAACGAACATGGCGAACAAGCGAATTTGAAATATTTTAATAGACTTTTCTCGTGATTTAACTCTCTGAGTGCAGTGAAATGTGGTACAAAAAATGATTTTACAGATTGTAATGCACTGCCATCTAATTTAATTCAATTGTTTACATAACCTCAAGATGGCGGCTGTGCGAAATTTTAAAATTAAGTTTTTATTCTTGTGTCGTAATCATGCGATCGAAGTGAAAGTTTGAATAATGAAGCTAGGCAATAATTGTCCTTGAATGTTACATAACTCTATGGCCTATACATATAACAATCCTAAATGGCGAGCTTCCGAAATATTTAGACGGTTCTCAATATCTATGAATCTTTTACAGCAACCAGCCTGAATTCTTTAATGTTCATAGAGACTATGAACATAAGTTCACCTATAGGACTTTCAGTAACCTGGTGAGCACAAATCCAACATGGCGGCGACGCGAAGTATAAATTTTTAAATGGGCGTTTCTCGCGAATTAACTATCTGAGTGCCGTGAAACGTTGCACATTAAATGCTTATACAAATGTTGATCCACTGGCATGTAATTTATTTCAATTGTTTGCATAATCACAAGATGGCTGGTGTGCGAACTTTTAAAATCTCGTTTTTACTTCTTGTGTTCTAATCATGCGATTGAAGTTTGAATACCACACGTACACAATAATCTTAATGTAATAGTACAAAAATAAAAATCCATCCTTGCGACCATATGAAATATTTAGACGGTTCTCAATATCTACGAATCTGTTACAGAAATTAAACTGAAATTTTGTTTGTTGTTAGAGACAATTAACATGAGCAGGATATATGAAAATAGGCTGTATAGTTCTTCACGGAACTACTTGTTGTTATTCGTGTCAAAAGCACTTACAATGGATGAAGGTACTATGGACAATGAACATATTTACATATTTACGTTAATTCTTCTTCTTCCTCTTCTACCTTATCCGATACGGACGTTGGCTACCACCATGGCTAACACCTTCTTATTCTGTGCAATCCTGAAGAGTTCCGTGGAAGTCAGCCCAAACCACGTTCTTAAATTATCCATCCAAGTTATTCGTCTCCTTCCCGGTCCACGCTAACCTTCAATTTTACCCTGAAGTATAACTTGGAGCAGACGGTATTTTGGATTCCTCATCATGTGTCCCAAGTATTCCAATTTCCTCTTCTTAATTGTGTTTAACAGCTCAGGTTGGCTGCTCACACGCTGAAGAACCTCGGCATTACTCACATGTTCTGTCCACGAAATTTTAAGAATCCGCCGGTATATCCACATTTCAAAGCTCGAATCTTCTTTTCTGTAGCTACGGACAAGGTCCGAGCTTCAACAACATAAAGAAGAAGGGTGGAGACAACATAACACTTCACAATTCTTTTCTTAAGCGTCATACTGAGATCTCGACAGCATAGTAGTTGTTTCATTGTCATAAAGATGGATCTAGCCTTCTCTATACGGCATCTTACTTCAACCGAAGGATCCCAATTCTCATTAATATTCTGTCTTAAATAAACAAAACTCTTGACTCGCTCAATCTGATGTCCATCGACTAAACGGACTTGTGACAATGCTGGTTTTCGCGATATTATCATATATTTTGTTTTCTTAATGTTGAGGTCAAGGCCATATTGTTTACTCTTTTGATACACCATAGTAGCAATCTCTTCAAGTCCTTCGAAACTATTTGCAATCAATACAGTGTCATTTGCGTACCGTATATTATTAATACAATTACCATTGACCTTAATACCTTGTTGAATGCCATCAAGTGCCTCAGAGAAAATCTTTTCTGCATAGATATTATAAAGAAGCGGTGAAAGAATGCATCCTTGTCTCTCACCACGCATTATTTCCACTGATCTCGATATATGTCCATCAATTCTGATACTAGCCTTTTGACCCCAGTATAAATTAATGATGATCCGAATGTCTTTCTCATCTATTCCTAAGTTCTTGAGTGCATTATACAACTTATCATGCTGACAACGGTCAAAGGCTTTTGCATAATCCAGAAAACATGCATATACATCCTGATTTACCTCACGGCATCTCTGGAAAAGAACTTGAAGCTCAAATAATGCCTCACGAGTTCCTAGACCGTTGCGGAACCCAAACTGCGTGTCACTGATATTCATCTCGCATTTCCTGTACATGCGATTATGGATAACTTTGAGAAATATCTTGAGCACATGACTCATAAGACTGATTGTCCTGATGTCACTACATGACTTAGACATCGGTTTGTTCGGAAGAGCAATAAATGTAGACAAGAGCCAGTCTTCTGGTAATATGCCCGTGTCGTATATCTTGTTATATAAATTAGTGAGCGTCACAATGCTATCATCATCCAAGATCTTCAATAATTCCACTGGAATGTCATTTTGACCAGGAGCCTTACCATTTTTCGCTATCCTAATCGCATATTTCACTTCATCCATGGTGATCATGGGTCCAACAACTGAAGGAATTTCGGGTCGGGAAGGACGATGACCATCATTAAAAGCTCTTGTATATAGTTCTCCCAAACCTGTAATTTTTCTTCAACTTCAAATACCGTGTTACCTTGACTATCAACTAAGTTGACTGTGTTTCTTTTCCTGTGTCTACCTGAAACTTCTTTGATATTCTTATGGACCTTGAAAGTATCATATTTACTATTAAGTTCATCAATTTCTTTGCACCTATCTGACATCCAAGCTTCCTTGGCTTGTCTGATCTTATTCCTTATCAATCTATGAATAAACCAATATTCTTCATTATCTCTTCCTTTGACTTCTCTTAGTTTATCCATTAGATTCAATATTTCATCCGTCATCCATGCCTTCCTTTTTTATGTTGTCTCTTGTTCTTAAGAAAATGATCTCCAACCCTGTTCAATGAGGTTTTAAAAGTGTCCCAAAGTTCCAAGGGCTGCATGTCATTTGAATTCAACGTCTTAAGATCAGTGGCAAGAGCAGCAGCCACCTGTGACCTTGTATTTATTTCCCGAAGGGCATCAGTATTATATTTCTTTTGTGTTGTTTTTATCGGAATCTTGTTAAGCCGGACACAAATTTTGCTAATGAGAGGATTGTGGTCAGAAGGAACATCTGCTCCTGGATAGGTTTATGCAAAAATCACGCTGTTTCTAGATCTGTTTTTAATTAGAATGAAATCAATTTGATTTCTTATTATGTTGTCTGGACTATCAGCAGGTGCTTTCCACGTATAAAGTCTCCTGGCTGGAAGCTTAAACCAAGTATTAGCAATGACAAAGTTCTCCTCTCTACAAAACTGCACTAAACGATCCCCTCTGTTGTTTCTTTGTCCGAGACCCCACTGGCCCACAATGTGTTCTTCAGAACCTTTCCCAACCTTTGCATTAAAA
Organism: Meconema thalassinum; assembly: GCA_946902985.2. NCBI lineage: Eukaryota > Metazoa > Arthropoda > Insecta > Orthoptera > Tettigoniidae > Meconema > Meconema thalassinum. The sequence goes on from OX336390.1 coordinate 656,597,192, forward strand.
TCTCCCATAACAAGGGTTACATCATGTTCTTTGGTGTCTTTGAGGACGGTCTGAATTTGGGCATAGAATTCCTCAACATCTCCATCGCTTTTGTCACTAGTAGGGGCATACACTTGAATAAGATTAATGTGGAAAGGTTTACCACGTAACTTTAACATCATTATTCTACTGGAGAATGGTATACAACTGATAACAGCAGACTGCAAACTTTTGTCCACTATAAAACCCACTCCATGCAAATGCCTGGCATCATTATTACCACTGTAATATACCATGCAATCTCCTGTCCCCGGCCATCTCATTTCACTTATACCCATTATGGACACATTCATCCTCTTCATCTCATGAATTGTATTGTGAATCTTTCCTGCTTCAAACATACTCCGTAAATTCCACGTTCCTATCTTCAGGGCTGACCGGGAGATTTTTCGCACCCTCTGACCACTTAAGGTCTGCCCGGGACTAAGGGCCAATGTATTTGGGTTTTCAGCCATGAAGATTATCCTGGGGAAAAATAATTGAGGCGATGTCCCGTTGCCTTCCTCAATGCGCAGAAACCACATCACATCCCAACATCCAAGGATGCCATGATATGATGCAGCTGTTTGCTGATGCAAGGTCGGCAGATCGGTCTTGTATCAACAATAATGATGTAGCTGCTGCCACTATATCATGTCCTCAGTTGATCCGCGGGTGCAAGCACCACTCTCAACAAGAGCCCCTATCAGCCATTGGGACGCGCCGTGTCGGGGTTGAGAACTTCCCCGCCCAGATCCGTCTTCCACAGAGTACAGAAAAGCCCTTACTCGGTTCAGAGCTCCTCCCCCATGGAAGCTGCACCTGGCACGTTACTAGACAGTTCAATTAGGCTACACTGCTGCCGCCCTGAAATTACAGTAGCAACCTCTATTGCATTTGGTGTTGCACGTACCGAGTGCAAGTTGTTGGGCAGTGGCTACACTGGAGCAGGCGGGAGGATGTCGGCATTACACAACATTCACACAGCGGCGTCTCCACATTAAAACCCAATTTCGTTATATTACTCTTGCATCTAGTTACTCCTGTCCGTAGTCTGTTGAGCGATCTCCATGTAATCCATTTTTATGAGTAGCTTGCTGGTAACTTTTCACATGGTGAGAGCCAACACGCCTTAGATCAGTTCGGGATTGCAGTGGTGTCCCGACAAGAGCCTCTGTTGTTCTGAGGAAGCTTTTCCTTGATTTTAGTAGTGGGTTTGCTGGTTGGTATCCATATAAAGGGTGTGTTTGAGAAGTTTTCGCCTATTTCTTCTCACCTTTTGCCACTACCTCTCTACGGATGTCAGGAGGTGCAATACCAGCAAGGCTGTAGAGCTTGTCTATATGAGTGGGCTTTAAGCATCCGGTGATGAGACGACAAGTATCGTTAACAGCAACATCTACTATATTAGCGTGACTAGTTTAAAACCACACTGGGCTTGCGTATTCCTCGGCAGAGGGGTTCAGAGAGGCCAGGAATGATCTATAAAAGATGGATATAAGGCGCGAAGACATCACTAATTGAATCAAGTACCGGCAGGAGATCTATAACTTCAAGGGCTTTCACGAAGAAGATAAGCTGGACAGTGGATGGACGGTGGAAAGGGGACAGGCTGCCGGGGAAATAATACGATATTGGGCTGCAAAGAAGTCTTCTATGAATGTGTAACAGTTGTTTGAATAGGTCTCAAATGGCCGTAAGCGAAATAAAATATATATTAAGCAATAATTATATCCAAGCCTCTAATGGATATAACAACACCAATGATTTTGCGTAGATTCACTCGTAGCCATAGGTCAAGTGCTGCTATAATCCCCTGCTATAAATGCTGCACTTATACCATAAGGGTGCTCACACACCGTCAGTGGGAATTTTCGCATACAGTTACGAATCATATCATAGCTTCACTAATATGTAACATAGACTTATGAAAACTGACATGAAAATGAAAATCCACAGCCTGCTTCCAGTCTCCGACCGGGTCAGGAATGGAATGAATGAAGCCCCCATCTAGCGGCGAGGATATGAACTGTGCCGGCTGCCGAGGCCTGACGCACTCCTCTGGGGCAATGATTAAATGAATGACAGATGAAATGGAATGTGAGTGGAGAGTGTTGCTGGAATGAAATTTTGACAGGGAAAACCGGAGTACCCGGAGGAAAACCTGTCTGCCTCCGTTTTGTCCAGCACAGATCTCACATGGAGTGACCGGGATTTGAACCACGGATCCAGCGGTGAGAGGCCGGCGTGCTGCCGCCTAAGCCACGGAGGCTTATGAAAACTGACATATGTATAGTAAATACACAGGCTAGAGATTTCATCTAATTTAGAGAGAGGAGCAGTATATAAAGTATTTCGTGATATATTTAAAGGATAATATTCGTGATATTTTAAACGCCGTGAATCACAAAAAACACGATTTAACAAGAAATACCAGTCTGATGGAATGTTTTTTTTTTCATGTAAAGTAAACACATAAATAGCGAGGATGAACCACCATGAATGTTATATTGTAAATAGTATATTTTTAAAAAATATTAAAAACAGTCTTTCAAAAAATGAACAGTGTTTTGGTTTATATTTCCTAGTATATTTCAATTGTTTTTAAAGATAATTTCATAAATGAGGTTCATCCTCTAGGGAACATATGTTAGAATGTATCTGCCGAGTTTCATCGAGTTTCATCAAGCCTCCGTGGCTTAGGCGGCAGCATGCCAGCCTCTCACCGCTGGGTCCGTGGTTCAAATCCCGGTCACTCCATGTGAGATCTGTGCTGGACAAAACGGAGGCAGACAGGTTTTTCTCCGGGTACTCCGGTTTTCCCTGTCAAAATTTCATTCCAGCAACACTCTCCACGATCATTTCATTTCATCTGTCATTCATTTAATCATTGCCCCAGAAGGGTGCGTCAGGCCTCGGCAGCCGGCACAGTCCATATCCTCGCCGCTAGATGGGGGCTTCATTCATTCCATTCCTGACCCGGTCGGAGACTGGAAGCAGGCTGTGGATTTTCATTTTCATCGAGTTTCATCACATAGTTCACGAGATATTGTGTTTTTCCCACCAAAAAAGCAACCTTTCGGGTAAACAGCTTTGAATATTAAACACTCCACTGACAGATAGGTGCATGGTCTCACGTAATACACTAGGCTTATATCTCTGCCAAAACGCTGAATTTACTTATAACACGTAACTGATATATTGAGAAAGGTATTGTCTCTCATTTAAACGTTAAAAGAAACTTAAATTTTGACAGCCGATGGTGTATGAGCCCCCAGTTGCACAGGACCGTGCGCTGGAATATCCTCTCCTCCCTTCCCCTTTAAATACGTACTTGTTTCGCTTAATATCTCAATGCTAACTGTCAATAGTTTACTTGCGTGTGCAAAACAATCTCCCGCGCAATTAATAGGTATTTTTCCTCTCTACTGGAGTAATTAATCCTTTAATAGCTCAACTTGTGTTCCACGGTGGAGTTAGTCCGTCAGCCGGTTATTACTGCATACAAGTTTTGCACCACTTGCCGTTTCTAATAATTCTCGGAAACAGACAACATCTGCATACAGCCAAGTTTGAGATATTATGAAACAAACTTGCGTAATGAATTGACTGAGAGTTGAATAGTTTCAATCCTAAATTGAAACATTGTGAGCCATGAATTATTAACTAAACTGAATATGTAACTCACACTACATACAGCTCCAAGTGTAAGCCTAGTGTTCCATCGCTCGAATCAATCTAGTACGGGCTAAAAGGAAACAATATGAACGGTAAAACTCAGTCGGTTAGTTTAAAAATCAGTCAAGTTCATTTAAGAAATCGCTTTAAATCGTGTATCCCCCATTTCGAGACACGTGAGTGGGGTTTGTAATGTTGTTGATTTTTTTCGGGGTTTGCAACATCGTGGCCATGTAGCCCCGTGTAGTTGGGTAGTCTATGTGTAGAATTTGTGTGATACCCTGAGGCACTGTGATGTCTGTAATAGCGTGCGTATTTGTAACGCAGGTAGCATTGGGGTAGGAAGCGGCCGTGGCCTTATGTTAGGTACCATCGCAATGGTGGGGCAAACCACCGTAAACCACCTCCAGCATGGCTAAGATGGGAATCGAACCCAACTCTTCTCAGTATTGAATCACGAGACTGAGTGTACTCCGTTTCAGACCTCAGACCAAAATTGAATTTCTAGGCAGAGCTGGGAATCGAACGGTGGTCTCCGAGGTGACAGCCAAGAATGCCAGCCACTATGGAACTTTTTAATGATTTTCTGTATAAAAAGTTCTATTACACATAGATGAACTCTGCCCAAAATCCGCAGGGTGCGCAAATGTGAGGGTTCCCTTCGGGGTAAAATTCCGGCACCCCGTCGTCTCTAAAAGCCGCAGTAGTTACACAAAAGGAACGTAAAACCATTAACATTATTATTATTACACTAGCAGGTACCCGCGGCTTCGCTCGCGTCATAGTTGAGTTATGTTCCATTAGTATATTTTGTTATCTCCCATTTTCTTTTGAATGCCACCGAACCAAGCGTTAGATGTTCATCGACTTTCGTCAGAATTGTAAGACGTGGACGTAAATGATGTGTTTTCCCGTCCGACTTCGGCCGCGGAATTGAAAAGTTCCACATGTTATGTAACACTTATATCATAAAGAGATATTCTATTTAAACCGATTATCATTAAGAGTTCGCTGTTAAATGAAATTTATAAATCCTCGTGATATCGAAATGCAAATATAATCATATTTTACATTACTTCTTTTGTAACAATTTCTTTGCCTGCTTTATGAATGTAATGAAATAATGAAATATTAAAGATATGAAGGAGCTTAATTACATTGTCTTAATGTTGAAAATTAACTTTTAAATATGAAATAAAAATACAGAGTTAAAATACAAGTATTTGCTATCAAACTAAATTTTAATTTTAAAGATTAAAAAAAACGTATTATAATTAACTATATCTTTTACCTAACCATGAAAATGAAAATCCACAGCCTGCTTCCAGTCTCCGACCGGGTCAGGAATGGAATGAATGAAGCCCCCATCTAGCGGCGAGGATATGAACTGTGCCGGCTGCCGAGGCCTGACGCACTCCTCTGGGGCAATGATTAAATGAATGACAGATGAAATGAAATGATAGTGGAGAGTGTTGCTGGAATGAAATTTTGACAGGGAAAACCGGAGTACCCGGAGAAAAACCTGTCTGCCTCCGTTTTGTCCAGCACAGATCTCACATGGAGTGACCGGGATTTGAACCACGGACCCAGTGGTGAGAGGCCGGCGTGCTGCCGCCTAAGCCACGGAGGCTTTACCTAACCATAAATAACTTAAATATATTTTTAAAACAAGAACTTTAATATACTTAATTAATGTATAAGTAACGTAAAAACGTACGTCACATAACAACACATAAAAGAAGAATTCTAAATATAATAATTTAGTTTAGATCTTCTTTATATACAATACTAGCTGACCCGGCAGACGTTGTCCTGCCAATCAAAGAAAGTGTTGTAACTTTGTATCTTGAAGTGCTTTGGGATACACAATATTTTTTTTTTCAATTTCTGTTAACTGCATCTAAACTATCGTGAAATGAATTAACTAATCTAGAAACATTCGTGGGAGCGTGCACAACAACTTTCCAAAGTTTCATCGCAATCGGACAAATGGCATATTGAACACATGGGCCATAGGGTCCATGACGGTCGAATCCATGTCCTTAAGGAAGAAATGAAAGAAACGTATAGTTTCTTAAAGGAACGGAGAGAGATTTTAAGCCAGGAATATAGCTTAACATTGTGCAAGCGACTAGGGACAGATGTTCCTTAGATGAGATCACCCCACTCGACATTTCAGAGAGGGCTGGTCACGAGTATTAATAACTGAGTGGAAATTTCCACCGTGATAGAAAGAGAAGCCTGAATCGGAATTCAAGCTGACGTTGCTGGATTTTGACAACGCCGCATATGCACCAGAAGAGGAATAATTAAAATTAACACGTTTACGAGCATAATAATGAGTAAACAAGCATAGCACAGTGAATCATTTTGAATGAGAGATTTTTCAGTATAGAGAAACCATGTAATAATTGTGCAGAAATAAACTGCCGACGTAAGACGACGTCATAGGGGAATTACCTAAGCCTCTGTGGAGGGGAGAGAGCAAAAAGAATGCAACACCCACACAATTGAGGACGAGAAATTAATTAATATCTCCGAATTGCACGATCGATTCTTAGGTGCAATAAGATCATTTGACATTGAGAAGACGAGCTTTCGGAAGGTATAATTTTTATATTTGTGGCACCATTATTTTAGAAGTTGACCACAGGAAAGGCTTGAGTCTTATTTTTTTGTAGTAAAACAGTATAAAGCTTCAGGCGTTTCCAAGCCAATCATGCAGTATTCAGACAGCCAGAGGGCACGTCACTGTGTCACATCGCATGCAGTCCTACGAGCATTCCGTGAGGGGAAGTGCTGCTCCACGACGTAGAAGAAATCATTCCGACAGTCCGTGAAGGGACGTAACTCTGCGTTACATCGATAACAGCTACCAGTACTCCTTGAGGGGAGAAACGCTGTTTTACACCGCCGAAGCAAGATCCGATAGCCACAGGCGTCACAGTAGTAACGACTTGCTTGCCTCCATAAGGAGCAGTCAATACGAAATTTTAAAGTATCGCCGCAGTGAAATATTAGGAAAATCCTAATTATAGGATTTAGGCCCGACTGTATACAAGTTAAAGTGAAAATTCGCAAGACATAGTCAGAGTAGGCTGCGAACGTCGGACTTAAAGGCGATAGGTCATTAATGTACGAACGAATAGATCATAACGTACGGAAGTATCGTACCAGACAGATATACTGTTATTTACATTGAAGAAACCTAAAAAGCAAAAACAGAATAAGGTTCGAACGTAGGAGTGTTAAAACAGTTTAAATAAATAGGATAGGAGACTATAAACATTAGCTCCAGAAAGCAGGCGAACAATTCTAATAGTACTAGAATCGAGAAGTGCTAGCTGCTATAAACTGAATCTATAGGTCTTAGAGGAGATCTCGATCCATATAGACTTTCGTTAGGATCGATAGACAGATCTACAGAGAAGCCGTTCAAGCTAGATAAACAGCCAGTTATCCAGGATAGGAATAGCAGAATTGAACTCCAGGGAACAGTAGATGTTTCGGGACTTTCGCATTCTTCAGAATAGGAAGCCGACATCGGATAAATTCCACCCTTGGAAACGGGAATTTAAGAAGATCACGTGTGAGAGGCTCAGAAACACGGCCTAGTGATCGTTGTGAAGTGTAAAATAATCCAGATTGTGTGTTAAATAATATTTTTAGTGTTTATTATGTGTTCAAAAGGGACACATCAGAATATAAAAATGTCGTCAATATTAAGTGTTTTAGATATATGTTTATTTGTGTTTTTACGTAAGATGAATACCTTTAATATGGTGTAAAAAGTTCAAAGTGGGCCCAAAAATGAAACACCGCACCAGATTTAAGATCAGGGATGATCTGGAAAATATGTGAGTACTAAATTCATTTTTATTTTGGTGTCAGAAATTGATTGTGTACAGACTCACCGGAGTTTTTGGAGTGAAAGGGATGTGTTTTAATGAATAAATACTGAAGAATCAAGAACACGGTCTGAACAATAATAAAATAAATAGAGAAATTATGAATAACTATGTAAAGAATAAATCCCGTAGAGGAAATAGGTGAATAAAGGGTTAATGTATTTAACAAATGTCATAAGAGCAAGCGAAATATCATTTAATTATCATGAAAGACATTGAAATAAAGTAAAGTTGAGATATGAAAGAAATAGCTTTTGAGCTTGTATAAAGAATAAAGATAATAATAATAATTAAATATGGAAATGTTAAATAAAAATCAAATAAATTGATATGAACATAAGAACGTTAAGCCTTAACGTATGTGTAAAAAAATGAGGTTCAATGGAATATTTTAAAACAGGGAGCGATTTATCGACCACGGAAAGATTAATATGTGAAGTAAAATAATATGAATTGTTATTAAAGAGATTTTATCAGTTCTTGGGAAGACATTTTCGGCTTAAAATAATGCATAGCGCATAATGAGCGCAAATATAATATTAAAGTGTCACGCTAGGAAAGCGTAGTGGTTAAATACTTGGTACATTACTTATGGAGGGTAGTTGATTGCAGTGAATTGATAATTGTGTAAGTCCTCTATTAGTGACATAGTATCACGAGGCATTGTGTATGTATTTAAAAAAAGGAGCTAATATATGGTATTATTGAGCGTATGTCATTGGGCCACGGCCGACTCTAAATCGCATTTTGTATAAGCCCTCTGTTTGGGATTGGTTCCCGAGGCACCTGAAGAGATTCAAATGCAGGATCTTCTTATGATAAAAGCCCCTGTAATTCTCCGTCGTCGTATGTGTATTTAATCTTCCCAATCAATGAGGACCCTCTCATAATTAATAAATACCAAGGATACGGAAATGGTCTCTGAACCAAAGAATAGTTGTTTGAATGTTATGGTACAGTAAAGCCCGGTCTCCCCAGAACTGGATAGAATGAGAAGGTTTGTTTTGAAAGCCTTGAAATAAGCTAATAACGTCGGGTCAGACAGGATGTCTCCGCCACCCTAACAGGTCATAAATCGCACCCCATGTAGTAGAGACTAGCTCTTTTAAAAGCGAGGGGGAACAGAGACCGTCTCGTAAGCTGTTAGAAAGAGAAATGAATACACCGGGAGTGTTTAAAGTTGTTAACGACCCGGGCGTTGAACCGAGGTCCTTAAAGATGGATATTTCGTTTGCCGGTTCAGATCGTAGTTTCTTATATGATAATGGTCTATTAAGACATAAGAGATAAATAACAATCCCTATGGTAATAATGTATGGACGTGGGATTCCACGAGTTGATTGAAGGCAACTGAGTTCGGGAGTAACTATAGTTTTTTTGACTGTGTCAAGTACCTTCACGCTCTGGAGTACACAATTGATTTTCTGATTACCTTAATATGTTTGTGAAATAAAGAGAGATGATAACAACTGAATGTGTGGACATGCCCAAAAAAATATTGAGTTAGATAATCAACCTAGATTTTTAAATATAGTTATATATTTGTTTTTGAGAAATAAGAAAATATAAAAGACAGTGTTTGAGGTGTACAAGAATGACACCATAATAATGTAAATGCATGGAGCCAAAGAGCTCGGAGTTATGTAAACTTAATGTTAGTGCTTTATGGAAGTGAGACTAAGGAAGAATTGTTGGTTTATGTGGAAACCACAGGTTTTGAATACAATATTTGTTTATTTTATTTTGTGATCCCTTGTTCATTTGGAACAAGCAGTTGATATTTGGGTCAGTAATTAAATTGTAAAATGTTTGTAGCGCCATTAATTTATTAATTAAATGTGTTTAAATAGGAGTTGATTTTGTTGTTATTTTTTGCAAGTGTATCCTCTAATTAATCCAAAATATGTGAGTCACAGAGTGGGGGAACTTACCGCTGCCCCGAAATCCCGAATTGAGCTACGCTGGTATACTGTGATTGGCATATTTCTTGCTAAATGGGCGCAGGGGGATATATAAATACTGTGCTGGATTAATAACTAGAGGAACACTTAAGTCGGTCATATCATGTAAAATTAAAGTAATAATAGGGATAGCTACAATGTAAAATATTAACTGACCGCATGGGTCCCTGGAAACTCATACCGAGCAGCCCTGAAATATATTATATTATGAACCCCCTAGCAAAATCTTAGGATTTTGGCGCCCAGTACGCAGGGCTGAGTTTTCCTAGGGAAAACCCGAGTTTTCTCGAAAAATCAAAATTTTCATTTTTTGAAAAAAATGGTTTTTCGAAATTTTGAATTTTAAATACTTCCATAAAGGTTTTAGGAAATTGAATAAATGTAGTAAAAGGGTACGTTGTGAGTGAATACCCGTACCAAAGTAAAGTGTAAAAAAAATTGGGACACACGGATTCAGAGTATCATCTCTCAAGCATGTACTAGTGTGGTGGCATTTGTGGCCCACTGTATTCTCATAAGATGGCATTAAGTGAAGAGATGCAACGGCTTTTGGAGGCGATAAAAGCCGATAGTAATGAGAAGTTGGAGGCTATCAAAACCGATAGCAATGAGAAGTTGGAGGCGATAAAAGCCGATAGTAATGAGAAGTTAGAGGCTATAAACAAGACATTGGGCCTCCAAAAGGATGAAAATAACGAAGTGTTCGAATCCATAAATCTAAGTTTGGAGTCAATAAAAATTGATAGTGCTAATATGGGCACTAAATTAGAGAATATTGAAGTTAAGACTGATACCATGGGAACCAAATTAGAAGCTATCGAAGTTAAAGGTAATGCCATGGGAATTAAATTAGAAGCTATCGAAGCCGACGGTATAAACATGAATAAGGAACTGAAGGCTGAGATAGAAAAGATGAAAACAGAAAGTGGGAAAACCATTAAACAACAGTGGGAAGTGATGAAAACGGAGACGTTAGAGTCTCTGAAAGCCAACAGTAACGAAAACAATGGAGTACTGAAGGCTGAAATAGAAGAAACAATTAATAACAAATTTCAAGCTTTGGACACTGATTTTGGGAATAAGTTAAATGAATTAAAAGGGGAAATAAAACAGGGGTCAGATGAACTCCGAGAAAGTATAGAAGGAGACATAGATTCCAAATTTCAAATATTGGATAAAGCATTTGGGGAGAAGTTAAAGGAATTGCAAACTGAGAGTAACACGTTTAATGCAGGATTGAGAACCCAGATAAGTACTATAGAAAAAAATAGTATAGAATCCAAAAAGGAGAGCCAAGATAATTTTAAAAGTATAGGGGATAAAATTGATACCATGGAAAATAAATTTGGTGCTATAGAAACTAAATTAAATAGCATGGAAGAATCTTGTAAAAAAAATGTAAAGGCATGTGAGGAAAAACTTGTAACCCAGATCCAAGATGTGCAGAAAGAATTGAAAGCGCAGATAAAAACTAACAGCGATATTTGTAAGGCATCCCGGGATGAAATAAAACAAAGCGTGAATAAACTAGGAGATAGATTTGAAGGGGTGGAAGAGAAAGTAGGGACCCTTGAGAACAAAATCGGTGTAGTTCAGACTGAAGTAACTGAGATGAAAAATCAAAATCTAAAGGATGTTAAGGAGATGAAAGATCAAATTGATCATTTTACCGGGCAGGTAGATGAGAATCTGAAGACATACGAAACGAAAATAGATCAAAGATTAGGTGTATACGAGGGGCATCTCCAGAGTGAACGAAAACAACGAGAGAACGAAAGTAAGGAAAGTACCCATAAAATAAATGAAATAAGTCAGGGTATTATTGAGGTTCAGGAAACTATCGGAACATTAAAGGTTCATGTAGGAAAAACCAATAAGGAAATTAATCAGGTCCAAGATGAAATGATGAAATTGTATAAGAGTCAAGAGAAAACTGAGGGAAGGCTTGAAGGAATGAAAATAGATATGGTCAAAGGACGAAAAGAAGTGGAGAAGCAAATAAAGGAGATACGAGAGGGCCTGGAGACCATAGGTGATGTTAAGCCAGAAATTATAGACCAACATGCTAAGATCATTAAGAAAGAGGTAGAAGACCAAATAAATGAATTCAGGGATAGCTTCAAGGATGAGAAATTCCACTTCCAAAAGGTAGAGGAAGATATTAAAAGGAATCAAGAAAGAATTCAAAATGAATTAAGATCCCGATTGGAGAGGACGGAACTTAAGAACAGTCAAATGGAAATCCAACTCATGGCAAATGAAGAAAGTGCCCGAAGAGAAAGGAAGTTAGAATTCGAAAATCAGGAGGAGTTTCCAAAGACAGGATGGGTAGATTCCCGTGAACAAGGCACAGATACGGAGAGGGACTTAGGAGGGGAGAGCCCTTATAAGATCCCAGGATATCCAATGGCGATGTCAACCCCGTACACGAATCAGACAAATGGCCAAATAATAAACATTATTAAATCCAATGAGGACAGACCAGTAAAGTTTACGGGTAATAACATGTCTATTACTCCAAAATACTGGCTAAAAGAAGTGGCAGAGTATCTAAATGAAATGAAGGTTCCTCAGGATCGGAGACTGAGAGCTATTGAAAAGCTGTTGGCAGGTGATTGTCTCACCTGGTTCAGAAGCTTCAGATACACTTTTGATACGGTGGAAGGCTTTAGGGAAGCATTTTTAAAGCGATATTGGGCAGCAGATGTCCAAGAAAATTTAAGGCTAGATCTGTACTCTAGGAAGTACAGCACCAATGCACCTACTAAATACTCGGAATTTTTCACCGCTCAGCTGTGTAAATTCCGCGAACTGGATATTGCTCCGGCAGAAAACGACTTGTGTGCCGCCATTGCAAGACAGCTTCCATATGAGATTCAGAGGCTGCTAATCTCATCCAAAGCCAGAAGTTCTGTGGAAGTGGAAAGCGTATTACGTCAGTTAGATATGACGACTTCGCACGTAACACCTCGGCATCAGAGACAAACTGAGCAAGTACACATGGCCAGCAGTCAGGAAACTGGAGAAAAACCAGCGACCAGGAATCAGTCCACCAGTACGGATACTCAAGGACGAGATCGAGAGTATGGGCACCAGGAGCCTAGAAGGATACAGCCATATTACCGGGGAGGATATCGAGGAAGAAATCCTAGAACGACGGGTTATAGGCAACAGGAAAGCCGACCCTATAACAATAACCAGCAAAGGCCGGACAATAGAAAGAAATGGGAGAATTATCCCAGGAGAAATGTAAGGCCAGACGATAGGGATGATGAATATCGGGCCGAAATAGAAGAAAGATATCAGGAGAGTCTTCGTTATATGAACGAAAGACCAGATGAACCTGATAGGCAAAAAGTCCGTTGGAGTGAGGCAATCAAGAACCGGAAATCACCCGACCGACTAGACGGAGCTCAAAGCTTGGAACTACAAGCTCAGTTGAAGAATGAGGGAAAAGGGAGCCCTCAGGATAAAAAGAAACTCCAAATTTAAATTGTCAAAAGTGGAAACATACCAGGAGCTGGGAGGAAGTAGAAATTGTAAATTGGATAGCCAGACCAGATGAACTAATTAACGAGGATGTGGAAGGAATCCCACCTGTTAAAAGAGAACTACCTATAATTATGCTTAGGATAGAAGGATTACTGGTCAGAGCATTAATTGATACTGGATCCACAATAAGTCTAATTACACAAACCCTTTTAAATGAATTGGAAACAAGGGGCCGAGTACTAAAAATTCCCACATCAAGTGTAAAGATTAAGGGAATTATCCCTGAAAAATCTTTGACATGTAAATTTCAGGTATACATTGATTTAATCATGGGTAACGCTGAAATTTCGCAGTGCTTTTTGCTGGTAAATCAATTACCGTATAATGTCATATTAGGTATTGATTTTATCCGTGAGAACAAGGTCATTATAGACCTAGCGCAAAATTGCATTAGAATTCAAAGAGAGGATGTGGATGAGCAAAACATTAACCTACAGGATCAGGAGGCGAAAATAGCAGAACAGGTATGGCATATGGAAGAAGTGATTGAGGAAGAGTATAAGGACATAGAAAAAATATTTGAAGTCCTCAACATAGAACTCGAAGATAATGTGGAAAATGAGTTCGAGACCAACCTGTCAGGAAAAGTGGAGGAAGCTAAAGTCAGCCTCGAAATTAAGGAACATTTAAAGAAATTATTATTGGATTATAGGGACGTATTTGATTCCAAGCCAGGGAAGATTGAAAATTTTAAATACGCGTTCCAAGTCAATGATTGGGCACCGTTCAAACAAAAACCATACCCGGTTGCGGAAAAACATTACCCACAAACCAAGAAGACACTGCAGGAGATGATGAATGCAGGTGTTATAGAAAAGATGGCGACACCATATGTTAGTCCATTAGTGATTGTGAGTAAACCGGATGGCTCAGTAAGGGTGTGTTTAGATGCCAGAAATTTAAATGCAAAAATCATACCTGAAAATGATTCGGCACCACCCATAAAAGAAATACTGAGGAAATTTAAAGGCAAGAAGATTTTTACAAATATTGACATGACTTCTTCGTATCATCATCTCGAACTGGAAGAGAAAACCAGCTTGTTAACTGGATTTCAGTTCGATCAACAAACATACTGCTTTAGAAGATGTCCGTTTGGATTAAAGACTGCAGGATCGGCATTAATAAGAGCGCTGGATCGAAACCTGTCAGAGGAAGTGAAAGAGTGCACTATCCGATACGTAGATGACATTTTGCTTACCTCGGAGAACATTGAGGAACATTTAGAAAATTTGAAGAAATTATTAGAAGACCTAAGAAGGGCAAATTTTAAGATAAATTTAAAGAAGTCGAACTTCTGTCAAAGGCAAGTGACATTTTTAGGGCATGTGATTGACAAGGATGGTGTTAAACCAAATCCATGCAAATTGGAATCGATAAGGGATTTTCCAAGGCCTTTGAAAGTGAAGAACGTTCGCCAGTTTTTGGGATTGATTGGGTTCTTCTCAGGACATTGTCCATCATACACCAAAACTGTTGCACCACTACAGGACCTTCTGAAGAAGGGGGGCAAGTGGAAATGGACGGAGGAAGCAGAAAAAGCATTCGTGGAGGCCAAGGAAATGCTCTTAAATTACGTGAAGCTAGGATATCCTGATTTTAATCAGAGATTTATCATTCAGACAGACGCATCCCAGATTGGAATAGGGGCAATGCTATATCAGGAGAACCCGGAAAACCCTGATAAGAAGAACTATCTAGCTTTCACAAGTAGGAGACTGAAACCACACGAGAAAAATTATACGATCAGCGAGATCGAGCTGTTAGCGATATTGCACGCGTTGCAATATTGGCGGAAGATCGTATATGGGTTTCAGGTCATTCTAAGGACGGATCATAAAGCCTTAACCTTTTTGATGAAGACTGATTTATCCAGTCAAAGGTTGATGCGTTGGGCTTTATATATTCAACAATTTGATGTCAAGATAGAGTACTGCCCAGGAAAGGAAAACATAGTTCCAGATTACTTAAGTAGACAGCCAGAGTCCATAGAAGAGGAAGTAATGGCTATAGATTTGGAAGACAGGGATCAGCATACTCTTAATGAGTTAAGAAGCATTAGTCAAAGACAACGGGAGGATCCATGGATGAACATGCTCATATCATTCCTTGAGGGAAGCTTGATAAGAGGAACACCAGCGTACACGGAAGCTGAGAAGATAGCACAAGACTACACGTTTTATAATGGGTTATTATATAAGTTTGTGGACTCTGACCATACGAAATTAAGGATTGTTGTACCTGCAATTTTGCAGAGGAAAATAGTATGGTTAGCCCATAGATCGTTCGGACATATGGGAGTCGACAAAACAGTCTCGATGCTGAAAGAAGCATTTATATGGCCGAGACTGAGAGAAACTGTAAGGGACACGCTAAAGACATGTGATTTATGTCAAAGGATCAAACCTAATGCATTTCTGATGAGACAGAAGCCTATACCATTGTTGCCCGAAAGGCCCGGCCAAATCATATCTATTGATAATTTTGGACCTTTGCCAAAGGCAAGAAGAGGAAATCGACACATAATGGTGGCTATGGATGTCTTCACTAAAATGGTTGTCCTTGCTCCCATACAGAAGACTAGTACCAAACAGGTGTTAAAACGACTTAAAGAAAAGGTGATACCGATTCTGGGGAAACCTGAGAACTTGTTGTCGGATCACGGCAGTTGTTTCACCAGTGTAGAGTTCAGACGAGAATTAGAAAGACTTGGGATACGTCAAATTTTGTCAAGTATTCGCCATCCTGAGGCAAACCCTGTAGAGAGAGTTATAAGAGAAACGGCCAAGTATTGTAGAATATACTGTGCCGAAGAAAATTGGAAGTGGATAGATATTTTGGATATTATTGAATTTTGTATAAATAATACAATCCATGAATCCACCGGAGAGATACCCATAACGTTACATCGGAATGAGCAACCAGAAAGACCTTGGAGTCTGGTAATTCCTAGGCCAGCAGACGCTCAGCCGGGAAGAGATGTACGAATTAGGAGAGCCTTTGAGCATCTAAAAGCTCAAGCCGATAGGAGGCAGAGAAGAAATAGGCATAAGAGGTATCATCGACCATTATTAGCAGGAGAAATGGTGTTAGTGAAAAGACCAGCCATTTCGGATCCAGGGAACCGTGTGTACAAGAAGTTCCAGAAAATGTACCACGGACCATATCAGATAATCAGAGATTTGAGGAATAACGCATATAGAATTCGGCACTGTGAAACGGATCACGAAGTGACCATGAATTCAGCAAATTTGAAATTATATTACCCTCCCGAAGATTTTGATGAAGAAAATGAACAAGCCCTGGTCATGGAAACATTTAGAGATGAATCCGCTTTTAACATAAACAAGAATGAGGAAGAAATAGAAAATAGAGTTCAAGCATTCGAGTGCGAATGCGAATTGGAGAAAGTATATTGGGAAATTAAAGAAATAATTGAATTTATTGAAGAAGAAAATTCCAATTTAAGAAAAGAAAATGATGAAATAAGGAAACGGGTAGGGATAGACCAAACCCGTAAGGGAGAATGAGGTTCTGGGAACTTAAAGTCCAGACATATAAAGAAAGAAAGAAAGGGTAGGGACAGAGCATACCCGACCTACATAATTACCGGATACGACTTAAAGAAGTAAAAACAACGGTAAATACGGATGACGTTATGATGGTTTCGACGAATAAAGAAATACAAAATTAAATTGAAATAAATTTCCTCAAAATTTTCGAAAATTTATTTACCTAAGGAGGGGAGAGATGAACCCATGGGCCATTGGGTCCATGACGGTCGAATCCATGTCCTTAAGGAAGAAATGAAAGAAACGTATAGTTTCTTAAAGGAACGGAGAGAGATTTTAAGCCAGGAATATAGCTTAACATTGTGCAAGCGACTAGGGACAGATGTTCCTTAGATGAGATCACCCCACTCGACATTTCAGAGAGGGCTGGTCACGAGTATTAATAACTGAGTGGAAATTTCCACCGTGATAGAAAGAGAAGCCTGAATCGGAATTCAAGCTGACGTTGCTGGATTTTGACAACGCCGCATATGCACCAGAAGAGGAATAATTAAAATTAACACGTTTACGAGCATAATAATGAGTAAACAAGCATAGCACAGTGAATCATTTTGAATGAGAGATTTTTCAGTATAGAGAAACCATGTAATAATTGTGCAGAAATAAACTGCCGACGTAAGACGACGTCATAGGGGAATTACCTAAGCCTCTGTGGAGGGGAGAGAGCAAAAAGAATGCAACACCCACACAATTGAGGACGAGAAATTAATTAATATCTCCGAATTGCACGATCGATTCTTAGGTGCAATAAGATCATTTGACATTGAGAAGACGAGCTTTCGGAAGGTATAATTTTTATATTTGTGGCACCATTATTTTAGAAGTTGACCACAGGAAAGGCTTGAGTCTTATTTTTTTGTAGTAAAACAGTATAAAGCTTCAGGCGTTTCCAAGCCAATCATGCAGTATTCAGACAGCCAGAGGGCACGTCACTGTGTCACATCGCATGCAGTCCTACGAGCATTCCGTGAGGGGAAGTGCTGCTCCACGACGTAGAAGAAATCATTCCGACAGTCCGTGAAGGGACGTAACTCTGCGTTACATCGATAACAGCTACCAGTACTCCTTGAGGGGAGAAACGCTGTTTTACACCGCCGAAGCAAGATCCGATAGCCACAGACGTCACAGTAGTAACGACTTGCTTGCCTCCATAAGGAGCAGTCAATACGAAATTTTAAAGTATCGCCGCAGTGAAATATTAGGAAAATCCTAATTATAGGATTTAGGCCCGACTGTATACAAGTTAAAGTGAAAATTCGCAAGACATAGTCAGAGTAGGCTGCGAACGTCGGACTTAAAGGCGATAGGTCATTAATGTACGAACGAATAGATCATAACGTACGGAAGTATCGTACCAGACAGATATACTGTTATTTACATTGAAGAAACCTAAAAAGCAAAAACAGAATAAGGTTCGAACGTAGGAGTGTTAAAACAGTTTAAATAAATAGGATAGGAGACTATAAACATTAGCTCCAGAAAGCAGGCGAACAATTCTAATAGTACTAGAATCGAGAAGTGCTAGCTGCTATAAACTGAATCTATAGGTCTTAGAGGAGATCTCGATCCATATAGACTTTCGTTAGGATCGATAGACAGATCTACAGAGAAGCCGTTCAAGCTAGATAAACAGCCAGTTATCCAGGATAGGAATAGCAGAATTGAACTCCAGGGAACAGTAGATGTTTCGGGACTTTCGCATTCTTCAGAATAGGAAGCCGACATCGGATAAATTCCACCCTTGGAAACGGGAATTTAAGAAGATCACGTGTGAGAGGCTCAGAAACACGGCCTAGTGATCGTTGTGAAGTGTAAAATAATCCAGATTGTGTGTTAAATAATATTTTTAGTGTTTATTATGTGTTCAAAAGGGACACATCAGAATATAAAAATGTCGTCAATATTAAGTGTTTTAGATATATGTTTATTTGTGTTTTTACGTAAGATGAATACCTTTAATATGGTGTAAAAAGTTCAAAGTGGGCCCAAAAATGAAACACCGCACCAGATTTAAGATCAGGGATGATCTGGAAAATATGTGAGTACTAAATTCATTTTTATTTTGGTGTCAGAAATTGATTGTGTACAGACTCACCGGAGTTTTTGGAGTGAAAGGGATGTGTTTTAATGAATAAATACTGAAGAATCAAGAACACGGTCTGAACAATAATAAAATAAATAGAGAAATTATGAATAACTATGTAAAGAATAAATCCCGTAGAGGAAATAGGTGAATAAAGGGTTAATGTATTTAACAAATGTCATAAGAGCAAGCGAAATATCATTTAATTATCATGAAAGACATTGAAATAAAGTAAAGTTGAGATATGAAAGAAATAGCTTTTGAGCTTGTATAAAGAATAAAGATAATAATAATAATTAAATATGGAAATGTTAAATAAAAATCAAATAAATTGATATGAACATAAGAACGTTAAGCCTTAACGTATGTGTAAAAAAATGAGGTTCAATGGAATATTTTAAAACAGGGAGCGATTTATCGACCACGGAAAGATTAATATGTGAAGTAAAATAATATGAATTGTTATTAAAGAGATTTTATCAGTTCTTGGGAAGACATTTTCGGCTTAAAATAATGCATAGCGCATAATGAGCGCAAATATAATATTAAAGTGTCACGCTAGGAAAGCGTAGTGGTTAAATACTTGGTACATTACTTATGGAGGGTAGTTGATTGCAGTGAATTGATAATTGTGTAAGTCCTCTATTAGTGACATAGTATCACGAGGCATTGTGTATGTATTTAAAAAAAGGAGCTAATATATGGTATTATTGAGCGTATGTCATTGGGCCACGGCCGACTCTAAATCGCATTTTGTATAAGCCCTCTGTTTGGGATTGGTTCCCGAGGCACCTGAAGAGATTCGAATGCAGGATCTTCTTATGATAAAAGCCCCTGTAATTCTCCGTCGTCGTATGTGTATTTAATCTTCCCAATCAATGAGGACCCTCTCATAATTAATAAATACCAAGGATACGGAAATGGTCTCTGAACCAAAGAATAGTTGTTTGAATGTTACGGTACAGTAAAGCCCGGTCTCCCCAGAACTGGATAGAATGAGAAGGTTTGTTTTGAAAGCCTTGAAATAAGCTAATAACGTCGGGTCAGACAGGATGTCTCCGCCACCCTAACAGGTCATAAATCGCACCCCATGTAGTAGAGACTAGCTCTTTTAAAAGCGAGGGGGAACAGAGACCGTCTCGTAAGCTGTTAGAAAGAGAAATGAATACACCAGGGGTGTTTAAAGTTGTTAACGACCCGGGCGTTGAACCGAGGTCCTTAAAGATGGATATTTCGTTTGCTGGTTCAGATCGTAGTTTCTTATATGATAATGGTCTATTAAGACATAAGAGATAAATAACAATCCCTATGGTAATAATGTATGGACGTGGGATTCCACGAGTTGATTGAAGGCAACTGAGTTCGGGAGTAACTATAGTTTTTTTGACTGTGTCAAGTACCTTCACGCTCTGGAGTACACAATTGATTTTCTGATTACCTTAATATGTTTGTGAAATAAAGAGAGATGATAACAACTGAATGTGTGGACATGCCCAAAAAAATATTGAGTTAGATAATCAACCTAGATTTTTAAATATAGTTATATATTTGTTTTTGAGAAATAAGAAAATATAAAAGACAGTGTTTGAGGTGTACAAGAATGACACCATAATAATGTAAATGCATGGAGCCAAAGAGCTCGGAGTTATGTAAACTTAATGTTAGTGCTTTATGGAAGTGAGACTAAGGAAGAATTGTTGGTTTATGTGGAAACCACAGGTTTTGAATACAATATTTGTTTATTTTATTTTGTGATCCCTTGTTCATTTGGAACAAGCAGTTGATATTTGGGTCAGTAATTAAATTGTAAAATGTTTGTAGCGCCATTAATTTATTAATTAAATGTGTTTAAATAGGAGTTGATTTTGTTGTTATTTTTTGCAAGTGTATCCTCTAATTAATCCAAAATATGTGAGTCACAGAGTGGGGGAACTTACCGCTGCCCCGAAATCCCGAATTGAGCTACGCTGGTATACTGTGATTGGCATATTTCTTGCTAAATGGGCACAATATAACGCATACGGGATTTTGTTTAAATGATTCGTGCGCTGTCACTCATTTGTTGAATCTACTCGTGCTCTACCAACTGTAGAATGGATTTACTAAGTTAGAAAGCCTCACGTAAGTGTACACAACAACTCATCAAAATTTCATCGCAATCGATGAATAGTATATGAACGCCTACGGGATTTTGTTGGAACGCTTCGCGCGTCGTCACTCATTTGTTACATCTACTCGTGCGCTACCAATATTGTAAAATGGATTTACCAAGTTGAACACCTTCCCTGGCGTGTACACAACAACTCATCAATGTTTCATCGGAATCGGATGAATGGCATATGAACGCAGACGGGAGTTTCTTTAAACGATTCGCATGCCGTCACTCATTTGTTGAATCTACTCATGCGCTACCTAATGTAAAATAGATTTACTAAGCCCTAAACCTTCTTCGGAGTGTACTCAATGATTCACCAAGGTTTCATCGCAATCGGATGAATGATATATGACTGCATACGGGACATTGTGGAAACGATTTGCACGCCGTCGCTCATTTGTTGAATCTACTCGTGCGCTCCTTATTAAAAACTGGATTCACTAAGCCAGAAACCTTTCCTGGAGTGTACACAACAATTCACCAAAGTTTCATCACAATCGGATAAATGGTATATGAACACATACATGACTTCATGAAAAGATTCTCGCGCCATCGCACATTTGTTGAATCTACTCGAGCGCTACCTATTGTAAAATGGATTTACTAATCAAGAAGCTTCCCCCTGGAGTGTACACAACATCTCACACAAGTTTCATCGCGATCGGACGAATGGTATTTGAAAGCAGACGGGACCTTGTTGAAACGCTTCGCACGTCGTCGCTCATTTGTTGAATCTACTCGTGCGCAACCTCCTGTGAAATGGACTTACTAAGTTAGAAACCTTCAGGTAAGTGTACACAACAACTCATCAAAGTTTCATCTCAATCGATGAATGGTATATAAACTTATACGGGATTTTGTTGAAACGCTTCGCGCGTCGTCGCTCATTTGTTGAATCTACCCGTGCGCTACCTATTGTAAAATGAATTTACTAAGCCAGAAGCCTTCCATGGAGTGTACAAAACATCTCACCCAAGTTTCATCGCTATCGGACAAATGGTATTTGAACGCATACGGGACCTTCTTGAAACGCTTCGCGCGTCGTCGCTCATTTGTTAAATCTAGTCGTGCGCTATCTAGAAACCTCAGGTAAGTGTGCACAACAACTCATCAAAGTTTCATCTCAATCGATGAGTGGTATATAAACTTATACTGGATTTTGTTGAAACGCTTCGCGCGTCGTCGCTCATTTGTTGAATCTACTCGTGCGCTACCTATTGTAAAATGAATTTACTACGCCAGAAGCCTTCCCTGGAGTGTACACAACATCTCACCCAAGTTTCATCGCTATCGGACGAATGGTATTTGAACGCATACGGGACCTTCTTGAAACGCTTCGCGAGTCGTCGCTCATTTGTTGAATCTAGTCGTGCGCTCTACTATAAAATGGATTTACTAAGCCAAACACCTTCCCTGGAGTACACCCAACATCTCACCCAAGTTTCATTGCAATGGGATGAATAGTATATGAACGCATACCGGACTTTGAAACGCTCTAACGTGCCGAGACAAACAGTAGAATTCGACATCACTGCCACCTTTGGTATAAAACACAACTTTCCGCCACGGGCAGAGTGATGGCGGTAGTTGCACAGGTTGCGACCAGGTGGCTCTAACGTGCAGAGACAAACCGTCCAAAGTTATCAGCTTTCACCTAGGCCAAGGCTAGTGGTTTTTATGACGACTGTTTTGGCGGTATATTGTGGTTCTAAAATTGTGTGTAAATTGTGGTTCTAAAATTGTGTTCATTCCACCTACGGGGTCGGATTGTGAATCTAAACCATACAGGGATCCACCCTAATATACATATCAAATGTCATCAAAATCGGTCCAGTCGTTTAGGAGGAGTTCAGTGACATACACACGTGTCGAAGAATTATAAATATTAAGCTTGGCAGTTCTTCCTTCTGGTGCCAAAATGACTAAGCTACTTAGAGAACTTACTCTGTAACAGGCATCATGAAATTGTCCGTGGGAGAAACAGTGTTCGCGTAGGTCGATTCCTGCAAAATTATGTTAAACTTTGGCCTTGTGTTTTGGAATGCACGAAACGCAGCGCGCGGGAAGACAGCCGCAGTTCAAACCCAACTGCCATCTCCTGGCGCGATATCAATAGATGAATAATTGTGAAAGGAAAACATTCCATGTTACGAACATGGGCCGTATAACCTGTACCGAAAGCTTCTGGAGATTTAAGACCATGCCTATTCTGAACAGCAGTTCCTTGAATTCAGATTTGCCAACATTTCATAGTAACTTTCCATGTGTAATATCTCTGTACCTCAACATACAGAAAATCATCATCATCATCATCATTTCCCCTTATCCAGCTCCTGCCGGGTCGGGGGTATTTATGACACTTCTCCACTTTCCTCTTTCCTTCCACGATCTTGTCCCAGTCCAGATTTCTTTTTCTTACGCTGTTCTTCACTGAATCAATCCACCTTGTTCTAGGTCTTCCTCTTGCTCTCTTACCCTTGCACTTCGCCTCCAGCATCTGTCTTGGTATTCTATTTTCCTCCATCCTCTTTACATGTCCAAACCACCTTAGTTTATTCTTCTCAATTCTCTCATTTAGTTTTCCCATCCCAACTTCCTTTCTAACATCTTCATTCCTCACTCTGTCTTTCCTTGTCTTTCCTATCATACTTCTTAGGAATTTCATTTCACTGGCTTGGATTCTACTCTCTTGCCTGCTTGTCAGGGTGCAAGTCTCAGCTGCATAAGTTAATATGGGAAAATAGTACACTTTATACATTACCTCCTTGCTTTTCCTTGGTACTTCCTTATCCCAAACAAGTTTCCTTACACTTTGATAGAATGCATTGCTCTGCTGTACCCTCCTGCCAATCTCCATGTCCAACCTACCAGTTTGCATCAATTCACTTCCTAGATATTTGAACGTGCCCACAATTTCCAAACTCTGACTTCCAATTTTCACAGTGCCCTTTCCTTGTCTTTCCCCTCTTGTCATCACCATGGTCTTGCTTTTCTCTATACTGATTTTCAGGCCGTACTTCTGAATATTTTCGTTCAGTGCATCTAGTTGTTTTTGCACTTCCTCGGTGTTCCTTCCCCAGACCACAATATCATCTGCAAATAACAGTAACTTCATTTCTTTATGTCCATATGCTTCCTTTGTTTCCATTACAATTTCATCAATCACCATTATGAACAAGAGAGGTGACAGCACACTCCCCTGTCTTAGTCCAGTCTTGTTCCTAAACCAATCTGTCTTTCCAACTGGGGTCAGTACCCTGCTAACACAGTTGTTGTACATTGCTTGCACCATTTCCAACATTTCTCTTCCCAGTCTCTTCTTAACCATGGTTTCCCATACCTTCTCTCTGGGGACACTATCATATGCCTTTTCTAGATCTATGAAAGTCATGATCAAATCCTCTCCATATTCCCAGTTCTTTTCCATCACCTGCCTCAAGCTAAAGATTGGGTCCACTGTGGATCTTCCACTCCTGAAGCCATACTGTTCCTCTTGCAATTCTCCTTCCACCTTTCTTCTAATTCTTCTTTCTAATATCCTTTCCAGTATTTTTACTATCTGTGATAAGAGGGTGATCCCTCTATAGTTATCACACACCTTCTTGTCCCCCTTCTTAAACACTGGTATTATTAGCCCTTTCTCCCAGTCTTCTGGTACACATTTACGTTTCCACACACACTTTAGCAGTCGATACAACCATTGCATACCAACAGGTCCAGCAGCCTTTATCATTTCTACACTGATTTCATCCACCCCTGTTGATTTTCCCATCTTCATTTTCTGTACTGCTAATTCCACCTCCAGCATTGTTATATCATCTTCTGTTATAGAGTCGTCAGGTTGTGTCACTTCCATCTCACCAGTACAATTGCTCACATTCAATAGCTTATCGAAATACTCCTTCCACCGATCCTTTATCTCATCTGGGTGTGTTAACAACTTTCCATCTTCCTTTTTCACCAGCTTTGTGGTAACTCTTTCTTTCCTCTTACTTCTTAGAAGCCCATACAGCATCCTTTTATTGCCACTTACACCTGTTTCCATTCTTCGTGTAAATTCTTCCCAACTTTTCTTCTTTTCTTCTCCTACCACTTTCTTACACCTCCGTTTGCTGTCGTGATACTTCCTTTTGCTTTCTTCTGTTTGATCTCGGTTCCATTCTTTCCATGCAGACTTCTTTACTTTCACTGCTTTCCTCACTTCCTCATTCCACCACGGTGTCTCCTTCTCGTTCACTCCTGTTGACTTCCTACCACAAGCACTCTCTGCTGCACCAACAAATGCCTTTTTAAAGTGGGACCATTCCTCTTCTATGTTTTCCACTTCAGTAACTGGGATTTGTTGCTTCAATCTCTCCTGAAAATCTTCCTGTACAGGTTTGTCTTTCAATTTCCATACTTTTATTTTACTTTCTCTGATCTCCTTTAGGTTTTCCAATTTTTCCCATCTAAATTTTGCCACAACAGCTCTATGGTCCCCATCAAATGCATCTTCAGGTAAAGCTGTCACATCCAGCAGCTTTCTGCGATTAGTCCTTTCCACCAGAAAGTAGTCAATTACTGATTTTGTTCTTCTATCGCACCAACCATATCTCGTAATTTTCCTGCTGTTTTTCTTCCGAAACCATGAACAACCCACTATCAGTCAATTCCTTTCACAAAAGTTTACAAGTTCCCCTCCTTCCCGGTTCTTTCTCACATATCCAAATGGTCCAATGACTTCTTCCTTTCCTTGTCTCTCGTTTCCGACTTGTGCATTCATATCTCCCATGATCACCACTTCTACATCTGAAATTACTCTTTCTACATCCTCCAGGAATACTTCAATGTCTTCTTCTCTGTTTCCAGTCTGTGGTGCATACACTTGTATGAAGTCCATCACGTCATTTTTCATCTTCATTCTAATTTTCATTATTCTGTCACTCACACACTCTACCACTTCAACATACTCCTCCAGTTGTTTCGAGGTTATCAGTCCCACGCCATTTTTTGCCTCTTGGCCACCACTCCAGTATAATGTATATCCTTTCCTCAATTTCTTCCTTCCTTTACCTTTCCATTTCACTTCACTCAGCCCCATCAATCCAACATTCTCCCTCTCCATAAAGTCTACCACCTCCTCCACCTTGCCTGTCAGGGTCATGACATTCATGATTCCCACTTTAATTTCGGTTACTGGTCGCCCATTTCTCACAGTTCCCCCAGTACCAAAAGAACTGCGCGTCGCCTGCAGGGTACGCCCTAACCTTCTCCGAATCATTTGAAGTGCCATTTCCATTTTAGGCTATTATTACGATGGGGTCGCCACTCACAAAGGCATTTTATGAAGCTACTGCCAGCTATTATACAGGCCGCCCCTAACATGGGAAACAGACGCCCTTGCAGCCGCCCCTAACCTGGGAAACAGACGCTGTCGATTGATGCTGTACTCATACTATTCCCTGAGTACTGGGTTGCCTCTTCCGCAATCTCCACCGTTCCGAAGTCCATCTTCTCCGCTGCAGATTCCGTTGAGGTCTTCGCACGTAACCCTGTGCACGGGGCCTATGTTATACCCCATAGGACTGGGTCCTCACCAGAACTTAGCCGGTACTGTAGTTCCATGGTATATTACAGTACCGTTGCCCACCCCCGCGACGTGGACGTGCCTGGCAAGAATTATCCATGTAGCCAATTATAATTGCCTCATGGACCGGGTTAAGGAGCTGTCTAAATCCAGCCTCCAAGGCTTTCAAAATGACGCCTTGTGAAAGTGTTGGAAAAGGTAGTGAATGAGGTTTTTGACGGATGAGATACTCACTCGTAGAAATTATTTTCAGTAAAATAGACTGGTTCACAATTCTGTAAGTGCATATCGAGGTATGTGACGGCGGGATGCCTTTAGTGTTACGTAAACGGCAATAGCCGCCACAGAGCTTCGTTGCTTCTGACAAAAAGACCAGACTGATATGGTTGTACTTAACTATACGTGATTTGTGCGTCCTGTGTTTATGAAATTGAAAGTATCTTGATCGCTACCTTGATTTAGAAGTTGCTACTGTAGTGTTACAAAATTAGAGGTGGAATTAGATGGCGCTCTCACACTTATGTTCATTATTGAAGTTTTAAAACATAGAAAGTTATTTTTAAATCATGATATAGATATATCTTGAAAGAGGGATGACCGTTTAGATTTCATATGTCCTTATAGTGTTTAGATATATCTTCAAAAAGGGATGACCGTTTAGATTTCTATTGTACTTATCGTGTTTTAATAATAATGGTATTGGATTTACGTTCCTTTTAACTACTCTGGCTTTTAGAAACGCCGGGGTGCTGGAATTTTTCCCCGAAGGGGATCTTTAACATGACAGTAAATCTACTGACATGGTTCCCTTGCATTTTCGCACCCTCAAATGCCAGCGGATTGCGGCAGGATACGAACCTGCTACCTTGGGACCAGCAAGATAGAACGTTACCGCGGAGCCTCGCAGCTAGTCTATGGTGTTTTAGATAATAAGTGGATTGGCATTTCCTCCTAGAGGGATAGATGGACAATTGGATGTCATGTCCTGAGCTACTGTTGCCATGGATACGGACTTGCGATTAATTCATCAGTTTAACAGAGCGGACTGTTGCCATGGATACGGAATTGCCTTTAGTTCATCAGTTTATCAGAGCTAAGATAGTTTTCTGGGAATATCTTTGATACTATTGGTTTTAGGGCCTTAAAACGTGGTTTTCGGTATCCCTTAGGGACCCACCGAGTATTGTTTCTCGCATCCAGGGGCGTAAAATGAGCTATGTCCGGTCTGCATGCGACAACTTCGATATTTTGTCCCAGTTATCATACTAATATATAACAAGTAGTTCCGTGAAGAACTATACAGCCTATTTTCATATATCCTACTTATGTTAATTGCCACTATCAAAATACACAATTTCTGTTTGATTGCTGTAATAGATTCGTAGATATTAAGAACCGACAAAATATTTCGGATGGTCGCCATGTTGGATTTTATATATGTAGGTCCTAGAGTTATGTACTGTTACATGCAGATTATTGTGAACGTGTAGTATTCAAACTTCAATCGCATAATTAGGACACAAGAGAAAACAAGGAGATTTAAAAATTTTTCACAGCTGCCATCTTGAGGTTATGGAAACAACTGAAATAAATTAGATGCCAGTGGATTAACATTCGTATAAGGATTTACTGTACCAAGTTTCACTGCACTCGGATGGTTAAATTACGAGAAACGTCCATGTGAATATTTATAATTCGCGTCACCGCCATGTTGGATTTGTGAGCACCAGGTTATTTAAACTCCTATAGGTGAACTTAAGTTCATAGCCCCTATGAACATTAAAAATGCAGTTTGATTGCTAAAATAGATTCGTAGATATTCAGTATCGTCTAAATATTTCGGATGGTCGACATGTTGGATTGTTAAATGTATAGGCCATAGTGTCATGTAGCATTAAAGGAAAATTATTGCGTAGGTTCATTATTCAAACTTTCACTTCGATCGCATCACTACATCACAAGAAATAAAAACTTAATTTTAAAATTCGCACTGCCGCCATCTTGAGGTTATGTAAACAATTGAACTAAATTAGATACCAGTGGATTACAATGTGTATAAATATTTCCTGTACCAGGTTTCAGTGCGCTTGGAACATTAAATCGCGAGAAAGGTCTATTTAAAATTTTCAAATTCGCTTGGCCGCCATGTTCGTTTTGTAGTTAACCGGTTTTTTAAAGTCTTATAGATGGACTTCCAGTAGTGCCCTTTATCTCCATACAAAATTTTAGGGAGATACCGCTAATAGTTTCAGAGATATAGAATACCGGTGAAATATTTCGCACATCCGCCATCTTGTGATTATGTAAACAATTGAACAAAGTTAGATGTCGGTGCATTACAATGTATATAAACATATACTGTACCAAGTTTTATTGCGTTTGGTTGGTCAAATCACGAGAAACGTCTATTTAAAAGTCGCAAATTCGCTTGGCCTCCATGTTGGTTTTGTAGTTACCTGGTTTTCAAAAGTCACATAAGTGAACTTATAGTAGTTCCCTCTATCACCATAGAAAATGTCAGGGTAATATCGGTAATAGTTTCGGAGATATTGAATGCTGGTGAAATATATCGCACAGCCGCCATGTTGGATTGGTGAGACGTAACAAAATTTGAAGGGCACGGTCGAGGTCGCCGGGAATCGTGCTATGAACTTTCCGAGTTTCATTGAAATCGCTCCAGCCGTTTAGATTTTATTAGGGGGGGACACACACACGAATCACACACACACACACACGCACACACACACGGACAAAAGGTGATCTCATAAGCCTATTTTTTCAAAATTGAAAATAGGCTAAAAATGAGATGGTGTGTGTCTGTCTCTCTGTCTGTTACTCAATAACGCAAGAACCACTCGTCAGATTTAAATGAAATTTTGCATGGATGTAGCCGATTTACCAGGTTTACCTATAGGATACTTTTGATTTCGAAATTTTGCACTATTAAAAAATGTCGACCATTTTAGTGACGTCATACTAATATATAAAAATGAGATGGTGTGTGTGTGTGTGTCTGTCTGTCTGTCTGTCGGTTACTCATTAACGCAAGAACCACTGGTCCGATATAAATGAAATTTTGCATGGATGTAGCTGATTTACCAGGTTTACATATAGGATACTTTTGATTTCGAAATTTTGCACTATTAAAAAATGGCGACCATTTTAGTGACGTCACTAGACCCTTTGGTTTCAAAATTTCATATTTCCATCTAATATATAAAAGTGAAAGTCTGTATCTATGTATGTGTGTATGTATGTATGTATGTATGTGGGTTGGTTCCGTATACAAATCTACACCGTTCCACCAATCTCCACCATATTTTGCATACACATAGTTTAGGACACAGAAGGAACCGCTGGCTACATGAATTTTCGATAGTCTTTCTCATTCTTCTGATTTCGGCCCTTTTGCACTCAAAAAAAAGTCCTCTCGGCACGCCGGAAGGCGGAGGTAGATTTCACCGGACAAACTTGGGGATAGGCGAAAATAGGCAGAATATGCAGGTTTTCGTAGAAGGATCAGACCTCATTTATTGCGAGAAGGTATTTTATAATTGGAGCTTAATTAACTTTGTTTTTCGTCATTTTATGCTTATTTTAAACATTTTATTGTCTTATGGGAACGGTAACCTTCTTGTCATTTGTGGTCCATTTTCATACTATGGAATTAATGAAACAACCCCATGCTTTGCCCGTCTCTGATTTGGTTTCAGAGCTATCATTGTCCGTGTGTGAACCTAAACGTCATGGCACACTGTCCTTATGCAAGGTTTCGACACTGATGTGTAACTATGTAACGGTCTGTTACTTCTTCACGCAAAATTATATCTCCCGCAGAGATTTTGGTTGGTTCCTCAGTTTAGGGGCTGCGACAACGCGGTCATGTAACCCCGTGTACTTAGGGATGGCTGTATTAGTCTGTAATTCAGGTAAGGACTGCAGACGGTCAATTTCAAGCAGTAGTTCCTAATGTTGCTACCAGGTACTACCGTCAACGACACCTACCTGTGAACTTGGCTACTAGACGCCACCGCAGCCAGCAACTCGCAACGAACGTTGGAACTTCCCCTCCAAAGGAAAGCATACTGAGGGATTTTTAGCGCTCTTAGAAAATCCGACGACTTCGGCCGGCTTTGAACTCGCGACCTTGGGCATAGACATTCAGCATGCTTGCTACCAGTTACGTCACCGAAGCCGCTTCACACTTAGTCAGATGGAATTCTGAATATGATCTCGTGCAAGTGCGTTATCTTGGCAACGTCTGATGGCTCATCCCTCATCAATTTAGTAGTATTGCCATGGCAACCACTGATAGCTCTTGGCATTTTCTTATAATTCCGAAATCATTTATCTCATCCCTTGGCATAATGGTGGGTCATATCAAAAATTCTTTCAGACAAAATTTTAGGTAATTATTAGGGGAATATTGTCCATTTTGTACGGTTTTGATATTGTGCCTATTAAGAGAGATATGATTAATGTTTCCCGAAAAACCCACTTTTTCCCACCCCTTTGGTCAATGGTTGGTGCTATAAAAAAACTCTTCTAACATAAATTTTTGGGCTTTATCCGACACATAGTATGAACGTTGAACGGATTCGATATTTCACATATTAAGAGAGTTATAGCAATATTTCACTTTTTCGAAAAAAAAAAAGCCCCCCATTTTCAACCCCTTCGACCGATTTAGCCCAGTAACGAACTGGACCGAGATTTTATAGGTATACATATTCGGTAAAATATTCAAAGTGATTGGTACAAAATTACGGCAGTTATCGTGTCCACAAGAAACTGATATGCATATATATATACACATATGCATACATAAATTATATATAAACTTTTGAACTGACGGTGGTTTTGGGGTCTGGGGGATGTGAAACGCGAAGATATGTCGAAATTTTCCGGAAGTCGAAACATGGTACCCATTGCAATAGTTAGCTTTCTAATGAAATCTACCTCTGGTTGGTTCCTCAGTTTAGGGGCTGCGACAACGCGGTCATCTAACCCCGTGTACTTTGGGTGAGTGTAGAATCTGTCTGATAAACGGTGTGAATTGTAATGGCTGTAGTAGTCTTAATTCAGGTAAGGACTGCAGACGGTCAATTTCAAGCAGTAGTTCCTAATGTTGCTACCAGGTACTACCGTCAACGACACCTATCTGTGAACTTGGCTACTAGATGCCACCCCAACCAGCAATTCGCAACGAACGTTGGAACTTCCCCTCCAAAGGAAAGCACACTGAGGGATTTTAGCTCTCTTAGAAAATCCGACGACTTCGGCCGGCTTTGAAACCGCGACCTTGGGCATAGACATTCTGCATGCTACCAGTTACGTCACCGAAGCCGCTTCCCACTTAGTCAGATGTCAAAGTCAACCCCTGGCACCATCCAGCCCATGACGGGCTAAGGCCGACCAAGCTACCGCTGCCCAGCCATTTGGCCTGCCGATATTGGGGTGACGCGTGATCAGCGCGTCGGGTCCCCTCGGCCGTTAATATTGGTATTCGTGATCAGGGTGCTGTCTCACTGTCAGACAGCTACTCAATTGTCCTCACGAGGCTGAGTGCACCCCGTTCCAACCCTCACGTCAGTTTTAAAATCCCTGACGGAGCCGGGGATCGAACCCGCGGCCTCCGGGTGAGAGGCATGCGCGCTACCCCAACACCACGGGGCCGGCTTAGTCAGATAGAAATACTGAATCTGATCTCGTGCAAGTGCGTTGTCATGGCAACGGCTCATCCCTCATCAATTTAGTAGTGTTGCCATGGCAACCTCTGATAGCTCTTGGCATTTTCTTATAATTCCGAAATCATTTTTCGCATCCCTTGGCGTAATGGTGGGTCATATCAAAAATTCTTTCAGACAAAAGTTTTAGGTAATTATTAGGGGAATATTGTCCATTTTGTACGGTTTTGATATTGTGCCTATTAAGAGAGATATGATTAATGTTTCCCGAAAAACCCACTTTTTTCCACCCCTTTGGTCAATGGTTGGTGCTATCAAAAAACTTATTTGACATAAATTGTTGGCACTTATCCGACACATATTATGAACTTTGAATGGATTCGATATTTTACGTATTAAGAGAGTTATAGCGAAATTTCAATTTTTCGAAAAAAGCCCCCCATTTTCACCCCCTTCGACCGATATTGCCCATTAACGAACTCGACCGAGATTTTATAGGGATACATATTATGTAAAAAATTCAAAGTGATTGGTGCAAAATCACGGCAGTTATCGTGTCCACAAGAAACTGATATACATATATACATATATATATACTTTTGAACTGACGGTGGTTTTGGGGTCTGGGGGATGTGAAACGCGAAGATATGTCGAAATTTTCCGGAAGTCGAAACATGGGACCCATTGCAATAGTTAGCTTTCTAATGAAATCTACCTAACAGGCTAATCAAATCATAAAATATACTCATGAAGGAATGGCAAGGCAGATAGTTTCCATGGCAACATAGCTCAAGTCGAGACACGGCCGACTTGATGCCAATTGCGCTCTGCACTACCGGTATAGAAAATGAGGATCTTTACTTGAAATCCCGTTAGTTACTCAACTGCTCACACAGCACTGTCAACCGAGTTTAGCATAACAAAAACTTGACACTGTCTTCTTTCTACTACATATTTGTCAAATACCTCTCACTCACTCACTCACTCATTCATTTATTCATCACGAAATCTCAGAAACCACCGAACGGATTGGAACGAAATCTGGTATGCAGCTTCCTCAAGGGCCGCAAATGCCCACTAAGAGAGAAATTTTGGATATTCAGGTTCTAAAGGGGTGTTAAGGGGGTAGACCTGTATTTAATTGAATAGCAATATCTCCCGATTGGTTTCATTGGGGGATGTAATACTCGGCATAAAAACTCATCATTAAAAATAAGAAGACATGTGTCTGAGGGTTTTTCGATGTGGTGTATATTATGAGGTGAAAGGGGTGAAAAGTGGGGATTAAAAGATTCCTAACGGAGCGTGTGTCTCTTAAACGACATAGGCGAGGAGTTTGAAACTCAGCGAAAAATAATCAACATAAAAAGAAGTAAATATGTGTTTGACCGTTTTTTCATAAATCCAATTTAAGGGGCCCATGGGGAGAGATGAAATTCTGTGTGGGGGGGGGGGGACAGGAAAGAAAGTGTCCTAACTGATTGACTGACTGACTCACTCATCAAACTCAGGGGGAAAAACTGCTTTAATGTAAGTAAATAGCTATTCGACATTTTTTTTTCAAAAATCAAATTTAAGGGGTTCATGGGGAAGGGTGAAATTCTGAAAAAAGAAAATTGAAACAAAATGTCCTGGCTCACTCACTCACTCACTCACTCACTCATCATCGCCTAGCCAAAATTATTGAAGTTAGAAACATGACAGTTTGGGGATATGTTCATTGTATGTCAAAACCGTCTACTAAGGGAGGATTTTCGGATATACTGGTTCTAAAGGTGTCTTAAGGGGGTTAAACCTGCATTTCATTGAATAACAATATCTCCGATTGGTTTCATTGGGGGATGTGATACACGGCCTATAAACTTATCATTAAAAAGTAACAAGACACGTGTCTGAGGGTTTTTCGATGTGTTTATGAGGAGAAAGGGGTGAAAAGTGGGGATTGAAAGATTCCTAACGGAGCGTGTTTCTCTTAAACAACATAGGCGAGGAGTTTGAAACTCAGCGGAAACAAATCAGCATAAAAATAAGTAAATATGTGTTTGACCGTTTTTCCATAAATCCAATTTAAGGGGCCCATGAGGAGGGGTGAAATTCTGGTAAAAATAATTGAAAGAAAATGTCCTGTCTGACTCACTCATTCATCACGCCCAGCGAAAACTATTAAAGTTGGAAACATGAAATTTTGGGAATATGATCGCTGTATGTCGAAAACGTTAACTAAGGAATGATTTTTGTTTATTCGGGTTTTAGAGAGGTGTCAAGGGGGGTAAACGTGCATTTCATTGAATAACGATATCTCATGAGTTGTTTCTTTGGGGATGTGATATTCGGTATATAAACTAATCATTAAAAATAATCAGATATATGTCTAAGGGTTTATCGATGTGGTGTATATTATGAGGTGAAAGGGGTGAAAATTGGCGGTTGAGGGATTCTTGACGGAGCGTGTATCTCTGAAACGACATAGGCGTGAAGTTTGAAATTCTGTGTGTAAAAACAGCTTAAAATACAAGTAAATAGGTGTTCGACCGTTTTTTCATAAATCCAATTTAATGGACCCTTGGAGAGCGGTTAAATTCTGGGAAAAAAACAGGAAAGAAAGTGTCCTAACTGATTGACTCACTTACTCACTCATCAAACTCAGGGAGAAAACAGCTTTAAATAAGTAAATAGGTGTTCGACCGTTTGTTTCATAAATCCAATTTAAGGGGTTCATGGGGACGGGTGAAATTATCACAAATAAGTGAAAGAAAATGTCCTGACTGACTCACTCACTCATCATCGCCCAGCCAAAATTATTGAAGTTAGAAACATGAAATTTTGGGGATATGTTCGTTGTATGTCGCAAACGTCCACTAAAGAAAGAGTTTTGGATATTCAGGTTCTAAAGAGGTATTAAGGGGGTATACGTGCATTTCATTGAATAACAATATCTCACGAGTGGTTTCATTTGGGGATGTGATACTTGGCTCATATACTAATCATTAAAAATAGGCTGACACATGTCTAATGGTTTTTCGATGTAGTGTATATTATGAGGTGAAAGGGATGAAAAGTGGGGGTTGAAAGATTCCTAACGGAGCGTGTATCTCTTAAACGACATAGGGAGGAGTTTGAAACTCTGAGGAAATCAATCAGCTTAAAAATAAATAAATAAATAAATAAATAAATAAATAAATAAATAAATAAATAAATAAATAAATAAATAAATAAATAAATAAATAAATAAATAAATAAATAAATAAATAAATAAATAAAATAAATAGGTGTTCGACCGTTTTTTTATAAATGCAATTTAAGGGGCATGTGGGGAGGGGTGAAATTCTGGAAGAAAAACATCCACTAAGGAAGGTTTTTTGGATGTTCGCTCTCATCGACCAACCAAAACTATTAAAGTTAGAAGAATGATATTTTGGGGATATGTTTGTTGTGTGTCGAAAACGTCTACTAAGGAGGGATTTTTGGTTATTCAGGTTCTAAAGGGGTGTTAACAGGATTAAACCCTCATTTCATTGAATAACAATATGATACGACTATGACGCGAGCGAAGCGAGGCTAAAAATGAGATGGTGTGTGTCTGTGTATTACTCAATCACGCAAGTACCACTGGTCGGATTTACGTGAATTTTACATGGAAGTAGCTGATTTACCTGGTTAACATATAGGTTACTTTTGATTTCAATACTTTGCACTATTTAAAGATGGCGACCATTTTAGTGACTTCACTACACCCTTTGGTTTCAAACTTTCATATTTCCATTTCAAATAAAAAGAGAACGCTAAGAAATAGCAAACTTTTGATGGCATATGCGAGGTTTAAAATTACATTTTCTGAACTTTTGATGGCATATGCGAGGTTTAAAATTACATTTTCTATCCGAAAGGTATCTGCAACTGTTAGCGAGTAAAACCTAAATTTGTGCTATAAAACACGGTCAACGCCGAACGGTGTAATTGAACAAAATGTTCCATCCTTAATCTCCCTCTGCGCAGCACCTCGCCTATCCCCTGTTTTAACTGTCACCTTCACATTTTAATTTATTTATGACGCGTAGCGTAGCCTCCGTGGCTTAGGCGGCAGCACGCCGGCCTCTCACCGCTGGATCCGTGGTTCAAATCCCGGTCACTCCATGTGAGATCTGTGCTGGACAAAACGGAGGCAGACAGGTTTTTCTCCGGGTACTCCGGTTTTCCCTGTCAAAATTTCATTCCAGCAACCCTCACCACTATCATTTCATTTAATCACTGCCCCAGAGGAGTGCGTCAGGCCTCGGCAGCCGGCACAGTTCATATCCTCGCCGCTAGATGGGGGCTTCATTCATTCCATTCCCTGACCCGGTCGGAGACTGGAAGCAGGCTGTGGATTTTCATTTTTTCATGACGCGTAGCGAAGCACGGGTACTTCAGCTTGTATCAAATAAAAAGAGAACGGTAGGAAATAGCAAACGTTTGATGGCACACACGAGCTTTAAAATTTAATTTCCTATCCGAAAGGTCTTTATCACATTTCGTGTATCTCCAACAGTTAGCGAGTAAAACCGACATTTGTGACGTCACTACACCCTTTGGTTTCAAAATTTCATATTTCCTTTTCAAATAAAAAGAGAACGCTAAGAAATAGCAAACTTTTGATGGTATACATGAGCTTTAACATTTAATTTTCTATCCGAAAGGTTCTTATCACTTTTCGTATATCTCCAACGGTTAGCGAGTAAAACCAAAATCTGTGGAATAAAACACGGTCAACACCGAGCGGTGCAATAGATCTCTCTATATAGAAAAATGAAAATTTGTGTGCTTTTCTATGAATTTCTACGGAAACATGAGTTGTTTACGCGTTTCAGACTGTTTTATGATGGATGCACGCGAAAATATGTTTTGTCTGTCTGTCTGTTTGTTTGTCTGTGGACAAATTTGTTCCCTTATAACTCGAGAACGGCTGGGTGTATCAACGTAAAATTTGGTACAGATATCCATCAGAGGCACGACACTAATCATTGATGTAACTCTTCTCCATACCTCTCATAAAAGGGGGCCTACCCCCTTAAAATGCATGCTGAAATAGGCGTAGAAGGACGAGACCAAACTCATTTTCAGCCCCTCAATGTGAGAGACAAAACTCGGGTCCCCGAAAACCACATTTTAAGGACCGAAGACCAACCGTTTTTGAGATATTCCCAGAAAACTAATTTAATTTAATAAACTAACGAACGAATGCAAGCCAGTAACAATGCCAACGGATTCTCATTGCTGTAAGACGCAATGCAGTTCCATTAATTACATTAGTGTGAAAGTTTGCAAACGGCTAGAAGGTTATCACGGAACCAAATTAAGCCGTAAAATTCATCAATACGTATAATGCGCTTAAGGGGATCAAGGGGTACTCTAGAATTTTTTCACGAGATTTACACCTGTGGGTGTGATACGGCAGGTCTATTATATTCCTATCCCCATATTATTCATTCATTCATTCATTCATTCATTCATTTCGTATAGGCCATCTATGGACCGCGTCATTCCAACCATCTCCTACTGGCTTTGATGTTTGCCCTGTACGCCCGCATTCGTTCTCGGTGGATTTCCTTCCGTTCCTGGGTCCAAATCTTTCCCGTTTTCAGCTTCGGTTTTTCTTGTAAACCTTTACAAGCTTGAAGTTTCCTATTGAGTGGGGCGCGCTCCTGAATGTCAGTTGGTGTAATCCCCACTTCTTTCAGATCTTTATCCAGTTCAATGAACCAGGCCCATTTTGTTTTCCTCTCCTGAAAATAAGTTATGTTGCGGTTGGTCAGTCTCGCTGGGCTCATTCGTTTCACATGCCCCAAAAATGGTAAACTTCTCTTCCGGATGACGTTGCTTATCTTCTCCACATGAGTATATAGGTCATGGTTATGCCGTCTTCTGTATTCCCCATTGTCTTTGATGGAACCCAATATCTTTCTCAAAATTTTCCTTTCTTTGGCCTCCAGTTTCTCGACCAAGCTTTTTTTGTTCATCGTGAGGCATTCAGAAGCATGAAAGACCTCCGGACGGATGGCACTGCAGTAATGTTTTAGTTTTGCGTTGAAGGATATTGACCTTTCCTTATAGATGTCCTTAGTTAAATGGTAGGCCATTTCCATGTTGCTCATGCGTGATGTGAATGCTTCTTTCTCTGATGATATACCTTCCCTGACCCGTCCTGAAAATAAAAGTACATGGCCATTGGCTGAATTAAAAATATAAAAAATAGGTGTTATAATTTCTCCCTATATTACATTATTATTAGTATTATATTATGGCGTACAACGACGAGACAAATCCCCTCGGTGCCAGCAACAAACCTCGGAGGCCCTAAAGGATCCTCGAAAACTACATTATAAGGCTCTAAATCCAACAGTTTCTGAAATATTCCCAGAAAACTAATTTAATTTAATTTAACAAACTAATGAAGGAATGCAAATCGGTAACCAATAGAACATTATCTCAAGGGGTGGCATACAACTTTCCTTCTATTTCTGTAAGAAGCAATGTCACTCCATTTATTACATTTCTGTGAAAGTTTGCAAATGGCTATATGGTTATCACGGAACTAACGTAGACCGTATAATTCATCAATGCAATTTTGATTATCAGTCAGTCAGGACATTTTCCTTTATATATATATAGATATTGATGATATGCCGTTCTCTTTGAATCGAATATACGAGAAATATAATTTAGTGCTTCTAAATACGGGAAGTAAGGATGGAATTCCCTTATTGATAGTTGGACTTGGTTGATTTTGATACTAAACGACTCCATTACGTTGCGATAAATTCACTCAATTTTTATCATGATATACTCTACAGAGGAAGGTGCAGATTCGGAATTTCGAAGACTTCGCCGTTAGACCCATTTGTTCCTAAAACAGAGAAGTTACCACGCATCAGGGATTTAGACTGCACTCCTGCTTTTCCGGAGCTCCGATTACGGTAGGCAGCCTAATTCTTATACCCTGTACGTGACTGTGTGTGCACGTACGTGAGCATGTGTGGGGTGATTTGTTTTATGGGGCGAGACATCGAGGGCAATCTGGCCCTCGTAATATACTGGCACGTTAACTGATTACTTTTCAGTCGTAAATACATTTATGATCAATTACATAGTGTGGGATATATATAAGATTCTACTCGTACATAGAAAATACAATAGCAGCACTCTGATGTCTGTTGGTTGGTTCCTCAGTTTAGGGACTGCGACAACGCGGTCATGTAGCCCCGTGTGTGTAGAATCTATCTGATAACCGGTGTTAATTGTGATGGCTGTATTAGTGTGTGTATCTGT
Organism: Meconema thalassinum; assembly: GCA_946902985.2. Classification (NCBI taxonomy): domain Eukaryota; kingdom Metazoa; phylum Arthropoda; class Insecta; order Orthoptera; family Tettigoniidae; genus Meconema; species Meconema thalassinum. The sequence continues at coordinate 656,636,677 of OX336390.1, forward strand.
TTTTAATTCATGTAAGGACTGCAACTTTGAATTTCTCAAATAGTTCCTACTTTTGCCGCCAAACGCCACCGTCAACGACTACTAGGCCTAGTTCAGAACTTAGCTACTAGACGCCACCGCAGTCGGCTCTTGGCAACGAACGTAGAAACCTAAGAGCGTTGTTTACATTCCTAACCTATACAATTTAGCTTCACACAAGTGTAATTAGTGGAAGGTTCTTTAACATGCCATAAATCTATGACATGGGACCGCCGGCTTTACTTCCCCTCCGAAGGAAGGCATACTGAGGGATTTTTAACGCTCCTAAAAATCCGACGACTTCTGCCGGGTTTGAACCCACTATCTTGGGCATAGAAGCTCAGCATGCTACCAACTACGCCACCGAAGCCGCTATAATAAACATTAACATCATTACAGATAACAGAAACATGTGTGATTCATTTCCATTTTTCTCTGTTCTTTTTATGTGTACTGTAGATTATGATGTATGTACTAATGTGCATATACGTAACTCAGGTGGGATAGGGGTAGAAAGTGGTAGGGGCCTTAAGTTAGCCATTTGCCTGGAGAATGTGGTAAACCCCGGGGAGAAAACTAGGCTCAGGATAGCCGTTGCCAGCAGAGGGATTCAAACCTCTGATCACCGGACTTTCTCAGTTCTCAAGATGGGAAGTGTTACAAGGATGGCATGCTTCATCTGTCAAACGAATATCACCGGATAGACAGATACAGGTTGATCAAACTCAAAACACAGGATAATCAACCTGGACTATTAAGCCCTACAACTTTACACACTAATAGTTGTTGTAGTGTTCATTCATTTTAGAGACATCTTGGTCATCATCCGTCTGTACTTAGGTGTGTGGAACTTTGTCAGATAACCTGTATTTACAGTATGTGATAACTATATTAGTGTGCGTAACTGTATTAGGGACAGGAATTAGATGGGTGCCCCGGCATTTGCCTGGAGCGAATGTGAAAAACCCCGGAGAAAACCACACTCTGGACAGCCATTGTCAACGCCGGGATTCAAACCTTCGATCTTTGATCTTGCAGCAGCTGGCCTCATGGCCGTAGTGCCTGTTTCAACGAGCATAGCTACGCCACGGGTTCAAAAATGGTTGCGGTCTACTAGCTGCACTGCCTTAGGAGTAGGGCCAAGAAACAAAACTAAAGACACAATAATAAGTAGTACTGACAAATACTGCCTAGTTGCGTAGTGGCTAGCGCACTTGGTTGTCACCGTGGATGCTCGGGTTCGATTCCCGGCTCTGCCAAGAAATTTAATTCTGGTCTGAGGGCTGGAACGAGATACACTCAGTCTCGTGAGGCAAAACTGAGAAAAGGTGAGTTCGATTCTCACCTCATCGATCCTGGAAGTGGTTTTCCGTGGTTTCCCCACTTCTACTCCAGGAGAATGCTGCAATGGTTCCTAGATTAAGGCAACGACTGCCTCCTTACCAATCCATATCTGAATTAGAAACACACTAATACAGTACAGCCATCACAATAACACAGATTATCAGATAAATTACACACACAAGCAAGTACACGGGGCTAAATGACCAAGATATCGCAAAGCACCTCAATCGATCAACAAAACTGGATTAAATGCTGTGATATACCAGATCATCCGGTCGGATTCTACTTTTCACTGCACTTTCCACACTGGACTGTTAACTACTGATTGAAACGGGTCCTACCTTGAAGGTAGAGATCACACTTTAATCTCTAGATAATAATACTAATAATATCGTATGGCCTCGGGTGTCTGGTGCAAGCTTTGTTAATTGACACCCAGAGGGCAGCTTGCATGTCGAATTTCGTCGTTCCTTTGAACGCTATGAAAGTCAAGGAGGTTAGATATCTAAACTCCTTGACACTATAGCGCTTTCAAGTAGAGAATGGAGGAACTTGGTGATGGCGGAAAATCCCGAGATTAATTTTGCCATTGAACACGGCTTACTGAATTCAAATGGGTTCTTTAACATGCCAACAACGTATGACATGAGTGTCGTGATTTTTGTTGCCTTTCAAAAATCACTTACCATGGCCAGGAGCGAACCTGCAATCTTGGGGTTGGTAGTCCGACACTATAACCACTCTCCCACCGTGGCAGGCTAATCTCTAGATGAAGACAAATAATTGCTTGGATAGCATAGCCTGATGTGAGTTTAACCATGAAGAGATTCCGATTAAGGTTTCCTCAAAATAGTTTACTTCACACCGGTGGGACAAATTTGAATGTAACTTAGTACATGTAACTGCTTACCACGACAAAAATGATCATTCTATGATTTTCAAAATACGAATTACATGACAACTTCTCAAAATTCTACATCAGTATTCTATCACACAGAAAATTTGAAATCTATTACCATGGAATCTGGAACTATAAAGGACCTTCATGAGGTACTGTAGGTTTCAGAATTCTCCTTTCAAAAATCAAAAGATTACGAAACCAACAAGGAGAATAATTAACCCGTGTATGTTAAAGAATTATGGAGGAAAAGGTCTGATGTTCCAGTAATGAGACTCAGACGATTGGAAAGGCTAAGACGGGCAGACTATGTGGTATGAAGGAGGAGACTGAGGTGACAATGAAGTTTCTCGTTAGAAACCCAGGAGAACAAAGAGGACGAGGTTGACCTCGAACAATATGGCTGACCGGAGTGGAAGATGATCCAAGGAAGCTGGGATGCAGAAGCTGGAGGACAGCATGAGACCGTAATAGATGGTGGAAGGTCGTTGGAAAAGCCAAGCTTCAACTCGGATTGTGGCGCCAGAAAAGAAGAATATCACGTGCGGTGGATCGAATTCCTCGTGAACCAAGATCACGAGATGAACGGACACCTGAAAGTAGAAGCTCTTTCCGTCACACTTAAAAATAAAATGTTTTTAAAGTTTTCATGACCCTAAGAATCCACTATTAAGTCTCTTCTAAATTGTGATGGACATCTTGAGGATTAATCTCATTGTGTATTGAAAGTCTTCAGCTATGAGAGAGGCATTCCATAAATTGCATTATTGAATTCTGTATGGTGCTTATAATCGCATAGTAAAACTAAAACATAATTAAAAAGGTGTATGTTCGCTTCTTATTGTTAAAGCCATGCGCCACGCGGATATAGTTTGCATGGCTGTGCGGATAGCGGACAAGCTGCGGATAATGTTTGGAGAAACTTTGCGGATAGTTTTTAGAATACATTCCGAACTAGTTTAATATCGTTATTAGGACCCAGATGTTTATGACATATCATATTTGTCAGTTATGTTTTTAGCCTATTTTCATTTTATGAAAAAAAAAAGGCTTATGAGATCACCTTTTGTCCGTGTGTGTGCGTGTGTGTGTGTGTGTGTGAGGTGTGTGTGTGTGTCCCTAACAACATCTAAATGGATAGAGCGATTACAATGAAACTCAGTAGGATCATAGCACTATTCCGGCCGACCCCGACCGTGTCCTTCAAATTTTATTGTGTCTCACCAATCCAAAATGGCGGCTGTGCGAAATATTTCACCAGCATTCAGCATCTCTGAAACTATTACCGATATCACCCTGAAATTGAGTACGGTGATAAAGAGAACAACTAGAAGTTAACCCGTGAGGCCTTCAGAAATCTGGTAACTACAAAACCAACATGGCGGCCTAGCGAAGTTGAGACATTTAAATAGACTTTTCTCGCGATTTAACCATCCAAACGTAATGACACTCGGTACTGCAAATGTTTATACACATTGTAATGCACTGGCATCTAATTTAGTTCAATTGTTTACATAACCTCAAAATGGCGGCTGTGCGAAATATTTCACCGGCATTCTATATCTCCTAAACTATTACAGATATCACCCTGAAATTTTGTACGGTGATAAAGGGCACTGTTACAAGTTACAAAACGCACATGGCGGCCAAGCGAAGTTGAAACATTTTAATAGACTTTACTCGTGATTTAACTCTCTGAGCGCAGAGAAATGTGGTACAGTAAATGATTATACATATTGTAACGCACTGGTATCTAATTTAGTTCAATTGTTTACATAACCTCAATATGGTGGCTGTGCGAAATTTTAAAATTAAGTTTTATTTCTTGTGTCGTAATCATGCGATCGAAGTGAAAGTTTGAATAATGAACCTGGGCAATCATTTTCCTTGAATGGTACAAAACTCTATGGCCTATACATATAACAATCGAAAATGGCGAGCATCCGAAATATTTAGACGGTTCTCAATATCTACGAATCTTTTACAGCAATCAAACTGAATTTTGTATGTTCATAGAGGCTATGAACATATGTTCACCTATAGGACTTACAGTAACCTGGTGAGCAAAAATCCAACATGTTGGCGACGCGAAGTACACATATTTAAATGAACGTTTCTCGCGATTTTACCATCCGAGTGCAGTGAAACATTGCACGTTAAATACTTATACAAATGTTAATCCACTGGCATCTAATTTAATTCAGTTGTTTTCATAACCACAAGATGGCAGCTGTGCAAAATTTTCAAATCTCGTTTTTACTTCTTGTGTTCTAATCATGCGATTGAAGTTTGAATACCACACGTACACAATAAACTTCATGTAATATTACATAAATAAAAATCCAACCTGCGAACCATCTGAAATATTTAGACGTTTCTCAAGATCTACGAATCTATCAAAACCTTCAAACTGAAATTTTGTATGTTGATAGAGGTAATTAACATGAGTAGGATATATGAAAATAGGCTGTATAGTTCTTCACGGAACTACTTGTTTTTAACTTTCATGGCAAATTTAAGATGATGATTTAAGCTAATCTCATTCAAATTATGTCATTAAGCATAATTAACACTCCGAACATTTTTTGCCTGTATAATATTCATTTTAAACATAGCACATTACATACATAGTCTAGAGAACGATTTTTTCCACAAATGTCTAAATATGTTCCTTTAGTAATTTTTGCTTTATCTAATTTAAAATATTATTGTACTGCCAGTAGCCTATATTCGGATAACAAACGTACAAATGCGGAAACAAATCGTGTGGATGCGGGGCAGATGCCTATAACAGTTGTGCGGATACGGGACGGATGTTTTGTGCGGATACGGACAACAGTCGTGCGGATGCGGGGCGGATGCGAATATCGTTTTGTTTATCCGTGCAGGGCTCTACTTATTGTCACTTATTTCAAGCACCTAAACTCAGAGCCCTAGTCTTCAGGCCAGACACTGCTTTGACTCAAGTCTCTCGAAGAACAGGCAAGCAGAATGTCAGTGACAACTCTTTCCAAAAGGGAACAATTTAATCGCCCAGGGAGGGGTAACGTCTTGGATAAGTGGGCAGTAGAAAATTCTCATGTCACAGGATTGCCTCTCTTAATGTAATATTGCGGGTTTATCGTCTATTATAATTACTGGAACGTTTAAGAGACCGATTTACCAGAGTTACCTCTCATCAAAAGTTTCCTTATGGTGCCATCTTACCGACATGAGGCTGTCATACTTCAATGCCTCTAAATGCCATCCGACTGTGCCAGAAAATACCTTCTTGGTATTTTAAGACCAGGATTTACAGATGTGTCAACATGCATTTCTTCTCCACTGCCTTCTGTGTTCTTGGGATACTTATTGGCACTCTGCTCCCAAAGGTCCTGGGTTCAATTCCTGGCTCTGCCAAGGAATTAAATTCTTGACTGAGGGTTGAAGTGAGTTACACTCAGCCTCGAAAAGTAAAACTAAGAGCAGGTGGATTCGATACCCGTCTCAGCCATCCTTGAAGTGGTTTTCCGTGATTTCACACGTTCACTCCAGGCAAATGGCGGGATGGTTCTTTACTTGTGGTTATGGTCTCCTTCTTCCTAACCTCATTCTAAAGTGTACACATCACTACAGACACCACAATAACACAAGCTGTCATATAAATTGCACACATACCCAAATTGTACGGGGATAACCAGAATTACCAATCCTACAAACGAAACAATAACAATTCAGTCGCTCTCACGAAACTTATTGCAATTTGTTCCAACTCACATACTAGGATAAAATATTATATATCAGAGCGGGGAATTCAATCTAAGTACCCTGTGAGGAAAGCTGCCACGCGTACCATTAAACAACGAAGAAAGTCTGCGGGGATTTTCTTTTCAGCACCAGAGAATTCCCTTGAATGTTTTCAACATAAGACCATGGCCATCTCTCTCCCGATTCTAGATTCAATTGCGTATTTCAGACTACTACAGGCAACTACAAAAACACAGGTTTTCTTACAAACGTCTACACACACTGGGCTAATGACCATGATGTCCAAGATCCTAAATGAAAATCCAAAAACAAAGACACTCTGTTACAATTATATTTTGTAAGGAGAACTTAGTTATTACGGGTAACTAAATATGACTGTAAAGTGTTGCAACGTAGCTTCGCAAGAAATCAGTAGTAATTTCATTCCGTCATAATAGCGGCTTCGGTGGCGTAGTTGGTAGCATGCTCAACAGCTGTGCCCAAGATAGCGGGTTCAAATCTGGCCGAAGTCGTCGAATTTTTTAAGAGGGTTAAAATCCTTCAGTATGCCTTCCTTCGGAGGATAAGTAAAGCCGGCGGTCCCAAGTCATAGATTTATGGCATGTAAAAGATCTTTCCACAGACTAAACTTGTGTGGAGCTAAATTTGTAGATTAGATTTCGTTGTAACGCTCTATCAAAGTTCCAACGTTCACCACTAGGTAACATTGATATCTGGTAGCGAAAGTAGGAACTACTTGAAATTGAACGGAACTTGTAGCTCACCCTAGTGGTGTCCGCTTGAAGCAGCTACAGCCTCTGGCGAGCCGAACATGTCCTCGGAGACTCCCGGCACTAAAATCCATACGATAAATAAATAAAATAAATTCCATCATAATTGGAGAAGTGGCGGCCTTTTTATCGTGTTGAATAATACTACAAGTGCTAGGCACAGGCTAGAGTAAAATGTGGCTTTTCACCGATGCCTCTGTCTCATTCATGACTGTCATTATTTGGAAGCTACTGAGGTATGGGTGGTGCTGAATAATGGCCTCAGGGCACAGTTAGTGCCTGGGTGTACTGTGAACGGTTCTACTCATAGGATAAGTAGTATTGTTCTGACTCAGTGAGGAAAGTAATGGCGAACTACCTCACTCCTCAACTTGCCTAGTACGCCACATTATAGTGATGCCAATAGCGAAAACTTTGAGGATCCATCCAGCCTCTGGGGTAACTGCCTAACAGACAGACTGCAACACTGTACTCAGGTAGCCCTGTATTGTTTATAAACAATATATGAATTCGAAAGTTTACTTTTAGCAATCCCAGGTCAGAATACGTTTATAATAATAATTATTATAACAATAATAGAAATAATAATAAAATTAATAATTAAATAGGCCTATATTCGCTTTTTCTTGTCACGTATTTCAAGTATTTTTACCACTTAAAAAAATATTTTCTCACTAAAGCTCCTAATATTTTAATATTTATATTAATAATTAATATATTATTATTATTATTAAATTATGTTTTTATTATTATTATTATTATTATTATTATTATTACAATTATTTTAAATTCCGTTAGAAAAGGGGACTGTTATAAAATATTTAGTTGCTTGTAAATCGTACACATGATGATCTCCGCTGTGTCGCTTGAATGTCTCCTTGGTGTATCATTACGGCGGGCATTCATTAGCCGAAAGAGGAGATTTGATGAGGTAATTACCCAGCTATATCGGCTTTAATTTGGAAACGACCGCAGACCACACGCAATTACAAACTAGAACATGATAGACATTGGCTTATTGCAACATTCCTATGAGCAAAAACCTCTGTCTCACAAAACTATTGCTTGTTAGATTGAGTTTTAGTGTCGTGTTTAATTTTTCTCTTATCGATAGAGTTTCCTTATACATAATTTTAGCCTATTTTCATTTATGAAAAAAAAAGGCTTATGAGATCACCTTTTGGCCGTGTGTGTGTGTGAGTACGTGTTTGTGTTTCCCCGTGATAAAACCTCAACAGCGGAGGTATTTCAATGAAACTCAGTAAGTAAATGCTACTACCTTGTCTGACCCCGACCGTGCCCTTAAAATTCTAATAGGTCTCACCAATCCAACATGGCGGCTGTGCAAAATATTTCACCGGCCTTCTATATCTCCGACACTACTACTGATATCACCCTGAAGTTTTGTACGGTGATAAAGGCTGCTACTAAACGTTTATCTATGTAACTTTCAGAAACCTGTTAATTACTAAACGAACATGGTGGCCAAGCGAAGTTGTAATATTTAAATAGGCTTGTCACGATTCAATTATCCCAACACAGTGAACCTTGGTACAGCAAATGCTTATACACATTGTAATGCACAGGTATCTAAATCAGTAAAATTTTTTACAAAACCTCAAGATGGTGGCAGTGCGAATTTTAAAAATTAAATTTTTATTTCTTGTGTACTAATTATGCGATCGAACTCAACGGTTTGAACAATGAATCTGCGCAATAATCGTCATCTGACAATACATAACTCTATGGCCCACATATATATAAATCCAACACGGCGACAATCCAAAATATTTAGACGGTTCTCAATATCTACTAATCTAAGACAGCAATCAAACTGAAATTATTATGTTGATAAAGGCTGCTAACCTTAGTTCATCAATGGGACTTCTAATAACATAAAAAAGTCAACCCCTGGCACTATACAGCCCATGACGGGCTAAGGCCGACCAAGCGACCGCTGCCCAGCCATTTGGCCTGCAGATATTTGGGTGACGCGTGATCAGCGCGTCGGGTCCCCTCGGCCGTTAATCTTGGTATTCGTGGTCGGGGCGCTGTCTCACTGTCAGACAGCTACTCAATTGTCCTCACGAGGCTGAGTGCACCCCGTTTCAACCCTCACGTCAGTTTTAAAATCCCTGACGGAGCCAGGGATCGAACCCGGTGCCTCCAGGTGAGAGGCAGGCGTGCTTCCCCAACACTACTGGGCCGGCCATCTTATAACATGATGAGCACAAATCCAACATGGCAGCAACGCGAAATTTAATCATTTAAATGGACGTTTGTCGCGATTTAACCATCCAAGCGCAGTGAATCTTAGTACGGTAAATGTTTATGCAAATTTTAATCCACTGACATTTAATATGGGGCAGAAGTCCTCGTAGTTCCACCCCTTAAAACAACAATGACTAACTGACATTTAATTGATCTCAATAGTTTTCATAACCTCAAGATGGCGGCTGTGCGACATTTAACAAGATGTTCAGTAAAGAACATATAGCCTACTTTCTCCTAAATGCATGGGTATTGTTATAACTCTTTGTCCTTTTCAAGGAGTATAATTGAATGTTGGTTGAAATCAACGTGCTATAGGGATATTAAACATGAATATGAGGTGCCCTTTGCTAGTGCTACCTCTGTAAAAAAATCATTCAATTCGGTTTCACCGTGTTTGAATTGATCTGGGGAATGGATTTGCACACATACATGGCCGCTATTTGCAAACTATTGGGCTGATGACCTTGTAGTCAGTCATAAGATGCTTTCCACAAAAAGGCATGTTGTTGCAAAATCCGGTAGAGATCAAATTATTAGGATGGTCGAAATTTGATTTAGGCTTTTAACATTTGGGTGGCCATCATTCCGTTTCCGTCAAGATGGCGGCGATATAAAACATGACACTGAGGTGCCTTTCGCTAGTGCTACCTCTGTACCAAATTTCGTTCAATTCGGTTTCACCGTGTTTGAATTGATAGGGTGAATCGATTTGCACACATACTTGGCCACCATCTGCAAACTATTGGGCTGATGATCTAGCAGTTTGGTCAGAATATGCTTCCAACATAAAGATTTGTTGTTGCAAAATTTGGTAGAGACTAGATTATTAGGTTGGTCGTAATTACATTTTAACCTTTAACATTTGGGTGGCCGCGATTACGTTTCCGTCAAGATGGCGGTGATATGAAACATGACACTGAGGTGGCCTTTTCTAGTGCTACCTCTGTACCAAATTTCGTTCCATTCGGTTTCACCGTGTTCGAATTAATAGGGGGAATCGATTTTCACACAAAGATGGCTGCCATCCGCAAAATATTAGGCTAATGACCTATTAGTTTGGTCAAAGGATGCTCCCTCCATAATGGTATGTTGATGCAAAATTTGGTAGAGATCGGATGATTAGGTTAATCGTAATTTGATTTAAGCTTTGAATATTTGTGTGGCCGCCATTACGTTTCCGTCAAGATGGCGGCGATATCATACACGACACTGAGGTGCCCTTTGCTAGTGCTACCTCTGTACCAAATTTCATTCCATTTGGTTTCACCGTGTTCGAATTAATAGGGGTAATCGATTTTGACACAAAGATGGCCGCCATCCGCAAACTATTAGGCTAATGACCTATTAGATCTGTCAAAGGATGCTCCCTCCATAAAGGTATGTTGTTGCAAAATTGGGTAGAGATCGGATGATTAGGTTAGTCGTAATTTGATTTAAGCTTTGAATATTTGTGTGGCCGCCATTACGTTTCCGTCAAGATGACGGTGATATAAAACATGACACTGAGGTGCCCTTCGCTAGTGCTACCTCTGAACCAAATTTCAATCCATTCGGTTTCACCGTGTTCGAATTAATATGGGTAATCGATTTTCACACAAAGATGGCCGCCATCCGCAAACTATTAGGCTGATGACCTATTAGTTTCGTCAAAGGATGCTGCCCCCATATAGGTATATTGTTGCAAAATTTGGTAGAGATCGGATGATTAGGTTAGTCGTAATTTGATTTAAGCTTTGAACATTTGTGTGGCCGCCATTACGTTTCCGTCAAGATGGCGGCGATATAAAACATGACACTGAGGTGTCCTTTGCTAGTGCTACCTTTGTACCAAATTTCGTTCAATTTGCGCTCACCGTGTTCGAATTGATAGGGGGGGGGACAGACATTCAGAGTACACACACTCACACACACACACACACACACAGACTCACACACACACATACACACACACAGACAGACACACTTTTTTTTCGCCCTGTAGTGATCTCATAAGTCTACTTTCATTTTTTGCAAAAATCGAAAGTAGGCTAAAAATCTGTTTTTTATTTCTTGTGTCCAAATCATGCCGATACAGTTTGATTAATAAACCTATGCAATAATCTTCATATGGTAGGACGTAACTCTATGGCCTACATATTTAAAAATCCAACATGGCAACCATCTGAAATATTTAGACGGTTCTCAATATCTACGAATCTATTCCAGCACAATCTGATTTTTTTTCATGTTGATAGAGGCAATTAACATAAGTAGGATATTAGAAAATAGGCTTTAGTTCTTCACGGAATTACTTGTTTAATTAATACGCTGCTATTGTCCCATCCATAATGGTCATCAATCCCATGTTCATAGATGTGTGAAGATTCTGTCTAAAATGTTGTTATACTGTATTATAGAAGTGACTGCATTAAAGTTTGTTGTAGAAATTTGTCACTATCCGTGGAGTAGAATTGAGAAAATAGGGGGGAAATTCATCAATGCAGTGCAAGGTAGATTTCACACAGAAAACATGTTGAATTCATATTTATCTTGAAATATTAACATACTTGTGCAACTTGGTCTTGAAAATTGAACTATTGTTCTGATTGTACCCGAAATACCAATACTGAGCACCACACATACTTCAGAAATTTCCATATATTACAGCTATGAACAGATTGAGACATTATTTAAAAGTTACAATTTACTCTGGCATATATCAACAGACAAATGAAAGAATAATGTATTTATCAAGAGATGGGAATAGGTCATATTGCATGCTCATAAGTTAAGAATATAAAATGAAACCCGAGAAAAATAATGGTCATGGGCTGGATAGTGGCAGGGGTTGACTTTTTAGCCTACTTTTCACATTTTGCAAAAATGAGGAAAACGTAGACTTATGAGATCGGGCAAATGTGTGTCTGTGTGTCTGTCTGTCTGTCTGTCCTTCTGTCTGTCTGTCTGGCTGTGTGTGTGTCCCCCCCTATCAACTCCTAAACGGCTGCAGCAATCGAAACAAAATTTGGTAGGAGTAAAGATCTATACCTGAATATCTCACGGCCATATTTGAAAATGATGTCAATGTTACCAACTGCTAAAAAATCGCAATTGAAATTTGAGCTCCATGTTGGATATCTTGGAAAGTATGAATGGGAGCTATTTCAAAATTGGCACACGTACAGATCATAATATTTCAGTTTAATTTCCAGGAGGCCAAACATGGCAGTGTTGCCAAAATGATTATAAGCCTCCTGATAGGTCCAATTTTTAAATGCATATAACTTCTACACTATCAAGCGGAATTCAACCAAATTTCGTATGTTGTATGTGTACATAACCAGATATGACTGAGCGTATTCTTAAGACCTACCAGGGCTGCCAACTGTTAATAAATGCTCCTAATTTATTTTATCCAAATACCAATATATCAGAAAGTATGCAAGCCGACAGCTTTAAACTATGCACACGTATAGTACCTGACATTCTATATTAATTTGGAGTAACTTATATACGTCATTGCTACCAACATGATTCTAAGCCTGCTGACAGGTCCAACTTTAAATACATGTAACTTCCATACTATCATTTGGATTTCAACCAAATTCCGTATGTGCTATGTGTACCAAAACAGATATGACTATGCGTATTCTAAGGAACAACCAGGGCTGCCAACTGTTAATATGTGCTGTCCCTATTTTTGTTACCCTAATATCAATATATCAGAAAGTATGCAAGCCAATAGCTCTAAACTTTGCACACGTATAGTACCTGGCATTCTAGACGAATTTGGAGTAACTAATATACGTCAGTGTTGCCAACATGATTCTAAGCCTGCTGATAGATCCAATTTTAAAATGCATGTAACTTCTATACTAACTAATGGATTTCATTCAAAATTGGCACAACAATAGATCATATTATTTCAGATTATTTCTGGCCAATACATGCATGACATTGTTGCCAACATGATTTTACGCGCGCTGTTAGATCCAATGTTTAACTGCATGTAACGTCCATGCTATCCAGTGGACTTCAACCCAATTTTGTATTTAGTACCGTAAGAGATGGAACTAAGAATATATTCAGTCATCAGGGCTGCCAACTGTAGTGCTCTATTAGGATACATTATGCCAGGTATACAGTATTTCGAACTAATTGGAAATTTCGATATTAGCAACTTAATTTCGTCATTATTCTAGATAGGTTCATATTCTGTAGAATAATCATTGGCATGAAAAGTAGGCTGTATAGTTCTTCACGGAACTTCTTGTTTTTGTTGTTGTTGACATTCTCACCTCTCAGTATGTAGGATATTCTATTTGTGCTTAACCAGCTAAAGAACCGAATATCAGTCTTAGTTATTAACTCGAGTCTTCTAAAAGGCTGTTCTTCCGTGCCTGAGATTGCTGTTGTCTGCAAGGCGAGGCGAGCGTCATGTTAGCTTGTCGCTGTTGTAAATGGCACGGAATGTCGGGAACGTGCACCCTGTCGATTACTTCGAGTCAAGTCGTTGCGGTTGCCGGCAATATGTCTGCGAGAGAGACGACAGCCCTAGTTACAGCCTGGAATGCGCTAATTCCAAAGGGAACTGACAGGTGTGTGTGTGTAAGGTTGAGCAAGTCTCTAGCTGACTCCACAATGCTCATTGATCTCCGCATAATATGAGCATCATTAAACACTAGCTCCTAAATTGTCTTCCATCAGAAGATGTTTGTTCTGATAAGCCCAACTTGGGTAGAGATGGATTTTGTTTCCCAACTATTTATGTAATAATGAAATAAAAATCCACAGCCTGCTTCCTGTCGACCGACCGGGTTTGGGATGGAATGAATTAAGCCCCCATCTAGCGGCGAGGATATGAACTGTGCCGGCTGCCGAAGCCTGTCGCACTCCTCTGAGGCAATGATTAAATGAATGAGAGATGAAATGAAATGATAGTGGAGAGTGTCCCTGGAATGAAATTGTGGCAGGGAAAACCGGAGTACCCGGAGAAAAACCTGTCTGCCTCCGTTTTGCCCTGCACAGATCTCACATGGAGTGACCGGGATTTTAACCACGGACCCAGCGGTGAGAGGCCGGCGTGCTGCCACCTACGCCACGGAGGCTTATTTATGTAATAATAATAAGTATTTTCCCTTATTTTTCCCTTTTGTACGGGGTATGGATAAGGTGAGTTTCTGTGTGGTGATAGTGTTTACGATCACATGCCCTTCCTAATGATGACCACATGAGGGATTAAATGAATTAACACGAATGAAATAGGACAAGGAATATTGTAAGCCCCTGCATAGTAACAGTTCGGGCATTTACTGAATTTTAACACGAGGCACAATTAAATCCATGTCAAGGATGACCGATATGGGGTTCGGAACCACTCGTCTTCCGAGCGTGAAGATACGAGTACATTAGCTTCGTCTCATGGCCTCGAGGCGTAAACAAGCGTAGCTACTGGAGCAATTGGGAAGTCCCAACCAGTTCCAGAGAGATGATGAAGAGTGAAGTAGGAACTAGGTGTAGGAGAACAAAGAGAAGATTTGGAACAAAGGGAAAGACCCAATTTTAATTGACAATGAATAAACTATAACAATAACTACAATGATTATGAGAAAAAATAGTGAAAAGAGGGGTGCTATTAATAGCAGTGATATTAAAATAGGTTTTGTAAAAATAGGAGCCTCCGTATCCAGTGATAAGCTGAACAAAAGCTAGCAACTTTTTTTTACAAAGGTAAAATGCAATTGTTCTCATTAATAAGCAAGACAAGAGATTCGCTATAAAAATGAGATTACTGTTGTGCCTAACATTTAAGGTAAATTGCATATGAGAAAGAAATGCCCATAAAATAAGTTAAGAAGGCTTCAAAACCTTGACTACATTTAATCAAGCAACAATAAATAGATTAAAATAATGTAAATAAGAGCAGCCGTAAAATTGCCTGAGCTAGATTCCACATGAAATGGACAAGGCAATAGCATTAGCTTGAAAAACCGAATACAACAAAGTACTTAATGAGAACCTCAAACTTAACCATGAGGTTCAAAATTGAATGATTGTTCTCGCTAGGGAACAACAATAACAAATATACAATTATACGTGGCACATCACGAGATTGGGTTGACCATGAAGCAGTTGGCATTTAAGTAATAGTACTTGGCAAAAGTGAGTAACGATAATTTGCCTTGATTAAAATAGAGAATAGAACCACACAAATTTAAACAGTTAAAGTGAGTTTAAAATTTGTGCTCAGCAATATGTAGTGTACAAAACTGAGATACTTGATTGTATGAGGATGATCCTAAAATCTAGGCCACAGAATAATTTAGTATACATAAATCTGATATACTTGAATAGATAAGCAAGAGGTTATTAGCTTTGGAGATAGTAGAATAACATGCTTAAAAGCGTAAAAAGCTCCAACGTATTCAAAGTTGGACAAAGAGAGGTGGATTTACAAAATACCACTTAAGTGAATTGAACTGAATTACAAGTTTATGAGAAATTTCAGGATTTTGGAAGCCTCCTGCAGAAAGAACTTCAAGAAAAAAAAAAACAGATTCCACAGGACATCTACTAATTATTCATTAACCGGTTAATGTGGTTGGAAAGGGCAGGAATGAGTATAAGGAATATTTTCACTGTAAAAGTCTGTCTATTTGTTGGGTAAGTCGCACTTTTGAGAGATTTTGGAATGGAAATATCACTATTCAATATGACGGATCATTTTCTCAGTTTGAGAGTTGGTTTTGTTCCAATTCTATTGTAATCTTGATCAACACAGAAAAATCCCTCGGAGAACTATCAACTGGTAAGTATTACTGTTAGATGGGGCGAGGCTGAAATCCCACTTAGAGCTAAATGAATAGATGTTGATGCAGTAAAATTGGACCAGACCAATATCCCGCGTTGTGGCTAATGATTTTAATCAATATTAAATTAAATGAGGTAATGGAGGAGATCCCACATCGAGTTGATTAATTAACTTTACTATTGCATCAATATTGAGCAGGATGCGAAATTCCCACGTTGGGGGTGACTTAGACCAGGAGCCACTTAAAAGTTGCAATCCCAACCAGCGGGGTAAAATATGGCAATTTGATTTAAACGTTCCAAATGGTATTTAAAATTAGTGACCCAGTAGACGTAGAAAATACGCTAAAAGCTGTACTTATCTTGTGCATTGAAGAAATTGAAATTAATTGTAGATCGCCATCACCAAGTCACCATGACGTGGCGAGTGAAAAGGTGTTTATCCACACTCAGTAGGCTACATGCAGCATATAATGCAGACAGTTGGATCGATTTTGCCCTACACAACCGATACATTTCTCAACACTTCATAATACCTTCGCCACACATATTCCAAAGTTTTTCTCTACAATACCTGTCAAATTCACATCAAGCATCATTTGTATAACCCAAGGTTTTCAACACGGTGGGTGAGTGGTTATAGTGTCGGACTATTAACCCCAAGATTGCAGGTTCGCCCCTGGCCATGGTAAGTGATTTTTGAAGGCGACAAAAATCACGATACTCAGGTCATACGTTGTTGGCATGTTAAAGAACCCATCTGAATTCAGTAGGCCGTGTTCAATGGCAAAATTAATCTCGGGATTTTCCGCCAACACAAAGTTCCTCCATTCTCTACTTGAAAGCGCTGTAGTATCAAGGAGTTTAGATATCTAACCTCCTTGACTTTCATAGCGTTCAAAGGAACGACGAAATTCGACATGCAAGTGTCAATTAACAAAGCTTGCACCAGGCACCCGAGGCCATACGATATTATTATTATTATTATTATTATTATTTCAACATACAGTACATACATTTTCATATACACATCTCCTCATTTCTACGCTGTTTTTCAAGACATGTTTTATGCATTATTAACAAAAAAATTCTAACAGGTCTGTTTTTTTGAAATTTTACTCTGATTGGTATGGTACTAATCAGTTATTCATCCTATACCACGCTGAAGAAGGTCACAATATGACCGATACCGGTACAGTTACAATGTACTAAATATTGACTTTTGGTAAATATAATTAACACGACAATAAGGAATCGGGCTATCATGGTCATTTTTATATCATTCTATTTAAATATGAATTTATTAACTTTAACATCAAAACACTTTGTTTCAAATTCTATGCGTTACTGGATCAGCCGGAAATTAGTTTAGTACATTATGCAACGAGCCTATAATGGCAATAATTAAGACACGAGTATGTTTATAAAATGAGCCTATGCGAGTTTTATAATTTCCATACGAGTGTCTTAAATACCATTATAGGCGAGTTGCATTCGACTGTTTATGTTCGACGATAATTATTATAACTATTTTAGGTTCGAACATAAATATTCATAATTACCTGTCGAGATTTCGCCAGTTTTATGTACTGAACAGAGCGCAGGAGACGCAGAGAATGCCTTGTATTTGACCATGGCCTCCTCGATTACCCTACTATGACACCAGGCCAGGTAGTGAAATTTTAATTAGAAGGCCGTGGAACTCAGCACATCTAATTATCTAATTAGTCAAACAACTGTTTTTTGAACTCTGATTGGTGGGAGAAACTGTTTCATAATGAAAAAGACACGGATAGTCAGTCTGAAAGACTAGACTTTATATCATTTTAAATGCTAGCAGCCGAGTACCTACAAGGCAGTGCACGAACAGAGTTTCAAGATTCTAATTTGTTTCTTCACTGCCTACTTGATTGTTCTCGCACTGCCTTCTTGAAACTCTGTTCTCGCACTGCCTTCTTGAAACTCTGTTCTCGCACTGCCTTCTTGGTATTCGGCTGCTACATCGTACTATGACGTCACACACCTCAGTGCATTCTCGGTACATTTCGTCCCGTCACCGTAACGTAACGACAGACCCCAGATAAAGTCGACATAATCATTTAAAATGATAAAATAGTGTTATAATGAGCCTCATTATAGTACATTTTTCTGACATATAATAGTCAGGGTCGAACATTATCTAATATTCAATTACTTGCTCTCCAACATTTCGCTGTACAGTACAAGTACAGTGTAACATGACGCAAATTACTTGCTGAAAATAAAAATAAATTATGGGAATCGCCAGTACAAAATAAACAGTAATGAATATGACTGAATCTCTGTCGGCTCTGGAAATGTATTAACATGCAAACTTCCAAAATGTTTTGATTGACTGAAATGTTTGTGCTGTTTTACGTTCTGCGGTGATGCAATGGCGATACGCTTGTTTGCTTCCCATCGCATGCAAATCTGTTTGCTGTCAGTTGTAATGATTATTTATTGAGCTCATAACTTGATTCGCTTTTATTAAAGCCTTTATTTTAGGTATTTTAGGCTTAAGCTGGTTTTTAGGCTGGAATCACATTTATCAATATTGCTGTTCTGAACTGGCACTTACATAGGCCTATTTCTGTTCACGACCACTTAGTGATACAGTGGGCAGCATCTCTGCAGTCTGGGTTTGATTCCAGCCTCTGCCAAGAAATTAAATTCTGGTCTGAGGGCTGGAACGGGGTACACTTAGCCTCGTGAGGCAGAACTGGGAAAAGATGAATTCGATTCCACCTCAGCCATCCTAGATTTGGGTTTCCATAGTTTCCCCACTTCTACTCCAGGAAAATGCTGGGATGGTAGAGATATATTGAAATAACTGTGCCGCGCAAGTATCGTACACTCCATATATCGCACGGCACTGTTATTTAGATATATATCTACCTAACATAAGGCCACGGTCGCCTCCTTCTCAATTCCCTTTCCTATTAATTCATACACTCAAATTAAGCCATCGCAATAACTCATGTTAGCAGACAAATTCCACACACACATAGGGATACATGACCACGATGTGGCAAAGCCCTAAATGAATCAACAACAACAAACATTTTCACTTTTACATGAGTAGTTAGTAATCTATGCGAGGCAATGTAGTATTGAAGAAGAGATTTTTGACATAAATTTATTGGAACTTTCATTAACATAAGAATCTCAGTGAAGTAACAAATAACGCTAAACCATTCAACTGGAAATGCGTGGAACACAAATGTGCTGGCGAGGATATTCGGATGTCATTTGACTTAGATATTGACGATTGACTTGTGAATTAAGGAAAGCAATGACATTCGCATCGGATACTCATGTACAACAATATCGCCAGCGGTGTGAACTACGTGTCCTTCCGATTTGTATTTAAAAATACAATCATATTCCACCATGCGAACGATTTCGCTTGTGAGTCTCTAGTGTTCCAGCCTTGGAGAAAAGTAGGAACGAACGTTCCTTATGAACATAAATATTTCCTCGCAAGTTTAGCGAGTTACGGATCGTGACATCACCGTGGAGAGTCGAGTCCTTCACAAGGGTTACTCGTACAGGCTCGGAACCGCCGGGCTCGATTCTCACGAGTCCAAGCGTCACTCGACCACATCACTATGTATACTATCCTCGTCCGTGTTGTTCTTGATACTTGCAGTAGCTCTTAGTAGACTTTCTAGCCGGTGACTACAAGTTGCTGCAATCCATCTCTATCTTTGGATTTTGGCAGATACTTCTTCAGAATTTATTTTATTTATCGTATGGATATTAGTGCCGGGAGTGTGCGAGGACATCTTCGGCTCACCAGAGGCTGTAGCTGCTTCAAGCGGACACCCATAGGGTGATCTACAAGTTCCGTTCGATTTCAAGTGGTTCCAACTTTCGCTACCAGGTGTCAATGATACCTAGTGGTGAACGTTGGAACTTTGGAGAGCGTTCCAACGAAAGCTAACCTAGAAATTTAGCTTCAAACAAGTTCAGTCTGTGGAAGGATCTTTTACATGCCATAAATGTGTGGCATGGGACCGCCGGCTTTACTTCCCCTCCGAAGGAAGGCATACCGAAGGAATTTAACGCTCTTAAAAAATCCGACGACTTGGGCCGAGTTTGAATCAGTGATCTTGGGCAAAGCATTTCAGCATGCTACCAACTACGCCACCGAAGCCGGATAAGCGGGTAGAATACATTACCGCAGGTTAACATAGGCGATAAATCATATTTGTAGCAGAGGAAGGAAAAATATAGATCTGAAGCCATTTTTCAGTGTTGCCTTATTAACAATTGAGGGGTCCACGGAATGTCAAATAATGTAAAATGTTCAGGAAACGAGTTTTAAAGTTTCATTACACATATGTACTTATATGTACACGTCAACTTGAAACGTCATTTTCTCACGACCCTCATTGTTCTCAGTCAGACATAATTGTGCCTTCAATATATCGCAAAGAGGGCTACCAGATCGCGCTGATATCTCGATTTTACATTTTGAGTGTTATTCACCCCTCTTCCCGTGGACCCTTCAATTGCTATTGTAACATTCAGTCGGTCAACACAAAATAATTCCAATTATTGCAATATGTGAAACAAGATATTCAGCAAAGAACATACAGCCTACTTTCTCCTAAATTTATTGGTATAGCTATAACTCTTTGTCCTTATCACCTCACTATTTTCTTCCTATTCGAAATGCAAATTGGCACACTGGATTTGAGCACCGGCGTTCAAACCAAAGTTTATAATTTACCCCAGAATTTTGCAGTTTCATCAGCAAACGCTCCAAACAACGTAGGATTTCAGTATATTAACACCTACTACTCACAATAATTGAAACTTCGTTGGTCTAAACGTATCACTGGGAAAAACACATTTAATATACCTACCGCACAGCTAATTTTTAATCGCGCCTATCCCTGGGGGTGAGTGCGCTCTATCGACAACAAGAGGAAATTTTTCAATTACACCCTAGGCATGGGTTCACTAACTGGCCGGTATAGAGCTCAGCTCACATCTAGTAGGCCATGATTAGCTCCGGCATAGATCAACTGGTTGCTACTAGATGTCACTCATGCAGATCCATCGGAGAAAGCTCTTTTAATGAAATATGTACATTCCATTGCACAATGCACAATATAACGCTCAATTTTATACCTTCCCAATACTCAAGAAACAATAAAAATATGAAAAGAATCAAGTGAAGAAATATAACTCTCGTAGGTTCTGAACTCCGGCTGGCCGGGTGAAAGACCAAAGCTCTAACCCCAGAGCGAAACATGTCCTCCCAAGTTAAACGACATCAATTGAATTACAGACAACGTCTTAGCATATAATAACTTTGACTAAACGACTTCTTCACTGGAGTACATATCCATTATAGCCCATTTCATACAAAGTTCATATGATTTCTATCAGTAGGCCATATTGCATGCGACATACTCAAATAGTGAAATATAGGTCAGAACGAGAGATCAGCTGCCATCGTGTGTTGTACCCGAGACGACTCAGCTTTTTAAAGTCACTTCTGTACTATAATATTACAATATAACCTTTTAATTCCAAACGGGGTCACGTCCGTTAGAACAGTTTCAACGATTCTCCGTTCGATAATTGGAACTGGTGGGTCCCATATTATGGGTTATAAATTGTTCATAATTCACACGGCCGCCATCCTCAAACTGTACGGCTGATTACCTTTAGATTGGGCACAAGATGCGTCCCATATGAAGGTATGTGTTTACCAATTTGGTAAAGATCCGATGATTAGTTTGGACGTGATATAATTCTGTGTTTTAACCATTTGAGTGGCCGCCATTAAGTTTTGTTAAAGATGGCAGCAATATGAAACAAGACAATGAGGAGCCATTTGCTAGTGCTACCTCTGTACCAAATTTGGTTCAATTCGTTTCGTCGTGTTTGTATTGATAGAGAGGACAGACATGCAAAGTACACACGCACACATACACACATACACACACTCTCACAGACACACACAGTTTTGGAGCTGTGTTGATTTCATAAGTCTACTTTAATTTTTTGCAAAAACCGAAAGTATCCTAAAATAACCTGTAATAAATTACATGTGATTAAGATATATATACTAGCTCTTAAGCCCGACGTGGCTCTGGATCACAATTGGATATTAGTATATCGTAGTTTTGCTCGCTGTGTCATAATGTGTGCAACCCGGAGGAAGGTCGTTGTTATAATGAGCAATACTATTGCCACTCAAAGTCGTTGTGCGTGCTTTTTATCTGATCAAAAATTGTGTTGTAATTGTTAAGTAGGTGGGTACGACGGTCCTATACTGCTTGTAGCGTATAATAGATTAATCCTGAAATTTCTCTAATATGACTGAATATTTAGGGAGCCTATATTATCTTAGTATGCATTATTAACCAAACTATTGCAGTTTACATACATACATAAAATGGGTTGTTTTGCCCTCCGAAGGAGGGAAAAATGCCCTCCCAGGAGGACTGGCCGCCATCACAACTACGGTGTTCTTCGGCCGTGGGGAAATTGCAGTTTAAGGGTCAATGAATTTCTCTTCTTTCCATTGTATTAGCCTTACGTGTATTGTCGAACAGCAACATTTCAAGAGGATAATGCCAGTCCATAGGTAAACTTTTAGAATTCCAGCTTCATAATAATACTGTATATGCACTTGACTAGGGGAATAACTAATACTAAAAGAAAATACATAATACATATCATCGAAGAATCTATATGTCCACCCACACTTAAATAACAACCACTCATAGGAGTGCAGAGACACCTCGTGGCACCGAGAAAAACTAAACCTGTTCAGAACACCATATCACCCAGATGACCAAATCTGGAGCTCAAAACAATACCTCAGAAAGACCAAGGTTCTATATGATGACGAACTTTGACGACGAAAAAATAGAAGATTAGTAACAAATCAACTCTGAAGCTATATTTACCAAAACTCTCCTTCTTCAGATACAATCAATACCGAAATACTCGTAGACTAAAAACAACACACGTAGTATAAAAAAGACCCTAAAAGAGTCTTCGTGGGGTAACGTGGGGCCTTTCCCCAATCCAAATTCTCAACACATACAAAGTCTTCATTCGTCCCATTCTGGACTATAGTTCATTGGCCTGGATTGGAGCGACCTTCCCTCAATATAGCATTTTAAAATCAGTAGAACATTTTGCTATCAAAATTGCATATGGCCTTCCGTTGAACCGCGACAGTAATCTGCTAGTATACCCCAAGACACTTCCATCATTTTTAGCCTACTTTCGATTTTTGCAAAAAATGAAAGTAGACTTATGAGATCAACACAGGGCGAAAAAAGTGTGTCTGTCTGTGTGTGTGTGTATGTGTGTGTGTGTGAGTCTGTGTGTGTGTGTGAGTGAGTGTACTCTGAATGTCTGTCCCCCCCTATCAATTCGAACACGGTGAATGCAAAGTGAACGAAATTTGGTACAAAGGTAGCACTAGCAAAGGACACCTCAGTGTCATGTTTTATATCGCCGCCATCTTTACTAAAACTGAATGGCGGCCACTCAAACGTTCAAAACGTAAAATCAAATAACGACTAACCAAATCATCCGATCTCTACCAAATTTGGTAACAACATACCTTCGTATAGGATGCGTCTTGTGACCAAATTACAAGGTCGTCCGCCATACCATTTCAGGATGGCGGCCGTGCGAATTATGCAAACTTTATAATCCATATCATGGGACCCACCAGTTCCGATTATCGAGCCGAGAATCGTTTTAACTGTTCTAAAGGAAGAGGCACGTTCGAAATTAAAAGTTTATTTTGTAATACTATAGTGCAGACGTAATTTTAAAAAGCTGAACTGATTCAGTAATAAGACAAGATGGCAGCGGATATCTTGTGCCGGACTTATATTTCACTAATTTGAGTATTGCATGCAATATAGCGTACTGATAAAAAATAAATAAACTTTGTATGAAATGCTTTATATATAAATAATATACTCCAGTGATGAAATCGTTTAGTATAAATCATTATTTGCTAACAAGTTCTATGTAAGTCATTTTAAATAGAACGATATTCGTTGACACAATTAGCTCAGTGGTAGAGCGTTAGCCTATCGCTCAAATGCCTATGGTTCAAACCCGATCAGAGCTAGGTTTTTTGCTTGAAATGTTATATGTTTATTGTTTTGTAATGACTCAGATGTTTTAAAATTAAGCGTTATATTGTGCACATTATGGTGTAAAATATATATTTAATTAAAACATAATTCGCCAGCAGATTTACACGGGACATCTAGCTGCCAAAAAGGTAACTTCCAGATTTTATTGAAAAGTTTCTTCTTCTGGCCGCTAGAATGCACTCGCTCTGTTAGGATTATATTGTTCGATATTTCACCAATAGATGTCACGACTAGTCTACGTGGGGATCCATTGATTACTATACCATTATCATTCTATGCGCATCGAATTTGAAGAATGACAAGATGATACTACGATACATTTTAACTTTTTATTTTAAAGGGTTTGTAACAGCCTATTTTGCGTTACTTGAAAATGTTATTAAGCGTTATATTGTGCACATTATGGTGTAAAATATATATTTAATTAAAACATAATTCGCCAGCAGATTTACTCGAGACATCTAGCTGCCAAAAAGGTAAATTCCAGATTTTATTGAAAAGTTTCTTCTTCTGGCCGCTAGAACGCACTCGCTCTGTTAGGATTATATTATCGAAAATATTCACATAGTTTGTATACACACGTCTCTGTAGGGTCATGGAAATATTTGTTAATTCAATTAGGGTTGTGAAAGCCATGCACAACCAGACGTGTAAAGACATGCCTCAACTCAAAGTTGGATGTTGCCCACGGCAGGTCGTAATAATAATAATAATAATAATAATGTTATTGGTTTTACATCCCTTTTAACTACTGCTGATTTTAGAGACACCGGGGTGCCGGAATTTTGGCCCGAAGGGGATCTTTAACGTGCCAGTAAATGTACTGACACGGCTCCCTCGCATTTGTGCACCCTCAAATGCCAGCTGACTGCGCCAGGATACGAACCTGCAACCTAGGGCCCAGCAAGCGAGAACGTTACCGCTGAGCCACGCCGCCAGTCCGGTCGATTATGTCTCCAGATCCATAACATTCTTGATATACTTCTTATCTTTCTTTCTTCAATGATGGTAGCAGTTTTTATCTAGGTTGTGGCGTTTGGTAGAGGTAAATCGTTTCTAAGGTCTTCAACAAAGAATAGTTCTATTATACTCTTTGATAATAACAACGAGTTATAACTATACTCATACATTTAGGAGAAAGTAGGCTATATGTTCTTTACTGAACATCTTGTTAGCCATTGAGACACAGATTGGCCGACACTTACTTTAAGTAAAGCTAATTACTCTCTACCAACTTACTCTGTGTAAATTTCTTTCAATTCAATCCTACCCTAAATTCTCCCTTCCTTTTTGGCAACGATCGTACGACAAGACATCAAGGCATAAGGACTTCAAGACTTCAAGAATTCAGTTTATACCATACAATTTTTGCTACTAATCGATATATTTTATATTACTCTTTTTAAGCCTCAAGAAATTAATTTATTGTATGTCATTCTCTGTATTTTATATAAAATTATTGATCTCAATAAATAAGGGTCTTCCGGGGTCTTCCCTGGAGGGAGCGGGGCCTCGACTTGGGGCCGTCTTGTTGGTCGGGTAACCCCACCACCATAAATTCAATACCTCCAGGGCTGAAGATCGCCTTAGTTGCGATGGAGGCCAGTCCTCCGAAGTTGGGCATTTTGCCCTCCTTCGGAGGACAAAATGACCCAATTTGGATTTGATTTGAACAAACAATCCCCGAATTTATTATAAGATACTCAGAAGCGTGTCATTCTGACGGATTTTCGTGAAACGGTCGCGAGTGCGAATACCGAAGTATCGTAGTGTTGTGAGGAGTATTGTTGCCAACAATATTAGTGGCAAAAACTAAAATTTCTTTCATACTCTCGACCAAACGTGAAGTGTTTAGTGAAGTTTAATTATTATTTGAAGAAAACCAGTGCTACCAACCTTCATAAAAACAAACCAAGTGACTGAAAACCAGCTCCTACTCTCCCCATTGTCCAAACCGCCCAACAGTTGTGACAATCTAAACTTACAGTGACGACGAACAATTACTTAAATATATATTTCTACTTCTACTGATTTACAAAGAAACAGTGACTACAACAACAGTTCGAATCTAGACAAGCCCCATGGAGGGCGACGGGCCGATCCCATTGAGTAACCAGTATTCCGTACTATCAGAGACCATTACTGCAACTAAGAAACGACAAAAACAACGACGTTCACGGGGTTCGAAATCCGACTCCCTGTCAACTCCTACATCCATAGACAATAAAAAATCAAGGGAGTCCAGTGACTCCGAAGAGCAACCTCCATCAAGGCACTCTGCCAGAGCCAGACGAATTCAGACTTCAGATGCCAGCAGTGACCAACCCCAATCCTGCCAACCATCCAGCAGCATGCAGCGTCAGGTAGTAGCCGAAGATTTTCCACCTTTTGTTCTATCTTCCTCCACATCTTATCCACCACTCACAACCTGTACTGTTACAGTGTCTTCTAACCAGTCCCCTCCTATAAATACCGTTCCCTATTCCACTCTAGCGGCCAACACAAATCCATCTCCTCAACCTACTCTTTCTAATCAACCTTCAATTTACCATGTCTCTCCACCAATCACTCCTGAACCCTCACAATCTCTTCGGAATTTATATGTATCCCCACTCAGTACTCCATCGCAATTCCATTATCCATCAACTCAACCCTTTTCCTCTTCAAATTCCATGGCCACTCCTCAAACGGTAGCGTACAACTATCTTGGACATACCTACCATCTTCCTTCGTCCAATCCTCAATATTCTCCTCAATCCCATCCTCAACCTTATCCTCAGCCCCATCCTCAAACTTATCCTCAGCCTAGAATTAACTTCTCATCTCGATCATCAATTCAACCCTCTCCTGCCATCAACCGTCCCATCCCCTCAACTACTTCCTCTTCTTCTTCCCCTACCCCTACTAATGAATCCATCTTCACATACCGTCATTTTAACTTCACGGAGCCCCGGCCTGAACCGCGCCGCATCTCGGCCAATCTCCGCACCTTCCTACCGGCCAGCTCCATTACCCAAATCATCCCCCAACCTCATGCCATCATCTTGAAAACCAAAGGTGATGCCAGGGAGGTGTTAATTCACAAGATGGGCTTAGCTCGCTTAGGCGAACAAGAGGCCATGGAACCTCTTCCTACACGTTCCCCAAAACTTCCATCCCTTCGCCGTGAACCCCTTCTATCTGTCGTGATTCGTGGAGTTGATACCTCCTACACAAATCAGGAAATCCACCAGGAACTCACCTACCATCTCCTAAACATCCATAAAATACTCCGAATTAATAGCGATCGTGGCCCTACTACCCTGGTGCGTGTCCTCTCAGCAGACCGAACTTCCATAGACAAGCTACTAGCTGAAGGCGCCTTCCTATACTGGCAACACCACCGTGTGGAACTATCCAGAACCTCCACTCCTGCACCTCTCCGATGTGATCGTTGCCAAACTTATAATTCTCATTCAACAGACCACTGCCCCATGCGTCAGCCAATCTGTGCCCATTGTAGTCAAGCTCATCCCACTCGTAGCTGCCCCAACCTCTCACTCCCACCCAAATGCACTCA
Organism: Meconema thalassinum; assembly: GCA_946902985.2. Lineage (NCBI taxonomy): Eukaryota > Metazoa > Arthropoda > Insecta > Orthoptera > Tettigoniidae > Meconema > Meconema thalassinum. The sequence goes on from OX336390.1 coordinate 656,664,247, forward strand.
GTGCCAGGGTTCCCACCCAGCCTACTCTCCCCTTTGTCCAAACCGCCCAACAGTTGACGTATCAAAACCTCAATTTACCGCCCCTGTCCGCACCGTAGATCCCATCACCCCCCCCCCCCCCCAATCATCCATCTCCCCTGCTCCACCTTCTATTGAAGACATGATTCGCTTCACAGCAATCTGTCTTCAAAATCTATTACCCTTCGACCGCCCCCGGGTGCTGAAATACTACATTTTGCTGCCAGTACAACTTTTGGCCTTAATATGCAAGCCACCACCTCGGGCCAAAAGGTCCACTTCCATTTCAGGCCAATGGAAATTTAATTATGGCTAATACATTAGGAAATGGAATGTGTTCCGTACGCGTGCTCTACTTCAACATTTGTTCCCTGAAATCCAACCGCCACTTCTTAGACATTTTACTTCAGCTCTTCACTCCCGCTATCTTCCTCTTAAATGAAACTTTCCTCAATCCTCGACTCCATCCTGATTTTCCAAATTACACATTAAATCGTGCAGATCGCCCTCATGAATCCAGAGGGGGAGTAGCCATTGGCGTTCACAAATTATTCCCTTCACGTCTACTTCAACCTCAACACTTTCTACATGTTCCTGAATTTCTCACTGTCATGGTGCATCTCCCTTCGATCCCTGTCATTCTCTCCACTGCTTATAGTCCTCCCCGTTCTCAACCTCCCATAGATTATATTAACTTCATAGACTCAACATTTAAACTCTTCATCTTTGCTGGAGATATTAATATTAACTCTCTATATGCCCATGACAGGGACCTCCTACAGAATTACTTAGACACTATGAATGGTGAACGTGTGGCTATACCCCCTCACACCATCGTGAGAACGCAGAGCACTCCCGAAATAGCCTTAGTATCCTCTCCCCTATCCCGTAACACGTCAATTTAACTACTCGGCCTCTACGGTAGTGACCATCAGCCCTTCCTCATTACAATTCCCTCACTTAATTTCCATCAACCCTCACCTCCTCCTTCCTTCATGAGAAGTAATTACAATAAAGCAGACTGGGAAGCCTACCGCTGCAGTATTACTGAACTCCTTGCTACTGCCACAATCCCACAGAACAATGAGCAGCTGTCTGCTTTGATATCTTTGCTGGAGGCATCTATATCTGTCTCAGCTCGACGCCATATTCCCATAACTAAAGTCACTCCAAGCAAGCCGCCTATTCCACCCAAGGCACTCCAACTTCTTAATCTATCAAGGAGCTATTATAGGGCCTACTGCCAGACTAATGACCCAGACTTACTCATGAGACATAGACAATACCAACGACATGATCGGTCCTATCTTAAAGCTATTAAGAAAAAGAAGTGGATTGACGCTTGCTCCAATCTAGCTAAGGAATCTACAGCTCGGCCTTTCTGGAAAACATTTAAAAATCTTACTGGGCAAAATACCAAGGAATGCCTTTTTCCCATCAGAGGGCCAAACGGTTTCCCATTCACTGACCAAGACAAAGCTGAGACTTTTGCCGACTACTTCACTAACGTCTACAGTGACCAACCTAATACTTGACACAATTACTCAGACTACAGAACCGTGAGCAAACAAACTAATCCAAAACTTCCTTCTCTGACCACCAGCTTTGACCATCTCCCGACTTTAGATCCCGAATCACCACTGAACCAACCCATTACTTCTGACGACATACGATTCCAGCTAGCTAAAAGACGCAATACGGCCCCTGGGACAGATAAGGTGTCCTACGCTCATATCAAACAAGCGCCACCCATCTTCATCCACTTCCTAGCCATCGCCTACACTTTTATTCTTTATACTGGTAGCTTCCCCTCTCATTGGAAGACAGCTAAAATAATTCTCTTCCCCAAGGTAGGCAAACCTCCTTCCCTCCTTTCCTCCTATCGACCGATAAGCCTCCTCTCTGTTTTCTCTAAATTATTTGAAGCTATTATCGCCTACGCCTCTACAATTTCCTTAACTCACAAAACATATTTCCCCCAACTCAAGCAGGTTTTAGACCAAAATTTTCTACACAATCCCAGCTTTTCCGTATGACTAGTCTCCTCACCCCCCACTTAAACAAGGGCTATCCTGCAGCCCTACTACTCCTTGATCTGGAAAAGGCCTTCGATCTCGTGTGGCAACGAGGGCTTATACAGTATATAAATTACAGAAACTTAACCTTCCCTCCTCGATTGTCCGCTTGCTCAGAAATTTCTTACTGAACAGGCGAGCATTCATCCACCTCCGCTCTGCCTCCTCACATATCTTCTCCCTCTATTCAGGTGTTCCGCAAGGTTCTCCTGTCTCCCCAATTCTCTACATCATCTACTCTCATGATATGCCACAACCGAACAAATATTCACACCTCTTCCAGTTCGCAGATGATACAGCCATTTTATCCTTTGCCAACAACACCACCACTCTTGCCAATAGAATGCAATCCTATCTCGATACACTTCTCGCCTGGTTTTCTAAATGGCATCTCTCAATGAATACGGACAAAACCAAACTCCTACTATTTAAAGCCCGAGACAACCATTTTCGTCCTTTCCGTATTTCAATCTTCAAAGAAGCCATTCTCCCATCCCGTCAGACTGTGTATCTGGGGGTTACATTAGATATAAATCTCTCTTGGCGCCCCCACATTAAAGAAATGGCACGGAGAGCACGCTTACGGATAGCACTCCTCAAACGTCTTCGTGGGGTAACGTGGGGCCTTTCCCCAATCCAAATTCTCAACACATACAAAGTCTTCATTCGTCCCATTCTGGACTATAGTTCATTGGCCTGGATTGGAGCGACCTTCCCTCAATATAGCATTTTAAAATCAGTAGAACATTTTGCTATCAAAATTGCATATGGCCTTCCGTTGAACCGCGTCAGTAATCTGCTAGTATACCCCAAGACACTTCCATCATTTTTTCACCATCTTTTTAAAATTAGACTACGAGCCCTCCAGACATTAGTTTACAATCGACAGCCTCTGACTTACGACATCCTTATGACTTCCAGCGCCCGAGGGCCTACCAGGCACTCTAAGCCTCTTCCTCAAACCCTGGCACTGCAGATCCTTAACCATGATATTCGGCCCGACAACTTCCATCTCATTCCTCCTGATACATATCCCCTCTAAATTTATTCATGCAATCATTTTTAGCCATTGAGACACAGATTGGCAGACACTTACTTTAAGTAAAGCTAATTACTCTCTACCAACTTACTCTGTGTAAATTTCTTTCAATTCAATCCTACCCTAAATTCTCCCTTCCTTTTTGGCAACGATCGTACGACAGGACATCAAGACATCAGGACATCAAGACTTCAAGACACCACATTTTCAAGACTTCAAGAATTCAGTTTATTCCATACAATTTTTGCTACTAATCTATACATTTTATATTACTCTTTTTAAGCCTCAAGAAATCAATTTATTGTATGACATTCTCTGTATTTTTTATATAATTATTGATCTCAATAAATAAGGGTCTTCCGGGGTCTTCCCTGGAGGGAGCGGGGCCTCAACTTGGGGCCGTCTTGTTGGTCGGATAACCTCACCACCATAAATTCAATACCTCCAGGTCTGAAGATCGCCTTAGTTGCGATGGCGGCCAGTCCTCCGAAGTTGGGCATTTTGCTCTCCTTCGGAGGACAAAATGACCCAATTTTTGATTGAACAATCAATAGAAGTATGCATAAAATCAAGAGAAATAATATTCTTTCCACTCATACTGTAAGTCGCCATTCCCGTGATGACGCCCTTAAATAAAATTTTCTAGTTTGTTGGGCATGGAAATGCAGTATTTGAGCCAAAAGGCCTAAATGAAGGGAATGGAGAGGGCTGTCTGAAATTTCTAGTAGTTAGTGTTTCTCATCTTGTTCGAAATGATTAGTACGTAAAATTCGGTTCAAATCGGTGTAACGGTGTATATTTGAGCCCGGTGAAACGGTGAAGATTTGTGCCAAAGGGCCTAAATGAAGGGAGTGGAGAGGGCTATCGAAAATTATTATTGTTGCCAAAAACCTTCCTTGGGGTGTGCCCTACAACCCTGCAAAATTTGAATGCAATGGATTAAACGGTGTCGGAGTCCACTAATCTCGGACAGATATAGATTTCCTTTCTTGGCCTATTTTAATTTTGTGAAAAAATAGGCTTATGAGATCACCTTTGTCCGTGTGTTTGTGTGTGTGCTTATGTGTGTCTGTCTGTGTGTGTTCCCCCTAAGAACTTCTAAACGGCTGGAGCGATTTCAATGAAATTCCTTAAGATCATAGTACTATTTTGTCCGACCCCGACCGTGCTCTTCAAATTTTATTACGTTTCACCAATCCAACATGGCGGCTGTGCGAAATATTTCACCGGCATTCTGTATCTCCGAAACTATTACTGACATCGGTCAGAAATTTAGTACGGCGATAAAGGGAACTACTGGACGTTCAGCTACGAGACTTTCAGAAACCTGTAAAATACAGAACGAACATGGCGGCCAAACGAAGGTGAAACATTCCAATAGACTTTTCTCGCGATTTAGCCATCTGAGCGCAGTGAATGTTTATACACCTTGTAATGCACTGGCATCTAATTTAGTTCAATTGTTCACATAAACTCAAGATGGCGGCTGTGCGCATTTCTAAAATTAAGTTTTTATGGCTCGTGTATTAATCATATGATCGAAGTGAACGTTTGAATTTGAACCTACGCAAAAATCGTCATCTAATAGCACATAACTCTATGGCCTGCATATATAAAAATCCAACATGGCGACCACCCGAAATATTTAGACGGTTGTCAATGTACGAATTTATTACAGCAATCAAACTGTATGTTGATAGAGGCAATTAACATAAGTAGAATATATGAATATAGGCTGTATAGTTCTTCACGGAAATACTTGTTATATGTAAGATATGGACTATTGAAGAAGGAGAAAACCAGGTGATGAAATGTTTCGCTCGTCAAGCGAGCATCATCATATCCAAATTTAAAAGACAAATGTCACTACAAAACTCTACCAGAAACAAACATGGCAGCCAAACGATATTCAAATATTAAAAACAAGTAGTTCCGTGAAGAAATATACAGTCTATTTTCATATATCCTACTTATGTTAATTGCCTCTATCAACATACACAATTTCAGTTTGATTGCTGTAATAGATTCGTAGATATTGAGAACCGACTAAATATTTCGGATGGTCGCCATGTTGGATTATATATATATGTAGGTCCTAGAGTTATGTACTGTTACATGCAGATTATTGTATACATGTAGTATTCAAACTACAATCGCATAATTAGGACACAAGAAGTAACAAGGAGATTTTAAAATTTCGCACAGCTGCCATCTTGAGGTTATGGAAACAATTCAAATAAATTAGATGCCAGTGGATTACCATTCGTATAAGGATTTACTGTACCAAGTCTCACTGCACACGGATGGTTAAATTGCGAGAAACGTCCATGTGATTTTTTTAAATTCGCGTCGCCGCCATGTTGGATTTGTGATCACCAGGTTATTTAAAGTCATATAGGTGAACTTAAGTTCATAGCCCCTATGAACATTAAAAATTCAGTTTGATTGCTATAATAGATTCGTAGATATTCAGAGCCGTCTAAATATTTTGGATGGTCGCCATGTTGAATTGTTAAATGTATAGGCCATAGAGTCATGTACCATTAAAGGAAAATTATTGCGTAGGTTCATTATTCAAACTTTCACTTCGATCGCATGACTACATCACAAGAAATAAAAACTTAATTTTAAAATTCGCACAGCCGCCATCTTGAGGTTATGTAAACAACTGAACCAAATTAGATACCAGTGCATTACAATGTGTATAAATATTTCCTGTACCAGATTTCAGTGCGTTTGGAACATTAAATCGCGAGAAAGGTCTATTTAAAATTTTCAAATACGCTTGGCCGCCATGTTCGTTTTGTAGTAACAGGTTTCTCAAAGTCTTATAGATGGACTTCCGTAGTGCCTTTTATCTCCGTAAAAGATTTCAGGGAGATACCGCTAATAGTTTCAGGGATATGGAATGCCGGTGAAATATTTCGCACATCCGCCATCTTGTGGTTATGTACACAATTGAACGAAGTTAGATATCGGTGCATTACAAAGTATATAAACATATACTGTGCCAAGTTTAATTGCGTTTGGTTGGTTAAATCGCGACAAACGTCTATTTAAAAGTCGCAACTTCGCTTGTCCGCCATGTTAGTTTTGTAGTTACCAGGTTTTCAAAGGTCTCATGCCTGAATTTATAGTTGTTCCCTTTATCACCATACAAAATGTCAGGGTAATATCGGTAATAGTTTCGGAGATATTGAATGCTGGTGAAATATTTCGCACAGCTGCCATGTTGGATTGGTGAGCTGTAACAAAATTTGAAGGGCACGGTCGGGGTCGCAGGGAATAGTGCTATGAACTTACCGAGTTTCATTGAAATCGCTCCAGCCGTTTGGATTTTATTAGGGACACACACACACACGAATCACACACTCACACGCACACACACACGGACAAAAGGTGATCTCATAAGCCTATTTTTTCAAAATTGAAAATAGGCTAATTACTGTTTTGCTTGTCGTCTTCTATTCACATGATTGAAGAGAAGCTTTTCTATTATGTAGTTTGCCTTTGGTTAATAATTAAAGCCGTATAGTTGACTTTCCTTACAATTAACACCGTCCTGTGCCTAGTTACAGAAAGTTGTCTTCTCGCGGGAGGTATTATACCTAGGTAATTAACCAATACTGAAAGTAATGTGTTCTAGCATGTAATTTTTCATTGTAGTGGTAGTGGCTGAAATAATTGTTGTATGAGATGAAAATCCGAGGTCATAAAGCCCAATTTGTAATGTGGGATTGTAAACTTTAGATTATAGGCATTTACGTTTCTGAAAAGGAACACATTCTACTTGTATTCTTATGACTTGGTCTCTTGAAGTTGATAAACCAGTATCATGAACTGGTACACAATATTTTAGTGTGTATTTCAAGTAATGTAGATGAGCCTCAGTGTGTAACTTTGGACACATATTTTCCAGTGATGACGGCATGTTGATGTGACTATCTTGTGTAACAATGAAAGCTTTAATGAAAGATAGGACAAGTGCTGATACCGCTGTTTTGGAATATGTTTATGTTTCTTGCCTGAAATGCATAGGCCTACAGGGTTTGGATATTGAGTAAAGTATTTGAAATCTTTGCGATATAGTCCTACTTTGTCAAAATGTAGCTCATGTAACAAAAGCTAAGTACATCATATGGAAAATCGGTTTATAGGTGGGAGAGTTTATAAATGAAAAAGACTGGTGTAATGCATGATCGTAGGCTATTTAGTTCTTCACGGAGCTACTTGTTCTATGTGCGTCTTGTGTTCAGTCCACTTCACATGCTCCGTCTCCATCGACAGGCCTCGTATTTTAGAGATGTTAGTGATACTGGTCGAACAGCGGCCAGGCAGCGACCCAGAAGATATTCCAGATGTCACGCAGTTTTATCTGCTATAGCGCCGGGTGTTGCTTTTCTCCGGGGAGACCAGTAAAAATGCGACTGCCTTAGAACACGAAGAGCATCAAGAGTCTGGATGGAGATTGGAAGCAAATTGAGTCACCCTTTGCCATGTCTTGTCGTAAGGCACTTCGCATCCTCACCCCTAACAGACTGAGATCGAGTGAGCTGGATACACTCAGCTCAAAGAGAAAGTTAGGCTCTTCCCATCCTTATCCCTAACAGACTGAGATCAAGTGAGCTGTGTACACTCAGTTCAAAGAGAAAGTTAGGCTCTTCGCATCCTTATCCCTAACAGCCTAGCAATAGGATATAGTGAGTTGTGTACACTCAGTTCAACAGGAAAATGAGGCATTTCCCATCCTTATCCCCAACAGACTGGCAATGAGCAGTTCCTACTTTTGCTACCAAATGCTACCGTCAACGACACCTAGCTGGGAACTTGGTTACTATATGCCACCGCAACTGGCACCTGGTGGCGAACGTTGGGACTAATAGAGCGTTAATAAAATCTAACCGACAAATTTAGCTTCACACAATTGTAGTTAGTGGAAGTTTCTTTTACATGCCATAAATCTATGACATGGGTCTGCCGGCATTACTCCCGTCCGAAAGAAATCATACTGAGGGATTTTTAACGCTCTTAAAAATCCGACGACTTCGGGGGGTTTGAATCTTACCAACTACGCCACCAAAGCCGCTGTTGTTACTACGCGAAATTAAGTGTCATATTTTGGGGGGCGTGGTGGCTCAGCGGTCTAGCTGTATGCCTCTCACCAAGGCGGTCCGGGTTCGATTCCCGGTCAATGCATGTGAGATTTTCGAAGTGAAATGCCATGTCCTGTGGTTCGGATTCCACGTAAAAAGGAGGTCCCTTGGCTCATGATCTCAAGATTAACGGTCACGTTAAACTACAAGCTTCTTTCCTTCCTTAAGTGTCATATTACTATGGATAATGGTAGCGAGGTCTTTTGTATGTTACTCCTCACGCACTAAATTTCGCGTTAATAGTGCTATTATATCGTGAGTAATGATATTGAAATTTTAAGAGTATGCCCAGTTGCCATAATGAACGCACGGATTCGCTGTTCATTTCACTTGGTCATAGGAATACAACTATTACTGCTAATTTTCCTCGTTGTATTTTAAAAGTTCAGTACTTTGGATTATTCATTATTACATTCTATATTTTCAAGACAACCACCATCCTTTGTATTCAGTGTGTTATACTTCCTGATCATTTCAACAAGGTCCCTTATATGGGTATTCTTTCTTACTAAGTTTTGGTTAAGATGGTGGCGACATAAAAAATTACATTTACGTGTCATTTGCTATTCATTTTTTTGAAAAAATCGATAGTAGGCTAATAATAAGTGATATGAACGTCGTTGTTGAACCGTAATCACTTCTGGGGTATGTACACACATCAAAAAAAGTTTTGCATCACCTCGGTTCCAAGAGTTCCGGAACCGTTAAATACAAAGGGAATAGAGATCAACACAAACAACATTTCAGCTCGTTTTATTGCTCATGAGACCCACACATTGCATGTTGTACCATCATACAGCTAGACTTTCAGCATTTGTGGTCCAGATTGCAGTACACACCACTACCTCTAATACCCAGTAGCACGTCCTCTTGCATTGATGCATGCCTGTATTCGCCGTGGCATACTATCCACAAGTTCATCAAGACACTGTTGGTCCAAATTGTCCCACTCCTCAACGACAATTCGGCGTAAATCTCTCAGAGTGGTTGGTGGGTCAAGACGTCCATAAACAGCCCTTTTCAACATATCCCAGGCATGTTCGATAGGGTTCATGTCTGGCGAACATGCTGGCCACTGTAGTCGAGCGATGTCGTTATCTTGAAGGAACGCATTCACAAGATGTGCACGATGAGGTCGAGAATTGTCGTCCATGAAGACAAATGCCTCTCCAATATTCTGCCGATATGGTTGCACTATGGGTCGGAGGATGTCATTCAGGTATCGTAAAGCCGTTTCGGAGCCTTCCATGACCACCAGTGGCGTACGTCGGCCCCACATAATGCCACCCCAAAACATCAGGGAACCACCACCTTGCTGCACTCGCTGGACAGTGTGTCTAAGACGTTCAGCCTGACCAGGGTGCCTCCAAACACGTCTCCGACGATTGTCTGGTTGAAGGCATATGCGACACTCATCGGTGAAGAGAACGTGATGCCAATTCCGTGGGGTCCATTCAGCATGTTGTTGGGCCCATCTGTACCGCGCTGCATGGTGTCGGGGTTGCAAAGCTGGACCTCGCCATGGACGTCGGGAGTGAAGTTGCGCATCATGCAGCCTATTGCGCACAGTTTGAGTTGAAACACGACGTCCTGTGGCTGAACGAAACGCATTATTCAACATGGTGGCATTGCTGTCAGGGTTCCTCCGAGCGGCAATCCGTAAGTAGCGGTCATCCACTACAGTAGTAGCCCTTGGGCGGCCTGAGCGAGGCCTGTCATCGACAGTTCCTGTATCTCTGTACCTCCTCCATGTCCGAACAACATCGCTTTGGTTCACTCTGAGACGCCTGGAAACTTCCCTTGTTGAGAGCCCTTCTTGACACAAAGTAACAATGCGGACGCGATCGAACTGCGGTATTGACCTTCTAGGCATGGTAGAACTACAGACAACATGAGCAGCGTACCTTCGTCCTGGTGGAATGACTGGAACTGATCGGCTGTCGTACCCCCTCCGTCTAATAGGCCCTGCTCATGCATGGTTGTTTACATCTTTGAGCAGTTTTAGTGACATCTATGAACAGTCAAAGGGACTGTATCTTGGATACAATATACACAGTCAACGTCTATATGCCGGAGATCTGGGAACCGAGGTGATGCAAAACTTTCTTTGATGTGTGTATGTTAACTAAGCTCAACAAGTTCTAAGTGAATGAATTGAATTATGTTGCAACATGACGCACCAATATTATAGATAACTATTGCCAAAATATTTGATAATTACAGCCACTAATCCGGTGTCTTTCTAGTTTGTATATCATTCATTAATCCACGAATTATTGCGTTCGAATCCTCAAACTTCAAGAAGAAGATCTTGTAGTCTGTTGTTACTGACCTTGAGAACTCTTCACAGGTATAGAATTGTAGGTCGATAGGAACTACGATACCCGACTCCTTGGCAAATTGGTTAGCACACTAAGCGAAGCTCCGTGGCTTAGGCGGCAGCACGCCGGCCTCTCACCCCTGGGTCCATGGTTCAAATCCCAGTTACTCCATGTGAGAATTGTGCTGGACAAATCAGTGGCAGACAGGTCTTTCTCCGGGTACTCCGATTTTCCCTGTCAAAAAATTCATTCCAGCAACACTCTCCACTATCATTTCATTTCATCTGTCATTGATGATGATGATAATTGTTGTTTTAAGAAAGTCCTCAGAGTGCTTCTCTAGGTTATCGGCCTCTCATCTGTCATTCATTTAATCATTGCCCCAGGGGAGTGCGACAGGCTTCAGAAACCAGCACAGTTCATATCCTCGCCGCTAGATGTGGGCTTCATGCATTCCATTCCCTGACCCGGTCGGTTGACTGGAAGCAGGCTGTGGATTTTAATTTTTTCCACTAGGCGAGGCTTCCTGGCTCGATTTACGGTTGGCCCATTGTAGATATTAATCTCCTGGAGTTAATTCTCCTGATCGGGGGACTGGGTGTATGCACAGTCTTCATCATTACTTTATTTTCATTAGGACGCGCAGGTCGCCCAGAGATGCCAACTAAGAGGACCTGCACTGGGCCTTCCAGGTGGCCACTTATTAGAAATTATATTTCTCTATATCACATGACCTAACCAGTGGTTGGAAAAGAAAGTCCTCAGAGTGCTTCTCTGAATTGACATTCTCTGCTTCGTTCATTCGAAATTTTATTATATTTTATTCTGGGGTTATCGTCAGCTTGTGCTATGCAATTGACTTTCTCGTGTTGTTCGAACTCTTAAAGTTCAAAGAGTTTCGTGATATTCATTGCGCAATATCTCCTCCTCCCGAGTACTGTGGTAATGTTTCGTACATACTGAAATCGTGACCCTTGTTGAACACTAGAATGACCATCATTAATCCAATTTTTACAGTTGACCGATAACGGTAAATATAGCTCGTAACTTCCCAAAGACTTCCTTACAGATTTCCTTACAGATATCCTTCCTTATATGACTTGCATCCTACATTTGTACTGGACACTCACTTGAAATGCTAGTCGGTGAGTTTACAATTCAATACCAGAAAATTCCACTAATTTTGAAACCAATTCCTTTCAATGTTTCATTCTGGCGTCGAATTCATACCGTATTAAGTGACAAAAGACAAGGCGAATTGAAACAAACTCAGAATGGAACCGAGTAATGTTGAAATGATTGCAGAAAGCCTCACAACTAATCCTTGTTGACTTGGAAGATGTCAACCATATAATAACTACACTAATCTGAAATCTAGATAATGAACACTTCACCTAAATTCTTCTCTTTCTTCGTTTTGCCCACTTAGGGAGCGCGCTTGAACTTGTTGACTCGGGTTGATGGAGCTTTCCTCTTCTTCTCCTCCCAAAATCTCCTCATGAACTCTCTATGCCCCTTCTTACGTTCCTCCGTCCATTTTTTTTCCAGTGGTCTTTTTAGCTTTTTCGGTGAAAGAGTGATTTGTAACTAGAGTTCCAAAAGTCTTGCGATTCATGATGATATCTCCTGTAATGTTTATTTCCTTTAAGTCCTGTTTGATTTCTTCTAACCAACTGATTTTGACCTTCTTTGAATTAATTATATCAAGCAGTTTTTTTTTTTGCATATCTGGTGTTGTCCATTCGGCAGATGTGACCATAAAATTTCAATCCTCTCTTACGCACGGTATCAGTGAACTTATTGATTACTGTGTACAAGTCTGTGGTTTTCCTTTTAATCCATATACCGTTAACATAAACGGGGCCATATATTTTCCTGAGAATTTTACGTTCCTGGATTTCGATTTCACCAATTTGAGAGTGGCCTCCTAGAGATATAGTTTCGGCGGTGTACAATGCTTCCGGAAGAACAACTGTCTGGTAGTGCAGTAGTTTTGCATTTCGTGACATCACTCTTTTATTATAGTGATTCCATGTTATTCGGTATGCTTTCTGAAGTTTGGTAGCTCTTTCTAAATTAGCTTTCTTGTCCAATCCAGATGGTACAATAATTTCTCCTAAATATTTGAAGGAAGATACGTGTCTAATTATTCCGTAGTTGGTCTGTAGTGGAGATCTCGGAATATTCTGATGTCCATTTACTATGAAATGCGTCTTCTCATACGATATTTGGAGTCCTGTCTTTGACGAAAACTCATGTAACTTCTCTATGGCATACTTGGTTTCTTCACTAGTCTTTGTAAAGATAGCTAGATCATCAGCAAAAGCTAGGCATTTTACTTTTATTTTCTGTTCCAGAGTGCCAATGCTTATGCCTTTGATATTGTTTTCCCACACCCTGATGACTTTGTCTAGCACTAAGTTAAAAAGCAATGGGGAGAGGCCGTCACCTTGTCGAACTCCGGCATGTACTTCGAAAGGCTCTGATAGTTCACCTAGAAACTTCACTTGAGATGTTGTGTCAGTGAGAGACTGGCGGATTAAGTCCCTGGTCTTCCTGTCAACTCGGAGCTCTTCTAGGGTGTTCAGAACAGTTTGTCTGTCAATAGAATCATACGCCTTCTTAAAATCCACGAAGGTGACAAATGTGTTGGTACTGCGGCGTATCCTTAATATCGTCTTTAGGCTCCAAATCTGCTCCAAACACGATATACCTTTCCTAAAGCCTGCCTGGTATTCACCAATCAAATGATCAGTTTGTTGTTCTACTCTGTTTAAGAGTGCTTTAGATAATACCTTTCATATAATTGGTAAAAGTGATATACCTCTGTAGTTGTTGGGGTCCGCTCGGTCGCCCTTTTTATGCAACGGATGGATAATGGCATTCTTCCAGTCCTTCGGAATTATTTCGCTCTCCCATATTTCTGTTAGGAGTGTATGAATTCTCCTTATGAGGTCGTCTCCTCCTATTTTCAACATCTCAGCAGTTATTCCATCGTTCCCACGGGCTTTGTTATTTTTGAGCGATTGGATTATCTCTTTTATTTCTTGAGTTGTTGGGGGAAGTGAGTCTGGGTTTGGTACAGGTTTTTCAAACTGCAGCCTTTCCACTGGAGGATCACATTTTAGTAGAGTTTGGAAATAATCAGCCAGTATCTTCCAGTTCTCCTTGCTGTTTGTTTCTAGTCGTCCATTACGTCGAAGGAAACTTAATGTTGGTGGTTTGTACCCTGACAAGTCCTCACGGAATGTCTTGTAAAAATTTCGAGTGTTGTTAGGTAGATTTCATTAGAAAGCTAACTATTGCAATGGGTCCCATGTTTCGACTTCCGGAAAATTTCGACATATCTTCGCGTTTCACATCCCCCAGACCCCAAAACCACCGTCAGTTCAAAAGTTTATATATAATTTATGTATATATATATGTATATATATATGTATATCAGTTTCTTGTGGACACGATAACTGCCGTAATTTTGCACCAATTACTTCGAATTTTTTACCGAAGATATATACCTATAAAATCTCGGTCGAGTTCGTTACTGGGCTAAATCGGTCGAAGGGGGTGAAAATGGGGGGCTTTTTTCGAAAAAGTGAAATTTCGCTATAACTCTCTTAATACGTGCAATATCGAATCCATTCAAAGTTCATAATATGTGTCGGATAAGTGCCAAAAATTTATGTCAAATAAGATTTTTGATAGCACCAACCATTGACCAAAGGGGTGGAAAAAAGTGGGTTTTTCGGGAAACATTAATCATATCTCTCTTAATAGGCACAATATCAAAACCGTACAAAATGGACAATATTCCCCTAATAATTACCGAAAACTTTTGTCTGAAAGAATTTTTTATATGACCCACCATTACGCCAAGGGACGAGAAAAATGATTTCGGAATTATAAGAAAATGCCAAGAGCTATCAGTGGTTGCCATGGCAACACTACTAAATTGATGAGGCATGGACCATCAGACGTTGCCATGACAACGCACTTGCACGAGATCAGATTCAGTATTTCCATCTGATTAAGTGGTTGGTTGGTTGGTTCTTAAGTTTAGGGGCTGCGACAACGCGGTCATGTAGCCCCGTGTACTTTGGGTGTGTGTAGAATCTGTCTGATAACCGGTGTTAATTGTGATGACTGTATTAGTGTGTGTTATCTGTTTGTTAATTTAAGTACTGCAACTAACAATTTTTCAGATAGTTCCTACTTTTGCCGCCAAGCGCCACTGTCAACGACTACGAGGCCAAGTTCAGAACTGAGCTACTAGACGCCGCCGCAGTCGGCTCTTGGCAACGAACATAGAAACCTAAGAGCGTTGTATACATTCTTAACCTATCCAATTTAGCTTCACACAGGTGCAATTAGTGGAAGGATCTTTAACATGCCATAAATCTATGACATGGGACCGCCGGCTTTACTTCCCCTCCGAAGGAAGGCATACTGAGGGATATTTAACGCTCTTAAAAAATCCGACGGCTTCGGCCGGGTTTGAACCCGGTATCTTGGGCATAGAAGCTCAGCATGTTACCGACTACGCCACCAAAGCCGCCTGATAAAGTGGGAAGCGGCTTCGGTGACGTAACTGGTAGCATGCTGAATGTCTATGCCCAATGTCGCGGTTTCAAAGCCGGCCGAAGTCGTCGGATTTCCTAAGAGCACTAGAATCCCTCAGTATGCTTTCCTTTGGAGGGGAAGTTCCAACGTTCGTTGCGAGTTGATGGTTGGGGTGGCATCTAGTAGCCAAGTTCACAGCTAGGTGTCGTTGACGGTTGTACCTGGTAGCAACATTAGGAACTACTGCTTGAAATTGACCGTCTGCAGTACTTACATGAATTAAGACTAATACAGCCATTACAATTCACACCGTGTATCAGACAGATTCTACACTCACCCAAAGTACACGGGGTTAGATGACCGCGTTGTCGCAGCCCCTAAACTGAGGAACCAACCAGAGGTAGATTTCGTTAGAAAGCTAACTATTGCAATGGGTACCATGTTTCGACTTCCGGAAAATTTCGACATATCTTCGCGTTTCACATCCCCAGGCCCCAAAACCACCGTCAGTTCAAAAGTTATATATAATTTATGTATGTATATGTATATCAGTTTATTGTGGACACGATAACTGCCGTAATTTTGTACCAATCACTTTGAATTTTTTACCGAATACGTATACCTATAAAATCTCGGTCGAGTTCGTTACTGGGCTAAATCGGTCGTTGGGGGGTGAAAATGGGGGGCTTTTTTTTCGAAAAAGTGAAATATTGCTATAACTCTCTTAATATGTGAAATATCGAATCCGTTCAACATTCATACTATGTGTCGGATAAAGCCCAAAAATGTATGTTTGAAGAGTTTTTTTTATAGCACCAACCATTGACCAAAGGGGTGGGAAAAAGTGGGTTTTTCGGGAAACATTAATCATATCTCTCTTAATAGGCACAATATCAAAACCGTACAAAATGGACAATATTCCCATAATAATTACCTAAAACTTTTGTCTGAAAGAATTTTTGATATAACCCACCATTATGCCAAGGGATGAGAAAAATAATTTCGGAATTATAAGAAAATGCCAAGACCTATCAGTGGTTGCCATGGCAACACTACTAAATTGATGAGGGATGAGCCATCAGACGTTGCCAAGATAACGCACTTGCACGAGATCAGATTCAGATTTCCATCTAAGTGTGAAGCGGCTTCGGTGACGTAACTGGTAGCATGCTGAATGTTTATGCCCAAGGTCGCGAGTTCAAAGCCGGCCGAAGTCGTCGGATTTTCTAAGAGCGCCAAAAATCCCTCAGTATGCTTTCCTTTGGAGGGGAAGTTCCAACGTTCGTTGCGAGTTGCTGGTTGCGGTGGCATCTAGTAGCCAAGTTCACAGCTAGGTGTCGTTGACGGTAGTACCTGGTAGCAACATTAGTAACTACTGCTTGAAATTGACCGTCTGCAGTCTTTACCTGAATTACAGACTAATACAGCCATCCCAAAGTACACGGGGTTACATGACCGCGTTGTCGCAGCCCCTAAACTGAGGAACCAACCAAAATCTCTGCGGTAGATATAATTTTGCGTGAAGAAGTAACAGACCGTTACATAGTTGCACATCAGTGTCGAAACCTAGCATAAGGACAGTGTGACCACAAGTATAAAAATGGACCCCAAATGACAAGAAGGTTACCGTTCCCATAAGACAATAAAATGTTTAAAATAAGCATAAAATGACGAAAAACAAAGTTAATTAAGCTCCAATTATAAAATACCTTCTCGCATATTCTGCCTATTTTCGCCTATCCCCAAGTTTGTCCGGTGAAATCTACCTCCGCCTTCCGGCGTGCCGAGAGGACTTTTTTTTCTGGAAATCCTGTTCTAACCCTTCGAGTCTGATTTTGTTTTAGGCACGCTTTTTGCGCCGGATTGTTTTAGAGGTCAGTTTTTGAGTTTTTAGGAAGTTCTCCCATCTTTCCACTGTTCGATGTCCATTCCATTGATGCCATGCTTTGATTCGGTCATTGACGGCTTCATCGCACGTTGTGTTCCACCATCGGTGCTTTCTTTTCCTAGGTGGTTGTCCTAATTTCATGGCTGATGACTGTTATGTTTTGCGAAGGTCTGGCCACACCCTAGGATTTTCTTCCTGTACATCTCGTACGAAAACCTCGGCGTTCTTCCTCAAGCAGTCCGGATCAACTCTTGCAAACCGGTTGCCTTTAGGTTTAGATCTGTTTGGTTGAAACCGAACCTTGATTTGCGTGATGTAGTGATCAGAATCTACCACTCCCCTCCGTACCTTAACATTCTGAATCTCAAGCATATTCTTTGCGGAAATAGCCACATGATCTATCTGAAATTCCCCTAATAACGTGTTAGGTGATCTCCAGGTTGTGTAATGGTCTCATAAAGTGCGTGGACATGAGTCGCAACATGAATGATGTACAAAAATTTATTAGACGCTCTCCATTCTTATTAGTCCGCCGATGTGCGGGATGGAGTCCTACTATTGATCTGTATATCTTCTCTCTGCCAACCTGTGCATTGAAATCCCCTATAAGATTTTCACGTGGTGTTTGGGGATTTTACTTGTAGTTTCCTCTAGTAATTCCCAAAAATCTTCTACAATCTGTGGATTTCTCTTATTGTCTATGTTAGTGGGAGCATGGGCATTTATCAAGGTATATGCCTTGTTGCTTGATTTTACTGTAAGCACTGAAATTCTTTCGCATGGTGATGTGAAGTCGATAACTGAATCTAAGATAGTTTTCCTCACTGCAAAAGCCGTCCCAAACATTAATAAATTGCCCGTGATATTAATGGTTGGTTTACCCTTAAATATCCTGAAGTTTTCAGAGTCGAAATGGTTCTCATCTTGGAATCGTGTTTCCTGAATTGCTAGGATTTGAATATCAAATTTGTCCAGGACGTCAGTCAGTTGTTTGAGCCTTCCTGTTTCCAACAGGGTATTGATGTTAATAGTACCCAAGATGTTCTTTTTCTTGGGGAGAAGAGATTTTGAGAAGCCCCGATCCTTCTCTGAAGCATGATTTCGTTCCCGATCCCCCAGAATCCGATGATCGGGAAAAACCGGACGTGTGTCCGGGGCCTGGGGTAGTTGCGTTAGTACAGTAGTGTGTGTTCCATCATGCCTTAGTTACAAGTTGAATATACAACAATTGGTGATCTTAAGATAAGATCACGAAATTACTACTCGATTGTTGAGATCGAGAGGTGCCTCTAGGTGTTCTCTGGCTTAAGTGTGTTTGGTCCGCGAGAGATATTTTATTTCGCTCAAGTCCGCCGGCAAGCCGGTGAGGACCCCCCTATCCGCCACCTGGGACGCGCCACGTC
This sequence comes from Meconema thalassinum, assembly GCA_946902985.2. Taxonomy (NCBI): domain Eukaryota; kingdom Metazoa; phylum Arthropoda; class Insecta; order Orthoptera; family Tettigoniidae; genus Meconema; species Meconema thalassinum. Next base: position 656,682,701 of record OX336390.1, read on the forward strand.
GGAGTATCACCTCTCCTAATCCACCTATTTTCATATATGGTAAGGGTTGATTCTGTCCCAGAGCACATTCCTTGATCTAATAGTAGGCCTACAGTTAATGATCAACTCGCAGTCACGAATAAGGCCAATTATTGTTCAGAAATAGGCACATTCGTTATTTAATTAATTTAATTATAATTTTACATTTAAATTACAAAATATCACTTCTTTTTGTTAGCATGTGCTATGGTAGTGCTGTTTATTTAACACCAAACGCATATGTCATAATCTGCTTCATTATGGAAATGATTATGTATAATATCGTGCCTTTAACAGAAGTACACCTATTACATGTTTGCATATAATTATCAATAATGAGATTGATTGATTGATTGATTTTGTTCTCCTAAATGATGTGATTCAATCCACATCATTAGTTCAGCTTCCTCCGAAATAAATTGCAACTAGCAGATTAACATGGAATAGAGTTCGTACTGGGAATTCATTTTACTGATAATATTTAACTACAGAGGAAATTAGTAAGTGAAGTACAGTCTAACTGTAAGGAGATTATTGTGATGTGACATTGACACACAATTCATCCTTACCTCCTATGTAATCAGCACTATTTCTTCAATTGTTTAAGTTGGACTGAAGAATTGTTTTTGTTTTCAATGGCAAATGTGTTTCATGCAGGGGCAGATGATCTCACTGTTCTGTCACTTAAAACAATAATAACAAAGATTCATGCATATTATTTATCACCCTTAATAAGCTTGCAAATAAGGAATTCCCTTCGATTGCACTCAGTTGCAAAATTAACTCGCATTCAGTCTCTTATCTTCAAAATAGATTGTAAACAAGAGCCAAAAGTGGAAACTGAAACGTTACTACTGGTGCCCACAAGTATCTTTATAAAAATACAAGACATTCAATAAAGAACTAATCCACCTATTTTCATATATGGTAAGGGTTCATTCTGTCCCAGAGCACTTTCCTTGATCTAATAGTAGGCCTACAGTTAATGATCAATTCGCAGTCACGAATAAGGCCAATTATTGTTCAGAAATAGGCATATTCGTGATTTAATTAAGCTTATGGCAAAGTAAAAAATGTATATAACATAATTATAAACAACACACATCTTTGAAACAATATTCCTGGCAATCAATTGGGCACCTAAATTGTCTAAATTGTCCAGTCACTCTATCACAATGCCATGGCGTAGACGTACGCATTAAATTGTTCGCCACGATCTCGATGAGGAGCTGCAGCTAGTCTGGTGATCAGAGGTTTGAATCCCGACGCTGACAGTGACCATTCCTGAGTGCGTTTTATCAATGGGTTTCTCTACACCTCTTCCAAGCTAAGGAAAGAATAGTGCCTTATCTATGTCCCGGGGCATCTGCCTAGTTTTCAATCCGAATTATTACAATTACACACACTAGTACAGTCATCACAAAATAACAGGTGCTCAGACAAATATTGCGCTCACAACCATGTAGGCTACACGGGGATGATGACCAAGATGTCCCAAACCCTTAAATTAATTTAAAAAATTACAGTCAGTCTGAAAGACTAGACGTAATATAATTTCAAATGACGCATGCTACAAATGCTACACATATTAGAAAGGCTCAGGAGGGCTTCCCGCGCGGGCACCTCTTTAAGGGCCACCCTGTATTTGAGTCTGACATCTTTTACAACTCTTTAAGAGTCACCCATTATTTGAATCTGATATCTTGCAAACCTCTATAAGGGTCACCCTGAATTTGAATTGAATCTAACATACCGTACACCTCGTTAAGTGTCACCCTGTAATTTGCTCTTACATCCTGCACACCTATTTAGGAGGCACCCTGTATTCTTATCTGGCATCTTGTATATATCTTTAGAAGTCACCTTGTATTCTTGTGTGACATCTTGTACACCTCTTTAGGAGTCACCCTGTATTCTTGTCTGACATCTTGTGCACCTCTTTAGGAGTCACCCTGTATTCTTCTCTGCCATCTTGTACACCTCTTTAAGAGTCACCTTGTATTCTTATCTGGCATCTTGTATATCTGTTTATGAGTCACCCTGTATTCTTATCTGGCATCTTGTACTGTATTTTGCTCTGACATCCTGCACACCTCTTTAGGAGGCACCCTGTATTCTTGTCTGACATGTTGTGCACCTCTTTAGGAGTCACCCTGTATTCTTCTCTGCCATTTTGTACACCTCTTTAAAAGTCACCTTGCATTCTTATCTGGCATCTTGTACATCTCTTTAGGAGGCATCCTGTATTATCATCTGGCATCTTGTACTGTATTTTGCTCTGACATCCTGCACACCTCTTTAGGAGGCACCCTGTATTCTTATATGGCATCTTGTATATCTCTTTAGAAGTCACCCTGTATTCTTGTGTGACATCCTGTAAACCTCTTTAGGAGTCACCCTGTATTCTTGTCTGACATCTTGTGCACCTCTTTAGGAGTCGCCCTGTATTCTTCTCTGCCATTCTGTACACTTCTTTAAGAGTCACCTTGTATTCTTATCTGGCGTCTTGTATATCTCTTTAGGAGGCACCCTGTATTCTTATCTGGCACCTTGTACACCTCTTTAGGAGTCAACCTGTATTATTTTCGCTTCGCTCAAAGCCCCAGGTCGCTCGATGCCCCAGGACTCTTTCAACAGACTCCATTAACCATTAGCTTCTGCTTCCCGCGTGGCTGCATGACGTCACGCACTCGCTTCCCGCGCGGCTGCATGACGTCACTTCCCGTGCGGCTGCATGACATCACTTCCGTCTCCGTAACGCATAACTTTAGACTCAAGCATAACGACGAAGTCGACAAGATCATTTGAAATGATAAAACAACAACAGTAACAAAGAATATCACACGGAGTCGTTCATATCAGCTACAAATAAATTCCCTACTTGTGCAATGCTACAAGAAAACGTTACCGTCTGTCTTGAATCGTTACTTTGCCAACCGGGAATATCGACGCTGAGGAACAAACGCGGTGACAGTCGGGGACTAACAAATCAAATTCGCTTCCCTTTAATACCCCCTTTCTTTATTCAATTTCTGTCCTGAGTGTCCAACGCATATTCATTCTACAAGAAGGGTGACAGGCGCACTATATCTAAAATTGACGTATCGACTAGACTCCAGGGACTGACAAGCTGTCCACCGTGTGTTTGCTTATCAATAGGAATGGTCGATTTATCGAATGGAAAGGCTATTGTCTGCCAGCGTTCCGCTGAAAGCAGAAAATCTGGCCATGCCAATCTTACAGAAGGCGAGTGAAAGGGCTATAAAAAGGAAGATTATTAATTCTGTGGACTTCCAGTTAGTTTACTTAATTTCAGGGAGATAATAATTTGCAGAGAGCTACACCAGGAGTGCCGTGGTCAAATTAGCTAAGAATAGAAGAAATATACAGTACTCATTACTTTGCCGGCAAGAATACATAATAGATGTCGGATCAAAATAACTTATTGAAACTTTTAAACGGATGATCCCTCTCAAGAGAAGGATGCCAATGTTTCCTGATGCCCTGTACAAATACCGTGACGAACTAAAGAGCCTACTTTTCTTAAAATTTAAGATTCATGCCAATCTGTAAAGACCTATATAGAATAATGACGAAATGAAGTTGGTAATACTAACATTCCTAAGTACTGCAGTTTGGAATACACCTGAAATAGTGTAGCCTAATAGAGTAACTTACAACAGTTCCCAGTCCTGATGACTATGGATATATTCTTAGTTCCAACTCTTAACGTATAGATTGCAAATAAATAAAATTGGTAGAAGTCTAATGGATAGTATGGACGTTACATGCTGTTTGATACTTGTAAAATCACGTTGGCAACAATGTCTTGTATGTGACGCTAAGATTTAATCTGAAATATTACGATCTCTTATAGTGCCAATTTTGGATAAATTCCATTTATTAGTAGAGAAGTTACATGTAATTAAAAATTGAAACTATCAGAAAGCTTAGAATCATGTTGGCAGCACTAAGGTATATTAGTTACTCCAAATTAATCTAGAATCTCAGGTACTATACGTGTGCAAAGTTTAGAGCTGTTGGCTTGCATACTTTCTGATATATTGATACTAGGGTTAGAACATAGAGATAGCAGTTGGCAGCCCTGTTGGTTCTTTATAATACGCGCACAGTCTTATCTGTTGTAGTACACATAGTACATACGAAATTTGGTTGAAATCCAATCGATAGTATAGAAGTCACATACATTTGGAAATTTGACCTATCGGCAGGCTTAGAATCATGCTGGCAACACTGGCACTTCTGAAAATAAATCAAGAATGTTAGTTCTATATGTGCGCCAATTTCATAATAGTTCGCATGCATAAGATCTGAGATATCCAACATAGAGCTCAAATTTCAATTGCGATTTTTCAGCCGCTGGTAGCACTGACGTCCATTTCAAATATGGCCGTAATATATTCAGGTATATATATTTACTCTTACAATAATTGGTTTTACTAGCTGCAGCCATTTAGGAGTTGATTGCGTGGGGAGGGTGGGGGTGGGGGTGGGGGCAGACAGACACACATTTTCCCGGATCGATCTCATAAATCTAAGTGGGCTAAACATCTACAGGTGATAAATTAATATATATATGGATTACAAAAGGGAGAGAGGGGTGTTATTAGATCAGAAACAAGATGTTCAGTAAAGAATATACAGTATAGCCTAATTTCTCTTAAATTTGTGGGTATAGTTACAACTCTTCGTCGTTATCAAGGAGTACAAGAGAATCATTCCTTGGTTGAAGGCCTTAGAAACAATTTACCTCTACCAAACACCAGAGTCTCAGAAATTCTACTAGCCTACCATCATTGAAGAAAATAAGACAAGGCATACTTCAAGAATTTGATGGAACTGGAGACATGATCGACCGGAAGTGGGCAACATCCAACTTTGAGTTGAAGCATGACTGTGTTTGCACATCTGGATATCCATGGCTTTCACCAACTTAATTATATTAACAAATCTTTCCATGACCCTACAGTGACGTGTGTATGCCAACTATGTGGACAAGGATGTGAACGCTACCACTTAGAGTTCTGTAGTAAAAAAAAATCAATCAAAGACTATGCAATTCAAATCCCCAGAGCGCAAATTTAGTGTACATGTTCATTCTTTATTTTTGATTGCTATTTGGCTGCAATAAAAGTATTAATTAATATCCTGAACTAGCACCAACGGCTAGAGTTCAGATACTATGTGAAATCGTTTTGTTCTTTACTTCAATTAACATTTTCAAATAACGCACAATAGGCTGTTACAAACCCTATAAAATAAGAAGTAAAAATATATCGTAGTATCATCTTGTCATTCTTCAAATTCGATGCGCATAGAATGCCGATGGTATACTAATAAATGGAGTCCCATGTAGACCAGTCGTGACACCTAATGGAGAAGTATCGAACAAGATGATCCTAACAGGGGGAGTGCATTCTAGCGGCCATAAACATAAACTTTTCAATAAAATCGGTAAGTTAATCTGTTGGCCGGCGTGCAGTTCGCCATGATAATTCACCTTCTTGTTCCTAGATGTCTCGTGCAAATCTGCTGGCGAATTTTATTTTAATTATATATTTTCCATCGTACTATGCACAATGTAACGCTTAATTTTAAAACGTCTGAGTCATTACAAAACAATAAATATAAAGAAATTCAAGCAAAAAACCTAACTCTGATAGGGTTTGAACCATAGCCATAAGATTGATAGGCTAACGCTTTACCACGGAGCCAAACGTGCGAACGGACATTAACCGATATCAAATGAGTTACATAGAACATGTTAGCAATTAATGATTTACACTAAACGATTTCATCAGTGGAGTATATTATTTATATATGAAGCATTCCATACAAAGATTATTTATTTTGTATCAGTACGCTATATTGCATGCAATACTCAAATTAGTGAAATATAAGTCAGGCAAGAGATATCCGCTGCCATCTTGCCTTGTACTGAGACAGCTCAGTTTTTTAAAACCACTTCTGCACTAGAGTATTACGAAATAAACTTTTAATTTCGAACGTGCCTCTTCCTTTAGAACAGTTAAAACGATTCTCGGCTCGATAATCGGAACTGGTGGGTCCCATGATATGGATTATAAAGTTTGCATAATTCGCACAGCCGCCATCCTGAAACGGTACGGCGGATGACCTTGTAGTTTGGTCACAAGACGCGCTCTATACGAAGGTATGTTCTTACCAAATTTGGTAGAGATCAGATAATTTGGTTAGTCGTTATTTGATTTTACGTTTTGAACGTTTGAGTGGCCGCCATTCAGTTTTGGTAAAGATGGCGGCGATATAAAACATGACACTGAGTTGCCCTTTGCTAGTTATACCGATGTACCAAATTTCGTTCAATTCGGTTTCACCGTGTTTGAATTGATAGGGGGCGACAGACATTCAGAGTACACACACTCACACACACACAGACTCACACACACACACACACACACATACACACACACACACAGACACACAATTTTTCGCCCTGTGTAGATCTCATAAGTCTACTTCATTTTTTGCAAAAGTCGAAAGTAGGCTAGTAAAATAACAAGATGTTCAGGAAAGAACATATAGCCTACTTTCTCCTAAATGCATGGGTATTGTTATAACTCTTTGTCCTTTTCAAGGAGTATGATTGAATATTTGTTGTAGTAGCTTGTTGAAATACAACGTGCTATAGGGATATTAAACATGAATATGAGGTGCCCTTTGCTAGTGATACCTCTGTACCAAATTTCATTCAATTCGGTTTCACCGTGTTTGAATTGATAGGGGGAATCGATTTGCACACATACTTGGCCACCATCTGCAAACTATTGGGCTGATAATCTTGCAGTTTGGTCAGAATATGTTACCCACATAAGGATATGGTGTTGCAAAATTTGGTAGAGACTAGATTATTAGGTTGGTCGTAATTACATTTTAGCTTTTAACATTTGGGTGGCCGCGATTACGTTTCCGTCAAGATAGCGGTGATATGAATCATGACACTGAGGTGCCCTTTGCTAGTGCTACCTCTGTACCAAATTTCGTTCATGCGCTTCCACCGTGTTCGAATTAATAGGGGGAATCAATTTTGACATAAAGATGGCCGCCATCCGCAAACTATTAGGCTAATGACCTATTAGATTGGTCAAAGGATGCTCCCTCCATAAAGGTATGTTGTTGCAAAGTTTGGTAGAGATCGGATGGTTATGTTAGTCGTAATTTGATTTAAGCTTTAAACATTTGTGTGGCCGCCATTACGTTTCTGTCATAATGGCGGTGATATTAATCATGACACTGAGATTCCCTTTGCTAGTGCTATCTCTGTACCAAATGTCGTTCCATTCGGTTTCACCGTGTTTGAATTAATAGGGGGAATCGATTCTGACACAATGATGGCCGTCATCCGCAAACTATTAGGCGAATGACCTATTAGATTGGTCAAAGGAAGCTCCCTCCATAAAGGTATGTAGTTGCAAAATTGGGTAGAGATCGGATGATTAGGTTAATCGTAATTTTATTTAAGCTTTGAACATTCGTGTGGCCGCCATTACGTTTCAGTCAAGATGGCGGCGATATAAAACATGACACTGAGGTGCCCTTTGCTAGTCTGTACCAAATTTCGTTCCATTCGGTTCCACCGTGTTCGAATTAATAGGGGGAATCAATTTTGACATAAAGATGGCCGCCATCCGCAAACTATTAGGTGAATGACCTATTAGATTGGTCAAAGGATGCTCCCTCCATAAAGGTATGTAGTTGCAAAATTTGGTAGAGATCGGATGATTAGGTTAATCGTAATTTGATTTAAGCTTTGAACATTCGTGTGGCCGCCATTACGTTTCAGTCAAGATTGCGGCGATATAAAACATGACAATGAGTTGCCCTTTGCTAGTGCTACCTCTGTACCAAATTTCGTTCCATTCGATTCCACCGTGTTCGAATTAATAGGGGGAATCTATTTTGACATAAAGATGGCCGCCATCCGCAAACTATTAGGCTAATAACCTATTTGATTGGTCAAAGGATGCTCCCTCCATAAAGGTATGTTGTTGCAAAGTTTGGTAGAGATCGGATGGTTATGTTAGTCGTAATTTAACTTAAGCTTTGAACATTTGTGTGGCCGCCATTACGTTTCTGTCAATATGGCGGCGATATAAAACATGACACTGAGATGCCCTTGCTAGTGCTACCTCTGTACCAAATTTCGTTCCATTCGGTTTCACCGTGTTTGAATTAATAGGGGTAATTGATTTTCACACAAAGATGGCCGCCATCCGCAAACTATTAAGCTAATGACCTATTCATTTGGTCAAAGGATGCTTCCTCTATAAGGGTATGTTGTTGCAAAATTTGGTAGAGATCGGATGATTAGGTTAATCGTTATTTGATTTAAGCTTTGAAAATTTGTGTGGCCACCATTACGTTTCCGTCAAGATGGCGGCGTTATAAAAAATGACACTGAGGTGCCTTTTGTTAATACTACCTCTGTACCAAATTTCGTTCCATTCGGTTGCACCGTGTTCGAATTAATAGGGGGAATCGATTTTCACACAAAGATGGCCGCCATCCGCAAACTATTACGCTGATGACCTATTAGTGTGGTCAAAGGATGCTCCCTCCAGAAAGGTATGTTGTTGCAAAATTTGGTAGAGATAGGATGATTACGTTAGTCGTAATTTGATTTAAGCTTTGAACATTTGTGTGGCCGCCAGTACGTTTCCGTCAAGATGGCGGCATTATAAAACATGACACTGAGGTGCCTTTTGTTACAACTACCTCTGTACCAAATTTTGTTCCATTCGGTTGCACCGTGTTCGAATTAATAGGGGTAATCGATTTTCACACAAAGATGGCCGCCATCCGCAAACTGTTACGCTGATGACCTATTAGTTTGGTCAAAGGGTGCTCCCCCCCGTAAAGGTATGTTGTTGCAAAATTTGGTAGAGGTCGGATGATTAGATTAGTCGGAATTTGATTTAAGCTTTGAACATTTGTGTGGCCGCCATTACGTTTCCGTCAAGATGGCGGCGATATAAAACATGACACTGAGGTGTCCTTTGCTAGTGCTACCTTTGTACCAAATTTCGTTCAATTCGCATTCACCGTGTTCGAATTGATAGGTGGGGACCGACATTCAGAGTACACACACACACAGACACACACACACACACACACACACACAGACTCACACACACACATACACACACACACACAGACTCACACACACACATACACACACACAGACAGACACACTTTTTTCGCCCTGTGTTGATCTCATAAGCCTACTTTCATTTTTTGCAAAAATCGAAAGTAGGCTAAAAATGTATCGTAATATCAACTTGTCATTCCTCAAATTCGATGCGTATAATATGCTAACCTAAGGCGTCCCACGTAGACCAGTCATCACATCTGGGGGAAACGTTTCGTATAAGGTAATCCTAAAAAGCTGAGTGCTTTCTAGCGGCCATAAAAATAAACTTTTCAATTAAAGATGTAAGGTAATCTATGGGCCGGTGGGTAGTTCGCAACCAGTTGGCCATGATAGTTCGCTTGGTTGCTGTTAGATGACTCGTGCAGATCCGCTGGCTAATTTTGTTTTAATTAAATATGTATTTTCCATTGTAATATGCATAATATAACGCTTGATTTTAAAACGTCTGAGTAATTACAAAACAATAAATATTAAAAAATCAAGTAAAGATACAACTAACTCTGATAGGATTTGAACTCCAATCATATGGGTGAAAGGCTCCCGCTTTACCACACGGCGAAACATGTCAACCAAAATTCGCCTATATCAATTGACCTACATACAACGCCTTAGCAAATAATGATTTAGACTAAACGATTTCTTCAGTGGAGTATATTTTTCATTTACGAGGCACGTCCAGAAAGTAAGTTCCGTTTGGTAATAAAATTAAATTGTGTTCAGATACAGAAAAATTAATTATTGCACAACATTCTACACCTCTTAAACTACTTTTCCACATAACTGCCGAACTTTTGCAGGCATTTGTCATAGCATGGCACAAGTTTTTGGATACCTTCTTCATAGAAGTCTGCCGCCGACCCGTAAACGAGAGTGAAGACTCCCCTGAAAGATATCCTACCGTTTGGCCACAACTGTTAGGCAAATTGCGTATGTGGTCAGGAGAACTCCTAAACATACGCAGTTCTCCTGGTAAGCACGCAATTTGCCTAACAGTGGTGGCCAAACGGTAGGATATCTTACAGACATACAATTTTTGCCCCGGTGTAGATCTCATAAGTCTACTTTCATTTTTTGCAAAAATCGAAAGTAGGCTAATAATAAACAAAACAAGTAGTTCCGTAAAGAATTATACAGCCTATTTTCACATATCCTACTCAAGTTAATTGCCTCCATCAACATACAAAATTTCAGTTTGATTATTGTAATAGATTCGTGGATATAGAGAACTGTCTAAATATTTCAGATGGTCGCCATGTTGGATATTTATGAACTATTATATGAAGATAATTGTGTACGTGTAGTATTCAAGCTTCAATCGCATGATTAGGACACAAGAAGTAAAAACGAGATTTTAAAATTTCGCTCAGCTGCCATCTTGAGGTTATGAAAACAATTGAAATAAATTAGAAACCAGTGGATTAACATTTGTTGCATTTAAAGTACAATGTTTCACTGCACTCGAATGGTTAAATTGCGAGAGACGTCCATTTAAATATGTATACTTCGCGTCACTGCCATGTTGGATTTGTGTTCATCAGGTTACTGAAAGTCCTATAGGTGAACTTACGTTCATAGCCTTTATGGACATAAAAATGTCAGTTTGATTGCTCTAACAGATTCGTCGATATTGAGAACCATCTGAATATTTCAGATGGTCGCCATTTTGGATTATTTATTGTATAGGCCATAGAGTTATGTACCATTAAAGGAAACTTATTGCGTAGCTTCATTATTCAATCTTTCACTTCGATCGCATGATTACGAAACATGAAATAAAAACTTAAATTTAACATTTCGCACATCCGCCATCTGGAGGTTATGTAAACAATTTAACTAAATTAGATGCCAGTTCGGGAAGATTATTGGCTGAGGAATAACCCACCCACCAAGGGAAGATGATTAAGAAAAGGAAGTGGAAATAGGAATCTCTGTTTCGCGGGCTTATAGGTCGTGTTCCAAGGACATGAGGTTATGTAAACAATTTAACTAAATTAGATGCCAGTTCGGGAAGATTATTGGCTGAGGAATAACCCACCCACCAAGGGAAGATGATTAAGAAAAGGAAGTGGAAATAGGAATCTCTGTTTCGCGGGCTTATAGGTCGTGTTCCAAGGACATGAAACATGTCCTTGGAACACGACCTATAAGCCCGCGAAACAGAGATTCCTATTTCAACGCCGGTCGTGAAAGTCTACATTTTTACTTAAAAGGAAGTGGGTTTCGAACTGGAGAAAAAGGATAGATAAATAGGATGAGAGTTCCACAAAAGTTATAAATTTAACCTTTAATGCACTTGGAAGCGGTTTCCACTGAAAATCCGTTCTCTGATACCTAAAATGGGTAAGAGCTTGGTCTAAGCTGACGGGAAATACAGCTAGGACTTGGGCGGTTTGCAAGAGAGTGGCCTTAGTATATTCCCTCTCAAGCAGGCACAAGACTACTATAGGGAAGGGTGTTGGTCTGGCAAGACTGAGAGTAACAGATTTGTTGTATGTCTGTTCAAAGAAATTCGTTTTTGCAAAGTAATACGAAGGATGCCAATAATTTGAATCAGGTTTGGTATTTCCAGTTTTCGAAGTTATAGAGTTCCTGAAAAAGCGACCAAGAGCTTCCAGGAAGGATAATGATAAAAAATTATATCTTGGGGAGTAATTTTGGGAAGTAGACCAATGGTTGCATTTGGAAATGGCTAAGCTTTTACTCAGCGAGAGGCCGGCTAAAAGTTTAGACATAGAAAAACACTTATCTTTTGGAAAACTGACCATAAGTTTTCGGAGAGGATCTCCACAAGCAGGTAGCTGGCGTAGCGAGCTTTACTTGCCTTACTGACCAGTTAGAATTAGCTATTAAAACTAAGAGAAACTTTAACGAGATTACCACTAAGAGTTCTTGCTCAAATGCAACGAGTGGTGAAAGCCCTATCAATAGATTTAATAGCATCGAGTAGGGAGAGCCAAGGAGGACAGGATCCTGCCTAACCGTTGTACTAGAAAAATGAAAAGGCAAAAAGAAACGCTTAATTTATTTAACAATTCAAAAGAAGTTGATAACTTTAATAAATATATATTTTCAATTTGGTTAACAATTTTGGGGTCACAGACCTCAGAAAACATTAAACGTTTGCTCCAGGCACTTAACAATTCTTTAGGTTTCAAACCTTATATATATATATACTAAAATCTTTGTAAGATTTGAGAAAGACAAATGAAGTAATTAAAGTTTAAACATTCAACTGAGTACAAGTAGTGTACTTTAAGAAATTTCCAGGTAACTATTTTAGAAAAAGTTACAACTTCGAAAATAACAAAGAAGAAAGAGGGTAGAATAAAGGAGAAGTTCCTACAACTTCTTATATTTATACAGAATTAATATTGGTTAATTATACAAATAAGGGCAGGTCACTTACTGTGAACCTGAAGAGAAAATCAAAAGGAAGGTTCTCGACCCCCTATGTTTTAAGTAGGAATCAAGAGCTAAATGGGGGAGTTTCTATTTCGTGAGACCTAGAAATAACTCACTTAAAGAGCTTCAGAGATTCGCTGCTAGATGACGCTAGGTGGATCATGGAAGATATATATCTAGAATAGACTCACAAATGATATAAGCGACATGATCACCAAAGAGAAAATAGAAGATCACTGTTGGTGTTTGATGAAAAGGAAGGAATAACCAAGCAAAGAGCATTAAACTTTATATTCTCTCATACCGTGTATTCCAAGAATACACCATACTGGGAGGGACAAACACCAACAGAGAACAAATAAGCAGTTAAACATTTAAAGGTAATTGAGCGATCAAAGAAAGTGGTCTTGTGATCGGACCATCAGTGGTCAAGATTTTGGCCACCCTGACTCTCCCATCTCTTCCAGGATAACACTCGGTCACTCTACCAGAGGTCCATACTAGGGGGGGGGGGGGGGTGAAACATCCCTAACCAAGACCAAGTCCCCCACTTTAATGTCGGGACTGGAAAGAAACCACTTCTGTCTCCGTTGCAAGGAAGTTAAATATTCCAAGTTCCACCTCTTCCAAAAAGAATTACGGAGGGCTTCAAGTTTATGCCAAACGATAGGTAGATTAGAATCCCTGTAAGAATTGGGAAGAGGAGGAGGAGGAGTAGAAAGAGAAGTGCCGATAAGGAAATGACCAGGTGTAAGTGGAAGCAGGTCATCAGGGTCATTGGAAAGAGGAGTTAAAGGGCGAGAGCTTACTACACCCTCAATCAGAACGGATAGTGAATTGAATTCTTCATAAGTCAGAATGCGATTACCTCAGACTTTTCTTAGATGACGTTTAGTGAGCTTTACGCAAGATTCCCACCTACCACCGTGATGAGGAGCGTAGGGAGTTATAAAGCGCCATTTGAAACCATTTGAGTAGGAAAAATTAGAAATTTGTTCCATGGCAGGAGAGGAAGTGAGAGCTTTCTTCCACAGGGAAGCTGCGCCCTGAAAAGTGGAAGCGTTATCAGAGAACATCTCGGAAGGAACACCACGCCTAGCAGTGAAACGAGAGACAGCTGATAAAAAGTAAGAAGTAGAAGCATTCGTTACTAGTTCCAAGTGAATAGCGCCAGTAACCATGCAAACAAAGAGAGAAACGTAAAGCTTACCAAACAATTTGCGTTTAGCTTCAGGAGAATTTCGTTGATATTGGAACGGACCCATATAGTCCACACCAGTTAAAGCAAATGGGCGTAAAGGAGAAGAGCGAAAAGAGGGCAGATCGCTCATTAATTGAGTATTGATTTTAGGTTTCGCTTTGAAACAAGGAATGCACTTGTGAATTACAGAAGAAACTTCATGATTTCCATTTATAATCCAGTACTTTTCCCTTAAAAGGCACAGCAGAGTGCAAGTACCAACATGCAGATTGCGATAATGAAAGTCACGTATAATTAAGGAAGTTACGTGATGTTTGGAAGGCAAAATAACCGGATGCTTTTTGTCCTCAGAGAGCAAAGATTGCGAGAGCCTTCCACCTACCCTGAGTAACCCATGGTCATCAAGGAACGGGGCTAAGGCACGTAGACGACTGGATTTGGGAAGATCCCTTTTAGAAGAAAGTAAAGACAATTCTGAAGAAAAGGCTTCTTGCTGTGTCAGTTGTAAAACCTTAATGGTAGCGAGCTTCAATTCATGATTGGTAAGGTGTGGTTTGGGGAGAAGTGGTTGGTCAACCACAAAATATTTCCATCTAAGGAGATAGGCGACAATTCGTATTAATTTATGAAAAGAAGAATAGCGGGATAACAAAGGATGAGAAGCGTTGGAAACAAGACACGAAGCAATAGATAGAGGTACTTTAGCGTCAGGCAAGTTGGAGTTTGTAGCTGGAGGTTTAGAAGGCCATGAAGAAGAGTCTTTTATTAACCACGAGGGCCCATGCCAGTACAACTGGGAAGCTGCCAATTGAGAGGGTAAACCACCACGAGAGATAAAATCGGCTGGATTATCAGCACTGGGCACATGCCTCCAATGACATCCAGAAGAAAGAATTTGAATTTTGGGAACTCTGTTTGCAACAAAAGTTTGCCAGTGAGAGGGGTTCTTGGCGATCCAAGAAAGGGTGATCATGGAATCACTCCAGAGATACAGTAGATTTGCAAGAATTCGACTTTTAATACTTCCCGTAATTTCTTAACAAGTTCTGCAGCCATGAGTGCAGCACACAATTCAAGCCTGGGCAAAGTGATAGTTTTAACAGGAGCGACCTTCGATTTGGCACAAACAAGGTTGGAAAATGAAGATCCATAGAATGAACCGTGATAAACTAAATATGCGCAGCAACCGTAAGCTTTTTCGGAACTGTCCGCGAACACATGAAGGAAAAAGGATGCATTAGAATGAGCGTTAATTAAATTCCTAGGAATTTCAGTAAGGGAAAGATCCAGCAAATTGCTGCGAAACGAGAGCCAACGATTAAGAAAAGAAAGAGGGACAGTGTCATCCCATTCACATTTGAGCGACCACAGCTCTTGCATGAAGAGTTTGGCTATAACGATAACTGGGGCAAGGAATTGAAGTGGATCAAAAAGTTTTGCAATTTCAGAGAGAATTTGTCTTTTTGTGTTAGGAAGCTCTTCTGCGAGCGAAACTTTATAGATGAGAGTGTCAGTGCTAGTGCACCAATGAACTCCTAGAATTTTTATAGATTCGGAGTTTCCACAAATTTCGACAGAAGAAGGATCTACGTCTTCGATGGGAAACTGGGCGAGAAACTCAGGGGAGTTGGAATTCCACTTATGAAGTGGGAAACCTCCATTCCTTAGCAATGCCTGAAGTTCTAAAGACACAAAAGAAGCTTCCTCCAAAGTGGGGAAGGACTGCAAATAATCGTCAACATGGAATGACGTAGTTAGTGCTTCATAGGCTTTGGAATTAAATAAATGACCATCTTGTGAGGCTAGCAAGTGTAGGGATCGGATAGCAAGGAAAGCAGAGGGTTTTAAGCCATAAGTAACCGTTTTTAAGCGCAATACCTTAATGGGCTTGCTGATTTCATCACGCCACAAGATTCTTTGGAGATCTCGTTGTTCCGGTTGAATTAACACTTGACGGTACATCTGTTTTATATCAGCTATGACAGCTATGGGAAATAATCGAAAGTTTAAGAGTATAGCAGATAGATCTGACTGAATAGCAGGACCAGAGTAAAGGGTGTCATTAAGGCTGTTGCCATTAACGTCGGGCGATGAACCATTGAAAACAACTCGAATTTTAACTTTTACAAGAGGGTTTTTCCACACGGGATGATGATTTAAGTAAACCGTTTCAATTGGGGGGTGCAATTCATCATCAGATTTGTTAACAACTTCCATATGATCTAAGCTTTCATACTCATCCATGAAATCAGTGTACTGCTGTTTAACAAGGGGTTCTTTCTTGAATTTGCTCTCGATAGCAAAGAGAGCTTTTCGAGCTTTGGGCTGAGAGTTAATAAGTTTGGGAGGATTATGTAATCTTGGCATTTGAACAACGAACCGGCCATCAGAAGAACGAGTGGTGGTGTTCAAAAAAAGTTGCTCACAGAATTCATTTTCTGAACAGGTTACATTAGGAGGATCAACGCTTTCAAGCCACCAAAACTGTTCCAGGTCAGTATTGGAGAAGTAACATTTCGATGCAGGTTGGGGAGAATAATGGGGAAGTTGACCTGTGACGATCCATCCAAAATTAGTGTCTCTGGCGACCACGTTTGAGGATAACTTGCGAACCTGTTTACGAAGGCAATTCCAGAAAACATTGGCACTAAAGGGTATGTCAATAGGATTTTGCATGTTGAACAAAGGATCGGCTAGCCTTAAATGCGAGGGAATGTTTAACCCTCAAATATCCACAGAGTGACTTGGAGTGTCTTCTCCAATGCTATTGAGAATTAGACAATTAAGTTTAAAGAAGTTGTTTCTATGACAAATATCTCTTATGGTTAGCTTCGAGAATTGTAAAGCTTGCGATTTTGAGCTGTTGATGCCCGACACGTTGATAGAAGTGGGGTTTACAGGTAGGCCTAGTTTTCTAATCAAGGAATTAGACACAAAATCATGAGTTGCCGCTGAATCTAGAAGACCGCGTGCACGGACCCAGTTGCCAGAGTTATCCTGAACTTCGATTTGGACAGTAGACAACAATACTTGAGCACTGCGAATGGACTTGGCATTTTGAATATACGATGAAGCATTAGAACTGTTAACACTATCATTTTTCGGAGAAGTAGATGCTGTCGATGACCTTGCCTGTTCATGACGATGTAGCAAAGTGTGATGAGCCTTTTCACAATGGTAGCAAAGTCTTGTGGACTTGCAATTAGAAGCAGAATGAGTAGGCGCTAGGCAATTGAAGCAATGTTTGTTCTGGGAAACTAATTTTCTTCTGTCGTTGACTGACATTTCTTTAAAGGATTTACAGAGGAATAGGGCATGGGGATCTTTACAAAGTATGCACTTTAAAGGTTCGTTTAAACTCTTACGGGGTTCGCTTTGAGTGTTTAAATCCATAGAGCTAGCAACACGCCGTTCACTAGACCTAGTTGGGTAACCAGTAGGGTTTGATTTAAATTTAGACGAGCTGGACCCGGGTTTTTGGGTATTAGACGCTAAGCGTTCGCTTTTAGGTTTGATAGACATTGATTCAAATTTGGAACTAGGAGATGAGGGTTCATTTTGATTAGCTAGAGCGGTTAAGAGTTGGCATCTAGCGTTTATGAAAGTGACTAAATGCTCGTAAGAGTAGTCGTCTTCTTTAGAAAGTTCAATTTCCCAAGCTTTAAGGGTAGCAGCATCAACTTTAGAAACCACTAAATGTATTAGGAAAGTATCCCAATGTTCAGTAGGTTGATTTAATTGGGACAGAGCCTTAACGTGAAGTTGTGTAGTGTCAACTAGAGTACGCAAACTAGTGACGTCATTGTGCTGTGACGCAGGCAGGTTGAATAGAGCCTTCATATGGCGTTGAATACGTAACCGTAAATTTCCATATCTTTCTTTTAATAAGTTAAAGGCAATGGGGTAATTTTCGGCACGTAGAGGAAGTGCTTCAACTAACTGCAAAGCTTGACCTCGGAGGATAGATCTCAAGTAATGAAACTTGTAAATGACTTGAATGTCTTCATTGTCATGAACAAGGGAGCAAAATAATTCATAGAAAGAATCCCAAGTAGATTCATCTCCAGAGAAATGGGGTAAATCAATTTTAGGTAAAATTGGTTTGGGCTTATGAGAACCATCACGGAAAGAAGTTTGTGGTTCGTGAAGGGAACCAAGAACAGAAGCGTCCTTTTTCTGCTCCTCTTCGAGTTGGCGTATTATTTTGAAAGCAGAACCTATGCCTTCGTAATATCGGTTTTCTACTTCGACACGATCTTCGGCTTGATTGAGCATACAAGTTTCTATTTCAGTTTGAATGTTACAATAATTTTCGTAAGAACGTTCAAAATCCCTTACACGATGTTTCAACAAGTCTAATTGAGCTTCTGAGGGATCTAACTCTTTTATGTACTTTCTGAATCGGGTAATTTGCCCTTTATAGGATGCTCGTTTAGAAGTAAGTTTTTCATCCTTATCCTTTTCAGTAGGAGCCATGTTAAAGAAAATAGATTGAAATATAACTCACGAAACTGTGGAACCTTGGAAATGCTGTCAAACTGGCAGCAGCGAATAAGTAGAAAGAACGGGACACACCAAAGGAGACAGGAGCGGCCTCTTTCCCCTTCACAGGCTTTGCACGATGTGGTTATAGCTGAAAGATTCAAAGCAGATATTAATAATTTGCAAAGTATTGCCAAATGATCTTTTAAACAGAAAAAAGACGAATTGACTCTCCCGGGTTTCGGCACCAAATTTTGGGTAGATTATTGGCTGAGGAATAACCCACCCACCAAGGGAAGATGATTAAGAAAAGGAAGTGGGTTTCGAACTGGAGAAAAAGGATAGATAAATAGGATGAGAGTTCCACAAAAGTTATAAATTTAACCTTTAATGCACTTGGAAGCGGTTTCCACTGAAAATCCGTTCTCTGATACCTAAAATGGGTAAGAGCTTGGTCTAAGCTGACGGGAAATACAGCTAGGACTTGGGCGGTTTGCAAGAGAGTGGCCTTAGTATATTCCCTCTCAAGCAGGCACAAGACTACTATAGGGAAGGGTGTTGGTCTGGCAAGACTGAGAGTAACAGATTTGTTGTATGTCTGTTCAAAGAAATTCGTTTTTGCAAAGTAATTCGAAGGATGCCAATAATTTGAATCAGGTTTGGTATTTCCAGTTTTCGAAGTTATAGAGTTCCTGAAAAAGCGACCAAGTGCTTCCAGGAAGGATAATGATAAAAAATTATACCTTGGGGAGTAATTTTGGGAAGTAGACCAATGGTTGCATTTGGAAATGGCTAAGCTTTTACTCAGCGAGAGGCCGGCTAAAAGTTTAGACATAGAAAAACACTTATCTTTTGGAAAACTGACCATAAGTTTTCGGAGAGGATCTCCACAAGCAGGTAGCTGGCGTAGCGAGCTTTACTTGCCTTACTGACCAGTTAGAATTAGCTATTAAAGCTAAGAGAAACTTTAACGAGATTACCACTAAGAGTTCTTGCTCAAATGCAACGAGTGGTGAAAGCCCTATCAATAGATTTAATAGCATCGAGTAGGGAGAGCCAAGGAGGACAGGATCCTGCCTAACCGTTGTACTAGAAAAATGAAAAGGCAAAAAGAAACGCTTAATTTATTTAACAATTCAAAAGAAGTTGATAACTTTAATAAATATATATTTTCAATTTGGTTAACAATTTTGGGGTCACAGACCTCAGAAAACATTAAACGTTTGCTCCAGGCACTTAACAATTCTTTAGGTTTCAAACCTTATATATATACTAAAATCTTTGTAAGATTTGAAAAAGACAAATGAAGTAATTAAAGTTTAAACATTCAACTGAGTACAAGGAGTGTACTTTAAGAAATTTCCAGGTAACTATTTTAGAAAAAGTTACAACTTCGAAAATAACAAAGAAGAAAGAGGGTAGAATAAAGGAGAAGTTCCTACAACTTCTTATATTTATACAGAATTAATATTGGTTAATTATACAAATAAGGGCAGGTCACTTACTGTGAACCTGAAGAGAAAATCAAAAGGAAGGTTCTCGACCTCCTATGTTTTAAGTAGGAATCACGAGCTAAATGGGGCAGTTTCCATTTCGTGAGACCTAGAAATAACTCACTTAAGAGTTGAAAGAATTGTTTTCCCTTATTATAAGGTAGAAACAATGTAAGTTTGAACCGTGTATAAAACACGTAGTTATGCAGAAATTAAGTAATGCTAAACAGACAAGATGGAAGGGCACTTCGTTAGAGTGACACCTTATTGGAAATGATCCTGATTTATAATTTTATTAATATGGTTTGTTAGTAGAAGGTTTAGGAAAGATCGATTGGGATGGAGGATAAATGTTCATGGCCTTATTTAATGTAAACGGACGATCGCGACGCGGAAGAAATACTGAAAGCACTGTTTCTCACTTTAGTCTTTTGAATAGATGAAAAATTCACTGTAGTAACACGAAAGTTTATGGGAAAGAAAGTTATTGCAATGATGAAAATAACTGGTTGCACGAGGTCGGCGAGAGTCTATTTCTTGAGGAGTTTGTGAATTACAATTAAATGCGCCATAGAACATTCCAGCGGTGGAAGAAAATTCGCTATTGCAGTAATTTATAATGAAGATTCCTCATTTTAAATAGTATTCCCACAAGTGGGTGAAAAATACATGACGGCAAGACTTGTAGATAAAGTACAGGAACTGGAAGGTTCCAGAACGATCTTAATAGAAGAATGGGGCCAAAGTTAATCCAGCGGAGGAATTGGCTTGGTGATTTATAGACAGCGGGTAATAAATAATATCCCACGTGGTGAGAAGATTTCTCATTTGGTTAGCTTAAGAAAAGCTACTTTCCATTAAGGTTGGCTTAGACAGACAAAAGCTCAACATGGCAAATCCCGCGAAGAGTGATTATTTCAAAAATTAAATAATTTCACACTGCCTATAAAAGATCGTTAAAAGCATGTAGAAGTTAAAACCATGAAGATGAGGTTAAAACTTGAAGTTTGTACTTAACTTGATTGCATGTCGAAGGTGAAGTTCCCATTGATGATTAAAGTTACCACATGGCGTGGAATCTGAAAAATGCCTAGTTAGGTCAGGAGGCTAGCTCTAGTTGAGCCTTAACTGAGTCGACGGCCGGCGCACTAGTGAGACCTGCTCAGCGACGCACAGAGGGACCAAGGAAGGGAAAGGAGTGGGGGTAGGAGACAAAAGGTATACATATCAGCATAACCAACATAAGAAAGGAAATTCTTTTGAGGAGATGGTCTTCAAAGAGTTGATAGCAGGCGATACTAGCACAGCATGGTGAGTGAAAAAGTAGACGAAAGTCTCTTGCTCATGGAGATAACAGCTGGCGTTGGTAGCAAGATCTGGTGGCCAGATGGAAAAGGAAGTCCTCTTGCACCAGGAAGAGTTAAAGAGCTTCAGAGATTCGCTGCTAGATGACGCTAGGTGGGTCATGGAAGATATATATCTAGAATAGACTCACAAAAGATATAAGCGACATGATCACCAAAGAGAAAATAGAAGATCACTGTTGGTGTTTGATGAAAAGGAAGGAATGAACAAGCAAAGAGCATTAAACTTTATATTCTCTCATACCGTGTATTCCAAGAATACACCACCAGTGCATTACAATATGAATAATCATTTACTGTACCACATTTCACTGCGCTCAGATGGTTAAATCCCGAGAAAATTATATTAAAATGCTTCAAGTTCGCTTGGCCGCTATGTTCGTTTTGTACTTTACAGGTTTTTGAAACTTACATATATAAACTTGTAGCAGTGTCCTTTATCACCGTACAAAATTTCAGGTTGATATCAGTATAAGTTTCGGAGATATAGAATGCCAGTGAAATAATTCGCACAGCCGCCATTTTGTACTTATGTAAACAACTGAACTAAATTAGACGCCAGTTCATTACAATGTGCATAGACATTTGCTGTACCAAGTATTATTACGTTTGGATGGTTAAATCGCGAGAAAAGTCTATTTAAATATCACAAATTCGCTTGGCCACCATGTTGGTTTTTTAGTTACCAGGTTTCTGAAATGCTCATAGGCGAACTTCTAGTAGTTCTCTTTATCACCATACAAAATTTCAGGTTGATATCGGTGATAGTTTCAGAGATATTGAATGCTGGTGAAATATTTCGCACAGCCACCATGTTGGACTGGTGAGACGTAATACTATTTGAGAGGCACGGTCCGGGTCAGCCAAAATGTTGCTATGACCTTACTGAGTTTCATTGAAATCGCTCCAGTCGTTTAGAATGTATTAGGGAAACACACAAACACACACCACACACATACACACACATATTTTTAGCCTATTTTCATTTATGAAAAATAGGCTTCTGAGATCACCTTTTGTCTGTGTGTCTGTCTGTGTGTGCGTGTGTGTGTGCGTGTGTGTGATGGTGTGCCCCCCCCCCCCTAATGACTTCTAAACGGCTGGAGCGATTTCAAAGGAACTTGGTAAGTTCATAGCACTATTCCGGACAACCCCGACCGTGCCCTTCAAATTTTGTTACGTCTCACCAATCCAACATGGAGGCTGTGCGAAATATTTCACCAGCATTCAATATCTCCGAAACTATTACTGATATCACCCTGGAATATTTTACGGTGATAAAGGGAACTACTAGAAGTTCACCAATGTGACTTTTTAAAACCTGGTAACTACAAAACCAACATGGCGGCCAAGCGAATTTGCGACATTTAAATAGACGTTTATCGGGATTTAACCAACCAAACGCAATAAAACTTGGTACAGTATATGTTTATACACATTGTAATGCACCGATATCAAACTTCGTTCAATTGTTTATATAACCTCAAGATGTCGGCTGTGCGAAATATGTCACCGGCATTCTATATCTCTGAAACTATTAGCGGTATCACCCTGAAATTTTGTACGGAGATAAAGGGCATTACTTGAAGTTCAACTGTAAGACGTTCAAACACCGGTTAAATACAAAACGAATATGGCGGCCATGCAAATATGAAAATTTTAAATAGACCTCTCTCGTGATTTAATAACCCAAACGCAATTTAACTTGGTACAGGAAATGTGTATATACATTGTGATGCACTGGCATATAATTTAGTTCAATTTTTTACATAACCTCAAGATGGCGGCTGTGTGAATTTTAAATTAAGTTTTTATTTCTTGTGTCGTAATCATGCGATCGAAGTGAACGTTTGAATAATGAACCTACGCAATAATTTTCCTTTCATGGTACATGACTCTATAGCCTATACACATAACAATCCAACATGGCGATCCATCCGAAATATTTAGATGGATCTCAATATCTACGAATTTCTTACAGCAATCAAACTGATTTATTTTTAATGTTCATAGGGGCTATGGACATAAGTTCCCCTATAGGACTTTCAATAACCTGGTGATCACAAATCCAACATGGCGGCGACACGAAGTATAAATATCCACATGGTCGTTTCTCTCAATTTAACCATCCGAGTGCAGCGGTACTTGGTACAGTAAATCCTTATACAAATGTTAAACCATTGGCATCTAATTTTTTCAATTGTTTTCATAACCACAAGATGGCAGCTGTGCGAATTTTTAAAATCTCGTTTTTACTTCTTGTGTCCTAATCAACCGATTGAAGTTTGCATTCTACACGTACACACTAATCTTCATGTAACAGTACATAACTCTAAGACCTAGATATATACAAATCCAACATGGCGACCATCTGCAATATTTAGTCGGTTCTCAATATCTACGAATCTATTAGAGCAATCAAACTGAAATTTAGTATGTTGATAGAGGCAATTAACATAAGTAGGATATATGAAAAGTTGTTCACGGAACTACTTGTTTTTCATAAAATGTAAATAGGCTAAAACTATACAAGACAGAATTGCTCTACAAACCACTACCAAAACCTACAATGCCAAATACTAACCGTCGCCATCCTCCCCAGCAACCCCCATATCGGAGCAATTAATAATTAACCAGCAGGCTGCGGGGTCTTAGTACGTGCACAATTAAGTTAGAACGCATCGTACTATAGGGTACGGGGAAGATCTTCCTGTGTCCTTCAGGTGTAGCGATGAACACATGTGATGTACAGCGGATAAATGGACTGATCACATGGTTCGTCGTCTGTTGTGGACGGGCTGTTAGTTCATAGGGCGTGCGTCATCTCAACTCCGTTCGATACTAATCTGACAGCACTTTTTATAGCGTATGGCTTTTAGTGCCGGGAGTGTCCGAGGACATGTTTGACTCACCAGTTTTGTAGCTGCTTCGAGGCGGACACCCAATGGGTGAGCTACACTTACCGTCGCGTGTGGAGTGTTGTCTGGGGAGGAAAGTTTGAATGTAAGTACAAGGAGTTGGAAGGTAGCGGCTGTGGCCTATAGTTAGGGACCAACCCTGGCATTTGCCTGGAAGGAAGCTGGGAAACCACAGAAGACCATCTTCAAGGTTGCCGGCGGGGGATTCGAACCTCCTCGCCTCCCGGATGTGAGCGACTGCCAGCAGTCATGCCATAACGACCACGGCTAATTCACCCGGTATCTGATAGCACTGTTTACGTACTAAGAACCCGCAGTCTGTTTATCACATGTTCATTTCTTCACGTTGGATCACATGATACCACCCAATTTAATTTGGACATATTTGTGTTGACCGACTAAAAGTGATTTAACTATATCATACTATCATATAACTCTGCCACGGAGGGTGAGTGGATAGCGTGTTGGTCTACTAACTCCAAGATTGCAGTTTCGCCCCTGGCCGTGGTAAGTGATTTTTGAAAGGCGGCAAAAGTACGATTCACATGTCATACGATGTTGGCATGTCAAAGAACCCATTTTAATTCAGTAGGCCGAGTTCATAATGGCAAAATTAATCTCGGGAGTTTCCGCCAACACAAAGTTCCTCATTTCTCTACTAGAAAGCGCTATAATGTTCAAGGAGCTTAGATATATATTATCTAACCTTGACATTCATAGTGATTCAAGGAACAACGAAATTCGACATGCAAGCTACCCTCTGGGTGTCAAATTACAATGCTTGCACCAGGCACCCGAGGCCATACGATATTATTATTATTATTATTATTATTATTATTATTATTTATTTTGCGCATGCGCTTACACATTCTCAGCATTTGCTGGAAAGAAAACATTTACAATCCCAGATACCGTACATATCACAAGGAGCAAATTCTTGGTGACTGCATTGAGTAGTAGCTTCATATTCCCCTCATTGCTTCAGGCCTGATTGCCCAAGAACAGCCTTACTACGCGACACGTAGAAAGTATGACTGTTTTCTGCATCAGTTTGAAAAGGCCTGGGTCTAATTTCAACGCCGTGAGCGATTCCTTTAAGTTGTTGGGAATCACGCCAGTGCTGGAGATAATAATTGGAACTGTCCTCACTTGTGCCATGTGCCATTGCTTCCTTATCAATTCTGAAAGCTCTGTGTATTTTGACAGCTTTTCAACATGCTTTGTTAGTATGTTGCCACTGTTTGGGATCGCCACATCTATGAAGGTGGTGTGCTTCATGCATTTGTCAACAAGAACTAAATCAGGTCTGTTGTGGACAGCTGATTGGTCTGTCAATACAGTACGATCCCAGTACAACGTAAAGCTGTCATTTTCCAGTACACTTTCAGGAGCATATTTGTAGTACGGCACTTTCTCTAGGCTCAGCAGTTGAAGTTGTATAGCCAATTCTTGATGGACTATCTTGGCAACAAAATCATGTCTCTTCCTATATTCTGTCCCTGCAAAATGGCGACAACCTGATATAATATGCTGAACAGTCTCAGATGTTGGGCAACCGTATCTGCAATGGTCATCTTGCACAGATGCATCCTTGATTATGAACTTTAGGTAGTTCCTCGTGGGGACAACCTGGTCCTGAATAGCCATCATAAAGCTTTCTGTTTCAGGAAGCATCTGCCCAGAAATCAACCAAAAGTTCGACGCTAGCTTGTCGACGTGAGTTTGGATGACTTCATTGGGATATCTTCCGTGTAGTGGCTTGGACAACCAGGCATTGAATCTATCCAAATCACTGCGCACCTGAATTTGAGTCTCTTGCTGACTTAAGAGTAGTGGAGTTGAATCATCTGCTTATGTGACAGCCCTGTGCAGCATCGAATGGTTCGATACAGAACAGAAGTATTTTCTTAGCTCATAGATCTGTCGAGCTACTTGGTTGTTTATATCAACAATTCCTCTCCCACCCATATGTCTCGGTAACATGACTCGTTCCACAGATGTCCTGGGATGGTGTTTTCGTGACTTGGTCAGTGATGTTCTAATTTTCTGTTCTAAACTTGCAATGTCAGTTTTACTCCACTTGATGACCCCAAACGAGTAACTAAGAATAGGGACAGCATAAGCGTTGATTGCCTTAACCAAGTTTCTACTGTTGAGGCTGGTGTTAGAAACAAGCTTAATTCTTCTGGCAAATTCCTTCGTCAGATCTTGTTTCACTACTGAGTGTTCTATGTGTCTGGCTTGCTTCATTCCCAGATACTTGTAGGTCTCGCTAGTGAGCATTGTTGCAATCTGCTGGCCCTGAGCTGTTTCATATACACCTTCCTGCAGCTTGCCTTTCATAATGTTCAGCGTCTTACATTTCTCCAGCCCGAATTCCATTTTCACATC
This sequence comes from Meconema thalassinum, assembly GCA_946902985.2. Classification (NCBI taxonomy): domain Eukaryota; kingdom Metazoa; phylum Arthropoda; class Insecta; order Orthoptera; family Tettigoniidae; genus Meconema; species Meconema thalassinum. Next base: position 656,709,181 of record OX336390.1, read on the forward strand.
CTGTGAAATGGTTTCCACTATCTTCAACAGAAACTCTAGTTGTGCTCTGGTGGCAGCATATAGCTTTAGGTCATCCATATACAGGAGATGGTTGAGCTTTGCAAGCTCCCTGGAGTTCTTCTTGATACTGAATCCATATTTTGTTGAATTAAGTTGGTTTGATAGTGGGTTCATCGCAAGACAGAACCATAATGGGCTCAAGGAGTCTCCTTGGAATATTCCCTTGTGGATTGGGATCATACTGGTTGCAATACTGCCATTTGTAGTACTAAGGCACATCACTGTACGCCACGTTGTCATGGCGTGTTCCAAGAAATATATAATCTGAGGATCAATCTTATACACAGACAAAATATGGATCAACCAATCATGGGGCACGGAATCATAGGCCTTCTTGTAGTCAATATATGCCGTGAATAAATTTCTGTTATTGGTAAAGGCCTGGTTAGAAACCACTGAGTCAATGATAAGTATTTATTTACACCCTTTGGACCCTTTCGTGCATCCTTTTTGTTGTGTTGCTATGATGTTATTTTTTCACAGTGAGCATATATCCTCCTACTAAGACAGGACGTGATGATCTTATACATCGTGGGAAGGCATGTAATTGGACGGTATTTTCCAGGATCTTGCATATTTTGTGGGTCTTTCGGAAGTAGATGTGTTACACCTTGTGTAAGGAAATTTGGCATCTTCTGTGGATGAGCAACAACTTCATTCACCCGAGTAGACAGAAGATCGTATACGCACCAGAATTTCTTATACCAGTAATCCTGTATCTGATCTAAACCAGGTGCTTTCCAGTTCGGAAGACCTTTAATGATGGAAGAAATTTCAGTGGATGTTATTGGATCATATTGCATCGGATTAAATTCTTTAGAGATGTTTGTTACTTCCTGAACCCAATGAGAGTCTGAGTTAAAATTGGTGGCTTTGGATAGTTGATTGCTCCAAAACTCTTCAATTTCTTCTCTTGTTGGATAAGGAGCATTTAAGGATACATCGTTTTCACTCAGTGCTCTGTAGAATTTCTTCTCGCCTTTGACAAATAAGTTGTTGTCCTGTCTCCGTTTCCTACTGGCTGTGTATCTGGAAAGTCTGTTCGCTATCAACGTAAGTTTCTGTTTGAGTGTATCTAAACACTGTTCGGCTTTTGTGTTTGGGTCATCTCGGTCGGTGTGGATTTTGGACCGCCTCATTATTGGCTTACAGAGTCTCACCAGTTTTCTTGTGTGCGTTCCTCTGATAAACTCAGTCAAACGGCCAATATCTGTTCGCAATTTGTCGATATTGCCTATCAGACGTCTCTCCCACTTAGGAGTAACAGGAGCACATTTCTTACTGCAGGAAGTATTCCTTTCTCTCAGTTGGATGCCCATAGTTCTGATGACTGTGACGGCTCCACAGTACAGAACAGTGTGAAGAGATTCTAAGTCATTCACATCTATCAAGTGTTTGGGTAGGCTAGCTTGATTCATGATATTTAAAATTTTTGATACCTTCCTAGACGAATTTACTCGAGGCAAGGCAGGTCTAAGCATTGGGTCTGTTCCAATGAACTGAGTCATAGCCGTCATCATTTCATCTGCTAGGATCTTGGTATGTGACTCATCTTCATGATGCGTATCCGGCTGTATGCCACTGACTGGCTCATTGTGTTCTTCTTGATGTTGTTCCTGCTCATGGAGCTCTTGTGCTAATTCACTCTCCAGATTAGTTCCTTGATCACAATAAAACACTCTTCTGACCTCCTGCTTGATTGTATTAAGTCTTGCTTCTGGTACTAAATTATTACGGACTATCGCCTTATATTGGTCCGCCACTCTCTGTTCAGTCTCACGGAGTTCGGGGTATGCTTCATGGAACTCTTTGAATAATTTCTGCCTATATCCAGTTAGTTCTGTTCCAATGCGAGTCACCTTATAATAAATGCGCATTATGTTCTCGTTCATTGCGATTGACCATTTTAAGCGCTTTCTTGGCAGGCCTGCTTGGGTGAGTGCCGGAAGTGGTACTGGCACAGCACTTTCAGCAGGCAAAGCACTTGACGTTGGTTGGCTTTGTTGTAGTTGATGGGCTGTATCTTCTTGTGCGACAGGAGCCCGCCTCATCAGCATCCTGCCACCGACGATTCGCTTGCTGTCATGTCCATCGCCGGCTCTAGACATGCCCTGACGAACCTCAGGCAGCGGCCTTTCATTAATTTTTAAATTTATTTTCTCCATATTATGTGTGGGTGCGTTTTTAACCTACAGCCAGGAGTTCATCTTCAGCCGCTCCTAACATGGAGAACAGACGCTGTTTGCAGCCGCCCCTACGGATCAGACACTGCAGTTAAGGTTTGTTATCAGGGTTTTCCTTCCCCCTAGGCAGGTTGCCTTCACCACGGCTGCGGAGTCCTGCCTACCCCATTTAGTATATCTCGTCATTTCTGGTTAGCACATACCTTGTCATTACAGATTTCTCACAACTCACATTAGATAGGTTACACGGTATAATTATCTTGCAGGGATATTGCTTATATTACAACAGTGGACGTCATTTAACTGCAAACGATCAGCAGAGAAGGAATGCCGTACTTACAAGAATCTATGCAGCAAATACGTGTAACCTAATTTTGTAGGTTAAGCAGATGTACACTTCACCTTTCGTAATATTAACACGTAAACAGTCCGATTACCTGCACAAATGATATGAAGTATATAATAAATGGGCTTGAAACATCCCAATTTCACACACAACACCGTACATAACCCATTTCGAGAAGGCATTTGGGGTTATAAGGCACTGTAACTAACGATGTAGCAACCACAACATGAATGTAAACAAACATATTGCAGCTGTATTTTGATGATTATGACATTGATATATCCACAAGCACTATAACTCACACTTGTTTTCGACAAGAGTCCTTAAAAGTCACCATAGAAATCATAAACTAACCATATAAACGTGTAAAACTTACATAAAAAGCGGAAATGCGAGGAGCTCAAAATCAAGGACTGTACAGTACAGCATGCCACCGCTGGCATTATTATTATTATTATTATTATTATTATTATTTTTATTACTCAGTAAGTTTGCCTATTCATCTGTTTGTGTTTCTTTCACGCTAAACCATACTCAACCAAAAGAGCTGAAATTTTCCCTGCCTTTAATTTTTAAGATCTATTAAACCATTAAATACACAGAATTTGGCATTGTGAACCATTTTCAAGTGGCGGTCATTTAGGTACACTTTCTCATGTGTCTTGGGATGCGAATGAACCCATTTCAATTCAGTAGGCCGAATTCATAATGGCAAAATTAATCTCGGGAGTTTCCGCCAACACAAAGTTCCTCATTTCTCTACTAGAAAGCGCTATAGTGTTCAAGGAGCTTAGATATCTAACGCCCCTGACTTTCTTAGTGATTCACGGAACAACGAAATTCGACATGCAAGCTACCCTCTGGGTGTCAAATTACAAAGCTTGCACCCGGCAGCCGAAGCCATACGATATTATTATTATCTATTAATACAAAACAATTGATCCAACCCTAAGAGGAATATCACATTTATTATCAGACCAGGGAATCGGATGGATAAGCTAACCAATTATACTCAATGTTACATTTTCTACAATAAAGCCAAATGCATTTTAGCCTATTTTCACGATACATAATGTATGTATGAATGTGTGAGTCAGTAATAATTTATGATTAGCTAGAGCGATTTCAATGAAACTTAGTAACGACACAGCACTACCTCGTTCCGCCACGACAAGGCCTTTCAAATTTCATTGTCAATAATTCAACATAGTGACGATAAGAAATTTTTCTTATCGGTACTCAATATCTCTTGGAATAAATTATATATGTCAGTGCTGCCAACAAGATTCTAAGCCTGCTGATAGGTCCAATTTTTAAATACTTGTAACTTCTATATTCTATATGAAGGTCTGCCACAACATCACGAAGGTAAAACCTCATTTAGGATAAGAGCAGATGATGTACACATTACGACCCTTGAAAAAAACTATCGCCTCCACTACCAATGAATGAATGATAAGATCGATAACTGAAATTTAGAAGATTTAGGAAGTATTTAAATTTTCATTTATTTGTGTATCGATAAGTTGTGTATTGTAATCATATATTTCATGTTGCCACTGGGACTCAACGCCCAACTGAAATGTATAATATTATTATTATTATTAATAATAATAATAATAATAATAATAATAATCCCTCCAAGATCTGGATGGCCCCTCTCCGAGTCACCGAAGAGCTCCACAGACTGACACTGTTACCCCTCTGTTATGTCGTCACACCGAGTGTGTTGTGCTGTACTGCTCACATGACATTACCTCAGTCCCCGGAATCAACCAGATTTTTCCCTTCGTTAGTTGTTTATTTTTAGTTAAAGCCTAATCGGATTAAGCCCACCTTATTACTCTAACGAATCTCCTGGAAACTCATAATATTTTGTTTCAACACGGTGGAAGCATTTATCACATTGTATTTCACAACATGGGAGTGAACGTCACAACACGTATATTCAGGACAGAGAGACGTGGCTGTCTACAAAACCTCAGGACCATGAGTATTCACGCCATTACTAGAATAGTAGCCACGTTGTCATTGTTGTTAATTCACTTTAGGGTTTTTCGACATTATATTCAACAATCCCGTGTAGGTGACTGTGTGATAGAATTGTCTGATAACCTGTGTTTCTAATGTGACTGTTTTATTATTGTTTTTAACTGTTCTTATTAAGGTAAGAGAACCGTGTGAGTTAGCCGTGGTCGTTACGGCGTGGCTGTAGGCAGTCGCTCACATCCGGGAAGCGAGGAGGTTCGAATCCTCCCATCGGCAACCTTGAAGATGGTCTTTTGTACTTTCCCATCTTCCTTCCAGGCAAATGCCGGTGTTGGTCCCTAACTACAGGCCACAGCTGCTCCTTCCAATTCCTCGTCCTTACATTCACACTTTCCTCCCCGAACAACACTCCACAAGCGACGTACTTGTAGCTTACCCCATGGGTATCCGCATAGAAGCAGCTACAAACTTTGGCGAACATGTGCTCGGACACTCCCGCTTAGAAAAAAAGTTAAGAGATTGAAGTATGTTACCCAGGACTTCAAATAAATTACCATACCACAATTTTGGATATTAGAAGCCATTGTTCAGGGTTGCCTAGTGAGCCTAAGTGAGGAGGATCTGATGATGATCGCTTGACGATCGCAATATTTTATCCAATTAAGTACCCCCTCCCATAATTTTCGTACATAAAAGTGTGTTATTTTCTGATAAATATGTTATATAATACTAGCTATATCCGGCATGCGTTCGAATGCCAATTAAAGACAGATAGCAAGAAAGAAAGATAACAAGAAGTTTATTGGTTTTACGTCCCTTTTAACAACTGTGGCTTTTAGAGACGCCGGGGTGACAGAATTTTGGCCCAAAGGGGATCTTTAACGTGCCAGTAAACCTACAGGCACGGCCCCCTCGCATTTGCGCACCCTCAAATGCCAATTGGCTGCACCAAAATTCGATCCTGCAATCTTGATCACAGCAGGTGGGAAAGTTACCACTGAGCCATGCAGCCTGCCCAAGAAAGATAGAAACTGAAGTGCCTTTGGATAAACAATATTCTTTGTTTTTCTGTCTGGTGCCCCGGATATGATGCATTAAACAATCGGGCTGTGCTGAGACATCCATGTCAGGACATGTCACCTCGCGATAAATAAGCAAGTCTTTCTCACACCTTACATTGCGGTGTCTTAAGTATACAGATTGTGCAATGTGGTTAATAATTTAATAATTTAATTAATGCAGCCAATGGCCATGTATTTTTCTTTTCAGGACTAGAGATTTCTTTCAGGTTAGGGTTTATAAATACTTGTTCTCCCACCTAATGTAATTGGTCACAATTTGTGTTGACCGACTGGATAGCTTTCTTTAATAATAGTGCTAGAATTTGCCTGGAGGAAACGTGTGAAATAAAACAAGAAGTTTTGTGAAGAACTAAATAGCATATTATCATATATCCTACTAATATTAATTGCCTCTATCAACATACAAATTGTCTGTTTGATTGCTGTAATACATTCGTAGATATTGAGAACCATCTAAATATTTTGGATGGTCACCATGTTGGATTTTTATATTATAGGTCTCAGATTTATGTACTACAAGCTGAACGCATACGGAACTTTGTTGAAACGATTCGCGTGCCGTCGCTCATTTGTTGAATCTACTCGTGCGCTGGCTATAGTAAAATGGGTTTACTAACTCAAAACCTTCCCTGGCGTGTACACAACAACTCATCAAAGTTTCATCGCATTCGGATGAATGGTATATGAACGCATACGGGACTTTGTTGAAACGATTCGCATGCTGTCACTCATTTGTTGAATCAAATCGTGCGCCACCTATTGTAAAATGCATGCACTAAGCCAGGAACTTTCCCTGGTGTGTACACAACAACTCACCCAAGTTTCATAACTATCGGACGAATGGTACATGAATGCATACGGGGCTTTGTTGAAACGCTTCGCGCGTCGTCCCTCATTTGTTGAATCTACTCGTGCGCTACCTAATGTAAAATGAATTTACTAACTTAAAACCTTCCCTGGAGTGTACATAACATCTCACACTAGTTTCATCGCTATTGGACGAATTGTAGGCTATACGAACGCATACGGGACTTTGTTGAAACACATCACGCGTCGTCGCTCATTTGTTGAATCTACTCGTTCGCTCCCTATTGCAAAGTTGATTTACTAAGCCAGGAACCTTCCCTGAAGTGTACACAACATCTCACCCTAGTTTCATCGCAACGGGATGAATGGTAAATGAACGCATGTGGGATTTTGTTGAAACGAATAGCACGCCATTTTGTTGAAGCTACTCGCGCGCTATCTATTGTAAATTGGATTTACTATGCCTATAACTTTCCCGGGTGTGTGCACAAAATCTCACCAATATTTGGTCGCAATCGAATGAATTGTAGTCTATATGAACGCATCGCCAACACACATTTGTTTAAACTACTCGCGCCCTATCTATTATTAATTGGTTTAAATATGCCTATAACCATCCCGGAAGTGTGCGTAACAACTCACCAAGATTTGATCGCAATCGGATAAATGGTTTATGAACGCATAAAAGACGAACAAACGAACATTCTTTTTTATATACGCAGTTCAAAAAAAATAGGGGAACATGTTTTGTAACGTCTGGTATGCGAACGTTAATTTTGTAGAAGCGATTACAACGTTCGTGCAGCATACCTTGAGACCTTAGCTACTCAGGGTATGAAAAATCGAAGTTATACTCCATCTGTAGGCGTAGCCATGCATTAAACTGTCAAGTGACCCCCTCAAAACAAAGTGAATAGCGGTGCGTCCGTGAGTTGTTGTGAGGTACACAGATAATTGCGGTCATTTGAGCACGTTGTACGTAAACCAGCACATGGCATGAGACATCTTAACGAGGTTCAAGTCGCAAGGGCTGGCATTTTGTTCCAGGAAGGATGGACTATTCGTCGTGTTGCTGTGGATATCTATGTCTCAACGTCAGTTATTCAACGCTTGTGGAATCGCTATAATGAGACAGGCCAGTGTTGACAAGGAGGGTTGGACAAGGTCGTTGACGCATGACAACCCCAAATTTTACCGTTATCGGACAATCTGTGCGTTTCGGCGTCGTTCAGCAAATGACAGAGAACCGCAACAAGACCTCAGGAGGGTCACTGGAATCACGGTGTCCCACCAGACAATAAAGAACAGGTTAAGAGAAGTGTCATTACGACCCAGGCGTATGGTTTGAGTGCCCCGTTTAACGCAACATCACGCAGCTCGCCTTCTGTTTGCCCGCACCCACGTCAACTGCCAACTTCGCCAATGGAGACCTGTGTTGTTCACAGACGAGTCCAGATTTCCGCTGATACAGCGTGATGGACGTTAACGTGTATGGAGACGCCGTGGAGAGCAGTACATGCCAAATGTTGTCCAGGAAGTCGACCGAATCGGACAAGGTTCTGTGATGGTGTGGGGTGGCATCAGTATTGATAGCCGTACGGATCTTGTCGTCGTCCATGGTAATCTTACTGCTGCGGGGTACGTCGAGCAGATACTGCTACAGCATGTGTTGGCTGCTGCATACGGTGTTGGACCTGAATTCGTACTCATACACGACAATGCCAGGGTTCATGTAGCGCGCATATCCAGAGCTGTCTTGGGACAACTGGACATTCAAGATATGGAATGGCTAGCAGTGAATCCCGACCTTAATCCCATCGAGCAAGTGTTGGATAGGCTTGACAGAAGTGTTCGTGAGCGTCCTGTTCCACCGCAGACGCTCCAAGACCTCGGACAGGCTCTCATTGAAGAATGGGACCTGAAACCGCAATGTGACCTCCGTCGACTTATGTGGAGCATGTCACGTAGGTGCCAAGCAGTGTAAAAGCTCGTGGAGGACATTCACCATACTGAAGCTCTTAACTGTGATAAAAATCCACCCTAGAGTACTGTTTTCACTTTGTTTTCGCCAATATTTGAACATTTCCGTTTGTGTTCTGAAAATGAACGAGAAACCATCAATATTATTTTGTATACGTCAACTGTAGAGAATAAAGGCTTAGTTGGTAATATACCTGGGAGTGAGGTATAGGTTTGTGGAGCACGGCATCCGTTCGTATCCATGTTCCCCTATTTTAGGTAGATTTCATTAGAAAGCTAACTATTCCAATGGGTCCCATGTTTCGACTTCCGGAAAATTTCGACATATCTTCGCCTTTCACATCCCCCAGACCCCAAAACCACCGTCAGTTCAAAAGTTTATATATAATTTATGTATGTATAGCCTATATATATATATATGTGTGTATGTATATATATATGTATATATGTATATATATATATGTATATATATATATATCAGTTTCTTGTGGACACGATAACTGCCGTAATTTTGCACCAATCACTTTGAATTTTTTACCGAATATGTATACCTATAAAATCTCGGTCGAGTTCGTTACTGGGCTAAATCGGTCGAAGGGGGTGAAAATCGGGGGCTTTTTTTTTCGAAAAAGTGAAATATTGCTATAACTCTCTTAATATGTGAAATATCGAATCCGTTCAACGTTCATACTATGTGTCGGATAATGCCCAAATATTTATGTTTGAAGAGTTTTTTTATAGCACCAAGCATTGACCAAAGGGGTGGGAAAAATTGGGTTTTTTAGGAAACATTAATCATATCTCTCTTAATAGGCACAATATCAATACCGTACAAAAGGGACAATATTTCCCTAATAATTACCTAAAACTCTTGTCTGAAAGAATTTTTGATATGACCCACCATTACGCCAAGGGACGAGAAAAATGATTTCGGAATTATAAGAAAATGCCAAGAGCTATCAGAGGTTGCCATGGCAACACTACTAAATTGATGAGGGATGAGCCATCAGACGTTGCCATGACAACGCACTTGCACGAGATCAGATTCAGTATTTCCATCTGACTAAGTGTGAAGCGGCTTCGGTGACGTAACTGGTAGCATGCTGAATGTCTATGCCCAAGGTCGCGGTTTCAAAGCCGGCCGAAGTCGTCGGATATTCTAAGAGCGCTAAAATCCCTCAGTATGCTTTCCTTTGGAGGGCAAGTTCCAACGTTCGTTGCGAGTTGCTGGTTGGGGTGGCATCTAATAGCCAAGTTCACAGCTAGGTGTCGTTGACGGTAGTACCTGGTAGCAACATTAGGAACTACTGCTTGAAATTGACCGTCTGCAGTCCTTACCTGAATTAAGACTAATACAGCCATTACAATTCACACCGTTTATCAGACAGTTTCTACACTCACACAAAGTACACGGGGTTAGATGACCGCGTTGTCGCAGTCCCTAAACTGAGGAACCAACCAGAGGTAGATTTCATTAGAAAGCTAACTATTGCAATGGGTATCATGTTTCGACTTCCGGAAAATTTCGACATATCTTCGCGTTTCACATCCCCCAGACCCCAAAACCACCGACAGTTCAAAAGTTTATATATAATTTATGTATGTATATATATATATATATATATATACAAGCTGTACCCGGCATGCGTTGCAATGCCAATCAAAGAAAGTGTTGGCGTTGAAATTCTGTTTTTGAAGTGCTTTTGGATACACAACATGTTTTTCAATTTCCGTTAACTACCCCTATGCTATCGTAAAATGGATTTTCTAATTTAGAATCAATCGTGGGAGCGTGCACAACAACCTTCAAAAGTTTCATCGCAATCGGATGAATGGTATATGAACGTATACGGGATTTTGTTTGAACGATTCGTGCGCTGTCACTCATTTGTTGATTCTACTCGTACGCTACCTATTGAGAAATGAATTTGCTAAGTCGAAACCCTACCCTGGCGTGTACACAATAACTCATCAAGGTTTCATCACAATCGAAGAAGGTTATATGAACGCATAGGGGATTTTGTTGAAACGCTTCGCGCGTCGTCACCCATTTGTTGCATATACTCGTGCGCTACCAATTGTGACATGGATTTATTAAGTCGAAACCCTTCCCTGGCGTGTACGCAATAACTCATCAATGTTTCATCGCAATCGGATGAATGGTATATGCACGTATACGGGGTTTTGTTTAAACGATTCGTGCGCTGTCACTCATCTGTTACTAAGTCGAAGCCCTTCCCTGGCGTGTACACAATAACACATCAAGGTTTCATCGCAATCGAAGAAGGTTATATGAACCCAATAGGGGATTTTGTTGAAACGCTTCGCGCGTCGGCACCCATTTGTTGCATCTACTCTTGCGCTACTAATTGTGAAATGGATTTACTAAGTCGAAACCCTTCCCTGGCGTGTACACAATAACTGATCAATGTTTCATCGCAATCGGATGAATAGTATATGAACGCATACCGGATTTTATTTAAACGATTCGTGCCCCGTCACTCATTTGTTGAATCTACTCGTGCGCTACCTACTGTAAAATGTATTTACTAAGTTAGAAACCGTCACGTAAGTGTCCACAACATCTCACCCAAGTTTCATCGCTATCGGACTAATGGGATATGAAGACATAGGTGAGTGTATTGAAACGCTCCACGTGACGTCGTTCATTTGTCGAATCTACTCGTGTGCTACCTACTGTGAAATGTATTTACTAAGCCAGAAACCTTCCTTGGAGTGTCCACCATATTTCACCCAAGTTTCACCGCTAACGGCAGAATGGTATATGACCTTATACGGGACTTTGATGAAACGCTTCGCGCGTCGTCCCTCATTTGTCGAATCTACTTGTGCGCTGCCTGTTGTATAGTGGATTTACTAAGCCAGAAACCTTCCATGAAGTGTACACAACATCTCATCCAAGTTTCATAGCTATCGGACGAATGGTATATGAATGCATACGGGACATGGTTGAAACGCTTCGCGTGTCGTCACTCATTTGTTGATTCTACTCTTGCGCTACTTATTGTAATATGGATGTACTCAGCCAGAAACCTTCCCTGGAGTGTACACAACATCTCACCCAAGTTTTATCGCAATCGGATGAATGGTATGTGAACGTATACGGGACGTTGTCGAAACGCTTCGCGCGTAGTCACTCATTTGTTGAATCAAAACCTGCGCTTCGTATTGTAAAATGGATTAACTAAGCCAGAAACCTTTCCTGGAGTGTACACAACAATTCACCAAACATTTATCACTGTCAGACGAATAGTATATGACCTTATATGGGACTTTGTTGAAAAACTTCGCGCGTCGTCGCTCATTTGTTGATTCTGCTCCTGCTCTTCCTATTTTTAAAGGGATTTACTAAGCCAGAACCCTTCCCTGGAGTGCACACATCTCAGCCTAGTTTCATCGCTATCGGACGAATTGTATTTGAACGCATACGTGACTTTGTTGAAATGCTTCGCGCGTCGTAGCTCATTTGTTGAATCTACTCGTGCGCTGCCTATTGTAAAGTGGATTTACTAAGCCAGAAAATTTCCCTGAAGTTTACACAACATTTTACGCAAGTTTCATAGCTATTGGACGAATGGTATATGAATGCATACGGGACATTTTTGAAACACTTTGCGTGTCGTCGCTCATTTGTTGAATCTACTCGTGCGCTATCTACTGTGAAATGTATTCACTAATTTTGAAACCTTCACGTAAGTGTATACAACATCTCATCCAAGTTTCATCGCTATCGGACGAATGGTATATGAACACATACGGGTCTTGTTTGAAACGCTTCGCGCATCGTCACTCATTTGTTGAATCTACGCGTGCGCTACCTATTGTAAAATGGATTTACGAAGTCAGAAACCTTCCTTGGAGTGTACTCAACATCTGACCCAAGTTTCATCGCAATCGGATGAATGGTATATGAACGCATAGGAGACATACCCACAGACATACCCAGAGACAAACTATCACGTTACATTGATTTTTGGCCTACTTTTCACATTTTGCAAAAAAAGAGGAAAAAGTAGACTTATGAGATCGATCCGGGAAAATGTGTGTGTGTCTGTCTGTCTGTCTGTCTGTCCTTCTGTCTGTCTGACTGTGTGTGTGTGTCCCCCCTCCCCTATCAACTCCTAAACGGCTGCAACAATCAAAACCAAATTTAGTATGAGTAAAGATGTGCACCGGAATATCTCACGCCCATATTTGAAAATGATGTCAGTGCTACCAACTGCTGAAAAAACGCACTAGAAATTTGAGCTCCATGTTGGATATCTCGCAAGGTATGCATGGGAGATATTCCAAAATAGGTACACATGCAGATAATACTATTACAGTTTAATTTCCAGGAGGCCAACAATGACAATGTTGCCAAAATAATTTTAATCCTTCTGATAGGTCCAAAGCTTAAATGCATATAACTTCTACACCATCAATTGGATTTCAACCAAATTTTGTATGTAATATCTGTACATAAACAGATATGATTGAGCTTATTCTTAAGAGCCACCAGGGCTGCCAACTGTTAATAATTGCTCTCTCTATTCTTTTTATACAAATAACAATATATCAGAAAGTATGCAAGCCAACAGCTTTAAACTATGCACACGTATATTCTGACATTTTAGATTAATTTGGAGTAACTTATACACGTCAGTTCTACCAACATGATTATATGCCTGCTGATAGTACCAAATTTTAAATACATGTAACTTCTATACTATCAGTTCGATTTCAACCAAATTTCGTATGTGCTATGTGTACCATAACAGATATGATTGTAAGTATTGTTAAGAGCAATCAGGGCTGCCAACTGTTAAGAAATGCTGTCTATATTTTTAGCCTACTTTCAATTTTTGCAAAAAATGAAAGTAGACTTATGAGATCAACACAGGGCGAAAAAAGTGTGTCTGTCTGTGTGTGTGTATGTGTGTGTGTGAGTCTGTGTGTGTGTGTGTCTGTGTGTGTGTGAGTGTGTGTACTCTGAATGTGTGTCCCCCCCTATCAATTCGAACACGGTGAAGGCGAATTGAACGAAATTTGGTACAATGGTAGCACTAGCAAAGGACACCTCAGTGTCATATTTTATATCGCCGCCATCTTGACGAAAACGTAATGGCGGCCACACAAATGTTCAAAGCTTAAATCAAATTACGACTAACCTAATCATCCGATCTCTACCAAATTTTGCAACAATATACCTTTATGGGAGGAGCATCCTTTGACCAAACCAATAGGCCATAAGCGTAATAGTTTGCGGATGGCGGCCATCTTTGTGTGAAAATCGATTCCCCCTATTAATTCGAACACGGTGCAACCGAATGGAACGAAATTTGGTACAGAGGTAGTACTAACGAAAGGCACCTCAGTGTCATGTTTCATATCACCGCCATATTGACAGAAACGTAATGGCGGCCACACAAATGTTCAAAGTTTAAGTTAAATTACGACTAACATAACCATCCGATCTCTACCAAACTTTGCAACAACATTCCTTTATGGAGGGAGCATGCTTTGACCAATCTAATAGGTTATTAGCCTAATAGTTTGCGGCTGGCGGCCATCTTTATGTCAAAATTGATTCCCCCTATTAATTCGAACACGGTGGAACCGAATGGAACGAAATTTGGTACATAGGTAGCACTAGCAAAGGGCACCTCAGTGTCATGTTTTATATCGCCGCCATCTTGACTGAAACGTAATGGCGGCCACACGAATGTTCAAAGCTTAAATCAAATTACGATTAACCTAATCATCCGATCTCTACCAAATTTTGCAACTACATACCTTTATGGAGGGAGCATACTTTGACCAATCTAATAGGTCATTCGCCTAATAGTTTGCGGATGGCGGCCATCTTTGTGTCAAAATCGATTCCCCCTATTAATTCAAACACGGTGAAACAGAATGGAACGAAATTTGGTACAGAGATAGCACTAGCAAAGGGCATCTCAGTGTCATGATTTATATCGCCGCCATGTTGACAGAAACGTAATGGCGGCCACACAAATGTTTAGAGCTTAAATCAAATTACGACTAACATAACCATCCGATCTCTACCAAACTTTGCAACAATATACCTTTATGGAGGGAGCATCCTTTGGCCAATCTAATAGGTCATTCGCCTAATAGTTTGCTGATGGCGGCCATCTTTATGTCAAAATTGATTCCCCCTATTAATTCGAACACGGTGGAACCGAATGAACGAAATTTGGTACAGAGGTAGCACTAGCAAAGGGCACCTCAGTGTCATGTTTTATATCACCGCTATCTTGACGGAAACGTAATCTTGGCCACCCAAATGTAAAAAGCTAAAATGTAATTACGGCCAACCTAATAATCTAGTCTCTACCAAATTTTGCAACACCATATCTTTATGTGGGAAACATATTCAGACCAAACTGCAAGAACATCAGCCCAATAGTTTGCAGATGGTGGCCAAGTATGTGTGCAAATCGAATCCCCCTATCAATTCAAACACGGTGAAACCGAATTGAACGAAATTTGGTACAGAGGTAGCACTAGCAAAGGGCACCTCATATTCATGTTTAATATCCCTATAGCACGTTGAATTTCAACAAGCTACTACAACCAACATTCGATCATACTCCTTGAAAAGGACAAAGAGTTATAACAATACCCATGCATTTAGGAGAAAGTAGGCTATATGTTCTTTACTGAACATCTTGTTTTACCCTAATATCAATATATCAGAAAGTATGCAAGCCAACAGCTCTATACTTTGCACACGTATAGCACCTGACATTGTAGATTAATTTGGAGTAATTAATAAAAGGCAGTGCTGCCAACATGATTCTATGCCTGCTGATATATCCAATTTTAAAATACATGTAACTTCTATACTAACAAATGGATTTCTTCCAAAATTGGCACAACAAGATATCATAATATTTCAGATTATTTCTGACCAGCACACGCATGGTATTGTTGGCAACATGCTTTTACTGTGCTGATAGATCCAGTATCTAACTGCATGTAACGTCCATTGGACTTCAACCTAATTTTGTATTCTGTACCTTAAGAGATGGAACTAAGAATATATTCAGTCACCATGGCTGCCAACTGTAGAGCTCTATTAGGCTACATTATACCAGGTATATTTTGAACTAATTTGATATTTCGATATTACCAACTTAATTTTGTCATTATTCTAGATAGGTTCATATACTGTAGAATAATCATTGGCATGAAAAGTAGGCTGTATAGTTCTTCACGGAACTTCTTGTTATATATATAGATATGTATATCAGTTTCTTGTGGACACGATAACTGCCGTAATTTTGCACCAATCACTTTGAATTTTTACCGAATATGTATACCTATAAAATCTCGGTCGAGTTCGTTACTGGGCTAAATCGGTCGAAGGGGGTGAAAATGGGGGACTTTTTTCGAAAAAGTAAAATATTGGTATAACTCTCTTAATATGTGAAATATCGAATCCGTTCAACGTTCATACTATGTGTCGGATAAAGCCCCAAAATTTATGTTTGAAGAGTTTTTTTATAACACCAACCATTGACCAAAGGGGTGGGAAAATGGTTTTTTTGGGAAACATTAATCATATCTCTCTTAATAGGCACAATATCAAAACCGTACAAAATGGACAATATTTCCCTAATAATTACCTAAAACTTTTGTCTGAAATAATTTTTGATATGACCCACCATTACGCCAAGGGACGAGAAAAATGATTTCGGAATTATAAGAAAATGCCAAGAGCTATCAGAGGTTGCCATGGCAACACTACTAAATTGATGAGGGATGAGCCATCAGACGTTGCCATGACAACGCACTTGCACGAGATCAGATTCAGTATTTTCATCTGACTAAGTGTGAAGCGGCTTCGGTGACGTAACTGGTAGCATGCTGAATGTCTATGCCCAAGGTCGCGGTTTCAAAGCCGGCCGAAGTCGTCGGTTTTTCTAAGAGCGCTAAAATCCCTCAGTATGCTTTCCTT
Source organism: Meconema thalassinum (assembly GCA_946902985.2). NCBI lineage: Eukaryota > Metazoa > Arthropoda > Insecta > Orthoptera > Tettigoniidae > Meconema > Meconema thalassinum. Next base: position 656,725,615 of record OX336390.1, read on the forward strand.
TGGAGGGCAAGTTCCAACGTTCGTTGCGAGTTGCTGGTTGGGGTGGCATCTAGTAGCCAAGTTCACAGCTAGGTGTCGTTGACGGTAGTACCTGGTAGCAACATTAGGAACTACTGCTTGAAATTGACCGTCTGCAGTCCTTACCTGAATTAAGACTAATACAGCCATTACAATTCACACCGTTTATCAGACAGATTCTACACTCACACAAAGTACACGGGGTTAGATGACCGCGTTGTCGCAGCCCCTAAACTGAGGAACCAACCAGAGGTAGATTTCATTAGAAAGCTAACTATTGCAATGGGTACCATGTTTCGACTTCCGGAAAATTTCGACATATCTTCGCGTTTCACATCCCCCAGACCCCAAAACCACCGACAGTTCAAACGTTTACATATAATATATGTATGTATATATATATATCAGTTTCTTGTGGACACGATAACTGCCGTAATTTTGCACCAATCACTTTGAATTTTTTACCGAATATGTAGCCTATACCTATAAAATCTCGGTAGAAATCGTTACTGGGCTAAATCGGTCGAAGAGGGTGAAAATGGGGGGCTTTTTTTTCCAAAAAGTGAAATATTGCTATAACTCTCTCAATATGTGAAATATCGAATCTGTTCAACGTTCATACTATGTGTCGGATAAAGCCCAAAAATTTATGTTTGAAGGTTTTTTTTTATAACACCAACTATTGACCAAAGGGGTGGGAAAAAGTGGGTTTTTCGGGAAACATTAATCATATCTCTCTTAATAGGCACAATATCAAACCGTACAAAATGGACAATATTCCCCTAATAATTTCCTAAAACTTTTGTCTGAAAGAATTTTTGATATGACCCACCATTATGCCAAGGGATGAGAAAAATGATTTCTGAATTATAAGAAAATGCCAAGAGCTATCATTGGTTGCCATGGCAACACTACTAAATTGATGAGGGATGAGCCATCAGACGTTGCCAAGACAACGCACTTGCATGAGATCAGATTCAGATTTCCATCTGACTAAGTGTGAAGCGGCTTCGGTGACGTAACTGGTAGCATGCTGAATGTCTATGCCCATGGTCGCGAGTTCAAAGCCGGCCGAAGTCGTCGGATTTTCTAAGAGCGCTAAAAATCCCTCAGTATGCTTTCCTTTGTAGGGGAAGTTCCAACGTTCGTTGCGAGTTGCTGGTTGCGGTGACATCTAGTAGCTAAGTGCACAGCTAGGTGTCGTTGAAGGTAGTACCTGGTAGCAACATTAGGAACTACTGCTTGAAATTGACCGTCTGCAGGCCTTACCTGAATTACAGACTAATACAGCCATCCCAAAGTACACGGGGTTACATGACCGCGCTGTCGCAGCCCCTAAACTGAGGAAATAAAAAAAATCTCTGCGGGAGATATAATTTTGCGTGAAGAAGTAACAGACAGTTACATAGTTACACATCAGTGTCGAATTCTTGCATAAGGACAGTGTGACCACAAGTATAAATATGGACCCCAAATGACAAGAAGGTTACCGTTCCCATAAGACAATTAAATGTTAAAAACAAGATGTTCGGTAAAGAACATATAGCCTACTTTCTCCTAAATGGACGGGTATTGTTATAACTCTTTGTCCTTTTCAAGTAGTATGATTGAATGTTGGTTGTAGTAGCTTGTTGAAATACAACGTGCTATAGGGATATTAAACATGAATATGAGGTGCCCTTTGCTAGTGCTACCTCTGTACCAAATTTCGTACAATTCGGATTCACCGTGTTTGAATTGATAGGGGGAATCGATTTGCACACATACTTGGCCACCATCTGCAAACTATTGGGCTGATGTTCTTGCAGTTTGGTCTGAATATGTTTCCCACATAAAGATATGGTGTTGCAAAATTTGGTGGAGACTAGATTATTAGGTTGGTCGTAATTACATTTTAGCTTTTAACATTTGGGTGGCCGCGATTACGTTTCCGTCAAGATAGCGGTGATATAAAACATGACACTGAGGTGCCCTTTGCTAGTGCTACCTCTGTACCAAATTTCGTTCCATTCGGTTTCACCGTGTTCGAATTGATAAGGGAAATCGATTTTCACACAAAGATGGCCGCCATCCGCAAAATATTAGCCTGATGACCTATTAGTTTGGTCAAAGGATGCTCCCTCCATAAAGGTATGTTGTTGCTAAAATTGCTAGAGATCGGATGATTAGGCTAATCGTAATTTGATTTAAGCTTTGAACATTTGTGTGGCCGCCATTACGTTTCCGTCAAGATGGCGGCGATATAAAACATGACACTGAGGTGCCCTTTGCTAGTGCTACCTCTGTACAAAATTTCGTTCATTCGGGTCCACCGTGTTCGAATTAATAGGGGGAATCAATTTTGACATAAAGATGGCCGCCATCCGCAAACTATTAGGCTAATGGCCTATTAGATTGGTAAAAGGATGCTCCCTCCATAAAGGTATGTTGTTGCAAAGTTCGGTAGAGATCGGATGGTTATGTTAGTCGTAATTTGATTTAAGCTTTAAACATTTGTGTGGCCGCCATTACGTTTCTGTCAATACGGCGTCGATATAAATCATGACACTGAGATGCCCTTTGCTAGTGCTATCTCTGTACCAAATTTTGTTCCATTTGGTTTCACCGTGTTTGAATTAATAGGGGGAATCGATTTTGACACAAAGATGGCCGCCATCCGCAAACTATTAGGCGAATGACCCAATAGATTGGTCAAAGGATGCTCCCTCCATTAAGGTATGTAGTTGCAAAATTTGGCAGAGATCGGATGATTAGGTTAATCGTAATTTGATTTAAGCTTTGAACATTCGTGTGGCCGCCATTACGTTTCAGTCAAGATGGCGGCGATATAAAACATGGCACTGAGGGGCCCTTTGCTAGTGCTACCTCTGTACCACATTTCGTTCATTCGGGTCCACCGTGTTCGAATTAATAGGGGGAATCAATTTTGACATAAAGATGGCCGCCACCCGCAAACTATTAGGCTAATAACCTATTGGATTAGTCAAAGGATGCTCCCTCCATAAAGGAATGTTGTTGCAAAGTTTGGTAGAGATCGGATGGTTATGTTAGTCGTAATTTAACTTAAGCTTTGAACATTTGTGTGGCCGCCATTACGTTTCTGTCAAGATGGCGGCGATATAAAACATGACACTGAGGTGCCCTTTGCTATTGCTACCTCTGTACCAAATTTCGTTCATTCGGTTCCACCGTGTTTGAATTAATAGGGGGAATTGATTTTCACACAAAGATGGCCGCCATCCGCAAACTATTAGGCTAATGACCTAGTCATTTGGTCAAAGGATGCTTCCTCTATAAAGGTATGTTGCTGCAAAATTTGGTAGAGATCGGATGATTAGGTTAATCGTAATTTGATTTAAGCTTTGAACATTTGTGTGGCCGCCATTACGTTTCCGTCAAGATGGCGGCGATATAAAACATGACACTGAGGTGCCTTTTGTTAGTACTACCTCTGTACCAAATTTCGTTCCATTCGGTTGCACCGTGTTCGAATTAATAGGGGGAATCGATTTTCACACAAAGATGGCCGCCATCCGCAAACTATTACGCTGATGGCCTATTGGTATGGTCAAAGGATGCTCCCCCCATAAAGGTATGTTGTTGAAAAATTTGGTAGAGATCGGATGATTAGGTTAGTCGTAATTTGATTTAAGCTTTGAACATTTGTGTGGCCGCCATTACGTTTCCGTCAAGATGGCGGCGATATAAAACATGACACTGAGGTGTCCTTTGCTAGTGCTACCTTTGTACCAAATTTCGTTCAATTCGCATTCACCGTGTTCGAATTGATAGGGGGGGACAGACATTCAGAGTACACACACACACACACACACACACAGACACACACACACACACACACAGACTCACACACACACACACAGACTCACACACACACATACACACACACAGACAGACACACTTTTTTCGCCCTGTGTTGATCTCATAAGTCTACTTTCATTTTTTGCAAAAATCGAAAGTAGGCTAATAAGCATAAAATGACGAAAAACAAAGTTAATTAAGCTCCAATTATAAAATACATTCTCGCAATAAATGAGGTCTGATCCTTCTACGAAAACCTGCATATTCTGCCTATTTTCGCCTATCCCCAAGTTTGTCCGGTGAAATCTACCTCCGCCTTCCGGCGTGCCGAGAGGACTTTTTTTGAACTGTATATATAAAAGGTTACATGAAGATTATTGTGTAGGTGTTTTATTCAAACTTCAATCGCATGATTAGGACACAAGAATTAAAAGCGGGATTTTAAATTTTCGCTCAGCCGCCATCTTGTGGTTATGAAAATCATTTAAATGAATTAGATGCCAGTCCATTAAAATTTGCATAAGTATATACCGTATCAAGCTTCACTGCGCTCAGATGGTTAAAACGCAAGAAACGTCCATTTGAATAACTAAACGTCGCGTCGCCGCCATGTTGGATTTGTGCTCGCCAGGTTATTGAACGTCCCAAAGGTGAACTTATGCTTATAGCCTCAATACACTTACAACATTTCAGTTTGATTGCTGTCGTAGATTAATAGATATTTAGAACCGTCTAAATATTTCGGATGGTCGCCATGTTGGATTTAAATATATGTAGGCCATAGAGTTATGTACTGTTAGATTATGAATATTGTGTACATTCATTATGCAAATGTTGGTTTCGATCGCATGATTAGAACACAAGAAATAAAAACTTAATTTTCAAATTTCGCACAGCCGCCATCTTGAGGTTAGTAAACAATTGTACTAAATTAGATACCAGTGCATTACAATGTGTATAAACATTTGCTGTACCAAGTTAATTGCGTTTGGATTATTAAATCGCGAGAAAAGTTTATTTAAAACTTTCAACTTCGCTTGGCCGCCATGTTCGTTTTGTAGTTAACCGGTTTTTGAAAGTCTCATAGATGAGCTTCCAGTAGTGCCCTTTATCTCCGTACAAAATTTCATGGTGATGCCGGTAATAGTTTCAGAGATATAGTATGCCGATGAAATAATTCGCACAGTCGCCATCTTGAGGTTATGTAAACAATTGAACGAAGTTAGATGTCGGTGCATTACAACGTGTATAAACATATACTGTACCAAGTTTCATTGTGTTTGGTTGGTTAAATCGTGAGAAACGTCTATTTAAAATCGCAAATTCGCTTGGCCGCCATGTTGGTTTTGTAGTTACAAAGATTTCATGTGTCACATAGGTTAATTTCTAGTAGTTTCCTTTATCACCGTACGAATTTCCAGGGTGATATCGGTAACAGTTTCGGAGATGTTGAATGCTGGTGGAATATTTCGCACAGCCGCCATGTTTGAATGGTGAGACGTAAAAAAATTTGAAGGTCTTGGTCGGGGTCGCCCGGAATAGTAGGCCTACTATGAACTTAGCGAGTTACATTGAAATCGCACCAGCCGTTTAGAAGTTATTAGGGGTGGGGGACACACAAAAATCCTTCACACACACACTCACACAGACAGACACACGGACAAAAGGTGATCTCATAAGCCTATTTTTTCATAAATGAAAATAGGCTAAAAATGATACTCATTTTCACGTGCCGGTAATAATATGGAAGTATATTTAGCCTACTTACGATTTTTGCAAAAAATGAAAGTAGAATTATGAGATCTACACAGGGCCAAAAATTGTGTGTCTGTCAGTGTGTGTGTGTGTGTGTGTATGTGTGCGTGAGTTTATGTGTGTGTGAGTGTGTGTACTCTGAATGTCTGTCCCCTCTATCAATTCAAACATGTAGAAACCAAATCGAACAAAATTTGGTACAGAGGTAGAACTAGCAAAGGGCACCTCAGTGTCATGTTTTATATCGTTGCCATCTTTACCAAAACTGAATGGCGGCCACTCAAACGTTCAAAACGTAAAATAAAATAACGACTAACCAAATTATCTGATCTCCACTAAATTCGGTAACAACATACCTTCATATAGGACGCGTCTTGTGACCAAACTACAAGGTCATCCGCCGTACCATTTAATGATTGCGGCCGTGCGAATCATGCAAACTTTATAATCGACATCATGGGACCTACCAGTATCGATCATCGAGCCGAGAATACTTTTAACTGTTCTAAAGGAAGAGGCACATACGAAATTAAGAGTTTATTTTGTAATACTATAGTGCAGAAGTGATTTGAAAAAGCTGAGTTACAAGGCAAGACGGCAGCGGATATCTTGTGCCGGACTTATATTTCACTAATTTGAGTATTGCATGCAATATAGCGTACTGATACAAAGTAAATAAACTTTGTATGAAATGCGTAATATATAAATAATACATTCCACTGATGAAATCGTTTAGTCTAAATCATTATTTGCTAGCAGGTTCTATGCAACTCATATGATATCGGAAGATGTTCTTTGGCACGTTTGGCTCCGTGGTAGAGCGTTGGCCTTTCAATCATATGGCTGTGGCCAAACCCCACCAGAGTTAAGATTTTTTGCTTGAAATTTTTTATATTTATTGTTTTGCAATGACTCAGACGTTTTAAAATTAAGCATTACATTTTGCATATTACCATGGAAAATATATATTTAATTAAAATTCGCCAGCAGATTTGCTCGAGACATCTAGCAGCCAAAAAGGTAATTATCATGACCAACTGGCGGCGAACTGCACGCCGGCCTACAGATTAACTTACAGATTTTATTGAAAAGTTTATTTTTATGGCCGCTAGAATGCCCTCGACCTGTTAGGATTATCTTGTTCGATACTTCTCCACTAGATGTCAGGACTGGTCTACATGGGACTCCGTTCATTAGTATACCATTGGCATTCTATGCGCATCGAATTTGAAGAATGACAAGATGGTACTACGATACATTTTTACTTTTTATTTTAAAGGGTTTGTAACAGCCTATTGTGCGTTATTTGGAAATGTTATTTGAAGTAAAGGACAAAACGATTTCCCATAGTGCCTGAATTCTAGCCGTTGGTGCTAGTTCAGGATATTAATTAAGACTTTTATTGCAGACAAATAGCAATCGAAAATATCCACATAGTTTGTATACACACGTCTCTGTAGGGTCATGGAAAGATTTGTTAATTCAATTAGGGTTGTGAAAGCCATGCACAGCCAGACGTGTAAAGACATGCCTCAACTCAAATTTGGATGTTGCCCACGTCAGGTCGATTATGTAATAATAATAATATTAATAATATCGTGTGGCCACGGGTGCTGGGTGCAAGCTTTGTTAATTGACACCCAGAGGGCAGCTTGCGAGTCGAATTTAATGCTCCTTAGAGCGCTATGAATGTCAAGGTAGATAGCCTATCTAAGCTCCTTGGCGCTATACCGCTTTCTAGTAGAGAAATGAGGAACTTTGTGTTGGCGGAAAATCCCGAGATTAATTTTGCCATTATGAACTCGGCCTACTGAATTCAAATGATTTCTTTAACATGCCAACAACGTATGACATGACTATCGTGATTTTTGTCGCCTTTCAAAAATCACTTACCATGGCCAGGAGCGAACCTGCAATCTTGGTGTTGGTAGTCCGACACAGTAACCACACACCCACCGTGGCAAGCTGATTATGTAATAATAAAAATTATAATGTTATTGGTTTTACGTCCCTTTTAACTACTGCTGCTTTTAGAGACACCGTGGTGCCGGAATTTTGCCCCGAAGGGGATCTTTAACGTGCCATTAAATCTACTGACACGGCACCCTCGCATTTGAGCACCCTCAAATGCCAGCTGACTGCGCCAGGATACGAAACTGCAACCTAGGGCCCAGGGAGCGAGAACGTCACCGCTGAGCCTCGCAGCCAGTCCGGTCGATTATGTCTCCAGATCCATAAAATTCTTGAGATACTTCTTATCTTTATTTCTCCAATGATGGTAGCAGTTTTATTCGAGGTTGTGGTGGTTGGTATAGGTAAATAGTTTCTAAGGTCTTCAACCAAGAAATGATTCTATTATACTCTTTGATAAAAACAACGAGTTATAACTATACTCATACATTTAGGAGAAATTAGGCTATATGTTCTTTACTGAACATCTTGTTTATGCTCCATTAAAATATTGCTTTTTCTCGATAATATTCCTGCGTGGAATTGAGTTTTAAATTAATTATGAATACGCCTACTTGACTGTAAAGGGAATTCCTATAGTGGTCTATGAAAGGCTAGCCCAGTTCCCGTATAAAATCATGGATATATATTACATTGATCACTATATTGCTGCAATGTGGGTTAATATCTGAATAGCCATTGTACAGAAACATAATACCGGCTTTGCCTACTAGGTACAATGTTTCATATAAAAGCATATCATCATTTAAATACTGATACGAAGACATGTGGTTTGTGTTTCAATGAGTTGACACCAGAGTTCGCATGAGCATTTACCGATCAGTAATGAAAGTTTTTCGCCTTTGCGAATGATTAATTTGTTAATTTTGTAAGTTCTGATAATGTCAAAAGTCAGACCAGAATTTGATTTTCTAACCTCACTTTTCGTCACTATGTGCTCGTGACAATTCATTTGTATTTCACTTTCTTGTTTAATTTAAACATATTTAAAATTATTTACGTACTTACTTATTAGTGTATAAGTCATGTTTCACCTCTAAGACATTTTTCTAAAGTGTTAAAAGGTCATTCTACACGCCTTGATTCACGTGGTATACTGGTCTCTGCAAGCTGCGCCATGACGTGACCTCTCTCCAGCCAATCACCACGCTTCTTCTTTAAGACGTCAGCTATGGAAGGTACTGGAACCTCAGCTGTTCACCTATAAAAGAGACTAGCTCTCCTAGCCTATTCGTGCTTTTAATTGCCAGTCACCATGCTGGACACCCGTCTTGCGAACCGGACGATAAACCTCAACGTTGAAACTTCTCATCTGTAACTTCTCCATTACGAAGTGTTCCTGCAACCTTCGTCATTGTCCTCGAGACATTTTATAGTGATCAAACTTGGATCACAATTCATCGTGTTCCAGCGACATGAACATTAAGATGTCAATTATACATCTTCAAGTGCTACGGAAGTCTATTCCTACGCAAGTTCTTACTAAGTGAATATTATCACTTCGTCTTCAAGCTACAAGTCTTTAACTTTTGCGATAGCTAAGGTCATCCATACTATTCAACAAGTGTCCACGCGACATAAGTGAAATCATTAACTGTTGTTGTGAACATAACCACAACTGGACATGAACTATGTCTTCTTCTTTGTACTCAAGTGTTTTACGCACACGTGGGATGTTAACCACACTTTGTTCTAAAAAGATAAGTACTTTTACATATTCAGTGTTATTTCATGTTCTTTCTGTTATACCATGTGAGCTTTATACAAGCCCGGTTTAGAAGATTCTTCGATTTTAATATCTTTGTGCTCTTCTCCCCCCTCCCCTTCTAGGCGGAATAACATATCGGCTTACTTTAGCCAATCTTTTGTTTCTTTGGGGCATAATCTCATTATTTCTTGTGCATATCTGCATCTTTCATTGCACCTTTCTTGTGCACTTCACATCTCATGGTTTACTTGCAGATAATAGGCCTACTTGCCTACCTGCTTCTGCCATCTCCATTTCTTGGGAAATCTTTAATGATTAACTTGCATGCAGTTCACGGATCCTGTGTCTGCCATTGCATCTACTTTGCAAACATTTCTGTTGCATCTTGGCAACTACCCAAGCATTTAACTTTCATAGGGTACTGCAGGACTGAGCCCCTGTCAGCAAATAGCTCCCTTCATAGGCTATTTATTCTTTTAGTAACTTCTTCAGTTTCCCTATTTTCTTTCCCTAGGTATGGCAGTATTTGCTCCCTGCCAGCCATCAGCTCTCAGCTGCGTCACTAATTTTCCTTTTGCAAAAAAGCAATTTAACTAAGACGTGCATAGGAATCATTACCTTGTCTTAATGTTCATAGACAGATACAAATATTATTTTGTCAAGAAATCATTGTTTTGTTTTGTTTTGTTTCTATCAAATTGTTAACCTGTAATAATTTGAAAGTGAATATATATGTTAAAGCTTCTTGCTCTCTATTTGCTCATTTCATGTACTATGTTATTTAGCCCATGTTTCCTAAAGTTCAAACCTTATTCCATTTTGAATTCACTCAGAATGCGTCTGATACGGAGACCTTTAATTGGTCGATGCGATGGCCAGTAATACTTCGTTACACCAAAAGTGTTGAGGAAATTTACTCGGGGAGTGGATGCCCATCACTTTTATCCATAGCTGAAAAAACAGACTCTTAATAAATCATAAATGATTTCAGCAAATATGCTATAATGAATATTTTTACACCAAAGTACGACAACTTGATGATGATTCTTTGTAGAAATATCTGTAATGCGCCTCCAATCTTTGAAGTAATCCGTATGTTATATACATTCCACATGGTACCACTGCCAGCTGGATCGGATCGCTAAAGCTAAAGCAGCGTTCTAGCTGGCAGTGCGTCTTACACACTTCCGTCCGATCCACTTCCGTCTCATTTTTCAAAATCACTCCCACAAAAATATCCAGCAACCGAGTGGAAAGAAGTTACACATCAATAAATGGAATAAACTACACTCAGAATGGCCGTTGTAAGTGCCAGTATTCAAACCTTATTCTTATTCTTCTTCTTTGCTTCCTTAGCACTTGACCCGTATGCTGGCGGGATCCACTGTTTTGGCTCTCTGTCTTCACTTCACACGATCTTGTGCCTGATGAGGGTGCAGGCCTGAGCTCTTGAGATCTTCGTGCAGCGTCTCAAGCCATCGCTTCCCGAATCATGTTCCCTGCCAAGTACAGAACCTAGGACTATGTGTTCCAATGAGTTTGGTTTCTAAATTATATTATTATTATTATTTCTCCTCATTGGGAAATTAGCCTGTTGTAACCTGTTAACATACCATCTAAGAATGTGCCTCGCCAAGTCATAAAGTTAAAAGACAAATCTTGTAATCCCTGGCTTCCTTACAAGCATTAGCCATCTAAAAACAAGATATCCCAGTCAGTTAATCTAAAACAAGCTGTCTCCATTTAAGGACATGGAAACCGCCAGTAAACAGCTCTCTTTCCTAAGAAAACCTTGAGAGCTATCTACGACGGAGTTCTGAAATTTCCAGAAGGAATTTCTAGCCAACCTTCAAAATTTTTACGCATCATTATTTCTCCCACTCAGAGAGACAACTCCCTCCTAAACGAAGTAAGCCTCTGATTGGCTAGTCCTTCAGAGAAACTCATAACCCCCACTATGGATTACCTAGTATTTAACTTGGCACACAAGAGCAGCTCTTCCTCTTCTTCACTTGTAACTTTGAGTGATGTAACTCTATTTAACAGGACTACCAAGCAGTCAGGCTACATGCCTTGTACATAAATTATTAACAACTGTGAATGTATTATTTGTCGGTGGACTGAAAATAAATAATATTCATTGGGAATCTTCGTGTTCAGTTGATTCAAGAAATACCAGTCTCGAGGAGAACCGGAGTGGACCATGTAATAATTGTTGTCCCGCCTGGAAGCAGAGTAAAGGGATCTACATATTTAATTGAAGACCCATCCAGGACTACAAACTTAATTGTGGTTCCGTCCGGGATAACGTATTTAATTCCCGTACCATCGAAGGGGACTAACCTTCAAATTGTCTACTATAAGTGCCACTCCATATAGCCCAAGAACCTCGTTGTTAGTGACATATTCATGTAATGTGAGTCCAGACATCCAGTCCAGATGTGCAGATGTGCGGCTCTGTCTGCGCCGTCTTGGCTTTGGCTGGAGACTTGTTCTTAGGACGTAGAGCTGTCTTTGTCTCTTGAAAGTGTTGAGTTACACCGGGCTGCTTGGAGCCTGAAGGTATATTCTTCTTTGGTGTTCCTTTGGTTGCCGTGTTCTTGACTGCTGGTGCCTTAGGCATACTCCGATGGAGAAACACTGCGGGTCACTACGAGTGACTGCAGGAGATAAATACAAAGTGGCTGCTGACCTCACCTCCGTTCGAACTCTGAAATTGCTACAGCTACTCATTATTGTTGTGGCGCGTAATTCAAGACGCACGGCAACAGAGCCGTGTACCGTAATAATTGTTACAATTCGTTGATTGGTCATCGTGGACATTAGAATTTATCTGAGTACCTGTGTCATTGTGGTGACAATAATAGTGCATGTACCGTATTATTTTATTTATTTATTTATTTATTTATTTATTTATTTATTTATTTATTTATTTATTTATTTATTTATTTGTTTATTTATCGTATGGCATTTAGTGCCGGGAGTGTCCGAGAACATGTTCGGCTCACCAGAGGCTGTAGCTGCTTCAAGCGGACACCCATAGGGTGAGCTACAAGTTCCGTTCAATTTCAAGTAGTTCCAGCTTTTGCTACCAGATGTCGCTGATACCTATAATAGTGGCGAACGTTCGAACTTTGATAGAGCGTTACAACGAAATCTAACCTACAAACTTAGCTTCACACAAGTTTAGTCTATGGAAGGATCTTTACATGTCATAAATCTATGACATGGGACCACCAGCTTTACTTCCCCTCCGAATGAAGGCATACTGAACGATTTTTAACGCTGTTAAAAATCCGACGACTTCGGCCGGATTTGAACCCGCTATCTTGGGTACAGCAGTTCAGAATGCTACCAATTACGCCAACAAAGCCGCTTTATGTACCGTAGAGTAAATGCAATTCAGGTGAGGATTGGGAAGGAGGCGGCCGTGGCCTTAAATTAGGAACCAACCCGGCATTTCCTCGAGTATAAGTGGGAAACCGTGGAAAATCACTTCCAGGATGTCTAAGGTGGGAACTGAACCCACCTTTTCTCAGTTTTGCCTCACAGCGTTGATTGTACCTCGTTTCAGTCATCAGACCAGAATTCATTTTCTTTGACAAAGCCTGAAATCGAATCCCGACCTCCGGGATTTCATCCTCATCTTTGTATGCTCGGTCTTTTCCGTGCTCTATCTTCACGTAAATGAATCCCGCGGCGTAGCCGTACTCGTTTATTCGATCAGCACGACCGCGCAGGAAGTTACAGCAAATCCCGAGATCGTAGGTTCCTCCCTCGGCGCTGACAGAGGCTATCCTGAGTGTGGGTTTTCGTCGGGTATTTCCACACTCACTTCCAGGCAATGCCGGGATAGGGACAGCACAGCCTATGTTGGGCCATGGCCTGCCAAGCGGTCACTGCCCAGCCGTTTGGCCTCCAGATTGCGGGGTGACGCTTGGTCAGCGCGTGGCGTGTCTCCGTCCGTAAACTGCGGTATGTCTGATCCGGGCGTTGCCTTACCATCAGATGGCTACTCAATTGTCCTCACGTGGCTGAGTGCACCCGGTACAGACTACTACAGTCATCACATAAGTACAGACATCTGCAAGATTGACTGCTGGCACGCATACCATTCATTGCATAGGTTTCCATTACCCAAAACTCACAAACTCTTCAGATGGCAATGTGCTTGTGAGCGCCGTCCTGTTTTGCTGAGTGCTACAAATCTAGTCTTTCCGGACGAGTTTCACTTCAACCCATCCTACGGTGATGACTGATGACCACATACAGTAGGTGTTAGGCACTGTAACATTTTGTACAGGTACCCATGTCCTGAAGAACTTACTGTACAATACCTTTAATTTAATAGCCTATGCTTATTTCGATTTATCGGTGGGTAATCAGCCAGGCACAAGTCAATAATTTTGTACCTGTTTATTATTATAAGGTGGCAACGATCAAAAGAACCTGCGCAAAGCTCACTTCCCCGTGCATTCACTCTGAGTTGATGTGTGACGTCACAGAGGAGCGGTAGAGGGGGTCGCATGCTGTCAGGCTGCCTTACCGAACACACTGCGGAGATACGCTGACAAGAGCTTCGAGGCCAATCCATTTTCGCACTCTTATTATTTTCTCAGTTTTATATTGTAGTCCTATAATCCCTTGTCGTATAGCGTGTACTTCATTTGTAAATGTGTTTATGTATATAGTGTTGTGTACCATGCTATTCGAGTAATAGTATCATTTGAGTTTCGTTATGGCTTCTACTTCGAAGTATGGTAGCAAATCTGGACGACCATTAAGGGGACAAGCTAGAGAAATAGTATATAACGTAACTGCTCACCTACGAGAACAGAAAACCGTTCATAAACTCAATTATAATTTTGTGGCTTCAACAAGTAAAGCAACGGGTGTTTCAAAGTCATTCGTGAAGCGTATAATAGCGGAAGGGAAAACGTCTATGGCCAAGGGTCGTCTGCAGTTTTCTACACCTGATGCATTATTTCGTGTTGTTGATATTATAGCCTCTGTTGTGTACGCTTTTTGGAACAGTATATTTCTTTAAAACATAGTTTACAACTAGGAAATCATAAATACTGTATTTTCATTTAACTCCGCGCTTAATACTTTTGGTCACTTTACATTTACTCTCGTTCTTTTAATTGCATTGCGTTTGCAGCATTAATGAAGGAATAACCTCAATCGAACAGCTGGCTGCAGGTACTTACGATATGGTATGTGATGGCGATTGACAGCCAGCCGCGCCCGGGAACAGTTACGAATGCTTTACGTGATAAGCGCTTTTTTTTTATTTCGATGTCAATGAACTACGACCTACTGTATATTCGTTTTACGTCTCGGCATGATGGGTGAAAATCACTGACTGGGCTATTAATTATATTATCATGGAGATAGCATGTGCAACGGATTCTTGTCAGACGTAATTTAAGAATGATGAGGTGCATAGAACACAAAGACCACTTCTATCCAGTCTAAAAACACTTATAGTGGGCGATGTATTGAAGATAGAGATATGCTCTCGCGGACTTTTCTGTAGAACTTTTCATGCTGAACAATTCTTACGCTCATAGTATACTGATATTTTTAACGGTTTGCCCAGCGTAAGCTTAAGAAGCGCACGGACGCCAAGTTCTTTTCCCGACCTTTTCACTGAAATCGTTACTGCTTGGCTTCCTTTGATCATAAATAAGTTATTTTCTACAGAAAGTTTCCTCGAGAAATACTTTACAGAATGGTGAAAACCGCATCAAATTCCATCCAGTGGTTCTCGAGATTACCTGTGACATCCAAGAATCGGGGACTCTGTTTTATACTAAGTAGAGATTGTCGGGGGAGATCGGGACGAGCCGATGTGAGCTGCGCGAACCAAAGTAGCCGAGGGTTCTTTTGTTTGTTGTACCTTTATATTAATGTGTCAAATTGGATTATTATGGCACCCAACAAGTAATTAATTTAACCGTGTTCAATACTATGTAATCATTTATAAGTTCAATCCTGCAAAATACATTTCATAGGTCAGACTACTAGAGGGAGAGTTGCCACGGTTTTTCCTCACTCCCGTCCGAAAAGCAGTTACAGCACTACAATGTCACCGAAATCTGGTCGCCTGCATTGTTGAGCAGCGTAACAACCAAACATCAAGTGTGATGGCTCGGGATGCAAAATGAAAAATATACTCCTAAAATTGACAACAATCTGAACAACACCAGCAACATGAAGGAGATTCCAGAACACGATGTACTGCCTTGGCTACTCCACACACCATATTTAAACAGAATAACGCTCATTCACGTGTGGCGAGGAATGTTGAAGCCTTCTTCAAAGAATGGTGGGTACCACTGCCTCCCAAGCCAGCATATTTGCCTGACATGTCGTCCATTGAACATGTCTGGTCGGCAACGTGTTCATCAAAGTCTTCTAGGAACCTTTGTTGAACTTAGTGGATACACATACAATAACGCGCGGAAGGAGATACCCACAAGAAGATATTCAGGCTCTCCATTCTACACCATTTACACGCCTTGATGGCAACACATAGAACATTCGCACCATACTGAATACTCAAAATCAGAGATATAG
Organism: Meconema thalassinum; assembly: GCA_946902985.2. Classification (NCBI taxonomy): domain Eukaryota; kingdom Metazoa; phylum Arthropoda; class Insecta; order Orthoptera; family Tettigoniidae; genus Meconema; species Meconema thalassinum. The sequence continues at coordinate 656,741,468 of OX336390.1, forward strand.
TACAGTTCCGTAATCCTAATCATATGCGTCTTGTTATGTACCTAATCTGGGTTATTGCTATTCTGAAATTCCTGGCTGTCACCGTAGAGACCCAGATTCGATTCGCGGCTCTTCCAAGAAATTTATTTTTTGTTTACGGGCTGGGACGGTGACAGCCTTCTGAGGCAAAACTAAAAAGAGGCGGGTTCGATTCCCACCTCATGCATCTTGGAAGTGGTTTTCTGTGGTTTCCCACTTCTACTCCAGATAAATGACAGGATGGTACTGTACCTGTAAATCCGGAAAGTAGCCTGTTGGAATATCCATTGCCCCAGCTGGATCGCCAATTTCTAACAGCACCGGAAAATTACTTCATTAGAAATCGCTCCAGAATGGTATTTAGGGATTTACATACAGCAGGTACCAGAATATTGTGAATAAACTACAAACTACACGGGGCACACTTACCTTTACTTACGTGTCTCGGGGACTGGGAACTCAGCTTCGCCTACAATACATCCACAATAATCTAATCATTATATTTAAAATGAACCACACGTCAACGACGAAAGATAACGAACTGAGTACATTTATTAACAAGAGTAAACTAATCTAATATAAACAAAATAACAATAAACTAATCTAACAACCAAAAATAATAAACCATACAATCATACACACTTCTCTTACACAACACATCTTACTGCTATTACTGTGTAAAAATTATACGCATAAAAAGTTTGAGATGCCTGGGCCTACTGTACGTGAAGAAAAACATTTAACAGGGGCTCTTGCAGTCATGACATTCCTTCATTGGCACGCGTCTAGAAAAACGCACCTGAATTGGCTTGCTTCATCAATGAACGCTAGCACAGCGTTGCGCTCAGAACTCTTTACATTTTATACAAGACTGAGACTCGCCACCTGTTCACATTATATAACATCAAGCTCTCCTAACGGTGAATCATTCTGTCTGGCTTGTATCAATACTGCCTTGTGTGCGTTTAAAATACACGTATAAAATCTACATTCAGATCTTACAAAAATGCTCATAACTCCTATATTCCTTTAACAATCATTCTGAAATATTTATACAATCTTTGATTCATACCCCGTAATTGATCTCGACCAATTAGGTTCAACAGTCACTCTTAACAGTGGGCTATCACCCATACAAAAAATACGCTCACAAAACACACGCTATTCCAAAACATTCGATTAATAAATCCTACTAAAAATTATTTAAATAATTAAATCATTTCCGAAAAATATTTACAAGTAATTTGTTCATAATAATAAACAATATTTAACGTTGCTAACACGTTACTTTCAAGATTCTGGATTCTCGGTTACTATACAACTTTCAATTAATTATTTACACTGTTTTTTCACATGAACATTTCCTAATACTCTATAGTTTTCATATATTGCTCACACATCGTCTTATATAGGTTTCATTACATTGTCGATCTAATACAGTCGACTGACAAAGGTTAACTGTACGTAATTACATAACTTCGGGTTAAATAAAATTTAATAATGGTATCATTGACATGAGTAGACAATCGTTCTCTAATTGCATTTCCGCTAAAAACCCTTCTGTCAACACAGCTAAAACGTTACTTCACATGAACTGGACTACTTGTATACAACAACACTTATCATGATCCATGCATTTCTTATCAAGGATCAAGAATTTCATTGACTTCCCTTAAAATGCGGAACTTCCTTCACACGAGCTCTCCATAGCTCTAAAAATCCTCATATAACAGTATGCATGGCATAAACAATTATCATCCACTATGTTAAACAATAACCAAGAACGGATTAATTGTTATTAACATTTCTTCTGTAAGAACTGTTCTCAAATAATGGCATGACCCTCAGTATCGTTTCACATGACTAATGATCTACAAATTATACATTCTTAAGTTCTTCAAACGAAACTTCCAATAAAAATGAACGATATTAGAAAGTCGTGATTGACCTCCTAAAGTTTACTACACAAAAAGATAATTAACTGTTAACTCGTCTGTCGCAAATACTTGTAATAAAAATAATGCTCCTGTCTCGCCTCACTTATCAAGCTTTAAATTGCAGTCGTTGTAATATCAGGTCTACATAATGACGTGATATTACACAAATAGTGTAAAATAACACATATGTTATTTATAGAATAGAATACAATTCAATCTTGACCGGAATAAACTAGCTTTGAATTCCTAGCCAAAGATTTGAATAATCTTCTATCAAAAGATATTTCCTCTAACATATAAAATGAACAAAGCTCTCAGCTTTACAAATAATGAAAAGGTTTGTCAACGTCGTAATGTTTTTCCACTCTACACAAAGAATGCCTATAGGGATTAAGACTTAGGTCTTATCAATTGACTAGTATTTCCTAGATCGTCGAATGTTTATGTACAATAATATGACAATATCATTCGATGTTTCGTCTGCTCTTGAAGTTTGATGTTGTTACATTAGAGTGCTCAAATTAAATTTAAAAGAATATAATTTGAAACTATAACACAATGTCTGAACACTTGGTTCAAATAAAATTATTAAAAAACTATAGTCGAAACGACTAGTCTTCTATGAGGCAATATGATTCTTCAAACAAAATTTTTAATGTCAGATCAACAACTGATCCGTAGAATAAAATTGAAAAATAGATGAAAGGCAATCATCTCCTAAATAATCTTGAAGCATAAAAATCTTAGCACACATCTGAAGTGTAAAATACATGAGAACACTGAAATACGTGAAATGTGAAAATATGGAGTAAGAACGTCGGCTCAGAATGTCACTAATCAAGCTCTATACTAACAAGATGTTCAGTAAAGAACATATAGCCTACTTTCTCGTAAATGCATGGGTATTGTTATAACTCTTTGTCCTTTTCAAGGAGTATAATTGAATGTTGGTTGTAGTAGCTTGTTGATATACAACGTGCTATAGGGATATTAAACATGAATATGAGGTGCCCTTTGCTAGTGCTACCTCTGTAAAAAATTCATTCAATTCGGTTTCACCGTGTTTGAATTGATCTGGGGAATGAATTTGCACACATACATGGCCGCTATTAGCAAACTATTGGGCTGATGACCTTGTAGTCAGTCATAAGATGCTTTCCACAAAAAGGCATGTTGTTGCAAAATCCGGTAGAGATCAAATTATTAGGATGGTCGAAATTTGATTTAAGCTTTTAACATTTGGGTGGCCGTCATTCCGTTTCCGTCAAGATGGCGGCGATATAAAACATGACACTGAGGTGCCTTTTGCTAGTGCTACCTCTGTACCAAATTTCGTTCAATTCGGTTTCACCGTGTTTGAATTGATAGGGGGAATCGATTTGCACACATACTTGGCCACCATCTGCAAACTATTGGGCTGATGATCTAGCAGTTTGGTCAGAATATGCTTCCCACATAAAGATTTGTTGTTGCAAAATTTGGTAGAGACTAGATTATTAGGTTGGTCGTAATTACATTTTAGCCTTTAACATTTGGGTGGCCGCGATTACGTTTCCGTCAAGATGGCGGTGATATAAATCATGACACTGAGGTGGCCTTTTCTAGTGCTACCTCTGTATCAAATTTCGTTCCATTCGGTTTCACCGTGTTCGAATTAATAGGGGGAATCGATTTTCACTCAAAGATGGCCGCCATCCGCAAAATATTAGGCTAATGACCTATTAGTTTGGTCAAAGGATGCTCCCTCCATAATGGTAAGTTGATGCAAAATTTGGTGGAGATCGGATAGGTTAGTAGTAATTTGATTTAAGCTTTGAATATTTGTGTGGCCGCCATTACGTTTCCGTCAGGATGGCAGCGATATAAAACATGACACTGAGGTGCCCTTTGCTAGTGCTACCTATGTACCAAATTTCATTCCATTCGGTTCAACCGTGTTCGAATTAATAGGGGTAATCGATATTGACACAAAGATGTTCGCCATCCGCAAACGATTAGGCTAATGACCTATTAATTTGTCAAAGGATACTTCCTCCATAAAGGTATGTTTTTGCAAAATTTGGTAGAGATCGGATGATTAGGTTAGTCGTAATTTGATTTAAGCTTTGAACATTTGTGTGGCCGCCATTACGTTTCCGTCAAGATGGCGGTGATATAAAACATGACACTGCGGTGCCCTTTGCTAGTACTACCTCTGTACCAAATTTCGTTCCATTCGGTTTCACCTTGTTCGAATTAATAGGGGCATTCGATTTTCACACAAAGATGGCCGCCATCCACAAACTATTAAGCTGATGACCTATTACTTTGGTCAAAGGATGCTGCCCCCGTAAAGGTATGTTGTTGCAAAATTTGGTAGAGATCGGATGATTAGGTTAGTCGTAATTTGATTTAAGCTTTGAACATTTGTGTGGCCGCCATTACGTTTCCGTCAAGATGGCGGCAATATAAAACATGACACTGAGGTGTTCTTTGATAGTGGTACCTTTGTAACAAATTTCGTTCAATTTGCGCTGACCGTGTTCGAATTGATAGGGGGGGACAGACATTCAGAGTACACACTCTCTCACACACACACACAGACTCACACACATACACACACACAGACAGACACACTTTTTCGCCCTGTAGTGATCTCATAAGTCTACTTTCATTTTTTGCAAAAATCGAAAGTAGGCTAAAAATAAGAGACACTGCTACCTTATTTGGACGATAATCTTGAAGATCTGGGTAAGTATTTACACAATACTTTAGATGTTTTCTCAGTTCAAGATACTGAGATGGACCTGCATTCGAACCTCGGATCTGCGACCTCAGAGATAGGAAAATGTTCCCTCACCGGAATTCACCAACCTTCGCTTGGGCTCGATCGACATCCTTCTGGCAAATTCTTCTGTTGTTGCTGGGATACCCTAGCATCTTGACAAATATCTTCTGTAGAATCTTCATTCTCCGTCGCAAAAATATATCAGCCTCATCATTGAATGATAATTTATAGAAATATTCATGTAGATGGTGAATGAATTATTTCTATTGCTAATTGATGTTACATTAGTGTTCGTAGACTGACGAAAATATACAAGATGGAACGTACACTACGTCAGTTTTCAAGAATACGCTGTCTAACGAAGCTCCATCGTTGTATCTTAACTTCTGTTATCGAATATGTCTCTGGCGCATGACAAATTAGTTCATCATATCAACAATGTTAATTATGTCGAATGAAACTAATCGAAGAATAATGATAGCCATTATGATAATGTTTATTTGCTGCACCAATGTTAAAAGTTCTTCACTACTGTTCACTTGAACTGCGTTCGCCAAATTCACGTTGCATCTAAAATGATTTTCAGCTTTATTTCCAACACTTTTGAAAAACTGTCTTAACAGGCTTATATTTTTCGAATTGGTAAATCTTAGAACGCTCGACTTTCAACAGAATGTAGTATTCGGGCTGTTCTTTCTATATATTCACTTAGTTGAACTCTAATCTCAAATACATAAGAGATATTCTACTTTCAATGTTCCTCTCAACTTCGCTTAAAATGGAGGTGCGGTAATCTCCAATATTCTACCCTGCTAACCTAGCGTCTCCACGAGTTGACAGTCGTCGCACTCGGACAAAGCTTTGGGATCTCCGTTAACCCAATAAAAACACTTCCTCACTCTTCAAAGACTGCTGGAATAAGAACCTCGATACTTGGATCTCCCCCTCCAAGTCGAAATTTTGGCGGCCATATCAATCTCCCACCATAATTTTAGCGCGTAGATTACTAATGCTTATTACTGCGTAGATTAACCGATCTGCGGTTTTTAAAGTATCAGACATATTTTCTTTCAATATTCTCTTCATTACCAAATAAGAAAATCTTCTTCTAAGGGCCTAAATGCATAATTTCACCAAATTATATAGTTGAAGTTAATCCCGTCTTCAGTAAGACCTTTTCTCATTGGCTCTGGGCTGGGATCCAATAGCATAATTTATAACAATATTTATAATATTTATTTCCAATCTCACTGTTACTATGCCAATTTCAGCCTTCTAGAAGCGTCTATTGTGCAATATATCACATGATTGGGCTCTCCCACGGCCTCGAGCTTGTAACACGACCCTCCTGTGTCACACTTCCAGAATTTATATTTGCTGGTTTAATTTTATCATGGGGACGGAAAATACTCTCATTTTGTCCCAGAATAATTCAATTGTCGGGGACAGTACCTAACGTAAGGCCACGGACACCTCCTTTTCAATCCTTAGCTGAACTACAAATACCCATAATATTATAGTAAACGCTTCCTACCCATATCTTACTTCAATTACAAATGCACACACTGGTACAGACACACTCAGACATCAAAGTGACACTTGCCACGGTGGGTGAGTGGTTATCGTGTCGGACTACCAACCCCAAGCTTGCAGGTGCGCTCCTGACCGTGCTAAGTGATTTTTGAAAGGCGACAAAAATCATAACATGCATGTCATACGTTGTTGGCATGTTAAAGAATTCAGTAGGCCGTGTTCATGATGGCAAAATTAATCTCGGGATTTTCCGCCAACACAACGTTCCTCCATTCTCTACTAGAAAGCGCTATAGTGTCAAGGAGCTTAGATATCTAACCTCCTTGACTTTCATAGCGTTCCAAGGAACGACGAAATTCGACATGCAAGCTAGCCTCTGGGCGTCAAATAACAAAGCTTGCACCCGTCATCCGAGGCCATACGATATTATTATCAAAGTGACACAGGTTATCAGACAAGTTCTGCACACACCCAAGGACACAGGGCTAGATGATCACGATGCCATAAAAGCATTGAAAACAATAACATGTTTTCACAAACGTTAGTGTAATTGCATAATCATTATATAACATGCATTGTTCTAAAATTATTTTCTCCGATATTACTCATGGAGAGCAATCAGCTGAGCAGGAGGCGGGTTGGCTGAATGGGCGAACACAAAATGAAGAAGCTCTAAATGAAAATGTGTTCAAGAGATTAAGCAAATTTTGTTTCCCCATTACATACAGAACAGAACAGAGGGTGACTACAAGGCCTATCAATAACGCAACTTAACACAGTGTATGTGTGTGGAGGTCGATATATCGAAGCTGTGGAGAGGGTAGCTTAAGGAACGTATTGTGCGTCAAGAGGACACGAGAGTAAATCCTCCTACTGACTGAGCAAGATGTAGGAGGTCGAGAAGGAAGGAAGTAAGGGATTTGTGAAGAAGGATTTAGCCCCACAAGAGAAGTTAGGAAAGCCGCACATATGAACGACCTAACAGGAAATAAGGTAATAATGACGAAACATGAGCAGCCATGTTTCAGTGTTGCCTGGTATAGAATATCTATTATTAGAATTGATTTTCAGTCTGTCAACATAAGTGTTGACTAATAATAATTTGCCATGGTGGGAGAGTGGTTATCGTGTCGGTCTACTAACCCCAAGCTTGCAGGTTGGCTCCTGGCCGTGGTAAGTGATTTTTGAAAGGCGGAAAAATTTACGACACCTTGTCATACGATGTTGGCATGTCAAAGAACCCATTTGAATTCAGTAGGCTTTGTTCATAATGGCAAAATTAATCGCGGGAGTTTTTGCCAACACAGAATTCCTCATTTCTCTACTAGAAAGCGCTATAATGTTCAAGGAGCTTAGATATCTAACCTCCTTGACTTTCATAGTGCTTCAAGGAACCACGTAATTCGACATGCAAGCTACCCTTTGGGTGTCAAATAACAAAGCTTGCAACCGGCACCCGAGGCCATACGATATTATTATTATTATTATTCTTTAATCGTGTCGGCCAACTAAGGACCACGTTATTTCAACTGGCTTCTCTGGGCTTTGATGTTCGCCCAGTGTTCCTTCATACGTTGCCGGTGTTGCTCTTTTCTTTCTTCCGTCCACATCTTTCCCGTCTTCAACTTAGGTTTTTCTTGAAAACCCTGGTGGTCGTGTAGTTTCTTCCTGAGGGGATTGCGTTCTTGAATATCCTCATAGGTAATTTCCATCTCTTGCAGGTCACTTTCCACCTCTTCGAACCAGGCTGGGTTGGTCTTCTTACTTTTAAAATAGTTAAGGATCCGGTTCGTCAATCGTGTGGGTTTCATTCTAAGCAAGTGGCCATAAAATGCAATCCTCCTTTTCCTCATTACATCAGAGATCTTCTGGACATGAATATACAGCTCATAGTTATGCCGCCGTCTATATTCACCGTTGTCTTTAATCAGGCCAAGAATTTTCCTCAAGATCTTTCTTTCCTTGATCTCCAATTTTTCTACCAGGCATTTCTTGTTCATGGTGAGGCATTCCGCTGCGTACAGAGCCTCTGGTCGTATGACAGTGCAATAATGCCTAAGTATTGCGTTCAGGGATATTGACTTTTTGTTGTAAACGTCCTTGGTGAGTTGGTACGCCATTTCCATTTTGTTCATGCGCGAAGTGAAGGTTTCTTTCTCACATACGTTGGGTTCTACCCACTCGCCAAGATATTTAAACTTATCTGTCCGTTTGATTTTCCCCTGGTTTACTTTTAGCTCCCTTGGTGCTGGCTTGATGTTAGTTATGAAGTGTGTTTTCTCCAAAGAGATCTGAAGACCAACTTTTGTTGCCTGTACCTGCAGCTGGTTAATTTGTTTTGTGGCCATGTCTAAAGAGTCGGAGAAAATTGCAAGATCATCTGCAAAATCTAGGCAATCAATAGAAAGGTTCATGTTCATGTAACCCAGTCGTACTCCATTTTGGACCCCATCGTTCATTTCTTTGCGTCACTCGTGGATGACTTTTTCAAGTACACAGTTTGGTGTATTCTTTGAATACACGGTACGAGAGTATAAAGTCTATTGCTCTTTGCATGTTCATTTCTTCCTTCCTCTTTGTCAAACACCAACAGTGATCATCTGTTTTCTCCTTGATGGGCAAATCTCTTATGTCTTCATAAGTCTGTTTTAGATATATAACTTCTGTGACCCACCTAGCGTCATCTCGCAGCGAATCTCTGAAGCTCCTCAATTCTTCCTGGTTCTAGAGGACTTACTTATCCATTTGGCCACCAGATCCTGTTACCATCGCCAGCTATTTTCTCCTTGAGCAAGAGGACTACGTCTACTTCTTTACTCACCATGCTGCGCTAGTATCATCTGTTATCAACTCCTTGAAGACCAGCTCAGCAAGAGAAGATCATTTTTTGTTGTAACATTGGCAATGTTTATATGTTCTCCTTTTGTCTCCTACCCCTCACTCTTTTCCCCTTCCTTGGACCCTCCGTGCTCCGTTGAGCTGGTCTCACTTCTCAGTCGGCAGTTGACTCGGTCAGTTAAAGCTCCTCTCGAGCTAGTCTCCTCAAACCAAGAGGCTCACACTCTTCTACGCCATGTTGGCAAGGTAGTTGTCATCCAGGGAAACTTCGCCTACAACATGAAATCAAGATAAGTACCATTTTAAAAGTTTTAACCTCATCTTCATGGTTTTAACTTCCACGTGCTTTTAATGATACTTTTATAGACAGTGTGAAATTATTTATTTTGGGGCTAAAATCATTCTTCGTGGGATTTGCCATGTTGAGCTTTCGCTTGTATAAGCCAACCTTACTAAAAAGAGCTTTTCTTAAGCTATTCAAATGAGAAATCCTCTCACTACGTGGGATATTACCTAATACCCGCTGTCTATAATTCATCAAGCTAGTTCCTCCGTTGGATTTTCTCAACCCTATTTTTCTACCAAGGTCGTTCTGGAACCTTCGAGACCTTGTACTCTATCTGCGAGTCTTGCTGTCAGGTATTTTTCACTCACCTGTGACAATAATATTTAAAATGAGGAATCTTCCTTACAAATTGTTGCAATAGCTAACTTTCTTCCACCGCTGGAACCACTGGAATGTTTTATGGTACATTTAATTGTAAATCACAACTTTTTCAAGAAATAGACTCTCACCTATATAGTGCAATCAGTTATTTCCATAATTGCAATAACTTTCTTTCTCATAAACTTTAGTGTTTCTATAGTGAACTTTGCATCCAATTTTATAGACTACAGTGATAACCAGTGCTTGCTCCAAGTTTCTACCGCGTCGCGATCATCCGTTTACATTAAATACGGCCATGAACATTGATCATATATCCCAATGATCTTTCCTCAACCTTCTACTAACAACCAATATTAATAAAATTGTAACTTTTCTATAAGGTGTCACTCACGAAGTGCCCTTCCAACTTTGCTAGTTTAACATTAATTAAATTCTGCATTATTGCTTGTGTGATACAAGTTTCAAATTCACATTGTTCCTTTCCTATAATCAGGGAAAACAATTCTTTAAACTCTTGAGCGAGTCATGTTCAGGTTTCACGAAATGGAAACTGTCCCATTTGGCTAGTGATTCCAGCTCAAACTTGGGAAGTCTAGAACCTTCCTTTTAATTTTCATCAGGTTTCACAGTAAGTGACCTGCCCTTATTTGCATAAAAACCAACATTAATTCTGTATAAATATAAGAAGTTTTAGGAACTTCTATCTTATTTTTCATGTTTTTATTATTGTTATTTTCGAAGTTGTCACTTTCTCTAGAACATTCTCTCAAGAATTTCTTAAGGTACACTCTTTGTACTCCAATTCACGTTCAAACTTTAATTGTTTCATTGTTTATTTGTTTAAATCTTATAAAGATTTTAGAAACATGTAAGGTTTGAAACCTTGTAAATTGTCAATTGCCTGGAGCAAACGTTTAATGTTGAGAGGTCTGCGACCCCATTTGTTAAAAAGTTCAAATGAACTATGGTTGTCAAAATTATATTACATAATTGTTAATTTCCTCAAACTTCTTTGAATTGTTAAATAAATGAAGCGTTTCCTTTCGCTTTTTCATTTACAAATACAAAGTTTAGGCAAAATCCTGCCTTCCTTGACTCTCCTCACTCAATGACATTAAAATCATTAATAGGGCTTTCACCATTTGTTGCATTTGAGCAAGAACTCTTAATTTTCACCTCACTAAAGTTCTTTTTAGCTTTAACAGCTCATTCTAATTGGCCAGTAAGGCAAGTAAAGCTCGCTAAGCCAGCTACCTGCTTGTGGAGACCCTCTCCGAAAACTTATGGTCAGTTTTCTAAAAGATAAGTGTTTCTTTTTGTCTAAACTTTTAGCCGGCTCCTCACTGAGTAAAAGCTTAGCCATTTTCCAATGCAACCATTGGTTCATTTACCAAGATTACTCCATAAGGCATAATCTTTTATCATTTTCCTTCTTAGAGACACTTGGTCGCCCTTACAGGAACTCCATAATTTTGGAAATTGAAAATACCAAACCTGAGTTAAATCATTGGCATTCTTCGAATTATTTTGTAGAACCTAATTTCTTTGAGAAGACATACAGTAAATTTGTTACTATCAGTCTTGCCAGACCATCACCCTTCCCTATAGTAGTTTCATACATGCTTGGGAGGAAATACACTAAAGCCTCTCTCTTGCAAATCGCCCAAGTCCCGGCTGCGGTTCCCGTTAGCTTCGACCAAGCTCGTACCTACTTTAGGTATCAAAGAGTTAATTTTCAGTGGTAACTGCATCTAAAGGTATTTAAAACTAAACTTATTAATTTTGTGGGACTCTCCTCCTATTTTCTATCCTTTTTTCCAATCCAAAACCTACTTCCTTTTTTTTAATCATCTTCCCTTGGTGGGTGGGTTATTCCTCAGCCAATAAACTACCCAAAGTTTGGTACCAGAAACCCGGGAGAGCCCATTTTTTCTTTTTTCTTTTTTAAAAAAGTGTCATTTGACAATACTTTGCATATTACTAATATCTGCTTTGAATTTTTCAGCTATAATTACATCATGCAAAGCCTGTGAACGGGAAAGAGGCCGCTCCTGTCTCCTTTGGTGTGTCCCGTTCTTTCTACTCATTCGCTGCTGCCAGCTTGACAGCATTTCCAAGGTTCCACAGTTTCGTGAGTTACATTTTCATCTACCTTCTTTAATATGGCTCCCACTGATAAGGATAAGGATGAAAAACTTACTTCTAAACGAGCATCCTATAAAGGGCAAATTACCCGATTCAGAAGGTACATAAAAGAATTAGATCCCTCAGAAGCGCAATTAGATTTGTTGAAACATCGTGTAAAGGATTTTGAACGTTCTTATGAAAACTACTGTAACATTCAAACTGAAATAGAAACTTGCATGCTCAATCAAACAGAAGATCGTGTCGAAGTAGAAAACCTATATTACGAAGGCATAGGTTCTGCTTTCAAAATAATACGCCAACTCGAAGAGGAGCAGAAAAAGGACGCTTCTGTTCTTGGTTCCCTTCACGAACCACAAACTTCTTTCCGTGAGGGCACTCACAAGCCCAAACCAACTTTACCGAAAATTGATTTACCCCATTTTTCTGGAGATGAATCTGCTTGGGATTCTTTCTATGATTTATTTTGCTCCCTTGTTCATGACAATGAAGATATTCAAGTTATTTACAAGTTTCATTATTTGAGATCTATCCTCCGAGGTCAAGCTTTGCAGTTGGTCGAAGCACTTCCCCTACGTGCCGAAAATTACCCCATTGCCTTTAACTTATTAAAGGAAAGATATGGAAATTTACGTTTACGTATTCAACGCCATATGAAGGCTCTATTTAACCTACCTGCGTCACAGCACAATGACGTCACTAGTTTGCGTACTTTAGTTGACACTACCCAACTCCACGTTAAAGCTTTGTCCCAATTAGATCAACCGACTGAACATTGGGATACTTTCCTAATACATTTAGTAGTCTCTAAAGTTGATGCTGCTACCCTCAAAGCTTGGGAAATTGAACTTTCTAAAGAAGACGACTACACTTACGAGCATTTAGTTACTTTCATAAACGCTAGATGCCAACTTTTAACCGCTCTAGCTAATCAAAGTGAACCTTCATCTCCTAGTTCTAAATTCGAATTAATGTCCATCAAACCCAAAAGTGAACGCTCAGCGTCCAATACCCAAAAACCCGGGTCCAGCTCATCCAAATTTAAATCAAACACTACTGGTTACCCAACTAGGTCTAGTGAACGTCGTGTTGCTAGCTCTATTGTTTTAAACTCGCAAAGCGAACCTCGCAAAAGTTTAAACGAACCTGTAAAGTGCATACTTTGTAAAGATCCCCATGCCTTATACCTCTGCAAATCTTTTAAAGAAATGTCAGTCGACGACAGTCGAAAATTAGTCGCTCAAAACAAACATTGTTTCAACTGCCTAGCGCCCACGCATTCTGCTTCTAACTGTAAGTCCACAAGACTTTGCTACCATTGTGAAAAGGCTCATCATACTTTGCTACATCGTCATGATCAGGCAAGGTCATCGACAGCATCTACTTCTCCGAAAAATGATAGTGCTAACAGTTCTAATGCTTCATCTTATATTCAAAATGCCAAGTCCATACGCAGTGCCCAAGTATTGTTGTCTACTGTTCAAATTGAAGTTCAGGATAACTTTGGCAACTGGGTCCGTGCACGCGGTCTTCTAGACTCAGCGGCAACTCATGATTTTGTGTCTAATTCCTTGATTAGAAAACTAGGTCTACCTGTAAACCCCACTTCTATCAACGTGTCAGGCATCAACAGCTCAAAATCGCAAGCTTTACAATTCTCAAAGCTAACTATAAGAGATACTTGTCATAGAAACAACTTTCTTAAACTTAATTGTCTAATTCTTAATAGCATTGGAGAAGACACTCCAAGTCACTCTGTGGATATTTCAGGGTTAAACATTCCCTCGCATTTAAGGCTAGCCGATCTTTTTTTCAATATGCAAAACCCTATTGACATACTCTTTAGTGCCAATGTTTTCTGGAATTGCCTACGTAAACAGGTTCGTAAGTTATCCTCAAACGTGGTCGCCAGAGACACTAATTTTGGATGGATCGTCACCGGTCAACTTCCCCATTATTCTCCTCAACCCGCATCGCAATGTTACTTCTCCAATACTGACCTAGAACAGTTCTGGAGGCTTGAAAATGTTGATTCTCCTAATGTAACCTCTTCAGAAAATGAATTCTGTGAGCAACTTTTTTTGAACACCACCACTCGTTCTTCTGATGGCCGGTTCGTTGTTCAAATGCCAAGATTACACAATCCTCCTAAACTTATCAACTCTCAGCCTAAAGCTCGAAAAGCTCTCTTTGCTATCGAGAGCAAATTCAAAAAGGAACCTCTTGTTAAACAACAGTACACTGATTTCATGGATGAGTATGAAAGCTTAGATCATATGGAAGTTGTTAACAAATCTGATGATGAATTACACCCCCCAATCGAAACGGTTTATTTAAATCATCATCCCGTGTGGAAAAACCCTCTTGTAAAAGATAAAATTCGAGTTGTTTTCAATGGTTCATCACCCGACGTAAATGGCAACAGCCTTAACGACACTCTTTATTCTGGTCCTGCTATTCAATCAGATTTATCTGCTATACTCTTAAACATTCGATTATTTCCCATAGCTGTCATAGCCGACATAAAACAGATGTACCGTCAAGTGTTAATTCAACCAGAACAACGAGATCTTCAAAGAATCTTGTGGCGTGATGAAACCAGTAAGCCCATTAAGGTATTTCGCTTGAAAACGGTTACTTATGACTTAAAACCCTCTGCTTTCCTTGCTATCCGATCCCTACACTTGCTAGCCTCTCAAGATGGTCATTTATTTAACCTCAAAGCCTCTGAAGCACTAACTACGCCATTCTATGTTGACGATTATTTGCAATCCTTCCCCTCTTTGGAGGAAGCTTCTTTTGTATCTTTAGAACTTCAGGCATTACTAAGGAATGGAGGTTTCCCACTCCATAAGTGGAACTCCAACTCCCCTGAGTTTCTCGCTCAGTTTCCCATCGAAGACGTAGATCCTTCTTCTGTCGAAATTTGTGGAAACTCCGAATCTATAAAAACTCTAGGAGTTCACTGGTGCACTAGCACTGACACTCTTATCTATAAAGTTTCGCTCGCAGAAGAGCTTCCTAATACAAAAAGACAAATTCTCTCTGAAATTGCAAAAATTTTTGATCCACTTCAATTCCTTGCCCCAGTTATCGTCATAGCCAAACTCTTCATGCAAGAGCTGTGGTCGCTTAAATGTGAATGGGATGACACTGTCCCTCTTTCTTTTCTTAATCGTTGGCTCTCGTTTCGCAGCAATTTGCTGGATCTTTCCCTTATTGAAATTCCCAGGAATTTAATCAGCTCTCATTCTAATGCATCTTTTTCCCTTCATGTGTTCGCGGACAGTTCCGAAAAAGCTTATGGTTGCTGTGCATATTTAGTTCATCACGATTCACACTATGGATCTCCAGTTTCCAACCTTGTTTGTGCCAAATCGAAGGTCGCTCCTCTTAAAACTATCACTCTGCCTAGGCTTGAACTGTGCGCTGCACTCATGGCTGCAGAACTTGTCAAGAAATTACGGGAAGTATTAAAAGTCGAATTCTCGCAGATCTATCTCTGGAGCAATTCCATGATCGCCCTTTCTTGGATCGTCAAGAACCCCTCTCACTGGCAAACTTTCGTTGCTAACAGGGTTTCCAAAATTCAAACTCTTTCTTCTGGATGTCAATGGAGGCATGTTCCCAGTGCGGATAATCCAGCCGATATTATCTCTCGTGGTTGTTTACCCTCTCAATTGGCAGCTTCCCAATTGTACTGGCATGGGCCCTCGTGGCTAATCGAAGACTCTTCTTCATGGCCTTCTAAACCTCCAGCTACAAATTTCAACTTGCCTGACGCTAAAGTACCTCTATCCATTGCTTCGTGTCTTGTTTCCAACGCTTCTCATCCTTTGTTGTCCTGCTATTCTTCTTTTCATAAATTACTACGAATTGTCGCCTATCTCCTTAGATGGAAATATCTTGTGGTTGACCAACCTCTTCTCCCTAAACCACACCTTACCAATCATGAATTGAATCTCGCTACCATTAAGGTTTTACAACTGACACAGCAAGAAGCCTTTTCTTCTGAATTGTCTTTGCTTTCTTCTAAAAGAGATCTTCCCAAATCCAGCCGTCTTCGTGCTTTAGCCCCGTTTCTTGATGACCATGGGTTACTCAGGGTAGGTGGAAGGCTCTCGCAATCTTTACTCTCTGAGGACAAAAAGCATCCCGTTATTTTGCCTTCCAAACATCACGTAACTTCCTTAATTATACGTGACTTTCATTACCGTAATCTTCATGTTGGTACACGCACTCTGCTTTGCCTCTTAAGGGAAAAGTATTGGATTATAAATGGAATTCATGAAGTTTCTTCTGTAATTCACAAGTGCATTCCTTGTTTCAAAGCGAAACCTAAAATCAAAACTCAATTAATGAGCGATTTGCCTTCCTTTCGCTCTTCTCCTATACGCCCATTTGCTTTAACTGGCGTGGACTGTATGGGTCCGTTCCAATATCAACGAAACTCTCCTGAAGCTAAACGTAAATTGTTTGGTAAGCTTTATGTTTCTCTCTTTGTTTGCATGGTTACCGGCGCAATCCACTTGGAACTAGTAACGAATGCTTCTACTTCTTATTTTTTATCAGCTGTCTCTCGCTTCACCGCTAGGCGTGGTGTTCCTTCAGAGATGTTCTCTGATAACGCTTCCACCTTTCAGGGCGCAGCTTCCCTGTGGAAAAAAGCTCTCACTTCCTCTCCTGCCATGGAACAAATCTCTAATTTTTCCTACTCAAAGGGTTTCAAATGGCGCTTTATACCTCCTTACGCTCCTCATCACGGTGGTAGGTGGGAATCTTGCGTAAAGCTCACTAAACGTCATTTAAGAAAAGTCTTAGGTAATCGAATTCTGACTTACGAAGAATTCAATTCACTTTCTGTTTTGATTGAAGGTGTTGTTAAATCTCGCCCTTTAACTCCGCTTTCCAATGACCCTGATGACCTACTTCCACTCACCCCTGGTCACTTCCTTATCCTCTTTCTGCCCCTCCTCCTCTTCCCAATTCTTACAGGGATTCTAATCTACCTATTGTTTGGCGTAAACTTGAAGCCCTCCGTAATTCCTTTTGGAAGAGGTGGAACCTGGAATATTTAACTTCCTTGCAACGGAGACAGAAGTGGTTTCTTTCCAGTCCTGACATTAAGGTGGGGGACTTGGTCTTAGTTAGGGATGTTTCACCCCCCTTAGTATGGATTTCTGGTAGAGTGACCGAGTGTTATCCTGGGAGAGATGGGAGAGTCAGGGTGGCCAAAATCTTGACCACTAATGGCGCGATCACAAGACCACTGTCTTTGATCGCACCGCTGCCATTAAATGTGTAACTGCTTATTTGTTCTCTGTTGGTGTTTCCCCCCAGTATGGTGTGTTCTTTGAATACACGGTACGAGAGTATAAAGTCTATTGCTCTTTGCATGTTCATTTCTTCCTTCCTCTTTGTCAAACACCAACAGTGATCATCTGTTTTCTCCTTGATGGGAAAATCTCTTATGTCTTCATAAGTCTGTTTTAGATATATAACTTCTGTGACCCACCTAGCGTCATCTCGCAGCGAATCTCTGAAGCTCCTCAATTCTTCCTGGTGCTAGAGGACTTACTTATCCATTTGGCCACCAGATCCTGTTACCATCGCCAGCTATTTTCTCCTTGAGCAAGAGGACTACGTCTACTTCTTTACTCACCATGCTGCGCTAGTATCATCTGTTATCAACTCCTTGAAGACCAGCTCAGCAAGAGAAGATCATTTTTTTGTAACATTGGCAATGTTTATATGTTCTCCTTTTGTCTCCTACCCCCCACACTTTTCCCCTTCCTTGGACCCTCCGTGCTCCGTTGAGCTGGTCTCACTTCTCAGTCGGCAGTTGACTCGGTCAGTTAAAGCTCCTCTCGAGCTAGTCTCCTCAAACCAAGAGGCTCACACTCTTCTACGCCATGTTGGCAAGGTAGTTGTCATCCAGGGAAACTTCGCCTGCAACATGAAATCAAGATAAGTACCATTTGCACCGCCCTCTTAAAATAAACATATTCTTGGCGTGCCTCCTAGCTGCATCACTGGAACCAACTAGAAAAGAAAGGAGTACGCAGTGGAAATGGATGTTAATTTCTGACCTGTGCTGGGCCCGTACTTGCAGGCCAGATGTGCCGAGCGACTCCAGACTCCGTGAAGGTGGTCCCACGACGAGTGGTAGGAATACCCTCCTGGTGCTAGACAGCTAGAATAAGTTAGGCTTAGGTTTGAAGAGAGAGAGAGAGAGAGAGAGAGCGAGCAGCCCGATCGCCAAACACTACTAAATAAGACACATGGGTAAAGAAATGGAAATTTAATGAATTGAAACCGAACACACAAAGAAACCCGGCCAGAATAACACACATTAAAAAGAATACCCTTCACCTAGGGGTCAAATAAAGTCACTTTCAAACGGGGAAGATAAATATAAATAACAATAAATAACTTACGATAGTAAATAACGTTAACAAATTAAATTCATACCTGTGCTCACTTCCGTGAAAACGATGTAAAAAGGGAGGAAGTAAATGACCAAGAGGCAATCGAGCCGGTCGCTGGTCAACAACAATCACTTCTCAGCCTAGAGATGGATGGTTGTCATGATGACCACAAATAACAAGCATAGCAAAGATAAAACAAGAGGCTGTGTGCGTGTCGCAGAGGCTGTGGCGAGCAATGGGGATGCGATCGAGCTGGCAGTCCCCAGAGAAAAGAAAAGCAAAACCAAAGATACTATAAGAAGAAGCAAATGACGTCAGGTGTCCGTGAAATATATCAAGATACATACACGCAGTCAAACACACAAAATGCCAGCCGACGATGCAGAAATAAAACTCAAAGCAACTCGTGCTTGTAGGTAGTCTAGCAAAACATGCTAAACCTATATGGTCCCCAACTTACGTTCCGAGTTCGAGCTGAATACGGTAAGGCCTACTTAAAGTTACCGCCGTGATTCAGTTGCACGAAGCATGGAATGAAGGGAATACATAAGGGCTAAAATATATGGTGTCATGCCTCGTGTTGGGAGAATGGTCGAAACGCCAACGTCCACAAACAACGGGAGACCCATTCGAAGATATGCCCAAATCAAAACAGCTTCAATGCACCTGGCAGCAAGAAAAACATACACTCACAAAATCACTCCCAGATATATTTCACGGCACAAATAAAAGGTTAAACGAAGATTCAAACAAAATAAAACAGGAGACCGCCATTTCGATTGGTTCCACAGCAAATCCAAGCACACGACGAAGATCAAAAAGAAAGGTTAAATTTAGGGAATGAGCATAGTGGACACAAGGTTAGATGTATTACTTACATGAGTAAATGGAAGGCTTCGGCATAATAACAATGTTAAATAAAAAGGAAAACATTACATTTTAAATAATAAGGCGGAGAGCCTCAAGGCACGTCCGGACAGAACGTATCTCACATGGCGTCTGAGTCTACCGGGACGGCCGCCAAAGAAAATAAAGAAATGAGAGATGTTAAACATGGCTCAGGATCCACACCACCCCCCAAAAGAAAAATTATTTATAATAATAAAAGATTTTTCTTTTTACATCACTAAGCACCACCGCTTTGAAATCAATGATGTCCCAAGTGTTCCAAAATACACAACATCCTTATCACACAGGTGCTTTGTCAACAACTATAACAGTACACAAAATATGAGGGGGGAGGGTGATCGATATAACAGTCACTTAAGCAATTGAGCCATATCAGAAACAATATAGTTATAAAATGAAGTAATATATAAAAATAATCAGATCGCTTCGGCGATCGCAATAACAGGACAGAACTCCTTCGGGGTCCCCAAAGGCGCGCGTTCCTTTGACGATCCCTGGGCTTGTCATAATGGTATTACGGTTCGCCTGCGCGTTACAATGACAAGAAAAGTAGATAGAGACACGGACGAAAATCATAAACAAAAGACTTTCGCCCTTTGACGCCGAAGTCTGCCATTCTCCTTATACCCATCATGAAAGTGACGTAATAAAATAACAAAGAAGCGATATAATGTGTCCATTATTTATAGAATATAAATTCTCTACTGGCCGAATTCGCAAAAATACATATTTTTACAATAAATATTAAGTTACACAGAGTATGTAGGCCTATTTCTTCTTGTATTATTTTCTTTCTTGAGCTCGTAAATTTGTACTTGACTCTGCCTCGGTCAAAATTGGTTCAATAATAGGCAGGTCAAGGAGACGCCATATGAATACTAGCTTCCTTGGATAACATAAGCAAATTATGATTGGCTAACCTACGCAGAAAAAGGACAACATTAATCACAGCAAATAAGAAGGTTACACAATAAATGGTTTCAATTGAGATATGTGAGCTCTGGATACGTCGGTGGGATTCTCCTTGGAGATCAATTCAACAGTGACAGGTGTTAAAAATCTAGTGATAGTTTTGGGCGTGCTCCAGCGAAGCATTAGCTTAGCTGACTCCTTATTCTTGGCCGAACTCTGTGGGTGCAGGCGCACTAGCACTTCGTCATTCACCTGAAAACAAACAGGTTGCCTACCCTTGTTATAGCGAGACGCCACGCGATCTCGTGCCCTTTTCAGATGCCGTACAGCAACTTCCCATTTTTCTTTGACTGAGGTACGGCGGGATGGCGCAGCCAGATAATCTATTTTCCACTGAAGCTGAAGTGGATCAACAATACGCCTTCCTAAAAACAATTCTGAAGGGGTAGAATTCGTCGATTCATGAAGAGCAGTGTTAAATCCTAAGGAGAAAAACTGAATATTTGCGTCCCAACGTGACTGATCTGCGTTGTGGAACGCACTCAAGCAAGCCTTCAAGTTACGATGAAACCTTTCAACGTGATTTGGCTGAGGGTGGTAGGGTGCCAAAAAGACATGATCAATTCCCCAAGAAAAACACATTGATCTAAAAGACTTGGACCGGAAAGCGCTCGCGTTATCGGACACTAAAAACTTTGGAGGACCAAAAACACCAAAAATATGATTGGTCAAAAGCCTAACAGTGGTACGTGTCGTGATTTCCCTGACAGGAAATAACCATACAAATTTTGAAAATCCATCAACGACAGTAAGTATAGCTTGATGACCAGAAGATGACCTAACTAGGGGACCAAAATAATCTATAAACAGGCGCTCATTAGGATATGACATCGTGTCAGCGTGGTGAAGTCCAATGCGAGAATTCCTTGCTGGCTTAGAACGTTGACACGTAACACATTTTCGGACGAAAGCAAAAGCATCCGCTTTCAAATGAGGCCAGAAGAATTCCTGAGAGATTTTATGGAAAGTTTTCGTCATACCTAAATATAATCCAAAACAGGATTCATGGAAATACGCCAAGAGCATACTTCGTATATTCTCTGGCACGAAAATCCTACATTTCGAAGATCGAGGAGCGGTATGCACTATAACATCATTGCGCAATGAAAACTCAGATACACCAGGATCTTTACCGAGAATTTTTTCACGCAATGTGACACAAAATGGGTCATCTGCTTGGTACGTACGGATGTCAGTAAAAGACCATGGAATGTGTTGGAGAAGATTCACTGGCTCGGGGATCTCAACAATGGGAGGAGGTTCCTCAAACATGCGTGACAAACAATCCGCTACAACATTTTCACTGCCTCTGACGTGAATGATGTCAAAGCTGAAAGAGGATAGACGAAGAATCCAACGATTTATACGTCCCAATTTTTTGACATGCGAGCGCATCCAGGACAGAGCTTCATTGTCGGTATACACTATGAAATGCCGATGTTCTAGAAAAGATCTGAAACGTTCACAGCCGAATATGACAGCCAGACTTTCTTTCTCGAAAGTGGAATACCGGCGTTCGCAATCATTAAGCATCCGACTGGCAAAAGCGATGGGTGCCAAATTACCATTCACCTGCTGACTAAGCACACAAGAAACTGCGACATCACTCGCATCACAATGTAACATAAAATCTTTCCCAAAATCCGGAGTTCGAAGGACGGGAGCAGAAGAAAGACATTCTTTCAATTTCTCAAAGGCGAGACACTGGTCGGGGCCCCACACGAATCGTACATTCTTCTTCTTCAAATAATTCAGGGGCGCTGAAATGTCCGAAAAGCCTTTAATGAACCTACTGTAAAAGCCTGCCATTCCCAAAAAACGTCGGATTGCTTTCACATTCGTGGGAGTAGGGAACTCTTGGATACATTGCACACGCTCAGGGTTCACTTCTATGCCCACATCCGAAAGAATGTGACCTAAAAATTTGATTTGCTTCGAAGCCAAAGAGATTTTGTCCGGGTTAACAGTGAGTCCGGCTCTGCGAAGACGACATAGGACTTCACGTAAATGGATCAGGTGATCCTCAAAAGACTGACTGTAAATCACGAGGTCATCTAGATAGTTAAACACAGATGAATACTTTAAATCTCCAAATAACTCGTCCAAAACCCTACTCAATACTTGTCCGCCGATAGAAATGCCCATGGGTAACTTATTGAACTCAAAAAGGCCGAACGGAGTGGAGAACGCAGTTACCTTACGGCTCTCGGGATCGAGAGGAATTTGATAATATGCACAATTCAAATCTAGGACGGAATAGTACTTCGCCCCGTGAAAATGCTGAAAAGCGCTCTCCAGAGTTGGAAGGGGAAAGTTGTCGAACACCACCTTAGAATTGAGTCGACGATAATCAACTACTAAACGAAAAGTACCCTCTTTCTTAGGCACCAGGAATGCTGGACTACCATAAGAAGACTTAGAAGGGCTCACAACACCGCGTGCCTTAAGATCATGAATATATTCTCTCATGGCAATGAGTTTGGGTGGAGAGCAAGAAAATGGCGCCGACCTAACTGGAACCTCATCAGTCAAATCAATATGACACTCGTAGCCGATAGCGGAACCCAGTTCCGACGTGAGAACATCTGGAAATTCATTCACCAAATCAGACAAAGCGTCACGTTGACTCGTGAATAAAGTAGGAGGGATTAGAACAGCAGAGATACCAGAAAAATTACAAGGAACACTCGCTTCACAAGTATTAAAATGAAACCGCTCCTTGGATTTAAACAAAAAACTGAAGGAATGATCCGAAAAATCAAGCCTCAAACCTGCTTTGTGCATAAAATCAGAACCTAAGATCATAGGCGTAGATAAGTCATCCACCACATGGAAGTTCCAATCCCAAGAATAACCACATATCTTAATATGACATGTTACAACGCTAGAAACAGAAATAGATGACTTCACCGCAGAATAAAATTTTAAACCCCCATCTTGTGGACAAATCTGAGTAACAGGAAGCTGTTCCGCGATGGAGCGCTGAATAAATGAACGTGAAGCACCAGAATCCAGTAAAGCGGGTATCGACAATTTCTTAACACTTACAGGGACCCAAGGACAGAAGTTTCCAGTCGTGGAAATGTTCATTTCCCGGCGAACTTCATTGCATGGCCACTCCGGCGGGTCTAAACCGGGGACCCATGCTCGTTTCCCTGACGCAAAGCACATCTAGGACAGGCTATGTGCGTCACGTCACGAAGACCACATGTGTGACAAAACACACGAGAGGGCGCACGGCAGGAATTAAAATGATGCCTCAAACGATCACAATTCCAACATTTTATACGGTTATACATGTTCGGGTTTCGATGTAACTGTTGATCCTGAGGAGCGGGATTCGCAGAAGAAGTAGCATTGGGAATACTCCCGACAATATGCGAGTGGGGACGGTTAACTGCCCGGTCCTCCTGACGAGATATTGAAGATGGGTGCGCAGTCCTCTGAATCTGGGATTCCGCGCATGCAGTCTCTGGAAACAAACTGTCAGAGGGGAGGGGTGGGGGTACATATGACTTGCGCAGGCGCCGATTGAACTCGCATTCACGTCCTTGATCAACAATGTCAGCCACACTATACACACTGGACCGGCGTATGAAAGACTTGTACTCAGGTGCTAGATTTCTATACACAATATCAACAGTTTCAATAAGGGGAAGGGGCTGCGACAACCTACTTATTAAAGTCATTAGCCCAGTAACAAAATCGTCTACAGGCTCTTCCAAACCCTGGGTACGGCGATGAATTTCAGCCTTCAAGTCATGTTCAAAATCATAAGTCGTAAACCGCTCCTTTATTGACTTACAGAAATCAACCCACGAGATGAAAGATCTGTTGGTAAGTCGATACCATTTTAAAGCTAAACCACTCAACAATAACGGTAGGCAGACAACAATGTCGTCTGGTTCGAGGTCATAACAATGGCAGAGTTCACTGACCCTGTCTAAGAACTCAAATACAGACGAAACTCCCAGTTCACCAGAAAATGAAATTCCCCACTTGGACACTATATTGGCTACGCCTCCCTTGCGATGGCCTTTCACCTCAGTCAATGGATTAGTGTCTTTCCCACAGACACTTTCAAACGATAGCAGATCATCGTCAGACTGGATGAGCTCCTTCTTCACGTTACAACCTGGGAGAGAATACATGGCTAAACTACAGAAGTACTGCTAGCTACAATTCAAAACAATAACTACAAATGTCTTGCCTCCGTCCTGCGCCTGAAATGAGTACGAAACAAGAAGTAGGGTTGTTTAGTACATTACCAATGCTGGGGTTCGTTGATAGGGTCCAACTCATTGCACTCTCCTTACAGTTTGTTATTTTTATGGTCCACACTCCTTGGAAGTTCACATTGACTCTCAATATTTGTTTGCATAGTATGCAATAGGGAACATGAAACAGAATAAAAACAACATTGAAAAATATGCAGCAAAATATTAAAATCCAATGGATATGGCTAAGCGACCAGGAGACTTAACCTCGCAACTGATACCATCTGCACCGCCCTATTAAAATAAACATATTCTTGGCGTGCCTCCTAGCTGCATCACTGGAACCAACTAGAAAAGAAAGGAGTACGCAGTGGAAATGGATGTTAATTTCTGACCTGTGCTGGGCCCGTACTTGCAGGCCAGATGTGCCGAGCGACTCCAGACTCCGTGAAGGTGGTCCCACGACGAGTGGTAGGAATACCCTCCTGGTGCTAGACAGCTAGAATAAGTTAGGCTTAGGTTTGAAGAGAGAGAGAGAGAGAGAGAGAGCGAGCAGCCCGATCGCCAAACACTACTAAATAAGACACATGGGTAAAGAAATGGAAATTTAATGAATTGAAACCGAACACACAAAGAAACCCGGCCAGAATAACACACATTAAAAAGAATACCCTTCACCTAGGGGTCAAATAAAGTCACTTTCAAACGGGGAAGATAAATATAAATAACAATAAATAACTTACGATAGTAAATAACGTTAACAAATTAAATTCATACCTGTGCTCACTTCCGTGAAAACGATGTAAAAAGGGAGGAAGTAAATGACCAAGAGGCAATCGAGCCGGTCGCTGGTCAACAACAATCACTTCTCAGCCTAGAGATGGATGGTTGTCATGATGACCACAAATAACAAGCATAGCAAAGATAAAACAAGAGGCTGTGTGCGTGTCGCAGAGGCTGTGGCGAGCAATGGGGATGCGATCGAGCTGGCAGTCCCCAGAGAAAAGAAAAGCAAAACCAAAGATACTATAAGAAGAAACAAATGACGTCAGGTGTCCGTGAAATATATCAAGATACATACACGCAGTCAAACACACAAAATGCCAGCCGACGATGCAGAAATAAAACTCAAAGCAACTCGTGCTTGTAGGTAGTCTAGCAAAACATGCTAAACCTATATGGTCCCCAACTTACGTTCCGAGTTCGAGCTGAATACGGTAAGGCCTACTTAAAGTTACCGCCGTGATTCAGTTGCACGAAGCATGGAATGAAGGGAATACATAAGGGCTAAAATATATGGTGTCATGCCTCGTGTTGGGAGAATGGTCGAAACGCCAACGTCCACAAACAACGGGAGACCCATTCGAAGATATGCCCAAATCAAAACAGCTTCAATGCACCTGGCAGCAAGAAAAACATACACTCACAAAATCACTCCCAGATATATTTCACGGCACAAATAAAAGGTTAAACGAAGATTCAAACAAAATAAAACAGGAGACCGCCATTTCGATTGGTTCCACAGCAAATCCAAGCACACGACGAAGATCAAAAAGAAAGGTTAAATTTAGGGAATGAGCATAGTGGACACAAGGTTAGATGTATTACTTACTTGAGTAAATGGAAGGCTTCGGCATAATAACAGTGTTAAATAAAAAGGAAAACATTACATTTTAAATAATAAGGCAGAGAGCCTCAAGGCACGTCCGGACAGAACGTATCTCACATGGCGTCTGAGTCTACCGGGACGGCCGCCAAAGAAAATAAAGAAATGAGAGATGTTAAACATGGCTCACATTTTAAAAGTTTTAACCTCATCTTCATGGTTTTAACTTCCACGTGCTTTTAATGATACTTTTATAGACAGTGTGAAATTATTTATTTTGGGGCAAAAATCATTCTTCGTGGGATTTGCCATGTTGAGCTTTCGCTTGTATAAGCCAACCTTACTAAAAAGAGCTTTTCTTAAGCTATTCAAATGAGAAATCCTCTCACTACGTGGGATATTACCTAATACCCGCTGTCTATAATTCATCAAGCTAGTTCCTCCGTTGGATTTTCTCAACCCCATTTTTCTACCAAGGTCATTCTGGAACCTTCGAGATCTTGTACTCTATCTGCGAGTCTTGCCGTCAGGTATTTTTCAC
This sequence comes from Meconema thalassinum, assembly GCA_946902985.2. NCBI lineage: Eukaryota > Metazoa > Arthropoda > Insecta > Orthoptera > Tettigoniidae > Meconema > Meconema thalassinum. The sequence goes on from OX336390.1 coordinate 656,768,046, forward strand.
TCACCTGTGACAATAATATTTAAAATGAGGAATCTTCCTTACAAATTGTTGCAATAGCTAACTTTCTTCCACCGCTGGAACCACTGGAATGTTTTATGGTACATTTAATTGTAAATCACAACTTTTTCAAGAAATAGACTCTCACCTATATAGTGCAATCAGTTATTTCCATAATTGCAATAACTTTCTTTCTCATAAACTTTAGTGTTTCTATAGTGAACTTTGCATCCAATTTTATAGACTACAGTGATAACCAGTGCTTGCTCCAAGTTTCTACCGCGTCGCGATCGTCCGTTTACATTAAATACGGCCATGAACATTGATCCTATATCTCAATGATCTTTCCTCAACCTTCTACTAACAACCAATATTAATAAAATTGTAACTTTTCTATAAGGTGTCACTCACGAAGTGCCCTTCCAACTTTGCTAGTTTAACATTAATTAAATTCTGCATTATTGCTTGTGTGATACAAGTTTCAAATTCACATTGTTCCTTTCCTATAATCAGGGAAAACAATTCTTTAAACTCTTGAGCGAGTCATGTTCAGGTTTCACGAAATGGAAACTGTCCCATTTGGCTAGTGATTCCTGCTCAAACTTGGGAAGTCTAGAACCTTCCTTTTAACTTTCTTCAGGTTTCACAGTAAGTGACCTGCCCTTATTTGCATAATAACCAACATTAATTCTGTATAAATATAAGAAGTTTTAGGAACTTCTATCTTATTTTTCATGTTTTTATTATTGTTATTTTCGAAGTTGTCACTTTCTCTAGAACATTCTCTCAAGAATTTCTTAAGGTACACTCTTTGTACTCCAATTCACGTTCAAACTTTAATTGTTTCATTGTTTATTTGTTTAAATCTTATAAAGATTTTAGAAACATGTAAGGTTTGAAACCTTGTAAATTGTCAATTGCCTGGAGCAAACGTTTAATGTTGAGAGGTCTGCGACCCCATTTGTTAAAAAGTTCAAATGAACTATGGTTGTCAAAATTATATTACATAATTGTTAATTTCCTCAAACTTCTTTGAATTGTTAAATAAATGAAGCGTTTCCTTTCGCTTTTTCATTTACGAATACAAAGTTTAGGCAAAATCCTGCCTTCCTTGACTCTCCTCACTCAATGACATTAAAATCATTAATAGGGCTTTCACCATTTGTTGCATTTGAGCAAGAACTCTTAATTTTCACCTCACTAAAGTTCTTTTTAGCTTTAATAGCTAATTCTAATTGGCCAGTAAGGCAAGTAAAGCTCGCTAAGCCAGCTACCTGCTTGTGGAGACCCTCTCCGAAAACTTATGGTCAGTTTTCTAAAAGATAAGTGTTTCTTTTTGTCTAAACTTTTAGCCGGCTCCTCGCTGAGTAAAAGCTTAGCCATTTTCCAATGCAACCATTGGTTCATTTACCAAGATTACTCCATAAGGCATAATCTTTTATCATTTTCCTTCTTAGAGACACTTGGTCGCCCTTACAGGAACTCCATAATTTTGGAAATTGAAAATACCAAACCTGAGTTAAATCATTGGCATTCTTCGAATTATTTTGTAAAACCTAATTTCTTTGAGAAGACATACAGTAAATTTGTTACTATCAGTCTTGCCAGACCATCACCCTTCCCTATAGTAGTTTCATACATGCTTGGGAGGAAATACACTAAAGCCTCTCTCTTGCAAATCGCCCAAGTCCCGGCTGCGGTTCCCGTTAGCTTCGACCAAGCTCGTACCTACTTAAGGTATCAAAGAGTTAATTTTCAGTGGCAACTGCATCTAAAGGTATTTAAAGCTAAACTTATTAATTTTGTGGGACTCTCCTCCTATTTTCTATCCTTTTTTTCCAATCCAAAACCTACTTCCTTTTTTTTTTTTTTAATCATCTTCCCTTGGTGGGTGGGTTATTCCTCAGCCAATAAACTACCCACAGTTGAGGAGCAGGTGTGAAAGCCTCAAAATTTCTCCTCTGAACTTGACTCTGGAGGTTGTGTTAGCTAAGGTCTGTTGAATGATTGCCCTGGTTTTATTATCCAATCCAAATTCCTTTCGAATTTGAATAAGATCTATTCTATCAGTCGAATCATAGGCCTTCTTGAAGTCGACAAAGGTTACCACAAATTTCTTGTTCCTTTGCTTCAGATAGAAAAGGATGGATTTCAGATTCATAATTTGTTCGGCACATGAGCGCTCTTTCCTGAACCCTCCTTGGTACTCTCCTAATTGTGGATCAAGTTGTTGTTGTGCCCTAATCTGCAGAGCTTTTGAAATAATTTTGTAAGTTATCAGTAGGAGGGAAATGCCGCGGTAGTTGTTAACGTCCGTTTTGTCACCTTTCTTATGCAAGGGATGAATCAAGGCAGAAGTCCAGTCACGTGGAAGTTTCTCAGTTTCCCAAATCTCCTTGATAATGTCAGTCAATTTATCAATCATCTTTTCACCAGCATACTTCCACAATTCGGCGATTATCGAGTCCTCACCTGGTGCCTTGTTGTTCTTAAGTGACTGGATAATCTGTTTGATTTCTTCTTTCGTTGGAGGGGATGAATCTGGGTGGACTTGTACGTTGTCTTCAAATGAGAAAGTGGAGTTTGGGGTCTCACAATTAAGGAGGGATTCAAAGTATTTCGCTAGAATCTGGCAATTTTCTCTCTCACTGTAAGCAAGTCTCCCATTTGAGTCTTTGAACTGTAGACTCGGAGGATTGTATTTGCTTAGATTGCGTTTGAAGGTTCTGTAGAAGTCCCTTGTGTTGTTCCTCTGAAAGTCTAGCTCAATTTGAGTTAGTTGTCTCTTGTTGTAGGCACGTTTTACATTGCGGATGATTTTTGCAGCGCGTTGTCTCTCGTTCACGAAGTTTTTCCAATTATCTTGGTTCTTTCCCGAGTTCCATTTCTGCCAGGCAAGTTGTCTTTACTTTACCACTGAATCACATGCATTATTCCACCACGCATGTTTCTTTGACTTCGTCAGTGGAACTGTCTCCTGTGCTGTTGTGACCAAGGCCTGTTGTAGTTCATCCCAGTTTTCGGGATTCCAAGATTCTAGTTTTTGAGTAAATTCAGGGCACAATCGTAGTTTTTCTGTATCAAATCGATTGATCTTTTTTAAGACGGCCTTTCTGGTGTTTCTCGGAATCAGCTTAACTTTGATTTTGGATAGATAGTGATCCGAATCTAGATTGGCATTTCTTAGAACCTTCACATTCTGTATTTCTCTCAGAGCTTTACGTGCAATTGCGACGTGATCAATTTGAAATTCACCGAGATTTGGATTCGGAGGTGTCCAAGTCTTCTGTTTTCTCGGAAGGCGTTTGAACGCTGTGGATTTTATAACAAGATTGAAAGCCTTACATAGTTCTACGAGCCTCTCACCATTGCGATTTGTTCTCTGGTGAGCTGGATAGTTTCCGATAATGTTTTGGAACTTTCTTTCCTTACCCAGCTGTGCATTGAAATCTCCAAGAAACATAATCGTGTGTTTGTCTGGAATCTTACAGAGAACATCTTCAAGGTCTTCCCAGAATCTATCCGTTCCTTCCGGGTCTCTCTTATTCACTTGATTGATTGGCGCATGGACATTCACAACAGTATAAACTTTGTTTGTGCTCCGGAAGGAGAGAGTTGAAACTCGACTGCTAGGCGAGTTGAAGCCAATGATCGAATCCAAAATCTTCCTACTGACGATGAATCCTGTGTCAAGGTTGGGAACTGTTTTTATTATACGTTTACCAGTTTTACCTTTAAAAATTCTGTAGCCTTCTGACTCGAAGGCTTGTTCATCTGTGAATCTCGTTTCTTGAATTGCTGCAATCAGGATTTGATGTTGGGATAAGGAATCAGTTAGTTGTTTCAATTTACCAATCTTCCGAAGGGAATTCGTGTTAAAGGTAGCAAAGAAATTCCGGCGTTTGTGTTGGATCTTTCCTGGAGTCTCCGATACATCCATGCATGTCGGCGCAGGCTCCCCAGATTCCGAAGGCCTGCATTCTTCGCTCAAGACGAAGGTGGATTGGTTACCACCTGGGGTAGTAGCTTTTGCTGAACTTTCCTCCATGCTTTGAACAGTTGAAAAACTGTAGTTTGGGGTCAGTGATGTTCCACACCGACCAGGGTACTACCAAGGTTGTGAGCCTTGGAGCCCCCAGCACTGATCGGCTCGCCGACCCAGTTTCCCGCTGGGATTGGTTACCCAACCTTCCACTGAGTAGCTCGGCTTAACAGGGGCACCTCTTGTAGGTTAAGTGCTGGAGTTGGAGTGAAAGAGGCTAGTTGGATTCTCTTGGTGAATCCAATATGTTATGGTTGCAGATGACAGGCAACGACGCATTTCACTCCCATTTGCCCAGAGCCACAAGGACTCCTCCCAGGTTAATTATTATTATTATTATTATTATTATAATTATTACTAATAATAATGACATGTAGCAGTGGATGGGGAGTGGAAAGCAGACATGCTAACAGGGAACGAATGCAACGTTTAAGAACAAGAACAAGAATAAGAATAATTATTTGTTGTCTCCGACGAGGCCTAGGTCAGGTTGATTGAAGGTCGTAAGAACGAAGATATGGTTTTTCAACAATTCTGACAGTGGGGTGTTTATAATTGTCCAGAAGACATATACCGATAATTAACGATGCTGTAGGATACAAGGTGATCATCAAATGACATAAAATCACAAAAAGAAATAAATGGTCAATGTTGAATAAATGAAGGAATATGATAATTATTACAGAAATCGTTCTATCATAATAAAGCTTCAGTCATTCCACTTCCCAACATTTTAGTCTGCTGTGTTTTCATCATTTCAAATATCAACTTATGAAATCATTTCTTGCCCGTGTGTGTAGGTATATGTGCTGTTATCTTGATTGTCATCGGTCTGTCTACTGATCTGTCTGTGTGTGTGTGTGTATGTGTGTCTGTGTGTAGTTCACTCATTATTTTCTATTGGCTAGATCAATTTTAATGAAACTTAGTGAGAAGTTAGGTTTATTTTGTCCACGAGCGTGTCTAACTAATATTTAAGTAGCGTACACCATTCAAATATGGTGGCTTCACAAAATATTTAACCAGCATTCAATACACCGAGAAACTATTACGGCAATTAACTTGAAAATTGTCATTAGCCTACAATACAGGGTTATAATGCAAGTTTATTGATATGCCATTCAAAATCGTGGGAATTATAAAAAAAATATGGTCGTCACGTAAAATGTAAAGTCTTATTGCTATTTCTGGTATCCTAACGGCCATAGTGATACGAAACTTGGCTTGATGAACAAACCAGAGAATCATACAGGAACATTCCACAACCAGATAATTTTACAACCAGATAATTTATTCAGCATTATAAATGATCGTAGGATTTGTGAACAACGCTTCCTTTGTTTGTTTTTCACAGCTCCAATGAGAAAATTGAAATTTGAATATTCACATGGCTGCCAACATTGTTTTGTGATTATCAAGGTTTTGAAACTTACATCATCAAACAGGAGATCGATTTTGAAAATTCGCACGGCCGCCATATTTGATTCATGCTCTTCACTGTTTTGGAAGTCACAGAAATAAATTTGCCTCATATTGTTCTGCGCCATCTTGGTTCAGTGTTTCTCAATGTTTTGAATGCCATACCAACAATCGGATTCCATAATTCTCTATTGTCCGATGTATACATGTGTCACAGTAGGGCTGAGGAAATATCATCAACAGGTGTAATGTGGTACGTAAACTGCCTGTAGGTTGGTATGTCCGAGTAGGGGGAGAGGACTCCTGGGAGAAATTACTGCATGCCTTGTGATGTGTAGCTCATAGAAATCTCGGAGATAAACCTTAGTCTAGTCTTTGAAGGCAGGATTCGAAACAGTCCACTCTGAGTTCCAATCATACTGTAGTTTGTGGTCCCGGGAATTATATTTAGATTCCTATCCAGAGGATTTGATTTGCGCCTCTACCAAGAAATTTTAATCCTATGTGATGTTTGGAATAGGGTACACTAAGTGTTGTGAGGCAAAACTGAGAAAAGATGGATTCCATTCCCTCTTTAGTTGCCCAAGAAGTGGTTTCCTAAGGGTTTTCCCCATTTTAATAAAGCGAATGCTGGGATAGTTTCTAACCTAATGCCATGGTCGCTTCCTCCTCTTTCTTAGCCCCACTTACTAATACACAATCTAGTACAACTAGCGCAATTGGACAAAATGGTTATCAGGCAGATTCTATACACACCCAAGTGCTTGGAGCTACATGAGATATCGCAAAGTCTCATAATGAATCAAGAGCCAACATTCAATATCTACATTACTGCGTCTTATACCCCAGAGAGTGTATTTCTAACCACTCACTATTCTCATTTTTATGGGATCGGGGAAAAGGTGAGTTATTTTTATACGATGGGTGATATTTACGGATGGATTCATTTCCTGTTCCCAATCTTATCATATGATCAATGCGAGACGAAATTAATTAAGATGAATAAAATTAGGAATGGAAGGAAGAGAATATGGCCGTGGCCTAATAGTCTAATAGAATGTACCATCCCGATATTTGTCTGAGGATGAAAATGGGAAAAACAGGATATTTCAAAGACGGCCAACTATGGAATACCAACACACTCACCTTCAGAGCCAGGAGATTAAAGCAATCTCTTAATCTCGTGAGCATAATCCATGCGACCTCATTTTTATGAGGAATCCCAACTATTGGAAGTGACTTTTCAGCAGGAAACTCTCACATTCAGTAACCAGGAATTGAACACGGTTCACCTCAGTATAAGGCAAGCAGCTTGACCGTAGTGCCTTCACGCCCCATCAGGAAATATCCTGGTTTCTTAGATTTGTGCCTTAGCACACGTAGCTACAATCTGTAAGAAGTAACCTCCTAATAAACGCGAGTAATTAAATCTTCAGAAACTTTGACACATGGAGAGAGTGCCAAACAACTCATCAGTAACGGTTTGGTAGGTAATATATATTTCAGATCTTTATTTTGATTAAGAAGAAAAATGACTAGTATTTATTTTAATGTGTGATTGTTGCTTAGTACAACTTATTACATGCCAATTTCAAAAGCAAACAAATCACCTCGCGGTGTAGTAGGTAGCATGCCTGGGTATCACCTATAGGTCCGGGTCCGTTTACCAGCTCTATCAAGAAATTTTATTCTGGTCTGAGAGATAGACCGGGGTACACTCAGCCTCGTGAGGCAAAATTGAGAAAAGTCGGGTTTTATTTCCACCTGAACCATCCTGGAAGTGGTTCTCCATCGTTTCCCCACTTCTACTACAGGCAAATGCTGAGATGGATTCCAACTTAAGGCCACGGCCGCCTCCTTTCCAGTCCTCATCTGAATTACAAATACACACAATAGCCAACACAACACCACAGATTATTAGACAACATTTGTACACACACCCAAGTAGATGGGGTTAAATAACCACGATGTCCTAGCCCTTCAAATGAGAAATGCAACAAAAGCAAACGGAAAGAGAAAGAAACTGGAAAGTAATGCACTTCGAGTTAAGCAAGAGAAACTGAAAACTGACATAATAATAATCACTATTACATGAGGTGTAAGCCTCCGTGGCTTAGGCGACAGCACGCCGGTCTCTTACCGCTGGGTCCGTGGTTCAAATCCCGGTCACTCCATGTGAGATCTGTGCTGGACAAAACGGAGGCAGACAGGTTTTTCTCCGGGTAGTCCGGTTTTCCCTGTCAAAATTTCATTCCAGCAACACTCTCCACTATCATTTCATTTCATCAGTCATTCATTTAATCATTGCCCCAGAGAAGTGCGTCAGGCCTCGACAGCCGGCACAGTTCATATCCTCGCCGCTAGATTGGGGGCTTCATTCATTCCATTCCTAACCCGGTCGGAGACTGGAAGCAGGCTGTGGATTTTCATTACATGAGGTATTATTCCAACCAAGAAAATTGAAGTGTGGCAAAGCATATAGCAATAAACTTTTCAAACATACAGATATAGTCTACGATTCAATTTAACCGATAGAGACTATGGCACAGCTATCATAAATTAGTACACGAGATTTTATTTCAACAATTGAGGCGTAGCAGGGCATATAACGGGATCTCTTTTTGAATACTTCAAACACAGTAATTCATCATGACTTCCAAAAATATATATTTACTTCAATAAGCTGGATAATAGAAATATCAGAACCTGCAATAATTGTAAATCCAACTTTTCTGGCCCTTATTGACAGATATTCGTCCTTTTGTCTTTTCCTCCCTGTTTCATTTATGTTGATCCAAATACCCTAGCAATCTCCCGTTCAGATTTACACTGGGGCTATCAAACGAGGCTTATCCCTCCATCTAGAGGACATTACTATAAGTAGGATAATGGAATTTCAGTATTCTGCTCAAATGGGAGTAAACATAGCCTCCTAACCTGCTTGTTATCGCACATGCCGGGTCGACAGCCTCCAGTTACTTTATAACGAGCGTGTCAGAATGGCGCTCAGAGACACAAGTTCCTTGCTGAAGAGCTCATGCATTTTATCTATGAAATATATAAATCATCTGAGGCCAATAATTTCAAATGATAATCTTGAGTATCAGAAGAGGATACCGGTCTATACTTATTTAATCGATTGTTTCACCAACACCAATTCTTTTGAAGCCATTATCTCAGTGTTGTCTATCGGTCAACATGACAACACTGAAATAATGACTTCAAAACTTGACATTTCAAATGCCAGACAGGCAATCCGCGAAGCCAAAAGATTCAAATCGCTGGGAATAAAAACCATGAATTTAGACAAAACAATTTGTTTCAACAAAAAGTGCCTCGACATATTATATACATTGTACCCCGCACTGCCATTGGACAAATTCGTGTTGACCGACTGAAGAGTTACACATAACAGGTTAAATATTTTAGGGTATGTGAGTTACTGGTGTCATCGTGATTACTGATGCAAGGACTACAGTTTGAGGATGAAGAAACAATTTTGCCATGGGTCTCAGACTCTCACATGATTCAATGTTTCTGTTAAGAAAATCACTGGATTTGCTATTGTGTCCTCTTGAATCACTGACGATTGGGCAATTTTCTGTGTAACAGGAACTAATCTCTCTTCAGGTAATATGTTGAACGTGAAGCTGTGATTAGTACCTAACTTATTACGTTAAGGCTTAAGAACAAGGTGAAAACATGATTGTTAGTGCTTATAACAATTTATTGGCCTATATTAAGCTACGATCGCGGAAAATATTAATATACTAGCGGAAGTACCCAGTCTTCGAACGGTGTTCGGTGTTAACACTAGATATTATCAATTGAGCTACTGTTGCAATAGTTAGCGGTTTGTCATTCTTCCATAAGTCTATCAGAACGAAGTTAGTTTTCTGGGAATATCACACACACTGTTAATTTAAGGGCCATAAAATGTGGTTTTCGGAGACTCTTTATAGACTCGCGAATTTTGTGTCTCACATTGAGACATGCTTTGGTCGTCCTTCTAGGATAATTTTTATATTTCGCCTATTTTAGCATGTATTTTGAGAAGTTTTTCCCTATATCCACCCTTCTACTCTATGAAAAGTACGGTGAAGTGTTTTATAAATGTTTGGTGTATTGACTCATGTTTACCGTACCTAATTTTACGATGCACCTAGCATCCGAACACGAGTTATAGGTGTACATAAAGATACACAGAAAGACAGACATACAATTCTATTGTCTACAACATATCACCCAGATACCCAAATATGGGTATATCTACCACACAGTATCAACATAATCATCCTTACGATGAACCCTTATGTCGAAAAAAAAAAGAAAAAAATGATTAGTTAAAATGTGCTCTCAAACTCAATTCACCTAACGTCTACTTCCTGACGTGAAATAGAATTGATAGCCTTGTAGACGAAACGCAATACACGTCACATACAAACTGACCCTCTACCTTGTGTTAGGTCCCCATACACAGGAAGACCTCTTTCATAAATTATAAATACTTGTGGTGTATGAAAATTCAGGTTCTTTAGCCTCAAATGGCCCAAATTCCTAAAAGTCGCAAAAAAAAAAGCTTATTCAATTCAGGAATTTTTGATGATAATGTTGCTGATTGGAGATATAATAGACCTTCTGTACTATATGTCGCACGCGAAAATTGCATGAAAAAAATCTAGGTTGCCCCTTGACCCCCTTAATTGCATTGATGAATTATACAGTCTACGTTGGTTCCGTGATAACCTTATAGCCATTTGCAAACTTTCACAGAAATGTAATAAATGGAGTGGCATTGCTTCTTACAGAAATAGATGGAAAGTTGGATGTCACCCCTTGAGATAATGTTGTCATGGTTACCGATTTACATTAATTCATTGGTTTGTTAAATTAAATTAGTTTTCTGGGAATATATCAGAAACTGTTGGTTTTAGAGCCTTATAATGTAGTTTTAGAAGACACTTTAGGGCCCCCGAGATTTGTTTCTGGCACAGAGGGGCTTTGTCTCGTCGTTGTACGCCATAATATAATCCTAATAATAATAATATAATATAGGGATAGGAATATAATAGACCTGCCGTACCACACCCGCAGGTGTAAATCGCGTGAACAAATTCTAGAGTATCCCTGACCCCCTTAAGCGCATAATACGTATTGATTTATTTTACAGCTTAATATGGTTCCGTGATAACCTTCTAGCCGTTTGCAAACTTTCACACTAATGTTATTAATGGAACTGTCAGAAATGTCTACCGTCAGAAGATAAATAAATGGGTGGTACAGCCAGAGAATGAAGTCCCCAGAAGATCGGGGACTAAGTGGTCAGAAGAAAGGAAACAAGCGCACAGTGAAACAAGAAGTTCCGTGAAGAACTATACAGCCTACTTTTCATGCCAATGATTATTCTACAGAATATGAACCTATCTAGAATAATGACGAAATTAAGTTAGTAATATCGAAATATCTAATTAGTTCAAAATATACCTGGTATGATGTAGCCTAATAGAGCACTACAGTTGGCAGCCCTGGTGACTGAATATATTCTTTGTTCCATCTCTTTAGGTATAGAATTCAAAATTTGGTTGAAGTCCAATGTACGTTACATGCAGTTAGACACTGGATCTATCAGCACGCGTAAAAGCATGTTGCCAACATTACCATACGTGTGCTGGTCAGAAATAATCTGAAATATTATGATATCTTGTTGTGCCAATTTTGGATAAAATCCATTTGTTAGTATAGAAGTTACATGTATTTTAAAATTGGATATATCAGCTGGCATAGAATCATGTTGGCAGCACTGCCTTGTATTAATTACTCCAAATTAATCTAGAATGTCAGGTGCTATACGTGTGCAAAGTACAGAGCTGTTGGTTTGCATACTTTCTGATATATTGATATTAGGGTAAAACATATAGACAGCATTTATTAACAGTTGGCAGCCCTGATTGCTCTTAACAATACTTATAGTCATATCTGTTATGGTACACATAGCACATACGAAATTTGGTTGAAATCCAACTGGTAGTACAGAAGTTACATGTATTTAAGAATTGGTACTATCAGCAGGCTTATAATCATGTTGGTAGAACTGACGTATATAAGTTACTCCAAAGTAATCTAAAATGTCAGAATATGCGTGTGCATAGTTTAAAGCTGTTGGCTTGCATACTTTCTGATATATTGGTATTTGGATTAAAAAAATAGAGAGAGCAATTATTAACAGTTGGCAGCCCTGGTGGCTCGTAAGAATACGCCTAATCATATCCGTTTATGTACAGATATTACATACAAAATTTGGTTGAAATCCAATTGATAGTGTAGAAGTTATATGAATTTAAACATTGGACCTATCAGGAGGCTTAAAATTATTTTGGCAACACTGTCATGGTTGGCCTCCTGGAAATTAAACTGAAATGGTATTATCTACATGTGTGCCAATTTTGGAATAGCTCCCATGTATACCTTGCTAGATATCCAACATGGAGCTCAATTTTCTAGTGCGTTTTTTCAGCAGTTGGTAGCACTGACATAATTTTTAAATATGGACGTGAGATATTCCGGAGCACATCTTTACTCATACTAAATTTGGTTTTGATTGCTGCAGCCGTTTAGGAGTTGATAGGGGGGGGGACACACACACAGCCAGACAGACAGAAGGACAGACAGACAGACAGAAGGACAGACAGACAGACATTTGCCCGATCTCATAAGACTACTTTTTCCTCATTTTTGCAAAATGTGAAAAGTAGGCTAAAAATGAAAGCAATATGGTCTGTTAGAAAGGCGAATCATAAATGTAATGCGTGATCCAATAGGGTCCATACGCACATAATAATAATAATAGAACTGCCGTCTTACAGCAATAGATGGACCTCTGAGAATCTGTTGCCATGGTTACCGGCTTGCATTCGTTCATTAGTTTGAAAATGAAATTAGTTTTCTGGGAATATCTCAAACAACGGTTGGTTTTATGGCCTAAAAATTTGGTTTTCGGGGACCCTTTAGGGCCCCCAAGTTTTGTCTCTCACATTGAGGGCCTGAAAATGAGCTTTGTCTCGTCCTTCTACTCCTATTTGAGCATGTAATTTAAGGCGGTAGGCCCCTTTTTATGAGAGGTACTGAGAAGAGTAACATCAATGATTAGTATCGTGCCTATGATGGATGAGTGTACCGAATTGTACGTTGATACACCCAGCCATTCTCGAGTTATAAGGGAACAAAGTTGCCCACAGACAATCAAACAAACAGACAGACAGACCAAAACATTATTTTCGCGCGCATCTATCATAAAACAGTCTGAAACGTGTAAATAACTCAAATTTCCGTAGAAATTCAGAAAGAAACAGACAAATTTTCTTTTTTTTTATACATGTAGAGATGTTGACCGTGTTTTATTGCACAAATTTAGGTTTTACTCGCTAACCGTTGGAGATACACGAAAAGTGATAAGAACCTTTTGGATAGAAAATTAAATGCTAAAGCTCGTGTATACCATCAAAAGTTTGCTTTTTCTTAGCGTTCTCTTTTTATTTGAAATGGAAGTATGAAATTTTGAAACCAAAGGGTGTAGTGACGTCACAAACGTAGGTTTTACTCGCTAACCGTTGGAGATACACGAAAAGTGATAAGAACCCTTCGGATAGGAAATTAAATTTCCTAGCTCGTACGTGCCATAAAAAGTTTGCTACTTCTTAGCGTCCTCTTTTTATTTGATACGAATATATGGAATTTTTAAATCAAAGGGTGTAGTGACGTCACTAAAAAGGTCGCCATTTCTTAATAGTGCAAAATATCGAAATTAAAAGTATCCTATATGTAAACCTGGTATTTCAGCTACATCCATGCAAAATTTCAATTAAATCGTACCAGTGGTTCTTGCTTTATTGAGTAACACACAGACAGACAGACACACACACCATCTCATTTTTATATATTAGTATGATTAATTCTTCTTCTTTCCTCGATTTTGGCCATCTTTGGACCGCGTAAAATAACCCATTGCATTCATTGTCTCTTCTTATCCTTTCTTGCATTCCAGTAGTTCTTCATTACTTCACTTTGTCTCCTTCTTCTCTCTTACGTCCAGATGTTAACCCACGTCTTCTTTTCCTTCTCCTGGAAACCCTTGAAATTTCTTATTTCTGAAAAGTGGTCTGTCCTGAATAATATCCATTGTTACTTCCATCTCTTCCATATCCTTTTTTATACGTTGTACCCATTGATTACTATTCTTGCTTTTGTATACATGACCGAAAATTAGTTTTGTGAGTCTGGTGTTATTCATCCTCATTACGTGTCCAAATAAATTAACCTTATCCTGATCGCATCGTGGATTTTATCAATTAATTATTAATTGTTAAATTAAATTAATTTTTGGTGTTTGTCTCAGTCCACCTTCATCACAATTAATTATTTTTCAGAAAGTGGAAATTGAACTTATTAACTTCAATGTGATGCTTCATATACTTGATTTAGAACAAAATCAAATGGAAGAATACCAAACTTGTGCAATAAATATTACACTCTCTTTCTAAAAAATTTGCTCTCACTTTTGAGTTGGTTGAACAAAGAGCTTATGGATTATTCACCCGGGTGGACAATTTTTAGCCATATCATAGAATATTACACATGTATATTCTAATTGCCCTGAGCCGTCCTGGAAGGTGTTTTCCAAGGTTTACCACTTTTATTCCAGGGAAATGTTGAGTTGACAGCTTACATAAGCTGACGGCTACATTCTAGTGATTCTCTGCTCCAATTACAAACACACACAATGACACAGATTGTCAGACAGATTTCACATACACCCAAATACACGGGACAAAAAATACTACGATGCTGAAAGCCCCAAAATAAATGAACAAAAACAGCGGCATTAGAACATTATGCCACAAGGAGAATAATACCCCGAGGTAGGGGAGGTCCAACCAGGGGCAAACACATAGCTCCCTCCCTCGTTCTGTGGGAGCACTAATTACACTCCGAGCCGATATAACTGATTGTTAACCCCCTGACCACACAATTCTATTTGCACTCCACTCTGTTGATATTATCACCATATTCTACCGAATCCCATTCCTTTTCCTACGCAGAGGTCGAATTGGGCCAGCATAAACAGATTTTACCACCACTACGTTAAGATGTCAAAAGGCATATTCCAACAATAATTAATGGCACGGCTTCGGTGACGTAGGCGGCTACGCCCAAGATCACGGGTTCAAACCCGGCCGAAGTCGTCGGATTTTTAAGAGCATCAAAATCCTTCAGTATGTCTTCCTTTGGAGGGGAAATAAAGCTGGCGGGCCCATGTCATAAATAGGTGGCATGTAAAAGAATAATAATAATGTTATTGGTTTTAAAGTTCTTTCTAACTACTGCGGGTTTTAGAGACGCCAGGGTGCCGGAATTTCGCCCGAGGGGGATGTTTAACGTGCATAAAGTGGCTTCGGTGGCGTAGTTGGTAGCATGCCGAACTGCTGTGCCAAGATAGCGGGTTCAAACCCGACCGAAGTCGTCGGATTTTTTAGGAGCGTTAAAATCCTTCAGTAAGCCTTCCTTCAGAGGGGAAGTAAAGCCGGTGGTCCCATGTCATAGATTTATGGCATGTAAAAGATCCTTCCACAGACTAAACTTGTGTGGAGCTAAATTTCTAGGTTAGATTTCGTTGTAACATTCTATTAATGTTCCAACGTTCACCACTAGGTATCATTGAGATCTGGTAGTGAAAGTTGGTAGGCCTACTACCGGTACTTGAAATTGAACGGAACTTGTACCTCACCCTAGTGGTTTCCGTTTGAAGTAGCTACAGCCTCTGGCGAGCCGAACATGTCCTCGGACACTCCCGGCACTAAAAGCCATACGATAAATAAATAAATAAATAAATAAATAAATAAATAAATAACGTGCCAATAAATGCAATGACACGACTCCATCGCATTTGCGCACCCTCTAATGCCAGCTGAATGCGCCAGGATACAATCCTGCCATCTTGGGCACAACAAGCGAGAAGGTTACCACTGAGCCACGCAGCCAGCCGCATGCAAAAGAACCTACCACTCCAATTGCTAGTGTGTAGCCAAACTGTGTAGGATAGTTGGTTAGAAACGCTCCATAAAGATCCAACGTTCACCGCTGGGTGTCAGTGACAGTGGCGTCTGTTAGCCAAGTTGGAACTACTTGAAATTGAACATTTTGGGGAGCCTACGTGCGTTCACTTGGAATGCCGTGCTGTGGCCATTGGCTGCAATTCAAATATAATTAATAATTAATTATGATATACGTCAATGACGAGACTGTACATAATATTCTCTGCATTAGCATTAGAACGTTTTCGTGAGGTTGTACGTAAAGCAAAGCGCATGCATTCAGTCTTGATCTGCTGCTTAAATTGCTAGATACCGCATAGCCGATGTATTGATATGAATTGTACCATACACCATGTCATTTGTCCGTATTGACATATATATATATATATAGGCTATTTCTTTTCACCATAAATAGGTAAAATAAACATAATCCACCGTTAAGTCAATAATACGTTGAAACTATTGATATATAATACTAGTTTCGGTTAGCTACTAACCTTCCTCAGCTATGATTAAAAATATATTAAACTAAATCTAAGCATTAACATTCTATGAACAAAAATAAGCATTAAAATTAAAATATTCACTATACATTTTCTTCAGTAATTGTTGAATAACCTTCCAAAATGTTAAAAATTCTGCTTAAAATAATGTTAATTCATAAACAAAATGCTGTCTAACTTGATACTGAGGTATTTAAAGAATTGTTATGAATATGGTAAAAATATAATGGATGTTTGTTTAAAATATCAGATCTGTTACATTTGAAGTATTAATGAACATTTTTAAACATTTAAAAATATTGCTTATAAAACATTTTGTAGTTAAAAATAATAAAAAATATGCTTCTATAAATTATTCTTCATGTGTTATTGACATCCAATTCAAAATCTCCTTTTGAAATATAATAAATTGAGAAATGTTGCTAATGTAATAGGCAACGGTAGTGAAACGTCACTTGTGTTTTCAAATGTGTTACTATCATCCAATTCAAATGGTCGGTTTAGACCTGGTTATCTGTACATATAAGCCTTCTTTTAAATAAAAATCAAATTGAAAGATGTGGCTATGAAGGTAGAAACTATAATGAATCGTCCCTGTGTTTTCAAAAATTTGTTTTGCACATGTATTTATGTCTTTCTTTTTTTCTTTTTATCCTTCAATGCAGGCGAAACCTTTTTGAAAACACAGGGGACGTTTTAGTAGGCCTACGTTTCCTACTCCATTAGTGGCATTTCTAAATTCATTCTATTTCAAAAGGAGACTTAATATTTTAAAATTATCATAATCAACTGACCACATGAATAGGATCTCCTGATCACATGAAGAATAATTTATGGAAGCAGATTTCTTGTTATCTTTTAACTCCACTATTTTTATACGCAATAATTTTTTATGTTTTAATATTTTAATTAATACTTCAAATGTAACAGATCTGATTTCTAAACAAAGTTACGTTACATTTTTACCATAGTCATAACAATTCATCAAATCAGTAGTTATCAAGCTAGAAAGCAATGTTATTAAGATTTTACATTTTTTTAGCTTAATTCTTAATATTTTGGAAGGTTCATCAATTACTGAAAAAGTTTTTTAGTGAATATTCATTGTTCATATAATGATAATGTTTAGATTAGTGATGCTCTTAGTATATTTTTTTAGTTTTAATTACAACACAGGGAGGTTACAAGCTAACTGAAACTAGTATATAAATATCATTAGTTTCAATATATTATTGACATAAAGGAGGATTATATTATTTTAGCTATTCGTAGGAAAAAAAGATAATTCCGAGTTCGATAAAATAGTGAGAATTTATTTTGAATGGCACAACGAATTTACTTATTCCAGTTTTATAGAAATTTGAGAAGTCATTTTTCTGTGTTGTCTACGTAATGTAGTAAAATAGTTTAATAACCGACTGTCAATATGATAATATAATAATATCGTATGACCTCGGCGCAAGCTTTGTTATTTGACACCCAGAGGGTAGCTTGCATGTCGAATTTCGTTGTTCCTTGAAGCACTATGAAAGTCGAGGAGGTTATATATCTAAGCTCCTCGAACACTATAGCGCTTTCTAGTAGAGAAATTAGGAACTTTGTGTTGGCGGAAACTCCCGAAATTAATTAAGCCATTATGAACACGGCGTACTGAATTCAAATGGGTTCTTTGACATGCCAACATCGTATGACATGTATGTCGTATTTTTGCCGCCTTTCAAAAATCACTTACCACGGTCAGGAGCGAACCGGCAAGCGTGAGGTAAGTAGACCGATACGTTAAGCTCTCACCCACCGTGGCAAGCAATATGATAATGTGTCCAATTAAATGGGTTGAGGAATAACACTGACGTATTCACGTCCACTAACCCGAATTTATTTTAGAGGAATTATAAACTTTTTATTCACTTCTCGAAAATTTGTTCATCGCACTGGTTCATCAACGTGAAGAAGAGACATTAGTTATTATAAATTAGGTTTATCATCATCCGAAATATACAGTATGTACTCTTTAAAATTAGAGCAGATGACGTCGATATTCCGCCTCTTATAACAACAAGCATTCGACCTCCAAGAGAGTGGTTGTACAATTTACAGATACTAAGGAAGCATCCGGTAGTCATTCTTGTAGTAATTTACTAGTCTCTTTATGTTGATTTTGTTCTAAGGCATGAAACATTGAGATTATCTGCCAGAGGATTTTAGTAAATTTCGGATGATGGGCATGTTAATGAACATTTCTTTCATTAGCCTTTTGCAGGCTGTGCCGTTGAGCAGTTCTTATAGGGAGCTTGTGTTCGAAGTTCTAGTACAAGCAAGCTGTTTGCTAGCTTGTTGTTGAAACAGGCAAGGCATACTGCCTGATTCCCGACAGCGATAAGGGTTGAAAGGAATGAAGGAAGCATAGTAGATGGAAGTTTGATGCCTTTCAGTTGGTCAACATGATTGTACCTAAATGAGATGGGTTGTAGAAAATAACGCATATCTCATTTGGGTACAATCGTTTTGGCCGACTGAAGAGCATCCAAGTTTCGTTTACTAAGGCTGAAAGTGGCTTCAAACACCATAATGAAGCATATAGTTTTACGTGATCGTTAATCTCAAGAATATGAGCCATGGGACCTCTATTTTTACGTAAAATTTGAACCTCAAGACGTGATTTGACACTTCGAAAATCTCACAAACATTGGTCGGGAGTTGGAAGGGGAGATGAGACAGTTCATGTATATCCTAGATACCCCACGCTGGACAAAAATAACAGTATGATAGGTTGGGGCAGATGATCGTCATAGGTGTACCATTGTCAAGTGAGATTTGACGTATCCCTCAACAGATCAGTGGTCAGTTCATCAGTTTACACAGGGGTTGAGGGTTTGAGTTCTCCGTGGGTCAGAAATGTCATTTCCCTAATTTCTTTCTACGGTTCTCGCATTATTTGTGCATTATATGGCCTTCATTTTGGTATGTTGTCTAAGGCGGCTAAATATTAGAAAATTTCGTTACGATTTTGAAATTCTTGCCTTATTTTACCACAATGTAGACTACGGTACCTGCATAACATAGTTATTTAGTCCATCACAAGGAACAGGTATTCAACTAAAGGGGGGAATTTGTGTTCAAAAGAAATAGTGGAATATAAAGAAAAGAAACCTTAGTTCTTCACGGAACTATTCGGCGAAGGCAAATTTTATTTCCCTAAAATCAAAATTATTTGGCAGGGCCACCAATCAAACCCCATATTCTTGAAACTGGAGGCAGAGTTTGTAGTCTTTGACCAGAATTGGGTATTTAGACATTGCAAGGGAGGGACAGACATACATTCATAAATGTACATTATGTTCACGCATCGCCCAGTAAATTATGCCTACTCTCTTATAGCCTATTTCAAAAATTCTGCAAGACAGCTAAGAATAAATAACTGAAGAAACAAATAATCAAGAGAAGAGAGGCATGGCAATGCACCTTCAAAACATGCCGTCTTGACAACAGCCCTTCCTGAAAGACTTCACAGGCGGGGATTAACGAAGAATTCTTAAATTAGTTCCTATTGTATATTCCTTGCGGTGGAGGTATAAAGAATGTTAGGTAAAAGCAGGGAAGAGAGATCAAAGCTTATACATTTCTAAGATCTCGTACTTGATTCTTTAGAGTAGATTGTACTTAACTTTCTCCCACCATTAATGAAGCCAGGAATGCTTTCATGAAATTAGTTCTCGGAATTACCAGGGTAACGAAGGTTCTATTGTCACGTTGACTGCGTTACATGTTCAGCACTTTACCATAATTATGTTCATGCTGAGAATTAGTCTATTGCTATTGTTCATTCTTTTGGAGACTTTGCGACATCATGGTCATGTAGCCCCGTGAACCTGGGTGTGTATAATAACCTGGCATCGTGATGCAGCGAATTAAGATGAGAAATATCCACAATTCGTAATTATATTCATATTATCAACAACTATCTATATTCTTTGGTCGTAGATTCCACCCCGTGGCATAGTCGTGCACGTTAAATCGCTCACCACGACCGCGATGAGAAGCTGCAGCAAGTCCGGAGATCGGAACTTCAAAATCCCAGCACTGACGGTGGTTATTCGGACTGTGGTTTTCTCTTGACTTTTTCCATTCTATTTCTAGGCAAATGCCGGGATAGTACATTATTTCAAAACCCGGGGCACGTACTCCATTCCCGATTCTTGGCTGATGGTGTTGTTAGCGCTCTCATTTACTTGAAGAGTGCTTTCGAAACTTGATGGTCGTGAAGATCATACCAAATCAACTAATAAAGACTAATAAATGGTTTCTCGTTGTTGTTTGAGTCTTCAGTCTTTTGACTGGTTTGATGCAGCTTTTCATGCCGCCTTGTCCTGAGCTAATCGTTTCATCTCTACATAGCTACCACACCCTACATCCGAGGCAATCTGTTTAACATATTCTAACCTTGGTCTACCCCTACAGTTCTTGTCCTCGACCCTTCCATAACTAAGCTTGCTATTCCTGGATGTCTTAGTATGAATCCTACCAGCCTATCTCTTCTCTTCATTAGCAGTCTCCAGAAACATCTCTCCTCTCCCACTCGTCTTTATATCTCTTCATTTGTAACCCTATCAACCTATCTGATCTTCATCATTCTCCTGTAACACCACATTCCAAACGCTTCAATTCTCCTTTTTTCTGTTGCACCAAAAATCCAAGTTCCACTTCCATAGAGCGCCACGCTCCAGACAAAGGCTTTCAAAACTGACTTCAATGTCAAAGAAAGCTTGATGTAGTGTATTCTTTTCTCAAGATGTGTTCCCATCACCTTGCGTACAGCAAATATTGCATTCATAAAATGGACACAGTATGTTTCCTAAATTTAGATTTCTAAATGCAAATCAACGACACGCGTCACTTTCCAGATATTGTGACAGAATAGCGACAGAAGCTGTGACAGAACGGATACTAAATCGCTTTAATAACCCGCTAAGTTCATTAAACAATTTCCAAGTCAGAACACCAACCTGACCATTTACTAACTACAACAGATCATCACATTAAATAATTGAACTTGAAGGTCAATATCCACTTACAATATCATAACCAAAATCACATAAAACCTACATATCCTGTGCAAGTTAACAATAACGTCTGTTACTAAACTTGTATGTATTGTAAATATCTTCACCCACATATTCGTAGACGTAGATTTAATGGCCTGAGTGCAAAAGACCTGCTGATGATCGTTTGACGATCGAAACTGGTCATCCAAGTGTATTAATTAATTTCATGTATTTTCATTAGAATGTGGTTCAATATTGTTGACTGACTGGAATGCATTTAAATTTCATTTACCAGGTATATTGATTATTACTGACTAAGCAACTGGATGGCTTAGACGTTGCTGACACCGTTGGCTACGAGCAGACACACGTCCCTCCTTACAGACTTCCTGGTAGATCAGGTTACGGATTTAGTCCCCTCTTCAAGAGGGCTTGATCCCAAAGTGGCCACCAAGGATTGTTGTAAGTATTCACATGAACTAGTGTCAGTCTCTCCTTTGCTCGTCATATTTCCATAGGGAGGGGCACGATGTGTAGACAAATTCGATTCCCGTTAAATGTATATGATTTTTTCAAGGAAAGATGTCACGTCCATTGGTTCCAATTCCCAATGAAATGGACGTTTTGTGGCTGATGATCGCCATTTGAACAATCACGTAAAATTATAATTTTCCTTCCTTCCTTCCTTCCTTCCTTCCTTCCTTCCCTCCTTCCCCCCTTCCTTCCTTCCCTCCTTCCTTCATTCCTTCCCTCCTTCCTACCCCAATTCTTCCTTCCCTCCTGCCTTCCTTCCCTCTTTCCTTCTTCCCTCCTTCCTTCCCTCCTTCCTTCGTTCCTTCCTTTCTCCCTTCCCACCTTCCTTCCCTCCTTCCTTCCTTCCCTCCTTCCTTCCTTCCCTCCTTCCTTAATTTCCTCCTTCCTTCCCTCCTTCCCCCCTTCCTTCCATCCCTCCTTCCCTCCTTCCTTCCTTCTTTCCTTCCCTCCTTCCTTCCTTCTTTCCTTTCCTCCTACCTTCTTTCCTTCCTTTCCTCCTTCCTTCCCTCCTTCCTTACTTTCCTCCTTGCTTCCCTCCTCCCCTCCTTCCTTCCTTCTTTCCTTCCCTCCTTCCTTGTTTCCTTTCCTCCTACCTTCTTTCCTTCCCTCCTTCCTTACTTTCCTCCTTGCTTCCCTCCTTCCTTCCCTCCTTCCCTCCTTCCTTCCTTCCCCCCTCCCTTCCATCCTTCCCTCCTTCCCTCCTTCCTTCCATCCTTCCCTCTTTCCTTCCTTCCTTCCTTCCCTCTTTCCTTCCTTCCCTCCTTCCTTCCCTCCTTCCTTCCTTCGTTCCTTCCTTCCTTCCTCCCTTCCCTCCTTTCTTCCCTCCTTCCTTCCATCCCTCTTTCCTCCCTTCCCTCCTTCCTTCCTTCGCTCCTTCCTTCCTTCCCTCCTTCCATCCCTCTTTCCTTCCTTCCCTCCTTCCTTCCATGCCTCTTTCCTTCCTTCCATCCCTCTTTCCTTCCTTCCCTCCTTCCTTCCATCCCTCTTTCCTTCCTTCCCTCCTTCCTTCCTTCCCTCCTTCCTTCCTTCGCTCCTTCCTTCCTTCCTTCCTTCCATCCTTCCTTCCTTCCTTCAGCATGAATCATGCTCTAAGTACTGGCATTGGGCAAACAATTGGCTATATCCCTTCTGAAATTTGAAGGAGGTATGAGCGTTTAATAGAAGTTGTGGATCAAAGTCTGTGTAATTCTAAACCTCCTAATAACATTGATATGCTCATCTAATTTAGTTGTACTATTGTACGAATAAAGCAGCCTACTTATCTCGAATCTATCAATATTGCACTTTTATGACGTTATTGCTGTCACTCGCGGGTAATGAATGACAGCAGTTTTCTCGTCACTATTGATTAGTAATTCGTAAATGACTGATCATATCTTGGCAAACTTCGCACCCTCATTGAAGCCCTGACTTCCGTACTTTGAATATAGTTCAATGCTGTAATCGGTAGTAATGAACTTTATGAGAACCACTGAATAAAAGGAGAAAACAATATTCAGAAACCTGAGCACGAAGAACGTACTCTTTACTCTGATTTAAATTATCAAGTTAGTTTCCAAGAAATCAGTATCATCAGTTATAAATAATAGGTGACACCAATTGAACTAGTATCACTAAATAAATTGCTTATTGGATATATCATAAAAGTTGTAAAATAGAGACGAGGCTGCGTTTGCTCAGTTCGTAAAGGCACTGTGATTCTTCTGGAAGGCAATGAGTTCGACCCTCAGGCATATAGTAAATTTTGGAAATAAAACTACCTCTTCCTGAAGGAAAAATGTCCCAGTGGTTCACTCAGTCTACAACAGAAACGAGTACCTCCTTGGCCTCCATAGCCTGCACAGGAGATTGGCTAGACTTTGATTTACGTTTACAATGGAAGTACCGACATCTGACTCTTGCGTAGTTAAACTCAGTGCTGCTTGAAGTAAATCACAGGTGCTACCAACTTTAAGATAATGGCCAGCTCCAAGATTTACAGAACACTGCAAGAAGACATTGATTTCTGCATTTATAGCAATGAGGGTTCTGTGATAAATCAAACTATAAATTCAGTTGTGGTTGTTAATTTGTTTTTGGGACTTGGGACATTTGGGCCATCAGCCCTATGTACTTGAGTGTGTGTGTGGCCAACTGGTATAATAACCTGTGGTTTTGTGGTGACTGTAGTGTCGTGTACAACTAATTAATGTAGGTCGTAATGTATATACTCCATGATTTGAAATTAGGTATTAGACATTTGCATGGAGGGAGCGTGGGAAGTCCCGAGGAAAACCAAACTCAGGATAGCCGCTATCAGCGACGGAAATCAATCCTCTAATCTCCGAACTTTCTAAAGATCCTCACTGCGGTAGTGATGATTGATTTAACGCTAAACCATGGGGTACTAGAATGGTCAAGCATCTTATCTCGCAACCTTGTTGTAGTGAGTTTAGTTTAGAAATAATCCCGACATTTGATTGGAACAGAAATGGGGATACGACGGAATTCCACTTCCAGGACAGCTGAGGTGAGAATTTTACCCATCTCCTCTCAGTTTTACCTCACAGGTTTTTCACCCGAATGAAATTCCTTAGTAGAGCCGGCTATTGAGCCCGGACCACATGGATAACAGCCATGAATGCTAACCACTGCACCACGAGGTGCTAAGTTGTCTCTTATCCATCTTTCTCAGAAATTCTCTATTGCTTTCCAGTTATGTTTTCTTCATATGAACTTTCTGACTCTTGTCTTCCTAACGTCCAGATTCCACTCTCAAACAAAAGTATGTTTCTGACAACGAACTCTACAAGGTCTTTCTTATTTGCGTGCAAACAATTTTAATGAACATGAATTTCTGTATTTTTTCTTTCTTTCTTTCTTTCTGTCTTTATTTCTTTCTTTCTTTCTTTCTTTCTTTCTGTCCCTCTTCCTTTAGATCAATTTATTATAATGTGTCCTTAGAATTTCCAGGGTTCAAAATGGTTTTGTCCAACTCTAATGTTGCCTCTTTTAGGAACGTACCATTTGGTAGCTGTGACGAGCTGAGCGGCTCGTCACATAACCACTGTCGCCAGGGTGTATGAGGTTATTAGAATAGTTTGAGCCCATCTTGAGCCACTCTGAGCCAATGTTTTCGGTGGACACAAAGGGATGCTCACTGTCAGTGTGGACTGCAAAGGAACGTGCTCACAAGACTGTACAGGCTTCTGTAAGGCAATGGATGACCTGGTTGAATGAAGATGTGTTTACACTAGTCAACATTACAGTATATCAGTCACATTCTGTTTTATGGGATGCGAAAACATGAAATCACGTTTAAAAAAGATGTGTGAAAGGACGTTTGGTGGGATCAACCTCATAATTTTATACAACACACAAACTGATCCTGCACAAGATCAATTACTCAGGCACTTTTGATGTCTGTTGCTGTGGACGTCTAAACTGTAGTTCTAATAGAAATCATTCAGTTCGGATTAATTGCTTACAGTCATGGTTTTTAACAACCCGTCCTGGCTTCGCCGGTATCTTTAATGGTTTACCCGGCTTAAGCCTAAAAGGCGTATTTGTTACGATTTCAATGAACTACGATTTATAACCGTTTTCCGCCTTGGTATGATGGGCTAAAATCACTGACTGGGCTATTATTAGCCTACTTTCGATTTTCGCAAAAAATGAAAGTAGACTTATGAGATCAATACAGGGCGAAAAAAAGTGTGTCTGTCTGTGTGTGTGTGTATGTGTGTGTGTGAGTCTGTGTGTGTGTGTGTTTGAGTGTGTGTACTCTGAATGTCTGTCCCCCCCCCCCCCCTATCAATTCGAACATGGTGAGCGCAAATTGAACGAAATTTGGTACAAAGGTAGCACTAGCAAAGGACACCTCATATTCATGTTTAATATCCCTATAGCACGTTGTATTTCAACAAGCTACTACAACCAACATTCAATTATACTCCTTGAAAAGGACAAAGAGTTATAACAATACCCATGCATTTAGGAGAAAGTAGGCTATATGTTCTTTACTGAACATCTTGTTTTTAGCTTATTTTCAATTTTGAAAAAATAGGCTTATGAGATCACCTTTTGTCCGTGTGTGTGTGCGCGCGTGTGTGTGTGTGATTCGTGTGTGTATCCCCCCCCCCCCCCTAATAAAATCTAAACGGCAGGAGCGATTTCAATGAAACTCGGAAAGTTCATAGCACTATTCCCGGCGACCTCGACCGTGCCCTTCAAATTTTGTTACGACTCACCAATCCGACATGGCAGCTGTGCGAAATATTTCACCAGCATTCAATATCTCCGAAACTATTACCGATATTACCCTGACATTTTCTATGGTGATAGAGGGAACTATAAGTTCACTTATGTGACTTTTGAAAACCTGGTAACTACAAAACCAACATGGAGGCCAAGCGAATTTGCGACATTTAAATAGACGTTTCTCGTGATTTGACCAACCAAACGCAATGAAACTTGGTGCAGTATATGTTTATATACATTGTAATGCACCGACATCTAACTTCGTTCAATTGTTTACATAATCACAAGATGGCGGATGTGCGAAATATTTCACCGGCATTCTATATCTCTGAAACTATTAGCGGTATCTCCCTAAAATTTTGTACGGAGATGAAGGGTACTACTGGAAGTCCATCTATAAGACTTTCAAAAACCGGTTAACTACAAAACGAACATGGCGGCCAAGCGAATTTGAATATTTTAAATAGACCTTTCTCTCGATTTAATGTTCCAAGCGCACTGAAACCTGGTACAGGAAATATTTATACACATTGTAATCCACTGGAATCTAATTTAGTTCAATTGTTTACATAACCTCAAGATGGCGGCAGTGCGAATTTTAAAATTAAGTTTTTATTTCTTGTGATGTAGTCATGCGATCGAAGTGAAAGTTTGAATAATGAACCTACGCAATAATTTTCCTTTAATGGTACATGACTCTATGGCCTATACATTTAACAATCCAACATGGCGACCATCCGAAATATTTAGTCGATACTGAATATCTACGAATCTATTTTAGCAATCAAACTGCATTTTTAATGTTCATAGGGGCTATGAACTTACGTTCACCTATAGGACTTTAAATAACCTGGTGATCACAAATCCAACATGGCGGTGACGCGAATTATAAATATTCACATGGACGTTTCTCGCAATTTAACCATCCGAGTGCAGTGAAACTTGGTACAGTAAATCCTTATATGAATGTTAATCCACTGGCATCTAATTTATTTCAATTGTTTTCATAACCTCAAGATGGCAGCTGTGAAAAATTTTAAAATCTCCTTGTTTTTTCTTGTGTCCTAATTATGCAATTGAAGTTTGAATGCTACACGTTCACAATAATCTGCATGTAACAGTACATAACTCTAGGACCTACATATATAAAATCCAACATGGCGACCATCCGAAATATTTAGTCGGTTCTTAATATCTACGAATCTATTACAGCAATCAAACAGAAATTGTGTATGTTGATAGTGGCAATTAACATAAGTAGGATATATGAAAATAGGCTGTATAGTTCTTCACGGAACTACTTGTTTATACTATAATGGAGATAGCGGTGCAACAAATTATTGTCAGACGTAATTAAAGAATGGCGAGATGCATGAAACACAAGTCCCCCTTCCGACCAATCTAAACTTCTACTTCGCGGATGATTTAGGCCTGACAAATCTCTTCACCCAGTCACCAGGTCTAATATATAGTGAAAAAGGATCTGGCGTCGGAATCACGTCCGAGTGTGGTTGGAAGTTAGAATTGAGTTAGGAATGCTTATGTGGCGCGAAATAATCTAAACTTGACTGGGTATTCTGCGGAACGATGACTGACACTGGGATGTTAGGCTCACTCGCACGCTAGCCCGTTGTTGAATGGAGATTGTTGGAATGAATGAAAACGTAAAAACACTTATAGTGGGCAATGCATTAAATATAGAGATATGCTGTCTCGGGCTTTCTAGTAGAACTTTTAATGCTGAACAATTCTTACACTCATAGTATATAGATATTTTTAACGGTTTACCCAGCGTAGGCTTAGAAGGCGCACGGAGGTAAGATATCTTTTCGACTCGATTCACTGAAATCGTTACTGCTCGGGTTCCTTTCGGTAATAAATAAATTATGTTCCATGAAAACCTCCGTCGAGAAATCATTTACAGACTGGAGAAAACCACATCAAAATCCATCCAGTGGTTCTCAAGATTACCCGGAATATCCAACAATTGGGGACTTTGTTTTATACTAAGTTCCATCTTAGAGTTGGTTGTATTTACAAAATTTTATATTTAGATTGTCATATCAAAACATTGAGGACAACACTACATAAGAAGAGATACTCTATATCACAAAATATGGAAAACAATGTACATTGTATTGGTCCTTGACAGAACTTCATAAGATTTATATACTCTGTACATTGCATAATATCATTTTCCAATTTGAATGTTTCCAGTGTGTATGCAAGTCTCTTCCCTAATCACTTTTGATCGACTGGACCTATGTTCTGGAAATTTGGTAATGAGTTAGCACCATATGCATACACCTCAACTGATTCTTTCAAACTTCCATTGTCATAAACCCAACAAGGTGACAATACAATATATGTCATCAATATTCAATATCTCTTAAACTGATGCAGCAATCAACCTCCAACGTGTCGGTACAACCTGGTATGACAGCCCGATTATATGAGATAAACCATCTGGTATATAGTATTCTAGAGCAGTTGTCTTCAATTATACAGTAGATGATGCTCAGGCTGTCCGAAATTGACGCCTATTCCTGAGTATCTTTTATGCATATCACAGTAGGAGTTGATAAAATATACTAGGAAGATGATCGAAATAAACTGTTAGGGTTTTAGAGCTTGCATTCAAGACATCAAATATATCGATGTTTCATTTATTATTGAACCAATAGCTGAAATATTTTTTGTGATAGGTGTTAACCTTCTGACATAGAATCAATTAGCTTACTGTTCATAAATAAAGATGACTTGCATTTGACCTTCCGTAAAATGGTTGTTTGGTTGGTTGGTTCCTCAGTTTAGGGGCTGCGACAGCGCGGTCATGTTGTCTCGTGTACTTTAGGTGTGTGTAGAATCTGTCCGAAAACCGGTGTTAATTGTGATGGCTGTATTAGCTTGTGTTATCGGTGATTCAGGTAAGGACTGCAGACGATCAATTTCAGGTACTGTAGTTCCTACTTTTGCTACCAAATTCTACCGTCAACGAACCCTAGCCACGAACTTTCTAACTAGATGCTACCGTGACGGGCACCTAGCGGCGAATGTTGGAAATAATAGAGCGTTAAACAAATCTAACCTACAAATTTTAGCTTCACACAATTGTAGTTAGTGGGAGGATCTTTTACATGCCTTAAATCTATTACATGGGCCCGCCGACTTTACTTCCCCTCCGAAGAAAGGCACCGTAAAATGGTAAATGTATTTATTTGAAAGGTAAAGGACTCGTAGCAGGTATCAAAATTTACTAATATGTTAAATCATCACGAAACTACTTATTTCTAGATGTAGTAAATGTTTAGTGAATATTTGTCCCTTAAGATAAGACTTAAGTAGTGCATTCTAGATTAGCATGTAAAATAGTAACAACCTAAGTAAATACATTAAAATATTCCATTACTGGAATGGCAAAGGAAAATCTATATTACTAACACCTCATCCATCACGATCCATGATACGACCGGCACCATAGTTTACGGCGTAAAGACTTTATTGCGTTAATGGTAAGTGCCCTATAACGGCATTTTACATATTCGCTGATGCTGATTGCGATTAGAGATGATGATGATTAATTACCTTAGAGCCTGATATTGATTCACTGTCGCAGGACAGTATCTGTTTGTAACGGTCCTCAGTACCATCAGCGTCGCTCACATGTGACGGAGGGGGAGATACAGTATGTACTCTTGTACCCTTCACGGGCGATGTTTGCGGAGAGGACAGAGGGGACGTGTCGCATCCAGTATTACCGTAAATGTATCTGCATTTCTATCCACCTTTATTTCGTCTCGGGGTACGATTTGAGTCGGTTATGAGTTCGATTCCAGGCTCTACCAAACATTTTATGTGAGACTAGCAGTAGTGCCCGGCTTCGCCTGGTGGATTTATTTGTTTTATGGATGATAATGAATACTACTACAGAACTGCAGCGCTCAAGGATAATGATCGGAATAAATGAAAGTAAATTTGAAAACACCAACGCTTATTGCAGCTGATAACCTCAGTACAGTATATTGCACCAACACCATTGCCCTTATACAGAGGCATACTATTGGCAGGATGATAATTGTTTTAAGGAGCCTAAGACATCTTCTTGCACTAATTACTCCCCGTGACTGCAATTTATAATCAGCTCGCAATTCTGCACCAGAACACTGGTAGTGGCGACGTGATGCAGCCCGCATTGCCATGCAGCAATAGTCTTCGGTATTATTGAAGCTGTTCTGGAGCGCTTGTTCTTCCAACTTACTGAACAAAAATCAATCTTTAAGGTTACCTGAGATGTGTGGCCTAATGCTACATAGCTTAAACTATTCCTCTTGAAGGCTGTCATATGCAAAATAAATTTTTCGAATCCGACTGGTAGTTCCAGAGATTAGCGCGTTTAAGCACACAAACAAACAAACTCTTCAGCTTTATTGTAGAGTATTAGTATAGATAATGGTTGGAATGGGGTATATACCGAACCCTTTATCCACATGCTGAATAAAGGACTCTAATAATTATTCATCATCTTTTGATACATTTCTACAGACAGCAGATATGAGAGCCATACGGCGTTGGGAAATATTGAGAAATCAGTGGCCGAGAGGACACAATGGTTTAAGCTCCTGTGGTATTTTAGGAAGCAGCATAAATATTCTTGACACATAGGACAGGTGCAAATTTTAGCGCGGAGACGGCTTAGGCACGCACATTATGGCCTGTTGCTTTGAAGATTGGCGCCAAGAAGAAAATCGAATGCTACGAGGCAATTGGTCAATCATCATGTTAACCACTCCCTACTGCAGAAATACACGTAAAAGCGCGCAAAGACATACAAGAGTCTGGGCCAATAATATCAAGATGCCTTGTTTTAGCGGCAACTCGACTTGATAACGCATCCTGGTAAATTAACGCGGGAGTTATCTACAGATTAATTCCACGATCGATTCGAGCCGGTTACAGCATAATCGTAACCTCCACACTGCTACGAACTCAATGATACCGATCGCATGCTAGTCTGATAATTATTATGGAATATTTTCTCATAAATCCCCTTCCACACCTACCCTAGTCAGTTTCATTTATAAGGATCCAGGATGCTTCGAGAGAACAATTATTTTTGTGCGTCTGAGGACGTAACGTCATACACTTATTTTTGTGCGTCTGAGGACGTAACGTACACACTCTTTAATTCGTGCGTCTGAGGACGTGACGTTGATTTTTATTTGAACATGGAACAGTTTCCTCAAGTTATAAGTGTAACTTCAGTGATTTATTTGTAGTCCCAGCACTATCAGTAGGACCAGTTCATCGAAATAATTCACCAAATAGACTGTCAAGGAATTTAGTACTTGATAGGTGAATGTAGTAGGAAATATATCGTGTGTGTATCTGACAAAACTTTATTTAATTCAGCACGAGATGACGTCTAGGAACGAGACCGGATCTTGGAACCAGCAGGACATTTGCCAGAAGATGTCGATGACGAGATAAATATCTTAAAGGAGATGGCTGCAGACGTTTCCTTGACGCTGTTTTTAAAGGATTGAGTACAAATGGTATTATGGGACATATTTTGTAGATATTTGTTTGCCTGTTTGGTAATGTAGATATTAGTTCTTGTTTTACTGACACATTAAGTATGGGACAAGCCGAGCGTTGTGTAATTTGTAAATATTGTGATTGTGTTTTGTTCAACTTTACGGGGCAACGCGCAGCTCGTGCTCGCTTTCGCTTGCGTAAATCGCGGTCAAGCATTATTATTCGGAGGTATGCCTTATAACAGAAATGGAACTGTATTAATTTTGAGATTAAAAATAGAATTTGGAGGGTAAAGATTATTTGTGAGTAGAATTTTATGACGGATCAGGATTATTTTGATAGTTGCTTTTTCAGCAGATCTGAACGGGATGGCACTTTGCACCCGAGTTTTTGTTGTGTATTGTTTTTAATGTGTCAATGGACGGAATATTGTTGATCTGTTTTGAGCCGACCCGGTGGTATGTGTATGAGAGTCAGTCCGAGCTTTTGGTGCGTTGTGTGATTTTTATGATGTGCTAGCGTGAATATATCATGTTGATTATTCTGACTTGCTCCACATCAACCCAGTTCATGACCTCGCGAGGCTGGACTTGTGGTACATAGTTGTGTTTTCTTGCCATCCAGGGGATGAGTGAGATATGTTTGCGTTTCCAGATGGAAACTGCACCTGGCTTGAGCGACTGAGAGAGATAATTGAGACAGCGATGACTCATACAAGAGGGGTGCGCTCAAATCAGATAACGTGACTTGTCATTAGTAACAGGCTTGGATTCTGTACTTCAATTTAAAACGTTGTTTAAATTCAAAACCTGATCGGTTATAGTGAGTAGTGATTGATTAAATGGGTGCTGTCCATAGCTGTAAGGTAGCTACCGAAACTCCTGTTTGTCTGGCGTTTTATAAAAATGTAAATAGTTTTTCAGCCGTTAGGCTTGTATTTTGTTGTTGTTGGTTCAATTTTTGTGTGTTTATTTTACGCGTTCATTGACCCGTGTCAACTTAGGGTGCGCGAGGCTATGTTCCCAAGTAGTGATGAGAGCGTTTTGACCTATTTCTGGCATGCTCTTTTTGTTCATTTTGTGCTCTGGCACCAGCTGGAATCTCAGGGAGATTCGTCAGTCTTTTTATATTATTAGATCTTGCATGTGTCAGTAGTAATTATAGTGTATTAATTAAGGGTAGGTCCCATAGCCGTAGTGTGATTTAAAAGATGCAACTCCGTAAGCAACATGACTGTTTCAGTTGTAAACGGACTCGCATCAGTACTCAGTTTCTTATTAACGAGCAGTACACCACACATTATATAACTTCTTGACCAGAAAAAATGGACTTGTATCCATATGTTGACGAGCGAGTTCTTACAGCTCAAAGTTTATGTTATGATTAATTATTTTGTGTGAAGCTGTATTCACATTGTCTTGTTGTGACGAGCGAGTTCCTACCGCTCAGTGTTATATTTATTTTATTAGGGGGTGAAAGTCAGGGAGGATTTCTTTTATTTATTATTATTATTATGCACATAATTTTCAGTCATTAAATATCTTATTCTACTTGCTATTCCTTTTATTTCTAGTATAGCCTTTGTCATGGAACTTTCTATTCATTAGAGCATGTGTTTTTAAGCGAACTTTGCTGTGTAACGCAGTCTGGACTGAACACGACCCCGTAGATGAATCTTGAGAGAAACCATGTTTTATTGAAGGGTGCATAGACAAGCTGGCGCAGCCTACGTGGGGAGTTTCGCTGTTTTGGGCTTTTCTAGCGGATCATAGACAAGCTGTTACCCTACATGTGGTATTTCGCTGTTTTTGGACTGTTTGAAATCACCGGAAGGGATATTTTGTTAACGTAAATACGGCGAAGAGAAATACCGCCAAGAAATTGGAATATACAGTAGAATCACGAGTTAAAATAGGATTCACGTTTTGTTTATTGATGTAATTAGTAAAGTAATGTACGTGAAATCGGGTGCCCATTGATTAAATGTAAAATTAGATTTGTTTAGAAAAACAAACTCATGAATATGTAAGGAGGCTGGTAGCCTTAAATGACAATTAATACTTTGTTAATTAGTCAGTGTTAACATCAGATCTGGATAGTAATTTTGTGACTGAATATGTGCGGGGTTAAAAATTTATTAAGTAAAGTTAGAACCATTCAGTGATGATTGATTTGCGGGAGTAAAGGGAATAAGTTTAAATGAACTGAAAGTGGTCAAATGAAGTAAATGTATGTCAAGAATTATATATGTGTGTGTCAGGGAGACATTTGCATGCCATCCTCCTGTTTTCTCAGTGATATAAATTTTTTGTGTGTGATAATGGCAACAGTAGCGGAAATCCAGGCGATCATTGAAAGTGCCACGGCACGAATCCATAAACTATTAAAGGAACGGAGTGAAAAATTAGACATTAAATTATCTGAACAGAATGCACAATTAGCGGAACAAAATGAGTCATACCAGACTCAAATGAATGACACTATAAAACACAATTAGCGGAAGAAAATGAGTCATTCCAGACTCAAATGAGTGACACTATAACTAAACAATTAAACGAACAGTCAGGCGAGTTTTAAACACAATTATCTGAACAGAAGGCACAATTATTTGAACAGAGCGAATCATTACAAGCGCAAGTAAATGAAAATATAAACAAACAGTTAGAAGCGCAAGAAAGTAGAAATATGAGTCAGTTAGCCACATTATCTGCAGAGATGAAAGAATACCCTACACAGCAGATGATTCAATTCTCGCTTGATATAAGTAAGAATAACGACAAACAGCTAGGTCAAATACAAAAATTAGAGGACACCTTCAACCGTAAATTAAATGATTTGGACGAAATTGTATTAGCAAAACTAGCTCAGATAGAATTAGCATGCAAGGTAAATAACAGTGAGGTTAAAACGGCACAGGATGGTCTTGAAAAGCGATTTGATAAAATAGAGGAGGATTGTACGTTTATCCAGGGACAATTGTCAGCAGTAAATGAAAGTATTACGGGCCTGATAAAGGACATGGATAAATTAGAAATACAATCAGCAGAGCGATGGCGAAACATAGAATCGGACCAGGATAGTTTGAAGAGTACGATAGATGAGAATAATCTACGTCTAGAAGACAGGCTTGAGAAGATAGAATCGAATCAGGAGGACACGAAACAGCAGATGGAAGAAAAACTGGGAGCGATTAAAGATAGCATCAGAAAGGATTGGCGTAAGATGAGCAGCGGCTCTAAAGAAGAACGGTTAACAATCATAACGACCGTAGGTGATAACCATACACGCATTAAAGCACTTGAGGACGAAATCAAGAGTAAAATGAAAGAACAGTCGGACAGAATCATAAAAGCAGAGTTGCGTTCACTAGGACAGAACACGCTATTTCAGACAGAGCACGCTAAAGATAAGGAAGTTGACTCAACAAGCCAGGGGGCAATTAGCGCGGAGAGTACCCACGGACTGACAGGCAGCCCATTAACGACTAACACAGAAGGATTTCACAACAACGTTGGTGGAACCTCTACTCCTCAACATGGCTATCAGCACCTTCAAGTCGAACAAGTAATTCGATCAAATGAATTTAAACCTAATAAATTCACAGAAAATTCTGGTGTCACACCGAAGGCGTATCTTAAAGAGATGGATCACTATTTTAATGATAATAATATACCGCCCGCGCGTCGTTTAAGACTGATGGAACGATTTCTTTCGGGAAATGTACTTACGTGGTTCTTGAGCTTCAAGTATACTTTCGGAGGGATGGACGAGTTCAAGCAGGCGTTCCTTAAAAAGTATTGGTCGGCTTCTCTACAACAAAGCCTTAGAATGGCATTTTTTTCTATAAAATATCAGTCGACTCAGCAGACGAAATACTCAGATTTCTTTTCGCTACAATTGTTGAAATTTCGGGATCTTGATCACCCTTTAGAAGAATCGGACCTGGTTATGACGATTGCACGGCAGTTGCCAGTAAATGTTCAGCAGGTGTTAGTAGCAGCAAACGTGGACACAGTGGTTCGAGCCGAACAAATTTTACGTCAGATTGACGAGACAACATCTCACTTGCAGCAAAGAGGGGGACGACAGCTGGAACTTATAAACACAACGGAGGTGGTTAAACCCGCTCAAGTACACACCAGGTCGCAGGCCACAAATACTAGTGTGTCAACAACACCGAGACGAGGTCAGGAGGGTGACGAAAATAGGTCACACCAGCGTCATGAAAATAATAATGATAGGCAGAACCAGGGCAACAATAGGTATCAGCAGCGAGGATACCAACAATGGAGAAATAATAGGAGAAATGAGGGACCCTACAGACGTTACGAAAATAACAATAATGAGAATCGACAGTGGCGTGAAAGAAGATATCAGAACCAGGGGGACTATCATAATTATAGGAATGAATGGAACGACAGGCACGCCGAATCGCAGCGCTACCTGGAAGAATTACACGCTAATGGAGGGGACGAACAAAAACATTGGGAACATGCAATTAATAGGAGGTCAAATCCAGACACTCACATTGAGGGAGCCGAGAGTTTATTGAAACAGGAAGAACGTCAGGGAAATACGCGACAGAAGGATGATGGTAGTCGCGGGGGTTGTAAAAAAAATCCCAATAATTGAAAAAGGACTCACCCTGAGAGAGCAACAGCCGGATGGTGAAGAAGGATGGGCACACGTACAAGAATGGATAGCTTTGCCGGAAGATTGCCTGGAGGAGATTGTAAAACCACGGAACGATGATATCAAACAATTACCTATTATTTATGCCAAGATTGGTGGAATTAACGCGAGATGCTTAGTTGACATGGGGTCACAAATCAGTCTTGTATCGGAGGCTTTGGTTCGAGAGTTGGGACGGAGTCAGAATATTCCTGTGATTCCAGTACCGCAACTCAAGGTGAGGGGCGTCATTCCTGAACGCTCCATCACTTGCAAACGTCAGGCATTTATAGAATTGGATATATTAGACCATATATTTGGACAGACTTTCATCATAATGGCTAAAATGAATTTTAACATTATTTTGGGTGCACATTTCATTTGTGACTACCAGGCAGTCATAGATTTGCATAATAATACAGTCAGTTTTAAGGAGTTTGATAAACTGAAGGATGAAATCACTACAGGGAAGGACGTGAGTTCATGGGCATTGGAGGCAATAGCAGAGGAGACTGGATAGGAGATACGAAAGGCGGAAGAAGACCTTATAGTTGTGGCTGTTGTGGAATTAAATGATGAGAGTGACTCTCAGGAGATATGGGCCTTACTAGCAGAAGGAGAAGACAGCGATACTCAGTTTGAAGAACTATTACAGGAGCGGCTCAGTGACATCCAACTAGGGGTTGAACATAGGAAGAAACTTGAGGAGATCTTAAGAAGACACAAGGCAGTGTTTGACACAGTTCCAGGGAAGATAATAAACTTTCAGTATTCTATGCAGGTTGAGGATTGGTCCCCATTTCGAAGCAAATTGTACCCTATACCAGAAAAACCTCGGGAGCAGGTCAAAAGGATTATTGATGATATGTTGCTAGCTGGAGTGATTAAGAAGACTCCTACGCCTTATTTAAATGCGATTTTGGCAGTCACAAAACCAAATAGATCCATTAGACTTTGTCTAGACGCCAGAAATCTAAACATGCGCCTTATTTTTCCCGAGTATGACAGAGCGCCGATCATCAGAGACGTCTTAAAAGGATTTAAGAACAAGAGCATCTATTCATCTGTAGATCTGACGAGTTCGTTTCACCATATCGAACTGGATGAGAAGTCACAGCTTCTTACTGGCTTCTTGTTCGATAATAAGACATATTGCTTTGTCCGCATGCCCTTCGGCGTTAAAACAGCTGGATGCGCATTAATTCGAGCCTTGGATCGGAACCTGACTGAAGAAGTAAAGGAAATGACGGTACGATATATTGACGATATACTCTTGGTTTCAGATAAATCGAGACACATATGGAAAATTTGGATAAACTTTTGGACAACCTTAGAACTGCAAACTTTAAAGTCAACTTGAAGAAATCCCATTTCTTCAAGAAGGAGATTTTATATTTGGGGCACATCATTGACCAGGAGGGAGAGAGACCAAACCCTGCGAAGATAGAGGCAATAAAGAATTTCCCTACACCAACGAGAGTGAAACATATCAGAGCTTTCCTTGGCGTGACGGGCTTCTTTAAGGAAAACTGCCCAGGATATACTGAAACCGTAGCACCTATGCAGGAGATGCTGAAGAAGAACAACAAATGGCTTTGGAACGCTGAGTGTGAGAAATTATTTCAAGAGACTAAATTATTACTGGAAAATTGTATCAAACTAGGTTATCCAGACTTTCAACGGAAATTTATTATCCAAGCGGATGCTTCCATGGTTGGTATAGGAGCGATGTTATACCAAGAAGATCCAGCTAACCTTCAACATCGTGATTATTTAGCATTTGTGAGCCGCAGATTGCGTAAACACGAGCGCAACTATACGGTCACGGAACTCGAATTGTTGGCAATACTTCATGCTTTGCAAAAATGGAAAAGAATTGTATATGGTTACCCCATTGTTAATAGAACAGACCACAAAGCACTAACGTTCTTGATCAAGACGTCTATGGCTAGCGAGCATGTGACACGTTGGTCCATCTACATACAACAATTTAACATAGAAATTGAACACTGCCCAGGAAAAATGAATGTAATTCCGGATGTATTAAGCAGGAACCCCGAGCCTGATACCGAAGAAACAGCGATAGTACAGCATATTGAGTTAACAGCAAAGGACCATGCATTCTTGGAGGAATTACGGGAGATACGACGAGAGCAGAAAGCAGAACCGTGGATGTACCAAATGATCCAGTACTTTAAGAAGGAATTATCAGCAGGAACCCCAGCCTACAGAGAAGCAAAAGCCAGAGAAGGAAGATATGTCTACCTCAACAATTTACTGCATAAATGGATAGATGAAGAACACACCAAATTTCTTATCATGGTACCTGCATCATTACTAAGAGGACTTATTTGGCACATACATGAAAGCTTCGGTCACGTGGGATTAGACAAGGCACAGGCGACCATAGGAGAAACGTTTACATGGCCGCGAATGAGGACTACCGTTTGTGACGTAATAAAGACTTGCGATCCTTGTCAGAGGACGAAGCCGAATAATTACTTAATGAGGCAGTATCCTAGACCATTGCTACCTCAGAAACCCTGCGAGCTTGTGGCCCTGGACAGTTTCGGTCAAATCCCGAAAGGTAGGCGAGGTAGCCGTCACTTACTAGTGTGTATTGATGTGTTTTCTAAGTTTGTCGCATTGTGCCCCATTCAGAAAACTACATCGAAGCAAGTACTCAGTCGTATTCGAAATAGAGTTATTCCAATCCTTGGAAAACCAGAGTTTATATTGTCGGACCATGGAAGCTATTTTACGAGCGCCGAATTCAAGAAAGGTATGGAGGACTTGGATGTAAAACACATGTTTAGTAGCATTCGCCACCCTCAAGCTAATCCTAGCGAACGCGCAATAAAATGTGTTACTAAATACTTAAGGATCTTCATTCCCAATGAACATCACAAGTGGGTAGACAGGATCAAAGACGTAGAGACCTGTATGAATACAACTAGACATGAGTCGACAGGCCAGATTCCCATGGTCTTGTACATGAACGAATATCCAGTAAGATCGTGGAGCAACATCATCAATTGCCCACAAGATCCCATGGTTGGTCATAAGTTGAGAATTGAGAGAACGAGAGTCCATATGAGAAACCAGGCGGATCGCAGATTACGTCGTGTCAGAAATAAGAGGTATCACAGAGAACTATTAGTCAACGAGCTTGTATTAGTACGGAAGCCAGCGACATCTGATCCAGAGAAGAAGGTATTTAACAAGTTCAGTCCAAAATTTATCGGACCCTTCTGTATTGTACGTAATCTTGGTAACAACGCATACAGAGTGAAAGAATTGAGTACAGGTACAATGTCTGTCTACAATGCGGCCAATTTAAAATTGTATTTTACTAGCAAACCTTGGGAACGCAGAAATAATGCTGCAAATTAAATATATGGAAGTACATTTGCACAGCCAACTATAAGTGGGTCAGTGAGTACGTCAGTTGAACGAGGAAGTAGGGAGCAGCCTGCTGTGGTCAAACACTAATGAACTCTGACGATGACGACACAGCGGGAGAACGAGCGAGAGAGATAAGGGTACTGGAAAGGGGAGGTACTAGCCTTAGGCGATCAGACAAGCAGGCAGACTTGGGAATGTCTGAATGAATGAGGAAGCTGGAAGTAAACACGAGTGCGTGTTGACACTCCAACGACAGTGGCGGCTCGACTAGACTGATGAGAGAGAGATTTCTCTAGGATTGGCAGAAATGGATTACAGATGTTATGTCTTTTTTTTAAATCGACTATATGCTATGTTCGATTTTTTCCATGCAAGAGGATTGTGAACCCTTTATCCACAGGCTGTATAAAGGATTCTAATAATTATTCATAATCTTTTGATACATTTCTACAGACAGCAGATATGAGAGCCAGACGGCGTTGGGAAATATTGAGAAATCAGTGGCCGAGAGGACACAATGGTTTAAGCTCCTGTGGTATTTTAGGAAGCAGCATAAATATTCTTGACACATAGGACAGGTGCAACTTCTAGCGCGGAGACGGCCTGGGCACGCACATTATGGCCTGTTGCTTTGAAGATTGGCGCCAAGAAGAAAATCGAATGCTACGAGGCAATTGGTCAATCATCATGTTAACCACTCCCTCCTGCAGAAATGCATGTAAAAGCGCGCAAAGACATACAAGAGTCTGGGCCAATAATATCAAGACGCCTTGTTTTAGCGGCAACTCGGCTCGATAACGCATCCTGGTAAATTAACGCGGGAGTTATCTACAGATTAATTCCACGATCGATTAGAGCCGGTTACAGCATAATCGTAACCTCCACACTGCTACGAACTCAATGATACCGATCACATGCTAGTCTGATAATTATTAAGGAATATTTTCTCATAAATCCCATTCCACACCTACCCTAGTCAGTTTCATTTATAAGGATCCAGGATGCTTCGAGAGAACACTTATTTTTGTGCGTCTGAGGACGTAACGTCATACACTTATTTTTGTGCGTTTGAGGACGTAACGTACACACTCTTTAATTCGTGCGTCTGAGGACGTGACGTTGATTTTTATTTGAACATGGAACAGTTTCCTCAAGTTATAAGTGTAACTTCAGTGATTTATTTGTAGTCCCAGCACTATCAGTAGGACCAGTTCATCGAAATAATTCACCAAACAGACTGTCAAGGAATTTAGTACTTGATAGGTGAATGTAGTAGGAAATATATCGTGTGTGTACCTGACAAAACTTTATTTAATTCAGCACGAGATGACGTCTAGGAACGAGACCGGATCTTGGAACCAGCAGGACATTTGCCAGAAGATGTCGATGACGAGATAAATATCTTAAAGGAGATGGCTGCAGACGTTTCCTTGACGCTGTTTTTAAAGGATTGAGTACAAATGGTATTATGGGACATATTTTGTAGATATTTGTTTGCCTGTTTGGTAATGTAGATATTAGTTCTTGTTTTACTGACACATTAAGTATGGGACAAGCCGAGCGTTGTGTAATTTGTAAATATTGTGATTGTGTTTTGTTCAACTTTATGGGGCAACGCGCAGCTCGTGCTCGCTTTCGCTCGCGTAAATCGCGGTCAAGCATTATTATTCGGAGGTATGCCTTATAACAGAAATGGAACTTAATTAATTTTGAGATTAAAAATAGAATTTGGAGGGTAAAGATTATTTGTGAGTAGAATTTTATGACGGATCAGGATTATTTTGATAGTTGCTTTTCAGCAGATCTGAACGGGATGGCACATTGCACCCGAGTTTTTGTTGTGTATTTTTTTAATGTGTCAATGGACGCAATATTGTTGATCTGTTTTGAGCCGACCCGGTGGTATGTGTATGAGAGTCAGTCCAAGCTTTTGGTGCGTTGTGTGATTTTTATGATGTGCTAGCGAGAATATATCATGTTGATTATTCTGACTTGCTCCACGTCAACCCAGTTCATGACCTCGCGAGGCTGGACTTGTGGTACATAGTTGTGTTTTCTTGCCATCCAGGGGATGAGTGAGATATGTTTGCGTTTCCTGATGGAAACTGCACCTGGCTTGAGCGACTGAGAGAGATATTTGAGACAGCGATGACTCATACAAGAGGGGCGCGCTCAAATCAGATAACGCGACTTGTCATTAGTAACAGGCTTGGATTCTGTACTTCAATTTAAGACGTTGTTTAATTTCCCAATTCCTGATCGGTTATAATGAGTAGTGATTGATTAAATGGGTGCTGTCCATAGTTGTAAGGTAGCTGCCGAAACTACTGTTTGTCTGGCGTTTTATAAAAATGTAAACATAGTTTTTCAGCCGTTAGGCTTGTATTTTGTTGTTGTTGGTTCAATTTTTGTGTGTTTATTTTACGCGTTCAATGACCCGTGTCAACTTAGGGTGCGCGAGGCTATGTTCCCAAGTAGTGATGAGAGCGTTTTGGCCTAATTCTGGCATGCTCTTTTTGTTCATTTTGTGCTCTGGCACCAGCTGGAATCTCAGGGAGATTCGTCAGTCTTTTTATATTATTAGATCTTGCACGTGTCAGTAGTAATTATAGTGTATTAATTAAGGGTGGGTCCCATAGCCGTAGTGTGATTTAAAAGATGCAACTCCGTAAGCAACATGACTGTTTCAGTTGTAAACGGACTCGCATCAGTACTCAGTTTCTTATTAACGAGCAGTACACCACACATTATATAATTTCTTGACCAGAAAAAATGGACTTGTATCCATATGTTGACGAGCGAGTTCTTACAGCTCAAAGTTTATGTTATGATTAATTATTTTGTGTAAAGCTGTATTCACATTGTCTTGTTGTGACGAGCGAGTTCCTACCGCTCAGTGTTATATTTATTTTATTAGGGGGTGGAAGTCAGGGAGGATTACTTTTATTTATTATTATTATTATGCACATAATTTTCAGTCATTAAATATCTTATTCTACTTGTTATTCCTCTTATTTCTAGTATAGCCTGTGTAATGGACCTTTCTATTCATTAGAGCATGTGTTTTTAAGCGAACGTTGCTGTGTAACGCAGTCTGGACTGAACACGAC
Organism: Meconema thalassinum; assembly: GCA_946902985.2. Taxonomy (NCBI): domain Eukaryota; kingdom Metazoa; phylum Arthropoda; class Insecta; order Orthoptera; family Tettigoniidae; genus Meconema; species Meconema thalassinum. The sequence continues at coordinate 656,810,631 of OX336390.1, forward strand.
CCCGTAGATGAATCTTGAGAAAAACCATGTTTTATTGAAGGGTGCAATACATCCTCGTAGGGTAAACCTGAGAATAGTTGGGTTTTATTCCCACCTCGACCATCCTCGAAGTAGTTTCTGAGCCTAGGGGCGTAGCCGTGCACGCTAAATTACTCACCATGACCAAGATGGGTAGGATCTCTACAGCGTCTAAATCTCTGAGGATTTAATCCCGGCGATGAGAGCGGCTATCTAGAGTGTAATTTAGTCCCGGTTTCTTCCACACTCCCTCCATGCAAATTCGAGATAGTACTTCAAAGAACTCTTCATATGGAAAAGAAAGAGAAGGCGAAATAAAAATGGCATTAATGAAAAGATAAAATGAAAAACAAGATGTTCAGGAAAGAACATATAGCCTACTTTCTCCTAAATGCATGGGTATTGTTATAACTCTTTGTCCTTTTCAGGGAGTATAATGGAATGTTGGTTGTAGTAGCTTGTTGAAATACAACGTGTTATAGGGATATTAAACATGAATATGAGGTGCCCTTTACTAGTGCTACCTCTGTAAAAAAAATTCATTCAATTCGGTTTCACCGTGTTTGAATTGATCTGGGGAATGGATTTGCACACATACATGGCCGCTATTTGCAAACTATTGGGCTGATGACCTTGTAGTCAGTCATCAGATGCTTTCCACAAAAAGACATGTTGTTGCAAAATCCGCTAGAGATCAAATTATTAGGATGGTCGAAATTTGATTTAAGCTTTTAACATTTGGGTGGCCGTCATTCCGTTTCCGTCAAGATGGCGGCGATATAAAACATGACACTGAGGTGCGTTTTGCTAGTGCTACCTCTGTACCAAATTTCGTTCAATTCGGTTTCACCGTGTTTGAATTGATAGGGGGAATCGATTTGCACACATACTTGGCCACCATCTGCAAACTATTGGGCTGATGATCTAGCAGTTTTGTCAGAATATGCTTCCCACATAAAGATTTGTTGTTGCAAAATTTGGTAGAGACTAGATTATTAGGTTGGTCGTAATTACATTTTAGCCTTTAAAATTTGGGTGGCCGCGATTACGTTTCCGTCAAGATGGCGGTAATATAAAACATGACACTGAGGTGGCCTTTTCTAGTGCTACCTCTGTACCAAATTTCGTTCCATTCGGTTTCACCGTGTTCAAATTACTAGGGGGAATCGATTTTCACACAAAGATGGCCGCCATCCGCAAAATATTAGGCTAATGACCTATTAGTTTGGTCAAAGGATGCTCCCTCCATAATGGTATGTTGATGCAAAATTTGCTAGAGATCGGATGATTAGGTTAATCGTAATTTGATTTAAGCTTTGAATATTTGTGTGGCTGCCATTACGTTTCCGTCAAGATGGCGGCAATATAAAACATGACACAGAGGTGCCCTTTGCTAGTGCTACCTCCGTACTAAATTTCATTCCATTCGGTTTCACCGTGTTCGAATTAATAGGGGTAATCTATTTTGACACAAAGATGGCCGCCATCCGCAAACTATTAGGCTAATGACCTATTAGATTTGTCAAAGGATTTTTCCTCCATAAAGGTATGTTGTTGCAAAATTTGGTAGAGATCGGATGATTAGGTCAGTCGTAATTTGATTTAAGCTTTGAACATTTGTGTGGCCGCCATTACGTTTCCGTCAAGATGGCGGCGATATAAAACATGACACTGGGGTGCCGTTTGCTAGTACTACCTCTGTACCAAATTACGTTCCATTCGGTTTCACCGTGTTCGAATTAATAGTGGCAATCGATTTTCCCACAAAGATGGCCGCCATCTGCAAACTATTAGGCTGATGACCTATTAGTTTGGTCAAAGGATGCTGCCCCCATAAAGGTATGTCGTTGCAAAATTTGGTAGAGATCGGATGATTAGGTTAGTCGTAATTTGATTTAAGCTTTGAACATTTGTGTGGCCGCCTTTACGTTTCCGTCAAGATGGCGGCGATATAAAACATGACACTGAGGTGTCCTTTGCTAGTGCTACCTTTGTGCCAAATTTCGTTCAATTTTCGCTCACCGTGTTCGAATTGATAGGGCGGGACAGACATTCAGAGTACACACACTCACACACACACACACACACACAGAGACTCACACACACACATACACACACACAGACAGACACACTTTTTTTCGCCCTGTAGTGATCTCATAAGTCTACTTTCATTTTTTGCAAAAATCGAAAGTAGGCTAAAAATATATATACTCTGATTATGCGTGTCACTATAATCAAACTTCACTGTGGATCAATTGATGTACTTTTTTAAACAAACAAACAAACAAACAAACAAAAATGTTACATGGCAAGAAGTTCCGTGACGAACTAAAGAGCCTACTTTTCTCGAAATGTAAGATTCATTCAAATGATTAATCTATATGGACCTAATTAGAATTATGACGAAATTTAGTTGGTAATATCGAAATTTCTAATTAGTTCGAAATGTAACTGGCATAATGTAGCCTAATAGAGCACTATAGTTGGCAGCCCTGGTGACTGAATATATTCTTAGTTCCATCTCTTAAGGTAAAGAATACAACATTTGGTTGAAGACCAATGGATAGCATGAACGTTGCATGTAGTTAGACATTGGACCAATCAACGCGCGTAAAATCATGTTTGCAACAATGTCATGCATGTTTTGGTCAGACATAATCTGAATTATTATGATCAATTTTGTGCCAATTTTGGATGAAATCTATTTATTTGTATAGAAGTTACATGTATTTTAAAATTGGGCCTATCAGTAGGCTTAGAATCATGTCGGAAGCACTCACGTATATTAGTTGTTCCAAATTAATCTAGAATGTAAGGTACTATACGTGTGCAAAGTTTAGAACTGTTGGCTTGAATACTTTTTGAGATATTGATATTAGGGTAAAAATAGAGACAGCATTTAACAGTTGGCAGCACTGGTTGCTCTTAAGAATACGCTTAGTCATATCTGTTATAGTACACATAGCACATACGAAATTTGGTTGAAATCTAATTGATAGCATAAAAGTTACATGTATTTTCAATTGGTCCTATCAGCAGGCTTAGAATCATGTTGGTAGTACTGAGGTCCATTAGTTACTCCAAATTAATCTAGAATGTCAGGTACTATACGTGTGCATAGTTTAAAGCTGTCGGCTTGCATACTTTCTGATATATTGGTATTTGGATAATAACAATAGAGAGTGCATTTATTAACAGTTGGCAGCCCTGGTGGCTCTTAAGATTATGCTCAGTCATATCTGTCTATCTACACATAGTACATACGAAATTTCGTTGAAATCCAATTGATAGTGTAGAAGTTATATGCATTTACAAATTGGACCTATCAGCAGGCTTTGAATCATTTTGGCAAAACTGTCATGTATGTATGTATGTAAACTGAAATATTATTATCTTTATGTGTGCCAATTTTGGTATAGCTCCCATGCATACCTTCCAAGATATACAACATGGAGCTCAAATTTCAATCCGATTTTTCAGCAGTTGGTAGCACTGACACCATTTTCAAATACAGCTTTGAGATATTCAGATAGAGATCTTTACTCATACCAAATTTGGGGGTTCGATTGCTACAGCCGTTTAGGAGTTGATAGGGGGGGGGGGGGAACACACACACAGCCAGACAGACACACATTTTCCCGGATCGATCTCATAAGTCTACTTTTTTCTCATTTTTACGAAATGCGAAAAGTAGGCTAATAAGTCTACTTTTTCCTCATTTTTACAAAATTGCGAAAAGTAGGCTCAAATATATATTAAGTCATCCCCACATTTACTGATAAATAGCCTTCACTTGATTCAATTTTTAAGAGGATTTACAATCACTATATGAGACGAATACACCTCATCGTGTGATCATTCATTATTACTTTTTGTTAATCAACTATTCTGAAGAAAATCCACGTTCTCGCTTGCTGGGCCCTAGGTTGCAAGTTCGTATCCTGTCGCAGTCAGCTGGCATTTCAGGATGTGCAAATGTGAGGGAGCAGTGTCAGTAGATATACTGGTACGTTAAAGATCCCCTTCGGGGCAAAATTCCGGCTCCCGGCGTCTCTAAAAGCCACAGTAGTTGAAAAGGGACGTAAAACCTATAACATTGAAGAAAATCCATTCAAAGTCATAGTTCTCTTATCCCCTGATTCTATTGAGTCAATGAACAATAATTGATGTCATCGGGTTTAATTGTCATCATCGATTGCCATTCACGATTGTTTCAAAGCTGTATGTTTTGCATCAGTTTTTATTGTCATTGTTTAGTTTCGATTTAGTTTCAAATTTAAATAATTTATTAAAATTAGTTATAATCAATCATCTGATTAAATTATTATTTAACACTCGGCGTATTTAATTTCCATTGAATATGTGGCAAATCCCTAATGGATACCACAATCATAATGTTAGTAAATGTGTATTTCATCCTTAGTAGGCCTATGTTGTATTTATCATGATAATTATCCTTGGAGGCTGGATTTAGACAGCTCCTTAACCCGGTCCATGAGGCAATTATAATTGGCTATATGGATAATTCTTGTCAGGCGCGTACATGTCGCGGAGGTGGGCAACGGTACTGTAATATACCATGGAACTACAGTACCGGCTAAGTTCTGGTGAGGACCCAGTCCTAAGGGGTATAACATAGGCCCCGTGCACAGGGTTACGTGCGAAGACCTCAACGGAACCTGCAGCGGAGAAGATGGACTTCGGAACGGTGGAGATTGCGGATGAGGCAACCCAGTACTCAGGGAATAGTATGAGTACAGCATCAATCGGCAGCGTCTGTTTCCCAGGTTAGGGGCGGCTGCAAGGGCGTCTGTTTCCCATGTTAGGGGCGGCCTGTATAATAGCTGGCAGTAGCTTCATAAAATGCCTTTGGGAGTGGCGACCTCATCGTAATAATAGCCTAAAATGGAAATGGCACTTCAAATGATTCGGAGAAGGTTAGGGCGTACCCTGCAGGCGACGCGCAGTTCTTTTGGTACTGGGGGAACTGTGAGAAATGGGCGACCAGTAACTGAAATGAAAGTGGGAATCATGAATGTCATGACCCTGACAGGCAAGGTGGAGGAGGTGGTAGACTTCATGGAGAGGGAGAATGTTGGATTGATGGGGCTGAGTGAAGTGAAATGGAAAGGTAAAGGAAGGAAGAAATTGAGGAAAGGATATACATTATACTGGAGTGGTGGCCAAGAGGCAAAAAATGGCGTGGGACTGATAACCTCCAAACAACTGGAGGAGTATGTTGAAGCGGTAGAGTGTGTGAGTGACAGAATAATGAAAATTAGAATGAAGATGAAAAATGACGTGATGGACTTCATACAAGTGTATGCACCACAGACTGGAAACAGAGAAGAAGACATTGAAGTATTCCTGGAGGATGTAGAAAGAGTAATTTCAGATGTAGAAGTGGTGATCATGGGAGATATGAATGCACAAGTCGGAAACGAGAGACAAGGAAAGGAAGAAGTCATTGGACCATATGGATATGGGAAAAAGAACCGGGAAGGAGAGGAACTTTTAAACTTTTGTGAAAGGAATGGACTGATAGTGGGTAATTCATGGTTTAGGAAGAAAAACAGCAGGAAAATTACGAGATATGGTTGGGGCGATAGAAGAACAAATTCAGTAATTGACTACTTTCTGGTGGAAAGGACTAATCGCAGAAAGCTGATAGATGTGACAGCTTTACCAGGAGAAGCATTTTATGGGGACCATAGAGCTGTTGTGGCAAAATTTAGATGGGAAAAATTGGAAAACCTAAAGGAGATCAGAGAAAGTAAAATAAAAGTATGGAAATTGAAAGACAAAACTGTACAGGAAGATTTTCAGGAGAGAGTGAAGCAACAAATCCCTGTTACTGAAGTGGAAAACATAGAAGAGGAATGCTCCCACTTTAAAAAGGCATTTGTTGGTGCAGCAGAGAGTGCTTGTGGTAGGAAGTCAACAAGAGTGAAAGAGAAGGAGACACCGTGGTGGAATGAGGAAGTGAGGAAAGCAGTGAAAGAAAAGAAGTCTGCATGGAAAGAATGGAACCGAGATCAAACAGAAGGAAGCAAAAGGAAGTATCACGACAGCAAACGGAGGTGTAAGAAAGTGGTAGGAGAAGAAAAGAAGAAAAGTTGGGAAGAATTTACACGAAGAATGGAAACAGATGTAAGTGGCAGTAAAAGGATGCTGTATGGGATTCTAAGAAGTAAGAGGAAAGAAAGAGTTACCACAAAGCTGGTGAAAAAGGAAGATGGAGAGTTGTTAACACACCCAGAAGAGATAAAGGGACGATGGAAGGAGTATTTCGATAAGCTATTGAATGTGAGCAATTGTACTGGTGAGGTGGAAGTGACACAACCTGACGACTCTATAACAGAAGAAGATATAACAATGCTGGAGATGGAATTAGCAGTACAGAAAATGAAGATGGGAAATGCAACAGGGGTGGATGAAATCAGTGTAGAAATGATAAAGGTTGCTGGACCTGTTGGTATGCAATGGTTGTATCGCCTGCTAAAGTGTGTGTGGAAACGGAAATGTGTACCAGAAGACTGGGAGAAAGGGCTAATAATACCAGTGTTTAAGAAGGGGGACAAGAAGGCGTATGATAACTATAGAGGGATCACCCTCTTATCACAGATAGTAAAGATACTGGAAAGGATATTAGAAAGAAGAATGAGAAGAAAGGTGGAAGGAGAGTTGCAAGAGGAACAGTATGGCTTCAGGAGTGGAAGATCCACAGTGGACCCAATCTTTAGCTTGAGGCAGGTGATGGAAAAGAACTGGGAATATGGAGAGGATTTGATCATGACTTTCATAGATCTAGAAAAGGCATATGATAGTGTCCCCAGAGAGAAGGTATGGGAAACCATGGTTAAGAAGAGACTGGGAAGAGAAATGTTGGAAATGGTGCAAGCAATGTACAATAACTGTGTTAGCAGGGTACTGACCCCAGTTGGAAAGACAGATTGGTTTAGGAACAAGACTGGACTAAGACAGGGGAGTGTGCTGTCACCTCTCTTGTTCATAATGGTGATGGATGACATTGTAAAGGAAACAAAGGAAGCATATGGACATAAAGAAATGAAGTTACTGTTATTTGCAGATGATATTGTGGTCTGGGGAAGGAACACCGAAGAAGTGCAAAAACAACTAGATGCACTGAACGAAAATATTCAGAAGTACGGCCTGAAAATCAGTATACAGAAAAGAAAGACCATGGTGATGACAAGAGGGGAAAGACAAGGAAAGGGCACTGTGAAAATTGGAAGTCAGAGTTTGGAAATTGTGGACACGTTCAAATACCTAGGAAGTGAATTGATGCAAACTGGTAGGTTGGACATGGAGATTGGCAGGAGGGAACAGCAGAGCAATGCATTCTATCAAAGTGTAAGAAAACTTGTTTGGGATAAGGAAGTACCAAGGAAAAGCAAGGAGGTAATGTATAAAGTGTACTACGTTCCCATATTAACTTGTGCAGCTGAGACTTGGACCCTGACAAGCAGGCAAGAGAGTAGAATCCAAGCCAGTGAAATGAAATTCCTAAGAAGTATGATAGGAAAGACAAGGAAAGACAGAGTGAGGAATGAAGATGTTAGGAAGGAAGTTGGGATGGGAAAACTAAATGAGTGAATTGAGAAGAATAAACTAAGGTGGTTTGGACATGTAAAGAGGATGGAGGAAAATAGAATACCAAGACAGATGCTGGAGGCGAAGTGCAAGGGTAAGAGAGCAAGAGGAAGACCTAGAACAAGGTGGATTGATTCAGTGAAGAACAGCGTAAGAAAAAGAAATCTGGACTGGGACAAGATCGTGGAAGAAGAATGGTGGAAGGAGAGAGGAAAGTGGAGAAGTGCCATAAATACCCCGACCCGGCAGGAGCTGGATAAGGGGAAATGATGATGATGATGATGATGAATTATCCGCATATTATTATGCAATTATTGCTGGTTAAAATGATAATTTTCCACTGTACTACACTTCATGTCTCTCGCTTTCTTCTCACATTGGTCATATCACTTCTGCTATATCTCATTTATCGACTCAACCTTTTAGATTATTCTTCATAAGAATGAAGACTTTCATTAGATCCTTCTGGTTCATTCCTTGAATATTATTAACTCCTTAACGTACATCTGGAATGCGAAATGAAATAATCAAACTGAAAAGTAACTTCGTTTTGTCGTAATCAATATAACACAAACTACATTTGACTCAAATATTCCCCCTTTTAGCACCCCAGACATATATTTCTACCACCTTCAATACGGATATTAACTAATTCCTCTCGTCTCATTGTGAATATTTTAGCCTATTTTTAACATGTAAAATACAGGTTTATGAGATCGACTATTGACATTGTGGGTCGGTCCGAGCAAAAAAAAAATTTGGTTGACCGGACTGATGTTAATGAAATTTGATAATAATATACTACTATCTTTGGACAACTCAACCGTGCCTTTCAAATTTCCATTATCGTCAAAAATCCAGCAAGGTGGCCACGCATAATATTTCTCCAATAATCAAAAACTCCAAAATTAATACAAAACATTAGACCTGAAATTTTGTGTTGTAATAGACGAAATATTAAGTTTGCATATGTGACGTTCGATAACTTTATAAACACTAAAACAACATGTCGGTCATGCAAATTCCAAATATTGAAATTGAATTTTCTGGTGCTTTCATCCAGAGTTCAAAGAAGCTAAGCACAGAAAATGTTTGTTTAGAAAGAAATATATTACTTCTAATGTTCTTTAATTGTTTACATAATACAACATGGCCGCAGTGCGAAATATCAAAATATTTATTTTTACTCCTTATATTATACTGAAGCAATTGAAGTGAAACTTTGTATAATGAACCACCACTACAATCTTCATCTACCCGTACACAAATCAATGACTTACATCTATTAATTTATAAATTTCACACAATCAATTAACTAGCGATGAATTTGTCGTCGCTGCTTCATTCACATGGCATCGTAACATTTACGACTTCCAACTCACAATTCAGAGTAGAACAGTAGCTCGCGTTCCGTGACCACCAGAACCAACATGTTGTTGCATGCAGTTGTTATACCACACTCCACTTCTTTTTACTCGAAGTTTATTTAGGTTTTGAAATTTGAAAGTCCTAAACTACTCGACGAATCATGCTGAAGTCTTACGTGATTATGATAATAGAGTGCAAAGGAAATTACAAGTTATTACTAGAACAGGTTTTCAAGATTTCATACTAGCATTGACATAGAAAATGCACCTTGCGATTGCGTTTCCACTTAATTTCAACAATATTTTAAGGAATATCATCTAAGTACAAGTAGAAATGGAAATTACTATGGATTTTGTTGTAAAGTTGCTATGACAATATTATTATCGATAAATTAATCATACGAATACTACTTTAGTCAGCCCCCAACCGCTTAATATGTGCACGTTACATTGCTGAAAAACACAAGATGAGAAATGTTACCACGTTAGTTAGTTATTATTGTTTCAAGGGGCGGAACTACATGGTCATCTTCCCCTTGTTACCACATTATTTGTCGCTTTTGAATAATTTGGAAATGGCTGACCTAATGTACTCATATCGTCTTTGAATTTCAGAACCTTTCAAGGTGGCAATGCTCCGAACCATAAATGCATCACATTAACTTGAAAGACATCCTTGAATAACTCTTGTAAATGTAATTCATTTTTGACCAAAATTTCGAGGAGGAAAACTCTTATTCTTGTGAACTAATATGTGTCGATTAAAGATGTCTGTACCACAATCTCAATGAATAGTTTGGGTATAGTTTATGATTACCATCAAATAAGTCCATTACCTACCAAGATATTTGACCTATGGACATATTGAAGGTGTAGGAGTCGACAATCATATAATAGTTTATAGTAGTGATAATATGGTCAGTAATCGACCGGGTTAGCTATATGCTTAAACGCCCTTGAAATGATCTTCAATGGATATCAATCCTCAAGAGCCGGGTGATCTGGCCAGTGCCAACGTCGTAGGTGGAATTGAAGAGAAAACAACGTATGAATGAAAGGGCGTATGTAAATTGTGTCTGAAGTGTCGCGTTTAAGAACGCTAGCAATTAGATATTTGGCATTTTGATTGTGCCAGTGCTACTGTCATCTTTGCAAGGTACGAGTGCCGCTGTACTTGACTGCGCCACCGTTTGTTGATAACAGCACCGGGAGCCTTGCGGCGCGAGCATGGGGGAAAAAGTGATGAGGGAGTGTATTCTGCGCATGAGTCAAGCAGCATTACGCAGCTACTAGTGTTAGACATAAGTTTTAATGTGTATTGTGAACATAAAACATACTTATAATGGGCGAATTGAGAATGGTACGTTTCTAATTGTGTTGCAACAGCACAGTTAAGCTTAATAAGAGCTCGTGTTACCACGGAGAGGAGAACAATGACTGAGGTTACTTGAGATGAGGCATATCCCACCCACGTGAACGTATCTGTCAACGAAGCAGGCTGACAACGTGACACAAGTAAATAAAGAATACAGTAGTTTCCATCCCGGAAACCGGCACTCCTATCTTGAAAGGCTAATAACTAGAAATTCAGCCGATGACAATTACTCTTGATTTAATATTTAAGGGCTGTATCTCTTTGGACTGTCCGCCTCGTTGTGTATTGTCTGGCATTCTTGGCGTCATCGTGTAGGCCCGGGTTCGAGTCCCAGGTTTGCCAATAAATGTAATTCTGGTCTGAGGGCTGGAACGTGGTACACTCAGCCTCTTGAGGCAACACTGAGAAAAGGCTAGTTCGATTCCTAGCTTAGTCGTCCTGGAAGTGGTTTTCCGTGGTTTCCCACTTCTACTTCAGAGAAATGCCAGGATGGTACCTAACGTAAGGTGACGGCCGCTTCCTACCCAAATCTTACATCCCTTTCAAATACACACACTAGTACAGACATAACAGTGTCACAAATTATCAGAAAACATCTACAATCACCCAACAAGACAGGGCTACATGACCACAATGTTGCAAAGCGCCTAAAGAATCAACAACAACAACAACACAACTCTCTTTGGACTGATCAATGCACTAGTTAAATCGTATAGTAATTTTATTTCATTCAAAATCTAATAAAATAGTATTATGTTATATTCACCTTGTGAGTGACTATCTCTTCTGTTCCATTCCTCACCCTATTAATTACAGTTACACATATTACCACTGTACCCACAGAACCACAGATTATTAGAAAAGTCAACCACTCACCCAAGTAAACTGGGCTGATGACCATATTGTCCTAAGCCCCTAAAACAAATGAACAACATCTAATCTGTCCAAATGTATGTGTAGCAATTCTCAGCTGCATGGGGGAGCTGGAAGTCTGGGGATCCAAGGTTCGAATACCAGTTCTAACAGAATGTGGATTATCACCAGGTTTATCCACACACACTCCAGGTGAATACCGGGATGGTACCTTATTTCAAAATCTCTAGGTTCCTATCCCAATCCCAGACCCTAAAATTTACAGTTACACACACTTCTACAATCAACAGAGAAACACAGGTTATCAGCTAATAATCAAAACGTCCTAAGACCCCAAATTGAGTTAACAATCAAAACATGCCCTTTCAATCCACTCAGCATTGGTTTCCTATTCATCTTTCGATACGTGAGTTGTTGTGTGGTACAAGTAACTTGTAATGGAAACCTTTAAGAGTTAATACGATGAGCTAGACCAGACCGTAAAACTGAATTACGATGCAATGGTCTGGTTATATTTAGAACGCCTTCGAAAACAGCTCAGAACCATCATCTCGCTCTTTTAAGGTTTGAACAATTGATCGTGTTATAGAAAGCGTGCTCTCAAATGAACCACATTGTGAAAACTATAGAGTCTTAATATATTTATCAATATTCAACACCATTGTGTTTGCTCATACTAACAGGATATTTTAATTAGCCTACAAGGCACGGGGTGGCACATTTGTCGTTCTGCATAACATTGTTACGTTTCTTCTGCTGGCTGCGTGGCTTAGCGGCACTGCCAGCGGAATCGCATCCCTCCTGGCTGCTTTAGACTGCCTGCCCATTCAACACTCAGAGGCGTACCAGATAGGTTGCAGCACCAACCCACTGTGATCACCGCGGCTTTTTCACTGCCAGCTTCATCGCGTCTCTCCTGGCTGCTTTAAATTGCCTGCCCATTCAACACTTGGAGGCGTACAAGATATGTATTAATTGCAGATTTCATTTCTGATTTACAAAAGAACACGCAGCAGTACGGCATTCTAAAATCCAAAACACAACTTCGCGGAAAACAAACAACAAACGGTTGAACATCGTAATTCAGCGAGGCTCCAAAGCCTTTCACACTCAAAGCAATGGCTTCTTACCAAGGAAGTCAGACCGTACCTAACCTTACCGACAGTTCTACCCACAATGTGCCCAAGAAATCCCAGGAAAGTTATGCTTCTGCAATACAGTTAACACCGAATAAAGAACAGGCTATTATTATTGACGCCATTAACATCAATACAAAACAAATGTCTGCAACAGTGACTTGAAAAAGTGGCGATCACAGAGGGTTGGTGCTGCTCTTAGCGTCTATATTTGGAAACGAGGTTGTACGCTTAAACCAATGCTGTAATCGTTGAATGGGCAGGCAGTCTAAAGCAGCCAGGAGGGATGCGATCCAGCTGGCAGTGCTTAGCGGCAACGTTCTTGCCTGCTGTTCTCAAGGATGCAGGATCGAATCATGGCGCAGCCAGTTGGCATTTCAGGGAGCCGTGTCAGTAGATCTACTGACGTGTTAACGATCCCCTTCGGGGCGATATTTTAGCACCCCGGCGTCTCTAAAAGTCGCAGTTGTTAAGAGGGACGTAAAACCAATAACATTATCTTCTTCAGAACGGTTTTTCTGGCATTTAGGCCGTGTTAGAGGGGCTCCGGAGTGCCCAAAATCTTCAATAAGTTCAACATTTTAAAAGAAGGACGGTATGAAGTTTGTAGTTTTGTGTGACAGTTAATCTCGCGATCCACAGAGCATGGTATTTCACTTTGAAAATCTCACATGCATTAACTGTGAATCGAACCTGGTCCGCCGTGGTAAGAGGCTAGCAGCATGACCACTGCGCCACCACGCACCCCCCCCCCCCCCGTTTAAAATTTTGTTTTTGCGGAATATAAATCTACGAATTTTGTTTAGCTTTCTAATGGTACATTTATTTATTTATCGTATGACATTTAGAGCCGGGAGTGTCCGAGGACATATTCGGTTCGTTAGATGCTGTAGCTGCTTAATTTCAAGTAGTTCCAACTTTCGCTGCCAGGTGTCACTGATACCTAGTGGTGAACGTTAGAACTTTGATAGAGCCTTCCAACGAAATCTAACCTAGAAACTTAGCTACACACCAGTTTAGTCTGTGGAAGGATATTTTAGATGCCATAAATCTATGACATGGGACCTCCGGCTTTACTTCCCCTCCGAAGGAAAGCATAGTGAAGGATTTTAACGCTCTTAAAAATATAATGTCTTCGGCCGGGATTGCACCCTCGATCTCGGGCACAGCATGCTACCTACTACGCCACCGAAGCAACTAGGTACATTTATTATTTTTATATCTCTTTTCTGAGGCTACTTTGCTTATTTTCTCCCACTATCGTGCGTCCTATTACTAAACGCATCAAAGTACTTTTTAAAAATTATATTAGACTATAGATAAAAGAAATAAGAAAGAGGATGTGTTAGAAACGAGGGCAAAGGGACGTGGAACTACAGAAAAATTGATGCTTGAGAATCAAATGGGAGACGAGGAATCCTAAGATGTTCTAAAACCCAGAAAAAAATCAATGATTCCAACTTCTCTTTTTTTTTTGTAAATATCAAAATATCCTTTCCTTCGGAAAGTTTCAACATATAAAACTGATATGCTGAGAAGCAATTTCTCATTATGTGTTATATTTCAACACGTCTGTTTTTCAAAATATACTATAGTTTAATTTTGTATCACGGAAATGTTCATAAAATTATGCTATTTTAAAAAGATTCGTGTTAATTCAAAATTGCATTTATTTTCGAAAAGTTTGTGTCAAAGTAAGGAGAGAGTCATGAAGATCATCCCTGAAAAATAATCAAATATTTCCTTTTGTGGTTTCTAAGAAAAAAGTAAATAAACATTTGGAAATTAGCAGAGTTAATATAAATGACATCCCGGGGTCCCTTAAAAGAAGTTGCACTTCAATTCTATTAATGTTTCTGATGACTGATGTTTAGACTGAGCCTGAGGGCAGTGTTACGAAGGTTATTTACTTTGGAATTCTATGGCGAGGTATAAATGCACAGCGGCTTCGGTGGCGTAGTATGTAGCATGCTGTGCCTAAGATAGCGGGTTCAAACCCGGCCGAAGTCGTCGGATTTTTAAGAGCGTTAAAATCCTTCAGTATGCCTTCCTTTGGAGGGGAAGTAAAGCCGGCGGTCCCATATCATAGATTTATGGCATGTGAAAGATCCTTCCACAGTCAAAACTTGTGTGAAGCTAAATTTCTAGGTTAGATTTCGTTGGAACGCTCTATCAAAGTTCCAACGATCACCACTAGATATCACTGCAATCTGGTATCGAAAGTTTGAACTACTTGAAATTGAACGGAACTTGTAGCTCACCCTATGAGTGTCCGCATGAAGCAGCTACAGCCTCTGGCGAGCCGAACATGTCCTCGGTACTCCCGGCACTAAAAGCCATACGATAAATAAATAAATAAATAAATAAATAAATGTACAGTCAAGCGGCAAACTGTAATTTTCGAGTTTATAATACTGCGATTTAGTGTGAGAAATACCGGTACACCGTTCAGGCTTAAATGCTGATGGAAGGGAAGTTGCTTATTTTGTAGACAATAACACTCATCAAACACGAAACATAATTACGGTGAGTTTATTAAATAGATTAAATTATATTTGAATTGCAGCCAATGGCCATAGCAGGGTATTATAATTGAATGCCCGTAGGCTCGCCGTCAAGTTCAAATTCAAGTAATTCCAACTTTGTCTACCAGAGACGCCACTGTCCCTGGCACCTAACGGTGAACGTTGGAACTTGATACAGCGTTTCAAACCAAATAACCTACAAATTTAGCTACACTACCAATTGTAGTTGTAGGTTCTTGTATATGCCATAAATCTATTAAATGGGACAGCCGGCTTTACTTCCACTCTGAAGGAAGGCATAGTGAAGGATTTTAACGCTCTTAAAAATCCAACAACTTTGGCCGGGTTTGAACCCGCAATCTTAGGCATAGCAGTTGAGCATGGTACCGACAGCGCAGCCGAAGCCTTTGTTAATAAAGGAAACAAAAATCGAACTCATAAAGGCTGAAAAAAAATTTAAGCAAAAACTTTGTATAGTATGAGTCCTAACAACCTATTTCTTCTCTTCATTAGCAGTCACCAGAAATATCTCTTTTCTTCCACTCGTTTTATTACTTCTTTGTTACTCTATGGACCCATCTCATCTTCATCATTCTCCTGTAACACTACCTTTCAAGCGCCTCTATTCTCCTATTTTCTGCTGCACCAACAGTCCAAGTTTTACTTCCATAGAGTGCCACGCTCCAAGCAAAGGCTTTCAATAATTACTTTCTAATACCTGAACCTATATTTGATATATACAAATTTATTTTCTGTATGAATGCTTTATTTGTCTGAGCCAACCTACTTTTTATATCCTCTTTGCTTCGTCCATCACTGGATGTTTTGCTTCCTAGGTAGCAGAAGTCTCCTACTTCCTTTAGCTTTTCAACTTCCAATTTGACGTGATTATAGGTTTCAGATTTCTTTCAATTGCACTCAATTATTTTTGTTTTATATTTATTCATTTTTACCCATACGATATTATTATTATTATTATATTTTCATCATGAATATAATTTCCTCAAGCCGGAGTCCATATCATTTAAAAACTTATTCAAATTCTCTGGTGAATCGGCTAAGAGTCATCAGAAAATTTCTGAGTTGTAATTATTTCTCCTTGAATCTTTACTCCTACTTCAATTTTAACTTTAATTATCATATATATTATTTCAGTAGTATAGATCCCTCCTGCGGCGCTCACAAGCGACCGATCGTGAAAAATGAGCATTCAAATGAAAGAGAATAGACATTACCAGTGATGCATTGCATTCTAATTATATAAATATCTATAATTTCTTTAAAAATGACTTCTAAAAAGCTGTTCGAAGTGTGCGATTTGCATATACTGTTGCTGCAGGAAGATACGCTCCATAATTGCTGTCCACTTCACATTTTGGCCGCTGTGACGCCTGTTTCATGTAATTTTAACATTCTGAGGTATTTCCTTGATCATTTTGCATGGATTTCAGAAACAGTAATTTTAAGGAATAAGTACTCAAATCGAATAATTTCATAAATATCGAATAACCGGTGAGTGTTATGGCTAAGCTGTCAATCAATGGACTCTGCACACAAATGACATTAGAAGTGACGAATTGCATTCTAATTTCGTAAATATCAATTTTTGTAAGTAGTGTGCAATTTGCAAATACTGTCGCTGTAGGAAAATACGCGACATCATTGCTGTTCAGTTCGCATTTTGGCCGTAGGGACGCCCGAAACGTAAATAGAGTTCTATAATCATTGGTTCAAATAAAAACATAACAATCTTTCTCCTTTCTCTAAACCTATTGGGGAAAGTGTGGCTTATGAACATGCGAGATTTCTCGCACGGGTCCGCTAGTTATTATTATTAGGTCTATTATTGTTATTATTATTATTATTATTATTATTATTATTATTATTATTATTATTATAGACATGTTGTCAAATTGGAAATATCTGCCTTACATGATTTTTTAGTCTATTTTCAATTTTGAAAAAATAGGCTTATGAGATCACCTTTTGTCCGTGTGTGTGTGTGTGTGTGTGTGTGTGTGTGTGAGGTGTGTGTGTGTGTGTCCCCCTAATAAATTCTAAACGGCTGGAGCGATTTCAATGAAACTCGGTAAGTTCATAGCACTATTCCGGGTGACCTCGACCGTGCCCTTCAAATGTTGTTACGTCTCACCAATCCAACATGGCGGCTGTGCGAAATAGTACACCAGCATTCAATATCTCCGTAACTATTACCGATATCACCCTGAATTATTTTACGGTGATAAAGGGAACTACTAGAAGTTCATCTATGTGACTCTTGAAACACTGGTAACTACAAAATCACCATGGTGGCCAAGCGAAGTTGCAACGTTTTAATAGACGTTGCTCGCGATTTAACCAACCAAACGCAATAAAACTTGGTACAGTATATGTTTATACACATTGTAATGCACCGACATCTAATTTCGTTCAATTGTTTACATAACCACAAGATGGCGGCTGTGCGAAATATTTCACAGGCAATCTATATCTCTGAAACTATGAGCGGTATCACCCTGAAATTGTGTACGGAGATAGAAGGCACTACTGGAAGTTCATAAGTAAGATTTTCAAAAACCGGCTAACTACAAAACGAACATGGCGGCCAAGCGAATTTGAAAATTTAAATAGACCTTCCTCGCGATTGAATGTTCCAAACGCAATGAAACTTGGTACAAGAAATGTTTATACACATTGTAATGCACTGGTATCTAATTTAGTTCAATTGTTTACATAACCTCAAGATGGCGGCTGTGCCAATTTTAAAATTAAGTTTTTATTTCTTGTGTCGTAAGCATGCGATCGAAGTGAAAGTTTGAATAATGAACCCACGCAATAATTTTCCTTTAATGGTACATGACTATGGCCGATACATTTAACAATCCAACATGGCGACCATCCGAAATATTTAGACGGCTCTGAATATCTACGAATCTATTATAGCAATCAAACTGAATATTTTTATGTTCATAGCGGATATGGACATGAGTTCACCTATGGGACTTTCAATAAACTGTTGATCACAAATCCAACATGGCGGCGACGCGAAGTATAAATATTCACATGGACATTTCTCGCAATTTAACCATCCGAGTGCAGTGAAACTTGGTACAGTAAATTCTGATACGAATGTTAATCCACTGCCATCTAATTTATTTCAATTGTTTCCATAATCACAAGATGGCAGGTGTGCGAAATTTTAAAATCTCGTTGTTACTTCTTGTGTCCTAATCATGCGATTGAGGTTTGAATGCTACACGTACACAATAATATTTATGTAACAGTACATAACTCTAGGACCTACATATATAAAGTCCAACATGGCGACCATCCGAAATATTTAGTCGGTTCTCAATATATACGAATCTATTACAGCAATCAAACTGAAATTTTGTATGTTGATCGTGGCAATTAACATAAGTAGAATATATGAAAATAGGCTGTATAGTTGCTTCACGGAACTACTTGTTTTTATGGAGGTAGCTTACTAAAGATTTTGGAAGCTCTTGTATATTGAACATATTACCATCCACCTTATAACTTCTCCTGATTACCTTCGTCTGCAGTAATTTAAAAAAATATCCATATCTAGCATTGTTCAGTATTGTCCTTAAACATTTATTTCAGGGTTGTTATCTTTGATAGTGTAATCATTGAGTACATTTAAATTTCTTTATAATTTCATCACAAAAGATATCGATCAAGGTCTATCTCTACGGCTATAATGATGATCTCTACACTCGGGGATCCGCCAGTATCCCTTCGCTGAAAGCAGTTATCCTAAGTGAGGTTTATCCACAGATCGTCCACATTCATTTCTGGCACAATAATTAGTTAGTACCTTATTATAGATAGGACCAAATAATCTTAACATAGAAAGACATCTGTGTGCGCACAGCAACTCCAGCAACTTCTTGCTCAGTTTCCTGGCAGGTTGGCAGCCTATGCATTGGAGGGGAAACACAGAGAAAGGGAAGAATTCCAGCATAGCTGATATCGTTTCCAATACGTAACCCGCACTAAAGACAGTTAGGAATCAACTCAACACCACCTTACTTTGGGTTCTTGCCTAACATCATGCAATTCCCTCACAAACGTCCCTCCCCAATGATAATGTGTAATGGGCTGAATTATAACTAGGCTACTACTACATACATACCTTACAATACTATAAGATATACAATAAACTCATTGATAAAATAATATGTTGAGCGAGATTTCTGAAGTCCTCAAATGAAAATATAATGTTATTAATCAGCTGACGAAGAAAATCATTGACCTAATGGATTTGCTGATAGTTTTACTTGCTTTTAATTGAATCTGATGAAGTCTCTATTAAAGTGCAAGCTCGCTGACAAGAATTTAAAAACGAAGGTAGGTATTAGTTTTACGTGACCGTGATTAAAACTGACGGGATCTCTTGTTTTTGTGGAATCCGAACTACAGGGCGAGACATTTCACCTTAAAAGAAGCACATGTATTAACCGGGAATCAACTACAGAAATTACTTTCCGCTAAGGTGGACGGGTTCAGTTCTCGGTTACATGATCAAGTTCTGTGGTTTCAAATTCACCTACAATTGAGGTCCCTGGCTTATGCAGCGAGATTATTGATTCACCCTAGCAATAAATTAGCAATACATCAATTTACTGCCAATACCAAGCTTATCTGTTTTCATATGTACAGTATTTTATATTGTATCAACATTGTATTATTGTTAGGTTGGTTGGTTCCTTAGTTTAGGGGCTGCGACAACGCGACGGTCATGTAGCCCCGAGTACTTTGGGTGTGTGTAGAATCTGTCTGCGAACCGGTGTTAATTGTGATGACTGTATTAGTGTGTGTATCTGTTTTAATACAAGTAAGGTATGCAGACATTCAATTTTTCCAGGTAGTTCCTACTTTTGTCGCCAAACTTCACAGTCAACGACCAACTAGTTCAGAACTTAGTTACCAGATGCCACCGCAGTCGGCTCTTGACAACGAACGTAGGAACCTAAGAACGTTAGTCAAATGTTTAATCTATATATAATTTAGCTTCACACAGGTGCAATTAGTGGAAGGTTCTTTAACATGTCATAAATCTATGACATGGGACCGCCAGCTTTACTTCCCCTACGAAGGAAGCCATACTGAGGGATTTTTTACGCTCTTAAAAAATCCGACGACTTCGGATTTGAACCCACGATCTTGGGCATAGAAGCTCAGCATTTAAGTAGTATTTTTACTGTTCATTATGTATTAGTTGAATAATCTGGTTAGATGGAAGAGAGGGCCCAATGGCCCTAATCTTGCCAGACAAAATAAATCTAACACGTAAACTAAAACTTTAATTCCTTATTAACGGGGAATCAAACCTTGTCCGCCTTAGTGGGACAAAATAAATTAAAACACTTCATTTTGAAGGCAGGTCTTTTCCCACTTCTGCAACTTCAGGTGGCTTATATTATGCCCCTTTTCTTTCAAGACTCCTAAAGAAATGCATTGCATATCATGATGTATATATTAAATTCATTAGTTGGTTTTAATACAGCAATAAGATGTTTTCTGTACATGAAATTCGAATAAGATTAAGTTGGCGCGCCCTCATTCACGGCCGGGTCGATACACACACAGAGCGTGGTCGAGAGCAGAACGACGAACGAACGGGTGGGTTTGGTCGGCCGGGGTTGAAGCGAGCGAGCGCCATCGCCAGTCGGAGTCGAGCCGCCTTGGCAGTAGCACCAACGCGCGCGCCACCTGGGTCCTATCGCGGGTACTACTCACAGTACACACTGAGCAGCGTGCCGAGTGACAACTAGCAAACCAATTTAAATGAAGCCCTCTGATTGTGTTCTTTACTCTTGCTGTCACAGTGGATTATTCTAGTGATTGTCAAGAGCCAGTGAAAGTTAACAATAACAATAGTTCCATTTTATTGTGTATTTAATTAGCAGTACAATAAAAATATCGTGTCGTAACAATAGTGAGAATTATAAGATAAACTCGTGTTCCCCGAATTTCATCCATTTAATTACAGCGCTAATTAAGTGCACACAGTCAAAAGTATTTAATGGCACTAACTAAAGAGATCGTAAAAAATATATATTAGCAATTACGCACTTTATTAAGTGAGTATTTTAAGAAGTTTTAGTTTTGAATAACATAGATGTGATTAAGACCACAATTAGTGCTTATTTAGTGTCAAGTGACACCATCAATGGACTCTGTTTGGTGTTATCTCGGTATTTATACAGAAGAAGGCCAAAGATTCCAGTACAATGCCGATAACCTAAATAGTAAACCATAAGGCCTGCGTTGCTACTGCTTGTCTTGTAGTGATAACAGTGTCCGCGTGCGAATTCTTGTCTTCGGCAGTGGTGCACCTTGTGTGTTGTGAAGATTGATAACGATGTGTTGGGTGTTTGAATTTCGTAACGTGGTTTTAAGTGTCCATATAAGTGTTAACCTTGAGTGGTGAGCATCAACACTGAAGATGATGGTGTTCAGCGTCGGGGTCAAAGAGGTCTTCGTTCACCAGAGAGAAAGGATGTTGACAAGTCTACTGCTGCTTCTTGTCTTCACCTTCCGTGAAACAGGTAAGGTGGGCCATGACCTAAATAAATTAGCGTCCTTCGAACTTCACGAGTAACTTCCACTAGATATGTCAAATTTCATAGCACTCCTTTTGGCATAAGTTCCGCATGTCAAGTTACGGATATTTCATGAATTAATGGGAAATAATTTTCATCTGAAAAAATCACGTGGTGTCAGGTAGAGCCTCCGCCAAAATAAAATGAACCACGGTGCCTCCGGTTAATTGAGATAAGACGAGAAAATATTTTTATCGGTGACTCCATGAACGACACACCAGTCAGACTATGCGGAGTTTTATCGGTTCCTTCCCACGGAGAATTATCTATTCACAGTTACAATTTTCCCGTGGCGTAGCCATTCTATAGTTGTTAATTCATTTAGGGGCTTGCCACATCGTGGTCATTTAGCCCCGTATGCGTAGGTGTGTGTGGGGCTCGATAAGTCTGATAACCTATGTTATTGTTGTGTCTGTATCAATATGTGTGTTTGCAATTGAAACTGGGATTGGGAAGGAGTTGGCCGTGGCCTTGAATAAGCAACCATCCCAGCATTTGCCTGGGGCAAACTATGGAAAACCACTTCTACTGTATGTTTGCTGGGGTGGGATTTAAACTCACCTCTTGTCAGTTCGGCCTCTCAAGGCAGAATGCACCCCATTCCAGACCTCAACCAGAATTAAATTAATCTGCAGAGCTAGATATCGAATCCGAGACCACATGGGCGACAGCCATGAATGCTAGTCACTACACCACTGTGTGATGTGGAGCAGCAACAAATTCAGAGATCGTTGGTTTGAAACCTGGCGATGACAGTTTACTCCTGAGTGTGTTTTTCCCGGGTTTTCCATCGCCCACTACTGGCAAATGTCTGTATAGTTACCTGACCCTATTGCTTACAGTTGCACACACTATGTCAGCCACCACATAAACACAAGTTATCAGACAAATCCAACACACACCCAAGGTGTCCCAATGGTAAGTCGTGTATTAGGGATGGATTAATTAAAAAATCTCTTTGTAACGTGGTCAGCGGGAATATAAAAACAATGCTACTGCCACAAGCTGATTCTATCTCCAGAATATCCAAGCTATTTGCCTAAGTTCTTAGTCAAACAATCTGAGGCACGTCCCATGACTGGACTAGCAGGTTGCCTTTCGGTGATCTGAGGTTGGAATCCTGGCACTGACGGGGACAACCATGAGTGCGGTGTTTCACTTGGATTTCCCTCACTCACTTTAGGATAATGCAGCGATGATACCACAAAATAAGTCCCGGAACATCTCATTATCCTCGTCCCTAAGAAATACACATAATGCTTAAATCATCACAATTACACAGGTTATAAGACAAATTACAAACGTGCATTTCTTTCTTTCGTACCTTCACACTGTGATCATAACCAAGATATCCTCTAGTGAATTAATTATAAAAATTGGCATATTATATCGCTAAAATTTTGTTCGTTTTTTTGGGATGCATTCAAATAACCTTTTTTCCTCGATAAGTGCACCGAACAACGATACCAAATTGATAAAACGTTTTTATTACTAATACTGTAACTTGAAACACTTGGTATGCTACACAAATGATAGCGTTTAAATACCGTATTTCAAATTACATTACTGCTGAACGCTGGAGAATGCGTGCGTTTTCGCAGCGGCAAGAGGCTAAACTTCGCGGTACTAGAGTAGCCATACAAGTCTTAACTGGAGGCACATTCTGTATTTGCTCAGGTGAAACACAGAGAGACATTATTACAAGAGATTTTATTCTGTCGTTCGGCATTATAACAAATCCCGTAGTCCAGAAATTCCACGTTCTCTATAGAGCTTATGTAGGTCTTACTGGAACCAACACGGTCCAAAGAGAATTACTAAATGCCGGGCATAGCACATTGGGCTATTTAAAGTCAGATCTATATTCCATACGGCCGTGAGAACCTATGTTGCGATAGGATGTCGTGTTACACTGCCATTCTACTGCGGTGCATTGTACTGATGAAAGAGAAAGCCCCAGCGCGATATCTAAAATGCATGCCTGAAGTAAAGTAATAGGAAAATATTTTTATAAAACTAACTCAGCAGAATTTGCTTGGAGCACGGAATTGTTTGTACGGGAACACCAATGTATGAAGCAATTGACCATCGTGATCAAGCTATCAAATTCATATTTGAAAATTACCTACATTAGTTACATTCTCAAAGGTGCTGAATTGGAGGGTGGCAAGATCCTTTTGTCCTCTCAAATCAAAAATTAAAACTGAAAGGGCCTGGTTCTCCAAATGATCCAGGATATGTTTCCCAATTCTAAATACCGTTAATTTGATTGGAGGATTACCTTGACCGAATGAAAATATAATTTGCAATTTCAAGTGTTAGTCTGTGTTAGGATTGATTTAATTGGCAATAGTATGCCCAGAGAACAATATGGTTGACCAACCGTAATTTTCCAGGCAAATGTTTAAATGATAAATAAAAAATTATGTAAACTACTATTAATTAGTAATATTCTAACATCTTAATTAATACCTTGTTCTAATTATAACAAATATTACTAACAAACTGCACCCCCGACCTCCTCCTTGAATATTTGAAAGGAGTCGCCGTTACCGTACATTCGTATGCATTTAACTTCAACTACACTTTCTGTGTTTAGCCATGCACAAATAAGCCTGCTAGAAGTTTCAGTGTATTCCTCGAATCGTTGTTTCGGATTACGTTACACGCAAAACAGCGCATAATGAATGTGAAATGTGTGGCATTATTACGATTATTAGTTATGGAAAGATGATATAGAGGTCAAATGTACGTTTTTGCACTGGAATCGAGAGCTTTGAACGAAATATTTTTCAACAAATAGGGAAACCTTTTTCGAGGAATTCTTACGAACAAGCAAACTCTACCACTGTATTCTTACTGTAGTTATCATACAAGACAGGGCCACAGAATGTTCATTACGCGTTGACTGAAGCCCAGAATGTTATCAGAGACGAAGACTCGAAGGTTGGTTGGGGGTAATGGCGAACCCTATTACATCACCTCTCTACCATGAGCACGTCCCCACAAAAAAAAAAAAAAAAATCTTTAAACGTCAAATTATAAAATTATTAAAAAAGTATTTATTTCCTACGAAGAAACTTCTTTGACTTAAGTAGCCTATGTGGCTCCATTATAATAATTATTATTATTATGTCCGGCTACGTGGCTAAATGGTTAGCGCGCTAGGCTTTGGCCCGAAGTGCCGCGGGTTCGATTCCCGGCCAAGCCATCAGGGATTTTAATCTCCTGGGGTTAATTCCCGTGGCTCGGGGACTGGGTATATATGACGTCCTCATCATCACTTCATCCTCATTACGACGCGCAGGTCACCCACGGGCGTCAACTAGAAAACGTGCCACACGATCATTATGCTGCAAAGCCTTCGTGTTTTGTCTAGAATGGATTTTGTGGCTTCATATTCGACATATTAGGAAACTGAAATATTCTTTCTTAATTCTTGTGTATTCTCAACCTCGTAATTCGTTTGTGCTTGATGTAAGAATAATTTTTTTAAAATAACTCAGTTGAATTAACTTGGAGTACGGAGTAACCGTATTTGCACCGTAATACCAACTTTTTTGTGTTCAAAATGTACTGAGGAAGATAACTAAGATTAACTTCCTTACTTTTCTCACGAAGGTGTTCAGAATTGGAATATTTTGAATTTCGTTACTTGTAGAACAAAATGATGACGTTCTCCGTACCCCTGAATTGTTTTATATCGTTGCTAATATTAAAAGTGAGAACGATTTATGTATACAAGGATATACAATTTTCTAGTATCTATCCGTGAAATATTTCAGTGAAATCGCACAGTTGTCGCGGAATTAAGATGACTAAAAACGTCTTGGGAAAAGCTGGAAAGTACGTTTGCAATTCAGCATCGCTGCTCATAACGTGTAATGAGGTGCTTGATACCTACTGTGTATTGTTTTCTACGAGTCAGCAGCGTCTACTCGTATCATTGTGACGTTGGTCGATTCGCTGAGACCGATATCGGTATCAGTCCCTCCGATGACGTATATGAGTTTGTTATTAATACGAAAGTGATCATAATTAGTGTGCATTTCATAGGGCGAGTAGGTAACAATAACGAAATGTAGTTTAGTGTGCCAGAGCCAAAATTAATAGTTTAGCCTTTGCAATCAGTTTCGACTAGTTATGTACGACTAATTAATGTATGTGCCATTTATTTTCTTTTTCCCAAAGAAAAAACTCACTATATTGTGTTGAGATAAGCATGATCATGGGAGAAATAAAGCGAACTCGCATCCCTATGAAGAACTTCAGCTAGGCTCTTGGCCGGTATTTGGAGGTCCTTCCAATTCGGTGAAGAAAAGAGAGTCAAAGCTAATTGAACGACACTCCCATCTGTTAAAGCAGTGTGAAAATATTATGCAGAGAAAATATGAGAAATATAATGTGTATCTAGACTTAATTTGATGATTGGTGTACCAGTTAGCGACAAGTTAAATCTGTACAGGAACCCACTTTTGGGCTTTAATATTATGAAATAATAATACTGTTATAGATTGTAAGGACTCCTCCAAGTATTATGGCTTCAGAGGCATCTTGATGCCGAAATTATACTGTTGCGATCAAAATCCTTGAATACCTTGGACGAGACTGAGGTAATATCGAAATCGTGTGATTTGAATGTCATCAATTAGTTTACTTTCGTATTACACGGGTAATCGTGATTACTGAATAGTACATGTTCTGTAATACGTGCATATTTTTTCCTTTAGTGCATATTTGAAATGTTTTGCTTATTACTGGTATGTTGGTGGATATTTTGGTTAACTGCATGAATCCTGCGGTCTATAAATTCAAGCAAGGTGATGTGATAATACATAAACTATGATTTTTTTCACAACTTTTTCTTTGTGTGATCCAAGTGCTGGATGAGATTATGTCAATTCTAGCTCGCGCTCCTACTCCAAATACATTCTTGTTAATTGATGTGACGGAAAGACAAGCTGTTCTGCGCTGAAACATACTTTTACAGGCAGGCACAAGAAGGTAAATCTAGTGAATTTCGAAGGAAAAAATCATGACTGTCTTTTCCACGGCTCGACAGCCTGATCCGTTCAAAGCATTGGCCTACCAAGCAAACGCTGCTTAAAAATATAGCATACAGATTGCGACGTGATGCGTGATAGGCCCGACGAGTTCCATCAGCCATTCATCTTGGCTAATTGAATGACCTCGCGAGGATGCATGCACAATGTTCCAATCCTGAAGTCAGTTCTAAAATATTTGACGGAGCCGGGAACCGAAGTAAGGGCCTCCTAGGTAAGAGATACGCGTGCTATTCCTACACTAAGGGGTCGACCTTGTAATGTATCGTTACTATATCCATGTTAACATTTTAGTAGCCATATATTTTCTTGAATTATCTCGTTGTATACTTTATAGGCAGTATATAATTGTTATTAGTGTACCAGGGTGAAGTTATGAGTGTATACTAAATGTATATCCTGATTGTAGTGATAGAAGCCGTTATTCAGTGTAGTCTAATAATTCGTGTTGACCGACAGAAAAGCTCTCTTTATTGTATATTCAGACCATCATCATCATCATCATCATCGAAGTCCCACTCCAGTCACCCGGGTGTGGTTTACAAGCCTCCTCCACTCCTTTCGTGTCCTTCCATTTTTCCTGTTCCATCACTTCCGCCACATCCAATCCAGCTTCTCCAATGTCCTTCAAAATTTGGTCCAACCACCTTCTTCTCGGTCTTCCAACTGGTCTCTTTCCCTTGACTTCTCTTTCCAATTTCCGTCTTGCCACTCTCTCCTTACCCATTCTTTTTACATGCCCGAACCAACGTAACCTTGCTTTCTGTATCTTCTGATTTAACGGTTCCATATTTAATTCTTCTCTGATTTTAATATTTTGAATTCTATCCCTTGTCTTTTAAACTGAAGTTCTTAAAAATTTCATTTCTACTGCTTGTGTCTTACTATTTTGCCTTTTATTCGTTATCAGTGCTTCCAGTCCATATTGTTACAATTGGAATGAAATATTGTTTATATAATGTTAATTTCGTTCTCTTGGGTACTTTGTCATCCTATAAACGTTCTCTGACTTGATTAAATGTGGTACCTTTACTTAGTCTGTTAATAATTTCAATGTTGATGGCATTACTTCCATTTATAAGTTAGTGCTACCTAGATATGTAGACCGTTCTACATTCTCTAACCGTACCCCAATTGTGTAAAATTCATAGACATTAACCATTATGAATATGGAACTAAATATCATCCGTGATGACTGATATTAATCTTCAAACATAAAAACCGCCTTGTCAAAATAATTAAATTAAAACATGCATCTTTCGGTATAACAATAATACATTGGTATTGGACACCAAATGAGTGTTTATTTTGTCATTTCTGTATAAATAATTTAGGTCTTTTAGGGGATGTATTCTTCATCCCTAATTACGACCTATCGAATGCGTGGTGAAATGTAAATGCTGCCCTAAATATTTAATTGACTGTAAAATTAGCACAGGCGTTACAGGCTATCGTTTCATTAGCACATTGCACGTACGATATACACGCATTCTATTCCAATCTTCTTAGCTATTACTCAGATTCAGTAGTGTATTGGCTGATATGTGAAAATTCTATTGGGTAGTTACATAATCTAGGAGGTATTAGCTTCTGCACCTTCTGTGGTCTGGCCTACATATTGAGACTTCGATCACAAAGGTAATGCGGTCGATTCCAGGTTCTGCCAAGAAAATTTTGGTTTGAACGTTAGCACGATTAGTCTACCTTTTTTTTTATCCTCGAGACACCATTCTCCTCCCCAACTACCGATGTAAACAAGATCAACGTGTTTTAAGAGGTTCAAACAAGATAAATGATCAAGAAGTCATCAACATGTTATTCATGATACTTAAATTTTACGTGTGGCGGAGAAAATGTCGAGTATGTTTTCAAATACTCATGAAAGTTAATGTCGCTATTTTGTATGAACACAACATAATTATGAAATATTATGCCAACTTTGTATTGGTTGTTGGAAATGGTTCTGAAAATTCATAACATGAGCGATAGTAGTGGATAATGAGAAAGTGTCGCTTTAACGTCATATAGACAGCCTCTAATATTCAAAAGAATGACATTTTAAATTCGTTATAATAATAGTGAATTTATTTCAAACCAATATGCATTACAAGTATGAATTACAACGAGAGATCACTGCTGTAATCCCTTAATGATTTTGTTCTCTTACGACACACACTCAAGTGATATCGAAGGCACTGTTTTTCACGAAGTGTGCTCATACAATCCTCGGAAGGTTCGTGATATTCGTTTCTTTTGCGTAATTTGTGATGGTATCCGTGGATCGCCAGTCGTATTAAAGCGCTGCGGAACTTGTTATAATAATATAATGATACTAGCAGAGCCGGCGTAGAGTATCTACGCAATAACAGTGCAATGTAAGGAACGGCCTGAGCTATTAGTAACATTACATTTATTTACGAAAAAACTTCACAAACTTAATATGTTGAAACCAGTGCAGGAAGAAAAGATTCAACTGGGCTGTGAAATGATAACTTCACAGAGGACATTTGGGATACAACCAGGACTTCTTTCACATAACTTACAGTAGTTCTCAAGTGAGGTGTACAGAGTTGTATTTAAGAAGCCAAATCACATTTCTTCCAAGATAATGCTTTTTGTTAAGATGCTTTTTGAATGTATCTATCAAAAATTTCTCTCAACACACAGTTTGTTATTTTGTTACTTGTTGACACAACCGATAGCAAGCTAAACGATCTTACCCGTGAAAGGTCTACGTAAAGCTGCCCATGAGTAAAGACGGGTTTTGTCAAGTAAAGGCAGATTTTATTGAAAGTCTGACCCTGAGATTTATTTATTGTCATTGAGAAAGCCAAACTTACTGGGAATTGCCTCTCTTAAATGTAAAAGGCATGTTCGTATCAGAGGGGATAAGGGTTATCCTGGGTATGAAAACGATTTCTCTCTTATCAGAATCTATAATAGTTGCCTCTATGATATTACGTTGTAACCCGTTAACTATTAGCCTTGTCCCATTGCAGACCCCTTTTGAGGGTAGAATAGTTATTAATGACATAATGATAGCACCTTTCTTAAGTCTAAGTTTGTGTGGAAGCATGCCAGTTGGTGTCAGACTGTTCAAAAATTCTTCAGGGTAAGCCAAGTGATCTTACGCATGCTCACTCACAATACAGTCTACACTTTCGTAGACTACCTCATCTCCAGGTAAACGCTGAAGTACTCGATTGTTCAGTTCAAGCGATGCTTCATTGGCGACCATAAGAATAGTTCTTCCTTTTAAGCTCCTGTGGGGCGGCAGCAATAAAATCAAAATCACCGTATAGCTGTTCAACTTGATCTTGTACTTGTGGATAGCATGTAGATGGTACCGTAACTTCCGCCCCAGTCTTGCCTTCTCCTATTTATAAAAGCCATGTTGTAAATTATATTTCAGAATGTAAAGCGCGCATGTTCTGGGTGAGTTTAAGTACATGGCATTTATTCCAGAAGCTAGGCCGCTTCAAACTGCTAGCAACTGTCAAAGAACATGATCGTCTCATTAATACAGGAAGGACTTGGCGAAAATCACCACCCAGTAAGATGACTATACCACCGAATGCTTGAGTACAGTTGGTCAGATATTTGAGAAGTCTGTTCACAGCTAAAAATGCATACACATGCGTCATTGGTGCTTCATCCCCAATAATTAATTTTATATTCAACAGGGCTGTTGCTTCTGGTGTATTTGGCGTAACGTTGCACGTAGAATTAGAATTGAGAATCAGGCGCTACTGGAGTTGCTTGATCTCCTTTTGCTCTGTTTATATGTAACAAATGTTTTACCAGTTCCTGCCGGTCCATCTAAAAAGAAACAGTTCTTTTAATGTTTCTTCAGGGTTTCCACATATGGCATTAAAGCTCGAATCTACAACCCTTAGTTGCGCCTCATTAAGCTTTTGTCTGTTGCTGATAGCCCTAGCTTGCTCTTCTAAAACATCAAAAGAATACATTCCTGGACTGATAACGTGTAGTTTTACATCTGGCAAGTTACATTTCTTAAGAACTAGGCCGTAGGTGTGAAGGAGGCCATTGATTTCAATGAATGTATACTGTGGGCCACTTTCTTCAGAGTATCTGCGTACAGAATCTTCAGACATTGCTTCTTTATGTTGATCCCAAAGCTCGGGAACATTTTTTGGTTCTCCGAAAACACAGATAAAGACAAATAACATTCGTAAGCGACTTGGCATACGAGAGTGAGTTGCCTCAAGGATAGTATCATGCCAAATTTTATCTCCTTGAAGAAGTCCAAGTTTTTTTTACATGTTTCCTGGAAAGTCTTGCATAGAACTCCATTGACTGTCCTGACACTATCAAAACCTTTGGCACCCTTTACTCTTATTTGCAGCATTCGCAAGAAGTATCTTTCTCTATCGTGCATACTAACTACTGGCATTCTCCATATTACACCTTGTCCACCACGCTGACGCTTCTTCCATCACAGCTCGTAGATCTAGATCTAATAGTGGAAACTCCCGGGAGAAACTGGCGACACCGATTCTGCTTGCTATCTAGCTTCATTGTATATTTCTTCTGTGGAATCCATGCCATGATTTTGTGTTTCTTGACGCCTTCTGCGCAGAATATCTTCGGCCATGTAGTCTTTGTATTTCTCCCACAACTGTGCTGGTTGTGAAGGGGAAAACATAGATAAAATAGTTGACAACAGCGTACGTATTTAAAATGGATTACTGTAGAAGGGGTCGCTGAATCTATGATGAAGATGTGCACTCTACTTTCTATTCACGGCGTTGCCTAGGTCAACCATATTCTGTAAGATGGGCAATGTCCTTTAGCAATTTTTACCGGACTATCATGATGCAGAGTAAGTCGTTGTCGCCTAGCGACAATCTTTATGACGGTCAATCTGCAGTCCTTACTTGAATTAAAACCGATACACACACTAATACAGTCATCCCAATTAACACCGGTTATCAGACAGATTCTACACGCACCTAAAGAACACGGGGCTACATGACCGCGTTGTCGCAGCCCCTAAACTTTAGAACCAACCAACCAATCTGCCCATCAAGTCAGGTTCAGTATTGGTGC
This sequence comes from Meconema thalassinum, assembly GCA_946902985.2. NCBI lineage: Eukaryota > Metazoa > Arthropoda > Insecta > Orthoptera > Tettigoniidae > Meconema > Meconema thalassinum. The sequence continues at coordinate 656,842,304 of OX336390.1, forward strand.
GGCTTTGACTATCAGGATACAGAGTTAGTCGTTGTCGCCTAGCAAAAATCTGTCCGTGAAATTATTAGTTTCAACTTTATTTGTTTAAACACACTTTTTAAACAAATAAATATATTTCCGTTGACTTTTCAAGAAAAGTAAGATTTTTCCTGTACTATTTAGACCATTTGGAAGATTCTGGTACAAACCACAACTTCTAACTCCCTCTGGTTTAGGATCTCGAGTTTTGTGGTACATACACCTTAGCGTATTATATATATATATAGATATGTATGCATCAATTACTTTTTAAAGCATTCATTACAGCAGGTGACTGTGTTTATTATCGATGTTAATGAATCCCTGGTGAATCAATTCCTTCAATCCGTCCATTACGTCGAGTATATTTTGATTAAAATGCGTATTACTAATATTAAGCCTCCGTGGCTTAGGCGGCAGCACGCCGGCCTCTCACCACTGGGTCCGTGGTTCTAATCCCGGTCACTCCATGTGAGATCTGTGCTGGACAAAACGGAGGCAGACAGGTTTTTCTCCGGGTACTCCGGTTTTTCCTGTCAAAATTTCATTCCAGCAACACTCTCCACTATCATTTCATTTCATCTGTCATTCATTTAATCATTGCCCCAGAGGAGTGCGTCAGGCCTCGGCAGCCGGCACAGTCCATATCCTCGCCGCTAGATGGGGGCTTCATTCATTCCATTCCTGACCCGGTCGGAGACTGGAAGCAGGCTGTGGATTTTCATTTTCATTACTAATATTGCTTTTGAGAAGAAGAAATCTGTTGGTATCAGATCAAAGATCAAGGTGTCTTATCAACGCTGCCATGGCACCCAATCTACCACAAAAAAATATGCTAACGGGGTTCTTTTGTACATTCAAATGCAAAATTAAGGAGTGCTTCCTCTTACTGGACGTTGTGGCACCCCAACGTTTTTCACTACGGTCATTGATAGAGGTATTTTGTAGGATGTTTGATGTTGTGATCGTAGTTAATACGAGCTGAAGGACAATTATCCAGGACACAGTTTAATATCTGTTACCGGTACCCGTAAAAATGCCCTATATGACTATGCTAAAGAATAGAGAGTAGCAATTTACAACAAAATTATATTGGAATCCTCAGTTGTTTTACTGCAATTTGCAATAAAATAAACATGTGCTATGGGTATTGATAGAAATCAGCAGCATCCTAAACAAAAGTTAACAACTCAAAAGGATTTCACACTTATATACATAAATATTACTAACAAAAAAAAAACGCAACGCTTATCGAAGTGTAATACTGTAAACTAACGTATAAAATATCTGTTAATTCTGGAGGTGACCAAATACTGGCTTTTACACTTCTACGTGGTGATAATACATGAATATAATTTTCATATATTCCTGGGAGTCATTAGCAATTGAAATTACTGTCAATTATCACTAAGGCACCGGAAATATGAGATAAATTACGTAAATATATGTTTTTTTCTTGTATGCTCATTCCTTTCAGGCGCATGAGGTCTCTTAAACTGTTACACAGAAGCACACATGATGTCATATTAGTGTTGTCAACATGTGGGATACAACATACAAAATACACCACACGGCACACGTAATAAAGAGACTTTCTTTTATTGCAGACACACGTTATGTTGTAATTATGTGAGAAAGCATTAATTGGCAAAACCATTGGCCTGGATAAATATTATTGACGCTTTAGTACCCCCACTGTGCGTGACAAACACCAGGGGTGTTTCATATTACCAACTGTAACCCCATTATTAATTATTATTAATTATGAATTAATAATAGTGATCATAATTTAATACATGCATTTTTTCAGGAGTGTTTATTTCCTTATTAGTTTATATTATATACATTGTACCCCCACCTAGTCATTGGGCAAATTCATGTTAATCAATTGAAGAGTTATAACAGTTTGTAGTCTATAGACAACGCTGAAAAATGGCTTCAATACTTTACATTTTAGCTGGCTTCGAATCCTACCAGAAATATTATGGGTTCTTCTCTTCAGTGAACATACATGTTGTGTGGCACATGTAGAGATTTGAAAGCTAATTAAAATGGAACATAATAATACTGTATTTTGCTCCCTTTATTCAGATAAAATCATCAAAACTAGATACAGAAAAAACACATTTCACAATGTAGATAATCTCATTTTTGTAAAACAGATATCGCTGCCAATGTGGTATTTGAATACCAAGGAGCTCTTTGAATAATTAAATTTCTCGCTCTGTGTGTTTCCAATAGACCTCACGTGCACGGCCGGAAATAGACGGAATGCCTGTCACCGCTGGCCAAGTCAGGCATTGGCTATTCACCCTTGATGTATGATGATGTATGAGCCTGTAAGATCTTGGTCATCACACCTTTAAACACAGTGTGGTCCAGCTAACAAGGACACATCCAATATTTCCAAACAGATGTAGATTTTGAAAATAAATGTTTATATTTGGGGACGAGTAGTTTTCTGAATTTACACTACTCGGAACAAGTGTATGTTTGGAGGATGTGATACAAATGGTTTAAATAAATAGAAACACACAATCCTTCATGAGCATTTGAAAGTTTGCGACGAGAGGAACTCAAAAACGTGGCATTTACAATTAAATGTGACGCAAGAAACCTCAAGTTAATACCTATGTATAATGGACTTTGCTGGGTTTATACAATACTATTCGCAGTGATCCATCGTTAAGGCAAGGTTGCACGAAATCTTGGCCACATTGTACGATATTTGCGCGCCTACCTCAGACGTCTAAGCACAGATGGCACATGGCAAATGGCACACTGCTTAACTTTGTAGCAATAAACTCTTAATAAATATGTTTGTTTAATATTACTATTATACATTTCTATTATTTTGCCATTGGGAACACAGTGTAGTGATATTAATTATAGACCTGTTTGCAACTGGTCACAGTACGTGCTTTCTGGGTATATACAGGGCGTGTGGGGTAATGCATATGGGAAGATAAGATGTTACAAAGAACGCACAGTACAAGGTGCCTGGTTTAGGAGAAACAGGATAAAAAATTCGCCACCTTCGGCAACACCGCATGCAAGTTTACTACTGTACGTATCGCCAAGAATCAGGAAATGTTCCTAGTCAGCTGTTATTTAGTTGAAAACAGATTATATGTGAACCGATTTCACGGAGATGTAAGGAACGCGCTCAATGATTCCTTCCCCGCATTCATACTTGACACTTCTAAGTAGTGTTGTCAGAATACGACCACCCACAAAATGATTGTATTTCTGGAGAACCCCTCACCATATTCTGATCCATCCCGAACACCATTTGTTTGCTCTGTAGCGCTGCACAACGTAATGCAAACACAACATAATTGGGCGTACGGTTAGTCTGTTAGATAGGTTTAAATAATGTGCTGTAACTAAATCATATGTTTTACGCTAATCCATGCACCTTTTAATACAGATTTCGTGTCACTCACCGCTTCCCGACCTGAGTAAACTTACTGTATGTTTCTGGCTGCCTAGTCATACCCACTCACCCTTATGCAAGCGACGCGTACTCTGACGTGGATCGTTTGCCCTGTTAACATATTGCTTTGCAATACAAGATGTGCCCCGCAAGTATTGACGAACTTCCTGCATGCCGCAAGAGCGTGTACGTTGGTGCATCGTTCCCATATCCCCGTAGAAAAACCATTAACTTTGATGAAGGGAAAATTATATTGCAAAAACATAGAAAGACAACACCCGTTTACAGTAAAAGTTGAAAAATACTCTCCCTCAGACAGTAGACATGCGTTGTTACATGCTATTATATTTCAGTTCACTCTGTTGTATATTCAAAATTTCGCTGCGAATTGCGTACTTCAGTTCTAGTATGATGTGGGGATTATTTATATACGCTCTACTTTTCAAACTGACCTACACAGAAGTCACAAGGAGTTAAATCGAAAGAGTGAGCTGGCCATTAGCCCGCACTAATTATTTTGTCCTCGGGAATATAACTCACTGCATTCACTGAATCTTGAGCCCCAAGTGCCGAAAATATCTGATTGACCTTTTCTGTTCAACCAGTTGAGGATAAAGATTCGTTCGATGTTAATTCCATGTATGTTGCATGTATGGTTTCGTTAAAAATCGACCATGGCACCAAATTTCATATTTTAAGGCCATAAAATGAAATTTTATGAATTATTCTTATATTCTCGCAAGAACAATACCACTTATTTAGTGAATTTGCGCTACATACAAATAAAAGTAAGCCTCATCAGTAAATCGTACTAATTCAGAATTCAATTCAGCTCCCTCGCAGAGTCCGTGGGTGAAGCTGAACTTGTAGGATAAGCGATAAAAGAAGTAAAAAAGGATACATTTATGACGATAAATAGTATTTCGAATCAAAATTGGAGCAATACATTCAAATTTCTTAAAATGAAGATAACTTTCGAGACATCACCATGGCACACTTTGTCAGCAGATACAACTTAGGGTGGGCAACTGGGTAAAGAGAGTCCTCAGGCCCAATGAAAAGACCAAAAATCCTCTCGGCACGCCGGAAGGCGGAGGTAGATTTCACCGGGCAAACTAGGGGATAGACGCCGGCCCCGTGGTGTTGGGGTAGCGCACCTGCCTCTCACCCGGAGGCCTAGGGTTCGATTCCCGGCTCTGTCAAGGATTTTAGAAACTGACGTGAGGGCTGGAACGGGGTGCACTCAGCCCCGTGAGGACAATTGAGTGGCTGTCTGACGGTGAGGCAGCACCCCGATCACGAAAACCAAGATTAACAGCCGAGGGGACATGACGCGCTGATCACGCGTTACCCCAATATCTGCAGGCCAAATGGCTGGGCAGCGGACGCTTGGTAGGTCTAGGCCCTTCACGGGCTGTAGTGCCAGGGGTTATTGTTATTATTATTAAACTAGGGGATAGGCTATGATAGGCAGAATATGCAGAGGATAGGACCTCATTTATTGCGAGAAAGTATTTTACAATTGGAGCTTAATTAACTTTTTTTTTCGTATTTCTATGCATATTTTTAGCCTACTTTTCACATTTTGCAAAAATGAGGAAAAAGTAGACTTATGAGATCGATCCAGGAAAATGTGTGTCTGTCTGTCTGTATGTCTGTCTGTCCGTCTGTCCTTCCTTCTGTCTGTCTGTCTGGCTGTGTGTGTGTGCCCCCCCCCTATCAACTCCTAAACGGCTGCAGCAATCGAAACCAAATTTAGTACGAGTAAAGATGTATACCGGACTATTTCAAGCCCATATTTGAAAATGATGTCAGTGCTACCAACTGCTAAAGAACGCAATATAAATTTGAGCTCCACGTTGGATATCATGGAAGGTATGCATGAGAGCTATTCCAAAATTGGCACACATGTAGATAATACTATTTCAGTTTAATTTCCCGGAGGCCATACATTACAGTGTTGCCAAAATGATTATAAGCGTGCTGATAGGTCTAATTTTAGATGCATATAATTTCTAAACCATCAAATGGAATTCAACCAAATTTATTATGTGCTATGTGTACGCAAACAGATATGACAGCGTATTCTTAAGAGGCACCAGGGCTGCCAAATGTTAATAATTGCTCTCTCTATTTTCTTCAACCAAATACCAATATATCTGAAAGTATGCAAGCCGACATCTTTAAAATATGCACACGTATAGTACCTGACATTTTAGATTAATTTGGAGTAACTTATATACTTCAGTTCTACCAACATGACTCTAAGCCTGCTGATAGGATCAATTTTTAAATACATGTAACTTCTATACTATCAGTGGGATTTCAACCAAATTTCGAATGTGCTATGTGTAACATAACGGATATGACTATACGTATTCTGAAGTGCAATCAGGGCTGCCAACTGTTAATAAATGCTGTCTATATGTTTTTACCCTAATATCAATATATCAGAAAGTATGCAAGCCAACAGCTCTATACTTTGCATACGTATAGCACCTGGCACTCTAGATTAATTTGGAGTAATAAGTCAGTGCTGCCAACATGATTCTATGCTTGCTGATAGGTCCAATTTTAAAATACATGTAACTTCTATACTAACAAATAGATTTCATCCAAAATTGGCACAACAAGATATAATATTTCCGGTTATTTCTAACCAGCACATGCATGACATTGTTGCCAACATGCTTTGATGCGTGCTGATAGATCCAATGTCTAACTGCATGTAACGTCCATTGGACTTCAACCAAATTTTGTATTCTGTACCTTAAGAGATGGAACTAAGAATATATTCAGTCACCAGGGCTGCCAACTGTAGTGCTCTCTAGGCTACATTATACCAGGAATATTTCGAACTAATTAGACATTTCGATATTACCAACTTAATTTCGTCATTATTCTAGATAGGTTCATATACTGTAGAATAATCATTGGCATAAAAAGTAGGCTCTTTAGTTCGTCACGGAACTTCTTGTTTTTAACGTGTTATTGTCTTATGGGGACAGTAACATTCTTGCCATTTGGAGTCAATTTTAGCCTACTTTTCACATTTTACAAAAATGAGGAAAAAGTAGACTTATGAGATCGGGCAAATGTGTGTCTGTCTGTCCTTCTGTCTGTCTGTCTGTCTGTCTGGCTGGCTGTGTGTGTCTCCCCCCCCCCCCCCCCCCTATATCAACTCCTAAACGGCTGCAGCAATCGAAACAAAATTTGGTAGGAGTAAAGATCTATACCTGCATATCTCACGGCCATATTTAAAAATGATGTCAGTGCTACCAACTGCTGAAAAATCGCAATTGAAATTTGAGCTCCATGTTGGATATCTTGGAAGGTATGAATGGGAGCTATTTCAAAATTGGCACACGTATAGATAATACTATTGCAGTTTAATTACCAGGAGGCCATGTATGGCAGTGTTGTCAAAATGATTATAAGCCTGCTGATAGGTCCAAATTTTAAATGCATGTAACTTTTACACTATCAATTGTATTACAACCAAATTTCGTATGTGTTATGTGTACATAAACACATATGACTGAGCGTATTCTTAAGAGCCACCAGGGCTGCCAACTGTTAATAAATGCTCCCATTTTAAAAAATCCAAATACCCTTATATCAGAAAGTATGCAAGCCGACAGCTTGAAACTATGCAACGTATAGTACATGGCATTCTATATTAATTTGGAGTAACTCATATACGTCAGTGCTATCAACATGATTCTACGCCTGCTGAGAGTTCCAACTTTAAATACATGTAACATCTATACTATCATTTGGATTTCAACCAAATGTCGTGTGTGCTATGTGTACCATAACAGATATAACTATGCTGATTCTTAAGAGTAAGCAGGGCTGCCAACTGTTAATAAATACTGTCTCTATTTTTGTTACCCTAATATCAATATATCAGAAAGTATGCAAGCCAATAGCTCTAAACTTTACACACGTATAGTACCTGGCATTATAGATTAATTTGGAGTAACTAATATAGGCCTACGCCAGTGCTGCCAACGTGATTCTAAGCCTGCTGATAGGTCCAATTTTAAAATGCATGTAACTTCTATACTAACTAATGGATTTTATTCAAAATTGACACATCAATAGATCATATTATTTCAGATTATTTCTGACCAATACATATACTGTACTGTAAGTCATTGTTGCCAACGTGATTTTACGCGCGCTGTTAGATCCAATGTTTAATTGCATGCAATCCATTGGACTTCAACCAAATTTTGTATTCTGTACCTTAAGGGATGGAACTAAGAATATATTCAGTCACCAGGGCTGCCAACTCTAGTTTTCTATTAGGCTACATTATACCAGGTATACAGTATTTCGAACTAATAAGAAATTTCGATATTACCAACTTAATTTCGTCATTATTCTAGATTGATCCATATAGATTAATCATTGGCATGAATCTTAAATTTTAAGAAAAGTAGGCTCTTTAGTTCGTCACGGAACTTCTTGTTTTACTTATGGTCACACTGTCCTTATGCAAGGATTGGAACTGATGTGTAACTATCTAACAGTCTGTTACTTCTTCACGTCAAATTTTATCTCCCGCAGAGATGTTGGTTGGTTCCTCAGTTTAGGGGCTGCGTCAACACGGTCATGTAACCCCGTGTAGGCCTACTTTGTTTGTGTGTAGAATCTGTCAGATAAACGGTGTTAATTGTGATGGCTGTATTAGTCTGTAAATCAGATAAGGACTGCAGACGGTCAATTGCAAGTAGTAGTTCCTAATTTTGGTACCAAATACTACCGTCAACGATACCTAGCTCTACTGGCAACTAGATGCCACCGCAACCAGCAACTTGCAACGAACGTTGGATCTTCCCCTCCGAAGGAAAGCATACTTTGGTATTTTAGCGCCCTTAGAAAATCCGGCTGTGGACCCGCGACCTTGGGCATAGAAGTTCAGCATGCTATCAGTTACGTCACTGAAGCCACAGAGTCAGATGGAAAACTGAATGTGATCTCGTGCAATGGCGTTGTCATGGCAACCTACTGGGAATGGTGACAGGCCGATTGTCCAGGTGACCGTTAACTTCGGTCTAATTAAGGAAAGCTCAGGGAAGGAATTGTGGAAGGAAGTCGGCATTTTCTGGACGGCCGAGGTGTGATTCTAACTCACGCTCTCCCGATGCCAGCGAGATACGAGGTAGTGTGCTAGCATTCTGGCCACCGGAGCCAGTATACTTTCCAATACGGAATAATAGATTGGTTGGTTCCTTAGTTTAGGGGCTGCTACAACGTGGTCATGTAGCCCCGTGTACTTTGTGTGTGTGTAGAATCTGTCGGATAACCGATGTTAATTGTGATGACTGTATTAGTGTTTGTTGACTGTTAGGTAGATTTCATTAGAAAACTAACTATTGCAATGGGTATCATTTTTAAATTATTTTTTTTTATTTATTATTTATTTATTGATCGTATGACGTTTATTGCCGGGAGTGTCCGAGGACATGTTCGGCTCGCCTGAGTCTGTAGCTGCTTCCAGCAGACACCCTTAGTGTGAGCTACAAGTTCCGTTGGCTACAACTAGATGCCATCGCAACCAACGCCTGGTGATGAACGTTGGAACTTCAGAGCATTAATCTAACCTAACCTACAAATTGTGCTTAACACATATTTATTTAGTGGAAGGTTCTTTTACATGCCATAAATCTATGATATGCGCCCACCGGCTTCACTCCCCCTCCAAAGGAAGGCATACTGTGGGATTTTTAACGCTCTATAAAATCCAACGATTTCGACCGGGTTTGAACCCGCGACCTTGGACATACAAGCTCAGCATGCTACCAATTTACGCCACCGATGCCGCCACGGAATAACAGACTAATAGTAATAGATTAATATTCTCCAGTAAAATAAATCTGGATTAGCTACGCCATCACATTTTTAGCCTACTTTCGATTTTTGCAAAAAATGAAAGTAGACTTATGAGATCACTTACAGGGCGAAAAAAGTGTGTCTGTCTGTGTGTGTGTATGTGTGTGAGTCAGTGTGTGTGTGTGTGTGAGTGTGTGTACTCTGAATGTCTGCCCCCCCCCCTATCAATTCGAACACGGTGAGCGCAAATTGAACGAAATTTGGCACAAAGGTAGCACTAGCAAAGGACACCTCAGTGTCATGTTTTATATCGCCGCCATCTTGACGGAAACGTAATGGCGGCCACACAAATGTTCAAAGCTTAAATCAAATTACGACTAACCTAATCATCCGATCTCTACCAAATTTTGCAACAACATACCTTTATGAGGGCAGCATCCTTTGACCAAACTAATAGGTCATCAGCCTAGTAGTTTGCGGATGGCGGCCATCTTTGAGTGAAAATCGATTGCCCCAATTAATTCGAACACGGTGAAACCGAATGGAACGAAATTTGGTACAGAGGTAGCATTAGCAAAGGGCACCCCAGTGTCATGTTTTATATCGCCGCCATCTTGACGGAAACGTAATGGCGGCCACACAAATGTGCAAAGCTTAAATCAAATTACGACTAACCTAATCATCCGATCTCTACCAAATTTTGCAACAACATACCTTTCTGGAGGGAGCATCCTTTGACAAATCTAATAGGTCATTAGCTTAATAGTTTGCGGATGGCGGCCATCTTTGTGTCAAAATCGATTACCCCTATTAATTCGAACACGGTGAAACCGAATGGAATGAAATTTGGTACAGAGGTAGCACTAGCAAAGGGCACCTCAGCGTCATGTTTTATATCACCGCCATCTTGACGGAAACGTAATGGCGGCCACACAAATGTTCAAAGCTTAAATCAAATTACGACTAACCTATTCATCCGATCTCTACCAAATTTTGCAACAACATACCTTTATGGAGGAAGCATCCTTTGACAAATCTAATAGGTCATTAGACTAAGGGTTTGCGGATGGCGGCCATCTTTGTGTCAAAATCGATTACCCCTATTAATTCGAACACGGTGAAACCGAATGGAATGAAATTTGGTACAGAGGTAGCACTAGCAAAGGGCTCCTCAGTGTCATGTTTTATATCGCCGCCATCTTGACGGAAACGTAATGGCGGCCACACAAATATTCAAAGCTTAAATCAAATTACGATTAACCTAATCATCCGATCACTACCAAATTTTGCATCAACATACCATTATGGAGGGAGCATCCTTTGACCAAACTAATAGGTCATTAACCTAATATTTTGCGGATGGCGGCCATCTTTGTGTGCAAATCGATTCCCCCTATCAATTCGAACACGGTGAAACCGAATTGAACGAAATTTGGTACAGAGGTAGCACTAGCAAAAGGCACCTCAGTGTCATGTTTTATATCGCCGCCATCTCGACGGAAACGGAATGACGGCCACCCAAATGTTAAAAAGCTTAAATCAAATTTCGACCATCCTAATAATTTGATCTCGACCGGATTTTGCAACAACATGCCTTTTTGTGGAAGGCATCTTATGACTGACTACAAGGTCATCAGTCCAATAGTTTGCAAATAGCGGCCATGTATGTGTGCAAATCCATTCCCCAGATCAATTCAAACACGGTGAAACCGAATTGAATGATTTTTTTTACAGAGGTAGCACTAGCAAAGGGCACCTCATATTGATGTTTAATATCCCTATAGCACGTTGTATTTCAACAAGCTACTACAACCAACATTCAATTATACTCCTTGAAAAGGACAAAGAGTTATAACAATACCCATGCATTTAGGAGAAAGTAGGCTATATGTTCTTTACTGAACATCTTGTTTTTACTAGCATAAGTGAATTAATAAGATATATTGAATATTTACCATTTAAATCGTGTTTTTTATCTTGAAAAAATTTGTGATCTTCGTCATAAATGATTGCCTGCTCGGTGGACTTGTTTTCACACGCCAACTACATGTATGCATACTCAATTTGACGATGTAAAGGCGGCTGTATTTGGAAGCATTCGAGTCAACTTGGTAAATTTCCCAGTGGAACCATTTTATGATTGGTAGCTGTGCCTGAGCGGGAGTGATTATTTTAATGGTCTAGCGCTCGCTAAAGTGTTGCAACCAGGGCAGGAAAAGGTGAGGCATAATTTATGTGCAGCGTTCACCAAATAAATACATAAGCAAGTAAATATTGCAAATAAATGCTCAATTTCTCGGCGTCATTCAATTTTGTGAATTTATTATTTTAGTGCAGAGGCCCACATGCGAAGCAGAAAATTAAATGTACACAGTGCATAGCTCTCGTGGAGTCTACAGTTTCCTCTATCCCTTTCAAACTAATAATTCTTCTTGTGGCCCGTTACTATATCTTGATGAACGCATTAATTAGAATGCTGTCTCTTGGCACAGACTAAAGCAAAATATGTTTACTCGCCTCTGGACCAGTAGGCTATCATTTAGAGGACTAATCATATGGAAGCTCCTGAGGCAGGGATTGTGATGAGTGACGTTATTCGTGGCACAGCCATTGCCTGTTGATGCTATTCATAGTCTCAGTGAAGAGACTTTGGCAAACTACCTGAATCCTCATGTTGCCTAGTATGCCTCATTAAAGCGTAGTCTACCGTCCTAACCCACGACATTGTTTACTGAGGATCAAAGCAGACCCCGCCCCTGGCGGATGATTTAGCAGATGATATTTCTTCATAATCATTCTATAATAATAATAATAATAATAAGGATAATAATAATATTGATGGTTTTACGTCCGTTTTAATACAGCAGCTTTCAGAGATGCGGTGCCAGCGTTTTGCTCAGAAGGGGAATTTTATCGTACCAGAAAATCTACTGACTCGGCTCCCTCACTTTTGTGCACATGGCTGGCTGCATGTCTCAGCGGTATCGTTCTCGACTTCTGTTCCCAAGGTTGCAGGATCGAATCCTGGCGCAGTTAGTTGGCATTTGAGGGTGCGCAAATGTGAGGAAGCTGTGCATGTAGATGTGTTTATTTATTTATCTATTTATCTATCATACGGCTTTTAGTGCCGGGAGGGGCCGAGGACATGTTCGGCTCGCAAGAAGCTGTAGCTGTTTCGAGTGCACACCCGTAGGGTGAGCTAAAAGTTCCGTTCAATTTCAAGTAGTTCCAACTTTCGCTACCAGATGTCAATGATACCAAGTGGTGAACGTTGGAACTTTGATAGAGCGTTCCAACGAAATCTAACCTAGAAATTTAGTTTCACACAAGTTTAGTCTATAGATTTACTGCCACGTTAAAGATACCCATCGGGACAAAATCCGCCACCCTGGCCTCTCTAAAAGCCGCAGTTGTTACAAGGGACGTAAAACCAATAACGTTATTTTTAGCCTATTTTCAATTTTGAAAAAAATAGGCTTATGAGATCACCTTTTGTCCGTGTGTGTGTGCGTGTGTGTGTGTGATTCGTGTGTGTGTCCCCCCCTAATAAAATCTAAACGGCAGGAGCGATTTCAATGAAACTCGGCAAGTTCATAGCACTATTCCCGGCGACCTCGTCCGTGCCCTTCAAATTTTGTTACGACTCACCAATCCAACATGGCGGCTGTGCGAAATATTTCACCAGCATTCAATATCTACGAAACTATTACAGATGTTACCCTGAAATTTTCTAATATGATAGAGGGAACTACTATAAGTTCACTTATGTGACTTTTGAAAACCAGGTAACTACAAAACCAACATGGAGGCCAAGCGAATTTGCGACATTTAAATAGACGTTTCTCGCGATTTGACCAACCAAACGCAATGAAACTTGGTACAGTATATGTTTATATACATTGTAATGCACCGACATCTAACTTCGTTCAATTGTTCACATAATCACAAGATGGCGGATTTGCGAATTATTTCACCGGCATTCTATATCTCTGAAACTATTAGCGGTATCTCCCTAAAATTTTGTACGGAGATAAAGGGCACTACTTGAAGTCCATCTATAAGACTTTCAAAAACCGGTTAACTACAAAACGAACATGGCGGTCAAGCGAATTTGAAAATTTTAAATAGACCTTTCTCGCGATTTAATGTTCCAAGCGCACTGAAACCTGGTACAGGAAATATTTATACACATTGTAATCCACTGGTATCTAATTTAGTTCAATTGTTTACATAACCTCAAGATGGCGGCAGTGCGAATTTTAAAATTAAGTTTTTATTTCTTGTGATGTAGTCATGCGATCGAAGTGAAAGTTTGAATAATGAACATACGCAATAATTTTCCTTTAATGGTACATGACTCTGGCCTATACATTTAACAATCCAACATGGCGACCATCCGAAATATTTAGACGATACTGAATATCTACGAATCTATTTAGCAATCAAACTGCATTTTTTAATGTTCATAGGGGTATGAACTTAAGTTCACCTATAGGACTTTAAATAACCTGGTGATCACAAATCCATCATGGCGGTGACGCGAATTATAAATATTCACATGGACGTTTCTCGCAATTTAACCATCCGCGTGCAGTGAAACTTGGTACAGTAAATCCTTATACGAATGTTAATCCACTGGCATGTAATTTATTTCAATTGTTTCCATAACCTCAAGATGGCAGCTGTGCAAAATTTTAAAATCTCCTTGTTTTTTCTTGTGTCCTAATTATGCGATTGAAGTTTGAATACTACACGTTCACAATAATCTGCATGTAACAGTACATAACTCTAGGACCTACATATATAAAATCCAACATGGCGACCATCCGAAATATTTAGTCGGTTCTCAATATCTACGAATCTATTACAGCAATCAAACAGAAATTGTGTATGTTGATAGTGGCAATTAACATAAGTAGGATATATGAAAATAGGCGGTATAGTTCTTCACGGAACTACTTGTTACATTTGCGCTCCCTGAAGTGCCGACTGACTGCGCCAGGAATTGATCCTGTAGCGATGGGCACTGGAGGGAGAACAATACCACTGAGCCACGCAGCCAAGTGCCCTGGAAGAGGCCAGAAATAGCTATCCGGCACGTACTCACTCGCCACTTGGACAGTAATTATTGTTTCTTCTTCTGGTCGCTTTGTCGCTGATTAACTTCAGGGCTGGTGTGTAGGGATGTCTTCACCATTAGACCCGTGTACTTGTTTGGGTGAAATAATCATATAACCTTAACACTGGATTGGGACAAGTGCCCCGGGGCTGTACTGTTTCAGCACTCTATTGCAGTGTGGAAAAATCCCGGAAATAGGCTACTTCGTTCTGAATAACCACCATGTCACTGTGGCCTTGGATCAAAACATCCGAATTGGATCTCTATGAAATCTCTAATACCTTTATTTAAATGAAAAAGTAATTAATGTTGGTGATTTTGACGTTTCTATAACCATTTTGGAAATTGTTACTTGTAATAACAGGAGAGCAGTTTTGGAAATTGTTACTTGTAAAAACAAGATAGCATACAGATACCGACGTTAAAGGTGCGCATTTGACGTTGAGAGCTCAGAATCAGAAGAGGGGTGTAGAGCGGTGCGGGGAGCGTGCGAAATACTTCCCTATTTGAGAATTTTAACGCACGTGACTGTAGGTTCTCACAATAAGACACAGACACGCTCACCGTGGCTAATGTTTTACGCTGCAGTAGTATACCGGCTGGAGTGCAATGGGGAAGTGCAGAGCTAACTGCCGGTAACTGTCTACCCGATGAATAGATATAAATAATTTAATTTTTCAGCGCTTCTATTGTCAGAGTTTCTTTTAGCTTATCTTCATTTATGAACTATTGGCGTATGGGATCACATTTTGTCTGTGTGCGTGGGTGTGCGTGCATCCGCGTGTGTATGTGTGTGTATTTGTGTAAGTGTTATATGATGAAATCTAAACAGCTGGAGAGATTTCAATGAAATTTTGCAACGACTTACTACTACCTTGTGTGACCGTACCTTTCATATTTTAATAAGTATCACCAAGCTAACATGGCGGCCGCCCGAAATATTTTATTAGGATTGTATATCTCTGAAGCTAATACTGCTATCAATCTCACATTTTAGAGGCACATGACCTCGCTGTTCCGCCCCTTTAAACAACAATAACTAATTAGCTAATCTCATATTTTGCATGGTGATAGGAGATGGTTCATCTATGTCACTTTTAAAAACCTGATAAGTGCAAAACCAGTCAGCCGAATGTCATATATTAAAGTGTATATCACACGTGATTTATAACCTGAGCGCAATGAAACCTGGCATGTTAAATCTTTATGCTAGGCCCAATACACTAGTATTGAATTTTATTCAATTTCTTTTTTAAAAATTCAACATGGGTGACGATACCAAATGTTAAACAAGTGGTTCCGTGACGAAAACAAGTCTAAGTTTCTTAAAACTGTAGATTCATACCAATGATTAATATATAATTTATATGCCTTGAATAATGACAAAATTAAGTTGTTAATACTGACATTTATGATTTTCTCGCAATATGCTTGAAATGGCGTAGTCCAATGGAGCACTAAAATTGTTTTTAATACACTGGCGGAAAAAAATATCCCAACACCATGAAATAAATAAGGAATGTATAGTACGGAAATTTCGGAAATATACAGTATTTGGCAAAGTAACATATTTCATTGATTAAAGGTACAAGACAACAGGCTAAGTCCGCGCGAGAAAAACCATCGCAAATGTGACATGCTGTTCCATTAATAACCACTATAATCACCTGACTGTTTAATGCAGGTACACAAACGGGCATGCATGTGTAGTACAGGAGTTAGATGTTACCTTGTGGGATGGAGTTCCATGCCTGTTGCACCATGTCGGTCAATACAGGGACGGTTAATGCCGGTTGTGGATGATGCTGGAGTTGTCGTCCCATACGTGCTCGATTGGGGACAGAACGGAGGATCGAGCAGGCTAAGGCAACAAGTCGACACTGTAGAGCATGTTGGGTTACAAGGGCGGAATGGGGGCGTGCGTTATCCTGTTGGAAATCATCCCCGGGAATGCTGTTCATGAATGGCAGCACAACAGGTCGAATCACCAGACGGACGTACACATCTGCAGTCAGGGTGCGTGGGATAGCCACGAGAGTGCTCCTGCTGACATAGGAAATTGCTCCTCAGACCAGAACGCCCGGTGAAAGTCCATTGTGTCGACGCCGCAGGTGGAATGCAGGCACTCGCCTGGCCTTCTTCTAACCAACACACGGCCATCACTGGCACGAAGTCAAAATCGCCTTTCATCGGAAAACACAACAGACCTCCACTCCATCCTCCAGTGAGCTCTTACTTGACACCATTGAATTCGCAGAAGGCAGTGGTCTGGGGGTAAGTGGAAT
Source organism: Meconema thalassinum (assembly GCA_946902985.2). Lineage (NCBI taxonomy): Eukaryota > Metazoa > Arthropoda > Insecta > Orthoptera > Tettigoniidae > Meconema > Meconema thalassinum. Next base: position 656,859,003 of record OX336390.1, read on the forward strand.
TCACGCCGCAGGGCGTGTGGCTCAGAGCTGTCCCCAAGTAACCGATTTTGAACAGTTCGTAGCGTCACTGTGGTGCCAACTGCCGCTCGAATTGCTGCTGCACTCGCCGTCCGATGCGTCAAAGTCATACACCGAATACGGCAGTCCTCCCTCTCAGTAGTGCCACGGGGACGTCCAGAGCCCGGTCTTCTTGCGACAGTACCTCCTAGTGACCACAGTTGCCAGTACGGTTGCTCACTGGAGACATTGCTGCCAAGTCGTTCTGCAATAGGAAGAAAAATCCACCTTCACGTAGCCCTATTACACGGCCTCGTTGAAACGCAGTGAGCTATTGATAATGACTTCTTCGTCGTCGTAAATGCATTCTTGACCCACTCACAGTCACTTGGTTCTATCTTACAGGAAACTGACGCTCTCATACACTAACTTGCAGCCCGTATTTAAAGCAAGCTTGATGATTGCAACATCATGGGGCCACTACTAGTACCACGCGGGAAATTTGAATTAACGTCATCTTTCAGATGTATAAACACGCCTACCAACGTTCGTTATTCTAGCACAACCCCTTCTTGGTGTTGGAATATTTATTTCCACCAGTGTAGTTTCCTTCCAAGTATTCTGAGATACTGATTCAAATGCTCAGAGAGAGTTATTTAGCATTTGGTAGGTCTGTTGCCTCAGGAAATGCGCATTACAGCATACACACAATTATACAATTTATTTGTTATCCATTAAATTTAATGTTATGGAAGTTAGATGCAGTTAAACATTGAACCTGTCAGAACGCGGAGAATTATGGTGGCATCATTGCCACGAAATGAATCTGCCAAGTTGTCGTCTACACACAATTTTGAACTGTTTGCCTGCATACATTGATACTAGGGTTCAAAATTATTGACAGCATTTATAAACAGTTGGTAGCCCTATGACTGCAATAAATATGCAGAGTTATATGTATTGAGATATAGGCTACACATACGAAATTTGGTTGAAATACGTTTGTTATTATGGAAGTTACTTGCAGTTACACGTAAATGTTACAAGCTGGCATAGAATTACTGCATGTTGCTAATGCTAACTTTCACCACTTACTCTAAATATGTTTAAATCATCTTGGATGTACAGTTTGCGAAATTTGAAGTGTGCTCCACACAAGTATTCCTGAGATATTGAATCCTAGAGTTCAAAAATACTTGAAATTATTATTGACAGTTGGTGGTCCTGCTGGTCCTCTTATATTAAGCACAACATTGTAGCTTATGTCCTATAGCATACATTGCACGTACAAAATAATGATGGACTCCATCGGTTAGTATGGAAGATCGTGCACAACCCCTATCACCAGACGTACAGTAGAGTCATGTTGTAACCTGAGAGTATTAGGTAGATTTCTTTAGAAAGCTAACTATTGCAATGGGTCCCATGTTTCGACTTCCGGAAAATTTCGACATATCTTCGCGTTTCACATCCCCAAGACCCCAAAACCACCGTCAGTTCAAAAGTTTATATATAATTTATGTATATATGTATATATCTATCTATATATATATATATATATCAGTTTCTTGTGGACACGATAACTGCCGTAATTTTGAACCAATCAGTTTGAACTTTTTACATAATATGTATCCCTATAAAATCTCGGTCGAGTTCGTTAATGGGCAGAATCGGTCAAAGGAGGTAAAAATGGGGGGCTTTTTTCGAAAAAGTGAAATATCGCTATAACTCTCTTAATACATGAAATATCGAATCCCTTCAAAGTTCATAATATGTGTCGGAGAAGTGCCAAAAATTTATGTCAAATAAGTTTTTTGATAGCACCAACCATTGACCAAAGGGGTGGGAAAAAGTGGGTTTTTCGGGAAACATTAATCATATCTCTCTTAATAGGCACAATATCAAAACCGCACAAAATGGACAATATTCCTCCAATAATTACCTAAAACTTTTGTCTGAAAGAATTTTTGATATGACCCACTATTACGCCACGGGGTGAACAAAATGATTTAAATTATAAGAAAATGCCAAGTGCCAAGAGAGGTTGCCATGACAACTTTACTTTTAATTGATAAGGGATGACCATCAGCAGTTGCTATGACAACGCCACTGCACGAGATCACATTCAGTTTTCATATGTCAGTGGGAAGCGACTTCGGTATCGGAACTGGTAGCATGCTGAACTTCTATGCCCAAGGTCGCGGGTTCAAACCCGGCTGAAGTCGTCGGATTTACTAAGAGCGCTAAAAAACCTGAGTTTGCTTTCCTTCGGAGGGGAAGTTCCAACGTTCGTTGCGAGTTGCTGATTGAGGTGGCATCTAGTAGCCGAGTTCACAGCTAGGCGTCGTTGACGGCAGTATTTTAGGTAGATTTCATTAGAAAGCTAACTATTGCAATGGGTACCATGTTTCGATTTCCGGAAAATTTCGACATATCTTCGCGTTTCACATCCCCCAGACCCCAAAACCACCGTCAGTTCAAAAGTTTATATATAATTTATGTAATATATGTATATATGTATATCAGTTTCTTGTGGACACGATAACTGCCGTAATTTTGCACCAATCACTTTGAATTTTTTACCGAATATGTATACCCATAAAATCTCGGACGAGTTCGTTACTGGGCTAAATCGGTCGAAGGGGATGAAAATGGGGGACTTTTTTTTTTTCGAAAAAATGAAATATTGCTATAACTCTCTTAATATGTGAAATATCGAATCCGTTCAAAGTTCATACTCAGAAATTTAGGTTTGAAACGTTTTTTGATAGCACCAACCATTGACCAAAGGGGTGGGAAAAAGTGTTTTTTTTTTTGGGAAACATTAATCATATCTCTGTAAATAGGCACAATATCAAAACCGTACAAAATGGACAATATTCCCCTAATAATTACCTAAAACGTTTGTCTGAAAGAATTTTTGATATGAGCCACCATTGCGCCAAGGGATGAGAAAAATGATTTCGGAATTATAAGAAAATGCCAAGAGCTATTAGTGGTTGACATGGCAACACTACTAAATTGATGAGGGATGAGCCATCAGACGTTGCCATGACAACGCACTTGCGCGAGATCAGATTCAGATTTCCTGGCTTTTCACCGATGTCTCAGTCTCACTCATGGCTGTGATTATATGGGAGCTACTGAGGTATGGGTGGTGCTTAGTAATGGCATTCAGGGCACATTCAGTGCCTGTGGATGCTGTGAAAGGTTCTACTCATAGGGTTAGGACTACTGTTCTGACTCAGTGAGGAAAGCAATGGCAAACTACCTCACTCCTCTTCTTGCCTAGAACGCCTCAATATAGCGCTGCCTTGGGTTTTTGTGGGTATCTACTCACATAACGTAACGGCGGTGCTTTTTGAGGATCCAACCAGCCTTCGGGCTGGCTACCTAACAGACAGAAGTGTGAAGCGGCTTCGGTGACGTAACTGGTAGCATGCTGAACTTCTATGCCCAAGGTCGCGGGTTCAAAGCCGGCCAAAGTCGTCGGATTTTCTAAGAGCGCTAAAAATCCCTCAGTAAGCTTTCCTTTGGAGGGGAAGTTCCAACGTTCGTTGTGAGTTGCTGATTGAGGTGGCATCCAGTAGCCAAGTTCACAGCTGGGTGGCGTTGACGTTAGCATCTGGTAGCAACATTAGGAACTACTGCTTGAAATTTAGCGTCTGCATTCCTTACCTGAATTACAGACTAATACAGCCATCACAATTCACACCGTTTATCAGACAGATTCTACACTCACCCAAAGTACACGGGGTTATATGACCGCGTTGTCGCAGCCCCTAAACTGAGGAACCAACCAACATCTCTGCGGGAGATATAATTTTGCGTGAAGAAGTAACAGACCGTTACATAGTTACACATCAGTGTCGAAACCTTGAATAAGGACAGTGTGACCACAAGTATAACACGTAGTTCCGTGAAGAACTGTACAGCCTATTTTCATATATCCTGCTCATGTTAATTGCCTCTATCAACATACAAAATTTCAGTTTAATTGCTGTAACAGATTCGTAGATATTGAGAACCGTCTAAATATTTCAGACGGTCGCCAGGTTGGATTTTTATTTTTGTACTATTATATTAAGATTATTGTGTAAGTGTGGTATTCAAACTTCAATCGCATGATAAGAACACAAGAAGTAAAAACGAGATTTTAAAATTACGCACAGCAGCCATCTTGTGATTATGCAAACAATTGAAATAAATTAGATGCCAGTGGATCAACATTTGTGTAAGCATTTAAAACGTGCAACGTTTCACGGCACTCGGATAGTTAATTCGCGAGAAACGTCCATTTAAATATTTATACTTCGCGTCGCCGCCATGTTGGATTCGTGCTCACGAGGTTACTGAAAGTCCTATAGGTGAACATATGTTCATAGTCTCTATGAACATAAACATTTCAGTTTGGTTGCTGTAAAAGATTCATATATATTCAGAACCGTCTAAATATTACGGAAGCTTGCCATTTAGGATTGTTATATGTATAGGCCATAGAGTTATGTACCATTCAAGGTCACTTATTGCCTAGGTTCATTATTCAAACTTTCACTTCGATCGCATGTTTACGACACAAGAAATAAAAACTTAATTTTAAAATTTCGCACAGCCTACATCTTGAGGTTATGTAAACAATTGAATTAAATTAGATGGCAGTACATTACAATCTGCAAAATCATTTACTGTACCACATTTCACTGTGCTCAGAGAGTTAACTCACGAGAAAAGTCTATTAAAATATTTCAAATTCGCTTGGTCGCCATGTTCGTTTTGTACTTTACTGGTTTATGAATTATACATAGGTAAACTTGTATCAGTACCCTTTATCACCGTACAAAATTGCAGGGTGATATCTGTAATAGTTTCGGGGATATAGAATGTCAGTGAAATATTTCGCACAGGCGCCATTTTGAGGTTATGTAAACAATTGAACTAAATTAGATTCCAGTGCATTGCAATGTGTATAAATATTTGCTGTACCAAGTTTCATTACGTTTGGATAGTTAAATCGCGAGAAAAGTCTATTTAAAAGTCTCCACTTCGCTTGGCCGCCATGTTGGTTATGTAGTAACCAGGTTTTTGAAAGTTTCATAGGTGAACTTCTAGTAGTACCCTTTATCACCGTACACAATTTCAGGGCGATATCCGTTATAGTTTCGGAGATACGGAATGCTAGTGAAATATTTCGCACAGCCGCCATGCTGGATTGGTGAGACGTAACAAAATTCGATGGACACGGTCGACGTCGCCGGGAATAGTGCTATGAACTTACCGAGTTTCACTGAAATCGCTCTAGCCGTTTAGATTTTATTAGGGGGGGACACACACCCACAACTCACACACACACGCACACACACACGGACAAAAGGTGATCTCATAAGCCTATTTTTTCAAAATTGAAAATAGGCTAAAAATGGACTCCAAATGACAAGAAGGTTACCGTCCCCGTAAGACAATAAAATGTTTAAAATATGTTTAAAATGAAGACAAACAAAGTTAATTAATCTCCAATTATAAAATACTTTCACGCGATTAATGAGGTCTGATCCTTCTACGAAAACCTGCATATTCTGCCTATTTTCGCCTATCTCCAAGTTTGTCCGGTGAAATCTACCTCCGCCTTCCGGCGTGCCGAGAGGACTTTTTTTTTTTAGCTTAAACTACGTCACGCGATCTAACTCTATTACTCAAAGCAAATACGGAGTTAACACTTACTTCAACTTTCAAAGCACTGATTAAAACTACGATAATCTCAGTTCTCTATAGGAGAAAATAACCTTGCTGTTCCACCCCTTAAAACAAAAATGATCAGTTGGTAGACAGATTCAAAACACAAGTGCAAAGGGTTAGTGACCAACATGACATTGGCTCATAAATGAAGCAACAACAAAAGGTTACATAGAACCCCATATAACTATTCAAAACCCCTTCAGCATCGGCAAGTTCCTGCATTTTGACACAGTCCGGACTTTGGATCGCCGCCAACATTTGTAACTCGGTTTTGTGTCTATGATGCTATACTATTTCTGTCATGTACGTAGTACTCGTAGTTAAACTGCCCGTTCGGATTGACTATTAAGGTATTATTATTCTGTATTGGCACACTGGTTAATGCCTCAATAAACATAATCAGGTCTCCAGCTACTGAATCATGCAGATAATGATCCTCTCCGCCGTGGAAGAGGTATCTTCCAAGCAACACGCTGCCAAACTTTCCGTATCAACTCCAATAAAATATGATTGTGGTCAAAAACGTAGTAGTAATGTTGAACTAGAACGGAATGACGGCAACAACTACTTTAATTTTGCAGAGAGTTGTAGGATAACTTTCCCGTATATTGTAATTTCTTGAGTTTTCCCTCATTCATAAATAGTTCCTGCTTTCATTGTTCTTTATTCAATTGCGTGAATTTCAAGTAAGCTTTCTGGGTAATGTTGATGTCCTGGCTGTTATGACTGCCTTGGCAAGGGCGTAGCGTAGCCGGGAAGGCTTTCACCTACTGCGGATTAATTCTCAGACCACATTACAGGGTGCTTACACGTTAGATGTCACTGCCAATAACTATATTGGCACTTAATATAGCCATTTAAGGCTACAATCGTGACATCCCTCCCGGCGTATCTAAAGAGTCAGAAGTTAAATGGAAAGTTAAAACCAGATACTTTTTCTTCTTTCTTCGATCTAGACCAGTTGTTAGTTGTTGACCGCATGAAATTACTCCCTGATTTTCTCTATTTATTTCCAATACCATTAGTGTTATTATTATTATAATATTTATTAGATTAATATTGTCATTGAGACAGATAACCTCGTAGTTCCGCCCCTTAAAACCTCAATAACTAACTAACTAATATTGTCATTACCAGACTATTATTGTTATTATTAGACTATTATTATTATTAATATTATTCGACAGTTATTATGTTTGGATTATTCCCCTTTAATCGTATCGGTCTACAAAGGACCACGTCATTTCAACTGTTTTCTCTGAGCATTGATCTTTGCCCAGTGCTCCTTCATACGTTGGGGTGTTGCTCTTTACTTTCTTCCGTCCACATCTTTCCCGTCTTCAACTTTGGATTTCCTTGAAAACCCTGGTGGTCGTTTAGTTTCTTCCTGAGGGGGTTGCGATCTTGAATATCTCCGCAGGTAATCTCCATCTCTAGCAGGTCACTTTCCACCTTCGAACCAGGCTGGCCTGTTCTTCTTCTTATTATTAGAGTGAGTTAGTTATTGGAGTTTAAAGTGGCAGAACAGCCTCTATTTTTTATTTCTTTTATTTTCAGTATTTTACTCTCAGCATACTACACTACAGTCGTAGTACTACATGCCCTTATCTAGTTTCATAGAATTGTGTAATTATAAAATACAATCTTTGCTATTTACTATTTGATGATGGGTGATTATCTTGATTCTCTTCCATTGCTGTAAAGTCCAAAGAGTTCACGTATTTTGTAAATGGTTTGGCATATTTTATGATTGGAACAGACTATATGGATCGGCCAGTAGCCTTCAATGAAAACAATGATTATTAATATTTCTCTCCCGCTTTTCACTGCACTACACTAAAATATTAGACGGTCCACTGTTTTGGGTCCTCCGTTACAGGAACACTCCGGGATACGTACAATTTTAAGTCTGTGTACATACGAGTTGATATTTCCATTGTCAAGTTCGGCGTGAGGTTAATTTTGGATGTTGGTCTGCTTTCAACTGTTGGGAAGAATTCCTTTCTGATTACACCGTTTGAAGGTTCTTCCCATTTCTGCTGCCATTCATTACTTGATTCTCTCCTGAGTACACTTTTTACTGTTGAGAGAGGTACTTTATCATAACAGATATGATTTAATAGTGTTGCTTCCTTTGCTAGTGTATCTGCCAACTCGTTGCCTCATAAGCCTCTATGTGCTTTAATCCATTTAAACTGTATACTACAATTGTATTGTTTGTGTTTAGGGTTGCCGTATTTTTCTTTATTATCTCAAATAAGTGATTGTGATTTTTGCTATCCGCTAGGGAGTCAATTGTCATTTTACAATCTGTATGCACAGTAGCTCCTTTTTCCGACGTTGTCCTCAATCCTCGTCATTCCTAAATATTCCAGAGCTTTTGTTGTGGCCAATTCCTTCACCTGATTGTTTGAACATCGGTCGTGGAGTTTAAATTTCAATTGGTTTATCAGTTGATTTGCTTTGTACACACATCAAAAAAAGTTTTGCATCACCTCGGTTCCCAGATCTCCGGCATATAGACGTTGACTGTGTATATTGTATCCAAGATACAGTCCCTTTGACTGTTCATAGATGTCACTAAAACTGCTCAAAGATGTAAACAACCATGCATGAGCAGGGCCTATTAGACGGAGGGGGTACGACAGCCGATCAGTTCCAGTCATTCCACCAGGACGAAGGTACGCTGCTCATGTTGTCTGTAGTTCTACCATGCCTAGAAGGTCAATACCGCAGTTCGATCGCGTCCGCATTGTTACTTTGTGTCAAGAAGGGCTCTCAACAAGGGAAGTTTCCAGGCGTCTCAGAGTGAACCAAAGTGATGTTGTTCGGACATGGAGGAGGTACAGAGATACAGGAACTGTCGATGACAGGCCTCGCTCAGGCCGCCCAAGGGCTACTACTGTACTGGATGACCGCTACTTACGGATTGCCGCTCGGAGGAACCCTGACAGCAATGCCACCATGTTGAATAATGCGTTTCGTTCAGCCACAGGACGTCGTGTTTCAACTCAAACTGTGCGCAATAGGCTGCATGATGCGCAACTTCACTCCCGACGTCCATGGCGAGGTCCAGCTTTGCAACCCCGACACCATGCAGCGCGGTACAGATGGGCCCAACAACATGCTGAATGGACCCCACGGAATTGGCATCACGTTCTCTTCACCGATGAGTGTCGCATATGCCTTCAACCAGACAATCGTCGGAGACGTGTTTGGAGGCACCCTGGTCAGGCTGAACGTCTTAGACACACTGTCCAGCGAGTGCAGCAAGGTGGTGGTTCCCTGATGTTTTGGGGTGGCATTATGTGGGGCCGACGTACGCCACTGGTGGTCATGGAAGGCTCCGAAACGGCTTTACGATACCTGAACGACATCCTCCGACCCATAGTGCAACCATATCGGCAGAATATTGGAGAGGCATTTGTCTTCATGGACGACAATTCTCGACCTCATCGTGCACATCTTGTGAATGCGTTCCTTCAAGATAACGACATCGCTCGACTACAGTGGCCAGCATGTTCGCCAGACATGAACCCTATCGAACATGCCTGGGATATGTTGAAAAGGGCTGTTTATGGACGTCTTGACCCACCAACCACTCTGAGAGATTTACGCCGAATTGTCGTTGAGGAGTGGGACAATTTGGACCAACAGTGTCTTGATGAACTTGTGGATAGTATGCCACGGCGAATACAGGCATGCATCAATGCAAGAGGACGTGCTACTGGGTATTAGAGGTAGTGGTGTGTACTGCAATCTGGACCACAAATGCTGAAAGTCTAGCTGTATGATGGTACAACATGCAATGTGTGGGTCTCATGAGCAATAAAACGAGCTGAAATGTTGTTTGTGTTGATCTCTATTCCCTTTGTATTTAACGGTTCCGGAACTCTTGGAACCGAGGTGATGCAAAACTTTTTTTGATGTGTGTATATAACTACCCCTGCTCCCACTCCATCGTTGCTTTTACTTACGTCCGTGTAGACTTGCCATAGGGTGTTGTCACTTCCATTTCTGAGTCCCTGGTACCTATAAAATCTGCTGGTTGGAGCCATCTTATTGCTCTCATTGGGTGATCTATTTGGTAATCTTTAGTTTTCTTTTTATCATTTATATAGGGTGCCAATCTCTCTTGCCTTTATATTTATAGGAGTTACTCCAGTGGACGCACAGTGATTCGATCTGTGTGACTTTGCTATTCTCGTCAGTATAAATCTATGCACTTGCACATATTTTTTAATTTACATTTATTTTCCAGGGATTCTATCCAGACTTGTGCAGCATATAGTGGCATTGGTAGTATTTCTCTTTCATAGCTCATTTCCAGTGCCTGATGTTATATCCACCATCTTATTATTGCCGATTTATATAAGGCATTTATTAATTTAATGCATATTTCACTGCATTTCATGATGTGTTAGCTGAACGTAAAGCGAGAGTCGATAGTAATAATTCCTAAATAATCCATCTTGTCGACTTGTTCTAGACATTTCCCGTTCATGTGGATATCTATAATCTTCCTTGCGTTCCGTCTTCTTGATTTTATTGTAACTTTCGACTTATCCTCATTGACGTGGGTTTGTTGTCAATGGACCAATTTGTGAATTTCTTTATGTCTATATTAATAAATTTTTCTGGCTTCAGCTTCAGTTTCAACACTGACTGCAATGATCTGATCATCATCAAATGCTATCTATGGCTTTAGTGTTCTTCCCATAATATAGGTTGAGTAGGTTGTCATAATGTATATACCAATACCCCGATCCGCAGCATGAGCCTTGTGGACATCCTATGCTAACTGATGTTTCGGCTTGAAGAGTGTTGGAAGTGTTGGAAGTTTCTTAGTAAGGTAGTATAAATTTCTGGGACATTGAAGGTCCTTAAGAACTTTAGGAATGCCTGGCCACCATGCAGAGTCGAAGGCTCCTTTGACATCAAGACTGACAATAACTGTGATTTGACCATTTGTAAAAGCTTCTCATATAAAGTCTTCTGGCATAAATCCTGTGTGGGCAAGGTCGGGTAAAGTCTGGCATAGTGCCTACAGGTGATAGTGCTCATGGACACCTAGTCATGATGATGAGGAGGAGGACTATAGTTTTCTCATCAAAATGGAAACTACTGAAGGAAGAAATTAATTCTGTATTCTTTTTATATTACAAAGAGTGAGCTAGAAGTTACTAGAAAGGTAAGTAAGATTTTATTATTCACTGCAGAAAAATAGGATTCAAAATTCAGTTCTTCCAGCTGAATATAATATTTTGATTCTGTTAAGGAACATCCTAGAATGAATGCCATTACAGAGGCTTAATATCAATAGAATTACTTATCTCATTATTTGGGCACGTAAACCTCTAAGCATTAACGGAATTATCAGCTCTGCAACTAATTTGTAGAAACTTTGTCGAGTCCTATCTCACGTGCTATATGCAAATTGTTTCCTTTATCTCAATATTAATCACGTTAGTGGAATATTGAGGTAGAGTATGAGATGAATGTACGCAGATCCATTTTTACCCTATTTTCATTTATGAAAAAAATAGCCTTATGAGATCACCTTTTGTCCGTGTGTGTGTCTGTGTGTGCGTGTGTGTGAGAGGATTTTTGTGTGTCCCCCTAATAACATCTAAACGGCTGGAGCTATTTCAATGAAACTCGGTCAGTTCATAGCACTATTCCGGGCGACCCCAACCGTGCCCTTCAAATTTTGTTACGTCTCACCAATCCAACATGGTGGCTGTGCGAAATATTTCACCAGCATTCAATAACTCCGAAACTATTACCGATATCACCCTGGGATTTTGTACGGTGATAACGGAAGCTACTAGAAGGTCACCGATGTGACGTTTGAAAACCTGGTAGCTACAAAACCAACATGGCGGCCAAGCGAAGCTGCGACATTTAAATAGACTTTTCTCGCGATTTAACCAACCAAACGCAATGAAACTTGATACAGTATATGTTTATACAATTTGTAATGCACTGACACCTAACTTCGTTCAATTGTTTACATAACCTCCAGATGGCGGCTGTGCGAAATATTTCACCGGCATTCTATATCTCTGAAACTATTACTGGTATTACCATGAAAGTTTGTACGGAGATAAAGGGCACTACTGGAAGTTCATCTATGAAACTTTCAAAAATCAGTTAACTACAAAACGAACATGGCGGCCAAGCGAAGTTGAAAGTTTTAAATATACTTTTCTCGCGACTTAATGATCCAAACGCAATGAAACTTCGTACAGCAAATGTTGATACACGTTGGATTTTTATATTATAGACATACACCTACACAATAATCTTCATGAGGATTATTGTGTAGGTGTTTTATTCAAACTTCAATCGCATGATTATGACCCAAGAAATAAAAGCGAGATTTTAAAATTTCGCTCAGCACTGGTATCTAATTTAGTTCAATTGTTTACGTAACCTCAAGATGGCGGCTGTGCGATTTTCGAAAATTAAGTTTTTATTTCTTGTGTTCTAATCATGCGATCGTAATCAACATTTGCATAATGAACGTACACAATAATCATCATCTAATAGTACATAACGCTATGGCCTACATATATTAAAATCCTACATGGCGACCATCTGAAATATTTAGACGGTTCTCAATATCTATTAATCTACTACAGCAATCAAACTGAAATTTTGTATGTGTATAGAGGCTATAAACGTTAGTTCACCTACGGCACGTTCAATAACCTGGCGATCACAAATCCAACATGGCGGCGACACGAAATTTAAATATTCAAATGGACGTTTCTTGCGTTTTAACCCTCCGAGTGCAGTGAAACTTGATACGGTATATGCTTATACAAATTTTAATCAACTGGCATCTAATTCATTTAAATTATTTTCACAACCACAAGATGGTGGCTGAGCGAAATTTTAAAATCTCGCTTTTATTTCTTGGGTCATAATCATGCGATTGAAGTTTGAATAAAACACCTACACAATAATCCTCATGAAGATTATTGTGTAGGTGTATGTCTATAATATAAAAATCCAACGTAGTGACCATCCAAAATATTTAGATGGTTCTCAATATCTACGATTCTATTACAGCAATCAAACTGACAATTTGTATGTTGATAGAATCAATTAATATTAGTAGGATATATGAAAATAGGCTATTTAGTTTTTCACGGAACTACTTGTTATCGTACATATTTTTCTTCGTTTCCTGTGTCAAGAAGTGTCGAGTCCCAATCTACCATTTGACGAAGTGGAATAACACGATGCAAGTAGCATTATTTTGCATTATTGTCCACCAACGAGACTGATGAGGATAATGATTTCAGACAGTTTTGGAGGATTAATTACCATTCAGATAAGTGTGCCTCAGGTAATAACAACCTTTCTCTATGCTCAAGAATACCATCAAAGAACGATGCCAATTAAAGGTGCTAAAACATGACAGAATAGTATCTGTAGATATACTGGCACGTCACAAATCTCATTCAACGTCTTGAATTTCATATAAGGTGAAATTAAAAGGACGTTAGATCTACACTTTATTTATGACTTTGGTGATACAGTATCTTAGGTCGTGTGTAAATGTATTTTGTCTGTATTACATACGAGTAAAATTGTTAATTATCATTTATAGCTAGATGAAGGGGATAGTCGTAATTAGGGAATAATGATGAGGTTGAGCATTAACTGTTTTGTAAATTATTTGATAAAAGCATCGAACGAATAATACCTAATGAGTAAACCAGTAGTTCACAATTGTATAAAGAACGTTAGTACTATTTGAATATGAATTAGGCTACACTGGCTGCATGGCACATTAGTATCGTTCTCGTCTGCTGTGCCATAGGTTAGTTAGTTATTTAAATAGTGTTGTTTTAAGTGGCGGAACAGCGAGGACATCTTCCTGCCCTATGTTGCGGGATTAAATCCCGTTGCAGTCGGTTGGCATTTTAGCGTGATTAAATGCGAGGAAGCTCCGTCACCCTAGCGTCTCCAAAAACTGCGGAAATTAAAGTGACATACAACCCATATTATTTTATAATTATTAGGATTATTATTGTTAACAATCATATAAATTAAGTTTAAATTATACACAATGTATTGCTATGTTCAACTACTTCTCATATCTTTCCTAACATTTGCCCTAGGAAAACTTGTGTTACGTAAACGCACGACTATAGTCTGAATAATAATAATAATTTATTTATTATTCATAGGGATTTTGTATTATTTATTTTAGTTTTTGAGAAACATGGACGACCTGCGTCCATAAATTGTACTTACGGGCTTTTCTTAAAACAATTCATGTTTACATCCAAACTTTAATAAATTCACAAAAATAATTTTCTTGCTCCCTCTCTAATTTGTGATGCTATTCTGCAGCATTCATTCACTCAATGTATGAAGCAACACCATCATGATCACTATCATTACGCGGCACCCTGCTCAAATGATTAGCAGCAGCGTGGCGCAGTAGGAACGTGCTAGCCTGCTGTGTCTAACATTGCAGGATCAAATCTTGGCTCAGTCAGCTGGCATTTGGGGGTGAATAAATGTGAGGGAGCCGTGTCGGTAGATGAACTGGCGCTATAAAGATCCCCTTCGGGGCAAAATTCTGGCACCCTGATGTCTCTAAAAGCCGCAGTAGTTAAAAGGAACGTAAATCCAATAAGATTATTATTATCAAATGCATAGCATTGGTGGCTAAAGCAAATGGTTCCAGGTTAGTTTCATGGTCGTGACACTTAAGCTCTCAAAGACAGCTTATACTGTATACGAAACCTTGTAGGGCGATTTGAGGTCATATTAAGACAAGCCAAGGAGATCTCAGGTAATTAGCAATCTGCGGTGCCTAGTTACAGTACGGAACACAAGGTGGACCATAATGATGTGATTTAGTTAATGGCAGGTGCTCGTAGAGCAAATCTGATCTATACACAGAAAACTTGGAAGTTATTCTTTCTGTGTTACCTTTCTCCTCCTTCGGATTCTTTATAAAATGCTCTTCTGCCACTCAGCTCGAAAAGGGAAGTTAATATATTTTACACAAATACCCGAATTTATGTAGACACAAATTGTTATAACAGTTTTCAATCGGTCAGCACAATGTAATCCCAATTCCTGGGACATGTGAACAATAACCTAAAATAATACGTGTGATACCGAAGCCTCCGTGGCTTAGGCGGCAGCACGCCGACCTCTCACCGCTGGGTCCGTGGTTCAAATCCCGGTCACTCCATGTGAGATCTGTGCTGGACAAAACGGAGGCAGACAGGTTTTTCTCCGGGTACTCCGGTTTTCCCTGTCACAATTTCATTCCAGCAACACTCTCCACTATCATTTCATTTCATCTGTCATTCATTTAATCATTGCCCCAGAGGAGTGCGTCAGGCCTTGGCAGCCGGCACAGTTCATATCCTCGCCGCTAGACGGGGGCTTCATTCATTCCATTCCTGACCCGGTCGGAGACTGGAAGCAGGCTGTGGATTTTCATTTATTTCAATACGTGTGATACCAGGTGAATCAGCTGCCCCTAATAAAAATGTTTTATGCAGCCCAACTAGCATTGTTTTCAGGAAGGTGGATATGTATTTCTCTGCTTGCATCCCGTATGGTACAAATGTACTACAAGTATATCCTGGAAACGATACTGAACACCATTAGTTTTCGGTCGATGTGACTACAGACTAATACGAGGGAAAAATAATAGTGTTTAGTATCGTTTGCGGGACTGCGTTAGTTCCACGCGGGTTGCAAGTACAGAAATATCGACCTTCCTGACAACACGTGTTAGTTGGACTGCATAAAACAATATTATTAGGGGCAGCTGATTCACCTGGAATATAATATTTGAATTGGTATATTCTGTTGACCGGCGGCGTTGGTGGCGTAGTTGATAGCATGCTGAGCTTCTATGTCCTAGGTCGCGGGGTCAAACCCGACTGAAGTCGTCGGATATTTTAATAGCGTTAAAAATCCCTCAGTAAGCCTTCCTTCGGAGGGGAAGTAAAGCCGGCGGTCCCATGTCATAGATTTATGACATGTTAAAGAACCTTCCACTAAGTAGGCTACACTTGTGTGAAGTCAAAATTTGTAGGTTGGAATTGATAACCCTCTATTAGTTCCTACGTTCGCTGTCATGTGTTGACTGTGATGACATCTAGTATACAAGTCCACAAACTATGTGTCGTGGACGGTAGCATCTGGTGCCAAAAGTAGGTACTACTTGAAATTATTGTCTACAGCCCTTACTTGGATTAAAAACAGATAACACACACTAATACAGCCATCACAATTAAAACCGGTTATCAGACAGATTCCACACACACCCAAAGTACACGGGGCTACATGACGGCGTTGTCGCAGACCCTAAACTAAGGAACCAACCAACCATTATGTTGATCGACTTAAACGTTGTGGTATCAGTTATCAAGAAGGCAACACTGAAACATGTCGTCAAAGCTCTCTATACTTACAAATTGTACACTTTACGAATACTTGAACGAAGCATTTGGTTTGTCATCGCCAGCCCCATGGTGTTAGCCTGTCTCTCACCCAGAGGCTCTATTTCCGTCTGTCAGTGACTTTAGAAAATGAGGTGTAGCCTGGAGCGGGATGTACTCAGCCTCGTGAGGACAATTGAGTAGCTGTCTGAACAGAGGGACAGTGCTCCGATCAAGAAAACTAAGATCATTGGCTGAGGGGGACACACGAGCTCACTATGCGTTACCCCACAATCTATAAGCCAACAATGCTGGGCAATGGTTGCTTGGTAGGCCAAGGCCGTTCAGGGGTGAAGTGCCACGTTTATATTTTCTTGTTTGGTTTGTCATCAAGAAATTACATTGGGCTATCTCTAGTTTAATGTCGTTATTATTTATTTTAGGGGCTTTTGACATCCTGGTTATCAGCCCCGTGTAGTTAGGTGTGTGTTGAACCTGTCTGAAGGCCTATATTTATGTGACGACTGTAGTAGTGTGTTCAAATGTATTAGGGACAGGGATGAGGTAGGTGCCCCAGGACTTGAAGTAAAATACTATCCGGGCATTTTCCTGGAAGTGTTGTGGAAAAATGACACTCAGTATAGACACTGTCAACGCAGGGATTCAAACCTGCAATCTCCGGATTTCTTGCAGCTGCCCAGACAGCTGTGGTGCACGATTTAACGAACATGGCTACGTCACGGGGTGATGTAATATCCTCTCAATAACAGTGTTAAGTTATGTGTTTAAAGCAGACATATGCTTAAGTAAAATTATACAATGGAACAATGATATAGGCTAATATGTACACAGAATGCACTGAAGTAATATAAAATACCGAAGTGACTGGGAAAAACATTGGATCATTAGTGTGGTCGAAGCATGTGACAAGGAGTACTATCATCGATATACGCATCTATAGTTCGCTGAAATCGCACAATGTATTATTCGCCATGCCATAATAACTACGTATATTAAATTACTTGTCTGTACGGATTGTTCAAGCGTTTTTGGAGGAAGTAAATAAATTTCCTGAAATTTTCAGTCAAGCACTAGGAGTTGGGAATTAGGACTGCTTGTAAATATTGCGCTTTTTACTTCTAACACAATATGTAGCCTATACCAAGTAAGAGCCTTTCCTACATAACGGAGATATGGTGGGCCGTGTGGCGGGTGGAGAGTGACTAATCACCGCCAATTGACTAGCATTTGCCGATAACACAAGAACACATTGGGTAGCCTCGAATGCTGGCATAGCATTTATTACATACATACCTTAGTTGAGATATTTACGACTTGTGGTGAAGTACTGTAGGCCGTAAACATGGTTTGGCATGGAACAAAACATCGAATTTTCCTATTGAAAAACTATCTTTTCAAGAAGAAGTCTTTTAGTAAATGTGTTCGTAAGTTTCAGCGCTATGAATTTTTGCTTGTGGGGGAATCTCAAATAAAACGTATACATATACAATCCGCTTACTCGGGAGGCTCTCGAAAATGAAATTACTGCAGAGATACGAAATATCAGTGAGGAAGAGTTACAGCGAGTGTACCAAAACTTCCTACGTTGGTGCAACGTGTGTTGAGCAAATGAAGGACAGCATTTCCAGCAACTACTCTGAAATTTATGTAATTAAATATGATTATTAAATACGTTAAAAATTGTAAATATTTTAAATTTGTTGGGCGCTACGCTGCTGCTAGTGCCAGTGCCTTGCTCGACAGCCACAGTGCACCAGCCGTCACGCGGCGACTGCGAGGCCCCCCTTTCTATAGGGATGTCTCTCAGTGTATAAGAGTATTTGAAACCAGATGTGGTTTGGTAGGATTGATGAAAGACAAATATATTCCAGTAGTAATTGATATTTATTCGCTCACGGATATTTCCTGCAGGTCTGTTTTGTTTTAAATAAAATCGTAATTCTCAGTTAATTCACGGTTACTTCCACCGGTGAACCTATCTCTCGTTCCTTCGGACTTATCTTGGTCAGTCAAACTATTGTTGTATGCATGTCATAATTACATCACTTCCATGGACTCAGGCAAAACCCGAACATCTCTTCCGAGTGTGACTAACAAGTGTGGTCTTATTGCTGGCTAAGAGCATTCAAATTCTTGGAATCAGAAGCCCAGAGCAAGGTACTATGACAGAGTGATTATGCTAGATTCATGCTCTGTATGTACTCCTGCCAATGAGAATCAAAATTATTCTCTTTTATGACGATAATAATAATCAGCATAGTAATAATAATGAAAATAATAGTTTGAGTTTGAGTCATATAGGCGTTCGAGTCTCAGATTTTGAGGTTCCATTTATACTGCCACCTAACAGCGAAATTGAAACTTGACTGGGCAACTTGTGGATAAGATTTAATTAAATTTGTGATGAGAGAGGTCTTCTATGAGCTAAAATCGTATGACTCAAGAGTACCGTGGAATTTCTCTGCTATTCAAAAATTTTTTTTTCTTATTGGGAATTGAACCCGCGAAGTTGTGATCATGAGGCGAAAACTCTACCATCAATCCACCGATGAATCTTTCTCCTAATTATCTGAGTGGTAGAGCAATGGTGTTCAATGCTGGAGATTGCAGGTTCATGCCTCCGTCGGATATTTTAATTCTCTGCCTTCCATCTAAATGGGTTGTACTATTTGTACAATACACTACCTAATTGCTGCAGATCTTCATTTCTCAACGAATAGATTTTGGGGCAGAGGACATTACTTTCTTTCTATAAAATATTTTGAAGAATATTTTGAGTTTCACGTGAAATATGATAAATCTTCATGTTATTCATTTAATTACACAATATTCGTGATTGAAAACGTTAACGTGTGAGTACAATGATTTTTACATAACCAGATGCTTATGAGTCCAACTTATTTTTCAAATAATGAAGGGAACAAAATTTGATTAAAGTGTATGACCAGGATCTTTTAAAGTGAAATAAGTCAATGGTCTTAAACTATTGTAAGGAACTGTATTCAGTATTTATATTCATTAAAATACTTTCAAGTTTGGTTAAATACATTCAGAAACGTAGTCTTCAGATGATGAAAACATTATTTTGTGAATATATTGAACACCCACGGTAAGAATTCTTCCAAATAAGACTACCATTGAAACTAAATGGCTAAATGATTTGAATCCAGAGTTTTCGTTCGTGCACGAGTAACGATGAAGCTATTCTTGTGCAACTAGACGAGGGTTAACTGTGCCTAGTAGCAACAGTACACAAACATACCCTATAAACAGTATCTTTCTTTACCAGGTCTATTATTATAGAAGGAATAAATAGATTGCTCCCAGTATTTGTTCAGACGTTTGAAAAATACTAGCCTAAGTTATGGGGTGTAGAGGTAGGTTTTGTTTCGTCGTTATATGAGGGGAAAGGCCCCGTAAAGGAAGAGCTCTTTTTTTTGTTGAGGGAGGGGGCCGTAAATAAATAGTGAAGCATTTCATAGCCAAGGCCTGGGGTGCTAAATCTGCCGGTAGCGAGAATGGGAAGTGAGCTTGCGGCTTGCGCGCCGTAAATAAGGAAGCAGGGTGCGAACACGGCAGCGATTTGGGCGAGGAATCTACTGCGACCGCTCACGCAGCTAATTCCGTATCCGTCACTCGCTCTTCACTTTTAAAGATTACTTATAACACTACGGTATTAAGAGACTGGATGTTTGTGCCAAGCTGACGAACTTGAAAATTGTGTTACTGGTTAGTAAGACAAATGGATTGCAATGCATCATATGTATCTGAATGACTTACGACTCAAATATTCTTAAACACAGCGTGATTAGAGTAAACTGATTGGGGTAGCTACACGACCGGGTGGCAATTGACGAGAGAAAGGTCAATAACCAAACAACTATCTCCGAACTCTGACAATGTGTGGATTAGAAAACCCCGGTCGTCCATTATCCATTTTTAGTCTATTCTTATTTATGAAAGAAATAAGCTTATGAGATCACCTTTTGTCCGTGTGTGTGTGTGTGTGGGTGCCCTTGCGTCTGTGTGTATGAGTGCCTGTCCTCCCACCCTAATAAAATATAACCGGCCAAAGCGATTTCAAAGAAACTCGGTAGGTGCGTACTACTACCTTGTCCAACTTCGACCGTGCCTTTGAAATTTTAATACGTTTCACCAATCCAACATGGCGGCCTCGCGAAATATTTTACTGGCATTATTTATCTCCGCAACAGTAACATATATCACAATGAAATTTTGTACGGTGATAAGAGTTACTAGAAGTTCACCTAAGTGGCTTTCATACACCTACTAACAAGGAAAGGTCGCCAAGTGGTATTCTAGAAAAGTGTTCAAAACAAACATGCCGGTCAAGCGTAGTTGAAACTTAGACTTTTCTCGCGATTTAACCATCCGAGCAAGTAAACCTTGGTACCGTATATCAAATGTTTATACACATTGTAATGCAGTGACATTTAATTTAGTTCAATTGTCTTGATAACCCCAATATGGCGGCTGTGCGAAATTTTAAATTTAAGTTTGTATTTCTTGTTTTCTTATCATGTTATCGAGCTGAACGTTACATAATGAACCTACGCAATATTATTCATCTCATGGTATATTGCTCCATGGCCTACACATATAACAATCCAACATGGAGACCATCCTAAATATTTAGACGTTTCTGAATATCTTCGAATCTATTTCAGCAATCAAACTGATATGTTGTATGTTCGTAGAGACTATTAACATAAGTTTACCAATTGATCATTCAATTATCTGGTGAACACTAAAACCAAGATGGCAGCGACGTGAAATTTAAATTTTTAAATGGATTTTTCTCGCGACTTTTCATCCGAGCGCTGTGAAACTTGCCACGTTATATCTTCATACGAGCCTTAATATTCTGATGTCTAATATAATTGACTTTTATGAGAACTTAAAAGTGGCGGCTGTGCAATCTTTTAAAATCTCGTTTTCTTTTCTCGTGTCCTAACTAAGACCAGTAGGACATTTATGTAAATAGGCTATAAAGTTCTTCGCGGAACTACTTGATCCCCATTACATACATAACAAACATACTTACATACATACATACATACATACATACTAACATGGTGATTCGTGAAATTTAGGCTATTGGTTCCATGTTTTGTCAA
Source organism: Meconema thalassinum (assembly GCA_946902985.2). Lineage (NCBI taxonomy): Eukaryota > Metazoa > Arthropoda > Insecta > Orthoptera > Tettigoniidae > Meconema > Meconema thalassinum. The sequence continues at coordinate 656,880,322 of OX336390.1, forward strand.
ACTACTAAAGAGACATACAGGTCATTGGAAATATCAGCTTTGTTGTTATTGTTGTTGTTGTTGTTGTTTTTGATGCTGTTCCTGTGGTTGATAACATTTTTGCACCAGTACGTCCTTGGGCAGCATCCTCAAATACTTCCTTGTGTATGGAATTTTCTGATTATTGTGGAAAGATTAGTAGTGAGCATAAATGCAATTATGAGGGTTTTTGGATTAGTGTTGGTATGCAGTGACTCAAAATAAGGCACCATCCCGGCTTTTACCTGGAGTGAGTGTAGAAAACCTGGGAAATACAGTAACTACCTTCAGAATAGCTAGTAACAGCACCAGGAATCAAGACTCGGGTCTCCAAACTGAGGTTCGTCATTGCATACGTGATCTGTGAGTCAACGTATCCAACCATCTCCTTGTCGTTCTTAACCCCAATTATAAATATCAGAACTAGATCGGATCACTTCGATATCAGCGATTCATATCGGTTACAGATTGCCTAAACTTTCTGGGTGAAACAGCTTGGAAAGTAGCTACTGTATTTGTACACACTGTTGTCTGAAAGTTGGAAAACTAGATTCAGCTTACCGAAGGATTAACAGTAGCCTACGTTTGGTGAAAGGAAGACTGAGTGCTGTAATATTAAGGACTCAGATGGAAGTCCTCTAACACATAGGGAATACAACGTCGAGAGATGGAATGCTTATATAGAGCGTTTGTATAGGGGTAAGGAGATTGAGAATCAAATAATGGAAAGGGAAGAAGCAATTGAGGAGGATGAGAAAGGAGATCCAATATTGAGATCAGAAGTTGATAGAGCACTAGAAGATTTAGACAGGAACAAAGCACCAGGCATGATGTACCGATTGAAATGCTACGTTGCATAGGTGATGTCGGTATTATCAGTTTATTTCACTTAGTATGTAGGATTTATGAAACAGGTAAGGTACCCTCCGATTTCAAGAAGACTGTTATTATCCCTGTTACGAAGGAAGCAGAAGCTGACAGATATGAAGATTGCCGTACAATCAGCTGGATTACTCATGCTTCAAAGATACAGACTAAAATAATTTGTAATTGGATGGAAAGATACATAGCAATTGAGTTTAGTGAAAACCAATTTGGTTTCAGGCTAAACGTCGCAAGAAGGGATGCTGTACTAAGTCTTAGGTTGATCTTCAAAGTTAGAATAAGGAAGGGTAAGAGAACATTCATGGCGGTTGTAGACACAAATAAGGATTAAATCATCTAAGATCAAGTCAAAATTGATTGTCATATATCGCTTGATAATAAATTACCAAACAATATGAAACTAATCCTAACCCGTCTCACCCTAAAAAATTCTAATTAAATTAGGGCTAATAATTAAAAATATTATAGATAAGACAAATATCAATACCAAAATATCGTTGATTGGAGTAAGTTGTTTGACATTATGAAAAGGATTGGAACAAAGTACAGGAATAGGAGAGTGATCTAAAATCTGTACAATAAATAGACGGGTATTATTCGAGCCGAAGAACAAGAGAGAGAAGCTGGTATTTAGAAAGGTGTAAGGCTACAACTTATCACCTATAGTCTTCAATATGTACATTGAACAAGCAATGAAGGAAATTAGAAGAAAATTTAAAGTAGGAGTCAAGATTCAAGGAGAAATAATTTCAACACTGAGATTTGCTGTTGACATTAATATCTTAGCAAATTCCCAGAGGAGTTGAATGAGATTCTAAATGGCATAGACTCCGTCTAGAGGAAGGAATTCATAATGAAAATCAATAAATGTAAACCGAAAACAATGCTGAAAGAAATCAGAAACCCCTATTGACGTCAAATTGGCAGATGAAAAGCTAAAAGACTTAGAAAACTTTTGATACGTAGGAAGCAAATAGCCAGTGATGAACGAAGCCAAAAAGGATATATAAAGTAGATTGGTTCAGGCAAGGAAGGCGTTTCTACAGAAAAGGAATCTGTTGACATTAAATAAAGATTTTGGTATTAGAAAGTAATTTTTGAAAGCCTTTGTCTGGAGCGTGGCACTCTTATGGAAGTGAAATTTGGACTGTTGGTGCTGCAGAAAAGAGGAAAATAAAAGCGTTTGAAATGTGGTGTTACAGGTCAAAATTGAAGATCAGATGGAAAGATAGTGTATCAAATGAAGTGGTATTAAAGCGAGTGGGAGAGGGGGAGATGTTTCTGATGACTGCTAGTGAAAAGAAGAGATAGGTTGGTAGGGCATGTACTAAGACACCCAGGAATAGCAAACTTAGTTGTGGAAGGAAAGGTCGAGGATAAGAACTGTTGGGGTAGACCAAGGTTAGAATGTGTAAAACAATTACCTCAGATGTAAGGTGTGGTAGCTATGTAGAGGTGAAATGATTAGCTTAGGACAGGAAGGCATGGAGTACTGTATAAAACCACTTAAAAGACTGGACACGTGATGGAAAATGACAAGTTTAGTGTTTGGCTTCTTCCTAAGGGCCCCGTCTGGTAGTTTTGACACAAATGTGGTGAGTATTGCAGCCTGAGATTGAAATTTTGAATCCCGGTATGGACAGCGGCCATTATGAGTGTGGAGTTCCTCCTTCTTCTTTTACACCCTCAATGAAAATGCTACAATGATAAATTATTTCAAGTTCGTAGGCATATACCCAAAAGCAAAATAACAATTGAAGGGTCCACGGGAAGAAGGGGAATGTCACTCAAAATGTAAAATCGAGATATCAGCGCGATCTGGTAGGCCTCTTTCCGACGTATTGAAGGCACAATTGTGTCTGGCTAAGAACAATGAGGGTCGTGAGAAAATGTCGTTTCAAGTTGACGCGTACAAATAATTGCATATAAGTAATGCAACTTTAAAACTCTTATCCTGGACATTTTACATTATTTAAGTTCGACCATGACAATTATGTGTCAGAAAACTGTATCATAATGAGGCTCATTATAACACTAGTTTTCATTATGAAACAGTTTCTCCCACCAATCAGAGCTCAAGAAACAGTTGTGTGACCAATTAGATAAGGATACCTTCGCGCATGCGCTCAAAATCCAACATGTCTATATAAATTACCGAAAGTGCACCGTACATATGTTCGCGTAAATAAACTGGTGAATATGAGACAAGAAATAGCACTGTACCTTAATATCCCCAAATCCAATTTCTACACAGCGCGTTGTTTTCAAACGATTTCGGTGACAGTTTTACTGATTACTGGTGCACAATCGGAACATATGGCATTGAAGCAAGCAGAGCGCATGCGTCGGTCGGCCAGAGAGCTTGGAAAACAGAGATATACTACCCAGCGCAGCACCCGATCACAAAATTCTAGTGGCTGAACAGATATTTATGAATATTATGTTAAAACATAGGCCTATAATAACGTTATAATTATCGTCGAACATAAACAGTCGTATGCAACTCGCCTATAATGGTAATTAAGACACTCGTATGGAAATTATAAAACTCGCATACTCTCGTTTTATAAACATACTCGTGTCTTAATTATAGCCATTATAGGCTCGTTGCATAATGTACTATTGATATTCCCCCTTCTTTCTGTGGACCCTTCAATTATAAACACTCTTACGGTCCCCAAGATGAAATGGGTTTTCAGAAGAATTCAACACGCACTAATGTACATGGAGCTCATGACCGAAATTGTTGTAGCCAACTACTACTGCTCTCCTCAATTACTGTGGTTTAATAGACATCTGGATACAAAAAACAACCAAAGTTGCTCTTGGGTGTTATTTAACGTTTCCGTTAGTCATTTTAATAAGGACTCGGGTATTAATCATCCATAAAATAACTAACATGTGTCCTGGGATTCAATTTAGGTGCGCTATTCAGCCAACCAAAAAAAAAACAGGAAATTCTTCATCATTGGCTATTTATTGCTGGAAATCATGGCAATCAAACATTGGTAACATGATGGGGTATTTCAACAGTTTTAGCTGTTTTTATTGTTGTTGTTGTTGTTTGTTTGTTCATTTATCCATTCATTCATTCAAGTGCTGCGTGACATCGCAATTGTGTAGCCTCGTGTACTTGTGTGGTATGTGTAATCACTGAAAACTCTGATTTTGTTGCGTCTGTGATGGTGTGCTACTTGTAAGTCGGGATAGGATAGGGAAGGAGGCAACATATGTGTGAATTAGAACGGTAAGGCCATGGAATATCATTTTATTGGAGGCATAAGTGGGAATATAATCAACAATACGAGGTTGAGTCTACCTCATGCCAAATCTGAGAAAAGAGTTAAATTTCATTGCAGAGCTGGGAATCGAAGTCAGGACCTTCAGAGACTAGAGTCTCAATACGTACCCTAAGACCCCGAAAAAATACTTGTATGCGACGTTCAGGTGAGGTATAGTGTGTTACCAACAGTAGGTAGCGCAATGCATGTTTCCAGTGCGTGTGCATGGATTTCTCCGTGTTAGTATGCAACACGTTTCACTCTCGTGACTGTCAAACATGTTCCGCATATTAAGACACACCCTCATCTACTGAAATTAAGCTAATTAAACTATCAATTCAAAAGGGCGGCTGTTAGGAATGCATGGTAAGTCAGTGTGTGAGTAATAGAGAAACGGAAATAGATTCTGAGAGAAGTATTGTGCCTATTCCTGCTCTAATTAACTGTTCAAAAAGTCCAATATATAGGCGAGGGTTTCGCCTTATAAATAAACTAGCAACCCGACCCGGCTTCGCCCGGGAACAGTTATGAATGCATTACGTGATGAGCTCCCTTTTTTTCCAATGTCAATGAACAACGACCAATATCCGTTTTACGTCTCGGCATGATGGGTTAAAATCACTGACTGGACTATTAATTATATTATCATGGAGATGCATGTGCAAAAAATTCTTGTCAGACGTAATTTAAGAATGGCGAGGTGCAGGAAACACAAATCCCCCTTCCGCCCAATCTTAACTTGACTGTGAATTTTGCGGAACGAAAAGTTCACAGGCGAAATTAAGAAAAGCCGAGTTGCACTTCCAGGAAAACTCCAAACACAGCCGCTCTTCTCTAAAGTTTTTAACTCAACACGACTCGACAGTTCGCTACTGGCTGTATCTTGGGCAACAAGATCGTCCGCTAGCTAAGCTGTAACAGGGATGATAGACTCGCCCCTAGCTAGCTCGTAAACTGTCGCCTCAGTAACTGAATGGAGATTGTTGGAAGAAATGAAAACGTAAAAACACTTATAGTAGGCGATGTATTGAAGATAAATATGCTCTCCCGTGCTTTTTTGTAGAACTTTTCATGCTGAACAATACTTACACTCATAGTATATAGATATTTTAACGGTTTTCCCAGCGTAAGCTTAAAAAGCGCATGGACGCCAATTTTTTTTTTTGGCCTTTTAACTGAAATTGTTAGTGCTTGACTTCCCTTAGTCATAAATAAATTGTCTGGCTGCGTGGCTCAGGGGTAACGTTCTCGCTTGCTGAGCCCAAGGTTGCAGGTTCGAAACCTGGCGCAGTCAGCTGGCATTTGAGGGTGCGCAAATGCGAGGGAGCCGTGTCAGTACATTTACTGGCACGTTAAAGATCCCCTTCGGCGCAAAATTCCGGCACCCCGGCGTCTCTAAAAGCCAGGGTAGTTAAAAGGGACGTAAAACCAATAACATTATTATTATTATTCATAAATAAATTATTTTCTACAGAAACCTTCCTCGAAAAAGCCTTTGCAGAATGTTAAAAACCACGTCATAATCCATTCAGTGGTTCACGAGATTACCCGTGACATCCAAGAACAGGGAACTTTGTTTCATAGAAAGTAGATATTATACGTCAATCAGTATAATTTAATATAATATAATCCCCTTTCCGTCCAATCTTAAATTGACTGTGAATTTTGCGGAACGAAAAGTTCACAGGCGAAATGAGAGTTGCACTTCCAAGGAATGGCGAGGTGAATGAAACTCAAATCCCCCTTCCGTCCAATTTTAACTTGACTGTGTTTCACAGGCGAAATGAAGAAAACCCGAGTTGCACTTCCGAGGAAACTCCAAACACAACCACCCTTCTCAGAAGTCTCTCAACACGACTCAACGGTTTGCTGCTGGATGTATCTGGGGCAATAGGTTCGCCCGCTAGCTAGGCTGTAACAGGGATGATATACTCGCCCTTAGCTAGCTCGTCACCTGTCGCCTCAGTAGTTGAATGGACATGGTTGGAAGAAATTAAAACGTAAAACACTTATAGTGGGCGATGTATTGAAGATAGACATATGCTCTCCCGGACTTTTTTGTAGAACATTTCATGTTGGACAATTCTTACACTCATAGTATTTAGATATTTTTAACGGTTTGCCCAGCGTAAGCTTACAAAACGCTCGGACGCCAATTTTTTTTTCGACTTTTCCACTGAAATTGTTACTGCTAGGCTTCCTTTGATCATAAATAAATTATTTTCTACAGACATCATCCTCAAGATATCCTTTACAGAATGTTGAAAACGCATCAAAATCCATCCAGTGGTTCTCGAGTTTACCCGTAACTTCCAAGAATCGGGGATTTAGTTTTATACTAAGTAGAGATAAATGAATGAATGAATGAATGAATTAATTAATTAATTAATTAATTAATAAGTTAATGAATAAATAAATACATGATGGTGAAATATTCCTTTTGTTTATTCTACTCTGGTCATTCACTGAAGCCTATCTGTGTTAGTGTAATTATTAGTACTATTATTATAATTACTTCACTCTCTGGCAAATATATGGCAACTATACAGATTATAAGGAATCAGAGCATAATCACCTTCTTTAAAATAATATTTTCTATAGTTCATGGATAATAATTACAATTGATTATTATTATTATTATTATTATTTCAGTTATAATATTTGCTGTTATTCAGCATTTAGATAAGTCCACAGTGATAGAAAGCAATACATATGATCTACAAATGTATTTACAGTAGTATACTTGTGCTGCTAGGAATGCGAATGCTGGATTGGGACTTCAAAGTGATCAAGTTTTGTTAGGCATATCCTCCATAAAGTATTAAATAATAATGCTATTGGTTTTACGTCCCTTGTAACAACTGTGGCTTTTAGAGACGCCATGATGCTGGAATTTTGGCCTGAAGTACATCTTAAACATGCCAGTAAATCTACTGACACGGCTCCCTCGCATTTGCGCACCCTCAAATGTCAACTGACTGCGCCAGGATTCGATCCTGCAACCTTGGGCACAACAAGTGAGAACGTTAGCGCTGAGCCACGCAGCCAGGCCATAGAGTAGTATTTAGCCACATAAAGGCTCCTGAGAGGACCATTTGTTGTTGTTGTTGATTGATTGATTTAGGGACTTTGCGACATCATTTTGAATTCCAAGCAATTATTGCGAAATTAAATTGCATGGGGCTACAGCCTTTTCCTTCAAATTCATCTCCTTGTTTTATTCCTGTTCATTAATTTGATATAACTTATTCTTTACTAATCCCTCTCTTGAGATTGGCATCTTGCAAGGGCATCCGACACTAAATCTATAAAAAGAACATTTTAGGCTACCTCATCATTCCGTACAAACGCGAAAATAAGAGACATGCATACTAAATCTCGCATCTAGCCTCTATAATAAAGGAGCAAAAGCAACTGTATCATCATCATCATCATCAACAACAACAACGTAGCGGTATCTCAGTGATTGAACTGATTGTTTTCCCAGTTAGACCGCGCGGCCATCACTCTGCACTTCATGCGGGTCGCCATGGGGGTGGATTGGCACTAGGGCAAGCCAACAATGTCCACAGTTAACTAGATCGACAAAATTATTTTGACGATTGCTATTAGCCTACTTTCGATTTTTGCAAAAAATGAAAGTAGACTTATGAGATCAACACAGGGCGAAAAAAGTGTGTCTGTCTGTGTGTGTGTATGTGTGTGTGTGAGTCTGTGTGTGTGTGAGTCTGTGTGTGTGTGTGTGTCTGTGTGTGTGTGAGTGTGTGTACTCTGAATGTCTGTCCCCCCCTATCAATTCGAACACGGTGAATGCAAATTGAACGAAATTTGGTACAAAGGTAGCACTAGCAAAGGACACCTCAGTGTCATGTTTTATATCGCCGCCATCTTTACTAAAACTGAATGGCGGCCACTCAAATGTTCAAAACGTAAAATCAAATAACGACTAACCAAATCATCCGATCTCTACCAAATTTGGTAACAACATACCTTCGTATAGGATGCGTCTTGTGACCAAATTACAAGGTCGTCCGCCATACCATTTCAGGATGGCGGCCGTGCGAATTATGCAAACTTTATAATCCATATCATGGGACCCACCAGTTCCGATTATCGAGCCGAGAATCGTTTTAACTGTTCTAAAGGAAGAGGCACGTTCGAAATTAAAAGTTTATTTTGTAATACTATAGTGCAGACGTGATTTTAAAAAGCTGAACTGATTCAGTAATAAGACAAGATGGCAGCGGATATCTTGTGCCGGACTTATATTTCACTAATTTGAGTATTGCATGCAATATAGCGTACTGATAAAAAATAAATAAACTTTGTATGAAATGCTTTATATATAAATAATATACTCCAGTGATGAAATCGTTTAGTATAAATCATTATTTGCTAACAAGTTCTATGTAAGTCATTTTAAATAGAACGATATTCGTTGACACAATTAGCTCAGTGGTAGAGCGTTAGACTATCGCTCAAATGCCTATGGTTGAAACCCGATCAGAGCTAGGTTTTTTGCTTGAAATGTTATATGTTTATTGTTTCGTAATGACTCAGATGTTTTAAAATTAAGAGTTATATTGTGCACATTATGGTGTAAAATATATATTTAATTAAAACATAATTCGCCAGCAGATTTACTCGGGACATCTAGCTGCCAAAAAGGTAACTTCCTGATTTTATTGAAAAGTTTCCTCTTCTGGCCGCTAGAATGCACTCGCTCTGTTAGGATTATATTGTTCGATATTTCACCAATAGATGTCACGACTAGTCTACGTGGGGATCCATTGATTACTATACCATTATCATTCTATGCGCATCGAATTTGAAGAATGACAAGATGATACTAGATACATTTTAACTTTTTATTTTAAAGGATTTGTAACAGCCTATTTTGCGTTACTTGAAAATGTTATTAAGCGTTATATTGTGCACATTATGGTGTAAAATATATATTTAATTAAAACATAATTCGCCAGCAGATTTACTCGAGACATCTAGCTGACAAAAAGGTAACTTCCAGATTTTATTGAAAAGTTTCTTCTTCTGGCCGCTAGAATGCACTCGCTCTGTTAGGATTATATTATCGAAAATATCCACATAGTTTGTATACACACGTCTCTGTAGGGTCATGGAAAGATTTGTTAATTCAATTAGGGTTGTGAAAGCCATGCACAACCAGACGTGTAAAGACATGCCTCAACTCAAAGTTGGATGTTGCCCACGGCAGGTCGTAATAATAATAATAATAATAATGTTATTGGTTTTACATCCCTTTTAACTACTGCTGATTTTAGAGACACCGGGGTGCCGGAATTTTGGCCCGAAGGGGATCTTTAACGTGCCAGTAAATGTACTGACACGGCTCCCTCGCATTTGTGCACCCTCAAATGCCAGCTGACTGCGCCAGGATACGAACCTGCAACCTAGGGCCCAGCAAGCGAGAACGTTACCGCTGAGCCACGCCGCCAGTCCGGTCGATTATGTCTCCAGATCCATAACATTCTTGATATACTTCTTATCTTTCTTTCTTCAATGATGGTAGCAGTTTTTATCTAGGTTGTGGCGTTTGGTAGAGGTAAATCGTTTCTAAGGTCTTCAACAAAGAATAGTTCTATTATACTCTTTGATAATAACAACGAGTTATAACTATACTCATACATTTAGGAGAAAGTAGGCTATATGTTCTTTACTGAACATCTTGTTTTTAATGGTAAAAATAGCGAGAGCATCTGCCCCAACATTATTTTGTGCAGATATTTTGATGCTGATTTGTACGTAATATTATGCAACAACTAATCCTATCACGCAATTAGCCCAATAGATTAATAGCACCAAGATTTAAAATTCGTCACAGAAAAAACAAATGAATTTGCCACAATGTCTTGGATGGTTTAATAAAAATATTTCATTTAATATTGTTAATATATAAAGGAACATGTTAATATATCGCTTAACATAAAATTATAACTACAATCACTACAGAAACACAGACAGTCAGTCAAATTTTATTCACACCCTAATTATGTTTCGGATTCCACGTACAAAGGAGGCCTCGTGGCTCATGATCTCGTGATTAACGGTCACGTAAAACTTCAAGCTTTATTTTTATTTTTAGGTAATTGTGTTTTCAATCATTTGCAAAGCACATCCCGAATGGCGTATTGTTCGACTGGAAAAAGACACAAGATAAGCTACTTTATTTAAAACAATCTAAAACGTACAGCTCAATACAGTACATTGTGATTATCGTTACAAGAAACATATCTCTTACAAGGTTCCTTTCCTGCACAAATAGACAACTGCTTTCCGGTCATTCTCCTCCTGGCTCGTGGCCAGACTATTACATTTCAAACTGATTTCATGACGCAACACTTGTTCGACTTTCGCTGGTACTCTACATTTGTTCTATAATTCTAAGCCATTTCTCCAGTTCACAGCGGAGAAGTTCGGACAGGAGTGGGTTGGAATGTGCGCTCGCCTCTAAATGGCGCATTGCTCACAAATTTTCACATCATTGAAGGGAATGTGTGAGTGTACATTACCATCCAAGATAGGAAGGAGCTCTAAAGGAGAGGACGACAGTATTACGTGAAAAAATGCAATTATTACTACACATTCATTCCACCACAACAGTGGTAACAAGAAGTTCCGTGACGAACTAAAGAGCCTACTTTTCTTAAAATTTAAGATTCATGCCAATGATTAATCTATATGGATCTATCTAGAATAATGACGAAATTAAGTTGCTAATATCGAAATTTCTAATTAGTTCGAAATACTGTATACCTGGCATAATGTAGCCGAATAGAGCACTACAGTTGGCAGCCCTGGTGACTGAATATATTCTTAGTTCCATCTCTTAAGGTACAGAATACAAAATTTGGTTGAAGTCCAATGAATAGCATGGACGTTACATGCAGTTAAACATTGGATCTAACAGCGTGCGTAAAATCATGTTGGCAACAATGTCGTGCATGTAATGGTCAGAAATAATCTGAAATAATATGATCTATTGTTGTGCCAATTTTGAATGAAATCCATTAGTTAGTATAGAAGTTACATGCATTTTAAAATTGGACCTATCATCAGGCTTAGAATCATGTTGGCAGTACTGACGTATATTAGTTACTCCAAATTAATCTAGAATGCCAGGTATTATACGCGCGCAAAGTTTAGAGCTATTGGCTTGCATACTTTCTGATATATTGATATTAGGATAGCAAGAATAGGGACAGCACATATTAACAGTTGGCAGCCCTGGTTGCTCTTAAGAATACGCATAGTCATATCTGTTATCGTACACATAGCACATACGAAATTTGGTTGAAATCCAAATGATAGTATGGAAGTTACATGTATTTAAATTTGGACCTCTCAGCAGGCTTAGAATCATGTTGGTAGCACTGACGTATATATGTTACTCCAAATTAATATAGAATGTCAGGTACTATACGTGTGCATAGTTTAAAGCTGTCGGCTTGCATACTTTCTGATATATTGGTATTTTGGATAAAATAAATTAAGAGCATTTATTAACAGTTGGCAGCCGTGGTGGGTCTTAAGAATACGCTCAGTCATATCTGGTTATGTACACATACAATATACGAAATTTGTTTGAATTCCAATTGATAGTGTAGAAGTTATATGCATTTAAAAATTGGACCTATCAGCAGGCTTGTAATCATTTTGGCAACACTGCCATGTATGACCTCCTGGAAATTAAACTGCAATATTATTATCTATACGTGTGCTAATTTTGAAATAGCTCCCATTCATACCTTCCAAGATATCCAACATGCAGCTCAAATTTCAATTGCGATTTTATAGCAGTTGGTAGCACTGACATCATTTTCAAATATGGTCGTGAGATATTCAGGTATAGATCTTTACTCCTACCAAATTTTGTGTCAATTGCTCCAGCCGTTTAGGAGTTGATAGGGGTGGGGGGGGACACACACACACACACACAGCCAGCCAGCCAGACAGACAGACAGACAGAGACACACATTTGCCCGATCACATAAGACTACTTTTTCAAAATGTGAAAAGTAGGCTAAAAATAAACATATCGTCGGCTTATTTATAAGACCTCTCTTAGAGTGGCACATTAAGAAACTATGGAACATGTCTCTTAGATGATGGCCTTGTGCGTGATGATATGTAGACCAGGATGGATTCCCAACATTTCTAGGTTGCGAGCCAATTATTTAGAGATAATAATAATAATATCGTATGGCCTCGGATGCCAGGTGCAAGCTAAGTAATTTGACACCCAGAGGGTAGCTTGTATGTCGAATTTCGTTGTTCCTTGAATCACTATGAAAGACAAGGAAGTTAGATATCTAAGCTCCTTGAACACTATAGCGCTTTCTAGTAGAGAAATGAGGAACTTGGTGTTGGCGGAAACTCCCGAGATTAATTTTGCCATTATGAACACGGCCTACTGAATTCAAATGGGTTCATTAACATGCCAACATCGTATGACATGTGTGTCGAATTTTGGCCGCCTTTCAAAAAAATCACTTACCACGGCCAGGAGCGAACCTGCAATCTTGGGGGTTAGTAGACTCACACGCTATCCACTCACCCACCGTGGCAAGCTATTTAGAGATGATGCCGGTAGAAGAGATGACTATGGGCAGCACCACTGCATTTTCCTATCTCCACATTTGCCGTATTTCCTCAGCCAAGGGCAGATATTTGGCGATTCCCTCACAGCAGGTTGGTTGCAGATTATGGGAATTGGGGACTGCGATATCACTGAGAAAGGTTGATCATTGTTATTGCCATTATTATCATATACATTATTTCAATATTATAGATCCCTCCTGAGGCACTTACAAGCGACCGATCGTGAAAAATGAGCATTCAAATGAAAGAGAATATACATTTCCAGTGACGCATTGCTCTCGAATTTCATAAATATCTATAATTTCTTCAAAAAATGACTTTTAAAAACTATACGAAGTGTGCGATTTGCAGGTAATGTTGCTGCAGGAAGAGACGCTCCATATGCTGTCCACTTCACATTTTGGCCGCTGTGACGCCTGTTTCATGTCTTTTTATCATTCTGAGGTCTTTCCTTTATCACTTTGCATGGATTTCAGGAACAGTAATTTAAAGGAATAAGTACTCAAATCGTATAATTTCATAAATATCGAATAACCGGTGAGTGTTACGGCTAAGCTGTCAATCAATGGATTCAGCACACAAATGATATTAGCAGTGACGAATTGCATTCTAATTTTATAAATATCAATTTTGTAAGAAGTTTGCGATTTGCAGATACTGTTGCTGTAGGAAAATACGCGACATCATTTCTGTTCAGTTCGCATTTTGGGCGTAGGGACGTCTGAAACGTAAATAGTGTTCTAAATCATTTGGTTGAAATAAAAACATAACAACCTTTCTTCCTAAGTCTCTTATTATAAACCTATTGGGGAAAGTGTAGTTTATGAACATGCGAGATTTCTCGCACGGGTCCGTTAGTTAGTATTATTATAATTATTTTGTATTTATTTACTACCACAATCTATTTACCACGTTTATTCTTGCTACATTTAACAGTGAACTTAGCTCCCAGAATCTTCTCATTCTTTGTGACTGAGCCTGTTTGCGCTCCTCTGTTCAAGGGTCACAGTGTCCTATTTTCGGTTGCTCGTCTCGATTTATCCTGATCGAAACTACCTTCTATCAGAAGATATCTCTGTCGAAGGTGTCTTCGGGCTTGATTTGTATCATTTGGAGGTGTCTTTGGTGTTTCTATGCCAGAGCATTTGTTTGCTATTTAGGTGTCTATAGTAGTGTAAGTGTATTTGTAGGATATGGAAAGCGGCGGTCTTCGCTTCAAATTAGTAACCATTCCGGCATTTTTCTCGAGTAGCAATGAGAAACCACTTCTGAGTTGTCTGATGTGGGAACCGAACCCACCTATTATCAGTTTTGCGTCACAAGATTGAGTATACCCGGTTCCAAACCTTACACCAGATTAAAATTTCTTGACAGAGCCGAGAATCAAACCCGCAGCTTATGGATGATACCCAAGAATTTAAGACACAAGAAAAGTGATTATTCTTCTTCTTGCTTCTTGCTGTCGTTTCGGCCATCTACGGTCCACGCTATTTCAACTGCCCTCATTATTATTATTATTATGATTATTATACTGACAGCGGTAAAGCGTAGCGTTAGGTCATTCGGCAAAGCTCTCTGCTGACTCTGTAGACGCGTGGGTTCGAGCACCACCGTCACCCGTCCTTGAAATGGTTTTCCGAGGTTTCCCCATTTTCAATATCAGGCAAATGCTGGGACGGTACCTTCTGACAGGCCACGGCCTCTTCCTTCCACATCCTTCCCCAGTTTTATTCATCTTCATCAATTCCATCTCTCATCCCGACGCGCAGGTCGCCCACGGGCGTCGACTAGAAATATCTGCACTCAGCCTCTCAGGAGGCCACACGACAAAAATATTATTATTGTGTGTTAATCATCTCTCAACTACTGTTGTTTTAAGGAGGACGAAGTTTTGTCTCGGAAAGATCAGTACCTAGACCTTGAACGTTACGTTAAATCCGATGCCAGTGTTCCCCCTCTTACTTACAAATCGACTTACTGTGATTGAATCCAGTAAGAGAGCTGGTTGGTCGGTAGGTTCCTAAGTTTAGGGGCTGCGACAAGGCGGTCATGTAGCCCCGTGTACTTTGGGTGTGTGTATAATCTGTCTGATAACCAGTGTTAATTGTGATGACTGAATTAGTGTGTGTTATCTGTTTTAGGTAGATTTCATTAGAAAGCTAACTATTGCAATGGGTCCCATGTTTCGACTTCCGGAAAATTTCGACATATCTTCGCGTTTCACATCCCCCAGACCCCAAAACCACCGTCAGTTCAAAAGTTTATATATAATTTATGTATATATATATATATATGTATATATATATGTATATCAGTTTCTTGTGGACACGATAACTGCCGTAATTTTGCACCAATTACTTCGAATTTTTTACCGAAGATGTATACCTATAAAATCTCGGTCGAGTTCGTTACTGGGCTAAATCGGTCGAAGGGGGTGAAAATGGGGGGCTTTTTTCGAAAAAGTGAAATTTCGCTATAACTCTCTTAATACGTGAAATATCGAATCCATTCAAAGTTCATAATATGTGTCGGATAAGTGCCAAAAATGTATGTCAAATAAGTTTTTTGATAGCACCAACCATTGACCAAAGGGGTGGAAAAAAGTGGGTTTTTCGGGAAACATTAATCATATCTCTCTTAATAGGCACAATATCAAAACCGTACAAAATGGACAATATTCCCCTAATAATTACCTAAAACTTTTGTCTGAAAGAATTTTTGATATGACCCACCATTACGCCAAGGGACGAGAAAAATGATTTCGGAATTATAAGAAAATGCCAAGAGCTATCAGTGGTTGCCATGGCAACACTACTAAATTGATGAGGCATGGGCCATCGGACGTTGCCATGACAACGCACTTGCACGAGATCAGATTCAGTATTTCCATCTGACTAAGTGGTTGGTTGGTTGGTTCTTAAGTTTAGGGGCTGCGACAACGCGGTCATGTAGCCCCGTGTACTTTGGGTGTGTGTAGAATCTGTCTGATAACCGGTGTTAATTGTGATGACTGTATTAGTGTGTGTTATCTGTTTGTTAATTTAAGTACTGCAACTAACATTTTTTCAGATAGTTCCTACTTTTGCCGCCAAGCGCCACTGTCAACGACTACGAGGCCAAGTTCAGAACTGAGCTACTAGACGCCGCCACAGTCGCCTCTTGGCAACGAACATAGAAACCTAAGAGCGTTGCATACATTCTTAACCTATCCAATTTAGCTTCATACAGGTGCAATTAGTGGAAGGATCTTTAACATGCCATAAATCTATGACATGGGACCTCCGGCTTTACTTCCCCTCCGAAGGAAGGCATACTGAGGGATATTTAACGCTCTTAAAAAATCGTCGGATTTTCTAAGAGCACTAGAATCCCTCAGTATGCTTTCCTTTGGAGGGGAAGTTCCAACGTTCGTTACGAGTTGCTGGTTGGGGTGGCTTCTAGTAGCCAAGTTCACAGCTAGGTGTCGTTGACGGCAGTACCTGGTAGCAACATTAGGAACTACTGCTTGAAATTGACCGTCTGCAGTACTTACATGAATTAAGACTAATAGAGCCATTACAATTTACACCGTGTATCAGACAGATTCTACACTCACCCAAAGTACACGGGGTTAGATGACCGCGTTGTCGAAGCCCCTAAACTGAGGAACCAACCAGAGGTAGATTTCATTAGAAAGCTAACTATTGCAATGGGTACCATGTTTCGACTTCCGGAAAATTTCGACATATCTTCGCGTTTCACATCCCCCAGACCCCAAAACCACCGTCAGTCAAAAGTTTGTATATAATTTATGTATGTATATGTATATAAGTATATCAGTTTATTGTGGACACGATAACTGCCGTAATTTTGCACCAATCACTTTGAATTTTTTACCGAATATGTATACCTATAAAATCTCGGTCGAGTTCGTTACTGGGCTAAATCGGTCGAAGGGGGTGAAAATGGGGGCTTTTTTTTTTCGAAAAAGTGAAATATTGCTATAACTCTCTTAATATGTGAAATATCAAATCCGTTCAACATTCATACTATGTGTCGGATAACGCCCAAAAATGTATGTTTGATGAGTTTTTTTTATAGCACCAACCATTGACCAAAGGGGTGGGAAAAAGTGGGTTTTTCGGGAAACATTAATCATATCTCTCTTAATAGGCACAATATCAAAACCGTACGAAATGGACAATATTCCCATAATAATTACCTAAAACTTTTGTCTGAAAGAATTTTTGATATAACCCACCATTATGCCAAGGGATGAGAAAAATAATTTCGGAATTATAAGAAAATGCCAAGACCTATCAGTGGTTGCCATGTCAACACTACTAAATTGATGAGGGATGAGCCATCAGACGTTGCAAAGATAACGAACTTGCACGAGATCAGATTCAGATTTCCATCTAAGTGTGAAGCGGCTTCGATGACGTAACTGGTAGCATGCTGAATGTCTATGCCCAAGGTCGCGAGTTCAAAGCCAGCCGAAGTCGTCGGATTTTCTAAGAGCGCTAAAAATCCCTCAGTATGCTTTCCTTTGGAGGGGAAGTTCCAACGTTCGTTGCGAGTTGCTGGTTGCGGTGGCATCTAGTAGCCAAGTTCACAGCTAGGTGTCATTAACGGTAGTACCTGGTAGCAACATTAGGAACTACTGCTTGAAATTGACCGTCTGCAGTCCTTACCTGAATTACAGACTAATACAGCCATCCCAAAGTACACGAGGTTACATGACCGCGTTGTCGCAGCCCCTAAACTGAGGAACCAACCAAAATCTCTGCGGTAGATATAATTTTGCGTGAAGAAGTAACAGACCGTTACATAGTTGCACATCAGTGTCGAAACCTTGCATAAGGATAGTGTGACCACAAGTATAAAAATGGACCCCAAATGACAAGAAGGTTACCGTTCCCATAAGACAATAAAATGTTTAAAATAAGCATAAAATGACGAAAAACAAAGTTAATTAAGCTCCAATTATAAAATACCTTCTCGCATTAAATGAGGTCTGATCCTTCTACGAAAATCTGCATTTTCTGCCTATTTTCGCCTATCCCCAAGTTTGTACGGTGAAATCTACCTCCGCCTTCCGGCGTGCCGAGAGGACTTTTTAATTCAAGTAAGGACTGCAGACTTTTAATTTTTCAACTAGTTCCTACTTTTGCCGCCAAACGCCACCGTCAACGACCACTAGTTCAGAACTTAGCTGCCAGACGCCACCGCAGTCGGCTCTTGGCAACAAACGTAGGAACCTAAGAGCGTTGTTTACATATACAAATTAGCTTCACACAGGTGTAATTAGTGGAAGGTTCTTTAACATGCCATAAATGTATGATATGGGACCGCCGGCTTAACTTCCCCTCCGAAGGGATTTTTAACGCTCTTAAAAAATCCGACACTGGAGGTGTGTACCTTACCAACTTTTCATACGTGTGGCAGGTTTATCTTTACTGAGACGCATGGTGCTCTAAATCTGAAATTTAATCGTGTAAAAACAATTAGTTAAACGTGCAGCAGTTTTTGAACGGATTTTTAAGCATGGAGATCGGTAGTTCAATTGACAGCGCAGAGTATGGCTTTTAAACACTCCCTATAGGCAATTATTAAGGTGGCTCTCTATTTCAAGTCCCAAAGTACCTACTCCAATTCCTGATCTCAAAATTATAATAACTATACACATATTTATACAGTCACCAATTAAACACAGCTTATCAGAGAAATTAGCATAGCTAAATAATAATAATAATAATAATAATAATAATAATAATAATAATAATATCGTATGGCCTCGGGTGCCGGGTGCAAGCTTTGTTATTTGACACCCAGAGGGCAGCTTGCATGTCGAATTTTGTTGTTCCTTGAAACACTATGAAAGTCAAGGAGGTTAGATATCGAAGCTCCATAACACTATAGCGCTTTCTAGTAGAGAAATGAGGAACTTTTTTGTGTTGGCGGAGAATCCCGAGATTAATTTTTCCATTATTAACTGAATTCAAATGGGTTCTTTAACATGGCAACATCGTATGACATGGGTGTCGTAATTTTTGCCGCCTTTCAAAAATCACTTACCACGGCCAGGAGCGAACTTGCAAGCTTGTGGTTAGTAACACTCGCCCACCGTGGCAAGCTATTAGCACAGCTATTTACAAGGGACTCAAAACCAAGATGTTACAAGCTCTCTTAAACATTAGGCTACAAACGATACAGGCTCAACGACATGTGTTCCTTAACTAAAACCTTGTTTAATACTTGATGATTGATTATCTTCTAATTTCACCACATCAGCAGTGAAGGAACTTCCAGTCCCATTATCTTCTACTAACCGAAATGATAGATTCACTTACCTTGGATTTACGGTCTGTTTACGTCTATGAATGTTTTATGTAGTTTCCTTTCCGTGACTGCTCGTACACCACCACTCCGCTTCAAATCCATCTAGACGAGACAAGTGAGACGGAAGAGAATTGATCGTTAGCCGAGGTTTGTACCGCATTTATGTCAAGTCGTATTCACTGTGTATGAGAGCACATAGCTAGAGTCCTGTGCGGATAAGAAAACATTATCCCCATCCACCCCGCATCCGCACTACTGTTATCCCCTTCCAACCCGCATCCGCACAACTGTTATCCGCATCCGCACGACTGTTATCCGCATCCACCCCGCATCCGCACTACTGTTATCCGCATCCACCCCGCATCCGCACTACTGTTATCCGCATCCACCCCGCATCCGCACTACTGTTATCCACATCCTCCCCGCATCCGCACGACTGTTATCCGCATCCACCCCGCATCCGCACTACTGTTATCCGCATCCACCCCGCATCCGCACTACTGTTATCCACATCCTCCCCGCATCCGCACGACTGTTATCCGCATCCACCCCGCATCCAGACTACTGTTATCCGCATCCACCCCGCATCCGCACTACTGTTATCCACATCCTCCCCGCATCCGCACGACTGTTATCCGCATCCACCCCGCATCCAGACTACTGTTATCCGCATCCACCCCGCATCCGCACGACTGTTATCCGCATCCACCCCGCATCTGCCCTACTGTTATCCGCATCCACCCCGCATCCACACTACTGTTATCCGCATCCGCCCCGCATCCGCACTACTGTTATCCACATCCGCCCCACATCCGCACGACTGTTATCCGCATCCACCCCGCATCCACACTACTGTTATCCGCATCCACCCCGCATCCGCACGACTGTTATCCGCATCCACCCCGCATCCGCACTACTGTTATCCGCATCCACCCCGCATCCGCACTACTGTTATCCGCATCCACCCCGCATCCGCACTACTGTTATCCGCATCCACCCCCACATCCCCACAAATATTATCTGCATCCGCCCCGCATCCACACAACTGTTATCCACATCCGCCCCGCATCCCTACTACATTACTGTTATCCCCATCCGCACGGCTTTTTTTCGTATTCGCTCGCTTGTTATCCGAATCTACTGGCATTACAATAAAACATGTAACTTATTTGTAATTAAAGCATAAATTACTAAGACTACATATTTAGGCATTTGAGAAGAAAGTCGTTTCCTAAGGCTTTAATATGCCATAACTATCTGCATCTAACTAATGTAACTAATGTTGCTAATATGTTGTATGCAGATGATGATGCGGCACCAACTCTCACACCAGAAGAGCTGCAAGAGTCAGTTAATTGTTAAAAAGTGCATGTGATCGCTTTGGTCTTACCATAAATGTCAATAAGACTAAAGTCTTGGCACAACCTTCACCAGGCACACCTCTTCCTCAGTTCAATATCTCCATCTCAAATTTGCCATTAGAACAGGTAGACCACTTCTCGTACCTGGGCAGTACCATTTCTGTGAGCTGTACCTGTGAGCAGGATGTGGATTAGAGAATTGGCACAGCCCATGCAGCATATGGACGGTTATCGCACCGGGTCTTAATGAATAAAGATCTGTCCATGAGTACAAAGCTTATGGTGTACAAAGCAGTAGTCATTTCTACATTGTTGTATGGCTGTGAAACGTGGATCCTTTACCGACGTGATCTTAGGAAGCTTGAGCGCTTCCACCTACAAAAATGTCGACCAATCCTAAGGATTACATGGGAAGACCGCATTCCCAATATTGCTGTTCTTGAAAAGGCTCAAAACAACAGCATAGAATCATCCATAATAGGTCACCAATTTAGATGGATTGGTCATGTCCATCGGATCGATGATGTGAGATTACCACGTCAAATGCTATATGGTGAGTTATGCTATGGCACCAGACCTCATGGTGGTCCTAAGAGGCGCTACAAGAACCAATTTAAGCAGATTCTGAAATTGACAGGTCTTGATTCACAAACCTGGGACATGCTGGCTGATGACCGCTTAACTTGGCGCCGTACTATCTCGAATACTGTAAAAACGTTTGAAAGGGATCGACGCACACATGAAGAGGCCAAGCGTCAAGCTAGGAAACTTCGAGCAGCCCAACCACGTCCTCCTCCAGCAATACTATGTGACTAGTGGGATGCTTGTTCTGTGCCAGGATTGGACTCCTTAGTCACCGTAAACACATCCACAAACTTGACTGAAGGAAGAAGATTTACACTCGGATTCGAGTTAAAGCCATGATGATGAGTATGCCATGAGGTGCTATGTTTAAGATGATTGTTACACAGCCAGAATTGCAACCCATTCCTGTTCGGAGTGTTAATTATGCTTAATGACATAATTTCAATGAGATTAGCTTAAATCATCATCTTACATTCAGGCGGCTTCGGTGGCGTAGTTGGTAACATGCTAAGCTTCTATGCCCAAGATCTCGGGTTCAAATCCGGCCGGAGTCATTGAATGTTTTTAAGAGCGTTAAAAGTCCCTCAGTATGCCTTCCTTCGGAGGTGAAGTAAAGCCGGTGGTCCCATGTCATAGATTTATGGCATGTTAAAGAACCTTCCACTAATTACACCTGTGTGAAGCTAAATTGTATAGGTTAAGAATGTAAACAACGCTCTCGCTGTCATCGTGGCAGGAGATGGCAGTTGAACATGCTGTGACTGGGTGCGGAGGGCCTTGCAGTACGCATAAGCACTAAGCAGTCCACCTATTCCAAACTGAAATATATCGGCTACCCGCATGCCAATGGTTATTATTGCCGCAGACGACACTCAGCCAGTGAAAGAAGGAATGTGCTGAGTGAGTGAAGCTAGTAGTGACAAACTGAATATTTTGGAATGCGGGATACGCACTGAGCGGGAAGACCTCTGCAGTTCCAACCCAACTGCAATCTCCTGGCGCGATCAGTAGGTTCCTACGTTCGTTGCCAAGAGCCAACTGCGGTGGCGTCTGGTAGCTAAGTTCTGACCTAGTAGTCGTTGACGGTGGCGTTTGGCAGAAAAGTAGTAACTATTTGAAAAATTCAAAAGTCTGCAGTCCTCACTTGAATTAAAAACAGATAACACACACTAATGCAGTCATCACAATTAACACCGGTTATCAAACAGATTCTACACACACCCAAAGTACACGGGGCTACATGACCACGTTGTTGCAGCCCCTAAACTTAAGAACCAACCATCTTACATTCGTCATGAAAACTAAAACACAACGGACATAAACATCCGGGTCCTAATAACGATATTAAACAAGTTCGGATTGTATTCTAAAAACTATCCGCAATTATTCTCCAAACATTATCCGCCACGTATCCGCTATCCGCACAGCCATGCAAACTATATCCGCGTGGCGAAAAAAATTTGATCCGTGGATATCCGTATCCGCTCAAGGCTTTACACATAGCCTCCTGCTGTCTTATCTGCAGTGTCTTTCATTCCAAATCTTCCATTTAAATTTGATACGGAAACATGTTGTCCTTACGAATAATCTCTCTTCCTTCAATAATATTCGCCCGGTGGATTTATTTGTTTTATGGATGATAATGAATACTAACTTACTACAGAACTGGAGCGCTCACGGATCCGTGGCCTCCGGAGAGGCCGAGTGCAGGTCTTTCTAGTTGACTCCTGGGGGCGACCTGCGCGTCGTAATGAGGATGAAGTGATGATGATGACGTCACACACACCCAGTCCCCGAGCCACGGGAATTAGCCCCTCAAGGTTAAAATCCCTGATGGCTCGGCCGGAAATCTAACCCGGGGCGCTTCGGGCCAAAGCCTAGCATGCTTGCTTGTTAATTTTGTGGAATTACTTGACGGTTACAAAGCGTTCAGGAAGGTTATGAAAAGCTATGAATAGTGCCCGACAATGTATGCATGTATAACTCTTATAGTTGAACGATATACATAAATGTATCAAACGTTTTTGTAATAGAATGATATTCACGAACATAATATTATATGGTCTTCGTCTTACTGTACTGCCGGTGTGGTAGTCATCTTGTATTCATCATTGAATCTGTATAAATGCTGGTATTCATTTACCACTTGTCTTCATAGAAGGTATTGATATGAGCCGTTAGTCGTTAGCGAGTTTATTCCGCAGTTCTCTTCTACTGAATAAACGTATTAATTTCTGTTCCGCCCCTTAAAACAACAATAACTGAGTAATACTTTCACTGCAAGTTCCTTTGATTTATTATACTCATGTCACTGCTCATGTCCACATAAGTTACTCACAACGAAGGTCACAGGCTCTACAACTCAACTGACTGTACTCGTTGCAGCTATTAAAGACACAACAAAACCTTGCATCCTAGTTCGTGTGGATTTTTGTTACGAGTAACTTCAACATGTAAATAGGTTATCTATAGCTGGCGTAGTTTTGTAAACCTATACAGTACAATTTATCATCCCTGAAAACACACGGATCATCTAAACTGGATCCATTTCATGAAGATTGATATAAAATATCGCATTTCTGCTGCTTATGAATTGCTCTTAACTTTAACGTACAAGCACCATCAAGCACTACATTGCCTACGTCACAAAAGGATTAGGTTTACGCGCCATGGCCTGTCTTTCTCGTTGGCCGTGCCCCTTATATTATAACCTACTCTAAATATTAGTGTAACAATTTAGTTCCCTCAGTTTCCTTGCTAACAACGGAAGACTCTCACGTAACTCAGAACTCCACGCCGACAGAAACCATATTTATAGCTGTTCGCTGTTGACAAATAGCTGATGGTTTTAGACTAATAGCATGCTTGCTCTGCCAGTCCACGTGGAGACATAGCTACAGGCTTCCTTGTCATATCTCCAGGGTTGCACAGTTCCAACAGTTCTGTTCTGTATCGCTGATTGCTCTCAGTGGCTATTTAGATAAAGCACTGTCGAGAGAGAGTAAGTTGCTGCTAGAGTGGAGAGTTAACAACGGTGTGTCTCGAATGGTTAATGATGAATGGGAGAAGTACAGTATATTCTTGATAGTAGGTAGCTTTTGTTGGGGAGTGTAGAATGTACGTGGTAAGCAATATTTCTGTTGCGACAGAAGTGTAACTGTATGTATCATGACCAAGGACTGCGGTAGGTGTTTAAAGATAGCTTCCTGCTCTCTATCCTATAGTGTCCTTCATACAATACAATACAATCCTAGCATTTTACTGCAGGTGTATGTCTATGTTTACCCCTAAATATTCCAGTTTCTACAGGGTTGGGTATTAGATGTGATGAATCTCTGTCTGAGAGGATCGTGGTGGCGCAGTAGTCAAGCTGTTGGCCTCTCACCACGGCAGACCAGGCTTCATTCCCGGTCAATGCATGTGAGATTTTCAAAGTGTAATGTCATGTCCTGTGGTTCGGATTCCTCGTAAAAAGGAGCTCCCTGGCTTATGATCTCGCGATTAATGGTTACATAAAACTACAATCTTCCTTCCTTCAATCTCTGTCAGGTTTCCTGTCGACCTCCCTTGGTCAACTCTTGTTCTCTTCCGACACCGACGGTATTATGTTTTCCTAGGCCTAGGGAGTCTTTCACTTTCCCACCTTAATTGGCCCTTGTCTCATCTTTCCTGATACCCTCCTTCTGTGAGGGGTCAGCCTTCTTTTTATTTTCCTTTTACCTTCTGCCTTGTGCTCAAGGCCCTTAAGGAGGCAGGGTGTATGTAGCCCCAACACTTCTGGTGCACCCTAGATAATGCTACACCCTCAGGGGCTCACGGCTGGTGAGTTCGGGAGTTGGCGACCCCGAGGGATTCCTGAGCTGGGTCCGTTTTCCACTTTTGTCCCTTACCTTTGGGGCGGACCCTCTCCTCTCTCCCCTCTCCTCTTTTCCTTATATATCCTTTTCTCTTTAAGATTCCCGCACTGTTTTTGTTACTTGGTTCACCGTGTATCTAAATTCTGAATTTCAATTGCATTTTGTAAGTATTTTCAACCAAAACCGCATTTCGCACGAATTTTGAATCTCAATTGCATTTTGTTTGGTGGGCATTTTGCACATATTTTGATTCTCAGTAGCATTTTGTGGGTATTTTGAATCTAAATTACATTTTGTCAAGTATTTTCAATCTAAATTGCATTTTGTAAGTATTGTCAATCCACATGAGTCGTTTGAATCTACCGTACATTTTGTAAGCATTGTCAATTTCAATTGCATTTTGTAAGTATTTTGAATTTCAATTGCACTTTGTGAGTATTTTGAATCTGAACCGGCCTTTTTCAATCTAAATTGCATTGTGTATTTTCAATTTCAATTGCATTTTGTAAGTATTTTGAATCTCAATTGCATTTTGTACGTATTTTCGATCTCATTTGCATTTTGTAAGTATTTTGAATTTAAGTTGCATTTTGTAAGTATTTCGACGCTACATTGCATTCTGTACGTATTTTGAATCTAGCCTACGTTTTGTGGGTCTTTTTCAATCTATTCTTTTTGTGAATCTTTTCGTTCTAAATTCCCTTTTGTAAGACCATATTGTGAGTTGTTTCCATCTGAGTTTCTCTTTGTAAATATTTTCGGTCTCACATAATTTTCGTTCTGGTTTCCATTTCATTCTCATTTTCGCTATCACCCAGATCATTAGGGGCCGATAACCCTCGATGTTAAGCCCCTTAAAACAACAATTATCATCATCATCATCTCTGTCAGGTAGATTGTATGGCCAGATGCCCTTCCTAACGCCAACCTGATAAGTGGAGTAGAGTGGAGTGGCGTTTATTAGGGAGTTTGAAAAACTCCTGTGTTAATCTGTGATTCGAACATCAGACCTCGGATCTTCAACTTCTCGTTTCAGTAGTGAATTATGACCCGATGCACCCGGCTACATTGCAGGTTGGTTAGTAACAACGCTTCGTTGCTTATAGGCTAGCATTCTTGGCTGTCACCGCGGAGACCCGGGCTCAATTCCCGGTTTTGTCAAGAAATGCAATTCTAGTCTGAGGACTGGAACGGGGTTCACTGGGCCTCGTGAAACAAATTTGAGAAGATGTGGGTTCGATTCTTACCTCAGCCATCCTGTTAGTAGTTTTCCGTGGATTCGCGTTTCTACTCCAGTGAAATTCCGGGATAGTACCTAACGCAAGGCCACTGCCACCTACTACCCAAATCTTACCTTAATCATACTAATATATAAAAATGAGATGGTGTGTGTCTGTCTTTCTGTCTGTCTGTCTGTGTGTTACTCAATAACGCAACAACCACTCGTCCGATTTAAATGAAATTTTGCATGGATATAGCTGATTTACCATGTTCACATATAGGATACTTTTAATTTCGATATTTTGCACTATTAAAAATGGCGACCATAGTGACGTCACTACACCCTTTGGTTTCAAAATTTCATATTTCCATTTCAAATAAAAAGAGAACGCTAAGAAATAGCAAACTTTTGATGCATACACGAGATTTATCATTTAATTTTCTAACCAAAAGGTCCTTATCACTTAGCGTGTATCTCCAACGGTTAGCGAGTAAAACCTAAATTTGTGCAATAAAACACGGTCAACACCGAGCGGTGCAGTATATCTCTACGTACATAAAAATTAAAGTTTGTATGTTTTTTTCGCAATTTCTACGGAAATTTGAGTTATTTACGCATTTCAGACTGTTTTATTATGGATGCGCGCGATAATAATTTTTTGTCTGTCTGTCAGTTTGTTTGTCTGTGGACAAATTTGTTCCCTTATAACTTACGAACGGCTGGGTGAATCAAAGTAAAATTTGGTACAGATATCCACCAGAAGCACGACACTAATCATTGATGTAACTATTTTCCGTACCTCTCATAAAAGAGGGCCTACCCTCTTAAAATACATGGTGAAATAGGAGTAGAAGGACGAGACAAAGATCATTTTCAGACCCTCAATGTGAGAGACAAAACTCGGGTACCCGAAAACCACATTTTAAGGCCCTAAAATCAACCGTTTTTGAGATATTCCCAGAAATCTAATTTCATTTAATCATCTAATGAACGAATACAAGCCGGTAACCATGGCAACAGATTCTCAGAGGTCCATCTAGTGCTGTAAGACGCAATGCAATTCCATTAATTACATTGGTGTGAAAGTTAGCAAACGGCTAGAAGGTTTTCACGGAACCAAATTAAGCTGTAAAATTCATCAATGCGTATAATGCGCTTAAGGGGGTCAAGCGGTACACTAGAATTTTTTCACGCGATTTACACCTGCGGGTGTGGTACGGCAGGTACCTATCCCTATATTATATTATTATTATCAGTATTATATTATGGCGTACAACGAGGAGACAAAGCCCCTCGGTGCCAGAAACAAAACTTGGGGGCCTCGAAATCTACATTATGAGGCTCTAAAACCAACAGTATCTGAAATATTCCCAGAAAACTAATTTAATTTAATTTAACAAACTAATGAAGGAAGGGAAATCGGTAACCATGACAACATTATCTCAAGGGGTGACATCCAACTTTCCATCTATTTCTGTAAGAAGCAATGTCACTCCATTTATACCTTGCCACGGTGGGTGAGTGGATAGCGTGTCGGTCTACTAACCCCAAGATTGCAGGTTCACTCCCGGCCGTGGTACGTACGTGATTTTTGATTTGAAAGGCGGCAAAAATACGACTCGCATGTCACACGATGTTGGCATATCACAGAACCCATTTGAATTCAGTAGGCCGTGTTCATAATGGCAAAATTAACCTCAGGAGTTTCCGCCAACACAAAGTTCCTCATTTCTCTACTAGAAAGCGCTATAGTGTTCAAGGAGCTTAGATATCTACCCTCCTTGACTTTCATAGTGATTCAAGGAACAACGAAATTTCGACATGCAAGCTACCCTCTGGGTGTCAAATTACGAAGCTTGCACCCGGCATCCGAGGCCATACGATATTATTATTATTATTAGGCTACTCCATTTATTACATTTCTGTGAAAGTTTGCAAATGGCTATAAGGTTATCATGGAACCAACGTAGACTGTATAATTCGTCAATGCAATTAAGGGGGTCAAGGGGTTACCTAGAATCTTTTCATGCAATTTTACGTGCGACATATACTACAGAAAGTCTATTGTATCAACAAACAGCAACATTATTTTCAAAAATTCCTGAATTGAATCAGCATTTTTTGCGGCTTTTAGGAATTTGGGCCATTTGAGGCTAAAGAACCTGAATTTTCATGCACCACAAGCCTTTATAATTTATGAAAGAGGTCTTCCTGTGTATGGGGACCTAACACAACGTAGAGGGTCATTTTTTATGTGAGGTGTATTGCGTTTCGTCTACAAGGCTTTCAAATCTATTTCACGTCAGGAAGTAAACGTTAGGTGAATTTAGTTTGAGAGCACATTTTAACTAATCTTTTTTTTTTGTCGACATACGGGTTCATCGTAGGGATGATTTTGTTTGATACGTATGGTAGATATACCCATATTTGGATATCTGGGTGATATGTTGTAGACAATAGAATTGTCTGTCTGTCTTTCTGTGTATCTTTATGTACGCCTATAAATCGTGTTCGGATGCTTGGTGCATCGTTAAATTAGGTATGGTAAACAGGAGTCAATACACCAATCATTTATAAAACTCCTCACCGTACTTTTCATACAGTAGAAGGGTGGATATAGGGAAAAACTTCTCAAAATACATGCTAAAATAGGCGAAATATAAAAAATATCCTAGAAAGCCGATCAAAGCATATGTTGCGCTTCTCATTGTGAGACACAAAATTCGCGAGTCTATAAGGGGTCTCCGAAAACCACATTTTAAGGCCCTTAAATTAACAGTGTGTGTGATATACCCAAAAAACTAACTTCGTTCTGAAAAACTTATGAAGGAATGACAAACTGCTAACCATTGCAACAGTAGCTCAATTGATAATGTCTGGTGTTAATATATAACACCGTTCGAAGAACGGGTACTTCTGCTAGTTACAAATACATACAACAGTAGGCCATAACAGACATCGCAGTGACACAGGTTTTCAGAGTAATTCTACACTCACCCAAGTACACGTGGCTACATGACCATGATGTCGCAAAGCCCCTAGGTTTTGAAATAATTGACTCTCTCAACTGTTTTATCATTTAATCCATGTTTACATCTAGGCAAGGCTGCATTTTGATGACAAGCTGTTTGCTTCAAACAAATCCACCCAAATATATCATCATGTAAATTAAATTTATGTAAAACTGTTTCCTTAAAAATATATTTATGTTCCATTTGTGAATGCCAGGAAGAGGAGCGGAATCTAAACAGAAATAACGTTGTTGTGGTTGTTGTCACGCAGCTCTTGAATGCGTGATCTTAATGCTCGCAGTAATTTGTGAAGAGTGCCGGGAGTGACGTGAACACATGCGCCTACTCTATCTCTTCAGATTCCACTCAGGTATTAAATAAACCAAAAGAAAGTGGCATATCTGTAAACTGTGTCGGTAATATAATCGTGATTTGTGTATACGAGTTGTAACGATTCTGGAAGCGCTACATTGCAACTTTTCAATCTCACTTTAAAATCAAAAAGAAATCCACACCCTTACTTAAAATAATTCTTTAAACTAGAAGCAGCTGCTCATACTGCATGCGTATTCATAGAACCAGGGGCATATCCTTGCGCGTTAAATCGCTCATCACGACCACGTTGAGGAGCTGCAGTGAAAACGGAAATTATTGGTTGGAATCCCGACGCTGACAGCGGATAGTATGAAGGTGGTTCTTCCTTGGGTTTTCCCATACTTTCTTTAGGCAAATGGCGGAATAGTACGTTGCTTCAAGTCACGGGACACCTCCAACATCCCTGTCCCGAATGCAGCTACACACTCTATCACAGTCATCAAAGAAACAAAGACTATCGAACAAGTTTAACATACACCAAGGAACACGGGGATGACGATCATCAGCTTCCAGCCAAGTCTGCAAGCCTCTCTTTACGAACAAGTCGCCTCAATGATCCCCAATTAGCAGTTTGCAATAAGATCTCCTCTACTTCTACACCTGTCACTTCGAAATCGTTCAACACTGAATCTAACCATCGCTCCTAGGTCTACATCTGATTCTCCTACCCTGTACAGATGAACTCATTAACCTCTTAAGTAATTTCTTCTCCTCCATCATGTTCACATGACCCCACCATTTGAGTCGGCTCATACGAACAACTTCATTTAGCGTGTTCATTTCTAACTTGGCCCTTATCTCTTCTTTTATGAAAGCTCATCGTCACATTGTTGTTCTCCGAATGAGATCTGCCCCTGACGGCCACCATCTCTCAAGTGAATGTTTTGGAACACATTTCTTCAAATCAACATGTATACGGGGATTCACCTAACCTAAACCTGCCATACAGCTTCTTATATTATATTTAGTATCCAAGATACAACTTCCGTGGAATTAATAGTAGTTCGAGTAAGCTTGTTACTCATCTACTTGTTTTAATGAAAATGAAAATCCACAGCCTGCTTCCAGTCTCCAACCGGGTCAGGGAATGGAATGAATGAAGCCCCCATCGAGCGGCGAGGATATGAACTGTGCCGGCTGCCGAGGCCTGACGCACTCCTCTGGGGAAATGATTAAATGAATGACATATGAAATAAAATAATAGTGGAGAGTGTTGCTGGAATGAAATTTTTACAGGAAAAACCGGAGTAACCGGAGAAAATCCTGTCTGCCTCTGTATTGTCCAGCACAGATCTCACATGGAGTGACCGGGATTTAAACCACGGACCCAGCGGTGAGAGGCCGGCATGCTGCCGCCTAAACCACAGAGGCTTACACTTGTTTTAATAATAGATCACAATTATTATAATTCACATAAAAATTGTAGCCCTTCTTTAACGCACTATTTTTTTTTTAATAAATTAATCAATACATTAGGTAGGTTATTTATTTATTTTATTATTATATTCTAATCTGTATTATTCATCTTGTTTAAAATGTTTGCTAATTGGCTTGTTTAGTTATAAGTATATTTTATATTTTGTTTTATTAGTTGTTAAGCTAGGTTTAATTACTTATTAGAAAACTTCAATCCAGACCATTGTATACGCTGCATAAAGGGACTCTTTAGCCTCAGTGGAAGTTCTCTATGAATAAATTCAATTTCATTACGAGTACCCTTCAGCCACCAAGGCTGAAGTCATCGGACTGTTTAAGAGCGTTAAAAATCCCTCAGTATGCCTTCCTTCGGAGGGAAAGTAAAGCCAGTGGTTCCATGTCATAGATTTATGACATGTAAAAGAACCTTCCACTTGTGTGAAGCTAAATTATAGGTTAGATTTAACTAACGCTCTTGGGTTCCAACGTTCGTCGCCAAGAGCCGACTGCGGTAGCATCTAGTAACCAAGTTCACAACTAGTTGTCGTTGACGTTGGCGTTTGGTAGCAAAAGTAGGAACTACTTGAAAATTGAATGTCTGCAGTCCTTACTTAAATTAAAAACAGATAACACACACCAATACGGCCATCGCAATTAACTCCGGTTATCAGACAAATTCTACAGACAAGGGGGCGTTGTTGCAGCCCCTCAAGTAAGGGACCAACACTACGAAGTGGCCTTGAGTGACTTTACTTCCTAACAATTCATTATTTTATTTGATAAAAGAAACTAAGTAGCTTAATTGACGATTAGGTGTGCACTTAATCTAATGAAGCAGTATTTTAATTTAGGATACTTATCGTAACTCATTCCTTGGAGAATAGCTCAAATTACACTTCAGGTGAACTACTTTAATACCCCAGTGTTTACGCAGTACATTTTTCGATCCTTAACATAACATGGGTTGATAAATTGGTCTATTTCGTTAAAATACTTTTAAAACTCACGCTCGATAAAGTTAGTCGGCGAGGCCACTATTATGTATTCAGTGAGATCGTTCTAACGATTTTCCTTGTCCACGTGTCTCTAGCTCAACCATGACTGATGTCTCTTCACCTGCATAGTGGCTAGCATTCTTGGCTGTCACTGCGGAGGCTCGAGTTCGAGTTCTGCGAAGAAATTAAATTGTGGTCTGAGGGCTGGAATTGGGTTCACACAGCCTCGTGAGGCCAAACTGAGAAGAGGCGGGGTTGATTCCTACCTCAGTCATCCTGGAAGAGGTTTTAAGTGGTTTCCCACATCTACTCCAGGCAAATACCGGGATGGTACCTTACTTAAGGCCACGGTCTGCTCCTACCCCAATCCTACCCGAGTTACAAATACAGTACACACAAAATGCAGACATCAGTTTTCCACAGGTTATCAGACAAATTCTACACACACACCAGTACACGGGCTATATGATATCAATGTCGCAAAGCCCCTAAAAAGTCATCATCAACAACAGCAACAGCCATATAAAGACGCCTCCCGAACAATGCTAGACTCAAGGGCTAGTATTTTATTCATTAAGTATGGCAGTTCAGCGTAGGCCAAACATTAACTGGAATATTTCTTTGATCTTTTAAACTCGGCTCCCTCCGTACACAAGGCTTCTCTTTCAACAAGTTTCTTAACAAGAAGTTCCGTGACGAACTAAAGAGCCTACTTTTCTTAACATTTAAGATTCATGCCAATGATTAATCTATATGGATCTATCTAGAATAATGACGAAAATAAGTTGGTAATATCGAAATTTCTAATTAGTTCGAAAGACTGTATACCTGGCATAATGTAGCCTAATAGAGAACTACAGTTGGCAGCCCTGGTGACTAAATATATTCTTAGTTCCATCTCTTAAGGTACAGACTACAAAATTTGGTTGAAGTCCAATGGATAGCATGGACGTTACATGCAGTTAAACATTGGATCTAACAGCGCGCGTAAAATCATGTTGGCAACAATGACATACCTGTATTAGTCACAAATAATCTGAAATAATATGATCTATTGTTGTGTCAATTTTGAATGAAATCCATTAGTTAGTATAGAAGTTTCATGCATTTTAAAATTGGACCTATCAGCAGGCTTAGAATCATGTTAGTAGCCCTGACGTATATAAGTTACTCCAAATTAATATAGAATGTCAGGTACTATACGTGTGCATAGTTTAAAGCTGTCGGCTTGCATACTTTCTGATATATGGGTACTTGGATAAAAAATATTGAGAGCATTTATTAACAGTTGGCAGCCCTGGTGGCTCTTAAGAATACGCTCAGTCATATCTGTTTATGTACACATAGCACATACGAAATTTGGTTGAAATCCAATTGATAGTGTAGAAGTTATATGCATTTAAAATTTGGACCTATCGGCAGGCTTATAATTATTTTGGCAACACTGCCATGTATGGCCTCCTGGAAATTAAACTGCAATATTATTATCTATACGTGTGCTAATTTTTAAATAGCTCCCATTCATACCTTCCAAGATATCCAACATGGAGCTCAAATTTCAATTGCGATTTTTCAGCAGTTGGTAGCACTGACATCATTTTGAAATATGGCCGTGAGATATTCAGGTATAGATCTTTACTCCTACCAATTTTTGTTTAGATTGCTGCAGCCGTTTAGGAGTTGATAGGGACACACACACACACACAGCCAGATAGACAGACAGACAGACACATATTTGCCCGATCTCATAAGTCTACTTTTTCCTCATTTTTGCAAAATGTGAAAAGTAGGCTAAAAATTGATCAATTATATTATGGTTTAACGACCTAACATTTTAATAGTACGCATAGTCTTGATCTTATAATATGTATGAAATATATACCGTACGCATGTAACTCAATCAGTGTAATTATTTTTAGAGTATTTTTTTTTTCCAAGTTTTGAATTTCTAATTTCATTAGATGTGGGGTATCGATTCCCCAATTGTATATATTCAAGATGACAGTTGCACGTGTTCTTCATACTGATAATATTGCGATCCATCCAACTAAGGTCTCCCATGCCAGACTCTTTATCACTTTTCATGGCCATTGCTCACTTATGTCATACTTGGCAGCCTGAATGTACGAAGTTAAGGCACTTATGAATTCATTAAAGTAAATCTCCTACACAATACTACCTTTTCTGCAAAGTTGAAAATTGTAAGTGTAGTCTATTAGATAGATGGTAAATGAAAAATAATGAAAATCCACAGCCTGCTTCCAGTCTCCGACCGGGTCAGGAATGGAATGAATGAAGCCCCCATCTAGCGGCGAGGATATGAACTGTGCCGGCTGCCGAGGCCTGACACACTCCTCTGGGGCAATGATTAAATGAATGACAGATGAAATGAAATGATAGTGGAGAGTGTTGCTGGAATGAAATTTTGACAGGGAAAACCGGAGTCCCGGAGAAAAACCTGTCTGCCTCCGTTCTGTCCAGCACAGATCGCACATGGAGTGACTGGGATGTGAACCACGGACCCAGCGGTGAGAGGCCGGCGTGCTGCCGCCTAAGCCACGGAGGCTTCAGATGGTAAATAAGAGATCTAAATATTTATGTACGGTATTCAAAATGGTGGACGCGTGTAATATTCATTATGATAGTCATGGTATTCGTTCAACTAATGTTGTCTATTTCCTATACGGTATATTACTACCTTTTTGCAATGTGCTACAGCCCAGCCAGTGCTACCTCTAAACCACATTTAGTTCAATTGAGTTTCGTCGTGATTGAATTATAATTAAGGGGTGGGGGACATATACACATACACATACACAAACTGACATTTGACCCATGTAGATCTACAGGTGTAGGGTTACACAGTAGTGTACCCGTTCGTCCTGGGGATGCGATGACCCATCAGCTATTACATCGCATTCCTGGATTTCCAGGACAGAGCGGAGTTAAATGAACATCAAGTCAAATAAGGAATGTGTCGGAAATTCAGTTGAAATATCACAAAAGCAGAGGGTAACACGAGATAAAGTATCTCCAGGGTCGTTACGGGTTTAAATTTAATTTTAAAAATACAAATAGAAATGGGCGCCATCAACTGAATCCCTAGCAAACCACATCCTTCCTGGTTAAGCCTTAATTAAGACAAGGAAAGAAATAGGAAAATCACATCATCATCAGATCACAACTAAGATAAAAACAAATTTATTCAAACTTTGATAGTCAGACAGACATTTTAAACACTCATCCTACCTAAGAGCATGGTCGAATGCCAACGTTAAATTGTCATTGTCCAGAAAATCGAACCATCTCTATTCTACTCAAATGTATTTATCCACATAAAATAGGAAAAATTTCTAAAGTTCACTTGGGTTCTCAGGATCACCGTAGCACTATGTATATGCGTCACTGACATTCGTGATACCTGAGACCTAACTTCTCTTTAAGTTAACATCATGAATGTGGATGTAAAAAATTAATGAATCTGTCTAAACACACATATTCTAATCACATATTTTAAACATCAAATAATTTATGGCTTGCATGGCATTATTCAAACGCTGAATATATTAGTAAATTGCTCCTAGAAATCGAATAATTAATTTACACTATTTACACTGTCATTAATAATTGCTTGTTTGTGAATCACAGAAAATCCACTACTCATTGGTTATAATCATCATCATCATCAAAATTAAATATTTCTCACATTAGTTCTCATCTCAAAATTCAATATATTCATGTCAGAATAATTAATTCATTATCATCAAATCATTTAAATGAATATTATAATCATCACTTCATTATACTTTCTAATTATTCACACACTCTCATTTCATCATCTCCTTCAGATTAAATCATCTTAAATCATCCATATAAATTGTTTAATTCATCAACTCAAGTTGCAATTCTTCAAATCATTCAAATCATATCTCTCAATTAAATTTATTTAAATCCATTTAAATTTATTAATCATCAGCTTCTTTAATTAATTATCACCTTCTAATTCAGTTATTCATCATCTATTTAATCATCTATTAATTTATTTAAATCAGCTTATTTATTCAATCTTTAATTCGTCCATTTATTTAATTCATTGATTTATTCCAAAATTTAATTTATCAATTTATTTAAATTGTATTTCATCTTGTTATTTAGATTTTTATTATTTCATCTAGTCATTCTGATTTTTATTTCATTAGGTCAGATCATTAATATGCTTAAACTTCAGATTATTATTTCATTAATTATTATTATCAGAAAATCTTGTATTATCAACATTATTTATTTGTTTAATTTCCTAACAAATTGTTTAATATGGGTTATAGAACGTTGTCTTACAGTTTTATCACTTCCAAGTTATATCTCGTATTTAATTATCATGCCAAAAATATATTATTGCCTTCACAAAATCACGTTGGATCTCACTATCCAAAACTTCATTATATTCTCTCACTTTATCAAATACTATATTTGAATACCATAATTATTCCACGTAACATCATAAATATTCAGCGCACAGCATGAATCTCAAAATTATGCTAGACTGGGTTCGACAACCTCATGTCTGCCTCAAAATACATTAGCAATATTGCAACTTCCACTTGGCAACTTCCACAAAATGCCTATCACAAACTTCACTTAATCACGTTGCATGATCTACAAAAAATATATAACTGGCTTCAAATTATCAACGCACACAATCTCCAATAACTGTAATTAATCTGATCACATCTAGACAACTTCTTAAACAATTAGGAAAAATATTACCTTAGTAATCGAAATCAAATTCAAGATCTGCTTTCAAATAGCATAAATTCTCTTAAGATTCTCATAATTCACTTCACAGAAAAACACCAATGTGTTATAATCTCTCACATCAAAATATGCAATACTGATCTGCCTCAAAATAAATCTGACCATTAATGATTCATCTTACAAGATTCAATTACTTAAAATCCTTCTCAAAGGTATCAAATTCAATCATAAAAATTATCAACTGTATCAAAATACGAGCTGTTAAATGAAAGTACTCTCAAAAGAGCATAGCAACAAAATATAGGATTGGCAAACAAGAATTACAAAATGTAACCCTGCTGACATTTATTTTTAATTTATTTAACAAAATTCGACTGATATGTGACTAGTAGTTTCTTGTTTGATCCTCTTACAATCTCAAGTACACTCGGATGATAAAAATGAGTTCCTCAATGGCAAGTCAGGTGAGTACCACCACGCAATCGTATAATACGAAAAGCCTTGCCCCGTAGACTACCATGATAATGCCCTGAGCGATGGGTCAAGTGTGTACCACCACGCAATCGCCTAAAGCGAAAGGCCCCATCTCGTCGTCTAATGAGTGAATGTACCAGATTGGAATCAACAAGTCTCTAGTTGTCACATAAAAGCGATATTCATTCACTTGAGTGAATAAAATCTTAATATCTCCAAACAATCCAATGGAAAAGATCCCTACTGATGAATAATACACACTCGCTAGTATGCAATGAACTGACGAAGTAATTTAAATAATCCAATTGCAGATCACGAGTTCGAAATACTCGCCACAAAAAAAATAACTATCCAAGAAAAACTATCCTTACTGAAAAATGTCTAAAAGACCAAACATCTGCTTAATAAAGCCAACCAATGGTGAGAACTTCGTATAATGGTGCCTGCCATATCATATGGTAACGCCATATTCTAGCAAAATTGGAGCAAATAATGTCTAAGCCATGTCAAAATAATCGTAGAACTCCTACTAGAAATATATACAAGTATGCCCAGTGTTCGTGAAAAAATCATATCAGAAAGTCATAACTCTTACAGTACCTTCTCATATCAGCTGTTAATATATTTCAAAGATCGTCGATTATCCTCGTGTGTGCAATACATTTATCGAAAGATCGACGGAAATATCGTATCACCCACCAGAATAACGATTGCCTTCATAGTCCTCGCTGTTGGACCTCCTCTTCTTCAGGAACCGAATCCATCGCTCTGTGGTGCCATCACGTCTCCGTCTTCGCTTACTCCGACATGATGGACTGCATGTTATCCATAACGGATACTGTCCAAATTCTTCCGTAAAAGTTCATAAACGTAGCGTACCCCATATTCTTCTTCTATGTTACGCCACTGTCCCATACAATGTTCGGTTTGCTTATGATACAAGTCAATCTCCACAGCGGCAGAATCTCACTTGCAGAAAATAATTTTATTTATAAAAGTGTATAAGTTTCTGAAACACCCTGTAGCTGTGTTCGTACTTGAAATTTCATAATAGTTCATGAAAAAGAATTATATTAATGCACGTGCCAATGTACCTTAAGTGCATATACTCGTAACAGTTCGTTTGCCTAAAAGCGTTAATGTTGGCTTGACCCCATGGTCGCTTTAAATATTCCGTTATGAAATGCATAATTTGATAAGCCGTAATGTCATTGGAATATCTAAGTTCATTTGAAGTTCACAATAGCAGTATATAATAACTATCTGCCTGCACAATTCGACTACTGAATACAAGTCCAACCTCATAAAGTTGTTACATAATGTCGAAATGAAGTTCAGCTTCTTTCATGTTGCCTGCTGATAAAATGTCGGAAACAGCACGCCCTGCTCTATTGCACTGTTCTAGAATGATCGACGCTTAAAGCTGGCCTCGCCATACCGCTTCGCTGTGCTGTCCTGTGTTACAAAATGCAGCTCGAAATAAAGTTCTCAATCTTGTTATAATGCTGCTTATTCCTTAACATTTGAAAAAGCATTGCTGCCTCGCATAGCTGTAACTACGATGTTGGAAATACTACTGTTCTAACACCGGCTCTTCTCTCGCTTACACGGCCTGTAGAGCTTGCCTCGCCAACCAGTCCTCGCACCGCCTACCGTGCTTCGCTTGCCTTGACTCACTGACCTACTTTCCGTTCTCCCAGCTTATGCTGCTATCAGCTCCGCTTGTTGAACTAATACTGTCACTTTCACTCCACGCAACAAGTGCTGTACACTGCTCGACTTGCCGTTCTCTCTGCGGAACATGTGTTGTACTCGGCCCTGCTGGCTGAACTGATACTGCTGTCTCTAGACTGCGTTGATGAGCTCCTACTCGGCGCTGTCACGTGATGTTCCCCTACCTTCTGCGGTCATGCGTCACAAGTATAATCTCGACCACCATCCTCTCGGCTATTAAGTTATACAATAACTTAAGGAGTTATCTGCCTTTCTTCAAGTTATCATAATATAGATTACTTGTCATTTCTTCTCTTCTGAGATGATATAATATTATGTTCCATATAGATCTTGATAATGCTTCAATATTCCTCCCATAATTCCATCTGCTTGACTGGTAGTGCCACCTTCATCCTTGGCCTTCTACGTCATTTCCTAACATTCTTCTCGACTCGATCTGAGCGCTATCTTTACTACTTTTCCCATAAATTTCAACTACAGCTCAATGTCAGCTGGCGTAGCCGATAGCCTCAACTAGGTATCGGGTACATCTCTCCCGTACATCTCCTTTTTTATCAGGCTTGATAAAAAAACTCTCAGGCATTCTATACACTACATATGTACACGATAGCTCTACAATCCTCTTATTCAGCATAATGATACTTTCTAATGCTAGCTGCGTTAAAAGTCCCCACAACTTCATTAGTATCCATTCTAACAATCTTGTAGCTGTTATTTCGGTATGTTTCATCAATTCGGAATGGACCAGCGTACAATGGCGCAAATTTATGGTAGATCTTCAGTTGAAGATTTGATGTGACTGGCTTCCTGATCAGCAACTAGTCATTTTCTTGAAATGGCTCGTGAAACCTCCTTCCTGCGTGTCTCCTGGTTCTCTTCTCCGCCTGTCTTCTGAGTCTTTCTCCTGCCATATAGACTCTTCTTTCTTGCGTAGGTACAGGATCTACTGGTGCCATCACGATTTGGTCCCATGGTCTATCAGGTTTCAACCCATGATGAAGCATGGACGGAATCTGTCCTGTGCTTTCATGTATGGTGGAATTCAAACATTGACTAATGATGGGTATCACTTCCATCCATCGGTGGTGTTGTCTTGATACATATAAACGACACATTTTACTGATCTCCGGCATAATTCTTTCAGATGGATTTCCCTCTGGATACCGCACAGAATTAAATACATGCCTTATTCCCAAACGTTCCATAGCAGCAGAAAATTCCATACTGGTGAACTGGGATCCATGGTCACCGGACCTGAGTATCGTTCACTCGTACTAAACGTACTTCTATTCGGATTCGAATTATCTTGAGGGGTTGAACTAGTCCTTTCGAATGTAACATTCCGTTCCGTTTGACTGTCTTCTCCCACGCTAACCTCTTGATTGTTCATACTGCGATCTATCGGTGTCTGATTTATCGATACTTCCCCCGTTGTAACACCTTGACTTGTGAAACTATTTATTATAGACTCTATTTTAGTCATCCTATCTTCTGTTCGTTTTTCTACGGTCTTGACCTTAGTCTCCAAATTATCTAACGACATAACATTCTGCGTTCTGTTACTCTCTTCTAAATCGTTCTTCAATTTGTCTATCTTATCTTCGCATGTAGTCTTTACTGACGCGACTTGTTCTTTTAACTGATCAACATCTGTCCTAAACTGAGCTGAATCTCTCTTCATCGCTTCCTTATTCTCAGTAAATCTCGCTTCTAAGTTCGCCATACCTGCGATTAATTTCTCATCCAACCCTGCACGTTTTTCTTTTGCTTCGGCATCGACCTCACTATACCGTTCTTCCACTATTGCACCGACTCTATTTTTGAATAAAGCTAAGTTTTCATTAACCTTTTGCTCTATGTCATCATCAATTTTCCTAATGTCTATCTGCAATTGGTTTTCTAAGGATCTCAAGTTAGAATTAACCTCTCCTAAGACTTCCTCTTTAACGGTCCCAATTACTGACTTTAAACTTTTGATTTCATTACCTAGATTCATTTCTAGACCTTTGATTTTAGATTCGAAAGATACTTCGGTAGACCACTCTTGTATTATGTCGAATCTTAATTTCGATACATCTGATTTAATACCTTTCTGTATAGACATAACATCTGTTCTCAAATTAAGAATATTTTCTTATTCTCTATTTTCTAATTCAATAATATTTTTTCTTAACATTTGCACATTTTTCTCTCCTTTCATTTCTACTGCTTTTATGTCTAATTGTAAAGCTTTGAATATTTCATCATTCTTTAACGTTAATCTATTCTCCAAACGAGTTAAATTGTTTTTCAACTCTGTGTTAGTTTCTTCACTACGATCTAGTAATCTAGTTTCTAATAATTTAAAACTATCCTTCAAGTTAGCTTCACTAGCTTTCAAATTGTTTTCATTGCTAGCCTGTAATGATTATTACTAGTCTGTAATAATTTCAATTCATCTTTACTTTTTGACTGTAACCTCGTCTCTAATGACTTTAAATTATCTTCATTACTAGTCTGTAATAATTTCAAATTTTCCCTATTACTAGTCTGTAATAACTTCAAGTTTTCCCTACATCTAGCTTCCGAATCATTTATCTGCTCTTTAACTTCTCTTTCCATTTTAGAAATAGTTACTGCAATACTAGACATGCCACTCTGTAACTCTCCTTAGCTAAATCTTCGGGTAACATAATCATATCTTTCAATAAACGTTTTATTCAGAGACGTTAGATAACAACACATCACAATGTATCAATTCCTGATTTCACTTGGGTATAAGAAAAATGACTTATAACTAAACATGATATAACACTAATATGATTAACATGATCACTGGAATGGGCATACAAGTATATTGTCTGACCAAGTTTAATAAATTTTATAACACCATTAAATGACATTGAGATCAATCTCTTCGTAATCCAAATTTGATGTGATTCCATAGAATAAACAAAATCGAAGCCCCACGGATGGGTAAAGCCAATTCTCCCTCTCTCTCTGTGCCTGTTCGTCCTGGGGATGCGATGACCCATCTGCTATTACATCGCATTCCTGGATTTCCAGGACAGAGCGGAGTTAAATGAACATCAAGTCAAATAAGGAATGTGTCGGAAATTCAGTTGAAATATCACAAAAGCAGAGGGTAACACGAGATAAAGTATCTCCAGGGTCGTTACGGGTTTAAATTTAATTTAAAAAAATACAAATAGAAATGGGCACCACCAACTGAATCCCTAGCAAACCACAACCTTCCTGGTTAAGCCTTAATTAAGACAATGAAAGAAATAGGAAAATCACATCATCATCAGATCACAACTAGGATAAAAACAAATTTATTCAAACTTTGATAGTCAGACAGACATATTAAACACTCATCCTACCTAAGAGCATGGTCGAATGCCAACGTTAAATTGTCATTGTCCAGAAAATCGAACCATCTCTTTTCTACTCAAAGTGTATTTTATCCACATAAAATAGGAAAAATTTCTAAAGTTCACTTGGGATCTCAGGATCACCGTAGCACTATGTCTATGCGTCACTGACATTCGTGATACCTGAGACATAACTTCTCTTTAAGTTAACATCATGAATGTGGATGTAAAAATTAATGAATCTGTCTAAACACACATATTTTAATCACATATTTTAAACATCAAATCATTTATGGTTTGCATGGCATTATTCAAACGCTGAATATATTAGTAAATTGCTCCTGGAAATCGAATAATTAATTTACACTATTTACACTGTCATTAATAATTGCTTGTTTGTGAATCACAGAAAATCCACTACTCATTGGTTATAATCATCATCATCATCAAAATTAAATATTTCTCACATTAGTTCTCATCTCAAAATTCAATATATTCATGTCAGAATAATTAATTCATTATCATCAAATCATTTAAATGAATATTATAATCATCACTTCATTATACTTTCTAATTATTCACACACTCTCATTTCATCATCTCCTTCAGATTAAATCATCTTAAATCATCCATATAAATTGTTTAATTCATCAACTCAAATTGCAATTCTTCAAATCATTCAAATCATATCTCTCAATTAAATTTATTTAAATCCATTTAAATTTATTAATCATCAGCTTCTTTAATTAATTGAAAATGAAAATCCACAGCCTGCTTCCAGTCTCCGACCGGGTCAGGAATGGAATGAATGAAGCCCCTATCTAGCGGCGAGGATATGAACTGTGCCGGCTGCCGAGCCCTGACGCACTCCTCTGGGGCAATGATTAAATGAATGACAGATGAAATGAAATGATAGTGGAGAGTGTTGCTGGAATGAATTTTGGACAGGGAAAACCGGAGTACCCGGAGAAAAACCTGTCCGCCTCCGTTTTGTCCAGCACAGATCTCACATGGGGTGACCGGGATCTTTAATTAATTATCACCTTCTAATTCGGTTATTCATCATGTATTTAAACATCTATTAATTTATTTAAATCAGCTTATTTATTCAATCTTTAATTCGTCCATTTATTTAATTCATCGATTTATTCCAAAATTTAATTTATCAATTTATTTAAATTTTATTTCATGTTGTTATTTAGATTTTTATTATTTCATCTAGTCATTCTGATTTTTATTTCATTAGGTCAGATCATTAATATGCTTAAACTTCAGATTATTATTTCATTAATTATTATTATCAGAAAATCTTGTATTATCAACATTATTTATTTGTTTAATTTCCTAACAAATTGTTTAATATGGGTTATAGAACGTTGTCTTACAGTTTTATCACTTCCAAGTTATATCTCGTATTTAATTATCATGCCAAAAATATATTATTGCCTTCACAAAATCACGTTGGATCTCACTATCCAAAACTTCATTATATTCTCTCACTTTATCAAATACTATATTTGAATACCATAATTATTCCACGTAACATCATAAATATTCAGCGCACAGCATGAATCTCAAAATTATGCTAGACTGGGTTCGACAACCTCATGTCTGCCTCAAAATACATTAGCAATATTGCAACTTCCACTTGGCAACTTCCACAAAATGCCTATCACAAACTTCACTTAATCACGTTGCATGATCTACAAAAAATATATAAC
This sequence comes from Meconema thalassinum, assembly GCA_946902985.2. Lineage (NCBI taxonomy): Eukaryota > Metazoa > Arthropoda > Insecta > Orthoptera > Tettigoniidae > Meconema > Meconema thalassinum. The sequence continues at coordinate 656,924,323 of OX336390.1, forward strand.
TGGCTTCAAATTATCAACGCACACAATCTCCAATAACTGTAATTAATCTGATCACATCTAGACAACTTCTTAAACAATTAGGAAAAATATTACCTTAGTAATCGAAATCAAATTCAAGATCTGCTTTCAAATAGCATAAATTCTCTTAAGATTCTCATAATTCACTTCACAGAAAAACACCAATGTGTTATAATCTCTCACATCAAAATATGCAATACTGATCTGCCTCAAAATAAATCTGACCATTAATGATTCATCTTACAAGATTCAATTACTTAAAATCCTTCTCAAAGGTATCAAATTCAATCATAAAAATTATCAACTGTATCAAAATACCAGCTGTTAAATGAAAGTACTCTCAAAAGAGCATAGCAACGAAATATTGGATTGGCAAACAAGAATTACAAAATGTAACCCTGCTGACATTTATTTTTAATTTATTTAAAAAAATTCGACTGATATGTGACTAGTAGTTTCTTGTTTGATCCTCTTACAATCTCAAGTACACTCGGATGATAAAAATGAGTTCCTCAATGGCAAGTCAGGTGAGTACCACCACGCAATCGTATAATACGAAAGGCCTTGCCCCGCAGACTACCATGATAATGCCCTGAGCGATGGGTCAAGTGTGTACCACCACGCAATCGCCTAAAGCGAAAGGCCCCATCTCGTCGTCTAATGAGTGAATGTACCAGATTGGAATCAACAAGTCTCTAGTTGTCACATAAAAGCGATATTCATTCACTTGAGTGAATAAAATCTTAATATCTCCATACAATCCAATGGAAAAGATCCCTACTGATGAATAATACACACTCGCTAGTATGCAATGAACTGACGAAGTAATTTAAATAATCCAATTGCAGATCACGAGTTCGAAATACTCGCCACAAAAAATAACTATCCAAGAAAAACTATCCTTACTGAAAAATGTCTAAAAGACCAAACATCTGCTTAATAAAGCCAACCAATGGTGAGAACTTCGTATAATGGTGCCTGCCATATCATATGGTAACGCCATATTCTAGCAAAATTGGAGCAAATAATGTCTAAGCCATGTCAAAATAATCGTAGAACTCCTACTAGAAATATATACAAGTATGCCCAGTGTTCATGAAAAAATCATATCAGAAAGTCATAACTCTTACAGTACCTTCTCATATCAGCTGTTAATATATTTCAAAGATCGTCGATTATCCTCGTGTGTGTAATAAATTTCTCGAAAGATCGACGGAAATATCGTATCACCCACCAGAATAACGATTGCCTTCATAGTCCTCGCTGTTGGACCTCCTCTTCTTCAGGAACCGAATCCATCGCTCTGTGGTGCCATCACGTCTCCGTCTTCGCTTACTCCGACATGATGAACTGCATGTTATCCATAACGGATACTGTCCAAATTCTTCCGTAAAAGTTCATAAACGTAGCGTACCCCATATTCTTCTTCTATGTTACGCCACTGTCCCATACAATGTTCGGTTTGCTTATGATACAAGTCAATCTCCACAGCGGCTTAATCTCACTTGCAGAAAATAATTTTATTTTTAAAAGTGTGTAAGTTTCAGAAACACCCTGTAGCTGTGTTCGTACTTGAAATTTCATAATCTCTTATATAAAAACAAGTGTCCTGACTGACTGACTGACTGACTGACTGACTGACTGACTGACTCATCATCGCCCAGCCAAAACTATTAAAGTTAGAAACATCAAATTTTGGAGATATGTTCGATGTATTTCGAAAGGGCGCACTAAGAAAGGATTTTTGGATATTCAGGTTCTAAAGGGGTGTTAAGGGGGTAGACCTGTATTTCATTGAATAACAATATCTCCCGATTGGTTTCATTGGGGAATGTGATACTCTGCATATAAACTCATCATTAAAAACAAGATGTTCAGCAAAGAACATATAGCCTACTTTCTCCTAAATGTATGGGTATCTTTATGACTCTTTGTCCTCATCCCTAAAACAATCACCCCAACCACAATGTATTGTTTGTTTTCTTTTATATTGATAATAAGCCAGTAAGTGTCAAGATCAATATTATATACTTTATGATGATTAAATAACAAAACTACTAACTTATTGTAATGCATTCACGTCCGTTAATCTCTATATTAAGCCAGCCTGCAAAATTAAGAATCTTCCGCCCCAATCATCTTCCGCCCCAATCACAGTAGGTGGTGCTGCGACCTATCAGTGAATTAATCTTTATCTTGTACGCCTATGCACTGCCATCGTAATGTACTACGATGGCAGTGTTCTATGGGTGTTGAATGAGTAGGCAGTTTAAAGTAGCCAAGAGGGAGGCTATCCAGCTGGCAGTGTTTAAAGGTATTCGGAGCGCGATCGTGGCTAATAGTTGAACTACCAGTATTACAAAATTGCCATACTTCAGGAGGCCAGCTCAGGCATTTACACAGCGTTATGTTTGGAACAATATTACCCACATAACCCACAAGAGGACAGCACCGTACAGAGGCATTAAGAAGGCTGTGGTTAATGACAACGTGTATCTAGTTCTTCTATTCTCCTTTTTCTAATGTCTTCTGTTTATGTGCGATGCTGGGACTGTGATTTTATTAATATACGAGTGTATACTTTATCCTCTCCTTTGAGCTAAATGACATTTTATTCAGTATCTGTGGGAAAAGCTCGTGCACATCATTTGTAAAAGAATTCAAGAAAAAAAACCTAACTGTAGCAGTATTCGATCCCCAGTCAACTGCGTGTCAGACTAACATGCTAGCCCAGAGCTAACCGTATCCATGACGTCAGGTGTTCTTAACTGACATATTAGATACAAACTGTTGGCAAATAATGACTTTAAATAAACGATTTCTTCACTGCAGTACATCTTCATTAAAGATCATTTCATACAAAGTTTATATTATTGTATCAGTACGGTATATCACATACAACATACTAAAACTACTGAAATATAAGACAGGCACATGAGGACAGCTGCCATCTTGTCGTGTGACACAAACGGCTCAGCTCTTTTAAGCCACTCATACAGTATAATATTATAATATTAAATTATAATAAATAACGGATCACGACCTTCAGGATAGCTTAAACCCCCCTAGGCTCGATAATCGGAATTGGTGGATCTTAAGCTATATATTAAAATGGTTGCATAATTCACACGGCCGCCATCCTGAAATGGCATGGCCGATGACCTTGAATTTTGAATGAAAGACGCGTCCTATATAAAGGTATGTTGTCACCAAATTTGGTAGAGATCGGATGATTAGTTTAGCCGTAATTTGATTTTACGTTTTGAACATTTGAGTGGCCGCCATTCTGTTTTGGTAAAGATGGCGGCGATATAAAGTATGACACTGAGGTGTCCTTTACTAGTGCTACCTCTGTACCAAATTTCGTTCAATTCGGTTTCACCGTGTTCGAATTGATAGGGGGGGACAGACATTCAGAGTACACACACTCACACACACACAGACACACACACACACACACACACAGACTCACACACACACATACACACACACACACAGACTCACACACACACATACACACACACAGACAGACACACTTTTTTCGCCCTGTGTTGATCTCATAAGTCTACTTTCATTTTTTGCAAAAATCGAAAGTAGGCTAAACAAGATGTTCAGTAAAGAACATATAGCCTACTTTCTCCTAAATGTATGAGTATAGTTATAACTCGTTGTTATTATCAAAGAGTATAATAGAACTATTCTTTGTTGAAGACCTTAGAAACGATTTACCTCTACCAAACGCCACGACCTAGATAAAAACTGCTACCATCATTGAAGAAAGAAAGAAAGATAAGAAGTATATCAAGAATGTTATGGATCTGGAGACATAATCGACCGGACTGGCGGCGTGGCTCAGCGGTAACGTTCTCGCTTGCTGGGCCCTAGGTTGCAGGTTCGTATCCTGGCGCAGTCAGCTGGCATTTGAGGGTGCACAAATGCGAGGGAGCCGTGTCAGTACATTTACTGGCACGTTAAAGATCCCCTTCGGGCCAAAATTCCGGCACCCCGGTGTCTCTAAAAGCAGCAGTAGTTAAAAGGGATGTAAAACCAATAACATTATTATTATTATTATTACGACCTGCCGTGGGCAACATCCAACTTTGAGTTGAGGCATGTCTTTACACGTCTGGTTGTGCATGGCTTTCACAACCCTAATTGAATTAACAAATCTTTCCATGACCCTACAGAGACGTGTGTATACAAACTATGTGGATATTTTCGATAATATAATCCTAACAGAGCGAGTGCATTCTAGCGGCCAGAATAAGAAACTTTTCAATAAAATCTGGAAGTTACCTTTTTGGCAGGTAGATGTCTCGAGTAAATCTGCTGGCGAATTATGTTTTAATTAAATATATATTTTACACCATAATGTGGACAATATAACGCTTAATAACATTTTCAAGTAACGCAAAATAGGCTGTTACAAACCCTTTAAAATAAAAAGTTAAAATGTATCGTAGTATCAACTTGTCATTCTTCAAATTCGATGCGCATAGAATGATAATGGTATAGTAATCAATGGATCCCCACGTAGACTAGTCGGGACATCTAGTGGTGAAATATCGAACAATATAATCCTAACAGAGCGAGTGCATTCTAGCGGCCAGAAGAAGAAACTTTTCAATAAAATCTGGAAGTTACCTTTTTGGCAGCTAGATGTCTCGAGTAAATCTGCTGGCGAATTATGTTTTAATTAAATATATATTTTACACCATAATTTGCACAATATAACGCTTAATTTTAAAACATCTGAGTCATTACAAAACAATAAACATATAACATTTCAAGCAAAAAAACTAGCTCTGATCGGGTTTGAACCATAGGAATCTGAGCGACAGGCTATCGCTCTACCACTGAGCTAATTGTGTCAACGAATATCGTTCTATTTAAAATGACTTACATAGATATTGTTAGCAAATAATGATTTATACTAAACGATTTCATCACTGGAGTATATTATTTATATATAAAGCATTTCATACAAAGTTTATTTATTTTTTATCAGTACGCTATATTGCATTCAATACTCAAATTAGTGAAATATAAGCCAGGCACAAGATATCCGCTGCCATCTTGTCTTATTAATGAATCAGCTGAGCTTTTTAAAATCACGTCTGCACTATAGTATTACAAAATAAACTTTTAATTTCGTACGTGCCTCTTCCTTTAGAACAGTTAAAACGATTCTCGGCTCGATAATCGGAACTGGTGGGTCCCATGATATGGATTATAAAGTTTGCATAATTCGCACGGCCGCCATCCTGAAATGGTATGGCGGACGACCTTGTAGTTTGGTCACAAGACGCATCCTATACGAAGGTATGTTGTTACCAAATTTGGTAGAGATTGGATGATTTGGTTAGTCGTTATTTGATTTTACGTTTTGAACGTTTGAGTGGCCGCCATTCAGTTTTAGTAAAGATGGCGGCGATATAAAACATGACACTGAGGTGTCCTTTGCTAGTGCTACCTTTGTACCAAATTTCGTTCAATTCGCATTCACCGTGTTCGAATTGATAGGGGGGGACAGACATTCAGAGTACACACACTCACACACACACACACAGACTCACACACACACATACACACACACAGACTCACACACACACATACACACACACTTTTTTCGCCCTGTGTTGATCTCATAAGTCTACTTTCATTTTTTGCAAAAATCGAAAGTAGGCTAATAAGATGACACGTGTCTGAGGGTTTTTCGATGTGGTGTATATTATGGGGTGAAAGGGGTGAAAAGTGGGGGTTGAAGGATTCATAACGGACCGTATATCTCTTAAACGACATAGGCGAGGAGTTTGAAACTCAGCGGGAAAAAATCAGCTTGAATAATAAGTAAATAGGTGTTCAGCCGTTTTTTCATAAATCTAATTTAAGGGGCCCATGGAGGGGGGTGAAATTATGTGGGGGAAAAAAACAGGAAAGATAGTGTCCTAACTGATTGACTCACTCACTCACTCACTCATCAAACTCAGGGAAAAATATAGCTTGGAAATAAGTTAATAGGTGGTTGACATTTTTTTTCATAAACCCAATTTAAGGGGTTCATGGGGGAGGGGTGAAATTCTGAAAAAGGAAAATTGAAAGAAAAAGTCCTGACTCACTCACCACCGCCCAGCCAAAATAGAAACATCAAATTTTGGAGATATGTTCGATGTATTTCGAAAGGGCGCACTAAGAAAGGATTTTTGGATATTCAGGTTCTAAAGGGGTGTTAAGGGGGTAGACCTGCATTTCATTGAATAACAATATCTCCCGATTGGTTTCATTGGGGAATGTGATACTCTGCATATAAACTCATCATTAAAAATAAGATGACACATGTCTGAGGGTTTTTCGATGTGGTGTATATTATGGGGTGAAAGGGGTGAAAAGTGGGGGTTGAAGGATTCATAACGGACCGTATATCTCTTAAACGACATAGGCGAGGAGTTTGAAACTCAGCGGGAAAAAATCAGCTTGAAAAATAAGTAAATAGGTGTTCAGCCGTTTTTTCATAAATCTAATTTAAGGGGCCCATGGAGGGGGGTGAAATTATGTGGGGGAAAAAACAGGATCTCTTATATAAAAACAAGTGTCCTGACTGACTGACTGACTGACTGACTGACTGACTGACTGACTGACTCATCATCGCCCAGCCAAAACTATTAAAGTTAGAAACATCAAATTTTGGAGATATGTTCGATGTATTTCGAAAGGGCGCACTAAGAAAGGATTTTTGGATATTCAGGTTCTAAAGGGGTGTTAAGGGGGTAGACCTGTATTTCATTAAATAACAATATCTCCCGATTGGTTTCATTGGGGAATGTGATACTCTGCATATAAACTCATCATTAAAAATAAGATGACACGTGTCTGAGGGTTTTTCGATGTGGTGTATATTATGGGGTGAAAGGGGTGAAAAGTGGGGGTTGAAGGATTCATAACGGACCGTATATCTCTTAAACGACATAGGCGAGGAGTTTGAAACTCAGCGGGAAAAAATCAGCTTGAAAAATAAGTAAATAGGTGTTCAGCCGTTTTTTCATAAATCTAATTTAAGGGGCCCATGGAGGGGGGTGAAATTATGTGGGGGAAAAAACAGGAAAGATAGTGTCCTAACTGATTGACTCACTCACTCACTCATCAAACTCAGGGAAAAATATAGCTTGGAAATAAGTTAATAGGTGGTTGACATTTTTTTTCATAAACCCAATTTAAGGGGTTCATGGGGGAGGGGTGAAATTCTGAAAAAGGAAAATTGAAAGAAAAAGTCCTGACTCACTCACCACCGCCCAGCCAAAATAGAAACATCAAATTTTGGAGATATGTTCGATGTATTTCGAAAGGGCGCACTAAGAAAGGATTTTTGGATATTCAGGTTCTAAAGGGGTGTTAAGGGGGTAGACCTGCATTTCATTGAATAACAATATCTCCCGATTGGTTTCATTGGGGAATGTGATACTCTGCATATAAACTCATCATTAAAAATAAGATGACACGTGTCTGAGGGTTTTTCGTTGTGGTGTATATTATGGGGTGAAAGGGGTGAAAAGTGGGGGTTGAAGGATTCATAACGGACCGTATATCTCTTAAACGACATAGGCGAGGAGTTTGAAACTCAGCGGGAAAAAATCAGCTTGAAAAATAAGTAAATAGGTGTTCAGCCGTTTTTTCATAAATCTAATTTAAGGGGCCCATGGAGGGGGGTGAAATTATGTGGGGGAAAAAACAGGAAAGATAGTGTCCTAACTGATTGACTCACTCACTCACTCATCAAACTCAGGGAAAAATATAGCTTGGAAATAAGTTAATAGGTGGTTGACATTTTTTTTCATAAACCCAATTTAAGGGGTTCATGGGGGAGGGGTGAAATTCTGAAAAAGGAAAATTGAAAGAAAAAGTCCTGACTCACTCACCACCGCCCAGCCAAAATTATTGAAGTTAGAAACATGACATTTTAGGGATATGATCATTGTATGCCAAAACCGTCCACTAAGGGAGGATTTTCGAATATTCAGGTTCTAAAGGGGTCTTAAGGGGTTAAACCTGCATTTCATTGAATACCAATAACTCCCGATTGGTTTCATTGGGGGATGTGATACTCGGCACATAAAGTCATCATTAAAAATAAGAAGACACGTGTCTGAGGGTTTTTCGATGTGGTGTATATTAGGAGGTGAAAGGGGTGAAAAGTGGGGGTTGAAGGATTCCTAACGGAGCGCGTATCTCTTAAACGACATAGGCGAGAAGTTTGAAACTCAGCGGGGAAAAAATCAGCTTAAAAAATACGGTAAGTAAATAGGTGTTCGACCGTTCTTTCATAAATTCAATTTAAGGGGCTTATGGGGTGGGGTGAAATTCTGGAGAAAAAAAAGGAGAGAACGTGCCCTAACTGACTGACTAACTCACTCACTCTTCAATCTCAGGGGAAAAAGACAGCTTAAAAATAAGTACATAAGTGTTCGAGCGTTTCTTCATAAATCCAATTTAAGGGACCCATGGGGAGGGGTAAAATTCTGGTAAAAATAATTGAAAGATAATGACATAACTGACTCACTCACTCATCACCGCCCAGAAAAAAAAAGAAGTTGCAGAGATGAAATTTTGGAAATATGTTCGCTTTATGTCGAAAACGTCAACTAAGGAAGGATTTTTGTTTATTCGGGTTCTGAAGAGGTGTTAAGGGGGTAAACGTGCATTTCATTGAATAACGATATCTCATGAGTTGTTTCTTTGGAGATGTGATATTCGGCATATAAACTAATCATTAAATAAAAATAAGCAGACATATTGAACCCTTATCATTGTGTCCAATAATAATGTTTCATATTAATAAAAACGATGGAAATACTAAATACATGATATGCTGGATATTTGAGTAATATTGATGTAGCAAGAAATCTGGACTTGGTAAGACATGCTACGTGCTGGCTGGAAATGACCAATAGTTTCACAACCAATGTTATTCTTGGATTTCTGAGAAAATCAGATATGACGCTGTGGCGTACGTGACCATAAAAGGCCACAATGCTGCGTACAAGGCAAGGAGTAAGAGAGAGGAGAATAGTCGTGACGTGAAAATAAGGGCGGGATTTGTAAGGTCAGAACTCCGAAGCCAACTTATCTGACCAATAAGAAAACATGACGCCAGAACATAGCGTCAGTGTGTTTTGCGCGGCAATCGGATATAAAAAGATCTAGCGATCGGTTTGCTTGTTCGACGGCAGATTCGCGACCTGTGAGAAAATACAAGAATTTTGAGAGGTCACACATAATTATAGGCCCATTACTTAAAATATTGAGGAGCTGTTTTACTCCCACCATTGAAACTTTAGGCTTTCTGTATATATACAAATGTCTGAGATGAACCGGGGCACTCCTAATTATTCTTCGACAGTCATTTTAAGACGTCCTTAAGACGATATGGTTTTAAAATTATAGTTGTGTGTCGGCAACGAAGTTGGAAATTTTATAAATTGTGAGATGGCAATTAGCCATAGAATAGGGAAAGTCGACGATTCTGCATAGGACGATCTGAGGAAATAAAATACTTAGAACGCAGATAGAACAGTTTAAAAACTTTGATTTAATTGTGTTTTAACAGCAGCAAAATGTCGACCATGGAGAGAAGACAGCAAGCTTCATCCTCCATTACCATCAGTGTTATGGGCTAACGGCCTAATGATGGGAATTGACGAGGCGGGAGGCCTCTGGAAAGCAGTTTAAGTGATGAGTATTAAAAAATTGATTTATTGATTTTGGACGAGGGGAATCGCGAGAGATGTGTGGAACTTTGTATAGATTTTATTTTGTGTGGTTTAAGTTAAATTTCAGGGTTTGATTTCTTAACTGACATGCGTATAGTAATTTTTGGCATTGCGTGACAATTATGTTGTACAGTAAATTTTGTAATTTAAATGTGGTCCTTATGTTACGTAATTCTTATAGCGAAACGGCCGCATCGATTAACGTATCTATAAAAAGTGTAGCCATGAATGAGAACCTAGGAACGACAATGATAAATGGACTGATTTAATGATATGTTAAACTAATTACTACGTGGGGGTAATATTTGCATTTTGTTGCTTTGATAACTCGGGCTAGGACTGATCCTGTTATTTATTCTTTATTGTCATTTGGACATGTTGTGTGTCATTATCTGAGAGGTGTGCTGATTAATGCTACGACGAGATCTTCGAGAAATGTGCCACGTATTTTTGGGTGTAAGTGATGATGATGAGGAGAGGTAAAGCCTGTCCATGACTGCGATATCATTCCGGCAAACTAGTTATCCGTGGGGATAAGTTTGACCTGGGAATGTATTCTTAAAAATCCCTGAGAGGATGTTTTGAGATAATGTGTTATTTATTTGTACGCGTTTAACAGGTGGCGATTAGCAAAGGTGCTGTACGCTGGCTATGGGCCAGAATCTATATTTAGCATGGCACTAATTACTACTTGGGGGAAGAAATCAGCCACTCTCTCGGTGATGCGATAACAGGCCCGGTTGTCTCCAGCTTGTTATGACACGTTTTGTTTGCTTTAAAGCCTAATGAGTTAAGGTTATTTTATTTGGTTTAATTTGGGAAGTTGCCATGTTGTCGATCCAAGTTTCTTTTATCATTACTACGACTTATTTGTTCATTGTTTTAAAACGCCAAACTTTCCGGCGTGAAAATTAAAAGTTGTATTTTGTTGTTGTTGGCTCTTATTTTCAAGGCCATTGTATTCATATAAATATAATTTGGCAACCGGCCAAACCTGTTCATGTCATGTTATGCCTTCCTAGTGTTTAAGGTATAAGTCGGTAATTCCGCAGCCCTTAGTTTAAATAATACACACGTGTATTTGGTTGTGGTAATCTAAGGTTAGAGCATGTCAGTAGTGTATATAATTATGTAATTGTTGTTCCCACATTTCCGTAATTCATCCTTCGCAGTACGGAGTCCGTTCCCGAACCAACTGTTTTGGTCGGAAACGAGCGCCCGTCAAAATGCTCATTACTTGAACTAGTCTTAAAACCCGTGTCGCTCATAAATATTGAATTTTTGTACTTTTTATTTGTTTGTTATATTTGGATCTTGTGATCCGTTTTCTTTTGTTACTTTCACTTAAGTGACATTTCAGTCACAATGCTTGTTGACAGCTGTCATGCCGTGTCGTCACGGTACGTCAGGCTGATCAGTGTTAGATCTGTTCACGCGAGTGAACAATAAAAGGGTGGTTATAGTTTTCCTTTTTTATGTTTGATTCAGTTAATAAATTTCATTTGTTAGTAGATCCTGTTGTTTTTCTTGGCTTTATAATAATAATAAGTTAACCTTATGAACCCTGGAAGTTATGTTGATAGCAAAACCTCTAAATCACATTCACAAGAATCCATTACGACCCCGAAATTTTGAATCTTGTCTACATGCTATTTTCCAAAGGGTTTATAAGAGTTACTTTGGCTTCCGAACGTGTGGCATTTGTGTTTTAGAGTAAAAAAATAGATCACCGGCATGTGATAAGTTTATTAACGTAAGTTAGGCGAAGATAGTACCGCCAAATGTTTGAAAATATAAAGTCATGGAGTTTGCAATAAAGTAAATGTGGAACAAGTTAAGTGTTTGAACTTTGATTAAAATTAGAACAAACTGTTCCAGGCGCCCAATAAAATTAAATTAGCTTTGTGTAGAAAAGCCAAACTCAAAGAATTATTTGACAGGAAGGTTAGACCTTAAAAACTAATTAATACTCTATTAATTGGTTAAAATTTGTAAGTAAAGTAAGGTCAGGAAGATTATAACTGAATCAAAGGGTTAAAATTAAATGGAATAATAAGTAAATTATACTCAGTGATGCTATAGTTTGTGGGAGTAATTTAAAGTAAATGAACAGAGAATGTAAGGGGTTAATGTGTGTATATTTAATATATGTGAGCGCGCGTATCCAGGGCTCCGCCCTTATGTCATTTCCCTATGTCTCAAATATATTATTGTTGTGATGGCAACTCTGGGAGAAATCCGCGAAGTGATTGAACTAGCATCCGCTCGTACGCGAGAACAACTTAGTGAGATGAGAAAGGACATAACCAATGAAACGCAGACACAGTTAGCGGCTATAAATAAACAATCGGCAGAAACGCAGACACAGTTGGCGGCAAATAATGTAGAAATGCAGAAACAGTTAGCGGCGAATAGTGTAGAAATGCAGACACAGTTAGCGGCAAATAGTGTAGAAATGCAGACACAGTTAAACACAAAACTATCTGAAGTTAACGAGAATATAAATCAGAAAATCGCTACACAAAACATTCTGGTTAGTGAACAATTACATAGGCAGTCTGAGAAAAACAATGAAATGTTAAACGCACAAGACGAAAGGAACACTCAAAATCTAGCTGCGCTAACGGTAGAAATCAAAGAGCACACAAAAGAACAGCTAATCCAATTAGCAAAGGACGTTAGCACTAACAATACCAAACAATTAGGAATAATAAAAGGTATCGAAGATTCGTTTAAAAAGGAAATAAAAGGAATGGATGAGACTGTTATGGCAAAACTAGCACAAATCGAGCAAGCGTGTTTGACCAGCTCATCTGAGATTAAAGAAGCACACACAAACTTAGAAAAAAGGTTTGAGAATATCGAACGAGGGACACAGGGTATGCAAGATCAGATAATTACAGTAGATAACAATATCACGGGCTTAGTGACGGAACTCAACAAATTAGAAATACAATCAATTAAGAAATGGAAAAAGTTAGAAATTGACCAGGAAGAAATTAAACAAACATTAGAACAGAACAACATTTCTCTGGGAGAAAGGATAGATAAACTTGAAGATAATCAGGAGGCTAATCAACAGGAAGTCGAAAAACGCTTTGTTAAATTGAAGGATACTATTAGGAAAGATTGGACCAAGATGAGCGCTGATTCGAAAGATGAACGGCTCGCAGTAAGCAAGAAGCTAGGGGAAAATAACGCGAAAATACAGGCGTTAGAAGAAAATATGAAGTTAAGGTTTCAAATTCAAGAGGACCGCATGATAAAATCGGAGTTGCAGTCACTTGGACATAATACGATGTTTGCGACACTAATGGAAAAGGGGAAAGGGGAGAATGCGGAAAGAGAGCACACAATAGACAGCCACGAGCTTGGGCAAAGTCCAAGAACGGTAGACACGCAAGCATTCCAGAATTATGAGGGTCGTAGCTCGACACCTCAAAACACACAACTTCCCACGCAAGTTATACAAGTCATCCGTGGAAACGAATTTAAACCGAATAAGTTTTTACCAGAGAGCGGAGGGACACCTAAAGCTTTCTTAAGGGAACTGACAGAATATTTTTCGGACCAAAATGTTAGCTCAACGCGACAATTAAGAATGGTTGAAAATTTTTTGGCGGGCTCAGCACTTACCTGGTATCTTGGATTTAAGAACACATTTAAATCAATGGAAGGTTTCCACAAGGCCTTCCTGAGCAAATACTGGAGTGGGTCGTATCAACAAAGCTTGCGAATGGACTTATACTCGCGCAAATACCATTCCACGCATCAGACGAAATATGCAGATTTTTTCGCCATGCAACTTGTCAAATTGCAGGATCTTGATAATCCCCCGAGCGAAATGGAGCTAATAACTACTATAGGAAAGCAGATGCCTATTAGCGTTCAGCAATTCTTGGTGGCGGCAAATATTACGACCGTGGTCCAGGCAGAAGAGGTATTAAGGAGGATAGATGAAACCACTAATTACATCAACCCGAGAGAGAAGAGACAGATAGAGTTAGTTAATGCAGTCGAAGTAGTCAAGACACCGAACAAAAACACGAGGTCGCAAGCTACAAACACTGGGGATAACCAAAGACGGCAGAGCACCGAAGAATATGAGCCGAGATCTCAACCGAGATACGAAAATAGGGACAGAAACCATAACAATCAGGAAGGAACTAACCGCTACCGGAACACAAACAATCAGCAGTGGCGAGATAATAGGAGATACCAAACGTCATACAATAGGAATAATAATAATAACGCACCTTATAATCGGGGATGGCGTGGAGGACACTATAATCAACAATATAGGCCCAGAGACAATAGGCGTTACAATCAACAATATAACGCACAAGATAACCAGCGGTTTAACGAGCAATCGGATCCAAGGGATGATCAGAGAAATTGGAACGAGAGACACGCTGACCCGCAACAGTACCTGGAGGAGCCACGTAACATGGAAGGAGATAATGATAAATGGGAAAGAGCGATAGATCGGCGGAAGAATCCCGACAACCACGAGGAGGAAAACGGAACACATCAAATGTTGGAGGCCATGCATGTAGAAACCCAGAGATATTTGGAGGAGCTGCATGGAGAAGAAGAAAATAGAGCAGCCGACAATAGGAAACAGAAGAATAGCAGGAGAGTTTCGCAGGCCGTGTCAGGCAAGGGTCTCGAAATATGGTAAAAAAAAGTTATTGTACGGGAATCGGAGAAGAAGAAGGGAGAAGGAAGAAGATGGCAACGCGGGGGAGAAGAAGGAGATGACATCACGGTAAAATGGAGAAGAGACAGGAGTAGCTTAAGGAAGTTCAACTAGGGGTTACGAACTTAGGTAACAACGCCTACAGAGTCCGAGAGGTGAGCACAGGAAACATGACAGTGTATAATATCTCATTTAAAATTGTATCATCAGAGAGAGCCATACGAACCGAGAAATAATGTTACTGCAGCAAATTAAACATTCGCGTGATAACATACAACAAAAGATACGGGGGTACTCGAGTGGTTAAAGCGCTCAAAAGACAGCTCTGACGTGTTTACAAGTTCAGGCGGAAGTCGTTAATGAATATGTTGATGTTTTGAAAGAGTGAGAGGGGAGACGAGTAGCAAGGAAAGAGGCCGGAGGGCATAAGTATACAGGAATTTCCTAATGAGTTTGGAACGAGACGGCTACTGAAACAGACAGAGGCGGACAGTCATTATATTTGAGGGTGACCAGCAACTTCAAATTTGAGCCAGAAAAGTAGGGGATGTGAAATTCGACTTCATTTGAGTTCGAATTTCATCAACTAGGGGTCAGATGAACCCTTATCATTGTGTCCAATAATAATGTTTCATATTAATAAAAACGATGGAAATACTAAATACATGATATGCTGGATATTTGAGTAATATTGATGTAGCAAGAAATCTGGACTTGGTAAGACATGCTACGTGCTGGCTGGAAATGACCAATAGTTTCACAACCAATGTTATTCTTGGATTTCTGAGAAAATCAGATATGACGCTGTGGCGTACGTGACCATAAAAGGCCACAATGCTGCGTACAAGGCAAGGAGTGAGAGAGAGGAGAATAGTCGTGACGTGAAAATAAGGGCGGGATTTGTAAGGTCAGAACTCCGAAGCCAACTTATCTGACCAATAAGAAAACATGACGCCAGAACATAGCGTCAGTGTGTTTTGCGCGGCAATCGGATATAAAAAGATCTAGCGATCGGTTTGCTTGTTCGACGGCAGATTCGCGACCTGTGAGAAAATACAAGAATTTTGAGAGGTCACACATAATTATAGGCCCATTACTTAAAATATTGAGGAGCTGTTTTACTCCCACCATTGAAACTTTAGGCTTTCTGTATATATACAAATGTCTGAGATGAACCGGGGCACTCCTAATTATTCTTCGACAGTCATTTTAAGACGTCCTTAAGACGATATGGTTTTAAAATTATAGTTGTGTGTCGGCAACGAAGTTGGAAATTTTATAAATTGTGAGATGGCAATTAGCCATAGAATAGGGAAAGTCGACGATTCTGCATAGGACGATCTGAGGAAATAAAATACTTAGAACGCAGATAGAACAGTTTAAAAACTTTGATTTAATTGTGTTTTAACAGCAGCAAAATGTCGACCATGGAGAGAAGACAGCAAGCTTCATCCTCCATTACCATCAGTGTTATGGGCTAACGGCCTAATGATGGGAATTGACGAGGCGGGAGGCCTCTGGAAAGCAGTTTAAGTGATGAGTATTAAAAAATTGATTTATTGATTTTGGACGAGGGGAATCGCGAGAGATGTGTGGAACTTTGTATAGATTTTATTTTGTGTGGTTTAAGTTAAATTTCAGGGTTTGATTTCTTAACTGACATGCGTATAGTAATTTTTGGCATTGCGTGACAATTATGTTGTACAGTAAATTTTGTAATTTAAATGTGGTCCTTATGTTACGTAATTCTTATAGCGAAACGGCCGCATGGATTAACGTATCTATAAAAAGTGTAGCCATGAATGAGAACCTAGGAACGACAATGATAAATGGACTGATTTAATGATATGTTAAACTAATTACTACGTGGGGGGAATATTTGCATTTTGTTGCTTTGATAACTCGGGCTAGGACTGATCCTGTTATTTATTCTTTATTGTCATTTGGACATGTTGTGTGTCATTATCTGAGAGGTGTGCTGATTAATGCTACGACGAGATCTTCGAGAAATGTGCCACGTATTTTTGGGTGTAAGTGATGATGATGAGGAGAGGTAAAGCCTGTCCATGACTGCGATATCATTCCGGCAAACTAGTTATCCGTGGGGATAAGTTTGACCTGGGAATGTATTCTTAAAAATCCCTGAGAGGATGTTTTGAGATAATGTGTTATTTATTTGTACGCGTTTAACAGGTGGCGATTAGCAAAGGTGCTGTACGCTGGCTATGGGCCAGAATCTATATTTAGCATGGCACTAATTACTACTTGGGGGAAGAAATCAGCCACTCTCTCGGTGATGCGATAACAGGCCCGGTTGTCTCCAGCTTGTTATGACACGTTTTGTTTGCTTTAAAGCCTAATGAGTTAAGGTTATTTTATTTGGTTTAATTTGGGAAGTTGCCATGTTGTCGATCCAAGTTTCTTTTATCATTACTACGACTTATTTGTTCATTGTTTTAAAACGCCAAACTTTCCGGCGTGAAAATTAAAAGTTGTATTTTGTTGTTGTTGGCTCTTATTTTCAAGGCCATTGTATTCATATAAATATAATTTGGCAACCGGCCAAACCTGTTCATGTCATGTTATGCCTTCCTAGTGTTTAAGGTATAAGTCGGTAATTCCGCAGCCCTTAGTTTAAATAATACACACGTGTATTTGGTTGTGGTAATCTAAGGTTAGAGCATGTCAGTAGTGTATATAATTATGTAATTGTTGTTCCCACATTTCCGTAATTCATCCTTCGCAGTACGGAGTCCGTTCCCGAACCAACTGTTTTGGTCGGAAACGAGCGCCCGTCAAAATGCTCATTACTTGAACTAGTCTTAAAACCCGTGTCGCTCATAAATATTGAATTTTTGTACTTTTTATTTGTTTGTTATATTTGGATCTTGTGATCCGTTTTCTTTTGTTACTTTGACTTAAGTGACATTTCAGTCACAATGCTTGTTGACAGCTGTCATGCCGTGTCGTCACGGTACGTCAGGCTGATCAGTGTTAGATCTGTTCACGCGAGTGAACAATAAAAGGGTGGTTATAGTTTTCCTTTTTTATGTTTGATTCAGTTAATAAATTTCATTTGTTAGTAGATCCTGTTGTTTTTCTTGGCTTTATAATAATAATAAGTTAACCTTATGAACCCTGGAAGTTATGTTGATAGCAAAACCTCTAAATCACATTCACAAGAATCCATTACGACCCCGAAATTTTGAATCTTGTCTACATGCTATTTTCCAAAGGGTTTAATATGTCTAAGGGTTTATCGATGTGGTGTATATTATGAGGTGAAAGGGGTGAAAATTGGGGGTTGAAGGATTCTTAACGGAGCGTGTATCTCTTAAACGACATAGGCGAGGAGTTTGAAACTCAGCGGAAGGAAATCAGCTTAAAATATAAGTAAATAGGTGTTCGACCGTTTTTTCATAAATCCAATTTAAGGGGCCCTAGGAGAGGGGTGAAATTCTGGGGGGGAAACAGGAAAGAAAGTGTTCTAAATGATTAACTCACTTACTCATCAAACTCAGGTCGGAAGAATAGCTTAAAAATAAGTAAATAGGTGTTCGACCGGGTTTTTTAAAATCCAATTTAAGGGGTTCATTAGAGGGGTGAAATTATTAAAAATAAATAAAGGAAAATGTCCTGACTTACTCACTCACTCATCATCGCCCAGCCAGAATTATTGAAGTTAGAAACATCGAATTTTGGGGTTATGTTCGTTGTATGTCGAAAACGTCCACTAAGGAAGGATTTTTGGATATTCCGGTTCTAAAGGGGTGTTAAGGGGGTAGACATGCATTTAATTGAATAATAATATCCCCCGATTGCCTTCCTTGGGGGATGCGATAATCGTCATATACTCTCATCATTAAGAATAATGTGTGAAAAGTGGGGGGTTGAAGGATTCCTAACGAATCAAGTATCTCTTAAAAGACAGAGGCATAAAGTATAAAACTTAGGGGGAAAATAAACTTGATAAATAAGCAAATACAGTAGGTGGTCGACCATAATTCATAAATCCAATTTTAGGGGCCCATGGGGAGGGGTGAAAGTCTGGGGAAAGAAGTCCACTAAGGAAGGATTTTTGGATATACACTCATCATCCTCCAGCCAAACCTATTGCAGTTAGAAACATGAAATTTTGGGGATATGTTCGTTGTATGTCGAAAACATCCACTAGGGATGGATTTTTGGATAATCATGTTCATTGATTAACAATTTCTTACGAGTTGTTCCATTTGGGGGTGTGATATTCGGCATGTAAATTAAGCAATAAAAATAAGCAGACATATGTCTAAGGGTAGATCTATATGGTGTATATTATGAGGTGAAAGTGGTGAAAATTTGGGGTTGAAGAATTCTTATCGGAGCGTGTATCTCTTAAACGACATTAGCGAGATGTTTGAAATTCAGCGGGAAATAATCAGTTTAAAAAATAAGTAAATAGGTGTTCGACCGTTTATTTCATAAATCCCATTTAAGGGGTTCATGGGGAGGGGTGAAATTCTCAAAAATAAATGAAAGAAAATGTCCTGACTCACTCATATTCGCCCAGCCAAAATTATTGAAGATAGAAACATGAAATTTTGGGGATATGTCCGTTGTATGTCGAAAACGTCCACTAAGGAAAGATTGTTGGATATTCAAGTTTTAAAGGGGTGTTAAGGGGGGTAAACTTGCATTTCATTGAATAACAATATCTCACGAGTGGTTTCATTTGGGGAGGTGATACTTGGCATATAAACTAATCATTAAAAATAAGCTGACACATGTCTAATGGTTTTTCGATGTGGTGTATATTATGAGTAAAAGGGGTGAATAATGGGGGTTGAAGGATTCCTAACGGAGCGTGTATCTCTTAAACGACATAGGCCAGAAGTTTGAAACTCAGTGGGAAAGAAATCAGCTTAAAAATATGGTAAGTAAATAGGTGTTCGACTGATTTATCATAAATCCAATTTAAGGGGCCCATGGGGAGGGGTGAAAATCTGGAAGAAAAACGTCCAATAAGGAAGGATTTTTGGATATTCACTTTCATCGACCAACCAAAACTATTGAACTTAGAGAATGATATTTTGGGGATATGTTTGCTGTGTGACGAAAACGTCTACTAAGGAGGGATTTTTGGATATTCAGGTTCTAAAGGCGTGTTAACGGGGTTAAACCTACAATTCATTGAATAACAATATGACACGACTATGACGCGAGCGAAGCCGCGGGTACCTGCTAGTCTTATATATAAAAGTGAAAGTCTGTATGTATGTATGTGGGTATGTATGTGGATCTGTTCCGTATACAAATCTACACCGTTCCAGCAATCTCAACCGAATTTTGCATACACATAGTTTAGGACCCAGAAGAAACCGCTGGCTACATGCATTTTCGATAGTCTTTCTCATTCTTCTGATTTCGACCCTTTTGCACTCCAGCACATGCTAATCAAATCATAAAATATACTCATGAAGGAATGGCAAGGTGGACAGTTTCCATGGCAACATAGCTCAAGTCGAGACACGGCCGACTGGATGCCATTTGCGCTCTGCACTACCGGTATAGAAAATGAGGATCTTTACTTGAAATCACGTTAGTTACTCAACTTCTCACACAGCACTGTCAACCGAGTTTAGCATAACAAAGACATGACACTATCTTCTACTATATATTTGTCAAATACCACTTACTCACTCATTCATTCATCACGAAATCTCAGAAACCATCAAACGGATTGGAATGAAATTTGGTATGCAGCTTCCTCAAGGGCTGCAAATGCCCAGTAAGAGAGGATATTTGGATATTCTGGTTCTAAAGGGGTGTTAAGGGGGTAGACCTGCATTTCATTGAACAGCAATATCTCCCGATTGGTTTCATTGGGGGATGTGATACTCGGCACATAAACTCATCATTAAAAATAAGAAGACACGAGTCGGAGGGTTTTTCGATGTGGTGTATATTATGAGGTGAAAGGGGTGAAAAGTGGGGATTGAAAGATTCCTAACAGAGCGTGTATCTCTTAAACGACATAGGCGAGGAGTTTGAAACTCAGCGGGAAAAAATCAGCATAAAAATAAGTAAATATGTGTTTGACCGTTTTATCATAAATCCAATTTAAGGGTCCCATGGGGAGGGGTGAAATTCTGGAGGTGGGGGGGGGGGGGGAGAAACAAGAAAGAAAGTGTCCTAACTGATTGACTGACTGACTCACTCATCAAACTCAGGGGGAAAAACTGCTTTAAAGTAAGTAAATAGCTGTTCGACAGTTTTTTTCATAAATCAAATTTCAGGGGTTCATGGGGAGGGGTGAAATTCTGAAAAAAGAAAATTGAAAGAAAATGTCCTGACTCACTCACTCACTCATCATCGCCCAGCCTAAATTATTGAAGTTAGAAACATGGCAGTTTGGGGATATGTTCATTGTATTTGAAAACAGTCTACTAAGGGAGGATTTTCGGATATTCAGGTTCTAAAGGGGTCTTAATGGGGTTAAACCTGCATTTCATTGAATAACAATATCTCCCGATTGGTTTCATTGGGGGATGTGATACACGGCATATGAACTCATCATTAAAAAGTAAGACAAGTGTCTGAGAGTTTTTCGATGTGGTGTATATTATGAGGTGAAAGGGGTGAAAAGTGGGGATTGAAAGATTCCTAACGGAGCGTATATGTCTTAAACGACATAGGCGAGGAGTTTGAAACTCAGCGGGAAAAAATCAGCATAAAAATAAGTAAATATGTGTTTGACCGTTTTTTCATAAATCCGATTTAAGAGGCCCATGGGGAGGGGTGAAATTCTGTGGGGGGGGGGGGGGACAGGAAAGAAAATGTCCTAACTGATTGACTGACTGACTCACTCATCAAACTCAGGGGGAAAAACTGCTTTAAAGTAAGTAAATAGCTGTTCGACAGTTTTTTATCAATCAAATTGAAGGGGTTCATCGGGAGGGGTGGAATTCTGAAGGAAAAAAAATGAAAGAAAATGTCCTGACTCATTCACTCACTCATCATAGCCCAGCCAAAAATATTGAAGTTGGAAAAATGGCATTTTGGGGATATGTTCGTTGTATGTCAAAACCGTACACTAAGGGAGGATTTTTGGATATTCAGGCTCTAAAGGGGTCTTAAGGGGGTTAAACTTGAATTTCATTGAATAACAATCTATCACGAGTGGTTTCATTTGTGGATGTGATACTCGGCATATAAACTAATCATTAAAAATAAGCAGACATGTGTCTAAGGGTTTTTCGATGTGGTGTATTATTATGAGGTGAAAGGGGTGAAAAGTGGGGGTTGAAGGATTCCTAACGGAGCGTGTAGGCCTATCTCTTAAACGACATAGGCGAGAAATTTGAAACGCAGCGAAAAAACATCAGCTAAAAAGATAAGTAAATCGGTGTTCGACCGTTTTTTCATAAATTAATTTAAGGGGCCAATGGAGTGGGGTGAAATTCTCGGGGAAAAAGGAGAGAAAGCGTCCTAACTGACTAACTCACTCTCTCACCAAACTCAGGGGAAAAAGACAGCATTAAAAATAAGTTAATAGGTGTTCAAGCGTTTTTTCATCAATCCAATTTAAGGGGCACATGGGGAGGGGTGATATTCTGGTAAAAATAATTGAAAGAAAATGTCCTGTCTGACTCACTCACTCATCACGCCCAGCGAAAACTATTAAAGTTGGAAAAATGAAATTTTGGGAATATGTTCGCTGTATGTCGAAAACGTCAACTAAGGAATGATTTTTGTTTATTCGGGTTTTAAAAAAATTTTAAGGGGGTAAACGTGCATGTCATTGAATAACGATATGTCAGGAGTTGTTTCTTACGGGATGTGATATTCGGTATATATACTAATCATTAAAAATAATCAGACATATGTCTAAGGGTTTATCGATGTGGTGTATATTATGAGGTGAAAGGGATGAAAAGTGGGGGTTGAAAGATTCCTAACGGACCGTGTATCTCTTAAACGACATAGGCGAGGAGTTTGAAACTCGGAGGATATCAATCAGTTTATAAATAAATAAATAAATAAATAAATAAAATAAATATGTGTTCGACCGTTTTTTCATAAATCCAATTTAAGGGGCCTATGGGGAGGGGTGAAATTCTGGAAGAAAAACGTCCATTAAGGAAGGATTTTTGGATGTTCACTCTCATCGACCAACCCAAACGATTAAAGTTAGAAGAATGATATTTTGGGGATATGTTTGTTGTGTGTCGAAAACGTCTACCAAGGAGGGATTTTTGGATATTCAGGTTCTAAAGGGGTGTTAATGGGGTTAAACCTGGATTTCATTGAATAACAATATGACACGACTATGACGGGAGCGAAGCGAGGCTAAAAATGAGATGATGTGCGTCTTTGTATTACTCAATCACGCAAGTACCACTGGTCCGATTTACATGAATTTTACATGGAAGTAGCTGATTTACCTGCTTAACATATAGGTTACTTTTGATTTCAATACTTTGTACAATTTAAAGATGGCGACCATTTTAGTGACTTCACTACACCCTTTGGTTTAAAACTTTCATATTTCCATTTCAAATACAAAGAGAACGCTAAGAAATAGCAAACTTTTGATGGTTTATTATTTATTTATCGTATGGCTTTTAGTGCCGGGAGTGTCCGAGGACATGTTCGGCTCGCCTGAATCTGTAGCTGCTTCCAGCGGATACCCTAAAGGGTGAGCTACAAGTTCCGTTTAATTTCAAGTAGTTCCAACTTTCGCCACCAGATATCAATGATACCTAGTGGTGAACGTTGGAACTTTGATAGAGCGTATATACGAGGTTAAACATTACATTTCCTATCCGAAAGGTATCTCCAGCCGTTAGCGAGTAAAACCTAAATTTGTGCTATAAAACACGGTCAACGCCGAGCGGAGTAGTTGGACAAAATGTTCCATCCTTAATCTCCCTCTGCGCAGCACCTCGCCTATCCCCTGTTTTAACTGTCACCTTCATATTTTAATTTATTTATGACGCGTAGCGAAGCACGGGTACTTCAGCTAGTAGTTCATGAAAAAGAATTATATTAATGCACGTGCCAATGTTCCTTAACTGCATATACTCGTAACAGTTCGTTTGCCTAAAAGCGTTAATGTTGGCTTGACCCCATGGTCGCTTTAAATATTCCGTTATGAAATGCATAATTTGATAAGCCGTAATGTCATTGGAATATCTAAGTTCATTTGAAGTTCACAATAGCAGTATATAATAACTATCTGCCTGCACAATTCGACTACTGAATACAAGTCCAACCTCATAAAGTTGTTACAAAATGTCGAAATGAAGTTCAGCTTCTTTCATGTTGCCTGCTGATAAAATGTCGGAAACAGCACGCCCTGCTCTATTGCACTGTTCTAGAATGATCGACGCTTAAAGCTGGCCTCGCCATACCGCTTCGCTGTGCTGTCCTGTGTTACAAAATGCAGCTCGAAATAAAGTTCTCAATCTTGTTATAATGCTGCTTATTCCTTAACATTTGAAAAAGCATTGCTGCCTCGCATAGCTGTAACTACGATGTTGGAAATACTACTGTTCTAACACCGGCTCTTCTCTCGCTTACACGGCCCGTAGAGCTTGCCTCGCCAACCAGTCCTCGCACCGTCTACCGTGCTTCGCTTGCCTTGACTCACTGACCTACTTTCCGTTCTCCCAGCTTATGCTGCTATCAGCTCCGCTTGTTGAACTAATACTGTCACTTTCACTCCACGCAACAAGTGCTGTACACTGCTCGACTTGCCGTTCTCTCTGCGGAACATGTGTTGTCCTCGGCCCTGCTGGCTGAACTGATACTGCTGTCTCTAGACTGCGTTGATGAGCTCCTACTCGGCGCTGTCACGTGATGTTCCCCTACCTTCTGCGGTCATGCGTCACAAGTATAATCTCGACCACCATCCTCTCGGCTATTAAGTTATACAATAACTTAAGGAGTTATCTGCCTTTCTTCAAGTTATCATAATATAGATTGCTTGTCATTTCTTCTCTTCTGAGATGATATAATATTATGTTCCATATAGATCTTGATAATGCTTCAATATTCCTCCCATAATTCCATCTGCTTGACTGGTAGTGCCACCTACATCCTTGGCCTTCTACGTCATTTCTTAACATTCTTCTCGACTCGATCTGAGCGCTATCTTTACTACTTTTCCCATAAATTTCAACTACAGCTCAATGTCAGCTGGCGTAGCCGATAGCCTCAACTAGGTATCGGGTACAGTAGTAAAGCATAGATATGCAGGATCATATCAGGAATTAATGGCCGAGCTTAAGGAAAAGCGTGAGGCAATTTCGTTCGAATTTTACAGAACTGAAGCGATGCTGAACCCAGAATTGAAAGGGCCAGATTATGATCAGCGTCACACCTGGACATGCTACGCAGTGCACGGATTCCACTTCAGAGTGTGCGTGAAACCAACTACCACACTCCAGATGAAGAGTGTATTTGTAAGATGTGTGTGAAGCATTGTGCAAGATATCACACTGTGTTGTGAACGACGGTTATCACTAAAGATTTTGAGTAGTGACCAAGAGCTATAGATCAGGGCTGTGGATAGTCAATTTTATGTTTTATTCCTTGCACATTGTGCGCAATAAAATTATTATTATTACTATTTAACATAGTCTGTACTCTTGTCCAAGCTGTTGTTCGGACGGAATTTTGAGACAGTGATGCGGGCATGAAAGAAATTTGCGTCAGTACCTGATACCATATAATGACGGCATACTGAACGGTTATACCGTTGAATCCCTTAGTACCCAGGTGCTTCCCCAAGTTTCGTAAGATTTTGCCATCTGTGATTAACAATCTTTGCTGGCCACATCGTTCCTCATCTTAGGCTTCAATCCTGCTGTTATCGAACTCATGGTACCAATGACATAGTTGTTTCCTTAATGTGACATTCACACTGTAAACATGTTGTTCTTGTTTAGCATACGGTATTTTTTATTTCAAACAAAATGAAGACAAACTGAGTTTAAAACATTGTGTTCTACAGTACGTGAAAGGAATTGATTTTAACTTAGCCAAGAAATCTGCCAGGAACACTCTGCTATAAATTTTAGAAACATTATAGACGTGATGAGGTAATTTCATTCTCAACGGTAGGCTTAGGTAACTAGAAGTAAGACAATTCCTTCCTTTCCTTCTTGACTTGTGCACCCCGCCTACAAAAAGAAAGTTGTACAAATTAACCTCTGGCCAGAGTGCGCCTTCTTTTGATGTCACGCTAGTTGATTCTTCAAACAGTGGGGCGTGGTTATACTCCTTTTAAAAACCAAGCCTTCGGCTCTTAAATAATACTTACTTTCTGACATATTAATTCTACCGATAAATATATTTGTTGGATTTCATTCCCGCTCTCAATCATCTGTGGTAAGCATTTAGTGAATCCGTCACTTCATGAATGTTACTGATATGTGGCGCTCAAGGCATGCACTATGGGAACATATTATTATGATTATTAAATTCAATCTACCGCAGGTTCTTTGTTGTGTATTTACAAGACTTCAAATATTTCCCAACAGTACTGCAAGACTCTTAAAAGCTAGATCCGTATCGACTACCCAAACAGACGTATACAATACTGCCATGTGTAGCCTACTCAATGGCTCAGAGATGAACTTCAGGATTTCAGATTTGGACTGATATTGTCCTATTGGTTTCGTTCTGAAATCAGTACTACATTTGGAAAACCTCTGTAAACCTGTATCGTAGACCGCAACTCTCATTAAATAACCCTAGTTGATTAATGGGAAGCTGGTATGTGGTGAAGAAGAGACTCCCGTCATTTGATGGTGAGATTTACTCACTTCATGAAGACCCAAAGGTACATGAGTAATTTACATGTGCTTCACTAATAACAATTATTCATGAAATGACTTTAACTTTCATATCTTGTTTCATCAAAAGCATATAGCATAGACTAAAAGTTTTGTCCCCAATGGTCAATGTTATTGTATTCGGTGTCCAAGTACCCTTGCTAAATCGGTCATGCTCAAGACAGTCATTCAGCAGCAAGTAAACATCACAAGTAAACTCGTAAAGAGAGCATTTATTTGAGTATTCAAGTATACTAGTTGACTAGTTTTCATGGAGACCCAATCGCTATGTTTTTTTTGCGCTGCAGTGTTTTTAAATTATCCCCCGCTGTAGAAGTACATTTACTAATCTAATTAAATACTCCTAAGCCGGAATTTACCCACCATAGGCTGATAAATTTACGTTCATACTGTACATCCCTACCCTTTCAACAATCAACTTCATATGTTACCTAGTTCCAATCATCGTCACATTTACGAACCGCACCCATCATTGCTCACTATATTAGATCGTGCAGTGCCCGAACTTTCAGCATGGTTTTCCCATTGGTCATGCTACTTAGAACAAGTAGTTCCGTGAAGAACTAAATAGCATATTTCCATATATCCTACTAATAGTAATCGCCTCTATCAACATACAAATTGTCAATTTGATTGCTGTAATAGATTCGTAGATATTGAGAACCGTCTAAATATTTTGGATGGTCACCATGTTGGATTTTTATAGGCCTGAAGATTATTGTGTAGGTGTTTTATTCAAACTTCAATCGCATGACTAGGATATAAGAAATTAAAGCGGGATTTTAAAATTTTGCTCAGCCGCCATCTTGTGGTTATGAAAATAATTTAAATGAATTAGATGCCAGTAGATTAAAATTTGTATAAGCATATACCGTATCAAGTTTCACTGTGCTCGGATGGTTAAAACGCAAGAAGCGTCCATTTGAATATTTAAATTTCTCGTCGCCGCCATGTTGGATTTGTGCTCGCCAGGTTATTGAACGTCCCATAGGTGAACTTATGCCTATAGCCTATATATACCTACAAAATTTCAGTTTGATTGCTGTAGTAGATTAATAGCTATTGGGAACCGTCTAAATATTTCAGATGGTCGCCATGTTGGATTTTAATATATGTAGGCCATAGAGTTATGTACTATTAGATGATGATTACTGTGTACGTTCATTATGCAAATGTTGATTTCGATCGCATGATCAGAACACAAGAAATAAAAACTTAATTTTCGAAATTCCCACAGCCACCATCTGGAGGTTACGTAAACAATTGAACTAAATTAGACACCAATGCATTACAATGTGTATAAACATTTGCTGTATGAAGTTTCATTACGTTTGGATCAATAAATCGCGAGAAAAGTCTATTTAAAACATTCAAATCCGCTTGGCCACCATGTTCCTTTTGTAGTTAACCGGGTTTTGAAAGTATCATAGATGACCTTCCAGTAGTGCCCTTTATCTCCGTAAAAATGTCATGGTGATACCGGTAATAGTTTCAGAGATATAGAATGCCGGTGAAATATTTCCCACAGCCGCCATCTTGAGGTTATGTAAACAATTGCACGAAGTTAGATGTCGGTGCATTACAATGTGTATACACATATACTGCAACACGTTTCATTGCGTTTGGTTGGTTAAATCGCGAGAAACGTCTATTTAAAAGTCGCAAATTCGCTTGGCAGTCATGTTGGTTTTGTAGTTACCAGGTTTTCAAAAGTTACATGTGTGATCTTCCAGTAGTTTCCTTTATCACCGTACAAAATTGCAGTGTGATATCGGTAATAGGTTCGGAGATATTGAATGCTGGTGAAATAATTCGCACAGCCGCCATGTTGGATTGGTGAGACGTAACAAAATTTGAAGGCCACGGTCGAGGTTGCCCGCAATAGTGCTATGAACGTACCGAGTTTCATTGAAATCGCTCCAGCCGTTTAGATGTTATTAGAGGGGGGTGTCACACAAAAATCCATCATACACACACACACACACACGCACACACAGACAGAAACACGGACGAAAGCTGATCTCATAAGCCTATTTTTTCATAAATGAAAATAGGCTTAAAATACACATGTGCATAATCGAAAATTGAAATGTTACTTTATAATTGCCAATGAGTATTTTAAAGTGGCATCCACTAGTAATCACTGTGCCATGACCGGCATCGATCTCCCGAGAATTATTCAGACCCATTCGCTGTTATAAACGTTATCGCGGGATGCATCTAAAGCTTTGATCTATTATGTATTGATCGATAAAATTTTAATTTCGGCAGTCATTGAAATATTATGTAATAAAGGATAATTTATTGGCTTTTAGCTGGATATCATTGTTAACTGTTCATTTGGAACGAATCCAATCAAGGACTTGTCCAGAACACTCCGTAAGTATCATAACATTGGACGTTTATTCAGTGATTAGCGATATTGTAGTTTATAATACGGAACTGATTTTATTAGATGATTTGTAGCTTCCACCAGCACTAGCTTAAATAAAGAATACGATATGGATCAACTAAATTAATAGACGCGATACCGCTCATAACCTTAAATTCCTTATAAACAGGTCCTCTTCATTCACAGACCAACACGTAATTTCATATGGATTCTGTTAAAATGATTCATATTGATATGATAAATATCGTTTCAAATGATAATCTGGTAGCAAAAGTATCTATCCCGTCCGGGATTCGAACCCAAGATCTCTAGATTCACAGTCATAAGCACTAACCCCACGGCTATTTCCACTACGCAAATTTTCTGCACAAGATGGTGACTTATTTCCACGTTCCAATAATACTGCATTAGGGAATTAAGTTTCATTTATATATTGCTTGTTTCGATAATGTTCCTGCGTGAATTTGAGTTTAAAATGCCTTATGAATAGGCCCTCTTGTGAGTAAAGAGAATGTATTCAGTAATAGTTCATGAAGGCTTGCTCACTTCTCGTATAACCTCAATGATTATATTATATTGATGACTGCATTACCGTTATGTGGGTTAATATTTGAATAGCCATTGTGCAGAAACATAATACCGGCAATGCCGACTACTTACAATGTTTGATATTAAGGCATTTTACCATTTAAATACTGATATGAAGACTTCGAACATGTACCATGTCATTTGTTTCAATCACTTGACACCAGAGATCGCATGAGCGTTTTCCGTTCAGTATGTCATATACATTCCACATGGCCGAGAGTAGGTCATGGTATCAATTTCCGACACCGCGCGCTCATTGTTTCTCGTACCACTGCCAGCTGGGTCTTACCACTGCCCACTGGATCGATCGATCGAGTTGGCAGTGCAACTTATACTTCCGTTCGTTCCACCATTGCCAGCTAGTGCAGTTATGTTCGATCGATCGAGCGGGCAGTGTATACTTCCGTTTTCCACCACTGCCAGCTAGTACACTTCCGTTCGATTGATCGAGCGGGCAGTGCATACTTCCGTTTTCCACCACTGCCAGCTAGTACCCTTCCGTTCGATCGATCGATCGGGCAGTGCATACTTCCGTTCGATCCACCACTGCCAACTCGATCGTTCCGATCCACATCCGTCCCCAATTTTCAAAATCACTCCCTCAAAACTATCCAGCAACCGAGCGGAAAGATGTTACACATCAATAATTAATAGTAATAATAACAAGTAGTTCCGTGAAGAACTATAGAGCCTCTTTTCATATATCCCACTAATATTAATTGCCTCTATCATCATACTAAATTTCAGTTTGATTGCTGTAATAGATTCGTAGATATTGAGAACCGTCTAAATAATTGGGATGGGCGCCATGTTGGACTTTTATATATGTAGAGCTTAGAGTAATGTACTGTTACATGAAGATTATTGTGTACGTGTAGTACTCAAACTTCAATCACATGATTAGGACACAAGAAGTAAAAAAGAGATTTTAAAATTTCGTACAGCTGTCATCTTGTGGTATGGAAACTATTGAAATAAATTAGATGCCTGTGGATTAACATTTGTATAAGGATTTACTGTACCAAATTTGACTGCACTTGGATCGTTAAATTACGAGAAACGACCATGAGAATATTTATACTTCGCGTCGCCACCATGTTGGATTTGTGATCACCAGGTTATTGAAAGTCCTATAGGTGAACTTATGTTCATAACACATATGAACGTAAAAAATTCAGTTTGATTGCTTTAGTAGATTCTAAATATTCCCGATGGTCGCCATGTTGGATTGTTATATGTATAGGCCATAGAGTCATGTATCTTTAAAGGAAAATTATAGCGTAGGTTCATTATTCAAACTTTCACTTCGATCGCATGATTACGACACAAGAAATAAAAACTTAATTAAAAAATTCGCACAGCCGCCATCTTGAGGTTATGTAAACAATTGAACTAAATTACATACCAGTGCATTATATTGTGTATAAATATTTGCTGTACCAAGTTGCATTGCGTTTGGATCATTAAATAGCGAGAAAAGTCTATTTAAAACTTTCAACTTCGCTTGGCAACCATGTTCGTTCTGTAGTTTACCGGTTTTTTGAAGTCTCATATATGAACTTCCAGTAGTGACCTTTACCTCTGTGCAAAACTTCAGGGTGATACCGGTGATAGTTTCAGAGATATAGAATGCCTGTGAAATATTTCGCGCAGCCGCCATATTGAGGTTATGTAAACAATGGAACGAAGTTAGATGTTGGTGCATTACAATGTATATAAACATATACTGTACCAAGTTTCATTGCGTTTCGATGGTTAAATCGCGAGAAACGACTATTTAAAAGTCTCAACTTCGCTTGGCCGCCATGTTGGTTTTGTTGTTACCAGGTGTTCAAAAGTCACATAAGTGAACTTCTAGTAATTCCCTTTGTGACCACCCGTGGCTTATGATCGCGAGATTGACGGTCACGTTAAACTACAAGCTTCCTTCCTTTTCCTTTGTGACCATACAAAATTCCAGGATGATATCGGTAAAGGCCACCACACACAGAAAGCTAGGCTAAGCTAAGCTAAGCTACGCGGTGTTATGAAAAATATCGCTCTCAGTGCATTTAAGTACAGTGACACACACAGGCCGCTATGCTAAGCTATACTATGCGAAGCTAAGCTAAGCTCAGCTAGACAGATCGCTAGGCAGGCGATTTTCTTGGCTGTAGCTGGCCTGGCGCATGCGCTTTTCATTTCGGAACAGTTGATCTGGCGGGCTGTCGCAGACCTTTGAGTTGTGTGCGTAGCCGTGTCGTGTGAGTGTAGTGTAGTAATTCAGGTAGTACCGTACTTTGTTTTATTTATACAATGGGTGACAGGCCAAAAGAACAACTTTGTTCATTTCCCAGCCCTACAAAACTGTGATAATCAAAATTCTCAAAAGTAGGCAGAAATTATATCAGATTTAAGAACCGAATCCCGCGTTAGATTTCAAGACTTCATGGAGAATGTTATAAGTTTCAATATGTTTTCTTCCCCTTTCTCCATTAAAGTATTTAATAGTGTATCCACTGCAGAAGAGGAATATATAGCTTTAAGAAATAATAATCTTCTTGTAATATCTTCACATAATACCCATACTGGTCCATCCAGCCTCCAACAACAATTATAATTAACTATGAAGTCGGAGGCAATTAATTAATTGTTTAGTTTTAATTTGTAGTAGAGACGTAGTCAGAGGAGAGGGCAGGTCCGGATTCGCTCCGTAATTAAACCAAGAGGCAAACTTATCGTTTGACAATTGTGATATTATCGTATTATTCTTATTTTCTTGTTAGTAGTGCCGGAATTATTACCGTTTTAAATTCATTTTGTCAAATAATCCTGATAGTATTGAATATAGTTGATAACGCAAAGAATCTACTAATATCATTTTTAAATGAAGACATAGGCTATTCAAATACGGTAATATAGAAGTATCTACTCTATTGCTATTGTATATACGTATAGGCAAATTTGAATAGTTATAGAAAAAACTCGTATCTACATAGCTATAGTGGGCCACAATTTTAATTAATAAAATAGCAAGACCTGGACCCCCGCCCCACCATAACAGAATCCTGGCTACGTTCCTATTTTTAAGTTACATATACAGTATTATACAAAAATTAATTTAGAAAGCAGTATTAAATAATATTATTAATCTAATTTAATCCTGTAGGATCTCTTCCTATAAAGATACTATACATTTTCATTAATGGGAAAGCATGTAATAAGAAATATGCTGCCTAGCTTAGTTTAGCTTAGCTTTTTGTTCGTGCCATAGCACACCAAAGCTTGGCATTGCTTAGCATAGCATACCGTAGCGTAGCTTAGCTTAGCTTTCTGTGTGTGGTGACCTTAATAGTTTCGGAGTTATTGAATGCTGGTGAAATTTTTCGCACAGCCGCCATGTTGGATTGGTAAGACGTAACGTAATTTGAAGGGCATGGTCGGGGTTGCCTGGAATAGTGCTATGAACTTACCGAGTTTCATTGAAATCGCTCCAGCCGTTTAGATTTTATCAGGGACACACACACACACACCTCTCTCTCTCTCACACACACACACGGACAAAAGGTGATCTCATAAGCCTATTTTTTTTTTCAAAATTGAAAATAGGCTAAAAATAAAAATAAGAAAAAAACATAATGAAATGAAAATCCACAGCCTGCTTCCAGTCTCCGACCGGGTCAGGAATGGAATGAATGAAGCCCCCCATCTAGCGGCGAGGATATGAACTGTGCCGGCTGCCGAGGCCGGACGCACTCCTCTGGGGCAATGATTAGATGAATGACAGATGAAATGAAATGATAGTGGAGAGTGTTGCTGGAATGAAATTTTGACAGGGAATACCGGAGTACCCGGAGAAAAACCTGTCTGCCTCCGTTTTGTCCAGCACAGATCTCACATGGAGTGACCGGGATTTGAACCACGGACCCAGCGGTGAGAGTCCGGCGTGCTGCCGCCTTAGCCACGGAGGCAAGAAAAAACATAATAATAATAATAATAATAATGATAATAATAATAATAATAATAATAATAATCGTATTAACTCAGCTGCATCGTGAAAAATCTTTGAAGTTTAAGCCATTTAGGTAATTCACTCTCCAATTACGACGTTCAGCTTAGCACTTCCAAATGGCAGCTAAAACGGAACTCAATTGGGTGACCTTTGTTTGTGATTTAATTACTTTTGTCTTTAATCACCTAATATAATATGAGGGAAGGGGAAGACTGAACAACAGGACGTGATATTTCACTTCGGAAATCTCACATGCATTGACCGTGCATCGAACCTAGTCTGCCCTGCTGAGAGGAGAGCAGCTTGACCAGTACACCACCACACCCCAGTAGACAAATACTCAACGCACGGAGATGATGAATAAAGAAGTCCCTAAATCCTCGTTAAGCAAGAACAACTCGACTATCATGTTTATTTTTAGGCACACGCTTTCAGAACACCCAGTACGTGTGCCTAGGATTGTAACATAATTAAATGGGAGCTCCCATCAATATGTTATTGACGCCTAATCGAAGGTTGCTTATGGCTGGCTCCTACCAGTCTACAGAACATTGACTTTCCAATCATGTTTCTAAGAAAAGGGGACACAACGATTACCGCGAAGATGGCTAATAAATTTATACGCTCTGTCAACATGCGTCCTTCCACTTGACATGGAGGTCAACAGATTTAAGTGTGGTACGCTAGTTAGTATGTTCTCCTAGAGTCGTAAAGAGGCGTGGACTGGCTTCACGGTGCTGCTGCCACAGCCAAGTAGAGACCTGGTACCCACGAACAAAGTGCGTAGTAAGGTGAGAGTAAGGACTGATAAGGCAATGAATCGCGTGTGTACACTTATGGTGGCAGGTAAAGGAACTGAGTGAGGTTGGGAACGTGAACTTGAGTTGCACAGGTTACACTCTACTTACCAATGACTGGTCTATTATTAACTTGCGGTTCTTCCTTTATGGTCGAAGGGTTAACAGGTAGTTCCGTGAAGAACTACGGAGCCTATTTTCATTAGCCTACTCATGTTAATTGCCTCTATAAACATACAAAATTTCAGTTTGATTGCTGTAAGAGATTCGTAGATATTGAGATCCATCTAACTAAATATTTCGGATGGTCGCCATCTTGGATTTTTATATATGTAGGTCTTAGAGTTATGTACTATTATGTGAAGATTATTGAGCAGGTGTAGTATTCAAACTTCAAGCGCATGATTAGGACACAAGAAATCCAAACCTGATTTTAAAATTTCGCACAGCTGCCAGCTTGTGGTTATGATAACAATCGAAATGAATTTGATACCAGTGGATTAAAATTTGTATAAGCAATTCTTGCAACAAGTTGTAATCGCGAGAAATGTCCATTTAAATATTTACATTTCGCCTCGCTGCCATGTTGGATTTGTGCTCACCAGGTTATTGAAATTCCGTAGGTGAACTTATGGTTACAACCTCTATCAACATGCAAAATTTCAGAAAGATAACTATCATAGATTAGTAAATATAGAGTACCGTCTAAATATTGTGGATAGTCGCCATGTTGGATTTATATATAAGTAGGCCATAGATTTAT
The DNA here is from genome assembly GCA_946902985.2 of Meconema thalassinum. Classification (NCBI taxonomy): domain Eukaryota; kingdom Metazoa; phylum Arthropoda; class Insecta; order Orthoptera; family Tettigoniidae; genus Meconema; species Meconema thalassinum. The sequence continues at coordinate 656,959,175 of OX336390.1, forward strand.
GTACTATTATTTAAACGTTCACTTCGAACGCATGATTAATATACAAGAAATAATACTTAATTTTAAAATTGCGCACAGCCGTCACCTTGTGGTTATGTGAACAATTGAACTAAATTGGATGCCAGTGCATTTCAATGTGTATAAACATTTACTGTACCATATTTCACTGCACTCAGATGGTTAAATCGCGAGAAAAGTCTATTAAAATATTTCACTTTCGCTTGGCAGCCATATTCCTTTTGTATTTTACAGGTTTTTATAAGTCTCATAGCTGAACGTCTAGTAGTACCCTTTATCGCCGTACAAAATTTCAGGGTGATATCAGTAATAGCATAGCGCATGGAAGGGGAAGTCAGCTCTCTTCTCTTTACACCCATAAGCCAACTGAAGAGAGTGCTTGTCTTTCCACCAGCAGCACCATCGATTGAGACGGTAACAGACGATACTCTTCATTAATGCGCGGTACATTTGTGTCAAGTTATCGGAAATGTTATTGCTCTCCATTGTCACTGTTCGGCAGTTTATATTTAAGTGTTCATGAGTGAGTAGTGCGAGTTGTGTTATGTCTTGCCGTCTACATTGCTATATACCTATTCTGCCTTTAGACAGCGTGTTTCAGCGCGCGCAATATGTTCACGTATTTCGTACCCGGCTCTAGATCTGGATATCGATGGTCTTCAGGTAGGCAAAGAATGATCAGTGTATCATTAACTGGATACACCGTGCAAAATATTTCAAAAGTGACGCAGTAAGAATTATGCCCACCTTTCCTTCGCGGAAAACCAACTGATAATGTAGCTGTTTTTCTAAAACTTCTTAAAGATTACGGTTCTACACAAAGCGGCACATATCTAACCGCAAAGGCCCGGGTTCGATTGCCGGCTCTGCCTAGAAATTTGATTAAGATTTGAGGGCTGAAACGGGGTACACTCAGCCTCGTGATGAAAAACTAAGAAGAAGCGGGTTCAATTCCCAACTCTGCCATCCTGAAAGTGGATTTCCGTATTTTCCCACTTCTACTCCAGGCAAAAGCCGGAATGGTTCCTAAATAAAACCACGGTCGCCTTCTTCCCAATCGTCATCTGATTTACAACTACACACACTAATACAGCCATCACAATAACACAGGTTGTATGTATCCTTTATTATTCCCGGTGTTGGGGATGAGATGAAATGGATTTCTATGAGGCGGATGGTTTTTACGTCCGGATGCCCTTCCTGACGCCAACCTCATGAGAGGAGTTCATGAGGGATGAAATTAAAAAAGATTAATGAAACTGGGCGAGGATGTGGAAGAAAGCGGCCGTGGCCTGTCAGATGGTACCGTCCCAGCTTATGCAAAGAGTTGAAAATGGGGGAAACCACGGGAAACCATTTCAAGGACGTTTGACGGTGGGGCTCGAATCCACATCTACCGAGTCCGCTGAGAGCTTGGCCCACTGGCCTAGCGCTGTGCTTTAGCGAGCGAAACTACCGCTGTTGGTCACAATAACACAGGCTATCAGACAAATTCCATACACACCCAAGTATACGGGGCTACAAGACCATGATGTCGAAAATCCCCTATATGAATCAACAACATATCTAACGTACGGCATGCATCAGAAAGTGTTCATAACGTGTTGTTTCGAGTGGAAATGGTTGTACAGGAAATAATTCGTGTGCTAATAGAGTTTATGGGGGATGTGTTTTTTGAGTGTTTAGATAGTTTAGAATCTATTAACGTGAAGTCGTGATATCATTGTGTTGTTTATGTTACCTAAACTATCTTGGTAATGTGTTCCACTACTTGAAATGTCGAATCTACTTCCGCACAAAGGAAATATTTACGTCAAAGTCAGCAAAATCATCAAGAAAATACTCCAAAGTGTCCAGTTGCTGAAATCATCTTTCAACGAGAGTTGTATGCTTCGATTTCTTACGTAGCCAGAACCAGTAGCCTAGTACTGTACATGCCTCTGTTGATCGCCGGACTCGTCGACACGAGCTTGCGGCACAGGCGTTACCAGTGCCATCTGTGCGGTGGCCCACGATAACTCTGAAGATCCTACACTTCCTCTACCATACGCTGTAGTAATAGTTTCGGAGATGTAGAATGCCGATGAAATATTTCGCACAGCCGCCATGTTGGATTGGTAAGACGCAATACAATTTGAAGGGCACGGCCTGGGTCAGACAACAATGTCTGATTGAAATCCCTCAAGCCGTTTAGATTTTATTAGGGGACACACACACATACACACACACGGACAGAAGGTGATCTCATAAGTCTAATTTTAGCCTACTTCCTATCTTTGCAAAAAAATAAAAAATGAAAGTAGACTTATGAGATCTACACGGGGCCAAAAAAATGTATGTCTGTCTGTGTGTCTGTGAGTGTATATGTGTATGTGTGTGTGTGTTGTTCATGTCTGACCCCCTCCCCCTATCAATTCAAACACGGTGAAACCAAATTGAACGAAATTTGGTACAGAGGAAGTGATAGCAAAGGGCACCTCAATGTCATGTTTTATATCGCCGCCATCTTGACGGAAACTTAATGACGGCCACCCAAATATTCAAAGCTTAATTCAAAATACGACTAACCTAATCATCTGATCACAAGAAAATTTTGCAACAATATACCCTATTGTGGGAAGCGCCTTTTGCCCAAACCACAAAATTTGAAGGGCATTGAAATCGCTCCAGTCGTTTAGAAGTTATTAGGGGGCGACACGCACATGGACGCACATACACACATACACACACACACACGGACAAAAGGTGATCTCATAAACCTATTTTTTTCATAAATGAAAACAGGCTGAAAATGATTGTAATTGAAGTACAATAGCACAGGTTGACAGAAAGATTCTATAAACACCCAAGTGTTCGTGACTGCTAACAACAAAGTGATGCCCCACTCTCAATAACACAAAATGTATGGGAATATGATATTTGTGGTGACAGGTGATTGGTAAAGAGAGAAACCAATCAGGGTAACCTAGCCAGGCCAGAGTCAATACGAGACTGCGAGTCGCTTTATTGAGACTGCTTTGTGTTGCTGTCTGCATGCATAATTGGTTTACGGAATTTAACACCAAACGCAGTATTGACTTTACAATCGTGCCGCGAGTCGCCACGCCGTCTCTTGATGTGTGGACATTGCTGTCTGCTCACTGCTGACGGATTAATCTGTTGTGTAGGAACACCACCATCTACACGCTAAGCCGATCATTCAAATGAATCAGAAACTCATCTTGTTTATACATCTATACACTGGAATCATATAGAGACCACGAATGAGTTTTTAAAATATCTTAAAAAAGAAATATGAATACTTGAAGTCATACATTTTTACAAACTCTTTAACCGAGAACAGATTTTATTACGTAGAAAAACTTACCGTTTGAATTTAGAGAATATAATAGTAAACTATTATGTTTATTATTATTATTATCTATACTTTCTCATAATTATGGTACAACTCAGTTACAAGGTACGGATTTGTTATTCGAGTACCCTGTAAACCTATCACTGGGATAAAAATAACCTAACAATAAGTTATGGCACGTATCCAGCAGCACTGCCTTCTGTATTCTGGCAATCAGGTGTTTCATTTTCAGTTCCTCCAAAGCCATTGCCAACGTCTTTGGAACAACTAACGTGGAAGAAATCACTACTGGCAAAATCCTCACGCATTTTAATCCCCATAGTTTTCGTATTTCTTCCGCCAACGGTGCGTACTTGTTTGTCTTTTTAGCTTGGGTAATTTGCATATTTTGTCTAAGTGGGACAGCAACGTCTATCAAGTAGGCCTTTTGCATTCTTTTATTGAGATAGACCAATATCAGGTGGATTGGCCAAGATTTTCTGGTCGGTTAAAATAGGTCCATCCCAATACATCTTATAATGCTCATTTTCAAGCACATTGGCAGGCCGGTAATTGTAGTACACCATGCTCGTATCCAGAAGTCCAGATTTTATAGCTAGCTCTTGATGTAAGATCTTAGCAAAATCATTGTGCCTCTTGGTATTATTATTATTATTATTATTATTGTTATTAATTCTTTAACCGAGAAGAGATTTTATTACGTAGAAATTCTTACCATTTCAATTTGGAGAATATAATAGTAAACTATTATTTATATTATTATTATTATTATTATTATTGTTATTATTACGTGCAATTAACGGGTAGATCTGGTGCAGGCCCTTCAAGTTGACAACTGTAGGCGACCTGCAATTCGTGATTAGAATGAGATGAATGATGAAAATTTACATAAACCCAAACCTCGAGTCACAGTAGATTAAAAATCCCCGACCGTGAATTGAACCTGGGACCCTTTGGGCAATAGATTGCTAAGAACTTAGCCAAGGACCCGGACAATTGAAAGATTATAACGGAAATCAAGTTTCGTCTTCTAATATTGCTAAACAGTAGGTTCCATAATTTAACCCCTCAACTCTCACATACCTTTATGTGCGTATGATTGTTCGCTACAGATATGGACACAACAAAACGAACAATATATCTCATAATTTACATTTAGCGGCTTCAGTGGCGTACTCGGCAGCATGCTGAACTGCTGATCCCAAGATCGCGGATTAAAAACCCGGCCGAAGTCATCGGATTTTTAAGAGCGTTAAAATCAATCAGTATGCCTTCCTTCGGAGGGGAAATAAAGCCGGCTGGCCCATGTCAAAGATTTATTGAATGTAAAAGAACCTACCACTGCAAATGGTAGAGTGTAGAAAAATGTTTAGGTTATATTTGGCTAGTTGGAAACGCTCTATCAAGTTCCAAAGTTCGTCGCTAGGTGTTAGTGACAGTAGCATCCGGTAGCCAAAATTGGAGCTACTTGAAATTGTAACGCTGGTAACCCTCGGGCATTCAATCAAAAATTCCCAGCAATGGCCATTGGCTGCAATTCATATACAATCATTTACATTTACCTAGAGTAATAGTGGCTAAATATTTATCCGCGTAATGCTGAATCAACTGTGATGAGTGATTTCAATCAGTTCAACCAAAAATCACTTGTTTGGTGGAAACTTCACCCATACAAATTATTATAACACGACATTTTGCACAAAGAGAGACAAGTTTACTTGAACACGCAGATAAAAAGCGTTTGCTAGGTATTTAGACACTAAGCAATAAGAGATTCAATATTACTCTAAAGGCAAAATTCCAGCACCCCATCTACAGACGTTAAAATGCATTTTAAACCAATAAAAGTATTATTACAGTTCATGAAATGTTAGTTTGTTTTTCTCTGCTTAAAACAAGTCTTCTTCCCAGACTGCACAAGAGAGAGCTTCAATAATCTCGTAGCTGAATCGGCTTTCGTTCGCGGCAGTAAAGCCTTCAAGTCCCTTAGAGTAACAAGAAAAATATCGACAACGTTGACAACATCTGCTCCTTTCGAAGAAAGAGGAGGAGTTGTATAGCTAAACCTCAGATTGTTGGCTGGTTCCTCAGTTTAGGGGCTGTGACAACGCGGTTATGTAGCACCGTGTACTTAGGTGTGTGTAGAATCTGTCTGATAACCGGTTTTGATTTTGATGGCTGTTTTAGTGTGTATTATCCGTATTTCAGGTAAGGACTGCAGACGATCAATTTCAAGTAGTTCCTACTTTTGCTACAAAATGCTACCGTAGGGGCAGATGACCTCGTATTCCGCCCCTTAAAACAACAATAACTAACTAAAATGCTTCCGTCAACAACACCTATCTGTGAACGTGACTACTAGATGCCACCGCAACCGGCACCTGATAAAGAACGTTGGGACTTAATAGAGCGTTAATCAAATCTAACCTACAAATTTAGCTTCACACAATTGTAATTAGTGTAAGGTTCTTTTGCATGCCATAGATCTATGGCATAGGCCCGCCAGCTTTACAGTACTTCCCCTCCGAAGGAAACTGAGGGATTTGAAACGCTCTTAAAACATCCGATGACTTCGGCCGAGTTTGAACCCGCGACCTTGGGCATAGAATCTCAGCATACTACCAACTACACCACCGAAGTCGCTCTTAAACCTCGGCGAAAAGCAATAACTGTCTAGAACTTTTACGGCCAATTAATAACAATCATTGGAGGCACAGCGATGGTAACTATCTCCCCATATACAAGGCATGATGAAAATGTTTCCATTTGAGGGCGTTGCTGCAGCGTATATGCAACGTAGCGCGACAGTAGATAAGCACGAACACGTAGGCAGGGGACTAGTGAGGCAGTCGTAGTCTATCTTGCCGAGGTGCGTGCGTTAAATGCGGGAACGCGAACTATGGTGACATTATTACCAATTGTGTCCAAACCGGACCAACGTGCTATATTCTTTTCTTGGCTGCCAACTGATAAACACCAGTGGATATCCATCGGAGAATGACGAACGTGTATGGGACTGCATGTCTGTCAAAAACCACCTTTGTGGAATGGTGCGCCAAGTTCCGTGCTGGTCGCGTTTCGACACAAGACGCTGGCCTATCTGGGAGGCCAGTCTCGTTCTTAGTGTGCAACACTAGAGAACTTAATGTGCAATTACGGTGAAACGACTGGGGAAACTGCATCAAGGGGTGCTGCTTCATGGTAACGCACGTCCCCATACCGCAAAGGTCGTAACCCCGTGTACTTGGGTGTGTCTGAAGAATGTGTCTGATAGCCTGTGTTATTGTGGTGTGTGTAGTTGTTTGTATATTTGTAGTGCAGGTGAGGATTGGGAAGGAGGCGGCCCTGGCCTTAAGTTAGGAACCACGGAAAACCACTTCCAGAATGGCTGAGCTGGGAATCGAACCCTCCTCTTCTCAGTTTTGTCTCACGATGATGAGTGGACTCAATTCCAGCACTCAGACTAGATTTACATTTCTTGGCAGGGCCGAGAATCGAACCCAGTCTTCCGGAACGACAGCCAAGAATACTAGCCGCTACACTAAGTGAACAATTGGAAGATTATATTAAGTACTGTCGTCAAACATGCCTGGGGGGTTTCCTTCGTCCTCATATGCTACGCGCACATCTGTGTGCAAATTGCTGACCACAGAATGTGGTATATACTATAAATGCTTGTATCCTCCAATACATTCCCATTCCCAATTCCATTTCTTCATTCTGTGCTTGTACAAGGAAGACGAAGGTAGAACCCAATCTGAAACATGCGTCTTTCTTTATGACTGGTGTAGAATTAATTTCCACTATACAGGAAGTTAATGAAGGCGTATCTGTAGAGAAATCTTAAACAGGAAGGGAAGGACTGCCTAAAGTTGATTAAATCGCAGACGTCTTGCCCAATTAGGGAGCGAACTGCTCAGTCATAATGCAGTGCATTAATTCCCTTGTAGGCAATAAAACGGTTGAATGAAGTAATCACGGGTCGTATTGAAAATCGTAAAAGGGTTTAGGAGATCTGTTCTTCCGGCCATAAACACAAGATAATAAGAAGGAGAATTCTAATAGACTATTCTATGATAAGTAATTCGATTGACGTAGTTATGATCTCTAGAAATACGGATAAAACATGTGTTACTACTCTATTATCTCAGAAGGATGGTTATAGATGTGATTGCATAAATTAAGAAAGCATTGTTCAGGTGGTTACCGCGGTGGTAGAGCTAGGTTGTGATTCTGAACCCACTATAATATGTCGTCAAAAATTAAATATGAAGAATTACCGAGAGCGGTAGCTACGCTCGCTAACTCACAGCTCTAGGCCATGGGGTTAAGCTCTCTGTGGACTCGGTAGACGCGGCTTCTAACCCCACCGTCGGGCGTCCTTGAAAATGGTTTTCCGTGGTTCTCCATTTTCAACTCCATGTAAATGCTGGGACGGTACCATCTGACAGGTCACGGCCGCTTCCTTCCACATCCTTGCCCAGATTAATTCGTTTTCATTCATTTCATATTTCATTAACTCCTCTCATTAGGCTGGCATCAGTAAGGGCATCCGTTCGTAAAAACCATCAGCCACATACACCTTCATCGCATCTCATCCTCGACCTGACTGGCTGCGTGGCTCAGCGGTAACGTTCTCGCTTGCTGGGCCCTAGGTTGCAGGTTCGTATCCTGGCGCAGTCTGCTGGCATTTGAGGGTGCACAAATGCGAGGGAGCCATGTCAGTAGATTTACTGGCACGTTAAAGATCCCCTTCGGGGCAAAATTCCGGCACCCTGGCGACTCTAAAAGCCACAGTAGTTAAAAGGGTCGTAAAACCAATAACAGTATTTATCATCCTCGACGTCGTTGAAAAACGGGAATAATAAGAGGTAGAGATGCAATACTTACATTTAATATGAAGAATTATTCCATTCAACATTTCACTTAGCTGTGCGTGTTAAATCACTAACCACGATCACGATGGAATACTGCAGCAAGTCCGGAGAAAACAGTTTCGAAATCCGGTGTTGACAGCGGCTATCCTGAGTGTGGATTTGCCAGGGGTTTTCCACACTCTCTCCAGGCAAATGCAGGGATAGTATCTTATTTGAAGTCCTGGGTCACCTACAACATCCCTGTCCCTAATAATTACAGATACACACACTACTACATTTATCATAAAACTCAATGCTTGCACCAGGCACCCAAGGCCATACGATAGACTGTTATTATCTCTACACTACTTAGTATAAAACGAAATCCCCGATTCTTGGATGTCACGGGTAATCTCGAGAACCACTGGATGGCTTTTGATGCGGTTTTCACCATTCTGTAAAGGATATCTCGGGGAAGGTTTCTGTAAAAAATAATTTATTTATGATCAAAGGAAGCCAAGCAGTAACGATTTCAGTGAAAAAGTCGAAGAAAACGGGCGTCCGTACGATTTTTAATCTTACGCTGGGCAAACCGTTAAACATATCAATATGATATGAGTATATGAATTGTTCAGCATGAAATGTTTTTACAAAAATGTCCGGAAGAGCATATCTCTATCTTCAATACATCGTCCACTATAAGTGTTTTTACGTTTCCATTTATTCCAACAATCTCCATTCAATTACTGAGGAGACAGTTTACGAGCCAGCTAGGGGGTGAGCCTATCACCCCAGTTACAGCCTAGCTAGTGGGTGAGCCTATTACCCCAGATACAGCCACCAGTGTCAAGTCGTGTTGAGTTAAGACTTCAGAGAAGAGTGGTTGTGTTTGAAGTTTCCCTGGAAGTGCAACTCGGCTTTTCTTCATTTCGCCTGTGAACTTTTCGCTCCGCAAAATACACAGTCAAGTTAAGATTGGACGGAAGGGGGATTTGTATTTCATGCACCTCGCCATTCTTAAATTACGTCTGACAAGAATTCATTGCACATGCATCTCCATGATAATATAATTAATAGTCCAGTCAGTGATTTTAACCCATCATGCCGAGACGTAAACCGTATATACAGTAGGTCGTAGTTTATTGACATCGAAAAAAGAGCGCTTATCACGTAATGCATTCATAACTCTTCCCGGGCGAAGCCGGAGTGGGTTGCTAGTTATTATGTAAAACACAAGTTATAAGTCAAATGACGGACCAACATCATAGCCGCTGCACCAGGGTCTGGCTGAAACGTAGCTCATTTGACGCCATTACAATATAATTTACGTCCTGCCTCCTTTCAGTGTTTGACCACATGGAGTGCCAATTTTCATGACAATCATGCGTTACAAATAATATGTAAAATACATCTCTTTGCGCGTACACAACTCTGCATGTAAGACGAGGTACAAATTATTAAATTCAACTTTAACAATATTTTGGAAATAAGCAGGTGTGTATGTTGTCTTGACGGTTGCTGTATTTCTAAAATGCTGATTTACCAGTGTTATCACCAAATGTGATACGAGAGATCTTTCACAAGTCAGCTTCGTACGACTCAAAGTGCTGTAGAATTTTCCCAAAGACTTCATCACCGGGAACGAACCAGTGGTCTTGGGATCAAGAAACGGACTCTCTATCTCATTATCTCAAGATCGTGGGTTCGATTTGGGATTGTGAATATTGGTTTTTGATAGAAATGATATTGTGATTTGGCAAAATGAATAATTGAAAAAGTATTCATCGATTAGCTTGTGCGTAATTCTGTTGTCAAGAGAGTATATTTAACTAAAGGTTGAACATACCTGAGTTGTTTGTTGATTCTTTAGGGGGTTTGCAACATCATGGTCATATAGCTCCGTGTACTTGGGTGTGTGTAGAATTTCTGATAACCAGTGTGACTGTGATGTCAGAACAAGTGTGTATTTTTGTATTTGAGGTAGGGTTTAGGTGGGAAGCAGGCGTGGCGTTAAGTTAGGTACCATCCCGGCATTTGCTTGGATTAGAAGTTGTAAACCACGAAAAACCACCTCCAGGATGATTGAGGTAGGAATCGAACCCGCGTCATCTCAGTTTTACCTCACAGAGTGGAGGACAGTTGAGATTCTCGATGTCTTTCGTGATACCGTACATAACTACCTCCCCCATTACAGCAGTTGCTAGTGATTTATAATGATTTCCATTAGGGTTGCATGATATATTGCCTCTCATATTTCGATGTCGCCATGCTTGTAGGCACTGTTATTATGAGACTGCGAAGGGGACACTAATAGCCGCAGGACGCTTATATATTACGGCGTGCTATATTGTCACCTTCACGTGCCCAAAGATATTATCGTAGGTAAATAGTGTCATTGGAACCTTTCGTTGAATATATCGTTCATTTGCTGCAACAGTGCCATAACTAGAATTCTGTACTTTTTCAAACCCGGCCGAAGTCGTCGTGTTTTTAAGAGCGTTAAAATCCTTCCACAGACTAAACTTGTGTGAAACTAAATTTCTAGGGTAGATTTCATTCGAACGCTCTATCAAAGTTCCAACGTTCACCACTAGGTATCAATGACATCTGGTAGCGAAAGTTGGAACTACTTGAAATTGAACGGAACTTGTGGCTCACCTGATGGGTTTTCGGTTGAAGCAGTTACAGCCTCTGGCGAGCCGAACATGTCCTCGGACACTCCCGGCACTAAAAGCCATACGATAAATAAATAAATAAATAAATAAATAAATAAATAAATGTACTTTTTGAGCTTCTACGTCAATGTAGTGCCCAAAATATTATTTGTTGATTGTTTAAAATCGACGCTACTCTACCGTTTTTCTTGGCAACTCCATAATTGAGTACTGCCAGTTTCTGAAAATATTGCAATTTCATCATGAATACTGTTTTTTTTAAATTGTGTCCGTGTCTGTTACTCTCACCTGAAGCAAAGTTATAAATCGCCAATTGAGTATGGTGCCAAAACCTTGACAATATTTAAATAGTCGAGAGTTTAGCAACTGCCTTTACAGGGTGTATCTTAATTATACCGACAAAAAAAATCAGGGACGCTCAGCGTGTTATGTAAAAGACGATGCCGCAATCGGATTGGCGGAGAAAATTTTTCCCTCCGAGAAAATGAGGTTACTTTGTTACTTCCGGGCGCGCGATTCAAATCTACGAACTCGCCGTATTTGCTGAGCCAGGCAGCAAGCCGCTGGCCACTGCTGTGCTTTAGGCAAGGGAAGGGAGTGTGATAGGAGACAGAGATATGCTGGTGGGCATGCGGCAAGCCGAGGCGATCGAGGCAACACGCGTACGAGCTCCTGAGGTAGGTAGTGTAACAGTGACGTTCCCATTTACGCATCAGAGGCATGACGTTCTAGAATTAATTAATTAATTAATTGATTTTCTGTTTATTTAATTTTAGATATTTGATGGTGATAATTGTTGCTTTATGGGGCCTAACGTCTAGGCTATCGGCCTCTGATGGTTTGGGTAACAGTGGAAATGATGATGTAAACTGGAAAATACTGCTACATTTACTAATCCTAACAATGATATATCACTAACTTACATACTAGAAGAAGAGATTGGCAATTTTTTTTTGTAACCTTGCAAACAACCGCGTATCATTTCGAATACATGGCAAAGAAAAGGCCATAATTGCCATAAAAGTCATAGCAGATATAGATCGCATTTAAGAAATCTCCCTAGGGACGGCAATGACTCTCTTTCGTGTGAGAATTGTCCACAGATGAAATATTGGCAGATGTTGTGAGATGCACTCATGTTGTCGATGGGGTAATTTTCCACATACGTTTTTGAGCTGCGCATTGACTTCTTGAGCTGCGCAGATCAGGTTTTTGAGCTACGCATTGACTTCTTGACCTTCGCATTGACTTTTTATGCTGCACAGATCAGTTTTTTGAGCTGCTCATACAAGTCACACTTTCCTCTTGCACCTGCTTACACATGTCCCACTTTTCTCTTGCACCTACTCACTATTGGTCCAACTTTCCTCTTGCATCATCTCGCTGTTCCGCTTCTCAAAACAATAGCTCATGAGAATAAATGAAAAAAAAATAACAAAAATAAGAAAACGAATAGTCTAATGAAATAAAGGACTGGAGCAAAGGATACAGTATTAACCTACGAAAAATGAGGATTGAGGGGGTGGAAGGAAGGAGAGCTATGAAAGATGGATAGGAAAAGGAAAGAGGGGTGAGTTCGCCCTAAAGTCAGTGTTGAAAAAGGGGAATACGGACCCAGCACAGGAAACCCCCGGGGTCACCAACTACCAAGCTCATCAGCCGCGAGCCCTTGAAGGTTAAGTAGTATCCAGTATGCACCATAAGTGGTGGGTCTACATACACCCTGCCTCCTTTAGGGCCTTGAGTGCAGAAACCAGGAGATAACGTGAAAAGAAGAGAAGAGGTCTGATCCCTCAAAGAATGAAGGAATTAAGAAATATGAGGCAAGGGTCAATTAAGATAATAATAATATTATTGGTTTTACGCCCCTTTTAACTACTGTGGCTTTAGAGACGCCGGGGTGACGGAATTTTGCCCCAAAGGGGATCTTAAACGTGCCAGTAAATCTACTGACACGGGGTCAATTAAGAGGGAAAGTGAAAGACAGCCTAGGTCTCGGAGACCCCAATACCATCGGGGTCGGAAGAGAACAAGAGTTGACAAAGGGAGGTTGATAAGAAAGGTGAAAGTGAGGAGCACGGCAGACGTGGAAGCAATGTTGGACTCAACTGGGGTCCCGTAGTTGCCAAACCCCGTCCCACTAGTAGTAAGCCCTGAGGGGAATTTTAATTAGATTCCACCCTATAATTGTTCTTGTGTCAACAAATATATGATTCGGATTTTGCTCAGCCACAGACACCACAATAACACAGATTATAAGATAAATTCTATACACACACCCAAGTACACGGGGATAAATGATCGCGATGTGCATGTCTCACAAATGAAACAACTGCAACAACAGAGGATTGTACTCGTGGCTGCAGCTTGTTGCTTGTGTTGCTGTTGCTGTTTTAGTTGTGGGACTTGTAAATCGTGGTCATTTAACATGGTGTGCTTGGGTACGTGTAATAAATATATAGGCCTATAAATAAAAATGGAATGATAACAGGTGTTATTGTTGTGATTGTAGTTTTTTTTTTTTTTTTCGTAATTGAGGTGATGATATAGAAGGAGGCACGTGTGGGCTGAAGTTTGGAACCATCTCGACATTTGCCTGGAGTGCAAGTGGGCAAATCACAGTAATCCACATCCAAGAGAAGACTTAGGTGGGAATCAAACACACCTTTTCACAATTCGGCCTTACGGGATCAGTATGCCGTTCTAGTTCCCGGATCAGAATCGATGCTTTTGTCAGATCTGGCAATCGAATCCGGCTCTCTCATGTGACAGCTAAGAATGCTAGTCTTTAGGCAACGAGACGAACTAGACTGCAGCTAATAGACATCTTTCATCGAGTTCTGTTTTGCAAATGGACGCCTGTTGACGGCAAATTACAGCCACGAGGCTAGTGATGTCACCTTTCACAACTTAGAGTAGATTGTAAGATACAAGCGAAAATTTCCTTGTGTCCGTTTTAAGACAGACACAGAGAGAAGTTAATTGAATCTCCAGAACCACCACGCACTAAGTGACCAATGTAATACGTGAGTTGAATTGCTTACAAAAAGAAAATGCTCTGAAATGCTTTCTCTCAAAGGGAATTCAATTTGGATACATTGCTACAAGACGCGGCGCCATGTTAACACTATTTAGACCAATGCGGATCACACTCTACACCTGATAAATGCTAATCGATTGACAGTAATGACTGTTATATTGTGTTTCATTCAAATATTCAGCATTAGGTAAACGACTCAGTCGTGTTCAAACCTTACATTTGGTGGCGTCTCCACAGTGAAGAACACTAGATGAGGTCATAACTGGGCTTGGTTACTGGTGGATCAACCAAGTTGTCTTAATTGTGGAAGAAGATAGGGAAATAAAGTGGACATAATACCGCGGGTAAATTCTACTTATTAAGGTATCCTCACATGGAAGGCAAGAGAGGGTCGTGCAGCTTCATTAACACAAAGAGTTAAATGAATAAATGAACAAATAAATAAATATAAAATAAATAAATAAATAAATAAATAAATAAATAAATAAATAAGATCATCACAGACATTTGGATCACAGAGAAAATGCCGGAGGAATGGAAATGTGCATTGATCCACCCATTACATAAAAAGGGTGATAAGTCAGATACAAATAATTACAGAGGGATTTCTCTAGTGCCAGTCGCTTACAAAATATTCTCTAAAGTGTTATTGAACAGACTAGAACCACAAGCAGATCCACAAATAGGAGAATACCAGGCAGGCTTTAGAAAAGGGAGATCATGCATCAAACAGATCTGGAACTTGAGAACACTACTGAAAGTCAGACAGACAAAAAACACTGTAGTTACCTTTGTGGACTTTAAAAAAGCATACGACAGCATTGATAGACAAACGCTATTTGCAGTACTGGAAGAATATGGCATTGACAAAAAAAACAGGGCACTTATACAACTAACGCTCTCGGACACCACCTCTCAAGTTAAGTTCATGGGTGAAATTTCAGAACCCTTTCATATACGCACAGGTGTCAAACAAGGAGACGGCCTCTCACCAATCTTGTTCAACATGGTCTTAGACAAAATTGTTAAGCAGTGGGAGGAACAAGTCAAAGGAATACAGCTAGGAAGAACCCGTGAAACAAAAACAATCATAAAATGTCTACCATTTGCAGATGACGTAGCCTTACTCAGCAATAACACACAGGAGGCAAAGGAAGCACTGGAACGATTACATGAAATAGCTGCTAAAACAGGTTTACAGATATCTTATGAGAAGACCCAATACATGGAACGACACACCAACAATGTACAAACCATGCATACCATATATGGATCCATACAAAGAGTTGAAAAATTTAAGTACTTAGGAGAATATATACAAATAGGAGGATCAAACAAGATGTCTAACATAGAACGAACGGAAAAACTCCAGAAAGCATACAAACTTACATGGTCACATTATAATAAGAAAAGCATATCAAGACAGGCCAAACTTAGACACTACAAAACAGTTGTATTACCGGTACCAGAAGCATTGTATGCGTCAGAAACGACCACAATTGGAGCAACTGGCATCACAGAAACAGAAAAAATTGAACGTAAAATTCTGAGGAAAATATTTGGAGCAGTACACAGAGATGGGATATGGATGAAAAGACCTACCAAAGAGCTATATGAACACACAGACAGACTCACAGATATCATTGGAAAACGCAGACTAACTTTCTACGGGCACATACAGAGAATGAACAATAAACGACTTACAAAGAAAATCTTTGATGTAGTCAACAGTTCAAAAAGGAAAACAAATTGGTATCATGAAATAGAAGACGATTTAAAGCAATTAGGGATCAACAAGCAAATGATAGAATACAGAGAAAAATTCAGAAACAAAATTAAGAACGCCAAATTTTTAGTAAGTGAAAGGAAGAAGATAGGAACATTGTGGACGGAACAAAGGAAACAGGAGCACAGTCAAAGGATGAAGAGATTTTGGGAAGAGAAGAAGGGAAAGAAGTGAAAATTGTGACATCATGAGATACTTAAGTTCAAACACTGTCCATAAGGGCAACAATGATGTAATAATAATAAATAAATAAATAAATAAATAAATTGATAGATTCATGAACGAACAGGGGTCCGATCAAAATTTTATAATAATAATAATGTTATTGGTTTCACGTCCTTTTTAATTACTGTGGCTTTTTGAGACGCTGGGGTGCCGGAATTTTGCCGCGAAGGGGATCTTTAACGTTCCAGTAAGTCTACTGACACGGCTCCCTCGCATTTGTGTACCCTAAAATGCCAGCTGACTGTGCAACATTGGGGACAGCAGACGAGAACGTTACCGCTGAGCCACGCAGCCAGTCGATCATTATGTTGTTAGTTAATTTATTAATTAATGAAATCTTCCTACTTTAATTATTTATTTAATGGTATAACTTATGAAATTATTAATTTAAGTGTTTTATATATTTAATTATTTCGTTATTTATTTTATTATTTACTTATTAGCTTACTTTTCACATTTTGCAAAAATGAGGAAAAAGTAGACTTATGAGATCGTTCTGGGAAAATGTCTGTCTGTCTGTCTGTCTGTCCTTCTGTCTGTCTGGCTGTGAGTGTTTGTCCCCCTATCAACTCCTAAACGGCTGAAGTAATCGAAACCAAATTTTGTATGAGTAAAGATGTATACAGGAATATATCAAGCCCATATTTGAAAATGATGTCAGTGCTACCAATTGCTGAAAAAATGCACTAGAAATTTGACCTCCATGTCGAATATCATGGGAGCTATTCCAAAATTGGCACACATGTAGATAATACTATTTCAGTTTAATTTCCAGGAGGCCAACTATGACAGTGTTTCCAAAATAATTTTAAGCCTTCTGATAGGTCCAATTTTTAAATGCATATAACTTTTACACTATTAATTGGATTTCAACCAAATTTTGTATGTAATATGTGTACATAAACAGATATGACTGAATGTATTCTTAAAAGCCACCAGGGCTGCCAACTGTTAATAATTGCTCTCTCTATTTTCTTCATCCAAATACCAATATATCTGAAAGTATGCAAGCCGACTGCTTTAATCTAGGCACACGTATAGTACCTGACATTTTAGATTAATTTGGAGTAACTTATATACTTCAATTCTACCAACATGATTCTAAGCCTGCCGATAGGACCAATTTTTAAATACGTGTAACTTCTATACTATCAGTTGGATTTCAACCAAATTTCGTATGTGCTATGTGTAACATAACAGATATGACTATAAGTATTCTTAAGAACAATCAGGGCTGCCAACTGTTAATAAATGCTGTCTATTTTCTTTTACCATAATATCAATATATCAGAAAGTATGCAAGCCAACAGCTCTATACTTTGCACACGTATAGCATCTGACACTCTAGATTAATTTGAAGTATTTAATATAAATGAGTGCTGCCAACATGATTCTATGCTTGCTGATAGGTCCAATTTTAAAATACATGTAACTTCTATACTAACAAATGGATTTCATCCAAAATTGGCACAACAAGACATCATAATATTTCGGATTATTTCTAACCAGCTCACGCATGGCATTGTTGCCAACATGATTTTACGCGTGCTGATGGATCCGATGTCTAACTGCATGTAACGTCCATTGGACTTCATCCAAATTTTGTATTCTGTACCTTAAGAGATGGAACTAAGAATATATTCAGTCACCAGGGCTGCCAACTGTAGTGCTCTATTAGGCTACATTATGCCAGGAATATTTCGAACTAATTGGACATTTCGATATTACCAACTTAATTTCGTCATTATTCTAGATAGGTCCATATACTGTAGAATAATCATTGGCATGAAAAGTAGGCTCTTTAGTTCGTCACGGAACTTCTTGTTTAATTATTTAATCACTTATTTAGGCCTATTTATCTATTTATGTATTGGTTTATTTATATATTTATGTATTAACTCGTTACGTGAATTTCTATGTGGTGGTTGGTTTTGATGACCGAAATCCTTTCCTTACATATGCCACATGAGATACCTGCATGAGTAATGAAATGAATCAGAATTAATGAAATTGAGCTAGGAATTGGAAGGAAGCGACCATGGCTTATCGAAGGTAACATCCAGTTATTTGTCTGGGGGTTGAAATTGGGACACTACGGAAAACAAAGTTTTGGTCGGCTGATGGTGGGATTCAAACCCACCCGTCAATAGTCTTGGATTCTCGGTCTTGCATTGCGCCTTAGCGAGCTTAGCTACCACAGTAACAAAGAGAATCAATCTAGTAATAAATCGAACTTAGTAGTGGAAGAACACCTCTCTTATGGAATAGTATGCATCCTTACCGTTCTGTATGTAGTTCATATGTTTTAATGGTATTTATGTCTGGTTCTTAAATTGAAAAGAATTATTTTATGAATAATCCTAGCGTTACCATTATGAAAGGGGGAGATATATTTTAAAATCGTGGGCTAATTCACCTTTGATAACTCAATGGCAAAGTGTCTACCTCATGGTCTCAAGAACACGGGTTCGGTCATGGGTAAGAGAAGGGAACTAAAGAAAGGGAACAATGGACCGGATCATTTGTTTGTTGCAAACGTAAAAGAAATATCCCGGCTTTTAGTAGCCCTCATATATTTTGCTGATAGAAAGCAGTGAAATAACTCCAAAACTTAAAAGTAGATCCCCTAGATGACACCAACTCAAAATATATAAACTCTATGTGAAGCAAGATAATTATTACTGTATGTTTGAATCTTTATTCTTTTGGCTGGTTTTATGCGTCCCTGTCCTGAGCTAATCGTTTCATCTCTATCTAGCTACCACACCCTACATCCGAGGATATCTTTTTAACATATTTTAATCTTGGTCTATCCCTACAGTTCTTGTCCTCGACCCTTCCTTCCATAACTAAGTTTGCTATTCCTGAGTGCCTTAGTATGTGAGCTCTCAACCTATCCTTTCTCTTCATTAGCAGTCGTCAGAAACATCTCTCCTTGCCCACTCTCCTTAATAACTCTTCATTTGTTACTCTATCTACCCATCTGATCATCATTCACCTGTAACACCACATTTCAAACGCTTCTATTCTCCCCTTTTCTGCTGCGCTAACAGTCCAAGTTCCATTTCCATAGAGTGCAACGCTCCTGACATAGGCTTTCAAAAATGACTTCCTAATACCTAAATCTATATTTGATTTTATTATTAGACTATTATTATTTATTTATTTATTTATTTATTTATTTATTTATTTATTTATTTACAGCATATTTTTCCAATATTGGAAAGCGTTAAGCACATCGACTCAATTCTTGACGTTCTTCTTATTTTGCCAGTATTGTTTCATTCTGTTGGAGAATGCCAATTTTCTCTCGTAAGACCATTGAGGTCTGTAAGGTGTAGGTTTTGCTTGCTCTGGTTGGACTTCCCAGTTGTTCACATTGTTACGGAAGGAGTCTCTGTCCGATGTGTCGGTTATGTTAGCAGTTCGCATATCTTTTTGTACTTCTTTCTACCATGCTGTTGTACTTTTGAGTAATGATACGTAATCTAGTATTCTTTTGGTTAGTCAGGTATTCGGCAGTCTACTTACAGTATGTGCCCGAAGAATTCAATCGTCTCTTTCTGATGTCGACTTCGATGCTTGAGTATTTTTCAGTTGTCTTGATTGACTGTAATCGGTACCCATCAGGACCATTATTATTATTATTATTATTATTATTGTTATTATTATTCGATTCGGCCAACTATGGACCACGTAACTTCAACCGCTCCCGTCCCTGAGCTTTAGTTCTATTCCAGTATTCCCGCATAAATACTCTCTTTCATCATACCACAATTTTCCTGTTTAGAGCTTTGGCTTTTCCGAGAATCGCGGGAGTGTTCAAGTTTTCTCTGAAGAAGAGCACGTTCCTGGATGTCTTCAAACGTGATCCCTACTTCTAGAAGATCTCTTTCAATCTCGGTGAACCAAGGTCCCTTCGGTTTCTTGTTTACGAAGTAGGAAAATATGTGGTTGGTCAGTCTCTGAGAGTTCATACGTGTTATGTGGCCATAGACACTAATCCTCCTTTTCCTTATGATGTCCACACTTAAGTAGAGTAGGCCTACGTTGTTGTGCCGCCTCTTGAACTCTCCATTTTCCCTGACTGGTCCCCGTATCTTTCTTAGGATTTTTCTTTCTTTAGCCTCTACGTATTCAATCAAACCTCTCCTGATCAATGCGAGGCATTCTGCTGCGTACAGGACTTCCTGGCGAATAACTGAACCTTAATGCCTAAGCTTGGTATTGAGGGACACAGATCGTTTATTATAAGCATTCCTAGTTACTTGGAATGCCACTTCCAAATTGTTGATCCTTGATGTGAATGGTACTTTCCCACTCACTCACGTAAGTACTTAACTTCTCTGAACGCTTTACTATTCCCTGCTCTACAATTGACTCTCTGGGGGCTACCTTGATGTTAGTATAAACTCTGTTTTCTCAAAGGAGATCTGGAAGCCTGTTTTGCTGCTCGGCTTTTGAGTTGGTTGATTTGTTTAGTAGCAGTTTCTAGGGAATCAGAGGAGATCGCATGATCATCTGCAAAAGCTAAGCAGTCAATTGTAAGATCCATTCTCTTGTGGCCTATTCTTAGCCCGTTCTCGACCTCTTCATTACGCTTCTCTTTGCGCTACTCTCGGATGACCTTTTCTAGTGCGCAGTTCAAAAGTAGGGGTGATAGACCATCTCCTTGCCTATGATCTGTCTTGATTTCGAAGGCACCTGAAATCTCTCCCCTGAATTTAACTCTGGAGGTAGTGTTGGTTATGGTCTGTTGAATGATTGTCCTCGTTTTGTTACCTAAGTCCATTTCCTTTAGAATTTGGAGGAGTGTATGTCGATCAATAGAATCATAGTCCTTCTTGAAGTCGACGAAAGTCACCACAAGCTTCCTGTTCCTAACCTTCTGATATAAAAACATAGATTTAAGGTTCACGATCTGCTAGGCACATGAGCGTCCTTTTCTAAAGTCTCCTTGATATTTTCCAAGTTGTGAATCGAATCGCTTTTCTGCTCGGGTCTGAAGGGCTTTTGAGAGAATTTTGTATGTTATCGAGAGGAGCGAGATGCCTCGGTATTGTTTCAATCTGCTTTATCATCTTTCTTGTGAAGGAAATAAATTAGGGCTGGTGTCCAGTCACTTGGGAGTTTCTTGGTTTACCAGATCTCTTGAATGCTCACTGTTAGTTTGTCAATCGCCTTATCCCCTGTGGATTTCCAGAGTTCGGCAATTATTGTGTCTTCGCCAGGTGCTTTATTGTTCAGTACAGACTATTATTATTATTATCCAAAATTATTAACAAAACGAACATTTGTTCACACTCGGCAATTATACAAACCATCAGAAACAAATCATATTCACTACGTTCAAAGGTCTGATGACCACAATGACCCTCTTCCATGAATCAAGCAACGCAATAATTTTTTATGCTTGTGATTCCTTAATCTTCCGTTGTATGAAGCTCAACCGTTCATATGACGTTACTATAATTGTCTTCAACAATTGAGATCTCCCGTCACGTTCCTAATCTTCTAGAATAGGCTATTTCCATGCCTGCCTCGTTACGCACACAGCTCACTCGTACCGCGGAGCGGAGCTGGCAGGAGATTGGCCCGAAGACCGTGCCCTTGACTTCCAATCTACTCCACCCGCACTGCGGATGACTGATGCAGGGAGCTACTATACACGTACGACACATCACTGCCGAGAATTAACGTGTTAGACAGCTGCACTTGCGTGTTAACTTCCTGCAACACGTTAATAATAGTAATAATAATAATAATAATAATATCATACGACTTCCGGAAAGTCCGTGCTTATCTATCGAGTTGAGATCCGTAAGTGACCAAAATAAGGATTATTTATTTACTCGTGTCAGGAACAACAAGAAGTTCCGTGACGAACTAAAGAGCCTACTTTTCTTAAAATTAAGATTCATGCCAATGATTAATCTATATGGATCTATCTAGAATAATGACGAAATGAAGTTGGTAATATCGAAATTTCTAATTAGTTCGAAATACTGTATACCTGGCATAATGCAGCCTAATAGAGAACTACAGTTGGCAGCCCTGGTGACTGAATACATTCTTAGTTCCATCTCTTAAGGTACAGAATACAAAATTTGGTTAAGTCCAATGGATAGCATGGACGTTACATGCAGTTAAACATTGGATCTAACAGCGCGCGTAAAATCATGTTGGCAACAATGACATACATCTATTGGTCAGAAATAATCTGAAATGATATCATCTATTGTTGTGTCAATTTTGAATGAAATCCATTAGTTAGTATAGAAGTTACATGCATTTTAAAATTGGACCTATCAGCAGGCTTAGAATCATGTTGGCAGGACTGGCGTAGGCCTATATTAGTTACTCCAAATTAATCTAGAATGCCAGTTACTACACGTGTGCAAAGTTTAGAGCTATTGGCTTGCATACTTTCTGATATATTGATATTAGGGTAAAAACAATATAGACAGTATTTATTAACATTTGGCAGCCCTGGTTACTCTTAAGAATCGGCATAGCCATATCTGTTATGGTACACATAGCACATACGAAATTTGGTTGAAATCCAAATGATAGTATAGAAGTTACATGTATTTAAAGTTGGACCTCGCAGCAGGCTTAGAATCATGTTGGTAGCACTGACGTATATAAGTTACTCCAACTTAATATAGAATATCAGGTACTATACGTGTGCATAGTTTAAAGCTGTCGGCTTGCATACTTTCTGACATATGGTTACTTGGATTTAAAAAAAATGAGAGCATTTATTAACAGTTGGCAGCCCTGGTGGCACTTAGGAATTCGCTCAGTCATATCTGTTTATGTACACATAGCACATACGAAATTTGGTTGAAATCCAATTGATAGTGTAGAAGTTATAGGCATTTAAAATTTGGACCTATCAGCAGGCTTATAATCATTTTGGCAACACTGCCATGTATGGCCTCCTGGAAATTAAACAGCCATATTATTATCTATACGTGTGCCAATTTTGAAATAGCTCCCATTTATACCTTCCAAGATATTCAACATGGAGCTCAAATTTCAATTGCGATTTTTCAGCAGTTGGTAGCACTGACATCATTTTCAAATATGGCCGTGAGATATTCAGGTATAGATCTTTACTCCTACCAAATGTTGTTTCGATTGCTGCAGCCGTTTAGGAGTCGATAGGAGGGGACACACACACAGCCAGACAGACAGACAGAAGGACAGACAGACAGACAGACAGACATTTGCCCGATCTCATAAGTCTATTTTTTCCTCATTTTTGCAAAATGTGAAAAGTATGCTAAAAAATATTACATAACAAACTATGTAGAAAATGGGCAAAAAAATGGCAACACTTGAACATTTAAGGTTCTAAATAATGCATGACCAATATTTTGCCATTTCACGTCCATTTGGTGTAGCCTTCACCAGATCCTCCATGGTGCACAGTATAGGACACAGACTGCACTGAAGCAGATGACCCATAGTCTGTTCTTCCCCGCCTTCACAAAGGACTGGGTCGCAGCAAAAAAACCATTTATGAATGTTGGGCTTGGATCTGCCAACACCAAATCGCAATCTGTTGAGAGACTTCCAAGTTGTCCAAGCCTCTGTATGTCCTGCTGGGAGCCTTTCAGATGGAACCATCCACTGAGTAATGTGGGGGATTCTGGTCAACCAAGTTGTAATCCTCAATACCTGAGGTTTGTCAGTTAGGCACTCAGTTGTGTGAAGAAAGCTTCTTCAGTCGAGAGTGGGCTGGTTGAAGGCTAAACAATGGAAAGGATGAAATAAATGTCGGCTTCACAAACATCCGTTCCTCAAGCTACGGGAATTAACCAGCGGAAATTAAAATCCCATTTGCCTAGCTGGTTTTAGAATCCGTGGCCCTTCCTAACCTCTTATGTACGAGGCTGAGCGTTGAATAATCACACAATGGCAGAACTTATTAACAAAGTAGTATTGTACAAAAGTTCCACACTTCGTAAATATCAAGTTCTCTTTTTTTTCCAAAGATTCAAGATGGCATCTATGTGCATAGTAAAAACATGAAAGTCAAGTTCTCAGGTCGTAATTTAGCAATTACCACTTAAGTAGATAAAATAGGAGTCATTTTTGAGACGGTTCTACTCATACCAGTCAGATAGCTATCAGACTGAATACTACTTGCAACCACCATCTTGACTATACTGTACATAATGTATGAAATAAATCTAGTAAATTTACTGTCAGAACTTAGCAAGGGGTTACTATCTTGTGAAATATTCACTATCTGCAGGGATAAAGTTAATTAGCATAAACTATTCAAGATGGTGAGCATGTGGACTAACAAAACAATATATAGACTATAAATCGGGATGTTATTAAATAATTTCCAGGAAGCTTAGCAATTACGTTCCCAAGTCACAAGACTATTAGGTTGGACATTATGCGCACTCAGTATCTCAAATATACGGAACATTAACATTGGTAACACTTCCTTTAACCCTTTCACTTTCAAGCTCTCATCTGATGGATGTGTGAAAACTGTCAGACATATTTACCAAGCTGTGCACACACTTCTTTTAAAATAAGATGGACGAGGGACCGATAAAAAAAAAAGATACGAGCCATACAGCAGTCGCATATGATGTGTAACATCTGACATGTTATCCTACTCGTATACTACACAGCTTGGACATTCTTAAAATGTTAATTTACACTCCATTTTCACACTGGTACTATGATGAATGTATTGATTGAATTGGAGATATGCTACTGTCACATTTGTGGCGCAGCAATCAAGCTGATAGTCTCTCACCAGGGTAGACCGGGTTTGATTCCCGGTCATTACATGTGAGATTTTCGAATTGAAATGCCATGTCCTGTGGTTCGCATTCAACGTAAAAGGGAGGTACCGTGGATCATGATCGTGAGATTAACGGACACGCAAAACTACAAGCTTCCTTCCTTCCTTTTACATTAATAATTCATAATAGCAAAGTGACACACAACGTCGACAGTACTCTCAAATACTGTGAGCACATTCCTCAGTAACTATAACATTCATTATTCTCAAGGCTCTCATACAGTTCGTCGTAAACAATCAAAACATGGCTTCCTACAATCATGAAATGACCTAGTCTCACATATGATGAAAATACAGCTTTTATTCCACTCATATAACAACATTCTGTTATGCATTTAATATTTGACTACTTACCCACAGCTTGACAATAATGCCGCTTACTTAATTGTCATATGTTGTCTTTGTCCTACCCCATGTGATATTCAACCTTGAACGTGAAGCTTCATAAACTGCTCAATGACAAATTAAAGTCGGTGAAACATTTGCCACTGTGCTCGTCAAACCAGTGCCTGCTAAATGCGCTGCCTACTGTATTGCCATAACATTCTCGTGCTACAGAGCACACACGGCCTTGTTTCCAATACACACATTTTCGATTGTACATCCAGCTGGCAGTGCGTCTTCACTTCCGTCCGATCCACTTCCGTTCGATCCACTTCCGTTCGATCCACTTCCGTCCGATTCATTTCCGTCCCATTTTTCTGGCAGTGCGTCTTCACTTCCGTTCGATCCACTTCCGCCCGATTCACTTCCGTCCCCAATTTTCAAAATCAGTCCCACAAAACTATCCAGCAACCGAGCGAAAAGATGTTACACATCAATATTACAATAAAAATTTATAATCATAGAGTGTATAGCCTAAATCACTTGTTAATGCTGAAAATAATCGATGTCTCTGAGCCATATTATGATTTCAAAGTTTAAAAAAGAAACCATGGAAAAAAAATACAAATTTCAGATTTCAAATATTTCAAGTAATTTTGGGAAATAGAATTCACTTGTCAAGTCTATTATTCATGTTAAAAGAAACTCGATATTATTTGATAGCTTGGTAAATATCAAGATTCAAAAATTACCAACGAAAAATGAGAAAAATACATGCAAGTTTGCCACCAACCACTGCGGAAACAAGACACAAAACTCTGTGAGCACATGTTTCAGAATAAGAATTAATATAAGTACCGATTGTCAGAGGTTCCCGCGGAATATAAACGTGAGTTATTGTCTTCTTCATATTTCCTGAAAATTACTTCTATTAAACGTAAAAATAACGAAATAATCAATATTAAAGGCCGATAACGATGGATAGTTACCCTGCCAGTTTTGGCATGAACAGGGCATAACGACAGAACCTTGAAAGTCAAAGGGTTAAACATACAACGTAACGTGGCCTAGGGATAGAATCATGTAAGTGACTCACTTTACCCACGGCACAAATATATTTAAATGAAATGTATTATTAAATTGAAATGCATTGTTTAAATTTATTATACTATTCTATATAATGTCTTCTTCTTCTTCTACTTTAAGTGCCATCTCCTCTCAAGAGGTTGGCAACCATCATAGAGACTCTTGCATTAGATGATGCAGCACGAAACAGCTCAATAGTGGACCAATTGCACCAAGTTTTTAGATTATCGATCCAACAAAACAAAAGTTTGGTGCTCACAATTATCGATCCAAGAAATGCGTCTTCTTCCTGGTCTTCTTTTGCCTTGTAACTTTCCTTGAATGACCAGCTGTCGCAGATGATATTTCTCTCCTCTCATCACATGACCCAGATACTGCAGTTTTCTAATTTTGACAATATTTAATATTTCCTTCCTCTTTCCCAATCGCCTATCACCTCGTCGTTGGTGACCTTATCTTTCCAACTCAGCCTCACTATACTTCTGTACGTCCATAGCTCAAATGCCTCCAATCTGTCCATTTCTCTTTTCTTTATGGTCCAGGTCTCAACTCCATAGAACAAGCTGGAGAAGACATAGCATCTCAGAAGTATAATTTTTAGATGTAAATTAAGGTCTCTGCTACAGAACACTCTCCTCATTGCAATATGCAATATGTCTACCCCTTATTAATCCCATTTCCAGCGGGGTAGGGGATGAGATGCAATGAAATTCCACGTGGCTGATGGTTTCTACGGCCGGATGCCCTTCCTGACGCCAACCTCACGAGAGGAGTTAATTACAGATGAAATGTTTGAAGATGAATGAAAGTTCAATTTCAAGTAGTTCCAACTTGGACTACCAGACGCCACTGTCGGCCAGTGGTGAGCGTAGGAACTTGATAGAGCCTTTCTGATCCAAATAACCTACACATTTAGCTACTGTACCCATGTGAGTAATCTCGGTGGATAATATGCATCTGCCTCCAACTAGCATCAGCTCTCAGGCGTGTACGGTAACCCCAATTGAGCAGTGCATATTTTTGGATTTGAGGCTAAAAGGTATCAACTCTACAATGATAAGGCACAACTCTATTCTAAAACTTTAATTTAGTAAAATAAATCATGGCTTCAAACACAAAACAATACCCAAAAAGCATAAAATACAGCAAACAAAATTTTTACTTCCACAATCCACAAGTAAACAAATATAAAAATCACAACAAAGTCATACCTAGCCATAAGGCTTTACCCTTCTGTGAACTTCACAAGGATATACTAGTGCGCTGATGCACCTACGACTTCAAAACAAACTGTACATTAACATAACAGTCATACAATGTGACTTCTTTAATATTACAACAAGGATTATTCCTTAAACCTCTTTATGTTAAACAATTATGTGTGCCGTGCGTGTTTTAATATTTTTCTTCTCACCAATGAAATGCTTTGCATGCATTTACCTATTTGGACGTTGCACCAAAATCAACGTGCAACTCCATAATTATGTAAGCTACCCCCTACACATCCTCCAATTATATGGTTTCCCCGCATGCTGTCTGTGATTCCTAGATAAAACGTTACGTTATAGCTTATGTCGGATTGTACGATAGACTACCTCGCGCTCATGGCGATTGGCATCTAGTCACCAACTACATGACTTGGCTCCAGTGACAGTACAAATATATCATGTAACTATTCGTCAGATAGCTAAAATAATGAACCATCAGGATGAACTATAATTATCCATGTGTTCACAAACCACATGGCTATAATATTCAACATAACAATCTTGCATTATATGTCATTTCAACAAGGTCTAGACTCTTCCCTCTTATAACTTGCCTGAGCGGTCCGGGTGGTTAGCTCCGACCCTCGGCTAAGGAAGTCGCTACACAATAGAAAGTGGAATGGGTCGTTTCACCAATTATCTCGACCTTTCTAAAAGTTTGAAAGCTTCCCTCTCTCTAAGCAGTGGAGATTTACAAGACAAATACTGTGTCCTGACCGGCACACATGTTCCCAAAGGATCTTAATTGACTATTATGCCAACAGGTATTGAATGAGCTTTTGTAATTATTCCTACGTCGAGGATAATGATTAATTAATGGCCTCACATGGGTCCATTCAACATGAAGGTTCGGGGTTCGCAATGCATGAGCCTGGCGGTTTTTGACCGATGTCTCAAGTATAATATAGGCGCACAAAACCACTGTCGCCATGAGTTTTCGCTGCCAACGAGCGTAAATAACTCATCAATAAGTTCTCGGGAAATCATAGAGCTGCGAGGTGTCCTTGTTTCCTCGACTTTGTCCAGATTCCAGTCCGGAACACATTTCAATCCTTTCTTCAGAGTTAGGGTCCAACACTAAAACTCTGGAATTAACTAATATCTCCACAAATGTCCACGACATAGGAGAATTCATACGTAGAATAGACTATCTGGCCCCTAATGCTCCATGCTACGACACTCCGACCTATAATATTAAGAGAAATCTAACATTTACTCTATAAGCTTCTCAATTAAGCTGCAAATTCAATTCATTAAAAGCTCTTTCATTACTGGTATCATTACTGAATATATGCAATATTCTGATATAAAACTTCTTTCCATAATTACTGAAATGTAATCTCACTGTAACATCTTCCTGCTTAGATTGATAAGTCTTGCACTTAGCGTTAATAATTCTCGCTTACAACATTTATTTGTTTCCTGATGTGTTCATTCATACTCTTAATAACCATTATTATTATTATCATCATTTCTCACTGACATAAATGACCAAAATCATTATTTATTATTATTATTATAAATCTCATTGACATAAATGATCAAAATCATCATTTATTATTATTCTCACATAAATTACCAAAATTTCCGACATAGCTAGACGTTTTAAACTCGAACAATCGCGTTCGTTGCATTTACATAACTGATTGCCATTCTTAATTCATAGTGGGAATAATTACTCCACTTAATGATGCAAATTAACATCTCAACTCTATAAAAATCAACTCAATACTGATTAAACATGGAGGATCAGCCTCCTAACTGACTTTTACTGGCATCTATAAGGAATTCACAATATCTTTACGGAATCACAGACATGCAGCGGTCCCTACTTCTACATAATCATAACCATAATTTGTGGGGTACTTACATCTCTATAGGCATCTAAGGTGGCTCCGACCAATCATATTCTTCCATGTCGCCCGCCATAATGGGTTTAACGCGACATATTTCTCTTGTTTACACACATTTGATTACACATAATTTCTATCACCAACACGACACGTTGCATACCTTTCAGGAAGTTATCACTCCCCAAACATGTGAAACACTTCATCAAACACTACTTTAAATGATATTTTTACATATGCATTACACTGAACACTCGTCACTTTATACACACTTCAATGCTGAAATTCCCTAGCAGAGATCGAAATTGCAGGTGTCGACGGCATCTTACGTTACCAACTCCTGATTGAAAGTCTGGTTATCTGCTCTCGGAACTCTCCAACAGTTTTTATGACGATCATTACTCCTACATTAAGCGTCCTGCGTTACATCAATACGCTGGCTCCCAAACATGAGCGTTAACATCTGGTACTCTCATGGCAATACCAAACACTTAGTAGAGTTTCTTTCGCGCATTCTATCGTAGTTACACATATACGATTAGTTAATACTATACACACTGCGCTTAATAAAGTTCAACACTTTCACAAATAATTATATACAATAGTTCTACCGTTAGTCTATACGGTGCTTCGTAACTGAACACGTCATAGTTCGTGCCGCTGATTATGCCTGTATCACGACTATTATTCATACAAGCATGTTTACTGTTTCTATTACACATACCAGTCTTTGTTCGGCGTCTTGATGAATAGATCCGTCATGCGTTTTGCCTTGACGAACTTGCTTCAACCTGGCTGTAGCTGACTGAAGTTTCACTCGAAGACTGCACGTAACTTATTTGAAGACTTCTGTATGCGGCTTACACGCTGTCTCGTACTGCTGCATATTTGCTGCATACTGATTGCAAATTATTGCCATTGTGCTACAACTGAAAACTGCGTAAGACAATAACTGGCTGTAACTGCGCTTGGCGGCATGTAGACTGAGCTTGACTGCGTTACCACTGTGTTTCAACTGAGCATAGCTGAGAGCTCCTCCTGGGGTCTACTCCCTTATATCGGATTTCCACAGAAAGTAGAGCAACATCTTCCCGCGTAATCTTGGCTCCTCTCGCAGCATGATTCAGGTCTTCAAACCATGATCATTGTGTTCCTCTCTCTTCACAGGTCCCAAAACTATCTGTGCGCAAAGGAATCGCTCGTTCAATTAATTAATATTAATTCCTTTCTCCATGGCGTGGGACGCTACCTAACGGGAAACCCCCGGCAACATCTTCACATCCATCCGCGAACAATGGTCGTTTTACAGTCCTTACGCACATCATTAAATATGCACCAATTTCGCAGGTAAAAGACTCTAAAATTATCTTCTTGCCAAGATATTCACCTGTGTGCAACTCTCATCTCGATTCGTTACTCCAATCACGAGTAATCAATGATTTTTCTGGGCATTTCTCCGCCCCTACTCCAAATCCATTCTCCGTCGGGGAATAACTATGTCATTATTCAGGCCTCACCCCTGCTCCAGACGACATAATGGGGTGACTGAGATGGACGTGGCTCCACTGGGACCAACCCACAATTCTGGGCCAATTAGTAAATGTCAGCTCTGCCCTCCTCTGTGCTTCAAGCCTCCAATAGCTTACACCAAATCGTCTTATAATGATATAATCTGCTCATTATTTCCTACATTATTTTACTAAATAATGCCATTTCATCAAAAATCACACCAGTGATTAAATATACATTTCTTTCGAGGGGTTTTTACCAAGAAACTCCCTCTTCAGATCTCTGGTTCGCTTCCTGGTGGAACCTTTTTACTGAGATCACAGTCTCTGAGAACCATGTTCGATTCCAGTCAGCATAACCCCATCGGGTTCATGTTCCCCTTGCAAAACTTATAAAAGTCCAATGCAAGTGGCTTATATAAGTAACCAGCTGACTGTCGACCATCGTCTGTGTTTACGTCTGGGGTCCTTCACCTTGTCTGGCTGCGAGTGGGTTAGTAGTGTTCCCCCTTCCACACTCGGCCTTGTTTCTGAGCTGTCTATTCTCCCTGCGAAGGGTCGCGTTTACAGCCTCAACCTCTCTAGCCACTCTGACCATTTCTTCATAGAATTCTCGCAAACACTGGCATTGTTTCTGCTCTCCGCTTACCCTGGGTAAACTGTCTGCTTCTCGTCCCGTCTCGCCGTTCCAACATTCAGGTCTGCCTGCTTGGCTGCCTCCGCTCTCTACGTTGAGTTGGGTGTGCGTTACTAATTCTTCTTCTGGTTCGTCGAATTCTTCTGGCGAGTAATAAACTTTTAAGTTGGCTATGTTCATAACGACCTCGTTTCCATTCTCTAAATGCCTTAACCTGTATGCATTGTTCTGGAGGTCTCTTATCACCTCGAACGGGCCGTGGTAAGCAAAAATAAACTTTTTATACTTCCGTGCCTCTGGATCTGAACTGGCGGGTTTCTTAATTAAAACTTTCTGTCCCACGAGAAGCGGTTTATGATACCTCTTCGCACGATTCCTTCTCTGACGTCTCTCCGCCTGTGCTTTGAGATATTCAAAGGTTCGTTGGATCCTCAATTCTCTACCGGGCTGTGCGTCTACAGGTAATGGAATAACACCATTCCACGGTCTGTCTGGTCTCTGATCCAGATGTAGAGTAACGGGAACCTGACCTGTCGCCTCATGTACAGTATTATTTATACAGTATTCAATGACTTCTAGAAATTCAATCCAACGCCAATTCGCTTCAGAACAGTAGATCTTCATGTATTTCTGGATCTCTCTCATTACTCTTTCAACGGGACTTGCCTCAGGATGGCGAATGGTAGATAAAATCTGCCTAATTCCTAGAGTTTCCAGTTCTCGACGAAATTCTGCACTAGTAAAGCAACTTCCGTGGTCCGAGAGAATGTTATCCGGCTTCCCAAGAATCGGAATAACTCTCTCTTTCAGGCGCTTCAAGACCTGTTTTGAACTTGTCTTTTGAATGGGGCACAACACCACCATTTTCGAAAATACATCCATGGCTACAAAAATGTGTCTATTGCCTCTACGTGCTCTAGGCAATGGTCCAAAGTTGTCGATACTCAATAGCTGCCTTGGCTTCTCTGGTAATAACGGGATAGGTCGTTGCCTCATTAAAAAGGGATTCGGCTTTACCCTTTGGCAAAGATCACATGTTCTAATAGCATTTCTCACCGTTTCTCTCAATTTTGGCCAAGTAAATGCTTCCTTCAACAGAGCACAAATGTTATCTATTCCAGGATGTCCAAATGCTCTGTGGGCTAGCCATACTAATCTCCTCTGCAAAGATGCAGGAATTACAATCCTTTGACGTGTGTGATCCACATCGTCCCACTTGTGTAATATCTGATTATACCATACATAATCTGTTGCCAATGCCTCCGCCTCTCTGTATATCGCAGTTCCCCTTGCTAAGCGTCCCTCGAAGTAATCGATTATCATCTTCAACCATGGGTCTTCGCGTTGGAGGTTGGTAATGTTCCTTAAGTCATCCAACATCTTCTGGTCTCGATTCTCAATCTGGACCGCTAGTACTTCTTCTTCTCTAGGGTAACGACTTAATATGTCCGGTATTATATTCTCTTTCCCTGGACAGTATTCTATTTCCACATTAAATTGCTGGATATACAGGGACCATCTTGTCAATCTCTGACTAGACAAATCTGTCTTTAACAAAAATGTTAAAGCTTTATGGTCTGTTCTCAGGACTATTCGGAAGCCGTACACGAGTTTATGCCACGATTGCAACGCGTACAAAATTGCGAGCAATTCGATCTCTGTGATCGTGTAGTTTTTCTCATGGGCTCTCAGTCTTCTGCTTATAAAGGCGATAAAAACTTTCTTCTCAGGCTGGTCAACATTTTCCTGGAATAGCATCGCTCCAATCCCAATAAGTGATGCATCCGTCTGTATGATGAACTTCTGGGTATAATCTGGGTATCCCAGTTTCACATATTCCAAAAGCATTTGTTTTGACCTCACGAATGCTTCCTGACATTGCTCCGTCCAATTCCATCTGCCGCCTTTCTTCAATAGGTCCTGCAGTGGTGCTACTGTCGCAGTATAGTTTGGGCAGTGGTTCGAAAAGAATCCAATTACTCCCAAATACTGTCGGACGTGCTTAACTTTCGTGGGTCGAGGGAAATTTCGAATTACCTCCAATTTATCTGGATTAGGCTTCACTCCATTTGCGTCAATAACATGCCCTAGGAATTTAACTTCCCTCTGACAGAAGTGCGATTTCTTGATATTGACCTTAAAGTTAGCCTCTCGAAGGTCATCTAGCAACTTCTTCAGGTCTCTCATGTGCTCCTCCAGAGATTCTGATGTGAGTAGAATGTCATCTACATATCTGATGGTACTCTCTTTAACCTCATCTGATAGATTGCGATCTAACGCTCTTATCAGGGCTGAACCAGCTGTTTTCAACCCAAAAGGTAGCCTTAAAAATGTGAATGTATGTTGATCAAACATAAATCCTGTCAACAGACTAGTTTTCTTTTCTAATTCAAGATGGTGGAAACTGGATGTGATATCCAAATTTGAGAATATAGTTTTCCCTCTAAACTTCCTGAGGATCTCTTTAATAGGTGGCACTTGGTCAAATTCCGGAATAACTCTCAAATTTAAGCGTCTCAGGTCCAAGCAGACTCTGACAGATCCGTCTGTCTTTGGTACAATTACCAATGGACTTACATAAGGCGTAGGTGTTTTCTCAATAACGCCGGCCTCCAACATCTCCTGAATTGCCTCTTTCACTTTAGCATAATGCTTTTCAGCTATAGGGTAGGGTTTCTGCCTAAATGGTGTCCAATCACTGACTTGAAAAGCATAAGTGAAGTTCTTTATCCGACCAGGTCTCGAATCAAAGACTTCCTTCTGTTCCAGCAATAACTGCTTTAAATTTTCCTTCTCTTTTAGCCCAATTTTCGCTTCTTCTAGCTTCTCCGAAATGTATTCTTCCAATTTGGGTTCCAGATCTTTTTCCAAGTCTGTGGCTAGTGTTTTGAGCTCCGCTTCTAACTGCTCAATAGCTAACACTTCTTCATCAGCCACATCTCTGTATGTATGCCATACTTGTTCACTGGATCCTGGTTCAATTTCATTGAGTGCGACCTCTAAGCCTTCAGCTTCTTCATTCACATGGAACATAACCCTGTCCTGTGCTAGGTCAATTATCACTCTGTATTCCCTTATAAACTCTGCCCCAATAAGTAGGTTATAAGGTAGTTTGTTTACTAACAGGAAACTCTGTGAGAAAATAGAGCCTCCTATCTGTAAATCTAGGAATACCTGGTATTTACATATCATTGTTCTGTCTGGAATTACCCCTTTAATTTTGACACTGGAGATCGGTATCTTCAAAATGTTCTCTCTCCGGGCTATTTCATTATATAGAGCTTGTGTCATCAGGCTTACTGTTGAACCCGTATCTAACACACTTCTGACTTTTAATCCTGCCACTCTCACAATTATAATAGGCAATTCTCTCTTGACCATGACCTGTGGTCCCCCTGTATCCTCAATCAATTCTTCTGGTTTGGCTATCCAATTGATGATGTTAATAGACTTCCATCCATCAGTCTCGAGCTCTTCTAATTTTGGCGTTTTTTTTTTCTTCAGCGCCCGCCCCTTTGGAGTTCCTTCTCTCCTGTTCGCTGCGCTGTAGTTCCAAACTCTTAGCTCCATCTCCATATCTGTCTGGCGATGTCCTGTTCTGCATGACTTCTTGCCAGCGGACTTGTGATTTCTGGGGCTCATCTCCCCTTTCTTCGAGGTATCGCAAAGAAGCATGATATCGCTCTTCTGCCTCGTCATCGAAGTTACTTCTTCTCTCTTGGGGTCTCCAATTTCTATTATTGCCTTCCTGGCCATTATTACCTCCATTGTTATGGTACGGTTTGCCCCTGTTATTGTGTTTATTCCACGAACTTCGACCTCTTCCTGCTTTATTAGCATTTCCTTTGTACCTTGACTGCCATTTTCTGGGTTCCTGTTCCCATTGTCGTCCATAGGAATCTAAAGTTTCTGTGCTCCTGGCCTTGTTGTTCCTTGGAGCTTGCTGTTGGTCAGTCTGTGTGTTGGTCACGTGGACTTGTTCCACGGTTCGACTCTGACGCATAGTATTTGCTGTGGTGAGGTCCAGTTGCCTTAGAACTGTCTCCATTTCCATAGCAGTTTTCGCATTAGCCGAGATTAGTAGCCTTTGGATCTCGTATGGAAGCTGTTTGGCGATAGCAATGCATAGCTCCAGTTCACTAGGTTTTTGATCCAGCTCTTTAAAACGACACATCTGCGATATGAAGAATTCTGCGTACTTCGTCGGGTTGTTCGTGCTGTACTTTTTGGCATACAAATCCAGCCGTAAGTTCTGCTGAGTCGCGGCGTCCCAATATCTCTTCAAGAATGCCTCGCGGAATTCCTCAACAGTATCAAAAGTGTAACGGAAGCTGCGAAACCATAATGCGCACTCCCCCTCTGTTAACTTCTCTATAGCACGTAGCCTACGCTCCTGCGGTATTCGTGCATCATTGAGATATTCAGTCACTTCCTTTAACCAATATTTTGGTGTCATACTACAGTGACTACCTGAAAATTTCCTAGGTTTTTCTTCGCTTGCCCTAATGACGTTTATCACCTGGGTGTGCATCGCGTTTTCATGTGGCGTCGATGCCGCAATTGGTACACCTGGCGTCATGTAAGGACTTTCTCCTGCGCCTGCAGCGTTCCTGCTTATAGGTTGGGTTTCTAGGTCTGCCCACCTTGTTTTTCTCATATCCTCCATGCTGCCTTCACTTGACTTAGGATATTTCAGAAGTGTCTCCTCCTGTGCTATTATCCTAGTCTCCATTTGGTTATGGCGCATTTCTGCTCTTTCTAGGCGAGTAATGACTTCTTTTTCTATTCTCGTAAGCCTATCTCGGTTTTCCTCGGCTACTTGAAAAATGTTCACCTTGTCTTCTTTCAGACTTAGTTTGATATGGGATATTTCATCCTCTACGTCCTCTTTAATTTGAGCAAGGGTCTTGTCGCTTGCCTCTGTTTTCTGGCCTTCTCTTATTTCGAGTTCTTCTCTCAGACCTTTAATTTCATCTTGAATGTGTCCATTGACTTTAGACAATTCATTCCGGACCTTGGTGATCTCGCCTCTATTTTCCTCTTGTCTTTTATTGACCATGACAATATCACTCTGAACTTGGTCCAGTTCTTTATGAACTTTACCCATCTGACTTTTCACGTTACCTACCAGCTCCTTACTTTCATGAGCGATAGCCTTAATTTCGCCTATTTCCTGGCATTGACCTAATATATTCTGGTCCTGTTTCTTGAGGTCACCGTTAATTGCTCTAGCGTAGCTTTTCAATTTCTGGTCCCATTTGGAGTCGTTCTCCTCTAATCTCTGGTCTACTGTTTTCGTAAACTCTGCGAACTGTTTCGCTTGGCGTTCGAGATTCGCCTCATTTTGGATCTGAATATCCTTAATATCGTTAGACAACGCCTCTAATTTACTGTTGGTTTGCTCCTGAGCATGCCTACACGCTTGCAAATTACCCTCAAGTTTGGCTTCTATAGCCTCGAAACGTTTATCAGTATTTACCTGCATTTCCGATACAATGCTTACAACAGTATCTGTTACTTCGGTCTTAATGACTTCTTGCATTTGACCTAACTTATTATCTAGTGCAACCTGATTTGCATCTAACCGACTGTTTATTTCAGCCTGAGTTGCATTAATTGCCTCCTGATTGGCATCTAACCTGTTATTTAACTCTCTCTGGTTCTCATCTAACCGAGTGTTTATACTATCCTGGAACGCCTTGGTTTCCAGTTTACTCTGCTCGTGAGCAGCATCAAAATGCTGTTTCAGTCCTGCAATAACTTGCAAGATCTCCTGCGTACCTGACATTTTCCAATAACACACTTAAATATGCAGGCAGGCTTCCTGGAAAAATATGTGGATACGTTTCGAAGAGAAACATCAAACACTGCACACATATTGTGAAGTCGTACAAAACCTGATAATATTATAGTAGATTGTGGATTGGGTATGTAACGCTAGTACCCTTAGGCCATTCTCTTCTCAATAGAGAGATTCTGCGTTACCTCAAAAGCCTACTGAATTCAAAAATCACTCAAACACAGTTTGAGGCGAAACAATTACTATGGTTTTCCCCATGAAATACCATAAAAAATCTATGGGTTTTCCCTAAATCCCATAAGCTCCACGTATTTTGGGCGCCATGATAAATTAGATCAGAGGGTGGTATTAGTAGGACATCGGCCATATTCTAATTTACTATAAAAACTGTTCAGGGAGTGGTTTTTACTGCCGAAAGCCCCACTTAGGCCACGCCATGATAAATTAATAGAGAATAAGTCTACAGGTATCTATCAAAATTTATATATACGTATCGGAACTTAGCTATGGATTAGGAGCGGTCACACCCTACTTCGTTAATTCTTACTTTAATAGAGTTGTGTGCATTAAATCTGACCGACTTTAGTCGTACCTTTAGCTCAAATCACAGTATAGGACATCAATTCCCATGTACCCATGTGAGTAATCTCGGTGGATAATATGCATCTGCCTCCAACTAGCATCAGCTCTCAGGCGTGTACGGTAACCCCAATTGAGCAGTGCATATTTTTGGATTTGAGGCTAAAAGGTATCAACTCTACAATGATAAGGCACAACTCTATTCTAAAACTTTAATTTAGTAAAATAAATCATGGCTTCAAACACAAAACAATACCCAAAAAGCATAAAATACAGCAAACAAAATTTTTACTTCCACAATCCACAAGTAAACAAATATAAAAATCACAACAAAGTCATACCTAGCCATAAGGCTTTACCCTTCTGTGAACTTCACAAGGATATACTAGTGCGCTGATGCACCTACGACTTCAAAACAAACTGTACATTAACATAACAGTCATACAATGTGACTTCTTTAATATTACAACAAGGATTATTCCTTAAACCTCTTTATGTTAAACAATTATGTGTGCCGTGCGTGTTTTAATATTTTTCTTCTCACCAATGAAATGCTTTGCATGCATTTACCTATTTGGACGTTGCACCAAAATCAACGTGCAACTCCATAATTATGTAAGCTACCCCCTACACATCCTCCAATTATATGGTTTCCCCGCATGCTGTCTGTGATTCCTAGATAAAACGTTACGTTATAGCTTATGTCGGATTGTACGATAGACTACCTCGCGCTCATGGCGATTGGCATCTAGTCACCAACTACATGACTTGGCTCCAGTGACAGTACAAATATATCATGTAACTATTCGTCAGATAGCTAAAATAATGAACCATCAGGATGAACTATAATTATCCATGTGTTCACAAACCACATGGCTATAATATTCAACATAACAATCTTGCATTATATGTCATTTCAACAAGGTCTAGACTCTTCCCTCTTATAACTTGCCTGAGCGGTCCGGGTGGTTAGCTCCGACCCTCGGCTAAGGAAGTCGCTACACAATAGAAAGTGGAATGGGTCGTTTCACCAATTATCTCGACCTTTCTAAAAGTTTGAAAGCTTCCCTCTCTCTAAGCAGTGGAGATTTACAAGACAAATACTGTGTCCTGACCGGCACACATGTTCCCAAAGGATCTTAATTGACTATTATGCCAACAGGTATTGAATGAGCTTTTGTAATTATTCCTACGTCGAGGATAATGATTAATTAATGGCCTCACATGGGTCCATTCAACATGAAGGTTCGGGGTTCGCAATGCATGAGCCTGGCGGTTTTTGACCGATGTCTCAAGTATAATATAGGCGCACAAAACCACTGTCGCCATGAGTTTTCGCTGCCAACGAGCGTAAATAACTCATCAATAAGTTCTCGGGAAATCATAGAGCTGCGAGGTGTCCTTGTTTCCTCGACTTTGTCCAGATTCCAGTCCGGAACACATTTCAATCCTTTCTTCAGAGTTAGGGTCCAACACTAAAACTCTGGAATTAACTAATATCTCCACAAATGTCCACGACATAGGAGAATTCATACGTAGAATAGACTATCTGGCCCCTAATGCTCCATGCTACGACACTCCGACCTATAATATTAAGAGAAATCTAACATTTACTCTATAAGCTTCTCAATTAAGCTGCAAATTCAATTCATTAAAAGCTCTTTCATTACTGGTATCATTACTGAATATATGCAATATTCTGATATAAAACTTCTTTCCATAATTACTGAAATGTAATCTCACTGTAACATCTTCCTGCTTAGATTGATAAGTCTTGCACTTAGCGTTAATAATTCTCGCTTACAACATTTATTTGTTTCCTGATGTGTTCATTCATACTCTTAATAACCATTATTATTATTATCATCATTTCTCACTGACATAAATGACCAAAATCATTATTTATTATTATTATTATAAATCTCATTGACATAAATGATCAAAATCATCATTTATTATTATTCTCACATAAATTACCAAAATTTCCGACATAGCTAGACGTTTTAAACTCGAACAATCGCGTTCGTTGCATTTACATAACTGATTGCCATTCTTAATTCATAGTGGGAATAATTACTCCACTTAATGATGCAAATTAACATCTCAACTCTATAAAAATCAACTCAATACTGATTAAACATGGAGGATCAGCCTCCTAACTGACTTTTACTGGCATCTATAAGGAATTCACAATATCTTTACGGAATCACAGACATGCAGCGGTCCCTACTTCTACATAATCATAACCATAATTTGTGGGGTACTTACATCTCTATAGGCATCTAAGGTGGCTCCGACCAATCATATTCTTCCATGTCGCCCGCCATAATGGGTTTAACGCGACATATTTCTCTTGTTTACACACATTTGATTACACATAATTTCTATCACCAACACGACACGTTGCATACCTTTCAGGAAGTTATCACTCCCCAAACATGTGAAACACTTCATCAAACACTACTTTAAATGATATTTTTACATATGCATTACACTGAACACTCGTCACTTTATACACACTTCAATGCTGAAATTCCCTAGCAGAGATCGAAATTGCAGGTGTCGACGGCATCTTACGTTACCAACTCCTGATTGAAAGTCTGGTTATCTGCTCTCGGAACTCTCCAACAGTTTTTATGACGATCATTACTCCTACATTAAGCGTCCTGCGTTACATCAATACGCTGGCTCCCAAACATGAGCGTTAACATCTGGTACTCTCATGGCAATACCAAACACTTAGTAGAGTTTCTTTCGCGCATTCTATCGTAGTTACACATATACGATTAGTTAATACTATACACACTGCGCTTAATAAAGTTCAACACTTTCACAAATAATTATATACAATAGTTCTACCGTTAGTCTATACGGTGCTTCGTAACTGAACACGTCATAGTTCGTGCCGCTGATTATGCCTGTATCACGACTATTATTCATACAAGCATGTTTACTGTTTCTATTACACATACCAGTCTTTGTTCGGCGTCTTGATGAATAGATCCGTCATGCGTTTTGCCTTGACGAACTTGCTTCAACCTGGCTGTAGCTGACTGAAGTTTCACTCGAAGACTGCACGTAACTTATTTGAAGACTTCTGTATGCGGCTTACACGCTGTCTCGTACTGCTGCATATTTGCTGCATACTGATTGCAAATTATTGCCATTGTGCTACAACTGAAAACTGCGTAAGACAATAACTGGCTGTAACTGCGCTTGGCGGCATGTAGACTGAGCTTGACTGCGTTACCACTGTGTTTCAACTGAGCATAGCTGAGAGCTCCTCCTGGGGTCTACTCCCTTATATCGGATTTCCACAGAAAGTAGAGCAACATCTTCCCGCGTAATCTTGGCTCCTCTCGCAGCATGATTCAGGTCTTCAAACCATGATCATTGTGTTCCTCTCTCTTCACAGGTCCCAAAACTATCTGTGCGCAAAGGAATCGCTCGTTCAATTAATTAATATTAATTCCTTTCTCCATGGCGTGGAACGCTACCTAACGGGAAACCCC
Organism: Meconema thalassinum; assembly: GCA_946902985.2. Classification (NCBI taxonomy): domain Eukaryota; kingdom Metazoa; phylum Arthropoda; class Insecta; order Orthoptera; family Tettigoniidae; genus Meconema; species Meconema thalassinum. Next base: position 657,000,530 of record OX336390.1, read on the forward strand.
CGGCAACATCTTCACATCCATCCGCGAACAATGGTCGTTTTACAGTCCTTACGCACATCATTAAATATGCACCAATTTCGCAGGTAAAAGACTCTAAAATTATCTTCTTGCCAAGATATTCACCTGTGTGCAACTCTCATCTCGATTCGTTACTCCAATCACGAGTAATCAATGATTTTTCTGGGCATTTCTCCGCCCCTACTCCAAATCCATTCTCCGTCGGGGAATAACTATGTCATTATTCAGGCCTCACCCCTGCTCCAGACGACATAATGGGGTGACTGAGATGGACGTGGCTCCACTGGGACCAACCCACAATTCTGGGCCAATTAGTAAATGTCAGCTCTGCCCTCCTCTGTGCTTCAAGCCTCCAATAGCTTACACCAAATCGTCTTATAATGATATAATCTGCTCATTATTTCCTACATTATTTTACTAAATAATGCCATTTCATCAAAAATCACACCAGTGATTAAATATACATTTCTTTCGAGGGGTTTTTACCAAGAAACTCCCTCTTCAGATCTCTGGTTCGCTTCCTGGTGGAACCTTTTTACTGAGATCACAGTCTCTGAGAACCATGTTCGATTCCAGTCAGCATAACCCCATCGGGTTCACTACATACTGCCAATTGTAGTGGTAGGTTCTTTTTCATACCATAAATCTATGACATGGATTCGCCGGCTTCACTTCCTCTTCGAAGGAAAGCTTAAGCTAATGCAGGATTTTAACGCTCTTAAAAATCCGACGACTTCGGCTGGGTTTGAACCTGCGATCTTGCGCGTAGCTCTTCAGTAATCTACCGACTACGCCACCGAAGCCGACACATTTAATATACTATTATAACATTGAAATCAATAACTTAGAACGTAATTGACCAATTACAAAGACATTAGGTAAAAGGGGAACCACAAACAAGGGAACTCGCTTTTATAGATCGCAAGACTGTTACATTGATCACTAGCAGAAGTAGCCTTCATTAATCGGCCTTTGTACTGTATAATACTGGCTGAAAAACACACATTTTTAATGCACTTATGTTATTACCTGTTATCTGTTAAATTCATAATTTAACTACCAGTACCGAAATTAATGGTATTAAGGTAGCCAAGTGGTAGTAATTTGGTAGCGTTTTTCGACACCTAAACAAAGGAGAGTGAGCCAAGTGATCTTTCAAAATAAACAATAAAGAATTTAATTACTTTTAACCAAGAGTGCTTTGCCCACTTCAATAAAATGTCATCAACGACACCACAAACAAACTACTTTGATATAATATAATATATGGAATTATTATAATAATCTCCTAACACAATGTGTAATTGAGATTTAAAACATCTTTATAATAATAGTTACTCAGGTGATTGGACATCAAATAAATACCATGTCACGTGACAAAACTGTTGAGAAGAGAATACTGCACGTTCCTTCTAGCATTACAACAGCGGTAGAGAGACCTCCTTTCACAGCTACTTCTGACTTGCAGAATCATTAAATAAACTTTGGTTCGTTAAATTAATTAATTATATTATTTAGGACATAACAATGTTGATATTACATCCCCTAAACCAACTAACATAACGACAATAACCTAATTAGGATTCACTGCAATTTGTTTAACATATTCACACGATAGGAATACTGTAGATATATTACACTTAAAAAGCGTACAATGGAAAATTAGCGCTAGAGTCTATTTTTAGCCTACTTTCGATTTTTGCAAAAAATGAAAGTAGACTTATGAGATCAACACAGGGCGAAAAAAGTGTGTCTGTCTGTGTGTGTGTATATGTGTGTGTGTGAGTCTGTGTGTGTGTGTGTCTGTGTGTGTGTGAGTGTGTGTACTCTGAATGTCTGTCCCCCCCTATCAATTCGAACACGGTGAATGCGAATTGAACGAAATTTGGTACAAAGGTAGCACTAGCAGAGGACACCTCAGTGTCATGTTTTATATAGCCGCCATCTTGACGGAAACGTAATGGCGGCCACACAAATGTTCAAAGCTTAAATCAAATTACGACTAACCTAATCATCCGATCTCTACCAAATTTTGCAACGACATACCTTTATGGGGGGAGCATCCTTTTACCAAACCAATAGGTCATCAGCGTAATAGTTTGCGGATGGCGGCCATCTTTGTGTGAAAATCGATTCCCCCTATTAATTCGAACACGGTGCAACCGAATGGAACGAAATTTGGTACAGAGGTAGTACTAACAAAAGGCACCTCAGTGTCATGTTTTATATCGCCGCCATCTTGACGGAAACGTAATGGCGGCCACACAAATGTTCAAAGCTTAAATCAAATTACGATTAACCTAATCATCCGATCTCTACCAAATTTTGCAACAACATACCTTTTTGGGGGGAGCATCCTTTGACCAAACCAATAGGTCATCAGCGTGATAGTTTGCGGATGGCGGCCATCTTTGTGTGAAAATCGATTCCCCCTATTAATTCGAACATGGTGCAACCGAATGGAACGAAATTTGGTACAGAGGTAGTACTAACAAAAGGCACCTCAGTGTCATCTTTTATATCGCCGCCATCTTGACGGAAACGTAATGGCGGCCACACAAATGTTCAAAGCTTAAATCAAATTACGATTAACCTAATCATCCGATCTCTACCAAATTTTGCAACTACATACCTTTATGGAGGGAGCATCCTTTGACCAATGTAATAGGTCATTCACCTGATAGTTTGCGGATGGCGGCCATCTTTATGTCAAAATTGATTCCCCCTATTAATTCGAACACGGTGGAACCGAATGGAACGAAATTTGGTACAGAGGTAGCACTAGCAAAGGGCACCTCAGTGTCATGTTTTATATTGCCGCCATCTTGACTGAAACATAATGGCGGCCACACGAATGTTCAAAGCTTAAATCAAATTACGATGAACCTAATCATCCGATCTCTACCAAATTTTGCAACTACATACCTTTATGGAGGGAGCATCCTTTGACCAATCTAATAGGTCATTCACCTAATAGTTTCCGGATGGAGGCCATCTTTATGTCAAAATTGATTCCCCCTATTAATTCGAACACGGTGGGACCGAATGGAACGAAATTTGGTACAGAGGTAGTACTAGCAAAGGGCACCTCAGTGTCATGTTTTATATCGCAGCCATCTTGACTGAAACGTAATGGCGGCCACACGAATGTTCAAAGCTTAAATCAAATTACGATTAACCTAATCATCCGATCTCTACCAAATTTTGCAACTACATACCTTTATGGAGGGAGCATCCTTTGACCCATCTAATAGGTCATTCACCTAATAGTTTGCGGATGGCGGCCATCTTTGTGTCAGAATCGATTCCCCCTATTAATTCAAACACGCTGAAACCAAATGGAACGAAATTTGGTATAGAGGTAGCACTAGCAAAGGGCACCTCAGTGTCATGTTTTATATCACCGCTATCTTGATGGAAACGTAATCGCGGCCACCCAAATGTTAAAAGCTAAAATGTAATTACGACCAACCTAATAATCTAGTCTCTACCTAATTTTGCAACACCATATCTTTATGTGGGAAACATATTCTGACCAAACTGCAAGAACATCAGCCCAATAGTTTGCAGATGGTGGCCAAGTATGTGTGCAAATCGATTCCCCCTATCAATTCAAACACGGTGAAACCGAATTGAACGAAATTTGGTACAGAGGTAGCACTAGCAAAGGGAACCTCATATTCATGTTTAATATCCCTATAGCACGTTGTATTTCAACAAGCTCCTACAACCAACATTCAATCATACTCCTTGAAAAGGACAAAGAGTTATAACAATACCCATGCATTTAGGAGAAAGTAGGCTATATGTTCTTTACTGAACATCTTGTTTTCACTATTATAAGAAAATAAGGCAATCCACTTTTCCAATCTTTATATTTTTCCATTACAATTGAGATTTTTGACACATCAATTGAAAATACTATGTCTTTCTTCATGTCGTTGTATTGACTTTTGAAATGATATTGATAAATACTCAGCGATATCTTTTCAACGGTGTATAAAATTCGATAAGCATAGAATGTGTACAGAGTTTTTTAAAGGTACAGTATGTCTTCAAAGTATGCATACCTCTGGTGATTTTTCATTTTAATCAACAATCCATTCTTGATGGCTTCTATGGTAGACTAGATAAATCAGTGCTGCATAGGTTTACAGAGACACAGGGTACTGAGAGTCAATTAGTTATGCAGTTAGACACCGCAGTGACATTGAGTCCTCGTAAGAGATCATCAATTCGAGAAAGTGCCCCTAGAGGCCATAATGGTACATGGCATAGAAAAATTGTAATTAAAAATAAATATTTCGAATGAAATTTGCTACAACTCATTTCGCACGGCTAATATTCTAAAATGAAGACGGAATGGGACACGCCAAGTTCTCTTCCCACATGAAGGAACTCGAAATAAGCTTTGCCACTTCCTTCTACGAAATCTTTGATGTTTCGCCAATTTTAGCATGTACTGTATTGTGCAGGGCTTTCACCATAACCCCATTTAATCAGTGATACGTTTGAAAATTATGTAACTGATTGATGACATGTTTCAAGAAATAATACTTTCAACGTATTATTTTACATTTCCTTGTATGCATTGTTATGTTTAGTATTACTCCGTAGTGAGAGTGTTACCGTATCCAACTGATTACTGAAAGACCATTTTAATTAGCACCATTTCACAAACTGTATTGCGTGGCTTCTTTCCTTCGTGTTTGTTTTGCGACAGATAACATTTATTTAGACATTCCTCAATTTCTGGGTTTTATTATTCAAGTCATAGCATCATGGTAAGTGTCATGTTGTATGTAGCTGGTTGAATGATCAGTCTTGGCCTAAAATCATTAATAGATACATAAATAAACAATATCCTATTTTTCTTCTTTTATTCAGAAAGGTACAGTAAGCATTGAGACAAAATAAACATTATCCATATACTTGGAAGAAAATAAGAATTTTCACCAACCTTGATAATGGTTTGTATGAATAGTGACTACTGTACGCTTGCATATTACTTTTTACAGGTTCATGTTCGTATGTAAATTAAAATTTAAACTCTACTAATTACACTCCGCTTTATTCATAAAAGGACATAAGTTAGAAATTAATTCATGAAGACCTGTTACGATTGAAAATGAACCTCTATGAATGAAGCTGCTGTATGTTAGATCGGAAAAATCTTAGTATTCGTAAATATCAGCTCATATTCTTCGTTTGTAATTCTTCAGTTTCTAGAACCTCTGATACAAAATAATTAGTCTGTACTAAAACCATTTTTCATCTGATTTTAATTGAGTCTAATTGACAAATGAATGGTTATTTTCAATTGTAAGTAAGGCAACAGTGAAATATGGCTTGATGGCTATATGTGGGCCTCCATTTAATTGGTGTAATATAATAATCCATGAGTAGAAAGTGACTCATCCTCTTTCTGCGAATAACTGATGAATCTACAGTAGGTAAGCCTATGTACTAGTGGCAGTGCGTATGAAAGTTGGGAGTGACACTTTTGTAGTGCGAGCTACTGGTCATAAAATATGAATAACGAATTCGCGTGAATAGTGAATACAGCTGGTGACGTGTCAGTAGGATATATGATGTATCAGACGAGAGTGGTAATAAACAGTTTGCGGTAACTCGAGCTGGACGGACCTGTGGGGACTGTGTAATTATACACGTCAGTACGTGGTAGCTCAGACAATTAAACTCCAGGCTAGTTCTACTACTATGCTCATTTCATACAAAACCTCGCTTTCGTACTCGTCAGTGCTGTAATTCATAGTCTACAAGAGACGACATGTTTCAAAGCATCCTGATATACAAGGTGGCTTTGAAAATAAGATAAGGTCGCCATAGTGCTAGCATTCTTCGCTGCCACCCGGCTTTTCCAAGAAATGTTATTCTGGTCTGAGAGCTGGAACGGGGTTCACTTAGTTTCGTGAGCTATCCTGCAAGTGGTTTTCCGCGTTTCCCACTTCTACTCCATTTAAATGCCGGGATGGTTCATAACTTAAGGTCATGTCTGGTTCCTTCCCGATCCTTACCTACTTTACAAATCCCCACTACTGGAGATATAAAAATAACACAGGTTATCAGGCAAATTTTAAACATACACACCCAAGTACACGGGGCTAAATGACCACGTTGACAAATGAATCAACAACAAAATACTCTCAGGGTGGCATACTTCTCCTCGTCCCCCCAGGGGCTCACATCTAGTGGGACGTGGGTTGGCGACCACGGGACCCCAGCTGAGTCCGGCATTGATTCCACTTACTTGAGCCAGGTTCCTCTCCGTCTTCTTTGCTGTCGACCTCTCTTGGTCAACTCTTGTTCTCTTCCGACCCCGACGGTATTAGGGTATCCGAGGCCTAGGGAGTCTCTTCCTTTCCCGCCTTAATTGGTTCTTGTCTCATCTTTCCTGATACCCTCCTTCTGCGAGGTGCCAGCCTTAATTTTCTTTTCATGATATCTCCTGCCTTCTGCTCAAGGCCTTAAGGAGGCAGGGTGTATGTAGCCCCGCCAATTCTGGTGCACCCTGGACATTGGCACACCCTCAGGTGCTGACGGCTGGTGAGTTTGGGAGTTGGCCTTCCCGAGGGATTCCTGAGCTGGGTCCTTTTTTCCACTTAATTTTGGGCGGGCCCTCTTCTCTTTCCCTTTCCTATCTGCCTTTCATGGCTCTCCTTCCTCCAAGTACCTCAATCCTCATTCTTCGAGGGTTGAGGGCAATTCTTTTCTTCCTGTCCTTTATTTGCCTTATCCTTTATTTGTTTACCATTTCTTCTTCTAGTATGTAAGTCTGTAGTTAGAATTAGTTATAGTTTTCATTCACATCTTATCCTTCACTATCACCCAAACCATTAGAGGCCGATAACCTAGATGTTAGGCCCCTTAAAACAACAATTATCATCATCAACTCACCCTCGTGTTCGAATATTCCACCAGGGTCGAAGCGGGAGATCACAGCTTTATCATGCCACGTTGGATAGTGGGTATGTCACGTCAAACCATCGTAATATGAGTTAAAAGATGGCTGTTCACACGAAATCATGGTCAAATGTGAACATGCGCAGTGTGCTCAGTTATTGCGTATCGTAAAAGAAGATGAAACGTAGGCGAATCATGAATCACATAAAACGAAATGAGCATCCATGTTATGAGAACAGCCCTCATGCCCACCTCGTAAGAATGTCTGTACAGCTCCATCTGCGAAATAAATTATGGCATCCGTCCTTTGGGGTCATAAGGACGTTAACGGTTTATTTCCTCCCTAGGGGATACGGTGAGTACTGCCGGCGACACACAGCGCTCTCTCAACGTAAATTAACGCCTGTAAAATATACATCCTCCCTGTGAGGTCTTGTTACATTATTATTATTATTATTCAATGGGTTTGATGCCAACCCCATGGTGCACCTGCGTCTCACCCGGAGGCCCCGGGTTCGATTCCTGGCTCCGTCAGAGATTTCAGAAACCGACGTGGGGGTAGAATTGGGTGCACTCAGCCTAGTGAGGACAATTACTGAGTAGCTGTCTGACAATCAGGCAGCGCCCCGGTCTCAAAACCTAAGATTAACGACCACGGGGACCCGATGCACTGACCACGCGTCACCTCAATATCTGCAGGCCGAATAGCTGGCCAGTGGTCGCTTGGTAGGCCTAGGCCTTTCATGGGCTGTACTGCCAGGGATTATTATAATGGGTTTACTCGTTGAAACTTGCACCACGACTGTGCGGGCAGCTGCAGCAAGTCCAGAGATTGTAGGTTCGAATCCCGGCGCTGATAGCTTCTATGCTGAGTTGTGTTTTTCTCCGGGTTTATCCACACTCTCTCCAAGCAAATACCGGGATAGTAGCTTACTTCAAGTTCCGGGGCACCTACCTCATCGCTGCCCCTAATACAGTTACACCCACTCCTACAGTCATCACAGAAATACAGGTTATCATACAACTTCAACACACACCCAACTACATGGAGCTGATGATCAAGATATCCCAAGCCCCTAAAGTGAATTAACAACAAAGCTTCTGGTGAATGTTCGTTCGTGTCATTCCCTTATGTAGTTCCCTTAACATTTGTTCCAAACGATTTGCAATCCACAGTGATCTAAAATACAAGAGAGAGAGGCTTATGTTCTATTTAACTGTTTTGTCTTTAGAGACGCTCAAGTGCCAGATCAGCAAGAGATTTCTGACATTCCCGAAAATCTACTTAAGCTTCTCTCGCATTTAAGCACCATTAAATGACAACAGACTACGGTGCATTTCATTCCACAGTCAAGAGTAGGCTATATCAGGCAAGAACTTTACCACCTATAGCCAACCACGCAGCCGACTACAAGTAAAACTGCTGGCATGTGACATTAATAGTACATTATGCAACGAGCCTATAATGGCAATAATAAAGACACGAGTATGTTTATAAAACGAGCGTAGGCGAGTTTTCTAATTTCCATACGAGTGTCTTAATTACCATTATAGGCGAGTTGCATACGACTGTTTATGTTCGACGATAATTATTATAACTATTTTATGTTCGAACATAAATATTCATACATATATGTTGAGATTTCGCCAGTTTTATGTATAGAACAGAGCGCATGAGACGCAGAGAATGCCTTGTATTTGACCATGGCCTCCTCGATTACCCTACTATGACACTAGGCCAGGCAATGAAATTTAAATTAGAAGGCCATGGAACTCAGCGTATCTAATTATCTAATTGGTCAAACAACCGTTTCTTGAGCTCTGATTGGTGGGAGAAACGGTTTCATAATGAAAAATTGTGTTATAATGAGCCTCGTTATAGTACAGTTTTCTGACATATAATAGTCAGGGTCGAACATAATAGTACATTATGCAACGAGCCTATAACGGCTATAATTAAGACACGAGTATTTTTATCAAACGAGCGTATGCGAGTTTTATAATTTCCATAGGAGTGTCTTAATTACCATTATAGGTGAGTTGCATACGACTGTTTATGTTCGACGATAATTATAACTTTATTATATGTTTTTAACATAAATATTCATAAATATCTGTTGAGAGTCAGCCACTTGAATTTTGTGATCGGAGAGCGAGCGCTGGGTGTGATATCTCTGTCTTTCAAGATCTCTGAACGACCGACGCATGCGCTCTGTGTGCTTGTAATGCCATAGCAGGCCATATGTTTACATCTGCCGTCCCTCAGTAATATTGTCACCGGCGTCGTTTGAAGGCAATGCGCTGTGTAGAAATTAGGGTTGGTGATGTTAAGGTACAGTGTTATTTCTTGTCTCATATTCGCCAGTTTATTTACGCGAACATATGGACGGTGCGTATTCCATGTCGGTAATGTATTATAGTTCGATGTTGTGTTTATGTCCGACATGTTGGATTTTGAGCGCATGCGCGAAGGTATCGTTACCTAATTGGTCAATGAACGAGCTCTGATTGGCTGGAGAAACTGTATCGTAATGAAAAACAGTGTTATAATGACCATCATTATGATACCGTTTTCTGACACATAATAGTGAGGGTCGAACACAAAGAATTAAAATGAAATTGAACCTCTTTAGAGCAATGGTTCTCCATGAAGAAAACACCTTATCAGCTCTGTTAGTGTCGTTATTAAACAACTATATCCCAGAAGCCTGTGCCCCATGTAGAGGAGGCGCCATCACTCAGAGGCAGGTGTGGGCGAAAGTGGGTTGGAGTTAGCGCTATGGCGAAGAAGAAGTCAGTCATAGCCTCGCACGTGCAGCGCGGTGAAACAACACGGGCCGAGTACTCGACAACATTGGTGCTAAATTTAAATCGTTAAGCGAACGGCTTTCTTAATGACTTAGGGCTAAGGCAGTTGGAATGAGATTACCCGTGGACAAAGCAAAGTTAACTGCGAAGTGGGGAAAGTTATTGCCCTGTAGGTAGGGATGCTATTTTCGCTTCTATAGAATGAGTCTGCTCGCGTTGGAAGACAAAATATGTTATTATCGTGGCATTTTCACGTTTTCTTCTTTCTTTAGAGGAGATAGCCTTCAACTTGTACAGAATGAACAAGATGAATATCATTACCTATCAAGAAAGGAGTAAGGCAAGATTGATATATCCTCTCTCACAAGTACCTCTTTTAACTGATGATGGAGGAAACACTAACTATAAAATATGGTATATTCGCAGTTCGTTACTCCTGTGGGGATCCGGGCGGGGACACCAAGAGCCCGCCGATGAGCCAGCTTTGTGTCCTAGGCGAAACCCCACACAAAACACGGCACAAACCTAGAAGAATTGCTGAGTTTTAACTAACTAGTAAATTTAAAGCACAGCAAAGCACATAAATACAAAGACAGCTCCATGCAGTGTGTTAAGAAAATTTTACAGTCATATGAACAATTATATTGGTACCTGTATTATAATAGTACATTATGCAACGAGCCTATAATGGCTATAATTAAGACACGAGTATTTTTATAAAACGAGCGTATGCGAGTTTTATAATTTCCATACGAGTGCCTTAATTACCATTATAGGCGAATTGCATACGACTGTTTATGTTCGACTATAATTATTATAACTATTTTATGTTCGAAGATAAATATACATAAATATCTGTCGAGATTTCGCCAGTTTTATGTACTGAACAGAGCGCATGAGACGCAGGGAATGCCTTGTATTTGACCATGGCCACCTTGATTACTCTACTATGACACTAGGCCAGGAAGTGAAATTTACATTAGAAGGCCGTGGAACTCAGCGCATCTAATTATCTAATTGGTCAAACAACTGTCTCTTGAGCTCTGATTGGTGGGAGAAACTGTTTCATAATGAGACATAGTGTTATAATGAGTCTCATTATGATACAGTTTTCAGACACATAATAGCCTAGTCAGGGTCGAACATAAAAACAATGTGTATTATAAAACAATCGATTTTCAATAAATATGGTAATAATAACAATAATATCGCATGGCCTCGGGTGCCGGGTGCAAGCTTTGTTACTTGACACCCGGAGGGTAGCTTACATGTCGAATTTCGTTGTTCCTTGAAGCACTATGAAAGTCAAAGAGGTTGGATATCTAAGCTCCTTGAACACTATAGCACTGTCTTGTAGAGAAATTAGGAACTTTGTGTTGGCGTAAATTCCCGAGATTAATTTTGCCATTATGAACACTGCCTACTGAATTCAAATGGTTTCTTTGGCATGCCAATATCGTATGACATGCGTGTCGTAATTTTTGCCGCCTTTAAAAAATATCACTTACCACGGCCAGGAGCGAACCTGCAAGCTTGGGGGTTATTAGACCGACACGTTACCCACTCACCTACCGAGGCAATATGGTAATTCAAGATACAGTCAGAACACAGGCCATGAAGCACCCTGGAGTAGTGGAGTTTTGAGATCTTGATACTTGATGAATTATGGTTGTCAGTTCCATACACAGCTGCCATTGTGGCCAAAAGATTTCTACTTAGCTAACACGCGACCTTTGAGTTGGGCATCTGAAGACGAATGTCTAGACCACGCAAGGTGACCTTTTGTTACTAAATTGCTGGGAAATGACGCCTTGCATCGAAGAGAATGAAATTTTAATCACACGCACCGTAAATAATTATGCTCTGAGAGCCATATGCTTACATCATTGTACTGAGGTAGCTTGCCACGGTGGGTGAGAGGTTATAGTGTCGGACTACCAACCCCAAGATTGCAGGTTCGCCCCTGGCCTTGGTAAGTGATTTTTGAAGGCTACAAAAATCACGATACTCATGTCATACGTTGTTGGCATGTTGAAGAACCCATTTGAATTCAGTAGGCCGTGTTCAATGGCAAAATTAATCTCGGGATTTTCCGCCAACACAAAGTTCCTCCATTCTCTACTTGAAAGCGCTGTAGTGTCAAGGAGTTTAGATATCTAACCTCCTGGACTTTCATAGCGTTCAAAGGAACGACGAAATTCGACATGCAAGCTACCCTCTGGGTGTCAATTAACAAAGCTTGCACCAGGCACCCGAGGCCATACGATATTATTATTATTATTGTACTGAGGTTAAGGGATGTACCAAACGAGCATGATAGGTATTTACGTAGAGTGGGCCTGGCTTTCTGCAAGTGCAATACAAGTCTGCACTCGCTTTGAGATGATCGAATGAAGGAAGCAAGGAAGGAAGTGAGTGTTTCTTCGTAACCGTTCATTTCGTGATCATAGCCATGAGTGCATTTAAAACGACAGGTACTTGGGGAGAAACCGCACTATTGTGAGTCTAAATGCCACCTGATCAAACCACTGAACGGAAGACTCCCTTGTCTTAATATTCACGGCTTTAAGATAGTTCTGCTGTACATTATTCGGATATGATGCAGATTTCAAATGTCTACATAGAGTCAAGTGATTCATAGAGGTGCAGAAGGGAGATGTGATCTGAGGGGAGTGAGAGTGTGTGTGTGTCCCAAGGGAAATAACATGCTAGGGGTAGACGCTACAAGTAGGTCACAGCTTAACCTTGTCGATTAGTCCAAAGGGAACATTTTGGTTCCATTGACCCGATATCCCTGAGGGAGTTTACATACTATACCTGTCTGTACCCACTGCGACTGGGAATTCCATCGGGTCTGACAGAATGTCACCAGTCACGGCAGGACTGCGCGGCCTTAGTTGGAAATAGGGTCGGTATACGCTCGAAGATCATGGTACGTGTTCGAGATACGATGTACTGTTTGGTCTTGAGATTTTGGAACAGTGTAAGAGGTGTTACTTTATGGCCCCAAAACATGACATGATAATTAAGTCAAATTAGCATAACAGTACGCTTTTCTGAATGCCATATTTATTATCAACCGTGAAAGGAATCAACTCTTAAACTGACATAATTGATCGATAACTAGGAATAACTTAACAATTACTAAAGCATCAATTCTTATAACATTGGTAATTCTCAAAGGCATTTCTTCCCGTATCAGTGAGAGGTTGATGCGATTCTTTGAATATATTGCCAATCCATCATGGAAGGAAAAGTTGAAGGTTGTAGAGCACATTCTAATATCTACTTTACAATGATACCGGTTATCAAACAAAATACAGGTACAAGTGCACTGAGGTATTAATAACGATGATGCATATCCCTAAATGAAAATAGAACATTAGAATAACATCGGAACATCGGAACACCATATATCCCAAAAGTTTGAAGTAATTTATTCAGTGACAGAATATACTTTCCTTACTCCACCCTGCGACGTAGCGAAGTAGCACGTTAAATCACTCACCATGTTAGTTATGGAAGCAGCAGCAAGTCCAGTGATCGGAGGTTCGAATCCCGGCACTGACAGTGGCTATCTTGAGTGTGGTATTAAGGAGCGTTTCTCCATACTCCCTCCAGGCAAATGCCAGGATAGTACCTTATTTCAAGTTCTTGGGTACCTGCTTATTGCCGACCGTTCTTATTACATTTACGCACTTTACTAAATAAACTACATACTCGCAGGTGCGCTTCATAGGAAGGGAGGCAGTGCACAGTTCGCTACTCCTGTGGGGGTTCGGGCACGGACATCAAGAGCCCGCTGATGAGCCAGCTTGGTGTTTCTAGGGGAAACCCCACACAAGACACGGCATACGCCTAGAAAAATTGCTGAGTTTTACTAAAAACATTATTATTTTGAACAACTTTTACTTACGTCCGATTGTCTTATGTTCCTGAAGTTCTTTTGAAACCGCATTAAAGTGGATGGAACGACCCAGCTCCTGCGAGACTTGGCTACACGCAAAGCATCGCCCTCGAAACAACTTATCTTAGAGGTGTTCAACGTCCAACTTTATGCTGTTGCTTATGTAAGTGGCTGCGACATCGCGGTCATATGGGCCCGTGCATTTTGTGTGTGTGTGTATAAAATTTGTGTGATAACCTGTGTTATTGTGATGGCTGTACAAATGTGTGTATTTTTAATTGGGGATAGGATTGGGAAGGAGGCGGCCAAGGCCGTAAGTTAGGAGCCTTCTCAGCATTTCCCTAGGGTAGAAGTGGGGAAATCACGGAAAACCACTTCTAGGATGGCCGAGGTGGGAATCGGACCCCCACCCCCGTTCCCCACGCCCCACCCCCGCCCCAACCCCCCGCCCCCACCCCCGCCCCCACTCTCACCCCCTCTTCTCAGTGTACCTTGTTCCAGCTCACACATCAGAAATTGAAATTTCTAGGTTGAGCCGGGAATCAAACCCGGACTGCTGGGGGCGACTGTCAAGAACGCTAGCCGCTACACCACGAGGCTTGTCAACTTTGTTTTATAGTACATTACAGTACAATGAATGCTCTATGCAGTTTTCAGTACTGCAGTGTCATGTATTAGAGTGTACCTTCAACATTACCTTCCATAATGGGTTCGCAATATGTTGAATAAACGCGGCATTCTCTCACTGATGTGCGAAGAAATACGTTTAGCCCTTCGTTGTTGTTTTCATGGGTCTTCAGTCTTTTGACTGTTTTGATGTAGCTTTCCAAGCCTCCCTGTCCTGAGCAATTCGTTTCATCTCTACATAGCTACCACACCCTACATCCGAGGCAATCTGTTTAACATATCCGAACCTTGGCCTACCCCTACAGTTCTTGTCCTTGACGCTTCCTTCCATAACAGGGGCATTGAATGTGAAGAAGATTCCCTCTGTCTTAAATCAGATCTGGACAACTTATCGCTGTGGTGTTCTGTGAATAATTTAAATATAAATGTACAAAAATGTAAATACATAAGAATAACCAGGTCACAAAAACCCATTGAGAATGAATACAAAATTATGAACAGTGTCATCCCACAGAGCACAAACTTAAAGCTATTAGGGGTAACAATCTCCGACACCCTGAATTGGAACATGCAAAGTGAAGAGGCAAGATGTAAGGCCACCAAATTTCTGGGTTTCTTGTACAGAAACATGAGAGGTTGTAAACCTAGAGCCTTCAGGATGGCTTACACATGCGTGGTCCGTCCGATATTAACGTACGGCTTACCTGCTTGGCATCCCACTACAGCGGAAAACATGAACAAGCTCCAGCGTGTACAGCGCCGCGCAGAAAGGCTAATAGCTCGTTATTCCCCTTCCCCTTTGTCAAAATTTCCATCTATAGAGGCAACAGCCAAACAAATTGATCTAATTTTTCTTAAAAAATCCCTTACAGGTTCCATTAATATTGACCCTTTTTGCCGACTGTCATTGGCATATCGCTCAGTTCGGAGAGGACGAGGTGTAACCCTCGTTCCGCCCTTCGCACGTAGCAATGCTTACCTGACAGGTTTCTACGGCCGCTCAGCGCGGTTATGGAACGCGCTGCCAGGGGATGCCAAGATCTTGCCTCTTAGGAAATTCAAGCCGTACGTAAAAAAAGTACATTGTATAAATAAACGTAAGTATGAGTGATTGATTGTCTCGCTGAATGAATGAGTATCTGAATGGAATGAATGTATGTATCGCGTGATCGAGGTTATGAAAGTGCGTGCGTGAGAGAGTGAGTGAACAGGAAAATGTACTATGTCAATATTCTAAATATGTAAATACTGCAAATATCTTTGTAAAACTTGTAAATATTGTTAAAACAAATGTAGATGTAAGCTGTGCCTGTGAAGCATGAAATATGTATGTGGGGCTTGCCCTTTTTCACTAGGCCTTCCATACTTCGTGTACGATTTATGGTAAATAAATAATAATAATAATAATAATAATAATAACTAAGCTTGCTATTCCTGGGTGTCTTAGTATGTGTCCTACCAACCTACCTACCTATTCTCTTCACTCGTCTTGATTCCTCTTCATATGTTACCCTATTTACGCATCTGATCTTCATTATTCTCCTGTAACACCACATTTCAAACGCTTCAATTCTCCTCTTTTCTGCTGAACCAATAGTCCAAGTTTCACATCCATAGAGTGCCACACTCCAGACAAAGGCTTTCAAAAAATGACTTCGTAATACCTTTAACGATTTTTTATTATCATGAGAAGCCATTTTTCAGTGTTTTGTTGCCTTAGTAGGCCTAATCAAGATTAATGCTTTTTAGTTGATCAACACGATTGCACCCAATATTGTAATGAGAGTTTCCCTAAACATGACAAAATTTACATGAGATTAACAAATAAATTCACTTGGGTGGCCAGTTTCGATCTTCTCTAACAAGAAATATAATACTGGTCTCAAGGCTGGCACGATGTTCACTCAGCCTCGAGAGGTAGAATAGAAAATACATGGATTCGATTCCCATGTCAGACATTTTTGAAGCCGTTTTTCATGGTGTCCCTCTTCAAATGCAGGCCACAGACGTGATGGTTCATAACATAAGGAATGACCACATTCATTCCAAATCTACCCTTATTTATGACTCATAAACTACAGATACAACAACATCACAACTTATTAGACTTTTATTTATTAATTTATTTGTTTATTTGTGTCTCTCACGCACATACCCAAGCACATGGAGCTGAAATGGCTACTAACCCCGTCCCTAAATTAAACAACACCAACAACTATTCCAATAAAATTGTGCTATCCGTTTGGATTAATCTATGAGCAGACATGTGAACACAAATCTATTTATATCCAGTAAATTCACCATTCTTCTTCCGTTGCCGCTGTACTTCTTAAATTCTGGATTGCTTTGAAATGTAATCGCATTCAGCAAACAGCAGTGCTTTCTATGGAGAAAGGAAGTACGAATTGTAATTGAATGAGGTAGAGTTTCATCTCTGAAATCACCGACAGTAGTGGCTACGCTGGTTAAAGCGCTGCGTTAGGCCATGGGGCCAAGCTCTCTGCTGACTCGGTTGACGCGTGGGTTCGAGCCCCACCGTCGGCTGTCCTTGAAATGGTTTTCCGTGGTTTCCCATTTTCAACACCAGGCAAATGCTAGGACAGTACCTTCTGCCAGGCCACGGCCGCTTTATTCCACATACTTGCCCAGTTTCATTCATCTTCATCCATTCCATCTCTCATCCCGACGCGCAGGTCGCCCACGGGCGTCGCATAGAAAGACCTGCACTTGGCCTCTCAGGAGGCCACACGACAAAAAAAAACCTCTGAAATCCACCCTTTCTTAAAGTTTGGCTTAAGATTGTAACTTACTTACTTACTTACTTACTTACTTACTTGACTGTGTTTCGTCTACTGCTCTCAATTCTTCTGTGAATACTGATGGGCTCAACAGAATTCATCATATTGTGTTCAGATAATATAATTTGATTGCGGCATTTACTAGTTTCAAAAGAATTTCTAAAGTAAGTTTCAGGGGCAGATGACCACGTTGTTCCGCCCCTTAAAACAACAATAACTGACTAACTAAAATAATTTCGCTATATTGACTTCAGAGTATCTGCAAAGTAAGTAGCGTACCAGCGGGGTTAAGGGGGATTAGTCACGCTACATGACAAAAATGAGCAGGTGAACGTTCGGATTTCGAGGTGTGTATCCCAGCTGTGGTCTTCCTCCGAGTGCTTTGTCAAACTCCAGATATGTGTCAACCGGCACCATTTACTTGGACACGAAGTCAAGCTGCGATGTATACATATTTTCGTATTTCATCGGTTTGTCCAAGAGCCTCCGTGGCTTAGGCGGCAGCACGCCGGCCTTCCACTGCTGGGGTTCGTGGTTCGAATCCCGGTCTCTCTATGTGACATTTGTGCTGGACAAAGCGGAGGCAGACAGGTTTTTCTCCCTGTCCCAATTTCATTCCAGAAACACTCTCCACTACCATTTCATTTCATCTGTCATTCATTTAATCATTGCAACAGGGGAGTGCGACAGGCTTCGGCAGCCGGCACAGTTCATATCCTCGGTGCTAGATATAATTTCATTCATTCCATTCCCTGACCCGGTCGACTGGAAGCAGGCTGTGGATTTTCATCGGTTTGTCCAAATTAGGCCTATTTTTTTTGGGTAGCCGGGGTATCCGAGAACCAGCTTGACACAGTTTGGTTTTCGACAGGGTTTTCATATTTTTACACTGGCACCTTCCGTGGTACAAGAGAACAAATTGTGACTCCCATCCCTAAGGTTCTGGGTTCCATACTGGCTCTGCCTTTAAATTGAATACTAGTCTGAATGTCAGAACGCGATTTACTCAGCATCTTGATGTTAATTTAGAGCTGGCTGGTGGCACGGTGGCGGTACGGTTCTCAGCTACTGATGCCAAGGTAGTGGGTTCGAATCCGACGTGGACAGTTCATTATACTGGCATGTTAAACACCCCCTTCAGGATAAAACTACGGCGTTTTCAAATCTCCAAAGTTTCAATGATTTTGTAGGAAGGAAGGAAGGAAGATTGTAGTTTTACGTGACCGTGAATCTTGTGATTATGAGCCACGGGCAATGATTTTGAACACATACCATTATTCTAAACATATTAGGGACATAACTAGCTATTTACGTTACGGTCAATGGATATATTTGTGGTAACCTTGACTCATTGTATTGTTTGTTCACAATTCTTGTTGGATCTGTTGGGTAGTCGGTTAGTCTCTCGCCTATCGTTCCTGAGGTTGCAGGGTAGAATCAAATCTTTTGGATTTCTAGGGTGTTTTAACCTTAGCAGTACCAACGTGGGGGGGTATTTTATGCCTACCATTTCCATTTTTAGCCTATTTTCAATTTTGAAAAAATAGGCTTATGAGATCACCTTTTGTCCGTGTCCGTGTGTGTGTGCGTGTGTGTGTGTGTGTGTGATTCGTGTGTGTGTGTCCCCCTAATAAAATCTAAACGGCAGGAGCGATTTCAATGAAACTCGGAAAGTTCATAGCACTATTCCCGGCGACCTCGACCGTGCCCTTCAAATTTTGTTACGACTCACCAATCCAACATGGCGGCTGTGCGAAATATTTCACCAGCATTCAATATCTCCGAAACTATTACCGATATTACCCTGACATTTTCTATGGTGATAGAGGGAACTACTATAAGTTCACTTATGTGACTTTTGAAAACCTGGTAACTACAAAACCAACATGGAGGCCAAGCGAATTTGCGACTTTTAAATAGACGTTTCTCGCGATTTGACCAACCAAACGCAATGAAACTTGGTATAGTATATGTTTATATACATTGTAATGCACCGACATCTAACTTCGTTCAATTGTTTACATAATCACAAGATGGCGGATGTGCGAAATATTTCGCCGGCATTCTATATCTCTGAAACTATTAGCGGTATCTCCCTAAAATTTTGTACGGAGATAAAAGGCACTACTGGAAGTCCATCTATAAGACTTTCAAAAACCGGTTATCTACAAAACGAACATGGCGGCCAAGCGAATTTGAAAATTTCAAATAGACCTTTCTCGCGATTTATTGTTCCAAGCTCACTGAAACCTGCTACAGGAAATATTTATACACATTGTAATCCAATGGTATCTAATTTAGTTCAATTGTTTACATAACCTCAAGATGGCGGCAGTGCGAATTTTAAAATTAAGTTTTTATTTCTTGTGATGTAGTCATGCGATCGAAGTGAAAGTTTGAATAATGAACCTACGCAATAATTTTCCTTTAATGGTACATGACTCTATGGCCTATACATTTAACAATCCAACATGGCGACCATCCGAAATATTTAGACGATACTCAATATCTACGAATCTATTTTAGCAATCAAACTGCATTTTTTAATGTTCATAGGGGCTATGAACTTAAGTTCACCTATAGGACTTTAAATAACCTGGTGATCACAAATCCAACATGGAGGTGACGCGAATTATAAATATTCACATGGACGTTTCTCGCAATTTAACCATCCGAGTGCAGTGAAACTTGGTACAGTAAATCCTTATACGAATGTTAATCCACTGGCATCTAATTTATTTCAATTGTTTCCATAACCTCAAGATGGCAGCTGTGAAAAATTTTAAAATCTCCATGTTTTTTCTTGTGTACTAATTAAGCGATTGAAGTTTGAATACTACACGTTCACAATAATCTGCATGTAACAGTACATAACTCTAGGACCTACATATATAAAATCCAACATGGCGACCATCCGAAATATTTAGTCGGTTCTTAATATCTACGAATCTATTACAGCAATCAAACAGAAATTGTGTATGTTGATAGTGGCAATTATCATAAGTAGGATATATGAAAATAGGCTGCATAGTTCTTCACGGAACTACTTGTTTAAACTTTCAGTGTAATATATGTTTCCTATGCATCCTGAAAGAGAAGTAATTGTCCATAATTAACTCTGTCATTGTACCATTCATTTGCTTTATTAATTTTTTATCATCTGTAAAAGCTAATAGCACTTTTTTATATGTGGGCATAGAGTACCCCCCCCCCCCCCCCCCGCTCCCCTTTGGTAGTTCACTCCAAAGGACAGAATTACAACAAAGTGAACAAAACAACAGTGATCGGTGCTTCTTGCAAGAGATACACGTGTGGAAAGCATGGCAACAAGACAATCATTTGTGAAAAATGCAATGATGATTTAGAAGGAAGTGATGAGTGAAGAAATCCATGAACTGAACATTGTTGCTTAATGCAACAAAAATTCATGAGGCATACCAAAGCAAATGTGTGTGTGAATATGATTTAATCTAGATTACTCTTGTTGTTGTTTGTGGTCCATATGATAACTTAACTCAAAATAAAAGCTATAATGTCAAATAGAACAAATTAGTTCGGTGGTCACAAAATCCCCCCCGTCGGTAGTTCGCGTTTCAAAGAAATGGCTTGGTACTGCTAGGGTTAATGGGAGAGGTCTGTGTGGGTAGAAACATATTTCTAGGGCAAAAGTTCGGCATTCCTGCGTCCATTAAACCACAACAATTCAAACGGACTATTAACCCATAAAATGGTTCATGATTTTTATGTAGTTCCATATGAATCATTAAAGTGGTGTAGACCTCACATTGGCATCAATAGAATTTCACAGCGATGGACTCGTCAAATCCTAATAGACCAACTAAACATCAATACGACACTAATTCCCTTGTTCATTACCATGTACATACAGTCACTGCTTTAATTATTTGCGCTATTAGAGACAGAACTATTCAGTCATCGCTACCATTGGTTTATACCTTCATCAGTTACGAAGGGTTCTTTTTATAAGTTCGTAGGACATGTTATGAAGGAAAATAAGAAAACTAATCCAAGAATTCATAGAAAGTTATAGCTACTATATGAGCATAACCTCTTTTAACGCGGCGTCTTTGGTGGCTTATTTGGTAGCATGCTGAGTTTCTGCGCCCAAGATCGTGGGTAAAAACCCAGCCGAAGTCGTCGAATTGTTTAAGAGCATTAAAAATCCCTCAGTATGCCTTCCTTCGGAGGGGAGTAAAGCCGGCGGGCCCATGTCATAGATTTATGGCATGTAAAGTAACTTCCACTATCTACAATTGTGTTAAGCTAAATTACTAGATTAGATTTGATTAATGCTCTACTAATTTACAACGTTCGTCGCCAGATGCTGGTTGCGGTGGCATCTATTAGCCAAGTTCAGAGGTAGACGTCGTTGACGGTTGCATTTGGTAGGAAAAGTAGAAACTACTTGAAATAGATCGTCCGCAGTCCTTACAGATAACACGTACTAATACAGCCATCACAATTAGCACCAGTTATCAGACAGATTCTACATAGGCCCAATGTACACGGGGCTACATGAGCGCGTTGTCGCAGCCCATTAACTGAGGAACAAACCAACCTCTTTCAACGCACGAATACTTTGAGAAAAATAATAACTTACGGTATTCTGTAAATAGAAGTTTCCAGGAATTAATTATCATTATTATTATTTGTATTATTAATATTATTATTATTATTAATAATAATAATAAATTTGTATAAAATAAAAGCAACGTCGAACTCCTTTCGGCCAAGTTTCTTCTTTCAATTTCCCAGTCCTATGTAACTATAGTCCACCATTATTATAATTATAATAATAATAATTATTATTATTACTTTTAATACAATGGTATCGTATTTACGTCTCATTTCTTTTTAACAGTTTACTTGTCCACTGTCTAAGTTACAGGTATTGATTACTCAATGCACTTTCATGTATCAAATGAATGGGAATATTTTAATATACGTACATTGATTAATTTATATTTATAGATTTCATTTATTCTCAAGAATGCTTGACGGAGACAATGCGTGGTAGTTACAAGAACTACAACCATATTTATGTGTGCATATCTTCACTAACGTCGAGTTGGACCATATCCATGACCCCTTTGTTAACGATTTATGAGTGCAGAAGTGTGTTTTCTGCCACCAGTACCGTTCTGGCTCTCTCATAGGAATGTTTCGGACCCTTCTTTAGTTGTGAATGAGACACTGCGTACTGCATTACAAATCAAACCAAGTAAACTATATAAAAATACAAATGCGTTAGGTTAGCGTTTCGTTCAAATAAGAGCCACTTTATAGGTTGAAAATTTCTGAGGACCACGTAACTGTTGGCCAGTTCGAAAGAATTTTTGGAATATTCCTTTATGCTTTCAGTTCCATCCTGTCAATATTGTGCACCATTAAAGATGCATGAAATACATTGTTAGCCTACTTTTCACATTTTGCAAAAATGAGCAAAAAGGAGATTTATGAGATCGATCCGGGAAAATGTGTGTCTGTCTGTCTGTCCGTCTGGCTGGCTGGCTGGCTGTGTGTGTGTCCCCCCCCCCCCCCTATCAACTCCTAAACAGCTGCAGAAATCGAAACCAAATTTAGTATGAGTAAAGATGTATACCTGAATATCTCACATCCATATTTGAAAATGATGTCAGTGCTACAAACTGCTGAAAAAACGCATTAGAAAATTGAGCTCCATGTTGGATATCTTGGAAGGTATGCATGGGAGCTATTCCAAAATTGGCACACATGTAGATAACAATATTTCAGTATAATTTCCAGGAGGCCATACATGACAGTGTTGCCAAAATAATTGTAAGCCTTCCGATAGGTCTAATTTGAAATGCCTATAACTTCTACACTTTCAATTGGATTTCAACCAATTTTTTGTATGTAATATGTGTACATAAACAGATATGACTGAGCGTATTGTTAAGAGTCACCAGGGCTGCCAACTGTTAATAATTGCTCTCTCTATTCTTTTATCCAAATACCAATATATCACAAAGTATGCACGCCGACAGATTTCAACTATGCACACGTATAGTACCTGACATTTTAGATTAATTTTGGAGTAACTTATATACTTCAGTTCTACCAACATGATTCTAAGCCTGCTGATAGGGCCAATTTTTAAATACATGTAACTTCTATACTATCAGTTGGATTTCAACCAAATTTCGTATGTGCTATGTGTAACATAACAGATATGACTTCAAGTATTCTTAAGAGCAATCAGGGCTGCCAACTGTTAATAAATTCTGTCTATATTTTTTTAACTAATATCAATATATCAGGACGTATGCAAGCCAACAACCCTATACTTTGCACACGTATAGACCTGCCATTCTAGATTAATTTGGAGTAATTAATATAAGTCATTGCTGCCATCATGATTCTATTCCTGCTGATAGGTCCAATTTTAAAATACATGTAACTTCTATATTAACAAATGGATTTCGTCCGAAATTTGCACAACAAGATATCATAATATTTCAGATTAGACTATTTCTGACCAGCACACGCATGATATTGTTGCCAGCATGCTTTTACGCGTGCTGATAGATCCAATGTCCAACTGCATGTAACGTCCATTGTACTTCAACCAATTTTTTTTATTCTGTACCTTAAAGATTGAACTAAGAATATATTCAGTCACCAGGGCTGCCAAATGTACTGCTCTATTAAGGTACATTATACCAGGTATATTTCGAACTAATTAGACATTTCGATATTACCAACTTAATTTCGTCATATTTCTGGATAGGTTCATATACTGTAGAATAATCATTGGCATGGAAAGTAGGCTCTTTAGTTCGTCACGGAACTTCTTGTTTTTTTAAACTTCGGCCTGGAGAAAACTAACGCTGCATTGGTTTTCTTTACTGTATGTTGGTTGGTTCTTAAGTTTAGGAGCTGCGACAACGCGGTCATGCAGCCCCGTATTACTGTATATTCTGCTTATACTTTGCAATTGTATACAGGGTGTTACAAAATTACGTCGCCAAACTGACACCAGAGGTTCCGGCCCTTAAGTGAAGCAACTTGAGATAGGACACTTATGGTCGAAAACGAACCGTTAAAAATCGGCGCGACTTCAAACTTTTAACGAGACAAATCATCAACACTGCGCCAAGAAAGTGCGACTTTTTCTAATGTTTCCGTTCCATACCAGCCGTGGAGGAATGCCGCCACTTCCCGTTTGGCGAACCAGCTCAGTGGTATCGTGCTTGGCAAAAAAAAAAAATGGAAAAATTAAGATAAGAAAAAAACTTGCGCTGGATCTGATTCAAACCGCTACCAACTGACTAGTTTCAAGGAACACGCCGTACTGTATTCGATCCCACTGATCTACAGTAGTTTTCCAGACCAACTAGAAAGGTATACTGCCAGACACCATTTCACAAAACGTCCTACAGGTGGCGCAGTACAAGTATTTTCATCTACTTAATATAAATGTAGTACAGTACTACATTATGACTCCATTCAACATGTTGGAATTACAGAAGGCCATCAAACAGAGCAAAAGTGGGAAATCAGCGGGCCTGGATGAAATTCGAACTGAACAAATTAAGCATTTTGGCACAGACACAAAAAAATGGGTTCTGCAACTTTTTAACATTCCAAAGATCCGGCGTAAGAGCCGAGTGATAGCCTTACTGAAACCTGGCAAAGCAGGAAACAGCCCAAGTAATTTTAGATATATTGCTCTTCTGTGTCATCTTCTTAAATTGTTATAAAGAATGATCTTAAATCGCCTTATACCCTTAATCGACCCTTTGCTTATACCACAACAAGCTGGATTTCGTCCTGGTAAAAGTTTTACTGGACAACTGTTGAACTTAACTCAGTACATAGAAGATGGTTTTGAAGCTCACAATGTAACTGGAGTGGCATTTGTGGATTTATCAGCAGCGTATGACACTGTCAATCATCAGATATTATTAACTAAGCTGTACAATCTGACTAAGGACCCTAGCCTAACCAACTTCATTTCCACTATCTTGCAGAATCGCAGGTTCTTTGTTGAGTTTCAAGGACATCATAGCAGATGGAGACCACAGAAGAATGGTCTCCCACAAGGAAGTGTGTTGGCTCCAATATTATTTACCATTTATACAAATGATCAACCTATTGCACCAAACTGCAGGAGCTTTGTGTATGCTGATGATCTTGCTTTGGCTACACAGTGCAGAGACTTTGTATCAGTGGAGAGCAATCTCAATAATGCCCTTGAAACCCTCTCAAGATACTATACTACAAATCATCTCAAACCTAATCCATCAAAAACACAAGTATGTGCTTTTCATATGAGAAATAGGGAAGCCGAACGTTAGTTAAATGTTGTATGGTCAGGGGTTACATTGGAAAACTGTTACACTCCAAAATACTTAGGAGTAACACTCGACAGGTCTCTCACATACAAGAAACATTGTATGAACACTAAGCAGAAAGTTTCCACAAGGAACAATCTCCTCAGAAGATTGGCCGGATCGCAGTAGGGCAGCCAACCAGCAACCATCAAATCTTCTGCAATGGCATTATGCTATTCCACCGCAGAGTACGCATGTCCTGTTTGGTATAACTCATCTCATGCCAAACAGGTGGATGTGGCTCTCAATGATACGTGCAGAATAATAACTGGGTGTCTCAAATCCACTCCAATTGAATGGCTTTACCACCTCGCCGGGATAGCAGCACCTTCTGTTCGAAGAGAAATATCAGCGAACAAGGAAAGGAAGAAGGTGGAACATGAATGAACTCATCCGTTATATGGGTACGAATTACAAACACCAAGACTGAAATCTAGGAAGAGTTTCCTAAAAACATCAAAGGAACTCACAACCACCGAGAAAAATGCTAGACTACAATCTTGGAAAGCTAAAGGTCTTCTTTATGGTGCCTGTACAACACCATCTGAAACTTTACCTCCGGGTCATAACGAGGCATGGATGACATGGAAATCGCTAAATAGGTTGAGATCAGGAGTCGGCAAATCAAGAGCTAATATGGTAAGATGGAACTACGCTAAAGACGGAAACATCAAGTGTGATTGCGGAGAAGATCAGACTGTCGACCACATGATTCAATGTCGTATGTGTCCAACTACTTGCACAACGAAGGATCTACACCTAGCCTCAGAGAATGCACTACAAGTCGCCAAGTTCTGGTCTAATTGTATTTAGTGAGGTGTTTGGTATTGTGTAACATGTTTCTGATACGAGAATAATAATAAGTACTACATTCCAAAATATTTACTGCATGACGAAGCAGAGTGAACAAAGTGACATTCTCGTGCGGATCAGAGCAAACTAACGCGGCAACACCGCACGAACTTTCCTGCGGACCTCGCTTGCCAACAAGTCACCAAAAGCATAATAAATATCAATCCATATAAACTAAACCCATTTATTTACATCACGGATAGTTACATATCGCAAACGCTTATTATATATGGATTACAACGCACCCAAGAACGAACTTCTGTGGGAGTCCAGTTTCGAAGTACGAGCCTTTCAAATAATTGATTGTTTCGTTGTTTGTGTTAGAGATCAAATTTTGAAACTTCACATATAGACAGAAAACATATCTGACTAATATATACGGTATCCAAATTTGGGTGCTGTAACGCAACTGAGTTGAGTTGTGAATCTCTAAAGTCGACACTTCGCACGAACCCTGCAAAAAAACGGTACTTTTACGTTATACCTGCCATAAGGTATAAGTTTTAAAAGTACATTTATCATCAATCAACGCAGAAATAAACAAGGAAAAAGGTGATGTTACTTATTTTTCTGTAGGCCTTTCGTTTGCTTTGCTATTCATCTCTAAACTCGGGTGCACATCATTTCTGCGCCGTCAGTAGTCAACAGATGAGGGGAGTGAAGAGAGGGCACTGTTTTTCCATTTACTGTTTTGAGCTTATCAATATCTTTAAAATCAATGGTGCCACTGTCGAGATTCGAACCCCGGACCTGTTTTGTATTCAAGTGAAACACGCTGTACATCATACAATCAGCAAATTTACTGCCGTGCATAGTCCCACCATTGAGAACTCTATACTAGCGATCAGAGGACCCATCATATGACTTTAAGAGCCTAGGTGAGTATAAATAGCTTGCCATTACTGCCACTGAAGCAGCCTGCACCTCCTTTCCTCCAGCTCAAGACATCATTTGACAACTTCGGCGCTGAATGGGCTACTCGTTAAGCTGGAAGTGTTAACAGTAAACACAACACAACTGGAGACAAAACTTCAGTGATCACGGAATTCCTGTCTAATTGGTTTCACTTAAATGCAAGAGCCTATATTTCTTTGTTTATACTTGAACTCATAAGAACTGATAACCACCACGCACTTTGTTGATGTTTTTTCATTTTGGATAGGGCTGGACACTTCTGCCCAGGGCGGCCAAGAAAGGGGGGGGGGGTCAAAGTGGGCAAATGAATAGGGGCCCGTAAGCGGTGAGGGCCTGTAAGCAATGATGGCCCGTTAGTGATTCTTTACCATTTTCTTGCGAATATTGTTTTCTTCTTATATTTTCCTCGATTTTGGCCATCTTTGGGCCGCGTAAAATAAACCCATTGCATTCACTGTCTCTTATTTCCTTTATCCTGTCTTGCCTTCCAGTAGTTCTTCAGTACTTCACTTCGTTTACTTTTTCTTTCTTCCGTCCAGATGTTAACCCGATTCTTCTTTTCCTCCTCCTGGTAACCCTTGATTTTTTTAATCATATTTCTGAAAAGTGGTCTGTCCTGAATAATATCTATTGTTACTTCCATGTCTTCCATATCCTCTTGTATACTTTATACCCATTGATTACCATTCTTGCTTTTGTATAGATGACTGAAAATTTGTTTTGTGAGTCTGGTGTTATTCATCCTCATTGTGTGTCCAAAGAAATTGATTTATTTATTTAAAATGTATTTTTTATTAAAAATCTGGTAGGGCAAGTATAAGTGTTATTGAAGATATCGTTCGAAAAGGTCCCTCTTCATTGCATAATAACCTTCCAAGTGAACGAACAAGAGCCTTCTTGAGAACAGTTTGACTTTCAAAACTACAGAATTGAGAATGTGTTCGTAGAGGCTGGTTAATATGTAGTGATACAAATCATCAATCTCTTATATATAATCCAAAATTGACTCATCACCGCAGGGCTCAAACCAATAGACCTAGAAAGCAGAAATGTTGCATGTTGGTTGATCCGAGTACCGTAAGTAGAGGCTCACAAAGCAACGGTTTTTGAAAATTCAATTTGTAAGTGACTTTTTTCGGCCTTTTGGCAATGACAATTCAAAATTGACTCATCGACGCAGGGCTCAAACCACTAGACCTAGAAAGCTGAAATTTTGCATGTTGGTTGATCCGAGTATGTAGAGGCTCACTAAGAAACTGTTTTTGAAAATTCAATTCGTAAGTGACTTTTTTCGGCCCTTTGGCATTGACAATTCAAAATTGACTCATCGACGCAGGGCTCAAACCACTAGACCTAGAAAGCTGAAATTTTGCATGTTGGTTGATCCGAGTATGTAGAGGCCCACTAAGAAACGGTTTTTGAAAATTCAATTTGTAAGTGACTTTTTCGGCCCTTTGGCACTGAGCAAGGACAGTCGGTACAAAGTTCGGATTTAGCTCATTTTAAGCCGCCAGATACGAGAAACAATACTCGGAGGTCCTGTAGGGACCCCGAAACACACTTTTTAAGTTCCTAAAATGAACGGTTTCGGAGATATTCCCAAATAACTGTGTTCCCTCTGAGAAAGAGATCAACGTTACTATGGCAACCGCTGAAATTTCGCAGACCGGGGATAGTTTTCTGGCAATATCTCGAAAACCGTTCGTTTTAGGGCCTTAAAACACTGGGTTCGGTTCCCACTTCATCGAAGTGGAAACCACGAACATAGCTCCTAACATTGATACGCGCAAAAAGAGCTATAATCCATATTTCTACGAGCAAATCGACTTGGAAAGTCTCATCTCTTATATATAATACAAAATTGACTCATGACCGCAGGGCTCAAACCAATAGAACTAGGAAGCTGAAATTTTGCATGTTGGTTGATCCGAGTATGTAGAGGCCCACTAAGAAACGGTATTTGAAAATTCAATTTGTAAGTGACTTTTTTCGGCCCTTTGGCACTGAGCAAGGACAGTCGGTACAAAGTTCGGATTCAGCTCCTTTTAAGCCGCCAGATACGAGAAACAATACTCGGAGGTCCTGTAGGGACCCCGAAACACACTTTTTAAGTTCCTAAAATGAACGGTTTTGGAGATATTCCTAAATAGCTGTGTTCCCTCTGAGAAACACATCAACGTTACTATGGCAACGGCTGAAATTTCGCAGACCGGGGATAGTTTTCTGGCAATATCTCGAAAACCGTTCATTTTAGGGCCTTAAAACGCTGGGTTCTGTTCCCATTTCTAACCACGAACGTTGCTTCTCGCATTGATACGCGTAAAATGAGATATATTTTATATATAGAGGTTGATTTTATACTCTTTGAGCTGGTTATTTTAAGAGAGCTTTCAGATCTTTACTCTAATTTACAATATTAAGATTCTTTCTATTTTGTAGGGTATGCTTTCATTTTCTTTATAAATTTGTTTTTTCTTAACTGAATATTCTTGTTTGCCAATTTTGATCTGCTCTTTTTCGTTTTTAATCATGATCTGCAACGTATATTCACAGCCGAATGTGTCGTATTCTACCGGCTGTCACGTTAATTATCATTGTTTCTTAATTACTCTTACTGAGGAATTGGGCAAACTTATTTCAATAAAGTTGGTATTTTGTCTTTCACGGCCATTGAATCCCCGCACAAGGCACGGCTTAAACCTAGAAAAGTTGCTGAGTTGTACTAATGGACTAATGGTGCAGCAGAAAAGAGGAGAATTGAAGCTTTTGAAATGTTGTGATACAGGACAATGATGATCAGATGGATTGATAGGGTAACAAATGAAGAGGTATTAAGACGAGTGGGAGAGGAGAGATGTTTCTGGCGACTGCTAATGAAGAGAAGAGATAGGAGGGTAGGACACATATTATGACACCCAGGAATAGCAAGCTTACTGTCGACCAAAATATTATGTGCACTCGAGTTTGAAGGTTGTTTGTGAAGTAACCAATAGACCTTCATAAAATCCAATGACATCATCATTTTCGTCGTTCGATTTTACGTTAGTTCAAGTAGGTTTGGAATTTTTTATTTATATTTTAATATTTTTATCGCAGTTGAAACACAAAAAGTGCCCGTTTTTAAGCGTGTTTCAACCATGCGTCACATTTAAGAATTATTATCTCACAAACCCGTCATCAAATAGAATCCACATTTTAACACAATATACATTGGAATGTTGTATAACTGGTTTATTAATTTCAAAATTTTGTGTGTTCAAGAACGAATGTTATCATTTTTGTAAGGTAACTCTTTCTCGGCTCGGGGTCGTTGGAAAATGTAGTCCTTGGTTGCGTTGTAATCCTTATACATCAAAAAGTTATGCTGTATGACTGTGAAATAGGTAAATGAATTCACTTATTTTATTTCGGTTTGTATTTGTACGGAGAATTAAGACATGGTTCACCAGCTACCGCTCCGGGAAATGCTGTACAGCGTTGCTGATATGGAGCCCATCACTTCCGAGCGAGGCGCGCCATGACGCGTGATGTAGCCCATCTTGGCAATGGTGTACTGCTTTCACCGGAGCGGCTAACTGGTGAACCATGTCTTAATTCTCTGTAGAAATACAAACCGATATAAAATAAGAGAATTAATTTACGTATTTCACAATCATTCAGCATACCGTTTTGATGTATAAGGATTACAACGCGACCAAGAACTACATTTTCAAACCATCCCGAGCCGAGGAAAAGTTACCTTACAAAAATGATAACAACTTTGTTTCTTGGACACACAAAATTTTAAAATTAATAAACCTGTTATACAACATTCCAATGTATATTGTGTTAAAATTTGGATTCGGTCTGATGACGGATTTGTGAGATAATAATTCTTAAATGTGACGCATGGTTGAAAAACGCTTAAAAACGGGCACTTCTTGTGTTCCAACTGTGATAAAAAATATTAAAATATAAATTAAACATTCCAAACCTACATGATCTAACGTAAAATAGAACGACGAAAATGATGATGTTATTGGATTTTATATAGGTCTATCGGTTACTTCACAAACAAACTTCAAACTCGAGTACACATAATAGTTTGGTCGACAGTAGTTATGGATGGGAGGGTCGCGGACTAGAACTGTAGGGGTAAACCAGGGTTAAACAGATTGCCTCGGATGTAGGGTGTGTAAGCTATGTAGAAATGAAACGATTAGCTCAGGAGAGGGAGACATAGAGGGCTGCATCAAACCAGTTAAAAAACTGAAGACTCAAACAAAAACAATCAGGAATTTTAATTACTTAGAGAGGCATGTGGGGCAAAAGGGTCGTTGGAGAATTTCAATCCCTGGGATGTAACACTGGAAGAGACTGCATAATGTACATCAGCGGCCAAGGTGAGCGATATTTAACTATAGGTCTATTAATAGGGATATGTTTCCGTTCAAATCATCAATTAATCGTTATGTCTCAGCAGATGATGGCAAACCCATAAACGTAATTTTAAAATGTTTTAACATAATGTAACATCGAACCCTGCAGACGTTCACAACTCTATAAAATTCCCACTTTGCTGATCATATCAATATACTGTATGTATCAGAATATTCGGAATTAGAATGGACACACCTATAGCCGGGATTGCTGTAATAGAATAGACCAATTATCAGCAATAATGCATCGTCCCCATTGTCTTGATCGCGGGCGAAGCCGCGGGTACCTGCTAGTACGGCATATTATTTTCCTTGCAGATTACTTAGTCACAACCCTGACAGTTATAGTTACTGACGAAGGATGACGAAAGGATCGTTCTTGGCGTAAGCTGTATAGTAAGCTGCCAGTGGTCATTAAGCCCCGTCTACTTGGGTATTTGTGGAATTTTGTGTCATAACCTGTTTTTAAAATTATGACTGAGCATCATATGCTTTTATGAGAATGGCATTTTTTTTTCCAGAATAGGTAGTAGTGATTAGTAATGACAATTTAACGTTTTTTAAGGGGGGCCCGAGCAAAACATTGAATAAGGGCCCTTAAGTCCTCTCGGCGGCCCTGCTTGTGCTCATGGCCACTCCATTACATTGCTCCCTTTGTTATGCTCAGTGCCCTGGAAGTTAGGCAGTGGGTTCGTTACAGAGCGAAGATAGACTGAGGGAAGACGCCTTCTAATTCTTCAATTTTTACCTCAGCCATCCTGGAAGTGGTTTTCTGTGATATCCCACTTCTACTTAAGGAAAATACCGGAATGGTACTTAACGTAAGGCCACGGCCACTTCCTACCCAAACCTCACCACAATGATACATACACTCACTAATACAGAACTCACAGTAGCACAGACAAATTCTCAAACACCCAAGTGCACGGAGCTACATGACCACGACAACACAAAGCTCTGAAATAAACAACAACAATAACATTACATGTAAGGCACAATTCTTGCTCTGAACTTGGACCCATAAAGAACTTCGAGTGTTATTCTTCTCTAGAACCGATTACATTTTCTTGCATCTTGCTTCTAAGGCATTTCGTCACGTTGCGCACTAAGACTGCAATTGGTAGCTGCAGCAAGTCCAGAAATCAAAAGTTCGAATCTCTGTGGAAGCAGTATGAATTCTCTCCAGTTCGCATTCCCTCTAAGTCAAACCCCGCCAAGCTGAACGGAACGTATTTGTTGCTGCACTCGCACTCAGTGAAAGACAAGAAACTGGAGAGATCGTGTTGGCTGTGCAGTGCGACGTTCACAGAGAAATGCAAGGGCCGTTATTACACAGAAGGAATGTATTGTTTAACTCTATTCAATGCATTAAATGAATTCCAATGCTATGTTTAAAAACTAATTGGTATATTGGCTTTCACGGCCGGTGAATTAAAACTCAGTTTTAAAAACTAATTGCTACTAATTAATGCACTTCATTAAGAGAGTTATTATAACTCTGCTGCCTCAATGAAACATTCTTGAATTAAATTGCCTTCGACAAAAAGACTTCCCAAACATTGCAATCTTATACGCAATCTTGGAACTCAACTCTCTGGATTGGACACCCCACGCCGTGGCATTACCGGCCTACCAAGTGATCGCTGCCCAGCCATTTTGCCTGCAGATATTGCGGTGACGCGTGATAAGTGCATCGGGTTCCCTCGGCCGTTTATCTTGGTTTTCGTGACCAGGGCTCTGCCTCACTGTCTGATAGCTACTCAATTGTTCTAACGTGTATTTTTCATTTCCTCAACCTACGTTTTACGAACTTTACTGTTTCATACTCACACACACAAGTTCACGGGCCAGATGATGAAAATGTTATTTAACCGTTAACGAAGGATCAAAAACATCTCTTACTTCGTAAACTGGAAGAAATCTACCATTTGGCAATCCCACTTCTATTCAGGCGCATATAAATTGAGGAAGAGATTCCTTCCTTCCGTCGATTTCTTAAAGAGAATAGTATTTATTTATTTATTTATTTATTTATTTATTTATTTATTTATCGTATGGCTTTTAGTGCCGGGAGTGTTCGGGGACATGTTCGGCTCGCCAGAGTCTGTAGCTGCTTCCAGCGGACATCCTCAGGGTGAGCTACAAGTTCCGTTCAATTACAAGTAGTTCCAACTTTCGCTACCAGATATCAATGACACCTAGGGGTGAACGTTGGAACTTTGATACAGCGTTCCGACGAAATCTAACCTAACAATTTAGCTTCACACAAGTTTAGTCTGTGGAAGAATCTTTTACATGCCATAAATCTATGACATGGGACCGCCGGCTTTACTTCCCCTCCGAAGGAAGGCATACAGAGAATAGTAATAAGTAATAAGTGAAAAGCATGAACTAGGTAGATCCACTGTCACTTAGTGACATGTTAAGCTGGACAACCTGGAAGTCTCTCAACCTACCAGCCAACCAAAGAATGAATGGGTTTGAGATTCTCAGGGAAAATTTAGCGCAGTCACATGACGCAGTATGGAGAACTAAGTCTGACCTGTATCAGTTTAGGAGTCCAAATGGTGCAAAAACAGGAGGAACTGACGAGTGAGGAAAATTGCAAAGGAACATCAAGTTAGAATTCATATTTTTTGTGGCTATTCCAATGTGGATGTTTGTAATTTTGAACAGGATTGGGAACACGTGATCGTATCTTTCTGAAGGAAACAGTCACCGTTCGTTTTCCAGACTTAAAATAGAAATATATAGAAAGCCATTTATGGTATAGCTGACGAACTCACTGGTGTCCTATGTCCATAAATAGCGATCTAATGGGTGTGTGATAAAACGTGCTCAGCTAACCTGTCTAGTTAAGTAATAAAGTACGTCACGTCTCATCAGAATAAGCTGGTTTTTAACTACTCTTGTTTAAGTTTCGTCACGAATATCGAATGTACATGTATGTTGGAAATATTCTATTCTTTGTTTCGTTCACTCTTTCGTCACTAATGTCCATGAATGTAACGTGTGATATTGATCTTACGTGCATGACTATCCCACGAGTTTCAACGTTATTGATCGTTAGTATGGCTGTCAAACATCATTTAGTTCGATCAGGGGTAAATTATGCAGCTTAAGGAGATCACGCAATATGAAATAGAGTAGTTGGCAACTTTAACTGCAATAACTGTGTCACATTGAGTTAACGTGTAATTTTAACTGAATTGTATTTATCCTACGTGATACAAAGAAAAAAACAACACTCTTTTGGTGAAATTTAAATTATTGTATGAAAAGAGAAATCAGTCAGCTGTGCCCAGGATAAAAAGGCTTGGAGTTTCCTGCGGCACAATAAGTTATAGAGTTTCAACATGATACAAATAGAAGATTCGCTGCTGTGGAACACACTTAGTTTCATAACCAAATATTCAGGAAAGGATACATAGCCTACTTTCTCTTAAATTCGTAGGTATAGTTGTATCTCTATTCCTTAGTATCTTATTCTTATTCTTTATGATTTTGTTGAATTAGAGTGGTAATCTAACGTCATGTATAGACAGCACACTGAAACAAGTAATACTCTCCCGCAGTGTTCATATTGGTAAAGTAAATTAAGGCTTGAAAGTCTGCCGTGAGTACACATTTGCATAGTGATTTCATCAGTATGTGTATTTAGCGTCTTATACCAGCAGCCACCTTGGTAAGTGTCGTCCTTGTAACAGTTTTATATTATACGTTACTGACTTTTAAAGCACAAGATCAGTAATTTAATGAATTGATGATGGGGGTGAACATGATGAAATCAAATAGTTCCGTGAAGAACTAGAAATCCTATTTTCATATATCCTATGTATGTTCATAACCTCTATCAACGTACAAAATTTCAGTTATGCAATAGGAGATGGATTTGTTTATTTTTCATACAATCCAAGACTTGAATATAGGTAGTATCGTATGGAACCTATAATCGTCTATTACACTGGGTGGTAGTCTCTATGAGACGTTTCTTATGTTGTAGCAGACGATGTAAATTGGCCTGCGATAGTATGAAAGTTTCCCAGAATCCGTAACATACGCCTTTTTTTGGTAAAAGTTATTCCAACCTCAGTTAATCACTTCAGTCTCAAACACAATCAATTAACAGTGTCAGTTACAAAGGTCGGATAACAGAGGTCGCACATGACGTCACGCACAACTAACGTAGCTTGGACGCGTATCTCATCAGTTGGCTGGTGACCAGCCAAATGATACGTAACACCTTGAAACTTCACAAGTCGAATAAGTATAGTGCAAATAGTATTTTGATAGTGCATGCTAGGCTCGCGTTTGTTTGTTGACATAATACAATACGTGTGTACAAATAAAAACAAAATAGTAGTAAGTAATTCATATAATAAACCCGTTAAGACAAAAACAAAATTCACTTTGAAATAATACAACCACGGCGAACTACTACAATACTGCAGTAGCAATTTAAATTAAACAAATAAATAAATACATTGTTTAGTGTAAACTTTAACCGCTACACAGTGATCAGGATCTGATAAAGGCCACTTGAGAGTCAAAACGCGAAATCCTATATTGCCCCATTATTTGTGATAATCTAATTAATACATGTATTTTTTTCAGGAGTGTATTTACATGTTTATATGTTGCACCCCACCCATTCATTGGGCACAATCGTGTTGACCGATTGAAGAGATACAAATGACAAACCCATCAAAGGAATTAACAACAATAAAGTTATTCCTATCATTAACACCTCATCCGAGATAAATATGAAGTTTTAAACTACATTTCATAATACTCAAAGAGATTGCTGTTAGAAATAGTTAGGATGTACACGGGATGATTACCTTGATTTCTCAGTACTCGAAATCAGGAGTTCCTAACCTTTTAGCAATTGCGTACCACTTGAAATGTTCAGAAATTTTGGCGTACCAACAGTCCTATATTATTTTTAGAAACATATATTTATTGTCTGATAAGTGCCCAATGGCTTGTTTTATCTTAAATAAACTACTTAGAAAACTTCATACTTAATAATACTGTATGTATATTTATAACATTCTTATAATAAAGGAAAAAATTAAACCATTATTCCAAATTACAGTTATATTTATTACACATTGGTCTAAAATAATGCAATTTTACATAATTAGTATAAACTAAGGAAAAAAACATCATCGTCATCCAAAATCTACCTTTAGTGCGAAATTTGTTGTTGATTGCCTGTGATTAAAATATCAATATCAGGAGTTTATTTATTTAATTGAACTTGGCTTCACCCTTAAGTTCTCTTCAACTCTTATTCTGTTTCTATGTTTTTTTTAATTTACAATAGGTCAGAAAATCCACTCTCACACAAGTATCTTGTAACAAATGACATCAACAATATCAGAGCTTGCCGGAAGATCATTGGGTACGTTGTTTGCATCCAATCCAGAAGTTAATTGAAGATTTCTCTTTAAAACTGTCTTTCGTGGAACTATCTTCTGTTAGATCGATAACACTTTCTTTTAATTTCAACTCATTTGGTGTGGTTACTGAAAAACGATTTCTCATCCAGTCAAATTTGGAATAATCTTCGGGGAAATATTTATTGAAACTTTCTTGATGGGCTTCCAAGTGAACAATGATATCAGCAACCACATCTGGCATTGGATGTGTTTCCATTTCTTCAAGATATGATGATAGAGTATGAAAAGAAGATACATTCTACTCCTGTATTTGTGAACATTCGTATCACCCACGCGTACCACCTGAAACGTTCCCACGTGCCACCATTGGTACGCGTACTACCAATTGAGAACCCCTGCTCTAAATAAAGCGGCAATAAATATGATTTTATCCACGAACACAGTCGTTTGGGAATCCCGCAGTAAAGACGTCATAGTCCAAATAGGGACGTCAATGTTCCATTAGCTATATTGACCAGCGAGTCTAAATATATCCACCGCATGTGGGATTCATTTATCTTATCTCATGATAAGTTACAGCAATTAATTCCCTTATTTAAATGGGCCCGAGTTGTGGTATCTTTCATCTATCTTCGTCAGCAATTCCCAGAATAACATAAATACGATGGAGTGGTCTGGAGAAAGTGGGGCGAATGTATTCTCTAAGTGTTGGCTGTAAGTACAATACGTAATCATGGGTGCATTACGATAATTACTTTATTGACGATACTTTTCAGTCAGGGCATTCAACAACACCCACATCGACATAAAACGGGCTATGAGGCGTTTTGTGAGAAGACTGAGAAACCAAAATTGAGTGGTTGAATCTCGGGTCAAATGAACTTTCAGAGGCCATCCTGTGGGTGGTTCCTAGGGGAGATATGGAACTGCGCCCATAATCAGTGGTATTTCCAGATCCTTTTAATTAGGCCGATTGAACTGCGCCCATAGTCAAGTAGGCTGTTAGCCCAAGGTCGGTTTAAGGGGGAGTGACGGACTGTCTCCCACCACTAGCTTCTGCACTGCTGAGAATAAGAGGTAGCCCCCGTCCCGATAAGCAGCTGTACTACGGGTCTCCGGGGGTGGCAACTAATTACACTAACCACTACACCACAGAGGCGAATAGTAATATTAAAAATAATGATAATAATAATGATAATAATAATAATAATAATGAAAATCCATAGCCTTTTTCCAGTCATTGGACCGGGTCAGGGTTGGAATGAATGAAGCCCCCATCTAGCGGCGAGGATAGACATTGTGCCGGATTCCGAAGCCTGTCGCACTCCTCTGGGACAATGATTAATGAATGACAAATGAAATGATATTGGAGAGTGTTGCTGGAATGAAAGATGACAGGGAGAACCGGAGTACCTGGAGAAAAACCTGTCCCGCCTCCGCTTTGCCCAGCACAAATCTCACATGGAGTGACAAGGTTTCGAAGCACGGAACCCAGCGGTGAGAGACTAATAATAATAATAATAATACAACTCTCTCTAATCCACCATAAATACCTGCCCCTCTAGTTTTGTTATAAAATAAAAAATATATAATAATCTTCTAAATGGTAAGATTACCTCAAACTAGATTATTAAACATTTGCAATAACAAAAATATTTTTAAAATATGGTTAGGTTGTCGAAAACATCCCAATGTACCAGTTAATACTAATATTGCTAGAACAAAAATTAAATATTAGTCTGTTTTGAAAACTGTACCTGTTTTATGTATCCCAGGCCAACACTAATCTTTTGTCCGCAATCTGGACAGGGTATATTTAGTAGTTCGCAATTTGGACGGTTTTTGACTTGTTCGCAATCAATACACAACCGATTTGAAATGAGTCACTTCGAATTCACACCACTCGACACAACATAATTCGGTAGAGGGGTGGAGGGAGGGAACCTACCTGACGGCTCTCAATGGGCGCAGTTCCACTGCCACTTTTGAAAGGTGTATGCTAATGACCACGGTATATTTAGTGAAGCTTGGGCGCAGTTCCATACAACCCGTTCCTACTGGGTCATCTCTCACACACTTCAAGAAATGTCTCATTTCAAATTCAAGGAAACTGTCCCAACTCCTATTTCACTAGTTATATATGCTCCCTAAGCAAAAAATAAAATAAAAAAATGTCCTTCAGTGAAACACCATCTTACATGGTCTAGGGTTTTGTGTATTGATACTCGTCTCTCAATGGTCATGGGGTCGATTCCAGGCTATGTCCAGAAATTTAATTCTGATTGAAGCTCAATGTTCCATGAGGCTAACGAGGGAGATGTGGATTTCCAAGATTTACTTACAGTACTCCTTCTCAAGGCAAATGCCGAGATAATAACAGTTTAGGCTCGGAATATTGTGGTGTTAATTCCAGAGAACTTGTGATGTTCTAGATATCAGAGAGGGTGAGCCAGTTAGCTACTATAACATAGCATAACAGGATTTATGATGTTTATTTGTCACTGTTACGATCCCTAATTTCATGCACATTGCTCTTAACCTTTTAAGTGCTGAGTTACCCAGTCAGCTGTTAGCAAACCCCAGTGTTGAGTTTTTTCGCATTAAAAATTGTAAAAGTCGAAATGTTAAATTATCAGGGGGTCTCAAAATGCCTATAGGTTTTGGGCCTCTATTCACCTAAATGTAAATTCAAAATTATAATTTTATATTAATTTATATTTTGAGACGATTGAAATATTTGTGCCTACGCTTGCGTCATATTCATACAAGGTAAAGGTCCCGAAATGAATAATATTTCCCATAGTCAGTAGGCAACTAGTACTTGTTGCTCCTTATTTGTACAAATGAATGATATTCTTTGATTCGAAATGACAACGCGATGGGAAACATTTGTTTGTTGTTCTGCCTTGCTTGTTTACATCTCATATGAACTCCTGATGTAGACGACAGAATGCTCTTAGTTAGTTTCTGAAGCAAAAAATACAAACTCAAGTAGTACTATATAATGCCCAACAGATGGCAGAACGCGCCAGAGATCGACTCAGCAATCGAAAGCAAATAGGTCATATGAAGAAATAAAGTTTTTGTTGACAGTCTATACACGTACGAAGCACTCAATGGGTTAAGAGGAATACTATTTATAGAACGTTAACTAATATATCTTTCATGTACTTGATGTTTCGCATTGCACTCGAAGATTCAAGGCATTCACCGGTCAAGGAGGACAGACTTATCAATATAGCCTATGGTAAACTAATATCTCTTACCGGTATCCGAAAAATTGCATTTAACACCATAATTCCAGGTGTTCACTGGTCATCGATGAAGAACGTGTTCATAGATCGCGAATTAATTTCCCCCATCGACATTCTATACATTCATTGGTCGACAATGGAAAACTTGTTCCTTGATAATGAACTGATTTCTATTAACCACACAATGATTGAATAAGACATCACATCTTGATAAGTAAATTTGTCATTATAATTTAAAGCACAACATTATGATATCTGATGCATCTAATGCGTTTACCAACCCCGTTTCATGCGAACAGCTTTGACTTACAGTACCTCAAGCTGGCGATTTGCGAGTATGA
This sequence comes from Meconema thalassinum, assembly GCA_946902985.2. Taxonomy (NCBI): domain Eukaryota; kingdom Metazoa; phylum Arthropoda; class Insecta; order Orthoptera; family Tettigoniidae; genus Meconema; species Meconema thalassinum. The sequence continues at coordinate 657,041,175 of OX336390.1, forward strand.
TCAAACTCGTGCATATTCAGGCCTCTCGGGAGGTGTGTTATACGTTACTATGTAAATTTTCCTTCCGCACAACGCAGCCATTCTAACACAGCCAGACCAGAGGATGTCATCAAATTTAGTACTAACCAGCATTAATCTCTCATAGTTGCAGACCGTGGCAGGAAAACAAGGAATGCCAAGAAAAATACCTTTCCTAGGAAAAACAATTTAAATTTCAAATAATTAAATTAGCTTAATATAGAGTTGTTTAATGTTACACAAACATTCTACAAGCACAACCTTAATAAATTCATTAATTAAAAGTATTTTCCCGAAAGTTCAGATACACTTAAATTTCACCCCCTGGTGTAGCAGTAAGCATCCTTGGCTCTCACCAAGGTAGCCTACACTCAATCATGTGAGGAAAAACTGACAACGAGAGGGTTTTATTCCCACCTCAGCATCCTAGAAGTGATCTTCCGTGGTTTCCCATTTCCACTCTAGGCAAATTCCGGAATGGTTCCTTACTAAAAGCCACTGCCTGCTCCCTCCCAATCCTCATCTGATTTAGAAATACACACACTATTATAGACACCACAATCCCACAGGTTGGCAGAAAAGTTTTACCCACACTGAAGTACCCAGGGTCAATTGACCACAATGTCCAATCCGCTCAAATGGCACAGCAACAACAACATATTTTGAATGGAATGAAATAGAATTTACTAACTTGTAAGATATCTACTCGTATACTGATGCATGAAAACTAGCATTATCCTATTCATGGTATGTAAACTAATTTCTCTTACCGGTATCCGATTTTACGACCTACCCACCACGATTCCAGATATTCATTGGTGAACAATGGAGAATCTGTTCATAGATTGCGAACTGTTAACTCTCTCTCACTCAATAATACAGGGTGAACATGAACTTCACCGACAAACTCTCGGAGATGCTCAGAGACGCCCTCTGAGTGTGTTGGTGCGGGAGAACCGTGGTCTCCGATGGCTTGTTTCAGAGTAGTCTAATAAGGTAATTAAGATTTATTTTCTTTGTTGGCCCAATCATCCTTGTTTCTGTGAAAATATCGTCCAGCGACAAAGCCTGTAATATGTAATAACCAAACTAGTACAACACAAAACACAGCGTAAAGCAACAACCCTCCGACGAAACACGTACACATTTATCACTGTGTGTTCAATCCGTTATGTAAGTGACTGTATGTTCAATATGTAACAACTACAGAACTGTTCCCTCACAGGTATTGTTTAAAATATTTTATGTTCGACCATGTCGAAATGTAAATATTATATGTCAGAAAACTGTGTCATAATGAGGGTCATTATAGTACTATTCTTCATTATGAAACAGTTCTCCAGCCAATCAGAGCTCATTCATTGACCAATTAGGTAAGGATAGCTTCGCGCATGCGCTCAAAATCCAACATCTCGGACATGAATTACATGATTTGAAAGTTCAAATTGGATATCGGATCAACCATTGTAGTTACAATCCCAAACACAAAGACAAAATCAGCATGAACCTTTACGGTAACAAGAAAATACTATGACATGCAAGAAATGTTTTAATCTACGTCCAGAAGTTAGCAACACAGCATCTTACCGACATGGAAAGTGCACCGCCCCATATGTTCGCGTAAATAAACTGGCGAATATGAGACAAGAAATAGCACTGTACCCTAATATCGCCAACTCCAATTTCTACTCAGCACATTGCTTCCAAACGACTTCGGTGACAATATTTGTGAATGCAAGTTCTCATCGGCACTAGACATCATGCAGGCTGTACACAATAGCATTGCCAAGCAAAGTAAATGGTCTCTGCTTTCGAAATTCTTTGACCCACGCATGCGCTCTGTTCAGTCAGCAAACCACCCAGCGTCTCTGTTCACTAACTGAAGTTACTGAATCCCACAGATATTTATGAATATTTATGTTAAACATATATTAAAGTTATAATTATCGTCGAACATAAACAGTCGTATGCAACTCGCCTACAATGGTAATTAATTGCCATTATAGGCTCGTTGCATATTGTACTATAACACCATGATTACGGCAGAGAGTACAGCGACCACCCAAATATTTGACATACTACTTCCGCGGCTGTGATAAAAGTGGCTCATGATACACTAACATTCTACAAGCACAATATTTTGTACAAAGTATGTTAAATAAGAACCAGACAACGCTTATTATATTCCCCACAGTGCGAGAAACATTACTCGGCAGATCCCCTAGAGATCCCTGAAAGAGGACGTTTTAAGGCCCTACACCCAACCGTTACCGAGATATTTTCGAAACAATCCCACTCCCTGAAATTATCAAGTAATGAACAGTTATAACCATGGCAACGCCAGAACAAAGTGTCCCATTCGGCCTTCATCTCATTTTTAGCCTACTTTCGATTTTTGCAAAAAGTGGACTTATGACATCTACACGGGCCAAAAGTTGTCAGTCTTCTGTGTGTGAGTGTGTATTTCTGTCCCACCTATCAATTCAAACACGACGAAATTGATTTTAACGATATTTGGTACAGATATAGCACTAGCAAAGGCACCTCGGTGTCTTGTTCTTTATCGCCGCCATCTTTACCAAAACTGAATAACGGCCACCCAAACGTTCAAAACGTAAAATAAATTACGAATAAACGATCAAACGATCTCTACTAAATTTGGTAAAAACATACCTTTATATAGAACGCGTCTTGCACCCAAACAATAAGGTCATCAACCATACCATTTTAAGATGGCGGCCATGTGAATTATTCGAGCATTATAACCGATAACTTAGGACCCACCAATTACGATTATCGGACCAAGGGAGGTTTAAGCTATCCTAAATGACGTGACCCGTAAAATATTACAAATTAATATCATAATATTATACTGTATGAGTGACTTAGAAAGCTGAGCCGTCTCTGTCAAATGACAAGATGGCAGCTGACCTCATGTGGCTGTCCTATATTTCAATAGTTTGAGTATGTTGCATGCGATATATCCTACTGATAGAAATAATATAAACTTAGTATGAAATAATTTATTTTAATGAAGATGTACTGCTGTGAAGAAATCGTCTATTTCACGACAATATTTGCTGACACGTTGTATGTAAGTCAGATAATAACACTGAGGTGTTACGGACATGTTTGGCTCTGAGATATAGTGTTCGTCACTCATGCGGTCGGCTGTAGTTCAAAACCTACTTGAGTTTGCATGGATTCTTTCATATTTATTGTTTTATAACTACTCAGACGATATAAAATTAAGCGTTATATTGTGCATTTTACAATGGAAAATATATGTTTTATTAAAAGTCCGGGCTATTGAAACCAGATTTTGATAGCGGCTGTAGCATCGCACATACAGAAATCGCAAATCTCTGGTCTCGTGAAGTATGTTACCATTTTTTAACAGTTCAACTTCTAGCCACGACCTCACTCCGATTACCTTAAAGGGACACAAAGAAGAGTACGCAGTTCTTTGTATAAGAATGGCGGAATTCGACCTTTGCTCGTTAATGGTTCGCTACCAGGTTCTAGGTTTATCTAAATATATCAGATATGTCCTTGCCATGGAAACCTTTCTCATTGAGGACTTAAGAATGCAAATGCAACAGCAAATTCGGGCTATTACGAGGACTAGAGGAGAAATGGGACTTGATCAAGGAATGTCTCTGCACTACCGATGCTATGGTACATAAGGAGAGGTTGAATGAGGAATACGAGGTGAGACACCTGATGACACGCTTTGCGATACACGGTTTACATCATCATATTTGTGACAGGAAATCTCTTCACCAAGCCAATGAGGAGTGTATATGTGTTCTATGTAGTGAACAGTGGGGATATTTACCACGCGATATATCACTAGCCCAATTTTGCTCTATTGTACAGACATTGCACATTGAGCGCAATAAATTTATTATTATATATTATTCGCAAAAGTGTAGGAAATCAAATATGGGAAGTGTTGTCATGTGAGAGTAATTTGCAGTATGAACACAAATTGGGTTGGAAACTTGCTTTAAATAAAGTTGAAAACACGCCAGACACTGAATTAAAGAAAATAAAGTTTCATTCTGATGTAATTATTTCATAAACTAACTAACCCCGTGGCACAACAGCCCTTGAAGGGCCTAGGCCTACCAAGCGACCGCTGCCCAGCCAATTGGCCTGCAGATTTTGGGGTGACGCGTGGTCAGCGCGTCGGGTCCCCTCGGCCGTTAATCTTGGTTTTCGTGACCGGGGCACTGTCTCACTGTCAGACAGCTACTCAATTGTCCTCACAAGGCTGAGTGCACCCCGTTCCAACCCTCACGTCAGTTTTAAAATCCCTGACGGAGCCGGGGATCGAACCCGGGGCCTCCGGGTGAGAGGCAGGTGCTCTACCCCAACACCACGGGGCCGGCTAATTATTTCATAGGTATACCCATATAACAAATCAATTTGTTAAATCTTGCTGCTAGGATTTCGACTAGAACAAGAAAAGCATTTCGATTGGTTGTTGTACTCAAAAACCGCCGGGAAAATGACACCTGTTCAATTCTGTGAGTTGCATAAAAGTTATCATGGAAGACCGAACCTAGCCTAGAAGGTACAATTCCCACGATAATAATGGCGTCTTTACCAGCGTGTACACGCGTACTGGCAGGAGCTTCCATGCCCACTAGTGTCGTGTGATACAGCTTTTAGGAACAAAGCCTAGCATGCTAACCAATTAGTCCCGGTGCCGTAGAACACTCGGAAAAAGTACCACATTGAGTTACGCAGTCGGTAATACTGTAGGTCTGGTAAGTACCGTAATGAGTGGAAATAAGGAAAGTCATTAGCATAGTATAACGTACAATACACCAAGTTGACTTTCAACTAGCTGCTACAATGAACATTCAATTTTAGTCTACTCCTTGATAAGGGCAAAGTGTTATAACTATACCATGCATTTAGGAGAAAGTAGGCTATTATGTTCTATGCTGATTATCTTGTTTGAAATGTTCCTTGGCTCCTTGATCTCAAGTTTTACTTGGCAACGTACTGTCCCATTAATCACCTAAAATACCACACAAACGTTATGATTCAAATCATTCAAACCCCTTTAACCGATGGGCAACTCTTAAACGATATTCACGAAAATAAAACTAACCGTGAGTGAAAAATTCATTGTTTTTAATCGGCGCTTAGAAATAACTAAATACCTAGGTATAACTTATGTCAGTCATGAAAATAAACTTCAAACTTATGAATTGTTATACTCAGCTTTCTATAATACCGCACTGATATTTAACAGTAAAATAAGGAAAATGCGTTTCATACGCACGTACTCCCATTTTTCACCATATTTATGATGCTTTCTCAATAAGTTCTTCATTTAGAACGAATTGCATTATGCAATTTCTCCTGGCCATGTAGTAATGAACTCCGTAAGACAATAAATCAGTCATTCAATATGTACAGTATAATAGGGTGGAATGTGGTTGCATCCGTCCTCAATCATTTGACTACACTACATCTAATTGATCTCTAATCAGGAATCAAACACAATCCAAAGGTATTTTGTTAAGCAATGGTTAAAACAGTCCAAGTAATAGAACAATCGTGTAGACCAGGACTGCCCAACCTACAGCCCTCGGGCCACATACGGCCCGCGAGACTATTTTGCCCGCCCGCCGCTCCACGCCTGCGCCGTTCCCCCAAAACTTTGAAACAACAAAAACCAACTGGACAAAGCAGTGCGCGCACACCCCTACCAAAGCAGCTTCAGTCGTCGCACTCAACTAAATTATCAAGAACTTTATTTCATAATTTGATTAATAATTGTGTCAAATGAACATAAATACTCACTCTTAGTCATTCATGCTGTATGAGTAGATTGAATATCATCGTAGTTCTATTTTAAATAAATTTGTTAAAAATATGTATATTTATTTTTAGTGTTTTATTTTTTATCCACTACAAATAAATATAGAAAACGGCAAAAAAACTAAGAAAACTAAGCTCAGACAGCTACAAAACTCACCATATTGCACCTATATTTAAAAAAATCCAAACACCCGGGAGTGTTATTTGCCCGAAAGGTCCCCCAACTATTTACAATGTGGCCCTTAGTTAAAAAAAAAAAAAGGGTTGGGCACCCCTGGTATAGACGATAACAAGTGAAACTTGAAATCAAGGGGCCAAGTAAAAGAGAAACATACTACCAACCAAGACACTCAAAGATCAATAACAGAATCACTAAAGAAGCTACAGTATGGATTATTCTTATCATTCTTTCTTTCTTTCTTTCTTTCTTTCTTTCTTTCTTAGAATTCTTGGGAAGAAGAGCAAAAGAGTTGCATCATCGTAGATGCTGTTGTTTTTAGCCTATTTTCAATTTAAAAAAAATAGGCTTATGAGATCACCTTTTGTCCGTGTGTGTGTGCGTGTGTGTGTGTGTGTGTGAGGTGTGTGTGTGTGTCCCAAATACCTTTTGAACGGTTGGAGCGATTTCAATGAAAATCGGTAAGTTCATAGCACTATTCCGGAGGACAACGACCGTGCCCTTCAAATTTTGTTACGTCTCACCAATCCATCATGGCGGCTGTGCGAAATATTTCACTAGCATTCAATATCACCGAAACTATTCCCGATATCACCCTGGAATTGTTTACGGTGATAAAGGGAACTACTAGAAGTTCACCTATGAGACTTTTGAAAAACTGGTAACTACAAAACCAACATGGCGGCCACGCGAATTTGCGACATTTAAATAGACGTTTCTCGCGATTTAATCAACCAAAACGCAATACAACTTCGTACAGTATATGTTTATACACATTGTAATGCACTGACATCTAACTTCGTTCAATTGTTTACACCACAAGATGTGCGAAATATTTAACCGGCATTCTATATCTCTGAAACTATTAGCGGTATCACCCTGAAATTTTGTACGGAGATAAAGGGCACTACTGGAAGTTCATCTATATGACTTTCAAAATCCGGTTAACTACAAAACGAACATGGCGGCCAAGCGAATTTGAACATTTTAAATAGACCTTTCTCGCGATTTAATGTTCCAAACGCATTGAAGTCTGGTACAGGAAATGTTTATACACATTGTAATGCACTGGTATCTAATTTAGTTCAATTGTTTACATAACCTCAAGATGGCGACTGTGCGAATTTAAAAATTAAGTTTTTATTTCTTGTGTCGTAATCATGCGATCGAAGTGAAAGTTTGAATAATGAACCTACGCAATAATTTTCCTTTAATGGTACATGACTCTATGGTCTATACATTTAACAATCCAACATGGCGACCATCCGAAATATTTAAACGGCTCTGAATATCTACGAATCTATTATAGCAATCAAACTGAATGTTTTTTATGTTCATAGGGGCTATGAACTTAAGTGCACCTACAGGACTTTAAATAATCTGGTGATCACAAATCCAACATGGTGGCGACGCGAAGTATAAATATTCACATGGTCGTTTCTCGCAATTTAACCATCCGAGTGCAGCGAAACTTGGTTCAGTAAATCCTTATACGAATGTCAATCAACTGGCATCTAATTTATTTCAATTGATTCCATAACCACAAGATGGCAGCTGTGCGAAATTTTAACATCTCCTTGTTACTTCTTGTGTCTAATCATGCGATTGAAGTTTGAATGCTACACGTACACAATAATCTTCATGTAACAGTGCAAAACTCTAGGACCTACATATATAAAATCCAACATGGCGACTATCCGAAATATTTAGTCGGTTCTTAATATCTATGAATCTACTACAGCAATCAAACTGAAATTTTGTATGTTGATAGTGGCAATTAACATAAGTAGGATTTATGAAAATAGGCTGTATAGTTCTTCATGGAACTACTTGTTGTTTATTTAGGAGTTTTGCGGCATCGTGCTCCAGTACCCCCGTGTACTTGGGTGAGTCTAGAATTTGTCTGATAACCTGCTGTGATGTATGTACTAGTGTATGTATTTGTAATTGAGGTAGGCTTTGGTTAGGGAGTGGCCGTGGCCTTAAGTTACGAACCATCCCGGTCCATCGTAGATTTACTGAATAATAATGTTCAGAAGGGTCTACGTTAATGAATCATTCCTCAACTCCATGTAGCAATTTAAAGTTCTTAAAGAGTCGAAATATAAAATTATTTAATCACACAACATGATTGTAATGCCGTAGGACTTCAAATATTGATATTATCAAAGTTATTTTGTTAAATATTTATTTTATTTTAATTGCGAGAGGGGACAAAGTTATGTTTGGTAAAACTAAGAATTTTCGTCTTTTTGGAAGCCCCTATAGTCAACCCCTGGCACAATACAGCCCATGACGGGCTAAGACCGACCAAGCGACCGCTGCCCAGCCATTCGGCCTGCACATATTGGGGTGACGCGTGATCAGCGCGTCGGGTCCCCTCGGCCGTTAATGGAAGCCCCTATAGGGAGGTGAAAACGGTGAGATCCCTCAACGTACGCAGTTAAGAAGCGAAAATGCGCTTCATATAAGGGGACGTACGGCATGGTTCACTACCCCTGCGGCGGTCTGGCAACGTCACCAAGAGCCTGCTGATGAGCCTCACTTGGTACATCTAGGTAAAACCTCGTTAAAAACACGGCAAAAACGTAGTAGATTTGCAGTTTTATAATAATAATAATAATAATAATAATAATAATAATAGTGAAAAGTGACAGCGTTTTGGAAGATAAGCTTTTCTTCAACACCGCTTATAAGGGTGTAAATTACACTAAATCTGTGTTCCTTTCAAAGCGCTTGCTGGGACATGCGCAGTGTGGCGTACCCAACTGATAAATGCTGGCGGTCGAGAAATGTTGTGCTGTTCTTGAGATGATAATAATAGTAATGGTGAAAAGAAAGTCTAATACTGAATAACCCTGCTCTTTAAGAATTCTTTACAAAATTAGGCAAGACAAGGATTCAATCGTAACAATAATCATTAAAACTAGGGGACCTGAGCGAGAAATCTCGGATGTTCATGGGGGCAGGGCGTGGTGGCTCAGCGGTCAAGTTGTATGCCTATCACCAAGGCGGACCGGGTTCGATTCCCGGTCAATGCATGTGAGAATTTCGAAGTGAAATGCCATGTCCTGTGGTTCGGATTCCACGTAAAAAGGAGGTCCCGTGGCTCATGATCTAGAGATTGACGGTCACGTTAAACTACAAGCTTCCTTCGTTCCTTCGTATGTTCATTAACCAGCCACCCGCCTGGCTAACTGTTATGCGAGCTTCTATAAATAAAATTATTTGTTTAAACGCACTTTTTAAACAAATTGTCGATATTTATGAAATCAGAGTGCGATTCGTCACTGTAATTCTGTTTGAATATTCTTTTCAATGCGCAATGAGTTGAGGGGCAGATGACCTCGTAGTTCCGTCCCTTAAAACAACAATAACTAACTAACTAACTAACAAACAATGGGTTGTGTGCGCCCCATGTGTATAGACTACCCTCCGGGCTGTAGTGTTATGCGGGTTAGACGCGACACAGTTTTGCCAGGGTCTGTCGTCTTATTTGTTTGCTTTACACACACTTTAAAGAAATAAATATATTTCCATTAACTTTTCAAGAAATGCACGATTTTTCCTGTACTATTGAGACTATGTGGAAGATTTTGGCACAAAACGCACCTTCTAACTCCTTCTGGTTTAGGAGCTTAGAGTTCTTTGTCGGATGAACTTAGCGTATTATATAATAGATAGGCCGGCTAGAACGTCACAAATAGTTCTTTCTTTAAGGGTCTTAATTTTAGGGGCAGATGACCTCGTAGTTCCGCCCCTTAAAACAACAATAACTAACTAACTAACTAACTAACTAACTAACTAGTCTTAATTTTAAACAAATGACACTATAGCACCAATTAATCCGTAACTTAAGGTATTATTTTTACAAGAACGCATCAAAAGGATCTGATTTCACTAAGAGAAACGGTCGAATAGAACGTCATAAATTGTCGATACAAATAGTTGAAAAATACATAGATTATCCAATTCTGTTTGAATATTCTTTTTAATGCACAATGGGTTGAGCCCCCGCCCTTGTCTATAGACTACCCTCCGGGCTGTAGTGGTATGCAGCTTATACGCGACACAGTTTTGCCAGGGCCTATCGTCTTGTTTATTTGTTTTACACACAATTTAAAGAAATTCATATATTTCCGTTCCCTTTTCAAGAAATACAAGATTCTTCATGTACTATTGAGACGATGTGGAAGATTTTGGCACAAAACGCACCTTCTAACTCCTTCTGGGTCAGGAGCTTGAGTTTTTTGTCGAATGAACTTGGCGTATTATATTATAGACAAGCTGAAGTACCCATGCTTCGCTACGCGTCATAAATAAATTAAAATGTGAAGGTGACAGTTAAAACAGGCGATAGGCGAGGTGCTGCGCAGAGGGAGATTAAGGATGGAACATTTTGTCCAACTACACCGCTCGGCGTTGGCCGTGTTTTCTAGCACAAGTTTAGGTTTTACTCGCTAACCGTTGGAGATACCTTTCGGATAGAAAATGTAATTTTAAACCTCGTATATGCCATCAAAAGTTTGCTATTTCTTAGCGTTCTCTTTTTATTTGAAATGGAAATATGAAAGTTTGAAACCAAAGGTTGTAGTGACGTCACTAAAATGGTCGCCATCTTTAAATAGTGCAAATTATTGAAATCAAAAGTAACCTATATGTTAACCAGCTAAATCAGCTACTTCCATGTAAAATTCATGTAAATCGGACCAGTGGTACTTGCGTAATTGAGTAATACACAGACACACACCATCTCATTTTAGGTAGATTTCATTAGAAAGCTAACTATTGCAATGGGTACCATGTTTCGACTTCCGGAAAATTTCGACATATCTTCGCGTTTCACATCCCCCAGACACCAAAACCACCGTCAGTTCAAAAGTTTATGTATAATATATGTATATATATATATATATATATATATATATATATATATCAGTTTCTTGTAGACACGATAACTGCCGTAATTTTGTACCAATCACTTTGAATGTTTTACATAATATGTATCCCTATCAAATCTCGGTCGAGTTCGTTAATGGGCAAAATCGGTCGAAGGGGGTCAAAATGGGGGGCTTTTTTCGAAAAAGTGAAATTTCGCTATAACTCTCTTAATACGTGAAATATCGAATCCATTCAAAGTTCATAATATGTGTCGGATAAGTGCCAAAAATTTATGTCAAATACGTTTTTTGATAGCACCAACCATTGACCAATGGGGTGGAAAAAAGTGGTTTTTTCGGGAAACATTAATCATATCTCTCTTAATAGGCACAATATCAAAACCGTACAAAATGGAAAATATTTCCCTAATAATTACCTACAACTTTTGTCTGAAAGAATTTTTGATATGACCCACCATTACGCCAAGGAATGAGAAAAATGATTTCGGAATTTAAACAAGTAGTTCCGTGAAGAACTATACAGCCTATTTTCATATATCCTACTTATGTTAATTGCCACTATTTAACATACACAATTTCAGTTTGATTGCTGTAATAGATTCGTAGATATTGAGAACCGACTAAATATTTCGGATGGTCGCCATGTTGGATTTTATATATGTAGGTCCTAGAGTTATGTACTGTTACATGCAGATTATTGTGAACGTGTAGTATTCAAACTTCAATCGCATAATTAGGACACAAGAAAAAAAAAAGGAGATTTAAAAATTTTTCACAGCTGCCATCTTGAGGTTATGGAAACAATTGAAATAAATTAGATGCCAGTGGATTAACATTCGGATAAAGATTTACTGTACCAAGTTTCACTGCACGCGGATGGTTAAATTGCGAGAAACGTCCATGTGAATATTTATAATTCGCGTCACCGCCATGTTGGATTTGTGATCACCAGGTTATTTAAAGTCATATAGGTGAACTTAAGTTCATAGCCCCTATGAACATTAAAAAATGCAGTTTGATTGCTAAAATAGATTCGTAGATATTCAGTATCGTCTAAATATTTCGGATGGTCGCCATGTTGAATTGTTAAATGTATAGGCCATAGAGCCATGTACCATTAAAGGAAAATTATTGCGTAGGTTCATTATTCAAACTTTCACTTCGATCGCATGACTACATCACAAGAAATAAAAACTTAATTTTAAAATTCGCACTGCCGCCATCTTGAGGTTATGTAAACATTTGAACTAAATTAGATACCAGTGGATTACAATGTGTATAAATATTTCCTGTACCAGGTTTCAGTGCGCTTGGAACATTAAATCGCGAGAAAGGTCTATTTAAAATGTTCAAATTCGCTTGGCCGCCATGTTCGTTTTGTAGTTAACCGGTTTTTGAAAATCTTATAGATGGACTTCCAGTAGTGCCCTTTATCTCTGTACAAAATTTTAGGGAGATACCGCTAATAGTTTCAGAGATATAGAATGCCGGTGAAATATTTCGCACATCCGCCATCTTGTGATTATGTAAACAATTGAACGAAGTTAGATGTCGGTGCATTACAATGTATATAAACATATACTGTACCAAGTTTCATTGCGTTTGGTTGGTCAAATCGCGAGAAACGTCTATTTAAAAGTCGCAAATTCGCTTGGCCGCCATGTTCGTTTTGTAGTTACCAGGTTTTCAAAAGTCACATAAGTGAGCTTATAGTAGTTCCCTCTATCACCATAGAAAATGTCAGGGTAATATCGGTAATAGTTTCGGAGATATTGAATGCTGGTGAAATATTTCGCACAGCCGCCATGTTGGATTGGTGAGTCGTAACAAAATTTGAAGGGCACGGTCGAGGTCGCCGGGAATAGTGCTATGAACTTTCCAAGTTTCATTGAAATCTCTCCTGCCGTTTAGATTTTATTAGGGGGGGACACACACACGAATCACACACACACACACACACACACACGCACACACACACACACGGACAAAAGGTGATCTCATAAGCCTATTTTTTCAAAATTGAAAATAGGCTAAACAAGTAGTTCCGTGAAGAACTATACAGCCTATTTTCATATATCCTACTTATGTTAACTTCCACAATCAACATACAAAATTTAAGGTTAATTGCTGTAACAGATTCGTAGATATTGAGAACCGTCTAAATATTTCAGATGGTCGCCAGGTTGGATTTTTATTTTTGTACTATTACATTAAGATTATTGTGTACGTGTGGTATTCAAACTTCAATCGCATGATTAGACAACAAGAAGTAAAAACGAGATTTTAAAATTACGCACAGCAGCCATCTTGTGATAATGCAAACCATTGAAATAAATTAGATGCCAGTGGATCAACATTTGTATAAGCATTTGACGTGCAACGTTTCACGGCACTCGGATAGTTAATTCGCGAGAAACGTCCATTTAAATATTTATACTTCGCGTCGCCGCCATGTTGGATTTGTGCTCACCAGGTTCCTGAAAGTCCTATAGGTGAACATATGTTCATAGTCTCTATGAACATTAAAAAATTCAGTTTGGTTGCTGTAAAAGATTCATAGATATTGAGAACCGTCTAAATATTTCGGGAGCTCACCATTTAGGAGTGTTATGTGTATAGGCCATAGAGTTATGTACCATTCAAGGACAATTATTGCCTAGGTTCATTATTCAAACTTTCACTTCGATCGCATGATTACGACACAAGAAATTAAAACTTAATTTTAAAATTTCGCACAGCCGCCATCTTGAGGTTATGTAAGCAATTGAATTAAATTAGATGGCAGTGCATTACAATCTGCAAAATTAATTACTGTACCACATTTCACTGCGCTCAGAGAGTTAAATCACGAGAAAAGTCGATTAAAATATTTTAAATTCGCTTGGTCGCCATGTTCGTTTCGTACTTTACAGGTTTATGAAATATACATAGGTATACCTGTATCAGTACCCTTTATCACCGTACAAAATTGCAGGGTGATATCTGTAATAGTTTCGGAGATATAGAATGTCAGTGAAATATTTCGCACAGCCGCCATTTTGAGATTATGTAAACAATTGAACTAAATTAGACTCCAGTGCATTGCAATGTGTATAAACATTTGCTGTACCAAGTTTCATTACATTTAAATAGTTAAATCGCGAGAAAAGTCTATTTAAATATCTCAACTTCGCTTGGCCGCCATGTTGGTTTTGTAGTCACCAGGTTTTTGAAAGTCTCATAGGTGAACTTCTAGTAGTGCCCTTTATCACCGTACACAATTTCAGGGCGATATCGGTAATAGTTTCGGAGATATTGAATGCTAGTTAAATATTTCGCACAGCCGCCATGTTGGATTGGAGAGACGTAACAAAATTTGATGGGCACGGTCGAGGTCGCCGGGAATAGTGCTATGAACTTCCCGAGTTTCATTGAAATCGCTCCAGACGTTTCGATTTTATTAGGGGGGGACACACACACGAATCACACACACACACACACACACACACACACACACACGCACACACACACGGACAAAAGGTGATCTCATAAGCCTATTTTTTCAAAATTGAAAATAGGCTAAAAATGCCAAGTGCCATCAGAGGTTACCATAACAACGCTTTTAAATTGATAAGGGATGATCTATCAGAGGTTGCCAAGACAACGCCATTGACGAGATCACATTCATTTTTAGCCTATTTTCAATTTTGAAAAAATAGGCTTATGAGATCACCTTTTGTCCGTGTGTGTGTGCGTGTGTGTGTGTGTGTGTGTGTGTGTGATTCGTGTGTGTGTCCCCCCCTAATAAAATCTAAACGGCAGGAGCGATTTCAATGAAACTCGGAAAGTTCATAGCACTATTCCCGGCGACCTCGACCGTGCCCTTCAAATTTTGTTACGTCTCACCAATCCAACATGGCGGCTGTGCGAAATATTTCACCAGCATTCAATATCTCCGAAACTATTACCGATATTAACCTGACATTTTCTATGGTGATAGAGGGAACTACTATAAGTTCACTTATGTGACTTTTGAAAACCTGGTAACTACAAAACCAACATGGCGGCCAAACGAATTTGCGACTTTTAAATAGACGTTTCTCGCGATTTGACCAACCAAACGCAATGAAACATGGTACAGTATATGTTTACATACATTGTAATGCACCGACATCTAACTTCGTTCAATTGTTTACATAATCACAAGATGGCGGATGTGCGAATTATTTCACCGGCATTCTATATCTCTGAAACTATTAGCGGTATCTCCCTAAAATTTTGTACGGAGATAAAGGGCACTACTGGAAGTCCATCTATAAGATTTTCAAAAACCGGTTAACTACAAAACGAACATGGCGGCCAAGCGAATTTGAACATTTTAAATAGACCTTTCTCGCGATTTAATGTTCCAAGCGCACTGAAACCTGGTACAGGAAATATTTATACACATTGTAATCCACTGGTATCTAATTTAGTTCAATTGTTTACATAACCTCAAGATGGCGGCAGTGCGAATTTTAAAATTAAGTTTTTATTTCTTGTGATGTAGTCATGCGATCGAAGTGAAAGTTTGAATAATGAACCTACGCAATAATTTTCCTTTAATGGTACATGACTGTATGGCCTATACATTTAACAATCCAACATGGCGACCATCCGAAATATTTAGACGATATTGAATATCTACGAATCTATTTTAGCAATCAAACTGCATTTTTAATGTTCATAGGGGCTATGAACTTAAGTTCACCTATAGGACTTTAAATAACCTGGTGATCACTAATCCAACATGGCGGTGACGCGAATTATAAATATTCACATGGACGTTTCTCGCAATTTAACCGTCCGCGTGCAGTGAAACTTGGCACAGTAAATCTTTATCCGAATGTTAATCCACTGGCATCTAATTTATTTCAATTGTTTCCATAACCTCAAGATGGCAGCTGTGAAAAATTTTAAATCTCCTTGTTTTTTCTTGTGTCCTAATTATGCGATTGAAGTTTGAATGCTACACGTTCACAATAATCTGCATGTAACAGTACATAACTCTAGGACCTACATATATAAAATCCAACATGGCGACCATCCGAAATATTTAGTCGGTTCTCGATATCTACGAATCTATTACAGCAATCAAACTGAAATTGTGTATGTTGATAGTGGCAATTAACATAAGTAGGATATATGAAAATAGGCTGTATAGTTCTTCACGGAACTACTTGTTAGCCTACTTTTCACACTTTTCAAAAATGAGGAAAAAGTAGACTTATGAGGTCGATCCGGGAAAATGTGTATGTCCTTCTGTCTGTCAGTCCTGTCTGTCTGGCTGTGTGTGTGTGGTGTGTCACCCCCCCTATCAACTCCTAAACGGCTGCAGCAATCGAAACCAAATTTAGTATGAGTAAAGTTGTATACCGGAATATCTCAGGCCCATATTTGAAAAAGATGCCAGTGCTACCAACTGCTAAAAAAACGCACTAGAAATTTGAGCTCCATGTTGGATATCTTGGAAGGTATACATGGGAGCTATTCTAAAATTGGCACACATGTAGATAATACTATTTCAGTTTAATTTCCAGGTGGCCATACATGACAGCGTTGCCAAAATATTTTTAAGCCTTCTGATAAGTCCAATTTTTAAATGCATATAACTTCTACACTATCAATTGGATTTCAACCAAATTTTGTATGTAATATGTGTACATAAACAGATATGACTGAGTGTATTCTTAAGAGCCACCAGGGCTGCCAACTGTTAATAATTGATCTCTATTTTGTATTCAAATATATCAGAAAGTATGCAAGCCGACAACTTTAAAATATGCACACGTAAATTACCTGACATTTTACATTAATTTGGAGTAACTTATATACGTCAGTTCTACCAACATGATTCTAAGCCTGCTGATAGGACCAATTTTTAAATACATGTAACTTCTATACCAACAAATGGATTTCATCCAAAATTGGCACAAAAAGATATAATATTTCAGATTATTTCTGACCAGCACTCGCATGACATTGTTGCCAACATGCTTTTACGTGTACTATTAGATCCAATGTCGAAATCCATGTAACGTCCTTTGAACTTCAACCACATTTTGTATTCTGTACCTTAGGAGATTGGAAGTAAGAATATATTCAGTCACAAGAGTTGCCAACTGTATTGCTCTATTAGCTACATTATGCCTAGTATACCTTATTTCGAACTAATTAAGACATTTCGATATTACCCACTTAATTTCGTCATTATTCTAGATAGGTTCATATACTGTAGATTAATCTATGGCATGAATCTTAATTTTAAGAAAAGTAGGCTCTTTAGTTCGTCACGGAACTTCTTGTTCCATCTGACTATGAGGGAAGCGGCTAACTGGTAGCAAGCTGAACTTCTATGCCTAAGGTCGCTGGTTCAAAGCCGGCCAAAGTCGCCGGTTTTCTAAGAGCGCTAAAAATCCGTCAGCATGCTTTCCTTCGGAGGGGAAGTTACAACGTTCGTTGCAAGTTGCTGGTTGCGGTGGCATCTAACAGCCATGTTCACAGCTAGGTGTCGTTGACGTTAGAATTTGGTACAAAATTAGGTACTACTACTTAAAATTGACCGTCTGCAGACATTACCTGAATTACAGACTAATACAGTCATCACAAATAACACCGTTTATCCGACAGATTCTACACACACCCAATGTACACGGGGTTACATGACCACCTTGTCGCAGCCCCTAAACTGAGGAACTAACCAACATCTCTGCGGGAGATAAAATTTTGCGTGAAGAAGTAACAGACTGTTAGATAGTTACACATTAGTTCCAAACCTTGCATAAGGACAGTGTGATCACAAGTATAACAAGAAGTTCCGTGACGAACTAAAGAGCCTACTTTTCTTAAAATTTAGGATTCATGCCTATGATTAATCTATATGGATCTATGTATAATAATGAAGAAATTAACTTGGTAATATCCAAATTTCTAATTAGTTCAAAATACTGTATACCTGGCATAATGTAGCCTAATAGAGCACTACAGTTGGCAGCCCTGGTGACTGAATATATTCTTAGTTCCATCTCTTAAGGTACAGAATACAAAATTTGGTTGGAGTCCAATGAATAGCATGGACGTTACATGCAGTTAAACATTGGATCTAACAGCGCGCGTAAAATCATGTTGGCAACAATGTCTTGCATGTATTGGTCAGAAATAATCTGAAATAATATGATCTATTGGTGTGCCAAATTTGAATGAAATCCATTAGTTAGTACAGAAGTTACATGCATTTTAAAATTGGACCTATCAGCAGGCTTAGAATCATGTTGGCAGCACTGACGTATATTAGTTACTCCAAATTAATGTAGAATGCCAGGTACTATACGTGTGCAAAGTTTAGAGCTATTGGCTTGCATGCTTTCTGATATATTGATATCAGGGTAATAAAAATAGAGACAGCACATATTAACAGTTGGCAGCCCTGGTTGCTCTTAAGAATACGCATAGTCATAACTGTTATGGTACTCATAGCACATACGAAATTTGGTTGAAATCCAAATGATAGTATGGATGTTACATGTATTTAAATTTGGACCTCTCAGCAGGCTTAGTATCATGTTCGTTGCACTGACGTACGTAAGTTACTCCAAATTAATATAGAATGTCAGGTACTATATGTGTGCATAGTTTAAAGCTATCGGCTTGCATACTTTCTGATATATTGGTATTTGGATTTTTTAAAATAAGAACATTTATTAACGGTTGGCAGCCCTGGTGGTTCTTAAGAATACGCTCACTCATATCTGGTTATGTACACATACAACCTACGAAATTTGGTTGAATTCCAATAGATAGTGTAGAAGTTATATGCATTTAAAAATTGGACCTATCAGCAGGCTTATAATCATTTTGGCTACACTGCCATATATGGCCTCCTGGAAATTAAACTGCAATATTATTATCTATATGTGTGCCAATTTTGAAATAGCTCCCATTCATACCTTCCATGATATCCAACATGGAGCTCAAATGTCAATTGCGATTTTTCATCAGTTGGTAGTGTGATGGTCCCAATTAGTGACCAGAGTGAAATAATTTTATATTTTAATATTATTATTATTATTATTATTATTATTATCAATATTTTTTTTAGTTTACATTTTACCTTTTATTAGTTATTATGTTAACTAATATATTTATATATATTATTATGCGGTAATGTAGTATATTATGGCAATTGAAAGGACTTGGAGCGATACACATTATATTTGAAATAAGTTAAGACGCTTGACTGAATATTATTTCTGAAGAAAATCCGAACAAGAGAAGAAGAGGGTTGTTCACAGAAGGGCGGTTTATTCACGGCTTCTTGGAAATGACATAAATAGACACTTATGTCTGTCACATCAAATATTCTACCAGTATACAATTCATACTAAGAAGAGATTCTATGAAGACTTTCCACTAACAATGCTGGGCCGATGAATGAGTCCTTTGCAACTTGATACAAAAGGTGGGCTGGACCTCCCTAGAATTGCTACAAAGAAGTATTGTCATTGTTGATATGTGAAAGGCGGGCTTATTTCGCCTCGACCTCAGAAGAGAGGAATGACACGCGCCTTACCTGGGAACGTTATATATATGACGGCCGCCCAACTGAAAGGTGATTATTATTATTGAATTGCTGGAGGAGAGGGAAGGATGCTGAGTGGAGCAGAGGAACTTGTAGCGAGATGGAGTCTATAACGCAGTTCTAAACTAGACAGTTGACTATTAAGTATGTGAATTTGATAAGACATTCTGTCTCATCAAACTGTGACATGGTTGTGTACGAGGCTATTGTGACAGGGATGATTTTTGGAATTTATTCCGTCATCCACATATAAATTAATTACTTCGAGGAACATCAGGAACTCTCTACGCAACAATCCAACTACAAAGTTCTGCAATGCGGTGAGCGATGTAAACAGTTATACTCCAGTCAAATCAGAAGGCTCTCATCCATATAAAATTCAATCTATATTTTATTCAATTAACTCAGTATACTCCAATTTCCAATCAAGACCCATAATACAAGTAAATTCAGTAGATTCTTTCATTTAAATTTATTAATATTATTATCTTTAGTATTTTATTCTTTTTGCACTTATTGTTTTTATATATTAAATTCATTTTAAATTCAAATGTTTGACTGGTTTCCTTTAGTAGCTAGAAATTACTATAAGGCAACACCATACTCCTGAACTAATTATCGTAAGGTTAGATTACGTAAGTTTCACTACGGCTGGAGATAGGAATTTCGATGCTCTACCTCCATTTAACCGAGGTTTAATATATTATTTTGATCATGATATATAAATGATCTGGCGCCCTGGCAATACATATAATACTACACATTATGTACTTTTTTTTAGTGAAGCTGACAATAATACAAATACACTATTAGATTAATACACAATTAAATGTTTCATTTTGATCACCCAAAAGAGGGCGACTATTTAAATAATTAACCTTTTTTTATTAACTTTATTCTTATTAACAGTAATCAAGTTAAAGATCTCTCACAAACCATTACAAATAACGCCCAACAGTGGAGCGCTTTTACTATTAACAGTAACACTCTCTAAGTACCCTAACCCATTACAGTAGCACTGACATCATTTTCAAATATGGCCGTGAGATATTCAGGTATAGATCTTTACTCCTACCAAATTTTGTTTCGATTGCTGCAGACGTTTAGGAGTTGATAGGGGGGGACACACACACAGCCAGACAGACAGACAGAAGGACAGACAGACAGACAGGACACACATTTGCCCAATCTCATAAGTCTACTTTTTCCTCATTTTTGCAAAATGTGAAAAGTAGGCTAAAAATGAACCCCAAATGACAAGAAGGTTACCATCCCCATAAGACAGTAAAATGTTAAAAATATGCATAGAAAAACGACAAAATGTTAACTAACCTCCAATTGTAAAATACTTTCTTGCAATAAATGAGGTCTGATCCTCCTACGAAAACCTGCATATTTTGCTTATTATAGCCTATCCCCTAGTTTGCCCGGTGAAATCTACCTCCGCCTTCCGGCGTACCGAGAGGAATTTTTTAGTCTCGCTTCGCTCGCGTCATAGTCGTGTCATATTGTTATTCAATGAAATGCAGGTTTAACCCCGTTAACACCCCTTTAGAACCTGAATATCCAAAAATCCCTCCTTAGTACACGTTTTCGACATACAACAAACATATCCCCAAAATATCATTCTTCTAACTTTAAAACTTTTGGTTGGTCGATGAGAGTGAACATCCAAAAATCCTTCCTTAGTGGACATTTTTCTTCCAGAATTTCACCCCTCCCCACAGGCCCCTTAAAATGCATTTATGAAAAAACGGTCGAACACCTATTTATTTTATTTATTTTTAAGCTGATTGATTTCCTCCGAGTTTCAAACTCCTCGCCTATGTCGTTTAAGAGATACACGCTCCGTTAGGAATCTTTCAACCCCCCACTTTTCATCCCTTTCACCTCATAATATACACTACATTGAAATACCATTAGACATGTGTCAGCTTATTTTAATTGATTACTATATATGCCAAGTATCACATCCCCAAATGAAACCACTCGTGAGATATTGTTATTCAATGAAATGCACGTTTACCCCCTTAACACCTCTTTAGAACCTGAATATCTAAAATCTTTCCTTAGTGGACGTTTTCTACATACAACGAACATATCCCCAAAATTTCATGTTTCTAGCCCCAATAATTTTGGCTGGGCGATGATGAGTGAGTGAGTCAGTTAGGACATTTCCTTTCATTCATTTTTGATAATTTCACCCCTCCCCATGAACCCCTTAAATTGGATTTATGAAACAAACGGTCGAACACCTATTTACTTATTTAAAGCTGTTTTCCCCCTGGGTTTGATGAGTGAGAAGCTGAGTCAATCAGTTAGGACACTTTCTTTCCTTTTTTTTCCCCCAGAATTTCACCCCTCTCCAAGGGCCCCTTAAATTGGATATATGAAACAAGATGTTCAGTAAAGAACATATAGCCTACTTTCTCCTAAATGCATGGGTATAGTTATAACTCTTTGTCTTTTTCAAGTAGTATGATTGAATATTGGTTGTAGTAGCTTGTTGAAATACAACGTGCTATAGGGATATTAAACATGAATATGAGGTGCCCTTTGCTAGTGCTACCTCTGTACCAAATTTCGTTCAATTCGGTTTCACCGTGTTTGAATTGATAGGGGGAATCGATTTGCACACATACTTGGCCACCATCTGCAAACAAAATTTGGTAGGAGTAAAGATCTATACCTGAATATCTCACGGCCATATTTGAAAATGATGTCAGTGCTACTGTAATGGGTTAGGGTACTTAGAGAGTGTTACTGTTAATAGTAAAAGCGCTCCACTGTTGGGCGTTATTTGTAATGGTTTGTGAGAGATCTTTAACTTGATTACTGTTAATAAGAATAAAGTTAATAAAAAAAGTTTGGTAGAGATCGGATGGTTATGTTAGTCGTAATTTGATTTAAGCTTTAAACATTTGTGTGGCCGCCATTACATTTCTGTCAATATGGTGGCGATATTAATCATGACACTGAGA
This sequence comes from Meconema thalassinum, assembly GCA_946902985.2. NCBI lineage: Eukaryota > Metazoa > Arthropoda > Insecta > Orthoptera > Tettigoniidae > Meconema > Meconema thalassinum. Next base: position 657,063,690 of record OX336390.1, read on the forward strand.
TGCCCTTTGCTAGTGCTATCTCTGTACCAAATTTCGTTCCATTCGGTTTCACCGTGTTTTAATTAATAGGGGGAATCGATTCTGACACAAAGATGGCCGCCATCCACAAACTATTAGGCGAATGACCTATTAGATTGGCCAAAGGATGCTCCCTCCATCAAGGTATGTAGTTGCAAAATTTGGTAGAGATCGGATGATTAGGTTAATCGTAATTTGTTTTAAGCTTTGAACATTCGTGTGGCCGCCATTACGTTTCAGTCAAGTTGGTGGCGATCTAAAACATGACACTGAGGTGCCCTTTGCTAGTGCTACCTCTGTACCAAATTTCGTTCCATTCGGTTCCACTGTGTTCGAATTAATAGGGGGAATAAATTTTGACATAAAGATGGCCGCCATCCGCAAACTATTAGGCGAATGACCTATTAGATTGGTCAAAGGATGCTCCCCCCATAAAGGTATGTAGTTGCAAAATTTGGTAGAGATCGGATGATTAGGTTAATCGTAATTTGATTTAAGCTTTGAACATTCGTGTGGCCACCATTACCTTTCAGTCAAGATGGCGGCGATGTAAAACATGACACTGAGGTGCTCTTTGCTAGTGTTACCTCTATACCAAATTTCGTTCCATTCGGTTCCACCGTGTTTGAATTAATAGGGGGAATCAATTTTGACATAAAGATGGCCGCCATCCGCAAACTATTAGGCTATTGACCTATTCTTTTGGTCAAAAGTTGCTTCCTCTATAAGGGTATGTTTTTGCAAAATTTGGTAGAGATCGGATGATTTGGTTAATCGTAATTTGATTTAAGCTTTGAACATTTGTGTGGCCGCCATTACGTTTCCGTCAAGATGGCGGCGATATACAACATGACACTGAGGTGCCTTTTGTTAGTACTACCTCTGTACCAAATTTCGTTCAATTCGCATTCACCGTGTTCGAATTGATAGGGGGGGACAGACATTCAGAGTACACACACTCACACACACACAGACACACACACACACAGACTCACACACACACAGACTCACACACACACATACACACACACAGACAGACACACTTTTTTCGCCCTGTGTTGATCTCATAAGTCTACTTTCATTTTTTGCAAAAATCGAAAGTAGGCTAAAAACGGTCGAACACCTATTTACTTGTATTTTAAGCTGTTTTTTTCCGCCGAATTTCAAACTTCTCGCCTATGTCGTTTCAGAGATACACGCTCCGTTAAGAATCCCTCAACCTCCAATTTTCACCCCTTTCCCCTCATAATATACACCACATCGATAAACCCTTAGACATATCTCTGATTATTTTTAGCCTACTTTCGATTTTTGCAAAAAATGAAAGTAGACTTATGAGATCAACACAGGGCGAAAAAAGTGTGTCTGTCTGTGTGTGTGTATGTATGTGTGTGTGTCTGTGTGTGTGTGTGTATGTGTGTGTGTGAGTCTGTGTGTGTGTGTGTGTGTCTGTGTGTGTGTGAGTGTGTGTACTCTGAATGTCTGTCCCCCCTATCAATTCGAACACGGTGAATGCAAATTGAACGGAATTTGGTACAAAGGTAGCACTAGCAAAGGACACCTCAGTGTCATGTTTTATATCGCCGCCATCTTTACTAAAACTGAATGGCGGCCACTCAAACGTTCAAAACGTAAAATCAAATAACGACTAACCAAATCATCCGATCTCTACCAAATTTGGTAACAACATACCTTCGTATAGGATGCGTCTTGTGACCAAATTACAAGGTCGTCCGCCATACCATTTCAGGATGGCGGCCGTGCGAATTATGCAAACTTTATAATCCATATCATGGGACCCACCAGTTCCGATTATCGAGCCGAGAATCGTTTTAACTGTTCTAAAGGAAGAGGCACGTTCGAAATTAAAAGTTTATTTTGTAATACTATAGTGCAGACGTGATTTTAAAAAGCTGAACTGTTTCAGTAATAAGACAAGATGGCAGTGGATATCTTGTGCCGGACTTATATTTCACAAATTTGAGTATTGCATGCAATATAGCGTACTGATAAAAATAAATAAACTTTGTATGAAATGCTTTATATATAAATAATATACTCCAGTGATGAAATCGTTTAGTATAAATCATTATTTGCTAACAAGTTCTATGTAAGTCATTTTAAATAGAACGATATTCGTTGACACAATTAGCTCAGTGGTAGAGCGTTAGCCTATCGCTCAAATGCCTAAGGTTCAAACCCGATCAGAGCTAGGTTTTTTGCTTGAAATGTTATATGTTTATTGTTTTGTAATGACTCAGATGTTTTAAAATTAAGCGTTATATTGTGCACATTATGGTGTAAAATATATATTTAATTAAAACATAATTCGCCAGCAGATTTACTCGGGACATCTAGCTGCCAAAAAGGTAACTTCCAGATTTTATTGAAAAGTTTCTTCTTCTGGCCGCTAGAATGCACTCGCTCTGTTAGGATTATATTGTTCGATATTTCACCAATAGATGTCACGACTAGTCTACGTGGGGATCCATTGATTACTATACCATTATCATTCTATGCGCATCGAATTTGAAGAATGACAAGATGATACTACGATACATTTTAACTTTTTATTTTAAAGGGTTTGTAACAGCCTATTTTGCGTTACTTGAAAATGTTATTAAGCGTTATATTGTCCACATTATGGTGTAAAATATATATTTAATTAAAACATAATTCGCCAGCAGATTTACTCGAGACATCTAGCTGCCAAAAAGGTAACTTCCAGATTTTATTGAAAAGTTTCTTCTTCTGGCCGCTAGAATGCACTCGCTCTGTTAGGATTATATTATCGAAAATATCCACATAGTTTGTATACACACGTCTCTGTAGGGTCATGGAAAGATTTGTTAATTCAATTAGGGTTGTGAAAGCCATGCACAACCAGACGTGTAAAGACATGCCTCAACTCAAAGTTGGATGTTGCCCACGGCAGGTCGTAATAATAATAATAATGTTATTGGTTTTACATCCCTTTTAACTACTGCTGATTTTAGAGACACCGGGGTGCCGGAATTTTGGCCCGAAGGGGATCTTTAACGTGCCAGTAAATGTACTGACACGGCTCCCTCGCATTTGTGCACCCTCAAATGCCAGCTGACTGCGCCAGGATACGAACCTGCAACCTAGGGCCCAGCAAGCGAGAACGTTACCGCTGAGCCACGCCGCCAGTCCGGTCGATTATGTCTCCAGATCCATAACATTCTTGATATACTTCTTATCTTTCTTTCTTTCTTTCTTTCTTTCTTCAATGATGGTAGCAGTTTTAATCTAGGTTGTGGCGTTTGGTAGAGGTAAATCGTTTCTAAGGTCTTCAACAAAGAATAGTTCTATTATACTCTTTGATATTAACGAGTTATAACTATACTCATACATTTAGGAGAAAGTAGGCTATATGTTCTTTACTGAACATCTTGTTAATAATTAGTTTATATACCGAATATCACATCCCCAAAGAAACAACTCATGGGATATCGTTCTTCAATGAAATGCACGTTTACCCCCTTAACACCTCTTTAAAACCCGAATAAACAAAAATCATTCCTTAGTTGACGTTTTCGACATATAGCGAACCTATTCCCAAAATGTCATGTTTCTGACTTTAATAGTTTTCGCTGGGCGTGATGAGTGAGTGAGTCAGACAGAACATTTTCTTTCAGTTAATTTTACCAGAATTTCACCCCTCCCCATGGGCCCCTTAAATTGGATTGATGAAAAAACCCTTGAACACCTATTAACTTATTTTTTAAGCCGTCCTCTTCCCCTGAGTTTGATGAGTGAGTGAGATAGTCAGTCAGTTAGGACACTTTCTCTCCTTTATTCCCCCAGAATTTCACCCCACACCATTGGCCCCTTAAATTAATTTATGAAAAAACGGTCGAACACTGAATTACTTACTTTTTAAGCTGATTTTTCTTTCGCTGGGTTTCAAATTTCTCGCCTATGCCGTTTAAGAGATAGGCCTACACGCTCCGTTAGGAATCCTTCAACCCCCACTTTTCACCCCTTTCACCTCATAATAATACACCACATAGAAAAACCTTTAGACACATTTCTGCTTATTTTAATGATTCGTTTATATGCCGAGTATCACATCCACAAATGAAACCACTCCTGAGATATTGTTATTCAATGAAATTCAGGTTTAACCCCCTTAAGACCCCTTTAGAACCTGAATATCCAAAAATCCTCCCTTAGTGTACGGTTTTGACATACAACGAACATATCCCCGAAATGCCATGTTTCCAACTTCAATATTTTTGGCTGGGCGATGATGAGTGAGTGAATGAGTCAGGACATTTTCTTTCATTTTTAGCCTATTTTCAATTTTGAAAAAATAGGCTTATGAGATCACCTTTCGTCCGTGTGTGTGTGCGTGTGTGCGTGTGTGTGTGTGTGATTCGTGTGTGTGTGTCCCCCCCCCCTAATAAAATCTAAACGGCAGGAGCGATTTCAATGAAACTCGGAAAATTCATAGCACTATTCCCGGCGACCTCGACCGTGCCCTTCAAATTTTGTTACGACTCACCAATCCAACATGGCGGCTGTGCGAAATATTTCACCAGCATTCAATATCTCCGAAACTATTACCGATATTACCCTGACATTTTCTATGGTGATAGAGGGAACTACTATAAGTGACATTTGAAAACCTGGTAACTACAAAACCAACATGGTGGCCAAGCGAATTTGCGACTTTTAAATAGACGTTTCTCGCGATTTGACCAACCAAACGCAATGAAACATGGTACAGTATATCTTTATATACATTGTAATGCACCGACATCTAACTTCGTTCAATTGTTTACATAATCACAAGATGGCGGATGTGCGAAATATTTCACCGGCATTCTATATCTCTGAAACTATTAGCGGTATCTCCCTAAAATTTTGTACGGAGATAAAGGGCACTACTGGAAGTCCATCTATAAGATTTTCAAAAACCGGTTAACTACAAAACGAACATGGCGGCCAAGCGAATTTGAACATTTTAAATAGACCTTTCTCGCGATTTAATGTTCCAAGCGCACTGAAACCTGGTACAGGAAATATTTATACACATTGTAATCCACTGGTATCTAATTTAGTTCAATTGTTTACATAACCTCAAGATGGCGGCAGTGCGAATTTTAAAATTAAGTTTTTATTACTTGTGATGTAGTCATGCGATCGAAGTGAAAGTTTGAATAATGAACCTACGCAATAATTTTCCTTTAATGGTACATGACTCTATGGCCTATACATTTAACAATCCAACATGGCGACCATCCGAAATATTTGGACGATACTGAATATCTACGAATCTATTTTAGCAATCAAACTGCATTTTTAATGTTCATAGCGGCTATGAACTTAAGTTCACCTACAGGACTTTAAATAACCTGGTGATCACAAATCCAACATGGCGGTGACGCGAATTATAAATATTCACATGGACGTTTCTCGCAATTTAACCATCCGCGTGCAGTGAAACTAGGTACAGTAAATCTTTATCCGAATGTTATTCCACTGGCATCTAATTTATTTCAATTGTTTCCATAACCTCAAGATGGCAGCTGTGAAAAATTTTTAAATCTCCTTGTTTTTTCTTGTGTCCTAATTATGCGATTGAAGTTTGAATACTACACGTTCACAATAATCTGCATGTAACAGTACATAACTCTAGGACCTACATATATAAAATCCAACATGGCGACCATCCGAAATATTTAGTCGGTTCTCAATATCTACGAATCTATTACAGCAATCAAACTAAAATTGTGTATGTTGATAGTGGCAATTAACATAAGTAGGATATATGAAAATAGGCTGTATAGTTCTTCACGGAACTACGTGTTTCTTCTTCAGAATTTCACCCCTCCCGATGAACTCCTTCAATTTGATTGATCAAAATGAAATGTCGAAGAGCTATTTACTTACTTTAAAGCATTTTTCCCCCTGAGTTTGATGAGTGAGTCAGTCAGTCAATCAGTTAGGACACTTTCTTTCCTGTTCCCCCCCCCCAAAAAAAAAATCACCCCTCCCCATGGGCCCTTTAAATTTGATTTATGAAAAAACGGCGATACACATATTTACTTATTATTTATGCTGAATTTATTCCGCTGAGTTTCAAACTCCTCGCCTATGTCGTTTATGAGATACACGCTCCGTTAGGAATCTTTCAATCCCCAATTTTCACTCCTTTCACCTCATAATATACATCACATCGAAAAACCCTCTGACACGTGTCTTCTTACTTTTTACTGATGAGTTTATATGCCGTGTATCACATCCCCCAATGTAACCAATCGGGAGATATTGTTATTCAATGAAAGGCAGGTTTAACCCCCTTAAGACCCCTTTAGAACCTGAATATCCAAAAATCCTCCCTTAGTAGACGGTTTTGACATACAATGAACATATCCCCAAACTGTCATGTTTCTAACTTCAATAATTTTGGCTGGGCGATGATGAGTGAGTGAGTGAGTCAGGGCATTTTCTTTCAATTTTCTTTTTTCAGTATTTCACCCCTCTCCATGAACCCCTTAAATTTGATTTATGAAAACAAACTGTCGAACAGCTATTTACTTACTTTAAAGCAGTTTTTCCCCCTGAGTTTGATGAGTGAGTGAGTCAGTCAATCAGTTAGGACACTTTCTCTCCTGTCCCCCCCCCCCAGAATTTCACCCCTCCCCATGGGCCCCTTAAATTGGATTTATGAAAAAACGGTCAAACACCTATTTACTTATTCTTTAAGTTGATTTTTTTTCGCTGAGTTTCAAACTCCTCACCTATGTCGTTAAAGAGATACACGCTCCGTTAGGATTCTTTCAATCGCCACTTTTCACCTCTTTCACCTCATTATATACACCACATCGAAAAACCCTCAGACACGTGTCTTCTTACTTTTTAATGATCGAGTTTATATGCCGTGTATCACATCCCCCAATGTAACCAATCGGGAGATATTGTTATTCAATGAAATGCAGGTTTAACCCCCCTAACACCCCTTTAGAACCTGAATATCCCAAAATCCTCTCTTCGTGGGCATTTGCGGCCCTTGAGGAAGCTCCATCCCAAATTTCATTCCAATCCTTCCGGTGGTTTCTGAGATTTCGTGATGAATGAATGAGTGAGTGTGTGAGTGGTATTTGACAAATATATAGTGGATAGTGTCAAGTCTTTGTTATGCTAAACTCGGTTGACAGTGCTGTGTGAGCAGTTGAGTAACTAACGGGATGTCAAGTAAAGATCCTCATTTTCTATACCGGTAGTGCAGAGCGCAACTGTCATCTAGTCGGTCGCGTCTCGACTTGAGCTATGTTGCCATGGAAACTATCTGCCTTGCCATTCCTTCATGAGTATATTTTATGATTTGATTAGCCTGTGCTTGAGTGCAAAAGGGCCGAAATCAGAAGAATGAGAAAGACTATCGAAAATTCATGTAGCCAGCGGTTCCTTCTGGGTCCTAAACTATGTGTGTTCAAAATTTGGTTGAGATTGGTGGAACGGTGTAGATTTGTACACGGAACAGACCCACCCACATACCCACCCACATATAGCCTTTCACTTTTATATATAAGACTAGCTGACCCGGCAGACGTTGTCCTGCCAATCAAAGAAAGTGTTATGACTGTGTTTCTTGAAGTGCTTTTGGATGCACAATATTTTTTTCAATTTCTGTTAACTGCCTCTAAACTATCGAGAAATGAATTAACTAATCTAGAAACATTCGTGAGAGCGTGCACAACAATTCTCCAAAGTTTCATCGCAATCGGATAAATGGCATATAACGCATACGGGATTTTGTTCAAATGATTCGTGCGCGGTCACTCATTTGTTGAATCTACTCGTGCTCTACCAACTTTGAAATGGATTTACTAACATAGAAAGCTTCACGTAAGTGTACACAACATTTCATCAAAGTTTCATCGCAATCGAAGAATAGTATATGAACGCATACGGGACTTTGTTGGAATGCTTCGTGCGTCGTCACTCATTTGTTACATCTACTCGTGCGCTACCAATATTGTAAAATGGATTTACCAAGTTGAACACCTTCCCTGGCGTGTACACAACAACTCATCAACGTTTCATCGGAATCGGATGAATGACATATGAACGCATACGGGATTTTCTTTAAACGATTCGCATGCTATCACTCATTTGTTGAATCTACTCATGCGCTACTTATTAAAAACTGAATTTACTAAGCCAGAAACCTTTCCTGGAGAGTACACAACAATTCACCAAAGTTTCATCGCAATCGGATAAATGGTATATGAAGACCTACAGGACTTTTTGAAACGATTCTCGCGCCATCGCACATTTGTTGAATCTACTCGTGCGCTACCTATTGTAAAATGAATTTACTCCTGAAACCTTTACTGAAGTGTACACAACAATTCACCAAAGTTTCATCGCAATCGGATAAATGGTATATGGACGCATACGGTACTTTGTTGAAATGATTCGCGTGCCGTCACTCATTTGTTGAATCTACTCGTGGGCTACCTATTGTAAAATGGATTTATTAAGCCAGAAAACCTTCCGTAGGGTGTACTCAATATCTCACCCAAGTTTCATCGTAATCGGACGAATGGTATTTGAACGCATACGGGACTTTATTGAAACGCTTCGCGCGTCGTCGCCCATTTGTTGAATGTACTCGTGCGCAACCTCCTGTGAAATGGATTTACTAAGTTAGAAACCCTCACGTAAGTGTACACAATATCTCACCATAGTTTCATTGCAATCGGATGAATGATATATGAACGCATACGGGACTTAGTTTAAACGTTCGCGCGTCGTCGCTTATTTGTTGTATCTACTCGTGCGCTACCTATGGTAAAATGTATTTACTAATCCAGAAGCCTCCCCCTAGAGTGTACACAACATCTCACCCAAGTTTCATCGTGATCGGACGAATGGTATTTGAACGCATACGGGACCTTGTTGAAACGCTTCACACGTCGTCGCTCATTTGTTGAATCTACTCGTGCGCAACCTCCTGTGAAATGGATTTACTAAGTTAGAAACCTTCAGGTAAGTGTACACAAAACTCATTAAAGTTTCATCTCAATCGATGAATGGTATATAAACTTATACGGGATTTTGTTGAAACACTTCGCGCGTCGTGCTCATTTGTTGAATCTACTCGTGCGCTACCTATGGTAAAATGGATTTACTAATCCATAAGCCTCCCCCTGGAGTGTACACAACACCTCACCCAAGTTTCATCGCTATCGGACGAATGGTATTTGAACGCATACGGGACCTTCTTGAAACGCTTCGTGCGTCGTCACTCGTTTGTTGAATCTAGTCGTGCGCTATCTATTGTAAAATAATTTACTAAGCCAAACACCTTCCCTGGAGTACACTCAACATCTCACCAAAGTTTCATCGCAATGGGATGAACGGTATATGAACGCATACGTGACTTTGAAACGCTCCAACGTGCAGAGACAAACAGTAGAATTCGACATCACTGCCACCTTTGGTATAAAACACAAATTTCCGCCACGGGCGGAGTGTATGTTATGGCGGTAGTTGCACAGGTTGCGACCAGGTGGCTCTAACGTGCAGAGACGAACCGTCCAAAGACATCAGCTTTCACCAAGGCCAAGGCTAGTGGTTTCCATGACGACTGTTTATGACTGTATATTGTGGTTATAAATTGTGTGTTAATTGTGGTTCTAAAATTCCACCTACCTGGTCAAATTGTGAATCTAAACCATACATGGACCCACCCTAACATACATACAAAATTTCATCGAAATCGGCCCAGCCATTTAGGAGGAGTTTAGTCACATACACACGTGTCGAAGAATTATATATATAAAGACAAGCTGACCCGGCAGACGTTGTCCTGCCAATCAAAGAAAGTGTTGTAACTTGGTTTCTTGAAGTGCTTTTGGATACACAATATTTTTTTCAATTTCTGTTAACTGCCTCTAAACTATCGTGAATTGAATTAACTAATTTAGAAACATTCGTTGGAGCGTGCACAACAACTCTCCAAAGTTTCATCGCAAACGGATAAATGGCATTTAACGCATACGGGATTTGGTTTAAATGATTCGTACGCTGTCACTCATTTGTTGAATCTACTCGTGCTCTACCAACTGTGAAATGGATTTACTAAGTTAGAAAGCTTCACGTAAGTGTACACAACAACTCATCAAAGTTTCATCGCAATCGATGAATAGTATATGAACGCATACATGATTTTGTTGGAACGCTTCGCGCGTCGTCACTAGTAGTGTGGTAAGGGGAAAGCTGCTCCACTTTTTATTGAGCCACCCTCGTATCGGCCCCGAACCTGATATCTCGCTAACCAAACATGGGATTAGAACATACAGGGTGTCCTAGCACTGCTAGTAATGCCCCCTACTTTCCTATAGGCTCTTTATTTGATTAAAAGACCAAAACTAAAAGGTCATTCGCGAGTAGTGGGGTAGTGTTGGTTTCCTGAAGTCGCGCTCGTGCTTGAATATGTATGCCTATGTTGGGAAAGGGTTAGGTGGTGGGGGAGGAGTAGGGTCGAGTGAGGGGTCGTTTAGATGGTATTTTTTCCGCTCTAGATGATGGTGAGGTTATTTTTTAAAAATGGATGGAATTGGGAAACGCCATTTGGGGTAAACATGTTGTTTTTTGACATTTTGGCGATGAATGTTTTTTTATACGCATGCGCACTTGAGGAGTTTTGTAAGAGGGCGGGCTTTTTAAATGATGATTTATTAATGAGTGTTTTTAATATATATTGAAATAAACCAAAAAAAACTAATAGGTCATCGGCTTTTGACTATCTCGCTAACCAATAATCGGATTTAAACGTATGAGGTGTCGTAGGACTCGTGGTGAACTCTCTTTTTCTATCGAAGGGGTATATTCACCCCAAAAATAAAAACTACCCTTACCCGGGGGATGAAATAGTAATTTATTTTTGTATACCTACGAACTTGGCGGTTTTTGTAAAAGAGCGGGCTTTTTAAATGATGATTTATAAATGAGTGTTTTTAATATGTATTTAAATAAACCAAAAAAAAACTAATAGGTCATCGGCTTTTTACTATCTCGCTAACCAATAATCGGACTTAAACGTATGAGGTGTCGTAGGACTCGTGGTGAACTCCCCTTTTCTATGGACGGGGTATATTCACCCCAAAATAAAAACTACCCTTACCCGGGGGTTGAAATAGTAATATTTTTTGTATGTGCGCGCACGGACGGCTTTTGTCAAAAGGACCTAACTACACGTTTGTTAATATTTTCTGAACTCCTCATGGGATTTTGCCATAGGCAGTATTCTAACCCTGGGGGTGACGCCCCGTTTTTGAATGTAGGATTCGTTTTTGTCGAAAGGGCCTAACGACACTTTTGTTCATATCTCGCGAACCAATCATGCTAGGGACTTGTATGAGGGGTCCTAGCACTTGGAGCAACATTCCCTGTTTGGGGGTGAAACTGCCCCCCCCCCCCAAAAATTGAAAAATCCATATCTAGGAAACGAAGAAGCCTAAAATTAGGTGTGATAGCTCAAAAAATAGGGGATGATATAGGCTTTTACCTCGATGGATCGTTTCACCCCTAAAACAGTAAATAGTCATGTTATGGGGAAAAAACGTGTTAAACACCTAAAAATGATAAATGAACCTAAGATCTTTTGTTTTTGATGAAAAATAGCAGGGGGGTGAAACTACCCCCCAAAATTGAAAAATCCCTATCTCGGAAACGAAGAATCCTAAAATTAGGTGTTATAGCTTAAAAAATAGGAGATGATATGGGCTTTTACCTCGATTGATCATTTCACCCCTAAAACAGTAAATAGTTATGTTATGGGAAAAAAACGTGTTAAACACCTAAAAATGATAAATGAACCTAAGATCTTTTGTTTTTGATGAAAAATAGCAGGGGGGTGAAACTACCCCCCAAAATTGAAAAATCCATATCTCGGAAACGAAGAATCCTAAAATTAGGTGTGATAGCTTAAAAAATAGGGGATGATATGGGCTTTTACCTCGATTGATCATTTCACCCCTAAAACAGTAAATAGTTATGTTATGGGGGAAAAAACGTGTTAAACACCTAAAAATGATAAATGAACCTAAGATCTTTTGTTTTTGATGAAAAATAGCAGGGGGGTGAAACTACCCCCCAAAATTGAAAAATCCATATCTCGGAAACGAAGAAGCCTAAAATTAGGTGTGATAGCTTAAACAAGATGTTCAGTAAAGAACATATAGCCTACTTTCTCCTAAATGCATGGGTATTGTTATAACTCTTTGTCCTTTTCAAGGAGTATGATTGAATGCTGGTTGTAGTAGCTTGTTGAAATACAACGTGCTATAGGGATATTAATCATGAATATGAGGTGCCCTTTGCTAGTGCTACCTCTGTACCAAATTTCGTTCAATTCGGTTCCACCGTGTTTGAATTGATAGGGGGAATCCATTTTCACACATACATGGCCACCATCTGCAAACTATTGGGCTGATGTTCTTGCATTTTGGTCAGAATATGTTTCCCACATAAAGATATGGTGTTGCAAAATTTGGTAGAGACTAGATTATTAGGTTGGTCGTAATTACATTTTAGCTTTTAACATTTGGGTGGCCGCGATTACGTTTCCGTCAAGATAGCGGTGATATAAAACATGACACTGAGGTGCCCTTTGCTAGTGCTACCTCTGTACCAAATTTCGTTCATTCGCTTCCACCGTGTTCGAATTAATAGGGGGAATCAATTTTGACATAAAGATGGCCGCCATCCGCAAACTATTAGGCTAATGACCTATTAGATTGGTCAAAGGATGCTCCCTCCATAAAGGTATGTTGTTGCAAAGTTTGGTAGAGATCGGATGGTTATGTTAGTCATAATTTGATTTAAGCTTTAAACATTTGTGTGGCCACCATTACGTTTCTGTCAATATGGCGGCGATATTAATCATGACACTGAGATGCCCTTTGCTAGTGCTATCTCTGTACCAAATTTCGTTCCATTCGGTTTCACCGTGTTTGAATTAATAGGGGGAATCGATTCTGACACAAAGATGGCCGCCATCCGCAAACTATTAGGCGAATGACCTATTAGATTGGTCAAAGGATGCTCCCTCCATAAAGGTATGTAGTTGGAAAATTTGGTTGAGATTGGATGATTAGGTTAATCGTAATTTGATTTAAGCTTTGAACATTCGTGTGGCCGCCATTATGTTTCAGTCAAGATGGCGGCGATATAAAGCATGACACTGAGGTGTCCTTTGCTAGTGCTACCTCTGTACCAAAATTCGTTCCATTCGGGTCCACCGTGTTCGAATTAATAGGGGGAATCAATTTTGACATAAAGATGGCCGCCATCCGCAAACTATTAGGCGAATGACCTATTAGATTGGTCAAAGTATGCTCCCTCCATAAAGGTATGTACTTGCAAAATTTGGTAGAGATCGGGTGATTAGGTTGATCGTAATTTGATTTAAGCTTTGAACATTCGTGTGTCCGCCATTACGTTTCAGTCAAGATGGCGGCGATATAAAACATGACACTGAGGTGCCCTTTGCTACTGCTACCTCTGTACCAAATTTCGTTCCATTCGGTTTCACCGTGTTTGAATTAATAGGGGGAATTTATTTTCCCACAAAGATGGCCGCCATCCGCAAACTATTACGCTGATGACCTATTAGATTGGTCAAAGGATGCTCCCTCCATAAAGGTATGTAGTTGCAAAATTTGGTAGAGATTGGATGATTAGGTTAATCGTAATTTGATTTAAGCTTTGAACATTCGTGTGGCCGCCATTACGTTTCAGTCAAGATGGCGGCGATATAAAACATGACACTGAGGTGCCCTTTGCAAGTGCTACCTCTGTACCAAATTTCGTTCCATTCGGTTCCACCGTGTTCGAATTAATAGGGGGAATCAATTTTGACATACATATGGCCGCCATCCGCAAACTATTACGCTGATGACCTATTAGTTTGGTCAAAGGATGTTCCCCCCATAAAAGTATGTTGTTGCAAAATTTGGTAGAGATCGGATGATTAGGTTAGTCGTAATTTGATTTAAGCTTTGAACATTTGTGTGGCCGCCATTACGTTTCCGTCAAGATGGCGGCGATATAAAACATGATACTGAGGTGCCTTTTGCTAGTACTACCCCTCTAACAAATTTCGGTCCATTCGGTTGCACCGTGTTCGAATTAATAGGGGGAATCGATTTTCACACAAAGATGGCCGCCATCCGCAAACTATTACGCTGATGACCTATTGGTTTGGTCAAACGATGCTCCCCCTATAAAGGTATGTCATTGCAAAATTTGGTAGAGATCGGATGATTAGGTTAGTCGTAATTTGATTTAAGCTTTGAACATTTGTGTGGCCGCCATTACGTTTCCGTCAAGATGGCGGCGATATAAAACATGACACTGAGGTGTCCTTTGCTACTGCTACCTTTGTACCAAGTTTCGTTCAATTCGCATTCACCGTGTTCGAATTGATAGGGGGGGACAGACATTCAGAGTACACACACTCACACACACACAGACACACCCACACACACACACACAGACTCACACACACACATACACACACACACACAGACTCACACACACACATACACACACACAGACAGACACACTTTTTTCGCCCTGTGTTGATCTCATAAGTCTACTTTCATTTTTTGCAAAAATCGAAAGTAGGCTAAAAATAGGGGATGATATGGGCTTTTACCTCGATTGATCATGTCACCCCTAAAACAGTAAATAGTCATGTTATGAGGAAAAAATGTGTTATACACCTAAAAGCATAAGCATCTTTGTGAAACCATGCTTTAATGGACATGTGTATGGAGGATGATTTTTGTTATTATTATTATTAGGTAATTATGGATTAATGTGTGTATAGATAACTAACCTGTGGGGAGCGTGATGGCGCAGGTGCTTAGCTGCTCGTCTTTACCCGGACGGCTGGGGTTCAAATCCCGGTGACAGCGGAGGTTGGAATTTTCACTCGAAAAATCACGTGGCGTCAGGAAGGGCATTCGGCCTTAAATCCCCGGCCAAAATCAAAATGTGCCTGGTTGGCTCTGGCGACTCAAACTAATAGGGAAAAGCCGAAGAAAGAAAAAATGGTAACTCACCAGTAATAGTAAACATTGGTTGGAGGTGTTGAAGAAGTCAGGATGGTCAACCCTTGCCATGGTTCACGAATGCACCCCAAAAAGTTTTACCTGTCAAGGCACAGTCTACCCTGTTGCAGCCTTTAGAAAAAAAAATCGAACCGGGGCCTCTGTGGTGACAGTGGACTTATTTTCATGATGATTTTTAAACAAACATAGGCTTGCATACTACCGCTGGGTTGAATCTGCACAGAGACACTGGCTTTGGTGATAACAGCACAGCGATCTTGTCAGGAAGTTTCATATTACTAGTCTGCTTGATAGCGGACGTGCTCTGCACATGACTAGATCGTTGTTAGGTTTGACAAAGGCTTAGTGAAGCTTATGGCAACCTTGAAATGAATGTCATGGTATAGCCGGGGTTGGAAGCCAAGACCTTAGGGTTGACAACCAAGTAGGTTAACCACTACATGGTGAGATGGCCAAATAATAATGTAACAGAACATATAGAAACGTTTTCTATAGTTTAACGAATTGGCATACCATGAGAGGTGTAGGTAATGGAAATTGAATCCTTAGCTGATGATTATACTACTTTCCATGCCCACGTATAAGCTATCATGTTAGAAAAAGAATGGTATGGCTTGTTTTAAACGGAGAATAATTGTGTTTACTATGAAACACAAATCTGAATTTAAAATTAATTTAAAATAATTAATTTAAAATAATTAATTTAAAATTAGTTTAGTACGCTGAAGTTAAAATGAATAATGATCACGTTACAGACAGCCAGTTTCAAAGCCATGAGAACTAAGTGAACAAAGAATAAAATTCATGAACCAGTGAGGAATTCAGCATGCTGTCCTTTGGACAAGAGAGAAGCGTTCTACAAATTTAACCACCAAGCTGTCCTATCGACCCTCAATGGTTTGGGTCATCGTAAAGATGAAAATTAAATCTAAGCTACTACACTCTTATATACTAGAAGAAGAAATGGAAAACAATAGGTCAAATAAAGAACAGAAGGAATAAAAAATGGCCCTCAACCCTCAAGCATGTGGATTGAGGGAGTTGGAAGGAAGGAGAGCCATGAAAGGCAGATAAAAAAGTATACTAGGAGAGGCTTTGTCCCAGAGGTAATGGATAAAGAGGAGGTAAACTGGACTCAGCTCAGAAATCCCTTGGGGTCGCCAACTTCCAAGCTGATCAGCCCTTGAGGGTGTAGCCATATGCAGAGTGCACCGCAAGTGGTGGGGCTAAATACACCCTACCTTCTTGAGGGGGGCATGAGCAAAAGACAGGAAATAACATGAAAATAAAAACAAGGCTGCCTCCTCAGGATATCAGAAAAAATAAATAAACAAGGGCCAATGAAGTTGCAAAAGGAAGAGACTCCCTAGGGCTCGGATACCCTAATCATGTTGGGGTCGGTAGAGAACAAGAGTTGAGCAAGTGTGGTCGACAGGAAATAAGACAGAGAAGAGCCTAGCACAAGTTAGTGGAAGCAATGACGGTCTCAGCTGGAACTCCGTGATCGTCAACCTACATGACACTAGATATGACGCCCAGGGGTGGAATTAAAGACCTCTTTTGTTTTATATCACATGGCATGTCTTATAATGCAATACTGGTCCTAGGGTATGCAAAAAGGTATTAGAAACTCAGCTAATAATAGTGTGCTTGCCCATGATTATTTTCCCAAGTATAGTACATGGGACTGATAACCATGATTTCCAAGCCCCTAAGTAAGACAAAAAACAAATGATTTTCATTTTTCCAATGAGTTGGGGTGAGGTGAGGTGAGTTTTCTATACACCAAACTGATGTGGTTTCCCACTTCTACTCCAGGCAAATGCACATTTGATGTTATGAATAGTCAAATGGTTTGCAACTGCCCAATGCTAGGACCTGATTAGTGGCTTTTAAAAAATGGAATGGAATGGAGTACACTTTCCCCAAAACCAACAAGAGGAGTGTTCGATCCCTCACAACAACCATTCTTAAAGTCAATATAAATGACTATGCACTTCAGCTCATGACGGTCTCCTCTATTGTATGGCTTGTTTTAAAAGGAGAATAATTGTGTTTACTGTGAAACACAAATCTGAATTTAAAAAAAGTCCTCTCGGCACGCCGGAAGGCGGAGGTAGATTTCACCGGACAAACTTGGGGATAGGCGAAAATAGGCAGAATATGCAGGTTTTCGTAGAAGGATCAGACCCCATTTATTGCGAGAAGGTATTTTATAATTGGAGCTTAATTAACTTTGTTTTTCGTCATTTTATGCTTATTTTAAAAATTTTATTGTCTTATGTGGAACGGTAACCTTTTTGTCATTTGGGGTCCATTTTTATACTTGTGGTCACACTGTCCTTATGCAAGGTTTCGACACTGATGTGTAACTATGTAACGGTCTGTTACTTTTTCACGCAAAATTATATCTCCCGCAGAGATTTTGGTTGGTTCCTCAGTTTAGGGGCTGCGACAACACGGTCATGTAACCCTGTGTACTTATGAATGGCTGTATTAGTCTGTAATTCAGGTAAGGACTGCAGACGGTCAATTTCAGGCAGTAGTTCCTAATGTTGCTACCAGGTACTACCGTCAACGACACCTACCTGTGAACTTGGCTACTAGATGCCACCACAACCAGCAACTCGCAACGAACGTTGGAACTTCCCCTCCAAAGGAAAGCATACTGAGGGATTTTTAGCGCTCTTAGAAAATCCGACGACTTCGGCCGGCTTTGAACTCGCAACCTTGGGCATTGACATTCAGCATGCTTGCTACCAGTTACGTCACCGAAGCCGCTTCCCACTTAGTCAGATGTCAAAGTCAACCCCTGGCACCATTCAGCCCATGACGGGCTAAGGCCGACCAAGCGACCGCTGCCCAGCCATTTGGCCTGCAGATATTGGGGTGAAGCGTGATCAGCGCGTCGGGTCCCCTCGGCTGTTAATCTTGGTATTCGTGATCGGGGTGCTGTCTCACTGTCAGACAGCTACTCAATTGTCCTCACGAGGCTGAGTGCACTCCGTTCCAACCCTCACGTCAGTTATAAAATCCCTGACGGAGCCGGGGATCGAACCCGGGGCCTCCGAGTGAGAGGCAGGCGCGCTACCCCAACACCACGGGGCCGGCTTAGTCAGATGGAAATACTGAATCTGATCTCGTGCAAGTGCGATGTCATGGCTACGTCAGATGTCTTATCCCTCATCAATTTAGTAGTGTTGCCATGGCAACCTCTGATAGCTCTTGGCATTTTCTTATAATTCCGAAATCATTTTTCTCATTCCTTGGCGTAATGACGGGTCATATCAAAAATTCTTTCAGACAAAAGTTTTAGGTAATTATTAGGGGAATATTGTCCATTTTGTACGGTTTTGATATTGTGCCTATTAAGAGAGATATGATTAATGTTTCCCGAAAAACCCACTTTTTCCCACTCCTTTGGTCAATGGTTGGTGCTATAAAAAACTCTTGAAACATAAATTTAATATATGCTATTTGCTAATAGGATTCGACACTGGAATTATTTTACAAGTAGTTATTTTAATGACCAACAGAGTTTAATGTTAACAAGGCACAGCTCTATTTGAAATTTTGAATAACATGTTGCATGTCATACATTATATGCAACTACTGTAAGGCTTGTGATTTATTTAATACCTTTAACCCTATATTAAACACGCAGTTTGCAATACTGATAACTGCAATGTTAGTGAAAAAAATTGAAACAAAACAAAAATCAGCATTGAAAAACCAAAAAGTGGTTGAGCATATATATAGTGGGGAAAAGAAAAGTTTTGTAAACACTAATGTCCAACAAGACTAATTAAATCAGTAACTGTCAGGGTGGCCGAGTGGTTAAGGCGTTTGACTTAAGATCAAATTTCCAAATATATAAGGAAGCAAGGGTTCAAATCCCTTCCCTGACATAACTATTGCTTGAACATGCAAGAAAACAAGAAATATACACAAACTATGTTTATCAATTTAATCAATTTATTTTTTTACAAGAGATAGACACACAGAATACAGCTCTTTTGGTTTATCAGTTCTTTTAAACATAACACTTGTTGAAAATTATTTTTTAGGGGATGGGGGTGTTGCTACGTTGACCCATTACACAATAATAGCAGCTTTACGAAGTTCATTTTCTATATTTAATAGCTCTTTCTCATAACCAATATGGCCAAGCTGTTTACAGGCATGCAAGAGCTGTAGACGTTCGACTAATATATTAGGATCGTTCCATTTACTATTTTTTATGAATGGTTTCAGAATCTCGGGAAGCAGTTCATCATTATCACCATCATTATGATTATCATCCTCATTATTATAATCATTTTCATAATGATGATCATTATCATCGTTATCATTACCATGATAATTTCCACCTGTGTCCACAGTCTGTTCAATGGTTTGAGTTGTCTTTGATAGTGTTGAAAGCTTCTTTTTAGATGTGCTAGAATGCTTTAACATTGTTATGTTATTTTTACCACTATTACCTTTCCCCACTAACTTTTTGATGGGGTATATTGTCTCTGATAGGGTTGAGGGCTTTTGAGATGTGGGTGCATGTCTGATCATGGGTTTCACAGGAGGTGTTAAAGGTTTCTCATTAAACAACTCGCTAACAGCATGAGTGCGTTGTAGTGTATTAATCTTGAGGTTAATATTATCTTGAGCAGTACTATCTTTCTCTTGGACTTGGTTTCTTGCTTTGGTTTGGGTTTTCCTTACATTTAGACTAGCGTGATTATTAAGTTTACATTCATGATTGTTTGAAGAAAGTACGTCCAATTCTTTTGTTTTAAGCATTCCTCGACACTGTTTCGATCGTTGCTTTGAACAGCGCCAAATAACAGTTCCATTTTTATTGCTTCGTTTCACAATATATGAATATCCTTTATAGTATGCATAAGGCTTACCATACCTAGTCACTGATACTTCCATATCAACTGTCAAGCACAAACTAATCTCTAGTAAAGACAACTTGGTAATAACAACAATAGTTTAATGTGGGAGCATATATACATGCAAAAAGTGGGAGCAAAGGTGGGGGGTAAAAAGTGGGAGCAAAAGTGAGAGCAAATGTGGGAGAAAAACATAACTGTGAGCAAAAAGTGGGAGCAAATATGGGATCAAATGTGGGAGCAAAGCAAATATATAAAAAAAAGTGGGAGCAAATATGCTAACAAATATGTCAACAAATATACCAGCAAAAGTAAATACACAAGTCAATATAGATTCAAGTGCAAAGAAAATATGTAAGCAAATATGAGAGCAAAAATATTGTTTTTCTAAAACAACTACTGTACACATAACAAACTTAGTCATAACCTAACCTAACCTAACCTAACCTCACCTAACCTCACCTAACCTAACCTAACCTAACCTAACCTAACCTCACCTCACCTAACCTCACCTCACCTAACTTCACCTAACCTAACTTAACTTCACCTAATCTAACTTGACTGAACTTTACCTAACCTAACCCATCATAACTTCACCTAACCTAACTTTACCTAATCTAACTTCACCTAACCTAACTTTCAACTCACAGATCAAAATTAAATTCTAGGCATAGTTGAGTTGGAACCCAAGACTTCAGGGATAACACACAAGTATACTAGCCACTACACCGCAAAATGGGCAAATTATCATGCAACACAACATAAAGTAAAAGTTTCCTGTAGTGTAACTCATTGGCTGTCAACCATAGTTTGGGAATTCAAACCCAAGACCTCAGGACTTTTGTTTTGAACATTATCAGAAATATTATTCCATTTACATTTTGCTGCTGCTGCTTATAGTTATAAGAGTTGGCATTAATATGGAAAGCAAAAAAAATGCGGGAGCAAAAAGTGGGTGGAAAACGTGTAAGCAGAAGTGGGAGCAAACAAGTGTGAGCAAATATGGGAGCAGAAAGTGGGAGCAAATGTGAAAGCAAAAGTGGGAGCAAAAAGAGCGAGCAAAAGTGAGTGTACAAAGTAGGAGCAAAATGTGTGAGTAAAAAGTGGGGGCAAATGTGGTGTTTTACTAAAATAATCTCCCCTAACCTAACCTAAAGTAACTTCACCCAACCTAATTTCACCTAACCTAACTTTACTTAACCTAACCTTCCAACTCTCAGATCAAAAATTAAATTCTGGCCATAGTCGAGTTGGAACCCAAAACCTCTGGGATAACACCCAAGTATACTAGCCACTACATCGCGAAATGGGCAAATTATCATGCAACACAACACAAAAATAAAAGGTTTTCTGTAGTGTAACTCATTGGCTGACATTCATAGTTGAGAATTCAAACCCAAGACCTCAGGACTTTTGTTTTGAACATTATCAGAAATATTATTCCATTTACATTTTGCTGTTGCTTATAGTTATAAGAGTTGGCATTAATATGGGAGCAAAAGTGAAAGCAAAAAGTGGGTGCAAGCATGGCTGGTTGTAGAGACTTTCATATCAACAAATACACATAAACTAAATTTTAGTAAAGTGACTTGGCTAATAATAATAATAATATTAACAGTTTAAATTTTTTTTCAAGGGGATTGATATTTTTTCAGGGTGTAATTTCCAAAGTACTGTCAAGAATAATAATTACATGAACAGATTCCAAGAACTCTAGAGTGCTTTTAAGGTTAATTATTGGCTAGGAGTGAGATAGAGCTAGCTAACCTAAGTTAACCTCAGCTCAGTAAACCTAACCTTGTCACATGGCATGTTCTACAATTATAGACTTGCTTTGAGACTGGCTATGACGTCACAGATGAATGGCGGTGGGAGGCTGGACATGACGTTTTTATTACCCAAAAACATTTTCCTTTTTGCCAGCCTCCCACCGCCATTCATCTGTGACGTCATAGCCAGTCTCAAAGCAAGTCTATACTTGTAGAACATGCCATGTGACAAGGTTAGGTTTACTGAGCTGAGGTTAACTTAGGTTAGCTAGCTCTATCTCACTCCTAGCCAATCATTAACCTTAAAAGCACTCTAGAGTTCTTGGAATCTGTTCATGTAATTAATATTCTTGACAGTACTTTGGAAATTACACCCTGAAAAAATATCAATCCCCTTGAAAAAAAATTTAAACTGTTAATATTATTATTATTATTAGCCAAGTCACTTTACTAAAATTTAGTTTATGTGTATTTGTTGATATGAAAGTCTCTACAACCAGCCATGCTTGCACCCACTTTTTGCTTTCACTTTTGCTCCCATATTAATGCCAACTCTTATAACTATAAGCAACAGCAAAATGTAAATGGAATAATATTTCTGATAATGTTCAAAACAAAAGTCCTGAGGTCTTGGGTTTGAATTCTCAACTATGAATGTCAGCCAATGAGTTACACTACAGAAAACCTTTTATTTTTGTGTTGTGTTGCATGATAATTTGCCCATTTCGCGATGTAGTGGCTAGTATACTTGGGTGTTATCCCAGAGGTTTTGGGTTCCAACTCGACTATGGCCAGAATTTAATTTTTGATCTGAGAGTTGGAAGGTTAGGTTAAGTAAAGTTAGGTTAGGTGAAATTAGGTTGGGTGAAGTTAGTTTAGGTTAGGTTAGGGGAGATTATTTTAGTAAAACACCACATTTGCCCCCACTTTTTACTCACACATTTTGCTCCTACTTTGTACACTCACTTTTGCTCGCTCTTTTTGCTCCCACTTTTGCTTTCACATTTGCTCCCACTTTCTGCTCCCATATTTGCTCACACTTGTTTGCTCCCACTTCTGCTTACACGTTTTCCACCCACTTTTTGCTCCCGCATTTTTTTTGCTTTCCATATTAATGCCAACTCTTATAACTATAAGCAGCAGCAGCAAAATGTAAATGGAATAATATTTCTGATAATGTTCAAAACAAAAGTCCTGAGGTCTTGGGTTTGAATTCCCAAACTATGGTTGACAGCCAATGAGTTACACTACAGGAAACTTTTACTTTATGTTGTGTTGCATGATAATTTGCCCATTTTGCGGTGTAGTGGCTAGTATACTTGTGTGTTATCCCTGAAGTCTTGGGTTCCAACTCAACTATGCCTAGAATTTAATTTTGATCTGTGAGTTGAAAGTTAGGTTAGGTGAAGTTAGATTAGGTAAAGTTAGGTTAGGTGAAGTTATGATGGGTTAGGTTAGGTAAAGTTCAGTCAAGTTAGATTAGGTGAAGTTAAGTTAGGTTAGGTTAGGTGAGGTGAGGTTAGGTGAGGTTAGGTTAGGTGAAGTTAGGTGAGGTGAGGTTAGGTGAGGTTAGGTTAGGTAAGGTTAGGTTAGGTTAGGTTATGACTAAGTTTGTTATGTGTACAGTAGTTGTTTTAGAAAAACAATATTTTTGCTCTCATATTTGCTTACATATTTTCTTTGCACTTGAATCTATATTGACTTGTGTATTTACTTCTGCTGGTATATTTGTTGACATATTTGTTAGCATATTTGCTCCCACTTTTTTTTATATACACACATCAAAAAAAGTTTTGCATCACCTCGGTTCCCAGATCTCCGGCATATAGACGTTGACTGTGTATATTGTATCAAAGATACAGTCCCTTTGACTGTTCATAGATGTCACTGTAACTGCTCAAAGATGTAAACAACCATGCATGAGCAGGGCCTATTAGACGGAGGGGGTACGACAGCCGATCAGTTCCAGTCATTCCACCAGGACGAAGGTACGCTGCTCATGTTGTCTGTAGTTCTACCATGCCTAGAAGGTCAATACCGCAGTTCGATCGCGTCCGCATTGTTACTTTGTGTCAAGAAGGGCTCTCAACAAGGGAAGTTTCCAGGCGTCTCAGAGTGAACCAAAGCGATGTTGTTCGGACATGGAGGAGGTACAGAGATACAGGAACTGTCGATGACAGGCCTCGCTCAGGCCGCCCAAGGGCTACTACTGTAGTGGATGACCGCTACTTACGGATTGCCGCTCGGAGGAACCCTGACAGCAATGCCACCATGTTGAATAATGCGTTTCGTTCAGCCACAGGACGTCGTGTTTCAACTCAAACTGTGCGCAATAGGCTGCATGATGCGCAACTTCACTCCCGACGTCCATGGCGAGGTCCAGCTTTGCAACCCCGACACCATGCAGCGCGGTACAGATGGGCCCAACAACATGCTGAATGGACCCCACAGAATTGGCATCACGTTCTCTTCACCGATGAGTGTCGCATATGCCTTCAACCAGACAATCGTCGGAGACGTGTTTGGAGGCACCCTGGTCAGGCTGAACGTCTTAGACACACTGTCCAGCGAGTGCAGCAAGGTGGTGGTTCCCTGATGTTTTGGGGTGGCATTATGTGGGGCCGACGTACGCCACTGGTGGTCATGGAAGGCTCCGAAACGGCTTTACGATACCTGAATGACATCCTCCGACCCATAGTGCAACCATATCGGCAGAATATTGGAGAGGCATTTGTCTTCATGGACGACAATTCTCGACCTCATCGTGCACATCTTGTGAATGCGTTCCTTCAAGATAACGACATCGCTCGACTACAGTGGCCAGCATGTTCGCCAGACATGAACCCTATCGAACATGCCTGGGATATGTTGAAAAGGGCTGTTTATGGACGTCTTGACCCACCAACCACTCTGAGAGATTTACGCCGAATTGTCGTTGAGGAGTGGGACAATTTGGACCAACAGTGTCTTGATGAACTTGTGGATAGTATGCCACGACGAATACAGGCATGCATCAATGCAAGAGGACGTGCTACTGGGTATTAGAGGTAGTGGTGTGTACTGCAATCTGGACCACAAATGCTGAAAGTCTAGCTGTATGATGGTACAACATGCAATGTGTGGGTCTCATGAGCAATAAAACGAGCTGAAATGTTGTTTGTGTTGATCTCTATTCCCTTTGTATTTAAAGGTTCCGGAACTCTTGGAACCGAGGTGATGCAAAACTTTTTTTGATGTGTGTATTTGCTTTGCTCCCACATTTGATCCCATATTTGCTCCCACTTTTTGCTCACAGTTATGTTTTTCTCCCACATTTGCTCTCACTTTTGCTCCCACTTTTTACCCCCCACCTTTGCTCCCACTTTTTGCATGTATATATGCTCCCACATTAAACTATTGTTGTTATTACCAAGTTGTCTTCACTAGAGATTAGTTTGTGCTTGACAGTTGATATGGAAGTATCAGTGACTAGGTATGGTAAGCCTTATGCATACTATAAAGGATATTCATATATTGTGAAACGAAGCAATAAAAATGGAACTGTTATTTGGCGCTGTTCAAAGCAACGATCGAAACAGTGTCGAGGAATGCTTAAAACAAAAGAATTGGACGTACTTTCTTCAAACAATCATGAATGTAAACTTAATAATCACGCTAGTCTAAATGTAAGGAAAACCCAAACCAAAGCAAGAAACCAAGTCCAAGAGAAAGATAGTACTGCTCAAGATAATATTAACCTCAAGATTAATACACTACAACGCACTCGTGCTGTTAGCGAGTTGTTTAATGAGAAACCTTTAACACCTCCTGTGAAACCCATGATCAGACATGCACCCACATCTCAAAAGCCCTCAACCCTATCAGAGACAATATACCCCATCAAAAAGTTAGTGGGGAAAGGTAATAGTGGTAAAAATAACATAACAATGTTAAAGCATTCTAGCACATCTAAAAAGAAGCTTTCAACACTATCAAAGACAACTCAAACCATTGAACAGACTGTGGACACAGGTGGAAATTATCATGGTAATGATAACGATGATAATGATCATCATTATGAAAATGATTATAATAATGAGGATGATAATCATAATGATGGTGATAATGATGAACTGCTTCCCGAGATTCTGAAACCATTCATAAAAAATAGTAAATGGAACGATCCTAATATATTAGTCGAACGTCTACAGCTCTTGCATGCCTGTAAACAGCTTGGCCATATTGGTTATGAGAAAGAGCTATTAAATATAGAAAATGAACTTCGTAAAGCTGCTATTATTGTGTAATGGATCAACGTAGCAACACCCCCATCCCCTAAAAAATAATTTTCAACAAGTGTTATGTTTAAAAGAACTGATAAACCAAAAGAGCTGTATTCTGTGTGTCTATCTCTTGTAAAAAAATAAATTGATTAAATTGATAAACATAGTTTGTGTATATTTCTTGTTTTCTTGCATGTTCAAGCAATAGTTATGTCAGGGAAGGGATTTGAACCCTTGCTTCCTTATATATTTGGAAATTTGATCTTAAGTCAAACGCCTTAACCACTCGGCCACCCTGACAGTTACTGATTTAATTAGTCTTGTTGGACATTAGTGTTTACAAAACTTTTCTTTTCCCCACTATATATATGCTCAACCACTTTTTGGTTTTTCAATGCTGATTTTTGTTTTGTTTCAATTTTTTTCACTAACATTGCAGTTATCAGTATTGCAAACTGCGTGTTTAATATAGGGTTAAAGGCATTAAATAAATCACAAGCCTTACAGTAGTTGCATATAATGTATGACATGCAACATGTTATTCAAAATTTCAAATAGAGCTGTGCCTTGTTAACATTAAACTCTGTTGGTCATTAAAATAACTACTTGTAAAATAATTCCAGTGTCGAATCCTATTAGCAAATAGCATATATTAAATTTATGTTTCAAGAGTTTTTTATAGCACCAACCATTGACCAAAGGAGTGGGAAAAAGTGGGTTTTTCGGGAAACATTAATCATATCTCTCTTAATAGGCACAATATCAAAACCGTACAAAATGGACAATATTCCCCTAATAATTACCTAAAACTTTTGTCTGAAAGAATTTTTGATATGACCCGTCATTACGCCAAGGAATGAGAAAAATGATTTCGGAATTATAAGAAAATGCCAAGAGCTATCAGAGGTTGCCATGGCAACACTACTAAATTGATGAGGGATAAGACATCTGACGTAGCCATGACATCGCACTTGCACGAGATCAGATTCAGTATTTCCATCTGACTAAGCCGGCCCCGTGGTGTTGGGGTAGCGCGCCTGCCTCTCACTCGGAGGCCCCGGGTTCGATCCCCGGCTCCGTCAGGGATTTTATAACTGACGTGAGGGTTGGAACGGAGTGCACTCAGCCTCGTGAGGACAATTGAGTAGCTGTCTGACAGTGAGACAGCACCCCGATCACGAATACCAAGATTAACAGCCGAGGGGACCCGACGCGCTGATCACGCTTCACCCCAATATCTGCAGGCCAAATGGCTGGGCAGTGGTCGCTTGGTCGGCCTTAGCCCGTCATGGGCTGAATGGTGCCAGGGGTTGACTTTGACATCTGACTAAGTGGGAAGCGGCTTCGGTGACGTAACTGGTAGCAAGCATGCTGAATGTCAATGCCCAAGGTTGCGAGTTCAAAGCCGGCCGAAGTCGTCGGATTTTCTAAGAGCGCTAAAAATCCCTCAGTATGCTTTCCTTTGGAGGGGAAGTTCCAACGTTCGTTGCGAGTTGCTGGTTGTGGTGGCATCTAGTAGCCAAGTTCACAGGTAGGTGTCGTTGACGGTAGTACCTGGTAGCAACATTAGGAACTACTGCCTGAAATTGACCGTCTGCAGTCCTTACCTGAATTACAGACTAATACAGCCATTCATAAGTACACAGGGTTACATGACCGTGTTGTCGCAGCCCCTAAACTGAGGAACCAACCAAAATCTCTGCGGGAGATATAATTTTGCGTGAAAAAGTAACAGACCGTTACATAGTTACACATCAGTGTCGAAACCTTGCATAAGGACAGTGTGACCACAAGTATAATAATGGACCCCAAATGACAAAAAGGTTACCGTTCCACATAAGACAATAAATTTTTTAAAATAAGCATAAAATGACGAAAAACAAAGTTAATTAAGCTCCAATTATAAAATACCTTCTCGCAATAAATGGGGTCTGATCCTTCTACGAAAACCTGCATATTCTGCCTATTTTCGCCTATCCCCAAGTTTGTCCGGTGAAATCTACCTCCGCCTTCCGGCGTGCCGAGAGGACTTTTTTTAAATTCAGATTTGTGTTTCACAGTAAACACAATTATTCTCCTTTTAAAACAAGCCATAGGAGGAGACCGTCATGAGCTGAAGTGCATAGTCATTTATATTGACTTTAAGAATGGTTGTTGTGAGGGATCGAACACTCCTCTTGTTGGTTTTGGGGAAAGTGTACTCCATTCCATTCCATTTTTTAAAAGCCACTAATCAGGTCCTAGCATTGGGCAGTTGCAAACCATTTGACTATTCATAACATCAAATGTGCATTTGCCTGGAGTAGAAGTGGGAAACCACATCAGTTTGGTGTATAGAAAACTCACCTCACCTCACCCCAACTCATTGGAAAAATGAAAATCATTTGTTTTTTGTCTTACTTAGGGGCTTGGAAATCATGGTTATCAGTCCCATGTACTATACTTGGGAAAATAATCATGGGCAAGCACACTATTATTAGCTGAGTTTCTAATACCTTTTTGCATACCCTAGGACCAGTATTGCATTATAAGACATGCCATGTGATATAAAACAAAAGAGGTCTTTAATTCCACCCCTGGGCGTCATATCTAGTGTCATGTAGGTTGACGATCACGGAGTTCCAGCTGAGACCGTCATTGCTTCCACTAACTTGTGCTAGGCTCTTCTCTGTCTTATTTCCTGTCGACCACACTTGCTCAACTCTTGTTCTCTACCGACCCCAACATGATTAGGGTATCCGAGCCCTAGGGAGTCTCTTCCTTTTGCAACTTCATTGGCCCTTGTTTATTTATTTTTTCTGATATCCTGAGGAGGCAGCCTTGTTTTTATTTTCATGTTATTTCCTGTCTTTTGCTCATGCCCCCCTCAAGAAGGTAGGGTGTATTTAGCCCCACCACTTGCGGTGCACTCTGCATATGGCTACACCCTCAAGGGCTGATCAGCTTGGAAGTTGGCGACCCCAAGGGATTTCTGAGCTGAGTCCAGTTTACCTCCTCTTTATCCATTACCTCTGGGACAAAGCCTCTCCTAGTATACTTTTTTATCTGCCTTTCATGGCTCTCCTTCCTTCCAACTCCCTCAATCCACATGCTTGAGGGTTGAGGGCCATTTTTTATTCCTTCTGTTCTTTATTTGACCTATTGTTTTCCATTTCTTCTTCTAGTATATAAGAGTGTAGTAGCTTAGATTTAATTTTCATCTTTACGATGACCCAAACCATTGAGGGTCGATAGGACAGCTTGGTGGTTAAATTTGTAGAACGCTTCTCTCTTGTCCAAAGGACAGCATGCTGAATTCCTCACTGGTTCATGAATTTTATTCTTTGTTCACTTAGTTCTCATGGCTTTGAAACTGGCTGTCTGTAACGTGATCATTATTCATTTTAACTTCAGCGTACTAAACTAATTTTAAATTAATTATTTTAAATTAATTATTTTAAATTAATTTTAAATTCAGATTTGTGTTTCATAGTAAACACAATTATTCTCCGTTTAAAACAAGCCATACCATTCTTTTTCTAACATGATAGCTTATACGTGGGCATGGAAAGTAGTATAATCATCAGCTAAGGATTCAATTTCCATTACCTACACCTCTCATGGTATGCCAATTCGTTAAACTATAGAAAACGTTTCTATATGTTCTGTTACATTATTATTTGGCCATCTCACCATGTAGTGGTTAACCTACTTGGTTGTCAACCCTAAGGTCTTGGCTTCCAACCCCGGCTATACCATGACATTCATTTCAAGGTTGCCATAAGCTTCACTAAGCCTTTGTCAAACCTAACAACGATCTAGTCATGTGCAGAGCACGTCCGCTATCAAGCAGACTAGTAATATGAAACTTCCTGACAAGATCGCTGTGCTGTTATCACCAAAGCCAGTGTCTCTGTGCAGATTCAACCCAGCGGTAGTATGCAAGCCTATGTTTGTTTAAAAATCATCATGAAAATAAGTCCACTGTCACCACAGAGGCCCCGGTTCGATTTTTTTTTCTAAAGGCTGCAACAGGGTAGACTGTGTCTTGACAGGTAAAACTTTTTGGGGTGCATTCGTGAACCATGGCAAGGGTTGACCATCCTGACTTCTTCAACACCTCCAACCAATGTTTACTATTACTGGTGAGTTACCATTTTTTCTTTCTTCGGCTTTTCCCTATTAGTTTGAGTCGCCAGAGCCAACCAGGCACATTTTGATTTTGGCCGGGGATTTAAGGCCGAATGCCCTTCCTGACGCCACGTGATTTTTCGAGTGAAAATTCCAACCTCCGCTGTCACCGGGATTTGAACCCCAGCCGTCCGGGTAAAGACGAGCAGCTAAGCACCTGCGCCATCACGCTCCCCACAGGTTAGTTATCTATACACACATTAATCCATAATTACCTAATAATAATAATAACAAAAATCATCCTCCATACACATGTCCATTAAAGCATGGTTTCACAAAGATGCTTATGCTTTTAGGTGTATAACACATTTTTTCCTCATAACATGACTATTTACTGTTTTAGGGGTGAAATGATCAATCGAGGTAAAAGCCCATATCACCCCCTATTTTTTAAGCTATCACACCTAATTTTAGGCTTCTTCGTTTCCGAGATATGGATTTTTCAATTTTGGGGGGTAGTTTCACCCCCCTGCTATTTTTCATCAAAAACAAAAGATCTTAGGTTCATTTATCATTTTTAGGTGTTTAACACGTTATTTCCCCCATAACATAACTATTTACTGTTTTAGGGGTGAAATGATCAATCGAGGTAAAAGCCCATATCATCCCCTATTTTTAAGCTATCACACCTAATTTTAGGATTCTTCGTTTCCGAGATATGGATTTTTCAATTTTGGGGGGTAGTTTCACCCCCCTGCTATTTTTCATCAAAAACAAAAGATCTTAGGTTCATTTATCATTTTTAGGTGTTTAACACGTTTTTTCCCATAACATAACTATTTACTGTTTTAGGGGTGAAATGATCAATCGAGGTAAAAGCCCATATCATCCCCTATTTTTTAAGCTATCACACCTAATTTTAGGATTCTTCGTTTCCGAGATAGGGATTTTTCAATTTTGGGGGGTAGTTTCACCCCCCTGCTATTTTTCATCAAAAACAAAAGATCTTAGGTTCATTTATCATTTTTAGGTGTTTAACACGTTTTTTCCCCATAACATGACTATTTACTGTTTTAGGGGTGAATTGATCCATCGAGGTAAAAGCCTATATCATCCCCTATTTTTTGAGCTATCACACCTAATTTTAGGCTTCTTCGTTTCCTAGATATGGATTTTTCAATTTTGGGGGGGGGGGGGGGAGTTTCACCCCCAAACAGGGAATGTTGCCCCAAGTGCTAGGACCCCTCATACAAGTCCCTAGCATGATTGGTTCGCGAGATATGAACAAAAGTGTCGTTAGGCCCTTTCGACAAAAACGAATCCTACATTCAAAAACGGGGCGTCACCCCCAGGGTTAGAATACTGCCTATGGCAAAATCCCATGAGGAGTTCAGAAAATATTAACAAACGTGTAGTTAGGTCCTTTTGACAAAAGCCGTCCGTGCGCGCACATACAAAAAATATTACTATTTCAACCCCCGGGTAAGGGTAGTTTTTATTTTGGGGTGAATATACCCCGTCCATAGAAAAGGGGAGTTCACCACGAGTCCTACGACACCTCATACGTTTAAGTCCGATTATTGGTTAGCGAGATAGTAAAAAGCCGATGACCTATTAGTTTTTTTTTTGGTTTATTTAAATACATATTAAAAACACTCATTTATAAATCATCATTTAAAAAGCCCGCTCTTTTACAAAAACCGCCAAGTTCGTAGGTATACAAAAATAAATTACTATTTCATCCCCCGGGTAAGGGTAGTTTTTATTTTGGGGTGAATATACCCCTTCGATAGAAAAAGAGAGTTCACCACGAGTCCTACGACACCTCATACGTTTAAATCCGATTATTGGTTAGCGAGATAGTCAAAAGCCGATGACCTATTAGTTTTTTTTGGTTTATTTCAATATATATTAAAAACACTCATTAATAAATCATCATTTAAAAAGCCCGCCCTCTTACAAAACTCCTCAAGTGCGCATGCGTATAAAAAAACATTCATCGCCAAAATGTCAAAAAACAACATGTTTACCCCAAATGGCGTTTCCCAATTCCATCCATTTTTAAAAAATAACCTCACCATCATCTAGAGCGGAAAAAATACCATCTAAACGACCCCTCACTCGACCCTACTCCTCCCCCACCACCTAACCCTTTCCCAACATAGGCATACATATTCAAGCACGAGCGCGACTTCAGGAAACCAACACTACCCCACTACTCGCGAATGACCTTTTAGTTTTGGTCTTTTAATCAAATAAAGAGCCTATAGAAAAGTAGGGGGCATTACTAGCAGTGCTAGGACACCCTGTATGTTCTAATCCCATGTTTGGTTAGCGAGATATCAGGTTCGGGGCCGATACGAGGGTGGCTCAATAAAAAGTGGAGCAGCTTTCCCCTTACCACACTACTGTCACTCATTTGTTACATCTACTCGTGCGCTACCAATATTGTAAAATGGATTTACCAAGTTGAACACTTTCCCTGGCGTGTACACAACAACTCATCAAAGTTTCATCGGAATCGGATGAATGACATATGAACGCATAAGTGATTTTCTTTAAACGATTCGCGTGCCGTCACTCATTTGTTGAATCTACTCATGTGCTACGTATTGTAAAATAGATTTACTAAGCCTGAAACCTTCTCTGGCGTGTACTCAATGATTCACCAAGGTTTGATCGCAATCGGATGAGTGATATATGACCGCATACGGGACATTGTGGAAACGATTCGCGCGCCGTCGCTCATTTGTTGAATCTACTCGTGCGCTAGTTATTAAAAACTGGACTTACTAAGACAGAAACATTTCCAGGAGTGTACACAACAATTCACCAAAGTTTCATCGCAATCGGATAAATGGTATATGGACGCATATGGAACTTTGTTGAAATGATTCGCGTGCCGTCACACTTTTGTTGAATCTACTCGTGCGCTACCTATTATGAAATGGATTTATTAAGCCAGAAACCTTCCGTAGGGTGTACACAACATCTCACCCAAGTTTCATCGTAATCGGACGAATGGTATTTGAACGCATATGGGACCTTATTGAAACGCTTCGCGCGTCGTCGCTCATTTGTTGAATCTACTCGTGCGAAACCTCCTGTGAAATGGATTTACTAAGGTAGAAACCCTCACGTAAGTGTACACAACATCTCGCCCAAGTTTCATTGCATCGGATGAATGGTATATGAACGCATACGGGACTTTGATTAAAAGTTTGCGTGTCGTTGCTCATTTGTTGAATCTACTCGTGAGCTACCTATTGTAAAATGGATTTACTAAGTTAGAAACCCTCACGTAAGTGTACACAACATCTCACCCAAGTTTCATCACTATCGGACGAATGGTATTTGAACGCATACGGGACCTTTTTGAAACGCTTCGCGCGTCGTCGCTCATTTGTTGAATCTACTCGTGCGAAACCTCCTGTGAAATGGATTTACTAAGTTAGAAAACCTCACGTAAGTGCACACACCATCTCACCAAAGTTTCATTGCAATCGGATGAATGGTATATGAACGCATACGGGACTTTGATTAAAAGTTCGCGCGTCGTTGCTCATTTGTTGAATCTACTCGTGAGCTACCTATTGTAAAATGGATTTACTATGTTAGAAACCCTCACGTAAGTGTACACAACATCTCACCCAAGTTTCATCGCTATCGGACGAATGGTATTTGAACGCATACGGGACTTTGTTGAAACGCTCCGCACGTCGCCGCTCATTTGTTGAATCTACTCGTGCGCAACCTCCTGTGAAATGGATTACTAAGTTAGAAGCCTTCACTTAAGTGTACACAACAACTCATCAAAGTTTCATCTCAATCTATGAATGGAATATAAACTTATACGGGATTTTGTTGAAACGCTTCGCAAGTCGTCACTCATTTGTTAAATCTAGTCGTGCGCTACCTAATGTGAAATTGATTTACTAAGCCAGAAGCCTTCCCTGGAGTGTACACAACACCTCACCCAAGTTTCATCGCTATCGGACGAATGGTATTTGAACGCATACGGGACCTTTTTGAAACGCTTCGCGTGTCGTCGCTCATTTGTTGAATCTATTCGTGCGCTATCTATTGTAAAATGGATTTACTAAGCCAAACACCTTTCCTGGAGCTCACTCAACATATCACCCAAGTTTCATGGCAATCGGATGAATGGTATATGAACGCATACGGGACTTTGAAACGCTCTAACGTGCAGAGACAAACAGTAGAATTCGACATCACTGCCACCTTTGGTAAAAAATACAACTTTTCGCCACGGGCGGAGTGTATGTAATGGCGGTAGTTGCACAGGTTGCGACCAGGTGGCTCTAACGTGCAGAGACAAGCCGTCCAAAGACATGAGCTTTCACGAAGGCCAAGGCTAGTGGTTTCCATGACGACTGTTTTTGACTGTATATTGTGGTTCTAAAATTGTGTGTAAATTGTGGTTCTAAAATTGTGTTCATTCCATCTACCGAGTCAGATTGTGAATCTAAACCATACATGGACCCACCCGAATATACATACCAAATTCCATCAAAATCGGTTCAGTCGTTTAGGAGGAGTTCAGTCACATACACACGTGTCGAAGAATTATATACACACATCAAAAAAAGTTTTGCATCACCTCGGTTCCAAGAGTTCCGGAACCGTTAAATACAAAGGGAATAGAGATCAACACAAACAACATTTCAGCTCGTTTTATTGCTCATGAGACCCACACATTGCATGTTGTACCATCATACAGCTAGACTTTCAGCATTTGTGGTCCAGATTGCAGTACACACCACTACCTCTAATACCCAGTAGCACGTCCTCTTGCATTGATGCATGCCTGTATTCGCCGTGGCATACTATCCACAAGTTCATCAAGACACTGTTGGTCCAAATTGTCCCACTCCTCAACGACAATTCGGCGTAAATCTCTCAGAGTGGTTGGTGGGTCAAGACGTCCATAAACAGCCCTTTTCAACATATCCCAGGCATGTTCGATAGGGTTCATGTCTGGCGAACATGCTGGCCACTGTAGTCGAGCGATGTCGTTATCTTGAAGGAACGCATTCACAAGATGTGCACGATGAGGTCGAGAATTGTCGTCCATGAAGACAAATGCCTCTCCAATATTCTGCCGATATGGTTGCACTATGGGTCGGAGGATGTCATTCAGGTATCGTAAAGCCGTTTTGGAGCCTTCCATGACCACCAGTGGCGTACGTCGGCCCCACATAATGCCACCCCAAAACATCAGGGAACCACCACCTTGCTGCACTCGCTGGACAGTGTGTCTAAGACGTTCAGCCTGACCAGGGTGCCTCCAAACACGTCTCCGACGATTGTCTGGTTGAAGGCATATGCGACACTCATCGGTGAAGAGAACGTGATGCCAATTCCGTGGGGTCCATTCAGCATGTTGTTGGGCCCATCTGTACCGCGCTGCATGGTGTCGGGGTTGCAAATCTGGACCTCGCCATGGACGTCGGGAGTGAAGTTGCGCATCATGCAGCCTATTGCGCACAGTTTGAGTTGAAACACGACGTCCTGTGGCTGAACGAAACGCATTATTCAACATGGTGGCATTGCTGTCAGGGTTCCTCCGAGCGGCAATCCGTAAGTAGCGGTCATCCACTACAGTAGTAGCCCTTGGGCGGCCTGAGCGAGGCCTGTCATCGACAGTTCCTGTATCTCTGTACCTCCTCCATGTCTGAACAACATCGCTTTGGTTCACTCTGAGACGCCTGGAAACTTCCCTTGTTGAGAGCCCTTCTTGACACAAAGTAACAATGCGGACGCGATCGAACTGCGGTATTGACCTTCTAGGCATGGTAGAACCACAGACAACATGAGCAGCGTACCTTCGTCCTGGTGGAATGACTGGAACTGATCGGCTGTCGTACCCCCTCCGTCTAATAGGCCCTGCTCATGCATGGTTGTTTACATCTTTGAGCAGTTTTAGTGACATCTATGAACAGTCAAAGGGACTGTATCTTGGATACAATATACACAGTCAACGTCTATATGCCGGAGATCTGGGAACCGAGGTGATGCAAAACTTTTTTTGATGTGTGTATATAAAGATAGGTCGGCTAGAACGTCACAAATAGTTCATTCTTTACGCGTCTTAATTTTTAACAAATGACACTATAGCACCAATTAATCCGTAACTTAAGGTATTATTTTTACAAGAAGGCAACAAAGGGATATGATTTCTCTAAGAGAAACAGTCGAATAGAGCGTCATAAATTGTCGATGGAAATGGTTGAAAAACACATAGATTATCCATTTCCACAAAGTACCGTCGGTTGTTTCAAGTAATAGTAAATCTACTACGTTAAATTACTTCCTGGGACCAATGCCGACCGTGGTAGCTGTGTGCATAAAGGAGCAGGG
The DNA here is from genome assembly GCA_946902985.2 of Meconema thalassinum. Classification (NCBI taxonomy): domain Eukaryota; kingdom Metazoa; phylum Arthropoda; class Insecta; order Orthoptera; family Tettigoniidae; genus Meconema; species Meconema thalassinum. Next base: position 657,100,238 of record OX336390.1, read on the forward strand.
CCATGGGGCCGGTCATCACTAGACTCGGAGGTCGAAGTGGGTTATCAACCTATGCAAGTGGAGATGATAAAAACCATGATTCTTTATTTTTTGTTCAATGTTGACTAAGTGACTCAATTATGATATAATAATAATATCGTATGGCCTCGGGTGCCTAGTGTAAGCTTTGTTAATTGACACCCAGAGGGTAGCTTGCATGTCGAATTTCGTCGTTCCTTTGATTGCTATGAAAGTCAAGGAGGTTAGATATCTAAACTCCTTGACACTACAGCGCTTTCAAGTAGAGAATGGAGGAACTTTGTGTTGGCGGAAAATCCCGAGATTAATTTTGCCATTGAACACGGCCTACTGAATTCAAATGGGTTCGTTAACATGCCAACAACGTATGACATGAGTGTCGTGATTTTTGTCGACTTTTAAAAATCACTTACCACGGCCAGGAGCGAATCTGCAATCTTGGGGTTGGTAGTCAGACACTATAACCACTCACCCACCGTGGCAAGCTAGTGACTCAATTTATTCACTATGAATAAGCGTAATTTATCTTCAAAACCTACGTCGGCAGTCCTAGGATTTTACCTGGTTTCCCATTTTTAACTTGAGGTAAATTTCGGGTTGGTAACGCCTGTTAGGCTACGGCATCCTCGTTCGAACTCATTGCCCAGTTTCATTCTTCATCTCCCAGGATGGTTGCAAAAGCCACCCGCCACCCAGAAATCCATTGCATCTCATCCCGATAACAATAGCAATTAAGTCCAATGGATCCTATTTATGCTACTGATTTTAGAAACCAAGAACAGCAGCATAGAATGCATTACACCCCGCCGAATGAGTAGCTGCCTATCTCCTCTGCTTGAAGTCTCAGAACGTGACGGCAGATGGTTTATTTTGCAGAGAGAAGCTAAGTAATGTCAGTACATATTCATGGAAGAAAGAGAGAGCGAACGTACTACAGATACGATACGCCAATCTGATAGGACAACAACGGCTGTTGCTTTGCATCTTGAAGGAAGTATTTAAATATTAAAGTCCTAGCTCCAAGCCTCTTGCTACAAGCTCACAACTAGTAAGAAATGACGGCGCCAAGCAAATGTGAGTGGAAGTATTCTTTATTCAGCTTTCAGGGAGAAGAATAATATCTATTCTAAGATCTTCTGTCGTTTCTACCTCTATCGATTATATCCTCATTCCTTTTCTCTGCAGAAAATGGTGAATATAACGAAGACAGGAATTGACAATGAAGGAAAATTAATTTTAAGCTCATTATATCAGAAATCGTAAATGTATATTCTCATGAATATTCTGGCTCTCCATACAGAGGCATTGACGATACTTTAAAAACTTCAACTTTTATGCAGAACTATAAACAAACATGGAATTAGGAGAGTCACATCTTCGTTATTGTTAATTTATTTGTAATATATTCATAGAAAAATTTATTGATTTAACCGCCTAATCAATACATATTATCAATAAGTATCAACAAATAGTTTTGTCTAATCACATACTTGGGATCTCAACAAAATTAAACAAGTAGTTCCGTGAAGAACTATATTGCCTATTTTCATATAACCTACTTATGTTAATTGCCGCTATCAACATACAAAATTTCATTTTGATTGTTGTATTAAATTCGTAGATATTGAGAACCGACTAAATATTTCGGATGGTCGCCATGCTGGATTTTTATATATGTAGGTCCTAGAGTTATGTACTGTTACTTGAAGATTATTGTGTACGTGTAGTATTCAAACTTCAATCGCATGATTACCGACACAAGAAGTAAAAACAAGATTTTAAAATTTCGCGCAGCTGCCATCTTGTCGCTATAGAAACAATTGAAATAAATTTGATACCAGTGGATTAACATTTTCATAAGGATTTACTGTACCGAGTTTCACTGCACTCGGACGGTTAAATTGCGAAATACGTCCATGAGAATATTTATATTTCGCGTCGCCGCCATGTTGGATTTGTGATCACCAGGTTATTGAAAGTCCTATAGGTGAACTTATGTTCATAGCCCCTATGAACATAAATAAATCAGTTTGATTGCTATAATGGATTCGTAGATATTCAGAGCCGTCTAAATATTTCGGATGGTCGGCATGTTGGATTGTTGCATGTATAGGCCGTAGATTCATGTACCAATAAAGGAAATTTTTTGCGTAGGTTCATTATTCAAACGTTCACTTCGATCGCATGATTACGACACGAGAAATAAAAACTTAATTTTAAAATTCGCACAGCAGCCATCTTGAGGTTATGTAAACAATTGAAATAAATTAGATAGGCCTAACAGTGCATTACAATGTGTATAAACATTCCCTGTACCAAGTTTCATTGCGTTTGGATCATTAAATTGCGAAAAAGTTCTATTTAAAATTTTCAAATTCGCTTGACCGTCATGCTCGTTTTGTAGTTAAACGGTTTTTAAAAGTCTCATAGATGAACTTTCAGTAATGCCCTTTATCTCCGTACAAAATATCAGGGTGTTACCACTAATAGTTTCAGAGATATAGAATGCCGGTGAAATATTTCGCACATCCGCCATCTTGATATTATGTAAACAATTGAACGAAGTTAGATGTCGGTGCCTTACAATGTGTATAAACATATACTGTACCATGTTGTATTGCGTTTGGTTGGTTAAATCGCGAGAAACGTCTATTTAAAAGTCACAATTTCGCCTGGCCGCCATGTTGGTTTTCTAGTTACCAGGTTTTCAAAAGTCACATACGTGAACTTCTAGTAGTTTCCTTTATCACCGTAAAAATTTTCCTGATTGATATCGGTAATAGTTTCAGAGATATTGAATGCTGGTTAAATATTTCGCACAGCCGCCATGTTGGATTGGTGAGACGTAACAAAATTTGAAGGGCACGGTCGGTGTTCCGGAATAGTGCTATGAACTTACAGAGTTTCATTAAAATTTCTCCAGCCGTTTAGAAGTTATTAGGGGGGGGCACACAACCACACACACACACACACACCAACACACACACACGCACGCACACACAGACAGACACACGGACAAAAGGGGATCTCATAAGCCTATTTTTTTTTCATAAATGACAATTGGCTAACCAATAAAAGAAAGGTTTATTTTGTGGCTTAGATTGAATATATAGGGGATACGATGAAAAGTAGCTTCAAATGCTGATACAAAGAAACTAAATTAGCTACACGCACTCCATTGCCATTGACCCGTAAGATCTAAGTTGAAATCCAGGAGAATTTTCTTGAGTCCATCATCAGCACAAACTAAGTGCCAGGGACAATCTGTGGACTACTAGATGGGGCCACCTTCAAGCGTGGATGAAACATGCTAATTGTCTACTAACTTACCTGGGGTTACATTGGACTGGTCCAAGCCTCTGAACTAGGTATGATCTGGTGTTGGTTTATCCCGGGACATTATTATAGAAAGATTTCCTGTTGGTCAACACACATTGTCTATAGTTCTGCATAATTACATTAGCGGGAAAACAAGTATTTATATATCTTAAGATGAAAGAAATATTACATTAGATATTTATAAAAAAAAACTTGCTTTTATGTAAGGAAATGGCGGTGAGGGAGGGCTTAACTGGATGACCTGTTTCGATCGTATAGGGTATACATATACGGTACTTGTTTTCCCGCCCAATAAAATTGGACACAATTTGTGTTGACCAACTGAGTGGGTGCTCGCAAAAACGGGCTAACCATAATTTTATTCAGAAATTGAGTTATGTTGTGCAATCTATGGAGCAAAGTGTGAACTATCTGAAACGGGCTAGCATCAGAGGGGCTTATTTAACGAAGTACATGACTTTGAAGTTTCAACTTCGTTTGGCTGCCATGTTCGTTTTGTACTTAATAAGTGTTTTGAAAGTCACATAGGTGAACTTCTAGTAATGCCCTTTATCACCGTACAAAATTTCAGGGTGATATCAATAATAGTTTCGGAGATATAGAATGGCAGTGAAATTTTCTTTTTTTACCCAAACGCAAATGTCCCTATTTTCTCAGTTTTAGCTAAATGATGGTTAGCCCGTTTTTGCGAGCACCCACTCAACTTAATATATAACAAACAGTATTTCTCTTAACTCCGTGTATTTGGTCAAGTGTAAAATTTGTATGCTACCCCGATTACTGTAGCAGTGTGTGAACTGTAATTATTTTATTTATTTAGTAATGCGCACTATGTGCAAACATGAGGGAGAATACTTTAGTTTTGACAAAACTGAGTTAAGGAAGTACTTCGTTTGCTGCAGTTCATAACATGGTATTTCACACAATTGTTGATTGCATAATTCACACACACATTGATCGTCCGGGTCGTGTTACATTTTCTTGCTGCATATTCTATGTTGAAAGCCATGCACAACAAAGCGTGTCATCACTTGTCGAAGTTCGTAATTCACCTGCTGCCATTCCGAGTTAACCATGGCATCTGTGGTGTTAAATTCGCTCCATATTTCATTCTCCTTGGCCTTTCATTCCTGTAGTAATTCTGCAGAAGGGGTTGTAGAAGGCAGGCCAATCTGTAGTCTGAGGTCTTCTATACAGAGTGTAAACAAATCTACGGCACAAAATGCAGGACACATTACTCACACATAGACGAAGAAATTATGTTATATGAACATGGGTCCGGAATCGCTTTGTTTCCATGTTACACCTCATTGTCTCCCACTCATTAATCATGGTAAACACACAAGAACAGAACGTACCAGCATACCACTGCAACGTTTTCTCACAGGAGATGTTCCATATGCCCTCCGTGCGCATTGATACAAGCATCAACCCGCCGTCGTAGTGAATCTCGGATGCGCTAATGTTTCCCTGCAGAACTGCGTATGGTTTCTCAGCCTTCCATAATACGGGCACGGAGACTCTGAGCTTTCAAATGCCCCCACAATAAAAATCCAGTGGGTGTAGGTCCGGAGAGAATGGAGGCCAGGCAATTATCCCACCTCTACCTATCCATCTGTCATAAAATATGTTATTTAGAAGCCGATGGGCATTAACACAAAAATGAGGAGGTGCTCCATCGTGCATCAAGTACCGGTACATGTTTTGTCACAGAGCTAAAGCCACGTCTGCTAAGTCGCATGGCAACAGCGCCATGTAAAACAATGCACTGGAGGTGCACCTACGACGACCAGACGTAACCGGGAATGCATGTTCCCATCATTCTAACGTGCTGTTCTTGTGTGTTTCCCATGCATAATGAGTTGGAGACAATGAGGTATAACATGGAAACAAAGCGTTTCCGGACCCATGTTCATATAACATAATTTCTTCGTCTACGTGTGAGGAATGTGTCCTGCATGTTGTGCCGTACATTTTTGTTAACACCCTGTATAAAATGTCTCCCTAGCCAGTTCGTACGCAAGTCTCGATGGGGTAAATTAACTGTAATTGTTAGCCCCAAGTATTGGAGTAGGAGTCTCAGGATTTGAAATAAGTTACTGTACCAGCATTTGGATGCCATGGGTATGAAAAACCTCGGGAGGATCACACTAAGCATGGCCACTGACAGTTCCCCGGATTTGAACTTACGGTCTTGGAACTGCAGCTCCTCATTGCAGTCATGGTGCAATATTTTATGTACTCGGCTACTGGGTTTGGGAAAAGTGAACAGAGATTGGTTAATATAACAAGTAATTTGTCACTGCTGTTTCCTGATAACGCGCGGGAGTCACAATAAACTGACCCGTGTTCCAGGTTATTAAATGGAGACTGATTACTTAGGTGATTTATTGAACAATCCATCAACTTATGTCTCTCAGTTATTTGACTGATTTTATCAGTCGATTTGCTGTCTCGCCTTAATTGCACTTTTATTCGAAAGCCCTCCGACATTTCCTTAATATGACTGCTAACTAAATGATGAAATACGAAGAAGTATTATAATTTAATGATGTGGGAAAACAATTGACATATTTATTTATTTATTTATTTATTTATTTATTTATTTATCGTATGGCTTTTAGTGCCGGGAGTGTCCGAGGATATGTTCGGCTCGCCACCAGAGTCGGTAGCTGCTTCCAGCGGACACCCAGAGGGTGAGCTACACGTTCCGTTCAATTACAAGTTGTTCCAACTTTCGCTACCAGATGTCAATGATACCTAGTGGTGAACGTTGGAACTTCGATAGAGCGTTCCTACGAAATCTAACCTAGAAATTTAGCTCCACACAAGTTTAGTCTGTGGAAGGATCTTTTACATGCCATAAATCTATGACATGGGACCACCGGCTTTACTTCCCCTCCGAAGGAAGGCATACTGAAGGATTTTTAACGCTCTTAAAAAATCCGACGACTTCGACCGGGTTTGAACCCGCTATCTCGGGCTCAGCAGTTCAGCATGCTACCTACTACGCCTCCGAAGCCACTACAATTGACGTATTTTCGGTACTTTGGATCACTAAGGAGTGTTCAATGACCCGCATTCTTGGGTGTCACCACCGAGATCTGGGTTGGATTCCCTGCCCTGACAAGAAATGTAATATTTGGTTTGAAGGCTGGGACAGGATATATTCAGCCTAATGGGGCATACATGTGAAGAGGTGGGTTCAATTCCCACCTTCAATTTCCTGCGGTAAGGAATGGGGAAAGGTGATTGTAGTGATTTACCGAAATGTATTGTTTTTCTGTCAGTCAACATGATTATACCCAATTGTAATAGGTGGTTCCCTAATCCTGAAAACAATTTACATGGGATTAATAAATACACTTGGATGACAAGCGATCATCATCAGATCCTTTGCACTTGGGCTTGCAGGCAACACTCGTATAATCTTAATGTAGCTGGCAATGCAGTGGCGTTGCCGTTTATGCGTCAAAACGATTTCCTCCAGAACGATGAACTTTACAGATTCATAAGCATTTGTCGGTCCGCTAACAAAAATATATCAAGGGGCTTATAAAAGGTGCTTTTCAATTTGTTTTGATCTACCACAGAGTGGATGTGTAGAGGCTTTTAATTCCCATGGCAACGTGCATCTGCAACGTTAGCTGCTGTAGTTGTTCTTGTTAATAATTAATTTTAGGAACTTGGGACATCTTCGCCAACAGCCTCGTGTAGTTGAGTGTGGGTGTTGAATTTGTCTGATATTTAGGTATTGACTGTAGTAGAGTATGTAGCTGTATTAGGGACAGGTGTCCCGGGACATAAAGAAAGGTACTGTCCCGGCATTTGCCTGGAGGGAGTGTGGAAAACTAAGGAAAATCCAAGGGAAAACCAAACACAAGTGAGCCACTGATAGTGCCAGGATTCGAACCTACAATCTTCGGACTTGCTGACGCTACCCATGCGGTCGTAGTGTACGATTTAACGAGCATCACTACGGCATGGGTCTGTAACGTTAGCCTCAGCTAGGGTGTCGTTGGTTATTATCGCCCGCTGAGGTCTACCTTTCAATCACTACCACGGCAATGCGAAGGTGAAGAGAAACAGGAAAATGTACTAAAGAGTGTGTCAAAATGGTTCTCATCTTTGTAGACCACAGAGGGAACATACCTGTATAATCAGAATCGGTTACGGTGTTAACAGACTTGAAGCATTATTTCGTCGGAGAACAGAATTCTGAATCTGACAGTAGAGTAGCAATACTGGTAACCTTCAAGCCATGCAAACATCATTTTTTGTAGCTTGTCAGGTTGGATACGAGACAACTAAACGTTGTGAGTCTGCCAAAAGCTACAGCGTGATAGGCGTATGGTTCCATTCTACCTCGTTAAAGAAGGGAAAGTCATATCGATTCTGGAATCACAACAATATCAACAACAACAAACCAAACAGATCTGTGACAAATAAGACCTTGGATACAATAAAAGTAAACATGCGGTCCTGTCTGGGGTTGCTACCTAGTTGATCACTTAATATGTCAGTTAGTTATTGTTGATTTAAGGGATGAAACAGCGAGGTAATCTGTCCATTCGAGCACTTATACATTAGCTGAAAGAACAGGTCTTCAATTCAGTGATGAAAGCCATCAAAGTATAAGAATTAATACTGTATATTTTTAGTCAAAATATTTTACAATAGCCTAGTACAAAATACATCATCTCTATGGATCGCCCCCCCCCCCCCCAAAAAAAACTACAATAGTACCCAAATTCAGGATCATTATCTCCATAACTATGTTGCGATGAACTTAATTGATCTTATCACTTGCTGTCCCTTGAGAAGTGTACAGTCAACGCTTCGGAACCTAACTTTGTGATTTCAAATTAGGACAATATTTTCACAACAGATTTCGCCTGAAAGAGTGGTGTCAAATGCTTGAAACACACTGTATATTGGTGAAGTGATGATGACAATGATTAAGATGATGATTGATATTACAGGAAAACTGTAGATCTTGGGTATTCATTCCTATTTCCACGGCCTCCTTTTCTGTTTCATCGGTGCTAGTTGATATTTAACTCGAGATTTCTGGAGTTACGACCAAATGGACATGACACGTACTCACCACTCCATTAAACTTGCATGTAATAGCTGATCACAGACGCTTCTAAGAGCTCTATTTAGAACACGATACCTTCTCCAGTTGAGCAACGACTTTATGATTTCCTGCTTCCCTGGTAGAAACAAATAAATCTATTAATACGACTCAAGGTTACAGATATTCCACCATGAAAGTTGTTGACCCAAAAGCTGAGATATTACTCAGGAACGCAAATGTAATATTGCAGGATTTTTGCTGAGATTATGCGTACTTCCGGTCTGAGAATACCATTTTTAAGTACCATTGAACCAATATTAGAATTGAAAATCGTTATAGCACGTTAGCAGTTACAGCACGCCAGCCATGTGCAGTGATTCGTGACGGTCAATTATGACATGCATATGGACACACTCCACGGTCCGTTTGAAGTGAATGATGGATGTCATGCCACATTTTATTTGATCGATTGAGACGCATGCACTAGAACTGTGTTGAAGCATATTGACGCCAGGAAGGTGTTCTTCTCACTTCACGATATGGTCAGATTAGCGGTAGTAGTGTGTCCCCAAGCACTATCACACTAGCCTTGCCATGCCAATCCATGGATACAGATTGTTCAAATGCTTTACAGGTGGAATTTAAGGCCTTTTCCTGCTCCCTTCCCCCCTTAATATTATAAAAATAACTTGTAGTCTAGTTTTGAGGAATGCGGTCTACTAACGAATTTTAATGCATTAGCTCCAGTAGTTCTGACGCCAATCCCATATCAAACAGACAAGGAAATAGCCTTTAAACTAAACTTAGCTTGTTCTAAAAACTTTATTTTTCACCATTAAAAATGTTCCTTGCATCAGAGTTTTCATCCCATTGCCTTTAAATTTTGTTTGCACATACAACATCATAGTGTTAACAATAGTTGCTATTCATTTTGAAAAATGTTAATAACTTTCAGAAAAATGTAAGTTTCAATTTGAAAACAAGTAGTTCCATGAAGAACTATACAGCCTATTTTCATATATCCTACTTATGTTAATTGCCACTATCAACATACAAAATGTCAGTTTGATTGTTGTAATAGATTCGTAGATATTGAGAACCGACTAAATATTTCGGATGGTCGCCATGTTGGACTTTATTCATGTAGGTCCTAGATTTATGTACTGTTACATGAAGATTAATGTGTACGTGTAGCATTCGAACTTCAATCGCATGATTAGGACACAAGAAGTAAAAACTAGATTTTAAAATTTCGCACTGCTGCCATCTTGTGGTTATGGAAACAATTGAAATAAATTAGATGCCAGCGGATTATCATTCATATAAGGATTTACTGCACCAAGTTTCACTGCACTCGGATGGTTAAATTGCGAGAAACGTCCATGTGAATATTTATATTTCGCGTCGCCGCCATGTTGGATTTGTGATCACCAGGTTATTGAATGTCATATAGGTAAACTTATGTTCATAGCCCCTATGAACATAAGAATATTCAGTTTGATTGCTGCAATAGATTCGTAGATATTCATAGCCGTCTAAATATTTCGGATGGTCGCCATGTTGGATTGTTAAATGTATAGGCCATAGAGTCATGTACCATTAAAGGGAAATTATTGCGCAGGTTCATTATTCTAACTTTCACTTCGATCGCATGATTACGACAAAAGAAATAAAAACTTAATTATAAAATTCGCGCAGCCGCCATCTTGAGGTTATGTAAACAATTGAAATAAATTAGATACCAGTGCATTACTATGTGTATAAACATTTCCTGTACCAAGTTTCAATGCGTTCGGAACATTGAATCGAGAGAAAGCTCTATTTAAATTTTCAAATTCGCTTCGCCGCCATGCTTGTTTTGTAGTTAACCGGTTTTTGAAAATTTTATAGGTGATCTTCCAGCAGTGCCCTTTATATCCGTGCAAAATTTTAGGGTGATACCACTAATAGTATCAGAGGTATAGAATGCCGGTGAAATATTTCGCACGGCCGCCATGTTGGATTGGTGAGACGTAACAAAATTTGAAGGGCACGGTCGGGGTCGCCCGGAATAGTGATATGAACTTACAGAGTTTCATTGAAATCGCTCCAGCCATTTAGAATTTATTAGGGGACACACACACACACACACACACACACCTCTCACACACACACGGACGAAAGGTGATCTCATAAGCCTATTTTTTCAAAATTGAAAATAGGCTAAAAATGGCATATTTCATGAGAACAATAAGTCATTCTAAGAAAATGTACTTCAATAATATAACAATTGTGCTTACTCCATTGATGATCATTCCAGAGAAGTTTCAGATTGACAACTTAAAAGTTAATGCGCAAGGGACATTTTGAAAATTTGAATATTTAGTAAATAACAAGTGTTATAATTTATATATGACTGAACCAATTAGCTTCAGAGTTTATAATTACCTTAATTATGCTAATTTTGATGAACCTTCAATATTTGGAGAAAGTTGGGTGAAAATTATGGAAAATTCAAAACTGAGTAGGGTCTCCCCTTAAGGGGAATATACAGCTCAATGAGATATATCAATATTATGACTGTGCCTGTCATAGATCATGTACACTTCCTAGGAAACACACACATCTTTTTATTAGAAGCGAAGTGTTAAATTTTCAAAATTCAAATCGTAACAAATGTTATCCATTTTTCAAGATGTGGCCCTTACTATGCGCTGATCTTCACCGTTTCTCTCGCATCATTCACGTTTAAAGGATTTTTTGGACTTTTCTTTTTTAAAGATGGGTGTTAATCTTTTAGCTACAAAATGAATCTCACTCAAACCTGTGTGGCCTTAATTAGTATTTCTAGATATGGTAATGTTAGAATTAAGTTTTTGGGTTTGCTTTGGGTAAAAATCGAATAATAACGCTTAATTAATCAATTAATTTACAATGTGGACATGTGTGAGAGAGATTAATTACTTACGGGACGGTACTTTAAAAAAGGCCTACATTTTCTATAAACATGGGCGATATGAGGGAGACTGTGAACATCAGGACAAAGCAAGGATACAATTTTGAAAAATATATAAAAAATAGTAACGATTTGAATTTTGAAAATTAAAACTTCAATATTAGCAAAATGTGTGTGTTTCCTTTGAAATTAACATAATATTTGTATAAGATCTATTACAGGCCCAGTCATAATATTAAAATCGTTATTGTTTTCGTCTCCTTAAATTGCATGTTCTCCCATAAATAAACTAAGTTTAGATAGATGAAATCCCAACTCGGCCGATATTTTTGTCTTGCCTATATTCGTTTCCCTTTTATGCTTGGTGTTTTATTATATCCTACTTAATTCTAATGTACAAATTCCATACACCACTTCATGTTAAAAACAAGAAGTTCCGTGACGAACTAAAGAGCCTACTTTTCTTAAAATTTAAGATTCATGCCAATGATTAATCGATATGGATCTATGTAGAATAATGACGAAATTAAGTTGGTAATATCGATATTTCTAATTAGTTCGAAATACTGTATACCTGGCGTAATGTAGCCTAATAGAGCACTACAGTTGGCAGCCCTGGTGACTGAATATATTCTTAGTTCCATCTCTTAAGGTACAGAAAACAAAATTTGGTTGGAGTCCAATGAATAGCATGGAAGTTACATGCAGTTAAACATTGGATCTAACAGCGCGCGTAAAATCATGTTGGCAACAGTGTCATGCATGTATTGGTCAGAAATAATCTGAAATAATATGATCTATTGTTGTGCCAATTTTGAATGAAATCCATTAGTTAGTATAGAAGTTACATGCATTTTAAAATTGGACCTATCAGCAGGCTTAGAATCATGTTGGCAGCACTGACGTATATTAGTTACTCCAAAGTAATCTAGAATGCCAGGTACTATACGTGTGCAAAGTTTAGAGCTATTGGCTGGCATTCTTTCTGATATATTGATATTAGGGTAACAGAAATAGAGACAGCATTTATTAACAGTTGGCAGCCCTGGTTGCTCTTAAAAATACGCATAGTCATAGCTGTTATGGTACACATAGCACATACGAAATTTGGTTGAAATCCAAATGATAGTATGGAAGTTACATGTATTTAAAGTTGGACCTCTCAGCAGGCTTAGAATCCTGTTGGTAGCACTGGCGTATATAAGTTACTCCAAATTAATATAGCATGTCATGTACTATACGTGTGCATAGTTTAAAGCTGTCGGCTTGCATACTTTCTCATATATATTGGTATTTGGATAAAATAATTTAAGCGCATTTTTTAACAGTTGGCAGCATTGGTGGTTCATAAGAATACGTTCAGTCATATCTGGTTATGTACACATACAACATACGAAATTTAGTTGAATTCCAATTGATAGTGTAGAAGTTATATGCATTTAAATATTGGACCTATCAGTAGGCTTATAATCATTTTGGAAACACTGCCATGTATGGCCTTCTGGAAATTAAACTGCAATATTATTATATATATGTGTGCCGATTTTGTAATAGCTCCCATTCATACCTTCCAAGATATCCAACATGGAGCTCAAATTTCAATTGCGATTTTTCAGCAGTTGGTAGCACTGACATCATTTTCAAATATGGCCGTGAGATATTCAGGTATAGATCTTTACTCCTACCAAATTTTATTTCGATTGCTCCAGCCGTTTAGGAGTTGATAGGGGGGACACACACACAGCCAGACAGACAGACAGACAGACAGACAGAAGGACAGACAGACAGACAGACAGAAGGACAGACAGACAGACACACATTTTCCCGGATCGATCTCATAAGACTACTTTTTCCTCATTTTTGCAAAATGTGAAAAGTAGGCTAATTATTTCTTCACCTTATTCTTGGGGCGACTCTTGGCTCACTACAGAAACTTTGTTAATTAATGAAAAGTAGCTGTGATTTTTAGCCTACTTTTCACATTTTGCAAAAATGAGGAAAAAGTAGACTTATGAGATCGATCCGGGAAAATGTGTGTCTGTCAGTCTGTCTGTCCTTCTGTCTGTCTGTCTGTCCTTCTGTCTGTCTGGCTGTGTGTGTGTCGTCGTCCCCCCCCCCCCCCCCCATCAACTCCTAAACGGCTGAGGCAATCAAAACCAAACTTAGATGAGTAAAGATGTGCACCGGAATAGCTCACGTCCATATTTGAAAATGATGTCAGTGCTACCAACTGCTGAAAAAACGCACTAGAAATTTGAGCTCCATGTTGGATATTCTTGCAAGATATGCATGGGAGCTATTCCAAAATTGGCACACATGTAGATAAAACTATTCCAGTTTAATTTCCAGGAGGCCAACTATGACAGTGTTGCCAAAATAATTTTAAGCCTTCTGATAGGTCCAATGTTTAAATGCATATAACTTCTACACTATCAATTGGATTTCAACCAAATTTTGTATGTAACATCTGTACATAAACAGATATGACTGAGCGTATTCTTAAGAGCCACCAGGGCTGTCAACTGTTAATAATTGCTCTCTCTATTTTTTTTTATCCAAATACCAATATATCAGAAAGTATGCAAGCCAACAGCATTAAACTATGCACACGTATATTCTGACATTTTAGATTAATTTGGAGTAACTTATATACGTTAGTTCTACCAACATGATTATAAGCCTGCTGATAGTACCAATTTTTAAATACATGTAACTTCTATACTATCAGTTGGATTTTTACCAAATTTCGTATGTGATATGTGTACCATAACAGATATGACTATAAGTATTGTTAAGAGCAATCAGGGCTGCCAACTGTTAATAAATGCTGTCTATATTCTTTTTACCCTAATATCAATATATCAGAAAGTATGCAAGCCAACAGCTCTATACTTTGCACACGTATAGCACCTGACATTCTAGATTAATTTGGAGTAATTAATACAAGGCAGTGCTGCCAACATGATTCTATGCCTGCTGATATGTCCAATTTTAAAATACATGTAACTTCTATACTAACAAATGGATTTCATCCAAAATTGGCACAACAAGATATCATAATAATTCAGATTATTTCTGACCAGCACACGCATGGTATTGTTGCCAACATGCTTTTACGCGTGCTGATAGATCCAGTGTCTAACTGCATGTAACGTCCATTGGACTTCAACCAAATTTTGTATTCTGTACCTTAAGAGATGGAACTAAGAATATATTCAGTCACCAGGGCTGCCAACTGTAGTGCTCTATTAGGCTACATTATACCAGGTATATTTTGAACTAATTAGATATTTCGATATTACCAACTTAATTTCGTCATTATTCTAGATAGGTTCATATACTGTAGAATAATCATTGACATGAAAAGTAGGCTGTATAGTTCTTCACGGAACTTCTTGTTAAACTCATGTGATATGATTTGCATTTTATCAAGAGAGCGGTTTCGGTGGCGTAGTTGGTAGCATGCTGAGCTTGTGTGCCCAAGGTCGCGGGTTCAAACCCGGCCGAAGTCGTAGGATTTTTTAAGAACGTTAAAAATCCCTCAGTATGCCTTCCTTCGGAGGGGAAGTAGAGCAGCTGTCCCATGTCATAGATGTATGGCATGTAAACGAACCTTCCACTAATTCCTCTTGTGTGAAGCTAAATTATAGGTTAGATTTGAATAACGCTCTTAGGTTCCAACGTTCGTTGCCAGGAGCTGGCTGCGTAGCATCTAGCAACCAAATTCAGAACTAGTTGTCGTTGACGGTGGGGTTTGGTAGCAAAAGTAGGAACTACTTGAAAATTGAATGTCTGCTGTCCTTACTTGAATTAAAACAGATAACACACTCTAATGCAGCCATCAAAATTAATACCGGTTATCGGACGGATTCTACACGCACCCAAAGTACACAAGGCTACATGACCGCATCGTCGCAGCCCCTAAACTGAGGAACCAACCATTCTCTCAAGAGATGAATCAAACGCTGAAATACTATGACTAGAATTAATGCGCGAGTGATTAAGAGTTGGTGAGGATAGACAATGATATAGTATGTTCCCACGGAAAGTATCAGGCAACAGATAAACTACTTCGAGAACACTGTTCTTTATATGGAATTTCATCTAATGTCGTTTCTAATGAGATGTGCACATGAAAATTGAATGGGGTGTAATCCAACACCAATCATAAGAAGTTATTATGAAACAGTCCCTACTTTCCTCTTCAGGAGAGGCCACTGCTTCACTCAAGATTTATTATTAATGTTGTTGATTCATTGAGGGTTTTTGCGACACGGCGCGCATGTAGCTCCGTGTACTTCGGTGTGTGTGGAATCTGTTTGATTACTAGTCTTATTGAGATTGCTGTAATACATTAGTGTGTGTGTATTTGTAATTGAGACTAGAATTAGGAAGAAAGTGGCCGTGGTCTTAAGTTAAGGACCATCCAAAAATTCACCTGGAGTAGAAATTTAAAACCACGGCCAATTACTTCTAGGACAGCTGAGACGGAAATTGAACCCTTTTCTTCTCACTTTTGTCTGACAACGGTAAGTGTGTACAATCCCAACTCTCAGGCCAGAATGACATTTCTAGGTAAGACGGGATTCAAGCCCAGGATCTCTATACGTGGAGAGTCTATATGTACCCAGAGGCCACAGGAGGCGGTGATTTATTAAGGAAATTACATTAAATTTATGTACAAATGTACAAAGCACTTCCCCAATTCATTAATTCCATATAATTACAAGCGTATGAAGCAATTGACCAATTAATTAATTCCTAATATCATTTTAGCTTAAGGCAGACTGCCTAATAGCTGGTTTGCCAGGCAGGGTCACATACTTTGGGTTTTTGCCAGTCACGGTGTTTAAAGCAAGTGGTGGATCTTTTCAGCTTGGTTTCATGACTTCAAGTAATTGTTAATTCGGTTTAATTAATATACGTTTCCTAAATTTCACATAAATTCACCAGGGGAGTCATTTCGCACAAAATTTAACCAGGTGATATATTAATGTATTATGTCCAGCTCTGTGCAAGACATTCTCTGAGTATGTACAATATATAAGTGTATTTTGCATAGTGATTAATTTCCAATTACAGCAAATTTCCAATAAAAACTTTCCTCCTTATGAGTTTCTGCTCACGAATCATTGTGCTTACGAGAAACTGTGAAGGGTCTACCAGTATACGGTATACTGTATAATACACCCTCTCTATGAAAAGTTTGGTGAATGGGTCTATATTGTTGCATCCGGGGGATGCACCCTCATCCCCTATTATCTACAAATACATCCATCCCCACATAAACGCCTTATAGAAATTCCACTACACATCTCATAGCAACAACCTTCAATGCCCCCGCAACTTGGACTTCAACGACCCCCGGCCAGCTCCTCACATCCTGTGAAAAGTGCAATTATGCACACTCGCCAATAAAAGGTTATAAAACTGTAGAGGTGAGATAACTCGGGGTCAGTCTGCCTCCGTGTCATCTTGTGCCAGACCACTGCAGAACGCCGCTCCGCTGAAGGGTAAGTGTCCAAGCGATCTAGACTCCTCACACATTCAGTCTCACTTTCGCCCCTTAATGTTTGAATTGTGATAGCATCAGGTTTAATAACTGCTCTGCAAGTTCTAGAAGTACTACCAGTTGTAAGTACCAATTAAAGCCATACCTTTTACAGTATCTGGTCATTTAATTTATTTGATTAATTGTTAAGATCCTACCTTACATCCCCCGTCCCCGGTAGGATTCAGGGAACACTTAATTAATTGCTCCGTGGCACCCGTAGCCAGCCACGCGCCTACGTCCCTCTTTACTTGTCTCGCTCTTAGCGCGAGCCGCGCCCACGTTTGCATTATTCTAAGTGGCAGCCGCTCAGCTGTCCAGAACCTCTCGCACCAAGCAGCCCTTAACTCCGAGACCGCTCCCTCGAACTACCCAACCAAACAGCACAATTGGGAGTTCTCCTTTCGATCCGCGTCCACGCTCTTGGACTGCTCCAACGCCCACTCTCCCTACACGCTAATCTCCAGCATTCCCCCAAATTCCCTTTTCTCCTCCCCCTGAACACTACATTATAGATGGTCCCCACTCAGGTCCCCTACAATATTACGAACGGATTGTTGGCTTACATGGGACAGCCGTTACTGTCCTTCGAAGTAATCACCGTGGATGGTTATGCACATCTGTGAACGACTGAACAAGTCCTTGAAACTCCTGGCATAGTCTTCTTTAGGAATAGCCATCAGTTTGGGTCCTCTAAACTCTAAATTGAAAGCAAGAGAGAAGCGTGAATTTATGCAACCTGCCTTGCACACCTGATAGACGGGCGGCAGTGAGAAGGGTGAATTAATGCAACCTAACGTGCACACCTGTTCGACGGGTGGCAGTGAGAAGGGTGAATGTTCCGTGGAATGGAATGGTCCTGAAAACCATCGTCACGGTTGACGAGACCTGGTGACTGAGGTACGACCTTGAAGGCAAGCGTAAAAGTATGGAGTATCGGGGTCCAGGTTCGCCGAAAAGCCCGGAAGGGCCAGAGGTTTTCAGACATTTCGGACATCCAACGTAATGTGACGACGCTCAGGAAGACTATTCCAGGACTTGTACAGCCATTCTAAGAAGTGCATAACCATCCACGGGGATTACTTCGAATATAGTAACGGCTGTTTCATGTAAGCCAACAATTCGTTCGTAATATAGACCCATTCACCGAACTTTTCAGACAGAGGGTGTACATACAGTACATTAGTATAGATAGTAATAAAATACAAGTTCTTTTTCTGATGATTATTGACCCTATATAATTATAATAAGTTACTGGTCGTATATTTCACGATTGACTTCGATATGAAGATAATTTCTGGTTGTTAATGAAGTTATTTAGAGGACATTGCAGCGACAAATGACGTTACTGTCATTCAAACACACACATAATGCGCGTCTAATTGGGTCCCGACTGAATGAGTGATACTGGTCCAGCCGGGAACGTCAAAGTGGGCAGAACATAGGAATACTAATGATGCCATAAACCACAGGTCATCAATATTCATTGCCAGTAATGGTCAAGTTATTGTAAGTACCAACTAAAATTACCCGTAATTTAATTTCTGTACAAAATTTACACTCGCACTCCATCCTTAACCACATAAAGTTATTATCAGTAGGAAAAAACAATCCACTGTTGTACTAAGTTGTCTTCCAACCACATTTAGAGTTGACGACCTTTATCAAGATCTGCAAGATAGTCCAATTTTCAATACAACATTCTTTTATCTACTACCCTATATTTGAGGTCAAGTTATTTGTCAAGCTGTGAACTATTTTTGAATATGCTCTCTTGCTATTACTCAACGCTAGTGAAGTCAATACTGCCAAGGAAGAGAATTCTGGACTGAATCGAGGTATAGTGTTTTGGCTATCCATACTCGATTTCCATATCTATGTAATATTTTCTTTAGACTGTCAAAATTTATTGGGCGCTTAAAGCCATTTTAAGTAATAAAGTCAACAATTTGTTGAACATTCATTCTATTTCATGTATTTCTGCAGAGTATATTCGCCCAATACAATTAGATTCCTTATTACTTCTTGTTGACTGAAGACAATATAGTACATGTATGGTATATGTCATTTCGTTCCAAAAATATTAACTATCAAAGAGTGTCTACATTCTCCTGGACCCCTCTGTAGATTCAGAAATGTATACTGAAGAAACGACATCTTATGTTTCCTTTAGGCTATATTACCTAATATGCTAGGAGATGTTAACTAATTTGAGGGTTAAAACGGGGTACACTCAATCTCAGGAAAAACTGAGAATATGTGGATTCGATTCCCACCTCAGCCATTCTAGAAGTGGTGTTCTATGTTATTTCACTTCAGTACGAGAAAAATGTCGGGATGGTTCCTAAATAGTTGCCACTGCTGTATCATTTACAATACAAACCTCAACAAACCCTACCGACACCTAATTAATACAGGCTATCAGAGACATTGTGCATCCATCCAAATACACGAGTATGAATTCAGCATTATTCCAAGGTACGTGCAGTGGACAGACTGCGAAATTCAAAGCTAGAGCATGCACAAGGACACAGAGTTGAGATTTGGAATAAGCGATGCAGAACTATACAGTACATTGTACTGTAAACACAGAAGTAAATTAAAGAAATTAAGAAATTAAAAAATTAAAATCTTCACAGAGATAACTTACTAACAAATCATGCACATAGCCCAACGGTTTATCTCTTAGATTGTGGTGCAAAAGGAACTTCGTAATTTGAACGCAAATTGGCTGGAAAGCACTAACACAAATTTATCTACACTCGGTAGTTGAGGCCATTTTGATTTTAATTTTTTTTTCAATGTCAACATTTAGATTTTTATTTTAATTTATTTTTTATTTTTCATTTTTGATTTTTAATTTTTAATTTTAAATCTTAAATTTTTTACTTTAAATTTGAAATTTGAATTTTGACATTTTTCAATTTAAACATTTTAAAATTTTTGAGTTTTTAAATTTTGAATTTTTAAAATGAATTAAAAAACAATATTTTTTAAAATATTTATTTATTAATTTTTATTGTTTACTTTTCATTTTTTATGTTTTATTTTATAAATTCCTAATTTTCAATTTCTTTAACTAATATTTTTAAGAAATTTAATTTTTATTTGTTTTCTTAATTTCTGTATTTTTTTTAAATTTATAAGTTAGGTTACTTACTGTACTTTATTTATTCTATTTTTAAATTTTTAAATTGTAATGCTTAATAAAAAAGGGTAATTTTAAAATTGGTTTATTAAATACATTTTTACACCGACTGGGTTGATTCGTGCGTTAACGTGTGACGTCACTTGACCAGGCTATCTCCGCACCCGGTAGTTGAGTCGGTTGAACACTACCGTCGGCCATCCTTGAAATAGTGTCCTGTGGTTTCAAGTTTTCAATTATCGGCAAATGCCCGGCATGTTGTCTCCCAATAGTCCACGGTCATATCTTTCCAACTCCGTGCTTTATTTCATTCATCTCAACAATTTCATGTCCTTTTAACTCCACTAATGAGTTTTGCGTCCGGAAGAACACCACGCCATTAAAGCCATCTGGCACATAGAAGCTCATCTTACTCATTTCCGACCCCATAAACAGGGATTAATAAGTAGTAGAAATACATTTATTTCCCGAATCCAAATACACCAACATTCGATCACCTCGTGGTGAAGTGGCTGGCATTCTCGACTGTAATTTTGGGGTCCGGGATCGGTTGCCGTCTCTGCCAAGAGCTTTAATTCTGGTCCTAGGGCTACAACGAAGCCTTGTGATCAGAACTAATTGCCTCCAGAGAATGTCATGTGTACAATCATATTTTTGAAGTGAAAATATCGCCTTTCATGGCCAAGTATGTTTAATAACACCAGCAAATTTTGGTCTGTTATTGTACGTATCTCTTTGGGTTCCACTCAAGGTGTGCCAAGAGCCTGTTGGTGAGCCCAATTTGGTACACATAGATCAAACTTTGCAAAATACACGACGAAATTCTTGAAGGTTTCCCTGTCTTAATTTCTTTTTGAGTTGCTCTTTGAACTTTTGGACGATTAAATGAAGTTGACCGCTTCATCCATTCCACCAATGGATAACATATTATTGACACCGTTCATATGCCTATTAATAATAATAATAATAATAATAAGAGCAAGACGTCTATTTCTTCATGTAAGAAAATAAAACATTGCTAAACTGTGATTACACCGGATGTAGGCCTACTGCATGCAGCGGAATGTTTAACACGCCGCATACATAGACTGCGTGAAAAACTGGCAATTAAAGAAAGAAGAATTTTTCAAAATATTCTTAGCTTAAACGTTAGAAATGGTAATTACAAACTTTGGAATAACTCAGATATATATATATATATCCACACATAAATCGTCTCGAGCGTAATCTAAAACGAAGATTAATATTTAACGTAACCTGCGATGGAGATTTAATTATTATTTTCTTGTACCAAAAGTGATACAATATCTCTTTTACGAGCCTGCATTGTACGACGAGGATTGCTCGAGGATCTTCCCACTGTTCAAAAATCGATCTTCTTCGGCAGGAATCAAACGAACGGTCTTGAGAACAGGATTCAGACACTCAAATACTGTTGCTCCGAGGAAGCTATCAGCACCCTTTATTTTTGCTGGAAGCACTGCGGAACACACATGCAGAGACAACTGCACAACCTCATTCAATTCTCATAAGCTGGATGATGTAGTCAGGACGAAATGAATAGCGTTAATTGGAATGTGTTAACTGAATTTCAGGATAATTCCCAAAGCGTGTTCCCTATAAGTGGCAGAGTGCATTACAGTGCTCTGTTTTAAATAGCATTTTGTGTTATTTTTGACCAACGCTTCTATAACAAAACGAATGATAATGTAGAGGGTTTAGCGCCATTTTCACTGTGGAATATTGTCCAAAAATTGGAATTTTAAATCTGACAAGATTTCATCACCCAGGTTATGGTTGCTATAATAACATTGGTGCTTATCATGGAGTTGGATCTGGTGTTTGCGAAATGTTTTCATAGCTCAGTGAAATAAAATTCATAGGCATTGACTGATAGAATTATCTCATTAAAACCGCCTTTTCAAACACTAAAGAAACGTTTAATTACATTATTAATCGTACATGATTCGGTATTTCATTGATGCCTTCCTCAGCGTGATTGATATTAAATCTTGAAACTAGTTAACAAAGGCAAAAAAAATGGATATCTTTACAAAAATTGTTTAAAAACAGAAATGGAAAATCTTGCAAATATATTAAATGCCATATATTAAAAAGCGATAGTAAAATGATGTTATTAAAATAAGAGATCTACCTTATAAACTGCATACGTCAATACTCCATTAATTTTGTTCGATGCTGTAGTGACAGAAAATGTCGCTGTCAAAAGAATGAAGAAGCGTAAAAGATGTAGTCTAAATTGACGCTTCAATTGGAACAAACTTCGTGAGAAAAAAGTAACAAATATTATATAATGCAGTCATTATATAATATTTGTTACGTTTTTTCTCACAAATGTAGTGTTTGACTAAGCGGTTGTAATGAGATAATATAGCTCAGTGACCATCTCATTTCGCTATTACAACTCCTTGTTATAAGTAGCTCTCCATGCTTGTTAGCTTTCCTGCGGGAAATCAGGCACGATTCTGGTTCACATCTGCGCCGCATAAGAGTGAGCAGGACGAGCGAAAAATAATGACAGTAACTTAGACGACATTCCCTACGCTACAACTCGAAACGTCTTAAATTGCAATCACTGTACTTTCTCGTAGGTGTTGTCATTTTTTTCCATTTGCTGCCGTTGAAATTCTTTGAGCAGTTTCAATACATTTAAAAAAGTGAAGTCCCACTTCTATACAGGGATAATTATCTGATTATTATTTATTTATTTATTTATTTATTTATTTATTTATTTATTTATTTATCGTATGGCTTTTAGTGCCGGGAGTGTCCGAGGACATGTTCGGCTCGCCTGAGTCTGTAGCTGCTTCCAGCGGATACCCTAAAGGGTGAGCTACAAGTTCCGTTCAATTTCAAGTAGTTCTAACTTTCGCCACCAGATATCAATGATACCTAGTGGTGAACGTTGGAACTTTGATAGAGCGTTATGACGAAATCTAACCTAACAAATTTTGCTTTACACAAGTTTAGTCTGTGAAAGGATCTTTTACATGCCATAAATCTATGACATGGGACCGCCGGCTTTACTTCCCCTCCGAAAAAAAATAACGATTAATGTATTTTTATGTTCGACCTTGCCCAAATATAAATATCATATGCCAGAAAACTGCATCTTTAAGAAGGGGCAGATGACCTCGTACTTCTGCCCCATAAAACAACTATAACTAACTTGCATCTTAAAGAGGCTCATTATACTTATAGTTCAAGTTTCATTGTTATATATTTTCTCCACCAATCAGAGCTCAGGATTTTCATTACGATACAGCTGTTTGACTAATTAGGTAAGGATTGCATCGCACCTGCGCTGACTTTTACGGCCTCCTATTTTAAATATCACTGCGTGGCTAGTTTCGTAGTAGGGTATTCCAGGCGGCCATGGCCAAATACAAAGTATTCTCTGCACCCCATGTGCTCCGTTCAGTAAACGAAACTGGGGGATGTTCGAATATAAAATAAATTTATAATTATCGTCGAACATAAACAGTCGTATGCAACTCGCCTATCATGGTAATTAAGAGACTCGTATGGAAATTATGAAACTCGCTTCACCCGTTTTATAAACATACTCGTGTCTTAATCATTGCCATTATAGGCTTGTTGCATAATGTACTAATATTCCACTGTTTCGATTTGGACTATTAACGTGTAAAGATGATTAATCTCAGCCTTTTATAGTGCTATATTGTGATAAGAAAGCACCATGCCTGTTATAGATGAGTTTTCATCGCACCTTCCTTTCCTCTGAACGTCTTTACAAAGACCGCAAATAAAGGATTCAGGGTTGTATGCTCAGTTCTTAATGTTTATTAGCTTACGTTGGTAATGCATTCCACTGTTCATTTATTGATAATGAACAATAATATAGGGCTGATATTTATGAATACATTTAAACACGGTAATGATGCTCATGATTTCCGCGAGCATTGGAATGATTTTGTTAAACAGTTTTGTTCCAGTTTATTTGTATAATAGTCACCACACCGGGTTTTTATTCAGCACAGCAGGCGCCACGCAGGCAGTCTGAAATTGTGTGTGTAACAACACTAAAGTTCATCACTATCTGCTTTCGGAATCGAAACAATGACTTCCACCTTTCCCTTGAAATCAATATGCGCATCCCATCGCGCACGACTACGCAGTGAGAGTGTTTATGGGGACAACTTCCTGGGCATATTCCCGTTGTCGAAAAGTACAAAAATGTTCTATGTAAAACATTTTGGGGTAGTCTTGCCCTCTTAATCGCTCACAGAGCAGGAAATAACTCTAGCTGGATGTTTCGTGAAGAGTAAAGTGAATACGAACATTGGTTTGACTGGGTGTGTGACACAGCAGTTCCGTTCTCGCCAAGGATGCTGGACAAAGTCCAAGCAAAGTCAGTTGGCATTTAAGGATGCCTAAATGCCAGGAAGCAGTGTCAGTAGACTTACGCTTCCGTTCATGGCAAAATCCTGGCGTCCTACTGTCCCTAAAACCTCGGTAGTTAAATGGTCCGTAAGAGCAATTAACCTAACATAAATTAACGTTGTAATCTATTGCAGGAAGTACATATTAGAAGTACATATTAGAACATATTTTCATGAGAACAAATCAGTGGAGTTAGGTACAACAATAAACATAACATAGGAAGTTCTGAAGAGAATCAACCACTCCTATTCGTAACCAGAGCGAAGTGAATGATATACCGTACAGGGTTATTCAGCTAAGAGGGCCACCCCAAATATCTACGTAACCGTTTAATATATCGTCACTCTTTTTTCAAATTCTTAAATCGTATTATGGGGCTCATACAACATGGTCCATTTCGCTCCCACCACATACGTATTTACCGAGAAACCGATAGCAACTTGAGTTTCTTAAATATAACAATACTAATTTCACCCCCTGAAACAACTATGAATTAAGTGACAAGTTCAATGATGTGCTTACTTTGTAAATCCGACGAGTAATTTTTGAGATATTAAAGGTTTCCATATGTGTCGGCATTAGACAGAAAGCGATGGTGCCAGCCGCTGTAATGTGGGGTACATGATTCTCTTGCGTGACCCACTCCTTTTTGACAAACTCACATACCGAATTTATTCCATTCAGAGCATACTGTAATGTGTACATAATCAAAATCAAGTCTCTTATGTACGTGTGGCTTTTTTCCTCTCCACATAGTCCTGAATCATTGCGGGAATATCCGAAAACACCTCAATGAAGATGATAAATAAAGTGCGGAATTTGTTAGTGTACGTGGACCGACAATGACTTAACGTACATATTATCAGAAATGTAACAAAACTCGCCCATTTAGTTCATTGCGAACGTCTCGTCTAATGTTAATTCTTACGAGTCCGGTTAAACATCAAACATTTTGATTATGTACACATTACAGTATGCATAGAATGGAATAAATGCGGTATGTGTGTTTGTCAACAAGGAGTGGGTCACGCAAGAGAATCATGCACTCTACATTCCAGCAGCTGGCGCATCGCTTTCTGACTAATGCCGACACATATGGCAACCTTTAATATCTCAAAAAGTACCCGTCAGATTTGCAAAGTATGCGCATCAATGAACTTGTCACTTGATTCTTTGTTGTTCCAGTGAGTGAAATTAGTTTAGTCCCATTTAGAAATCGAAGTTGCTACCTGTTTCAAGGTAAATAGGTGTGGGCTGGGGACGAAATGGACAGTGTTGTATGAGCCCTTTAATACGATTTAAGAATTTGAAACAGAATGACGATATCATAAACGGTTCCGTAGATATTTGAGGTGGCCCTCTTATCTGAATCACCCTGTATACCGTGCGACTTCTTGTATGATTTAGAACTGTGTTGCGACTCAAAATCGATGAATCAATTGAATCTACAATCCTCTATCACACATGGCCTTGCCGTGTATTGCGTAAATAACTTGTAGCGTAGTTGTATTTCAGGGGTGCCTTCTACTTCTACTACAAATTGACTTGCTATTCCCTCCAGTAGTTTTGATGCTAACCCATGCGCCCCACGTCTATTTGGTCATTACACACATCATCCGGGATGAATACAAAGTTCTAGCTGAAATTTCAAAATGTACAAAGAGAAAGCTGACTTTATAGAAATGTATAATTTTGAAGTCATGTTTTCAGTGTTGACTGTATAAACTTTCATGTATAACTTGTCTGTCGGCCAATACACATTTGCCCAATATGACTGGACGGGCACATAAAAATAAGTAAGCGTACCTGAAAAAATGCATTAATTAGTTATGATCACTTTAAACAATGGACAATTTAAAATTACGCGTTTCTTCCGTCAAGCGGTCATCATCAGATCTTGATCACTAGGGTTGATGCTGAAATTTATCTACAAATATCATTAGGTGTGGTCTTTTTATTCTTTGTTTAATGAGTCTTCTTAATATTTATATTACGATTCGCAGTTTAAATCTCGTTATATAAGGTTTGTTTTATAAGGGTTTGTGAACCACGTATGAGTATTATTCATGTGTAGACAAACAACTCGAGAGTCATCATCTAGCAAAGTTACTCTTATTGTCTCGTGACTTAGAACTATGCCGAGTTTAAGGATCAATGATCAATAGAATTCCCTCTTGGTGATTTTTAAAATGTCTATAAAATGATTGGTTGGTTCCTCAGTTTAGGGGCTGCGACAACGTGGTCATGTAGCCCCGTGTACTTTGGGAGTGTGTGGAATCGGTCTGATAACCGGGAAAAATTCTGATGGCTGTATTAGTGTGTGTTATCTGTTTTTAATTCAAGTTAGGACTGCAGACATTCACTTTTCAAGTACTACCCTACCAGGGAATTGTTACCGCTAGACGTGGAGCGCAGCTGTTTTGTATACATTACGTCATCTCGCCCCGTTATGGCTGAAGCGGGGCAAGAGGGGGAACGCATGTACAGTCATACAATGAGAACTCACCGCACAACGCACGACCCAGCACGAATCATGCACACAAATGACATGCGATGAGGTTTCGCTGGCGACAACTGCACGTCTATCGCAGGCGTGTGGCTGGGCGCATTAGTTCCGATTTCCGCCACCGGTAACAATTCGCTGGTAGGGTAGTAGTTCCTACTTTTGCTACCAAATGCCACCGTCAACGACAACTAGTTCTGAACTTGGTTACTAGATGCCACCGCAGTCGGCTCCTGGCGACAAACGTGTAACCTAAGAGCGTTAGTCAAATCTAACCTACAATTTAGCTTCACATAAGTGTAATTACTGGAAGGTTCTTTTACATGCCATAAATCTACGACATGAGACCACCGGCTTTACTTACCCTCCGAAGGAAGGCATACTGAGGGATGTTTAACGCTCTTAAAAATGCTTGTATGATCCTGCCATCTTGGGCATAGAATTTCAGCATGCTACCAGCTACGCCAGAAGCCTCTGTGGCTTAGGCGGCAGCATGCCGGCCTCTCACCGCTGGGTCCGTGGTTCAAATGCCGGTCACTCCATGTGAGATCTCTGCTGGACAAAACGGAGGCAGACAGGTTTTTCTCCGGGTACTCCGGTTTTCCCTGTCAAAATTTCATTCCGGCAACACTCTCCACTATCATTTCATTTCATCTGTCATTCATTTAATCATTGCCCCAGAGGAGTGCATCAGGCCTCGGCAGCCGGCACAGTTCATATCCTCGCCGCTCGATGGGGGCTTCATTCATTCCATTCCTGACCCGGTCGGAGACTGGAAGCAGGCTGTGGATTTTCATTTCACCAGCTACGCCACCGAAGCCGCTCTATGAAATGCATGCCGCTGTTAACTTTCTTAATGTTAATTTTACGCAAACCTGACATCGTGACTCCAAAATGGCGGGTTCGACCTCCAGTGAAGTAAATTGGATCTGCGTTAAAATCCAGGTTACTTTATGTAGCACATAACGGCATATACGAGACTTGATCGTGATTACCAACTTAAATATTAAACTAATTGTTAGTCATTGGTCACCAGATAGCGTAACAGAATACTTTATAGATGGCAGTGGAAACGAGACATCTATAAACAATTTATGTACACGCACACACAAACATTGCCTGGATGGCATTACCTACCGAGTTATACATCACGGTATTGTGGCGATACGATATTATTATACCAAACTATGATATGGAACAGTGTTGGTTCGAGATCATTATATCATGTATTATAGTAATTAATTGGGCCATAAATATGTCCCTGTGTTATGACAGTTTGTATTACTGTAGCAACAAAACTGATAGTTGTAATAGCGTCGCCCATGTGCAGTATTCGTTTCTGTGTACATTTGCTTGTGTAATATAAAGGACATTTATTATTTAATGTCCCTAAAACGACCATACAATCTTAATTCTTCTCGCTTTTATTGATGCTCATGTGCCTGCATAGCACAATATGATCTAATTGAAGATTTCAATATGAGGCATAGGATCCCCAAATTATCCCTATCCCCTCCTTTTGACTCCTATGTGGTGGTTTCAATAATCGTTTTACGGAGGAAGTACGCATCACCGAATTTGTATTTAATGCCCACCTTCGGCAGGTTTTGAATAGATGATTCTATTTTAACCAAAGTTCGAAGCAAGGACTAGATTATTATCACCAACTAACTTGTCAATTTCTTTTTATATTTTCACTACAGCCATCACAAATACTGTGTTGACCGACTGGAAAGCTTTCTTTAATAGAATTAGGAAACACTGAAAAATGGCTTCCATCACTACAGCTACTACCAACACTGTAAATAGTGTGACAGGAACTTCAAGGCGATTCTTCCCTATTCCTTGACCTTGAAAATAATTACAGCTCAAACACACTTAGTCACCAGAGAGACACAGGGTACCAGACGAAATCAGCGCCCACCTTGCTACTTACTAATATGATCCAAGCCACTAAAATGACTTACCGACTAACACATACATAACACACCACGTTGTATTTCAACAAGCTACTACAACCAACATTCATTCATACTCCATGAAAAGGACAATGAGGTATAACTATATAATACCCATGCACTTAGAAGAAAGTAGGCTGTATGTTCTTTATAGAACATCTTGTTAAATCTCTAGCCAAAAACAAAATTACCCATGTTGGCTCCTTTGATCTCAAACAATTGGGATGTCATTTCGAAAGTTCAGTCTCCTCTAAAGCTATGTCTTTTTCTGGCATACTACTGTGAAGGTGTTCTTGTGGTTCCAAATAATGTTATCGTTTGAAAAATGAAGTTAAGGCCAGCAATATACATTTTTAAGAGAAGGCCTGGCACATAGCATATGTTATTGGCCGAACGCTAGTTTAACTTTCGTGGAAATAAACAATTTGGAGTAACTTTAGATAAAACAACAATTTTGTTTTTAACTGATCTATAGGTGAAGCTAGATTGTCGTGAATTAAATATTATACGGTCATTTTCACAGTCCTTTTTATACCCAAGTTCCGACTTCATCTCACATTTACTACGGCAATCAAAACCATCTACAGCGTACCTTTATTTCATGTATGGACTGCATTGCATTATATATGTAGAAAACAAAAATAACGGCTTAATAATGTCAAACAAACACGCTTATAGCCAAGGAACTGCATTTATGGCACGCTTTTTCAGTTATAATACCAAAGTAAACTATTTTTAGAATGTCGACTGTTTCTTCCTGTTTCCAACCGTGCTTTTCAACCAACCCTGCAGTACCATGAAATACAAAAAGAAGACATGTTGTACTATTGTACTGCTGCAGGCGACGTAGTAATGAACTCGCAGCTAGCATTAAAGACGCGAGCAACCGAAAGGGCTCATTTAATGTCTCTCAGATTTGGGTGAGTGGAAAAAAACTACATAAAGGGAATACTAATCTCATGTGTCATTATTACGATTGAGTATGTAATGCTTATCTTACATTCAGGGAATACACATGCCATAAGTTAAGCAAGTCCTTAATTTTCCTACCCGTGCGTTTCTTCCTTCAGTACCCCCATTCTTCAAAAGATCGAACTGCTTCCTTCTTAACTTTAAAATAAGGTCATTTTGTATTACCCGTGGCTGATAATCACGATGTTACGCCCCCTAAAACAAAAATAGTTATCGCTTAAATTTCAGATGAGAAAATATCAGATCGACTTAGGCACTTATGAGATATTCTCTACATGAGTATTCCAAGGTATTTTGATTGAAAGAGGAAAATAATAGGAGGTGTATTTACCACTGTGATGTTAAATAAGCTGTCACTCGACTTGACCAGATACAAAGAAAAACTTTGAAGAAAAGTTGTCGTCTTATTTGATAACCAGCCACGCCTCTCCAATGGCGTGAACAAGCAGTACAAATATGTCAGTCATAGAAGAGAAATGTCACGTGCTCCAGAAAGCGTTTTTGTTTATTCCACACTAACTGGAGGGGAATGATGGAGTGAGGGCCATTTAAAGGGGATAAAAAACCAAGACAAACGAGCGGGTGAGGAGAAAGGAGGAGAAAGTTAGTTGGACACAAGCTAAAAACAAGTGGCATGCGATATAAATAGTTTACGTTAAACATGTGAGTAGCAGTGAAGCAGCAAGGCATTACAATGTCTTTCTCTCAGGAAGTTAATGGTCTACAAGTCAATGCATGCGACGACATTGATGGGTCAATCACAAAATAATTACGTCAGCTATTGAATGAAAAGGTTATAAAAATGTTTTAAATTAGTCGGAAAGTGCCGAGTTAAGGCCTACAAATAAGTAGCCAGGCAATCGATGAATTCGTGAAACATAAAAGTTCCATGAATACTAGCTATTCTGGGAAGTTGAGTCAGCTTGGAAATCAAGGGTGAGTGTTTTGGAATTATCTAGATAACGTTGACACAAGTCAGGACACGAACTTCATGGTCCAAGGAACTTCCCATCCTATAGCATTGGCTTCAGGAAGTATACTAATCAATCTAGCTTGGTTGTGTGGTTAGGAGGCCTTGAGGTGATTGTTGAAGTCCTAGAAAAGCATACCATTCTATATAGTGGAAATGCTAATGAGACGTCGTTGTGTTCTAAATGAAAGAGCTATGATGCATGATTGTGGATTATACAGTAATAAACATAGGATTGTATCGCATATCAATCCCAGAGTTTCTCTGCACTGTGGTAGCGGAGTGTAATTGACTTTCTGTACGCTAGCACTTCGGACGAATTTCTTCAGATTTGGTGACTGACATCGTGGCCAATTGGGATGTGTGAAGGGGTAGCCTACACAGGAGGATTATTGGATTGATACTTGGAAGGGAAGTCACTCGCTGCGTGAGATTGGAGATTGGTCTTCGAGGCTCCTACAAGAATAAAACCAACTAATTCAACCAAATTAAATTTGCCAAGCCATCAAGGTAAAGTAATAACCCACGATCAAAACACACATAAATTACTGTACACTTCAAGTCTAGGCTCACTTTATGCCATGTAATGTAAGGCACTTTTCGATAATTACCATACATATCGTCCAGAATATATTAACTAAATTTACATCTTAATATTTCAATTAAATTCGTCAAAATTTACTGTAGCAATAGATGCATTACTAAATTGTTTTACAGAGAGGAGGTTTATTGCCATAAGCAAGTCTCATTGCCCTACACCCTAACAATAAGAATCTTGTGTCTCTATGCTACCAGAATTCTCATTTGTTTTAATGAATGGTGCCCAGAAAATAAGCATATTTCAAACCAACATCAATAATAAAATACCCACATATTAGTTATACGCAGTAGAGCAATGACAACATGCTGTGAAAGGTGGAGGGTTTTGAACGAAAGGATTGACATGGTTCAGCTCTGATCTACAGTAGTTTACGTCTTGAACATGCATCTGAAGTCCAGGTACGATTATTCACTCAGCCAAGAAATTTATTTCCATTCTGAGGGTTGGCACTGGGTTTATTCAACATCGTGAGGCACAACAAGGAAGATTATTCCATATTCCATACTCCCTCTAGGAAATGCCAGGAACGTACCTTCATTCATGTCCCAACGCACATACCCGTTCCCCAACCCTAATATTTACATCAACATACACAACTAGAGTTACCACTGATACAAATGTTATCAGACAAATTAAACACAGACACAAGAACACGAGCCTGTAGTCTAAAGATATCACAAGCCCCTAATACGAATTAACAACAACAACAGGTTTTCTTTGTTTCTCACTTCTACTCCAATCAAATACTGTAATGGTTCCGAACCTAAGGCCACGGCCCCCTCCTTCCAAATCTAATTTAAATTAGGACTATACACACTACTACAGACACCATAACAGCACTGATTATCAGTAAATCCTACAAACACTCCAGCTCACGGGGCTAAATGACCATGATATCGCAAGTCTTTGAATAAAACAAGAAGAAGAAATATGTCGTTTCTACCCTGGAAAGTTACGACTGACTCTATAAACTTGGACTTTTGGTGCAGCAGGAAAGAAGAGAATTGAAGCGTTTGAAATGTGGTGTTACAGGAGAATGATGAAGATCTGATGGGTAGATAGGGTTACAAACGAAGAGGTATTAAGACGAGTGGGAGAGGAGAGATGTTTCTGGCGATAGCTAATGAAGAGAACAGATAGGTTGGTAGGACACATATTAAGACAGCCAGGATTAAGCAAGCTTAGTTATTGAAGGGTCGAGGACAAGTACTGAACGGGTAGACCAAGGTTGAAATATGTTAAACACATTGCCTCAGATCTAGGGTGTGGTAGCTATGTAGAGATGAAACGATTAGCTAAGGACAGGAAGGCATGAAAAGCTGCATCAAACCAGTCAAAAGACCGAAGACTCAAACAACAACAGTCCAAAAATATAAATGGGATAATATAAATAATTAAAATAATATCTTCATTATAAAACAGGATACAAAATTCAATCTCTTACGGAAAGTGCTTGGGTGTGCTGGCCTCTGATAAGCCTTGCAACGATGAGCTCACGCTCTCAAATTGATCTGTTTTCAAAAGCTATACGCTCGGTTCTCCTTTTGTTAAATGGTTGCAACAGAGGCTAGGATCGGACAGTCAGCCTAATCCTAATGTTTGACAGCTATTTTAACAGAGGATTCAGAACAAACATACATATTTTACAAAGGGCTAACTAGAATCCTTGTGAACCCGCCCCTGCACAACCC
The DNA here is from genome assembly GCA_946902985.2 of Meconema thalassinum. NCBI lineage: Eukaryota > Metazoa > Arthropoda > Insecta > Orthoptera > Tettigoniidae > Meconema > Meconema thalassinum. Next base: position 657,133,429 of record OX336390.1, read on the forward strand.
TACATTTATATCCTGTAATATGGTCAAAATCAGTTGAACAACATTAATCGAGTTAAGCGTGACACTATTAAAACATATGTCATTCAACGTTGCTGCATCCAATTGAAGATAGATTTGGTCCGTGATTTCCCGTCAACTTGTGAACAGTTCGGAAGGTCATGATGACTTATCAGTCCATAGTTGACAGTGGAATAGGAACCAAACAGTTTACACGCCTGGACTCAAAAGAGGGTATGTAACGACAGCTGTGTCCACTAAAGTCGTCCGTGTACACGTCCATGCGCAGTCACTTTGTCTGATTTTGACCTGAGAAATGATAGGAGTAAATGAACGAAAACTAGAAATGCCGAAGTCATGAAATTACTCAGCTGGCTTCTTTGGTCTGTGAGATCGCTGTAACTTCAGGGTATCATAATGTCTTCTACGTATGCCTATATAAGAAATCAAAGTAAAACAATGCGACCACATCCCACTCTAATCTCGTAGGTAATATATATATCTCCCTCATTATTCCCCTTAAAAAAATATTATCATTTCAGTGAACGCTGTAAACATTTGAGTAATGTAGCTATTATGGTTTCCAAGAAAATGTACCTATAAATTAACATTGTGAAGATAGGCGATTTTATTTCCCCTTAGAGGTTCCTAGCAATTACGTCGAGGCATTTAAAATATCAAAGCGGGAGGAATGTATCAAGCTGCTCCAGAGACTCTTATGATGTCCGGTTGTTAGTCACTGTCGGAAAGTCTCGTGCCTCCTGTGCCCAAGATAGTGGAATCTGAAGGCATTTAAATCTGTGTAAATGAGAGAGACCAATGTCAATAGATTTACTGGCGCCCAATTACCTAATTTCAAATAATGGGTTATTACTACTGTTTTAGGTCATTTATTGTTATTTGGTCTTTCGATGCCTTACATACTCGCGATGAATAGGCCCATAAAACGCCCTGTCAGCTACAATGAAAATAAACAGGTGAAATATGGCTCTGAGGCTCACTTAAGCTGATACAAGCTTTGTATTCTTTGATGATGGCTTCCTGGCAAGAAGCCGTATTGTGTGCGAAATTCGATCCAGAACCTGCTTTATTTGATAATGAACCTCGGTTGACTGATGGTGATTTCACTTCAGAGTCGGGTTCGGAAAATACCCAGGTAGAACAGGGACTGCAACAGTATTGCATTATGAGATTGAGGCTTTTTGGTTCCTTAGTTTAGGGGCCGCGACAACGTGGTCATGTAGCCCCAAAGATTGAGGCTCTCTTGCATAATTTCTACTATTAACTTTCCTATTTATGACCACTTCGTGCCCTTAAGATGATCAATTAAGGGACGATGGGCTCAAAATATTAGCCGGAACATTTCAGAAGAGTAATTTTAAGAGTGTAAGAAAGACATGAATGTAAGGGACGATAGACTTCAAAATATTTGTTGCCCAAGAACATTTCTGAAGTAAAATTTAAGAGGAAGAGGGGTGTAGGAAAGACAGAAATGTCTTGGATAAAGAATATTTAGAACTTCAATGCATGATAACGCCTTATTATTCCCGTTTCTACTACGCTTATATTGAGTTATAGTACACAGTAAATTGGGCCTACCATATTTGAAAACGACCACCGCAAGTAATAAGTCGGTATAGGTGAAACTGAAATCCAAAATTAAAATTGTTGTAGTAACATTTTACCAAAGCCCCAAAAGTATGTCCAACAAACAATTCTTTAAATGCTGACGGATTTAAAGAATTGATTGTAGGACATACGGATGGATACTGGCCGCGGTGGCCGAGAGCGCTAACGCGCTACCTCGTGCCTCGCTGGTATCGGGAGAGCGTGGGTTCGAATCCCACCTCGGCCGTCCTGAAAATAGTTTTCGTGGTTTCCAATTTTCACCACCTGGTAAATGCCGGGACGGTTCCTTTCAATAGGTCCACGGCCTATTTCCTTCCAATATCCCTTCTCTGACCCGTCTTCAAAAGCAAAGTACATGGCCATTGGCTGCATTAATAAAATTAAAAATTAAATGCTGATGGATTCTTTGAGATTTTCTGTTCCGATAGTTTTGATATTGTTATATAATCAAACTCTTTTAGACCTTTTTGCGAAAATTAAAGACAATATTCCCCGTTGTCACCTCTACACTAATCCAGTTACTTCTATATCTTCAAACGTGTATTTTGATTTTAATTTACGGATTGTTAGTGTGTTGTACTTCCAATGAATGCTTTCTTAACTTCCCATTCTTCACAATAACTTTAAAGATGTGTTTGGCGACGAAACAGTTAATAGTAGTCACTCGAGGTTGCGAGTAAGTCCACTGTAAAGGGATGTATTATGAACGGGCTGTAGCAACATCGTGTTTTATTTCCTGTGGCCTTAACTATTCTCTTCGTGATGCAAGCCAAGATGCGATCACAAGCATGAATTGTAGCTCATGGGAAATGAATATCAGGCGAGATCAATATCGCATCGCATGCAAACAGAACAACTAGATACGTGTGAAACCATTCACAAAAAAGGAATTCCGACTATAAGAGACGTAAATTGTATTAAATTTGTTTGTATGGAAAACCTCACATTGCCTCACAAAAAAAAAAGAACAGTTGGATGGTTTCATTCAAATGACTACCAAACAACTACACAAAGAACTTCAACCAGTATAAGGATCAACACAAAATGTAATCCTACCATTTCTCACGTAATGATCGAGTATTTATCGTGTCAGTAGATATATTGGGAATTAAAAAGTTCTTGTAAGCAAAAATTCCGTCTCAAACTAGATCAAACACTTTTTTTTTTAAATCGTTATGCCTAACTACGGAGCGCGCTTGAACTTATTTTGCACGATGTTTCTTCTTCTTTCCTTCCCATTATCTCTTCATTCGTTCACTGTGTTCCTTTCTGTGTGCTTCTGTCCAGCCTGTATTTTTCCTTTTAGGTTTCTCTGCAAATTTATATTTGTTTACTAGGCTTCTAAATTTTACTCTAATTATTATTATTATTATTATTATTATTATTATTATTATTATTATTATTATTTGACAATAGGTGAACTTAAAATAAGGATGTTATAATTGCTTATATGTTTTTAATTTAGTCATTGAAAGCTTTTATATGTAGGAATAAACACTGCTGTCTCAAGAGAATTGAGCTTGATTTCATCCTTCCCATAGATTTAAATTTTAATATCAGGGCTATAATAGCCTTTGCAGTTTAGAAGAAATACAAATACACCTGCAGACCAGGCAAGAAAACTATCCCTGGATCACTAGTGTCTAGATTTGTATAAAGAGTGGATATACTTCCCCATCAATTTGATTCATTCGTTAATGGGAGACAATTCATCAAATATAACTTTCTCTCTAGTCCTGCTCGTTAATTTCGATAATACACTCCGATTATCAGATGCGAGGTGAGGCGTAAGATCTGGTGAAGCAACGATTCTCCAAAGTAATATGTGCGCGTGTTCACACAGCAATGGCGGTTATATATTGTGTTTAGGTGTTTAAATAATCGAATCTTATTTTCTTTAGGAAATAATTTCATAGATAACTATTATAGCCTATTTTCATATATCCTGATGTTACTCCATATCAAAAAACTCCATGGGCAGCTAAACGGCTGTTAGTTTAAGGCCTAAACTGTGATAAAAACTCGTAACTCGATATTCAAACAAGCTTACCACACATTTTGATTTAAAAAAAAAGAAAACTGAAGGTGCTAGAACCTGCCACGTATAAAAAAAACAATATACTCCCATGGATATATCTCCAGCACTGGAAAACGTGTGTTCGAAGTCACATGATGAGGCATTATGGTCTGAGGGTTGGAACGGAGTTAAATCAGTCTATTTAGGCAAAATTCGATTATCCCCTCAGCGGTCCACGGGGTGGTATGTCGTGGTTCGCTACTTCTACTCCAGGAAAATTCCAGGAAGGGTCCTGATTTAAGGTCTCAGTTACCATCGTAGCTTCAGTTACAAATACACACACTAGCACTTTCACTCACCCCCAAGTACACGAGTCTATATGAGCTCGATGGTCGAATGCCAGTAAATTGGTCAACAACAACAATATTAGTCTGTTCTTGGAGAACGTGGAAAAGGTTTCGCTGACGCGAAGTGTAAATAGTACCATTTACGGAAAAGGAAGCATACATATGAACATTCAGTCCTGCTAGGAGGTTGCTGTATTGAGCTCTTTCATAACAATTATAATAATAATAATAATAATAATAATAATAATAATAATTCAACATAATTTCTACGTCAAAATTGGGTACTTCTTGGTACAGAGAAACTATGGAAGACTTACAATAATTACATATCACCATAGAAGACATTCACGACCACAGCATTTGTAGAGAAAAAATCAGAAACCAGAAATTTGAATTTAGATCACAACCCAAAGGAAATAGACGTAAATGGGCAGATCAAGAGAAGAAGACAAACAGTGAACGGATGAAAGGTTTTTCAGAAGATGAAAAGAAGAAAAGAGCTACTATCAAAAGCTACATTTTTGTCTTTTAGCGCTCTCCATAAGGGGGAATGTACGCAAATAATAATAATAATAATAATAATAATAATAATGTTATTGGTTTTAGTTAGTTAGTTAGTTAGTTAGTTATTGTTGTTTTGAGGGGCGGAACTACGAGATCATCTGCCCCTAAATATTGGTTTTACGTCCCTTTTAACTACCGTGGGTTTTAGACGCCTGGGTGCTGGAAATTTGCCCCAAAGGGGCATCTCAAAATGCCAACTGGCTGCAACCTTGGGCACAGCATGCAAGAACGTTACCGTTGCGCCACGCAGCCAGTCAGTTCATTAAGACGCGCAACTTGTGTCAGAAATTATATTGGAGAGCATCTTTTACTGAACTGTACTAGGATGGAGCTACAGATACAGTATAATAATCGTACAGTGACGGGATTACAAGAACAAAGATATAAACTATCACCTGATCCGAAGATACCATACACAATATTTCACAATGCTTGCAAGTCGTACTGTGCCCAAACACGCCAATTGAGTTACTTATCACCAATTAATTGGCATTAAATTGCGTTCGTCTGTGTTTTAGGTAAATTTCATAAGAAAGCTAACTATTGCAATGGGTACCATGTTTCGACTTCCGCAAAATGTCGTCATATCTTCGCGTTTCACATCCCCCAGACCCCAAAACCACCGTCAGTTCAAAAGTTTATATATAATTTATGTATATAATACAGTGTGGTCCACCCGCCCCTTATTATTTAGTTTTATGAAACCCAACTAACATCGCATTTCTCCCGATGGTCGATATTGCTCTGCGCTCTGACTGTGTGACAGCAATGTAATTGGGTCATGGGACTAGCAAAGAAAAACCGACCTTAAACTTTTCCCCGCCAAATACTATGGCCCATTCTACTAACATATGACTTACTGCTCCTTGAAATAACACACATACACGTAATACGATCGAATTAATAGCTTACGCCACGTGATCTGTAATAGTGGAAAGTTAAATCAACACCATTAACCGTGATTGAAGACTTTGAGATGGACTTAAACGTTTGAGGTGGGACGGCTACAGTAACTACAGCACGTTTAGCGTGAGGTATCTAACATGTGTTGGTGGCTGAGAGGGTTAAAGCCTGACCGTACGTGATGGGCGCGAGCGGGTGGAATGCTGCTTCGAATCCAGTAGTATGCATACTTTTTTGAATGAAAGCCCACATTCCATTTTAGTCGGGATGTAACTACATTGCCACATTTATTGCCTTACGACGTATTTTTGTGAAGAGTACGTTGCATTTTACTGATTTAAAAAGAGAACACGATCGAATTGGTACGTTATGACACGTGACCTGTATTGGCAGGAAATTTAAAAAAACCTGGCATGAATATTAACATAACATATCGAAGTGTCGCTCCGGAGGTCCGGGTACGATTCCCAGCTCTGCCAAGAAATGTAATACTTGTCTGAGGGCTGAAATTGCGTACACGCAGCCTCGTGAAGCAAATATGAGAAGTGGGTTCGATTCCCACCTCATCCACCCTGGAAATGGTTTTCCGTGGTTTCCCACTTGTACTCCGGCCAAATTACGGGCCGGATTCTATCCTGAGGCCACGGCCGCCTCCTTCCGAATCCTTAATTGAAAATACACCCATCATAACAAGCCCGAAATAACTCAGGTTATCAGACAAATTCTACACACACCCAAGTAAACGGGGACAAATGACCGCGATGTTCTAGCCCGTCAAATGAAACAAAACAACAACATATCGAAGGATATTCTGATCGCCAGTGCTTGCATCAAAGTATACGTATTCCTTAGAAATTCCCATGGTATTATTAGCATACTTTCGATTTTTGCAAAAAATGAAAGTAGGCTTATACAAAGGGCCAAAAATTGTGTGTCTGTCTGTGTGTGTGAGTGTGTGTACTCTGATTGACTCCCCCCCCCCCCCCCCCCCTTTATCAATACGTAGAAGGTTAAACCTAATTGAACGAAATTTGGTACAGAGGTAGAACTAGCAAAGGGCACCTCAGTGACATGTTTTATATCGCCGCCATCTTGACGGAAACGTAATGGCGGCCACCCAAATGTTCAAAGCTTAAATCAAATTACGAATAACCTAATCATCCGATCTCTACCAAATTTTGTAACAACATACTTTTATGTATAGAGAATCTTTTGACCACATTACAAGGTCATCAGGCCAATAATGTGCGGATGGCGGCCATGTATGTGTGCAGATCTATTCCCCCTATATTTTCAAACACGGTGAAACAGAATGCAACGAAGTTTGGTACAGAGGTAGCACTAGCAAAGGCCACCTCAATGTCATGTTTTATATCGCCGCCATCTTGACGGAAACGGAATGGCGGCCACCCAAATGTTAAAAGGTTAAATCAAATTACGACCAACCTAATTATTTGATCTCTACCAAATTTTTAGCAACATACCTTTTTGTGTGAAGCATCTTTTGACTGAACTACAATGTCATCAGCCCAATAGTTTGCAGATAGCGGCCATGTATGTGTGCAGATCGATTCCCCCTATCAATTCAAACACGGTGAAACCGAATTGAATGATTTTCTTTACAGAGGTAGCACTAGCAAAGGGCACATCATATTCATGTCTAATATCCGTATAGCACGTTGTATTTCAAGAAGCTACTACAACCAACATTCAATTGTACTCCTTGAAAAGGACAATGAGTTATATAATACCCATGCATTTAGGAGAAAGTAGGCTATATGTTCTTTACCGAACATCTTGTTTTGTTATTAATATTTTTGAAAAAAGATATGCTATATCTTAAGGCCCGTATCACACGACACTCGATGGCAAGGAAGCAGCTGTGTTCAATGGTACAAAACTCCTGTATGATTCTGTTCTCTTCGTCAGTACACCTGTTTGTATGACCGAAGTGTATCACACGCTAGCATTTTGTACGCTAAGTTGTATGAAATAAAACCAAGGGCTGGCGTTTGAGGGCATTATTTGCTGTTCGTTCGCCTTATTAACGCAAAGTGGTCGCGAAACTTGTTTTAAGTAAATTAGATAACATGCCAGGTACTGAATGAATGCATTCCAATCAATATTTAAGATCTAACTGTAATAATTGAATATTTTACCGTACGCGTTAATAAGAAGCGCAACAAAAACCTCCAGAGTGTGTTGGAAATGTGTGCAAGTTTTATTGCGCCTGCTCGCTCATTCGAAGATCCCGGGTTCAAGACTATCCAACGGCAGATTTTTATTTTTTTAAACTATTTTATTATACCCTCCCTACCTCGTACAGCAAGATTTCAACTTGGTTTTGTTCACATTATCTACGAAGACGATAGGGAAAGTGATTTTCTTGTCTCATTTAAATGGTTATTTTACCTAAATACTGTTCAAAACCATGGATGGATTCTATTCGTTATAATTATTATTTTTTGTCGATTTTACCCTCCAGGTTAGGTTTTCCCACGGGCTCAGCGAGGGATCCCATCATTACCGCCTCTACGGGCAGTGTCCTGTAGCTTGAAACATCTCGTTCGGGGGATACAACTGGGGAACTGGGATCAGCACCGCGCCCAGGCGGCCTCACCTGCAATGCGAACATGGTCCTCTTGAAGGATGGGAAGGGAGGGGAAGATCGGTAGGGATAGGCAAGGAACAGGGAAGGACGCGTTCGTGGCCGTACGGTAGGTAACATCCCGACATTTTCCCGAAGGCGAAGTGGGAAACCACGGAACACCACTTTGAGGATGGCTGAGGTGGGAATCGAACCCCCTCTACTCATTTGGACCACCCGAGGATGAGTAGACCCCATCCCAGTCCTCATACCACTTTTCAAATTTCGTGGCAGAGCCGGGAATCGAACCCAGGACGTCCGGGGTGGCAGCTAATCACGCTGACCACTCTATTCGTGATAATTAGAATTTTAATAGTTCAAGATTTATCCCAGAATAATAATATGACACGTTCTGTAATTACTGCCTTGCTGCGAGGCTCAGCGGTAACGTTCTCGCTTGCTGTGCCCAAGGTTGCAGGTTCGTATCCTGGCGCAGTCAGCTGGCATATGAGGGTGCGCAAATGCGAGGGAGCCGTGTCAGTAGAAGATCCCCTTCGGAGCAAATTTCCGGCACCCCAGTGTATCTAAAACCCAGAGTAGTTAAAAGGGACGTAAAAGCAATAATGTTATAACTATCTGTATTTACTGTATGTTTGGGGCAGATGACCTGGTAGTTCCGCCCCTTAAAACCTCACTAACTAACTATTACTGTATGTGTATAGCAAGCGCTTTTCGCACAGACGCTGTTGAAAGAAATTATAGTTTCGGTCTGATATCTATAAAATCTCGGTCGAGTTCGTTACTGAGCTAAATCGGTCGAACGGGGTGAAAATGGGGGTCTTTTTTCGAAAAAGTGAAATATTGCTATAACTCTCTTAATATGTGAAATATCGAATCCGTTTAAAGTTCATACTATGTGTCGAATAAAGCCCAAAAATTTATGTTTGAAGATTTTTTTATAGCACCAACCATTGACCAAAGGGGCGGGAAAAAGTGGGTTTTTTCGGGAAACATTAATCATATCTCTCTTAATAGGCACAATATCAAAACCGTACAAAATGGACAATATTCCCCTAATAATTACCTAAGACTTTTGTCTAAAAGAATTTTTGATATGACCCACCATTACGCCAAGGGATGAGAAAAATGATTTCGGAATTATAAGAAAATGCAAAGTGCGATCAGTGGTTGCCATGGCAACACTACTAAATTGATGAGGGATGAGCCATCAGACGTTGCCATGACAACGCACTTGCACGAGATCAGATTCAGATTTTGATCTGACTAAGTGTGAAGCGGCTTCGGTGACGTAACTGGTGGCATGCTGAACTTCTATGCCCAAGGTCGCGGGTTCAAAGCCGGCCAAAGTTGTCGGATTTTCTAAGAACGCTAAAAATCCCTCAGTATGTTTTCCTTTGGAGGGGAAGTTCCAACGTTCGTTGCGAGTAGCTGGTTGCGGTGGCATCTAGTAGCCAAGTTCACATCTAGGTGTCGTTGATGGTGGTATCTGGTAGCAACATTAGGAACTACTGCTTGAAATTGACAGTCTGCAGTCCTTACCTGAATTACAGACTACTGTCGACCAAAGTATTATGTGCACTCGAGTTTGAAGATTGTTTGTGAAGTAATCAATAGACCTATATAAAATCCAATAACATCATCATTTTCGTCGTTCTATTGTACGTTAGCTCATGTAGGTTTGGAATTTTTAACTTTTATTTTAATATTTTTTGTCGCAGTTGGAACACAAAAAGTGCACGTTTTTAAGCGTGTTTCAACCATGCGTCACATTTAAGAATTATTATCTCAAAAAACCCGTCATCAGATCGAATCCAAATTTTAACACAATATACATTGGAATGTTGTATAACTGGATTATTAATTTCAAAATTTTGCGTGTCCAAGAAAAAAAGTTATCATTTTTGTAAGGTAACTTTTTCTCGGCTCGGGGTGGTTGGAAAATGTAGTTCTTGATCGCGATGTAATCCTTATACATCAAAAAGTTATGCTGTATGACTGCGAAATACGTACATTAACTCACTTGTTTATATCGGTTTGTATTTGTAGGCGGAAATAACACATCGTTCACCAGCTACTCGCTAGTTATAATCTAGTTATGCAACATTCCAATGTATATTGTGTTAAAATCTGGATTTGATCAGATGACGGGTTTTTGAGATAATAATTCCTAAATGTGACGCATGGTTGAAACACGCTTAAAAACGTGCACTTTTTTTTGTTCCAACTGCGACAAAAAATATTAAAATATAAATTAAAAATTCCAATCTACATGAGCTAACGTAAAATAGAACAACAAAAATGATGATGTTATTGGATTTTATGTAGGTCTACTGGTTACTTCACAAACAACCTTCAAACTCGAGTACACATAATACTTTGGTCGACAGTAATACAGTCATCACAATTCACACCGTTTATCAGACAGATTCTACACTCACCCAAAATACACGGCTTTACATGACCGCGTTGTCGCAGCCCCTAAACTGAGGAACCAACCAAAATCTCTGCGGGAGATATAATTTTGCGTGAAGAAGTATCAGACCGTTAGATAGTTACACATCAGTGTCGAAACCTTGCATAAGGACAGTGGGACCACAAGTATAACAAGTAGTTCCGTGAAGAACTATATAGCCTATTTTCATATAACCTACTTTTGTTAATTGCCACTATCAACATACGGAATTTCAGTTTTATTTCTGTAATAGATTCGTAGATATTGAGAACCGTCTAAATATTTCGGATGGTCGCCATGTAGGATTTTTATATAGGTAGGTCCTAGATGTACGAACTGTTACGTGAAGATTATTGTGTACGTGTAGCATTTAAACTTCAATCGCATGAATAGGTCACAAGAAGTAACAAGTAGTTCCGTGAAGAACTATACAGCCTATTTTCATATATCCTACTTATGTTAATTGCCACTATCAACATACACAATTTCTGTTTGATTGCTGTAATAGATTCGTAGATATTAAGAACCGACTAAATATTTCGGATGGTCGCCATGTTGGATTTTATATATGTAGGTCCTAGAGTTATGTACTGTTACATGCAGATTATTGTGAACGTGTAGTATTCAAACTTCAATCGCATAATTAGGACACAAGAAAAAACAAGGAGATTTTAAAATTTTTCACAGCTGCCATCTTGAGGTTATGGAAACAATTGAAATAAATTAGATGCCAGTGGATTAACATTCGTATAAGGATTTACTGTACCAAGTTTCACTGCACTCGATGGTTAAATTGCGAGAAACGTCCATGTGAATATTTATAATTCGCGTCACCGCCATGTTGAATTAGTGATCACCAGGTTATTTAAAGTCCTATAGGTGAACTTAAGTTCATAGCCCCTATGAACATTAAAAAATGCAGTTTGATTGCTAAAATAGATTCGTAGATATTCAGTATCGTCTAAATATTTCGGATGGTCGCCATGTTGGATTGTTAAATGTATAGGCCATAGAGTCATGTACCATTAAAGGAAAATTATTGCGTAGGTTCATTATACATACTTTCACTTCGATCGCATGACTACATCACAAGAAATAAAAACTTAATTTTAAAATTCGCACTGCCGCCATCTTGAGGTTATGTAAACAATTGAACTAAATTAGATACCAGTGGATTACAATGTGTATAAATATTTCCTGTGCCAGGTTTCAGTGCGTTTGGAACATTACATCGCGAAAAAGGTCTATTTAAAATTTTCAAATTCGCTTGGCCGCCATGTTCGTTTTGTAGTTAACCGGTTTTTGAAAGTCTTATAGATGGACTTCCAGTAGTGCCCTTTATCTCCGTACAACATTTTAGGGAGATACCGCTAATAGTTTCAGAGATATAGAATGCCGGTGAAATATTTCGCACATCCGCCATCTTGTGATTATGTAAACAATTGAACGAAGTTAGATGTCGGTGCATTACAATGTATATAAACATATACTGTACCAAGTTTCATTGCGTTTGGTTGGTCAAATCACGAGAAACGTCTATTTAAAAGTCGCAAATTCGCTTGGCCTCCATGTTGGTTTTGTAGTTACCAGGTTTTCAAAAGTCACATAAGTGAACTTATAGTAGTTCCCTCTATCACCATAGAAAATGTCAGGGTAATATCGGTAATAGTTTCGGAGATATTGAATGCTGGTGAAATATTTCGCACAGCCGCCATGTTGGATTGGTGAGTCGTAACAAAATTTGAAGGGCACGGTCGAGGTCGCCGGGAATAGTGCTATGAACTTTCCGAGTTTCATTGAAATCGCTCCTGCCGTTTAGATTTTATTAGGGGGGGACACACACACGAATCACACACACACACGCACACACACACACACACACACACACGCACACACACACGGACAAAAGGTGATCTCATAAGCCTATTTTTTCAAAATTGAAAATAGGCTAAAAATGGACTCCAAATGACAGGAAGGTTACCGTCATCATAAGACAATAAAATGTTTAAAATATGCATAAAATGACGAAAAACAAAGTTAATTAATCTCCAATTATAAAATACTTTCTCGCAATAAATGAGGTCTGATCCTTCTACGAAAACCTGCATATTCTGCCTATTTTCGCCTATCTCCAAGTTTGTCCAGTGAAATCCTCCTCCGCCTTCCGGCGTGCCGAGAGGACTTTTTTTAATACATTCTTGAGTGCAAAGGGAAAGCTTCCAGTTCCTGACTTTTAGTTAAGGGGTTATTCCAGTTTACAGTTTACCAAAAGTGTCCCCTAATTAAGGTTTTAACTACAGTAAAACATTAAGAAATGAGACTTGAAAAATTATTCTAATGGAATATATATTTGATTACATATTGCAGAGAGGAAGTGACATACACTAAATAAGGGAGGTACAAAACGGGTTGAAAACCTCGTCGATTTCCCACCAAATCTGACTGCCTTATAATCCACTTCAAAAGTGGAATTTAGGATCTACCTCTGAAAGGGTGTATGGGTGCAATATTATTGTAGCTAGCAGCAAAATATTCAACTATTTATTTTGGTGGCGAGCCTCCGTGGCTTAGGCGGCAGCACGCCGGCCTCTCACCGCTGGATCCGTGGTTCAAATCCCGGTCACTCCATGTGAGATCTGTGCTGGACAAAACGGAGGCAGACAGGTTTTTCTCCGGGTACTCCGGTTTTCCCTGTCAAAATTTCATTCCAGCAACACTCTCCACTATCATTTCATTTCATCTGTCATTCATTTAATTATTGCCCCAGAGGAGTGCGTCAGGCCTCGGCAGCCGGCACAGTTCATATCCTCGCCGCTCGATGGGGGCTTCATTCATTCCATTCCTGACCCGGTCGGAGACTGGAAGCAGGCTGTGGATTTTCATTTCATTTTGGTGGCATATTTTAGTTGACAACACTGCGTAAAACAGGTGTTGTACGCACGATAATCTCAGTAAACACATAGGGAAGAGATATGGTCAACGTACAGTCGCAGGTTATTTACCTAGCAAGGCCAATTTCCCTTAACTAGTTCCTTTGTTTTCATAGATCTTATAGAGTTTTGTTTCAAAGTAGTTTATCGAACATGGATGAAGACCTAGGAGTTAAATGTCTCTCAGCCTCACTGTCTGTAGTCAGGGAGAGTACTAATGCAGTTGAGTGCTCCAGTAGTCTAGCACTAGTAGGTAGGAAATTAAACTAACCAACATGATGCCCTAACATAATTAAATGAATCACAATGGATACCTTGAGTGGTTCTCCACTGAATATTCTCCCAAATTCCAAGCAGCTTGGAGAATATCACAGCATTGTGCAGATACGTTTCAAGCAATATTAAAAACGTTAGTTTGATGCGGTACAAGATATTTCCAAAATTTTGTTTTGGAAAAAATAGGATTTATCCCCACGTATTAGGTGACAGATTGTCGTGTAACTGTGTTAAAGAGATTAGAGGAAACCCTGTGCTTTAAAATTAGTGTGTATATTTGATGTACCCTATGTTTAGGTCTTTTTATTTCCGTTTCAATAGGGTCGGAGACGAACTGAGATTTATTTCGATGTGGCGGATGGTATTTACGGCCAGATGCTTTTCTTGACGCCAACCTCATCAGAGTTTAATGAGATATGACAGAAACTATACAAGGCTATGGAAGGAAGTGGCCGTGGCCTATTAGGTAGCACCTTCCCAGCATTGTCCTAGCTTTGAAAATGAGAAGTAACGGAAAACTATTTCAAAAGTGGTGTCTTTGGGATTCAAACGAACTCGTCTACGGGGCACGGAGATAGCTTGGCCCCGTGACCTTGCACCTTATCTACTGTGTAGGTTCTGTGTTTCTTTCGTGTACATATTCTAAAACTGTAATTACTGGCGACTAGCTGCCTGGCTCAGCGGTAACGTTCTCGCTTACTGGGCCCAAGGTTTGAGGGTGCACCAATGCGAGGGAGCCATGTCAGTAGATATACTGGCACGTTAAAGATCCCTTTCGGGGCACAAATCCTGCACCCCAGCGTCTCTAAAAGCCAGAGTAGGGAGTAAAACCAATAACATTATTATTGTAACTACTAGAAGTAATTCCTTCGTTCAAGCTAGAGAGATGTTCATGAGGTTGAAAACGGCTGTTAATAGGTTTGACTCGCATGTTTACGCTCTTAATTCAGGAAAAACTTAGGTTCATAACTTTTATCCTTAGAACACAGTTCTTATATCAAGAACCTCAATACTATACACTCATGGGTACAGATAAAACAATAACACCAAGCTACATTCACACTGATTTTTATGGACATCGATGAGTGTGCTATCCGTTGTCACTCAAAAAGGAAACTATAGCAAGTGAGTGTCCTAATTTCCACACTATAATATTGCGCTAATTTTTACTGTATTTTTTAACATACAACTAGAGCAGAAGTGGAAATCATCATACAAAATGTATAAAATGGGTAGAAACCCATACTTGATCAGTATCCTCATGAGACTGAATGTATATAACTTAATGCTACTGCCTTTCTAATTCTACTGTCAGTTCCAACTGCTAACGATAGCTTAGAAAGCACAACAGTGCAGTTTACCTCACACACTTGTACGCACGAGAAAATGGGTCGGACGACAGCGTTGCTCCACGTCCTTACAGAAATTACAACATAATTTGATACCGTGCTAATCCACTGCTATTATTAGAGTATACTGTAAAGGTTGGAAGAGGGACAAACAGCCTGAATTGTTTGTAGTGATGCAGTAATAATATTGTTCTGGTGTATCATCCTGTGTACATGCTGCTTTATTAACGGTATTAACGTGTGTGCTTTGGAACTTATGCATTCAATGTGCTGAAAACTGTAATCACCAATTTGATGAGGTAATTTAATATTAGTGCGCAGTCGTTAAATGCTCTATTTTGCTTGTGACAAGCAATGTGGTCAGGTAAGGAATATGGTAATTTTACTGCCCTTAGGGAATGGCCTAATCACTCGCGTCTGCATTGGATTAGATTATGTTCTTAAAACTCAACTATATTGCATGAAATACCAAATAACTCTAGGATACATCCCAAGAATGAGATATCTGCAGACGAAGAAGGCAATTAGGGGTCAGGGACGCCTATAATGGAGAACGGATGGGGCAAACCAGACACTAGTCAGAAAGCTCTGGACATTACACTTGCTCCGTATTTTTATGTATCTCAAAATTAATGTTTTTCAGTCGGTCAACACAATTGTACCCAATTATATTGGGTGTTTCCCTAAACCTGAAAAAATACACGAGTTTAATAAATACACGTACAGGGTCTTTCATATAAAGTAATAACGGCGAGCGGCGGATTTGTTATCCGCTGCTGCAGTGGCCTTGGTCGAGCTTGTGGCGCGCCACGGCCCCCTGCTGTAGTATTAAAAGCGCGCGCATAGTATATACTTGACCTTGCAATAAGCGTGCAGGTGTTCAGTCGCCAGTCTGAACCTCAAAATGCTAACATGGTGGAACACTTATCATTACATCATCGTATTTTTTTATGTAAAACGTATTTTAAGTACGAGTTAGCTCGGCGGGTACGTGATGCATTAGTTCAGCAATTTCCTGATGAAGTGCCACCTTCACTAGCACAGATTCACGTAATTGAAAATAAGTTTGACACTACTGGTTCAGTGCTCAATAAAAGCCATAAAATAAAATATCAGAAATATTACAGTGGAAGAACACACTCGCGTCAGCCAGAATGTGGTTACCAGATACAATGCCTGTATAACCCAAGAATGACGACACTTCCAGCATCCTTTATAAGGTGATATTTTATATAGGACTGTACACACGCTTAAAGCAGGGGGCCACGACGCGCCACAAGCTCGGCCAAGGCCACCGCAGCAGCGGATAACAAAACCACCGCGCCGCTTGGCGTTCTTACTTTATATGAAAAACCCTGTATTAATAGACGACTGAAAAACATTAATTTCGATTACCATGGGAGCACTGAAAAGTGGCTTTAAACACCATAATGTTGTATATATGTCTAAAACAGACAACATTCCATACTTTCTACACCACGGCCGTCTCGATTCCAAAATACTAGAAGGCTATGTTACCAACGGAGAGTACAGTCAATGGACTCATTCTCCAATTTACCTGTTTCCAATACACTTCTGTTCTCTGGTTGGTGAATCTGAGTAACTGCCATGGTTGGTTACACAAGATACTATTACCCTTTCACGAATTGATTGCCGGCGGTCGAGATGGGAACTATTCTCTGTTTACTTGCGTCACACGTCACTCTGCTTCATTGACAGGTACAGTTGCGCGACTAGGATATTACTCAGCTCCAGTAGCTGTCCGTGGTGACATGAGCTCCTGTGACACTTATCTGCGCTTCTAAGACAGGTAGGGCGCGCAATGCTACTTTACTTATGTGCGGACTACACTCTGTCATCACTCTGTTCTCCACTTTACCCTGCGGGGCACCTGCTACAATAATCAGCAAACACTGGCGCAGCCATGCTCAGCGGCAATCAAATCTTAAATGGGTAATAATGCTACGTCTGTGTATGTTGGATCTCATGCTAAGCACTTTTCTCTTGTGGTTGTTGTGTTTTACTTACGTTTCATCATTGAGCCTATGAATGAGATGTACTGTATGTGCTTTCAAATACACGCATTTCTCTTATTGTTCATCCTTCTTTCGAATTTAACAGAAGCAAGTACAGTAGTTCAGTAAAGAACGAATAGTCCTTCATGGGCACTACAGACCATGAAGGACCTAGGCCTACCAAGCAACCGCTGCCCAGCCTTTTGGTCTGCAGATATTGGGGTGGCACGTGGTCAGCGCATCGTGTCTCTTCGGTTGTTAATCTTGGTTTTCGTGACCGGTGCGCTACCTCACTGTCAGACAGCTACCCAATTGTCCTCACGAGGCTGAGTGCACCCCGTTGCAACCCTCGCGTCAGTTTATAAAATTCCTGACTGAGACGGGAATGGAAACTCGAGGCCCCGGGTGAGAGGGAGGCACGATAACCCAACGCCCGGGGTCATATATCCTACTATGTTTACAATTTCAACACTCCCTCACCTACTGTATTACAAGGATTTTCCATGTGATGCAGGCTACTAAATAGCTTTTAGTTCACGACCTATATTAGGATAAATTAAAGAGCAACTAAGTTAACTCAAAAATCACATCCAATCGTTGTAGACATTTCAAACAATGCGCATAATTAAAAATAGTACATTATGCAACGAGCCTATAATCGCAATAATTAAGACACGAGTATGTTTTTAAACGAGCGAAGCGAGTTTTATAATTTCCATACTAGTGTCTTAATTACCATTATAGGTAAGGTGCATACGACTGTTTATGATCGACGATAATTATAACTATTTTATGTTCGAACATATATATTCACAAATATCTGTCGAGATTTCGCCAGTTTTATGTACTGAACTGAGCGCATGGGACGCAGAGAATACCTTGTATTTGACCATGGCCTCCTCAAATACCCCACTATGACACGAGCCACACAGTGAAATTTAAAATAGGAGGCCGTGGAATTGAAAGCAGATGCGATGCTATCCTTACCTAATTGGTCATACAACTGTTTCTTGAGCTCTGATTGGTGGGAGAAACTGTTTCATAATGAAAATAGAGTTATAATAACCCTCATTATGATTCAGTTTTTTGACATATAATATTTACATTTCGACATCGTTGAACATAAACAATATTTTAAGAAAGCAATATGGTCATACCTTGGTATAGAGGAAACATGTGTCCCAATATACACGATGAGGCCTCTATGCTACGAATACGACACAAATAAATTGTCTACTGGTTAATAAACTAACCAAGACATAGGTTCAATTGAACACAGTAATATATGTTTCGTTTGAGAAATGAACATGCCTATAATCCATAATTTACGATACCTGTAATAGAAAATTGGGGTGGATAACCTTGGTGTTCCATCCCCTTAAACTATCTTGAGAACTGCTACAATAAAAATTATGAGCCAGAATGTATAACTTTTAGTACTGTATCGGTAATTATGATTCCTCTCGCAAGATCGTACCATTCTGTACCCAGTCACACGAGGGAATTTTAAGAAACGTTAAACGCTAGTCTTCTAAAATTTACGAAACATAAGCAACGGAATTCAGTGTAATTAGATAACGATTATTGTTGTTTTTTTTTTCTGTTTTTGTTTGTTTGTTTGTCGTGTGACCTCCTGAGAGGCCGAGTGCAGGTCTTACTAGTCGACGCCTGTGGGCGACCTGCACTTCGGGATGAGAGATGGAATGGATGAAGATGAATGAATGAAATTGGGCAAGGATGTGGAAGGAAGCGGCCGTGGCCTGTCAGAAAGTACCGTCCTAGCATTTGCCTGATGTTGAAAATGGGAAACCACGGAAAACCATTTCAAGGATGGCCAACGGTGGGGCTCGAACCCACGCGTCTACCGAGTCAGAAGAGGGCTTGGCCCCATGGCATATCGCTGCGCTTTAGCCAGCGTAGCCACTACTGTCGGTAACGATTATTGTACGAAGCTTCTCTTTGATCAGTCATTTTAAATATTAGAAAATCACTTGGCCACCATGTTGTTTCTGTGTTTGTCAGGTTTTTGAATGTCACATATGCCAATTTATTAATCGTCCTCAATTTCAATTTCAATTTGATTCCTTTCATGGTTTCAGAGATATTGAGAACAACATGCGTGAGAACAACATAGCCTTCTTGATCAAACTCTAAAGCAAAGAGAACCAACTAGAAATACATATTACCAAAAAGAAGTTCTAAAAGAACATAAATTTTTATACTTCCGTATTTGAAGGCGTACCCTTGAGTCCGCCACAATATGATTTGTATTTAAGTATTGTATATGAAATTGAATATCATTCAATAATTTTCAGCTTTAATTACGAAAATTCTTATTGAGTTAGAACCATAAAGGCAAGTTCGTATGCCCCCAAGACAAATGAAGGGTCAATCCATATATTCAAGATGGTGGTTGGGCGTACTTTTAAAGCGTTATAATCAATAAATAAAGACTGAATTGGTTAATTAACATGAAACTAAGGAAGAGAGTAGTATTATGTACATAACTTGGATACAGTTGGTAATAAGAGTTTTGCAATGAATAAAGTGCACAGTAGCCATCTTGAAATTGTAGAATAAAAAAGTAAATAACTCTCAATATTAGAGAGCTACAATATCAAAGAAGGTAGAATCGTATAATAGGCTTTCCATGCCTAAGTTGAAAGAACAACCCTTCTATGCATTCAAGACAGTGCTTTGGAGTAGCATTAAAAGATTGAAATCAATAATTCATTATGATACATGAATCGCAGCTAATAACCATAAAATGGGCATTTTGATTGAACGTCCGAGGGCGTCCAACATGTTCAATTTCAAGTAGTTCCAATTTTGGCTACCAAATGCTACAGTCACTAACACTAGCGGCGAACGTTGGAACTTACAGAACGTCTCCTAACCAGCTAAATATAACCTACAAATTTTGCTACACACCACCAATTGCAGTGGTAGGTTCTTTTACGTGCCATAAATCTATCACATTGGCCCGCCGGCTTTACTTCCCCTCCGAAGGAAGGCATACTGATGGATTTTAAGGCCCTGAAAAAATCCGACGAATTTGGCCGGGTGTGAACCCGCCATCTTGGTCATAGCAATTCAGCATGCTACCAACTACGCCACCGAAACTGCAATCATTCATTATGGAAATGCGCAATTAGCACGAAACATGGAATTAGAAAATCATCTTGCGAGACCTGGTTGGCATAAGGAAGTAGACCATCACACTGTATATGACGCACAGTGGACACCTTGAATTCATAGGATATAAAAATATGTAACTCACCATAATTTAGAGCTACAATAATGACAGTTAGTAATGGAACCCATTAAGTTGCTTTGTGCGGTGAAGTCAAATAATATTTACTGCGTACATTCAAGGTGACTATTGGGCGTAATATTATTACATTTAGAATTTAAACGCCCTAATTCTCCGAAAGTGTGTTGCATGGTGAGAACAATAAAATAATACAACGAGGATTTACTCTTAAATTTAAGAGAACATAATCTCTTTGATCGTTACTAAAGATCTTGTTAAAGGCTATGGTTTTAACATTTATCCAACTTCAGTGTTAGACCTAGTCTGCAATTACACATGTTTGGTTTAGAATAATACCAAAATTAGTAGGTATTAAAATGCAAATGAGGGCGTGGGCACATGAGAAGAATGTTTTGGAATATCCAGGAACTGTTTGGCAGATACGGATGTCTTGTGTATTGTGCCCATTCAACAATGAAATATGCAAATCACAGTTTGCCAGCAATGCTCAATCGGGAGTATCGGGGTTTGTTCTCCCACTCTGTGACTTACACACTTTGGATTAAGCAGAGGATACACTTCCAAAAATAAACAAAAATCAAATCCTACTATCAAAACATTTAATTATCCAAAAATATGGCACTACAAAAATTAAACAAATAAAAATACTGACACTCCACTTCACACTTGTCCCAAGTTGAACAAGGAATTCATATTAACCAATTACAAAATCATAATGACTGGTTTTCTAAAAATCAACAAAACTTCAACTAAGTTTCACTTCCATATGGTGTCAATTCAAATTCTTTAAAATAACGAGCTCCAAATGGGTCGGTAAAGTTTACAAACACTGTGTTATCAATTTAATACACATCACTTACTATTTACATGAGTATATCTTTTTTTAATCATAAATATCAAAGTATGGCTAATCATTAATCAATTTTGGGCTTTCACAACGCTCATATGTTACCATCCCTCTTTCTCAAGCTACCAACTCACTACCGTGATTGGGAAAAATTTGCGTACTATCGAGCTACAGAAGACTACTGAGCAAGTCAAACTTAAGATTACTCCCGGAATCTTAATGTCTTCAATAGAACTCGTGAATCACTGAATCATAGAATAATACTGTTAGGGATTTATCATTTTTGTCTTAAAAGACCAATATACCTTAAGAAAGCAACGATCTGAACTCTGCAAGCGATAATAATGGATATAAAGGGACCTCGGTTCAAAGACCGGGTCGATAAAACAATCTGTAAACACTTCTGTGTATTATGACTCAGACAGTCCATTCCTAACCTACCGCACTACCAGAGGGTAAGGGTCTAAACTTAACTACTTGGCGTGATTTATTGCAAGGAGAGAAGAGAGTCCACAGTCTCGCTTTCACAAGGGACTGGCTTACTTCAGCTTTACACACAGCTGTTCAAATACAATTCTCTGAATGACAAGGCTTCTGATACAAAATCATAAAACAACATATTTAGGTTCTACAGACCTATTCTCTTAGCTTCGGTATATAATAATTATGAAGTGTCCTCATTAGCGGGTAAGAAAAATTCAATAATACAACCAATATTAAGGGGCTTCAACACGGACGACTCTGAGTTCGATCCATTCAAATGCCTCGGGAGCAGTATCCCAAATTTTGAGGTCTTATAACATTAGCGACTTAGGGTAGGCCTCGCCTATTACCAGCGCTCATAATACACATAAATGGCACCCTTATTAACATACAACACACAATGCCTCGTGATCACTATCACAACTTTGAGGGCTTATAACAGTTCATTTACCACGACTAACTGTCCCTCATAATTACTTTTCCCAAGCATTTCAACGCATTCCTAGCGTGATAAATTACTTCAATGCGCGACATGGCGCTCATACATTAATTAGCCAAGTTGCCTTCAAAGAACTAAATAAATTCAAAATCAACGTTTGATCTACATCTCACAACATATATCACTCTTCATCCCTTTACAAAAATAATTTTACCATAAAGAACATGTATTTCCAACATGTATTAATTCATCTAAAGGAGCTCGGAAGCTACCACTTTTCATATCAAATTCATCACAATATTCATTCATATAATTATTATTATTATTATTATTATTATTATTATTATTATTATTATTATTATTATTATTATTATTACGCTTGCTTTCTCATATTTATATCATTTACCATTTACACTGATATTTTACTGAATATTTTCCACAAGGGATTCATTTATATTTCACATATTTATTATATTTCTCTTAAATTAATCGTTCAGATCGCGCAATCTTTCTTTCACCTGTTATTAAACATCCCTACTCTTTATCATGAGGATTATACGCAAATTCTCCCAAAACACATCATAATGAAATAGTTACTCACATGAATGTACGGTCATCGACTGAATTCTCCAGCGATGGAACATTTTCGCCTACCAACTTTTTCTTAAGCCATTTTCATGGTTACATTTACACTCAATGACACTTTCTTAACAGCACATAAAATATATACCCTAATCACTTGGAATATAATGAATACCATTTTGTATTCGTTTTCACTTAACACAATACAATTTCACTAAAGATATTACACTCAATAATTTCACTATATTTACATTACATAAAAATTTTATCACTCTGGCGTTAATTCTTCGCCTTACACACGTGATTTCTTTTCCTTTCCCGTTTCCAAGGGTTGCACTATAGCACGTCGGCTTCCTAATCTGAAGAGATAATGGAAAGTCTCGATCGAACTAAACCTCACTGGAACGGCTGATCTTCTAATTCTGGGTTTGACTATCAGCTTCTATAACTTTACTGCACGATGTCGTATCTTGCTAGACGCTAACTTGCTCGTCTAATAAAAGTCTGACCTTGATGTATTACTATTTCGATTGCTCGAACTGTTTATCGGTGACCTAGTAATTTCCTTGTATTACTTTCTGTTACTTTGATTCGTGTCTTATTGGAGTACTCCCCAATGTTTGCTGTTGATTTGTCTACCTAGACAAAGCCTGGAAATACAATTCCTAATTTTTATCATCCTGCGCTCTAGTCCCCTTGATTCAGGAACACTAGGCGTTATTATTTCGTTCTACCCTGATATGGTTCCTTAACGTAGATAGAACTGTCTATTTCACTTTCCTTGGGTACTTCGAAACCTTATGATGCGTCGGTTCTTTAACTGAACTATTATATTCGAGTACCTATCGCCTGTTATTTATTAAGTCCATAGCCTAAACTTTGACTGTACCGGTGAACTTTAACAATAATTGTTCCTGCGTGTAGCGTCTAAGCACTCACTATAATAACTTGTTGTATTTTGCGACACAGTATCACGCTCTCTGGCGTCTTTTATAACTGAATGTACTTTGATGCAGCACTCCTGCACTAGGAGTTTACTTGTAGCTTGTCTTGTAGTTGATGCTTCAACGTCACGCTCCTCTTTGGGCTGACTGATACTTTGCGAAACAGTACCGTGCTCTCAGGCACCTATGGTAGACTGAATTGTTGCTGCGAAACAGTACCATGCGCTCCCGCGTCCTTGGTAAACTGAATGTGTTGTGACACAGAGACGCCCCCTCGGGCTGTCGGAAAACTGCATTAACGATGATAGTGACACAGTGTCACGCCCGTAGGCTGACAATAACTGCATGCACTTCCTAGCTCCTCCAGGGTTTATATCCAAATCGGCGGCAAAAAGATCAAATCCGCGTCTTCTCCAGTACTAACTTCTGAAGTAATAGTCGTATAATTTTGAAAAATATGTCTCTGGAAAGCTCTTATTTTAAACGTAAACTGGATTCTTTGATCATGAAAATCGATCCCACACTTCCAAGATATTAAATAATTCGGCTCCTCAGATATGTGGGTGGTGAGTTTTTTTTTTCCATCTCTGCCAACTCTGGGCTCGGGGAATTACTAACTACGTCATGCCACGTCTGCAGTTCTTTCCTGTGCATATATTATAAATTTTTTCCCCACACAAAAATCTCTATTCCAAAATGTTCAACAATGATGTGTTTCTTTCATTAATTAAATGCTCGCAAATGGCTTAATTCTAATTATTTCTCTTCTTGCGCCATTGCAAGGTTGTCATTTTATAGCTGAGTAAGGTCTATTTCCGAAACTCCTTCTCTCTTACTCGTCGTGGAAAGTTTTTCTCGATGTATTAATAATCATGCGCCAGCTCCTTATCGATACGTCAAGCATGATCTCACGTCCGCATGACTCGTGGTCACCCATTCTTGCGCCACATTATAACAGCCCACTTCTTAAAATCTTTCTAAGTCATTCTACTGTACCCAATCGTCATCATATGGAGCATGTGTTCGTATCCCAGCTAACTCACGGTCTTTCGAGGTATGGGACATTCATGCCCACCATACGATCACATGCTCAGGATTTGAGTCTGTCAGGTGACTACTCTACTTGAAGGTAACAACATATTCCTAAATATAACATTTAATGATAGAAAATGATGGCTATACAACATAAAACACATACAAAAGATAGTTTACATTTACTTCCCACAACGAAAATCAAAGTTATCTGTGAGTCTCTCCTTAAAATTAGTGCTTCACCGCACTCAAGTCTATTCCAAACATCCTATTATTGATACTCTCTGACATTTGCGAGTGTCCATAGTGTTCTTCACGTGGCACAATTTAACACAAACTGGAATATCACAACACAATAAACACAAATTATCTTTAAATGACATTAAATCTGCAATTATTAAACATTTATCCGTTTTACACGGGGCATTTACTTTTAGTAACATTAATTCATTATCTTATGCCTTAAATAACAAGTGTTGTGTCGTGCAACTCATATTCTTTTTCCCATCAATTTGAAACGCTGAAGTGGTACGTTTTCCCTTCCAAAATACACATGGATAGAAATGTTTTATAGCTTCACCATAACAACGATTTTCTGGGTCTGGTCAAAACATTATCGTTACAAACGTGTCATGTCATTGAAATACTCTACCCGTATGAATAAATTAGTGTAAACTGGGCAAAATACACTTTACAAAGATGCCTATATTTATTTGGTGCAGTATTCCTCCTCAGAGAATAACTGGGCCAAATATTATCCGATCACAGCGATCCAACATGGTATGTGTGTGGAAATAAAGCATTTAATTCAATTGGCATCATCACAACAATCTTATCTTAATTACTTTTCGAAATATCGAGATTCTTCAGTGTCCCACTACGCTTTTAAAATAAAGGGATCAGGTCAACCAACCTCCTTTCCAAGCGGACAATAAATTAGTTTCGGCTGACTGAGAAAGATGGCCGCCGGTCTAGTAGCCTTCCTACCACCCCATCTGGCTTCTCACAAGGTCAAGTTTGTTTACTGGTGCAGTATGCTGGAGGTACCCTGAGTGTGTGTCGCTAGTAATTGAGTCATTCTAATTATTTAACACCTACATTTTGAGTATAATGGGCTCAACTCGGCTCCTAATTAATATTCATGGCAGGGGATGGATCATATAATAGCTTTGCCGTTCTGTGGTGACATTAGTGGCTTCTGGCGCGCATCTCAAGTGAGTATCACAGTTCTCTCACTGGTGCAGCTGCCTAACAAGAGGAAATCGGCGTTTCCTATACGACGAACATTAGTCTTACCTCTAAGGGCAGATCAATTAATACATGGGCTCACACAAGATCTCTAATAGTTATCCCTGCTGGCAACAATTCTGCAAACGGTGGATACAGACAGCCTCTGTCCCACTTCGCTGCAAATAATACAAGTATGCTCCAAGGCGATACTATCTCGTAGATTAGCCGACTTTTCGCCTAAAGCGCAAGCTATGTTTGGATGATCCCCGCAACTTATTGACGTAAATCTCTTGATTCTACGTTACTTGCTCGCTGTACGCGGCTCAAACAATACTTCTTATAGATGACTCAATTATTAAAGCACTCGCGTCCTCTCTGCAATTATTCTTAAGCCAAAGATTTATGTAGCTCCCAAAACAAGCATAAATTTACTGGCTTACATTAACTACCTTAATGGTTCTCAAATACAACCCTGTAGAATTTACCATATTAAACATTCATTCAACAATTCAATGACACTGAAAAACTCTCATTATCTCGATATTTTACGTTTCTTTCTTACTGTTTACAATAATACAGTATTTTTACGTTAGACATGACACACTCTGCACGTACTATAGGCCTGACATGCCCATTTATTTATTCATTATAGTTACCGACCCCAGACTATTATTATTATTATTTAAAGTTACCGTTACTTTCATCAATATCTTAGGCCAAAATGGCCGTAAACAAATCACCCTCCAAGCCATATTTTACCACAATACGAGGGGTGTAATCTCGTACATAAATGACTGTCAATTCTTATTCTTAGAGTGATGCTTCGTTGTATGGTGAACTATTTAATTATATCAACATATTAAATTTGTACTCACTTTCATTTTTACTGGGTTCGTCCAGCACGCCAGCCACGAGCCTACCATGATGCTTGGTTTAGGCCATCATGATATTTATCACACGACATATGGTATACACTTCACACATGATAATCATATTTTCATCACTGGCTTTTCTCACTTTGACACAATACATATTACATTACCATACACATAAACACTTTTAAAATCACTGTAATATAACTTATATACAATTCCCGCACTATTTCACATGTGGATCCTTGATTGGACTCCTACTAACGCCTGACCTCAGAGATGCGATGCAGCTAACTTCTGACAACCGCTGGTCTCCATGAAAGTCTATCTTGCGTGTGCGTGCGTTCAATTCCCGTCACCTACAGCTTATATCACCTCTACTGCAATTCTGTTCAATCCTCTGTCACGACTATTTGTGACGCCTTCCAGGCTCCCATAACTGTAGTGATCCTGACAATAATGTGTCATTTTTAACTATGACAACACCTCCTGGTATGTTCACTGTCTATAAACTTCCTAAATTATCCCTACGCTGTATTGAATTTATACTTGCGTATGTTATTGGTTAAATGTCTGCTGTAGACTAAATCTTACACGATGCATAATTACTATTGTGAAGCTGCATGGTGCGCTTCCATTGTTCTCCCAATATACTTGAGCGTCGATACTTTATAAATTCGCGCACTTTCTTGCGTGATCTGGCAGCGTGTTAGTTCGCGTGTTGAGCCAAGACGAACTGAAGACGAACTGGAGATGAACTAACTTCCCTGCGAAGCTTCCCCCTATATAACGCTTTCTTGTGAAACATAGTCCACTGGACATTCAGGACCGACTCCCTTCCTGGAATAATACATTTCCAGACAAAGTGAAGTATAATCCTCGTTTGTCTAGGTGTGGAGGTCCCAAAATCACTCGCGTGCAAGCGATCGCTTCGGCCAATTAATTACAATTAATTGCCTTCTACCATGGCGTCATAACGCTATCCTGGTACTTCCCCCTCTGCTGGTCTCCAAAACCTTCCTCCCGAGCGGAAGCAGTGTGTTCAGAGGCTCGTTTATAGATGTAGGCTTTAATTTAGGCGTGAGAACACTCCTAAATTATCTTTCCTAGAATCTATTCACCTGGGTATACATTTTATTTCATTTCAATGCTCCAATTGGCTGTAATCAATTAATTTCCGTGGGCGACTGCCCCCTCTCTACTTTGAGGCCTTGTGAACTGGTGGATCTCAGAGTCATTAATCTCGAGCTGTTCCTGTGGTCCAGACGAAAATTAGTTCCCTGGCGTCACCTAAATACGCCCCTTCGCTAGCTCCGATTTTTCAACTGTCAAGCTGGTTTGCTTTCATGCATTCGGGCTTCTAAAACGTACATAGGCTTGCATTTTCTTGCAATTTTCCACCTTAAAAAGCTATGATATTCCCGTTCTAGCCGTGAAATCCTGCTATTATGATTATATGCAGATATAACTCATTGCTCTTCGGGTTCCCTGTAGCTGTTCTCCCTCAGAGATCAATGATTCGATTCTGGGCAGAATCATGGGCCTGGTCTTCTTTGATAAGAACCGAGTTCGATGCCAGACTGCCGTGTCTAATTGGGCACACTACAGACTGTATTATTTCCTCTCTTCTTTTGCAAATAAATTATGGATTCGACGCTTGAACCAATTGCACATGGGTTCAGTATAAAGTACAAGCCAATACTGAAGTTAGATGGCTGGTTGGTTCCTAGGGGCTGTGACAACGCTGTCATGTAGCTCCGTGCACTTTGGGTGTGTGTAGAATCTGTCTGATACCGGTGTTAATTGTGATTGCTATACTAGTGTGTGTTATCTGTAATTCAGGTAAGGACTGCAGACGATCAATTTCAAGTAGTTCCTACTTTTGCTACCAAATACTACCGTCAACGACACCTAGCTGTGAACTTGGTTATTAGATGCCACAGGAACCGGCATCTGGCGGCGAACGTTGGAACTTAATACAACGTGAATCAAATCTAACCTACTAATTTATTTCACACAATTGTAGTTAGTGGAAGGTTGTTTTACATGCTATAAATCAGAGTTAAAATGATCTGAGGCATGCGTGAAATACTGTAAACTCACAACTACCTTATCTCGAACCTAAAATCTTCAAAAGTCAGCTATATAGTTCAGTTGTGGAGCTACGCTGGTTGATGCATAAGGAAACACAGCTATTGGCTATTGTGCCTACCAACTTCGAGGTGCGTACTCAAAATAAGTAATGATTCATTTAAATAGTTATGAGATTATTTGGTACTTAATTGAACCAATTTTCTTTTAGACTGGCATTGTTGAATTCCTCCACTCCAT
Source organism: Meconema thalassinum (assembly GCA_946902985.2). Lineage (NCBI taxonomy): Eukaryota > Metazoa > Arthropoda > Insecta > Orthoptera > Tettigoniidae > Meconema > Meconema thalassinum. The sequence goes on from OX336390.1 coordinate 657,162,550, forward strand.
GGATTGCTGCTTACTATCAGGTTCATCTCCTGTACCTGATTGAACATATCGTCACAAATCGCTTAGTATTTCTATTGTTTGTCATATGGTTGAAAAACTTGTCTAAGAGCAACACAAAAAAGTGAGGACTCACTAGTGCATTTACCGCATTGTTGTAGGAGACGAGATCTGAATTCAAGCAGCAATCCATGCAGTGGGGGCATTCAACATCACCAGTGAAAAAGAAAATTGGTGCCTCATTATGGAAAGTGCCTCAATAATGGTGGTAATTCTGTGGAAAAGTAGCTTTATGTGTGCAGAATCCAAAGAAAACAAATATTTGAAATGAATGTCGTGTTTATAGAAGAAAAGAATCAGTACTCACGCTATGAAAATGACTCGTACTTGCTTCCTGAGAACTGCGTCTTTCCAAGTTTATGTTTTGAACTAGAACGTACTTACCAAGACCGCTTGAAAGCTGAAGGTTCTTTGCTATTAGTTGCTAATGAACTGCTATGTGGATATTTGTACTGGTGCTTTGATATGTCCTTGCAATAGAAAACTGTAACACTTCACAGTGCTCCGCAACATATACACGAGGTAGTGAAAGGATTGTCACAGATTGATGAGAATGATCACGATCACGCAATGTAAGAGCAAATAATTTACTAAGATGAGAATCATTACGAAATCACATTCAACTAATCTTCCTGCAAAGGCATGGAAAGTTCTGGGAAAAATATCGTGGACCCCCAGGTGTCCAGGACTATCCTAAAAAAAATCAAAAAATATAAGAGAAATTGCTCTAAATAAAATAGGCTCTATATACTTGATCAAAATTTTCTTTCTTTCTTTCTTTCTTTCTTTCTTTCTTACCAAGTACGTAGTAAAAACTCGGGTGAATGCTTTTCCTAGCTAGAAGATAAAGTTCCTAATTTATAACACTCAATCGCGGCGTTTTGCCGGATTGGAGTAGTGGAAGATTGTGGCCTTAGCCTTGAAGCAATAGCGTGTGTCATTTGTTTGCTTGGTTCAAAATTATATGCACAGATATTGAGGGTTATAACAGTTAACGAAATTACCAAAAATTACAGTATTTAAAATTATTACAAGATAAATATTGCTTATGTGCCGTTGCTAAAATCCAAAACTATGAGTGGTGGAATAGACATCGGGTTTTTATGGAGGGGAACGAATGCTCCGTGAAGTTTGTTAGTTTTTAGGCGGGGGTCTGTGGTGTCCAGAACTTCGAGAAACTCTGGTCTACGGTATAGAGGGCTTATGGTACCTACTGGAAGAAATAGCTGCCGGATTGTGAATAGTTGAATTGGAACTCAACGCTCACACTCAAGGCATGTTTCTCTGGTCAACCGAGCATCGTCAGATCTAAAGGTTAAAGCTACAGAACAAAATATCTGTACAAAATACTGCCCCCTCCTCTTTTAATATGCGTAGATAACTTTTAATCATATGGTGTTTATTTCATGTTGTTTCACGTTTCCCAATAATTGGCAATGCACTCGTATTGACCGACTGAAAAGTTACAATAACAAATTGTTAATATGGGAACGCTGAAACATGGCTTCAAAGCTCACTCTAGACTACCTGATCAACATGTACGGACTGTTTTACCTAGAATGGGAGATTGGGACTCGTGACGCTCTCACTCAGAGTCACAGCGGTTTGTATACTCAGTATACAAGTTGTTGTTCACGTTTCATTTAAGGAGCTTGGTCATCGTGGTCATAATAGTCCCGTAAACTTGGGTGAGAGGGGATTGATAACACGTGTTATTGTGATGACTTTATTAGTGTATGTATTTGTAATTCAGGAGAGGATTGGAAGGAGGTGGCCGTAGCCTTAAGTTTGGAATCATCCAGACATTTTCCTGGAGTAGAAGTGAGAAAACACGGAAAACCACTACCAAGATGGCTGAGGTAGGAATAGAATCCACTTCTTTTCAGTTTTGCTCACGAGGCTGACTCAGTATTATATCCAGAGGATCTCGACATGAATGGTCGCGGAAGTCCATTGAGAATACAGGACCAACTTGTAGAGCGCACCAGACAGTGTAGTAGAGTGCAGTAGCAAACCGTGGCCAAGTAGTGAGAAAAGAGGATATAGACAGGACTAAGCATTTCATACATCTCTAACTCCTTCTTTTGCCCTTAAATGTTCAGAGTAGACTCACGCATATCACAATGCTACGAGATCTGATGTCTTGAAGCACGAACAGCCCCTGATGTACAGTAGATGGTAAACCCTAATTTATAACGTATGCCAGTTGATGAATAGGAACCAAGTTCTGCTATTGCGATTTGTGTGTGTGTTTGGAACATGGATTTGGAAATGCACTCCCTGTGTTTCTCAAAAGTGAATGTACACATATTTGGATTGTCTCCTCGTACCAGATAAATATTGGAATGCAGCCGAAATAAATCAGAATCATCTATGGAGATCAAATTGGCAGGTGAAAAACTAAAGGAAGTAGGAGACTTCTGTTACTTAGAAAGCAAAATAACCAGTGATGGACGAAGCAAATAGGATATAAAAAGTAGGTTAGCTCAGGCAAGGAAAGCATTTCTACACAAAAGGAATCTCTTGACATCGAATATAGATTTAGGTGTTAGGAAGTCATTTTTGAAGGCCTTTGTCTGGAGCGTGGCACTCTATGAAAGTGAAACTTGAACTATTGGTGCAGCAGAAAAGAGGAGAATTGAAGCGTTTGAAATGTGGAGTTACAGGAGAATGATGAAGATCAGATGGGTAGATAGGGTTACAAACGAAGAGGTATTAAGACTAGTGGGAGAGGAGAGATGTTTCTGGCGGCTGCTAATGAAGAGAAGAGATAGGTTGGTAGGACACATACTAAGACACCCAGGAATAGCAAGCTTAGTTATGGAAGGAAGGGCCGAGGACAAGAACAGTAGGGGTAGACCAAGGTTAGAATATGTTAAACAGATTGCCTTGGACGTAGGGTGTGGTAGCTATGTAGAGATGAAACGATTAGCTCAGGACAGGGAGGCATGGAGAATTGCATCAAACCAGTCGAAAGACTGAAGACTCAAACAACCAGATAATTATGAATTATCAGACCACAATCGAATCACTTACAATACAAGATGTGTTGTTCGTTCAGGAAAATCATTGTTTAGTAGTCACATTTTTACCGAACGTATCATTCTTTACACCTTGATTTCTAATGACCTCAGGTCTTCACCTCCTTCGTATTTTACTTTTCCTTCGACGTGAGCAATTCCCGAAATCTTATTAGGGTGGATATGTTCCGTTATTGGGCTGATGACTTTCAATAACCATATCTTCTAAAAATTGGGAACGTTGTACAGATAATTCCCGGAGCTTTCCTGGCATGACGGACTAATCTATCGTCATTCATATCAATTTATCATTTAGGAAGTACCTTGGAAGTCCAGAATTGTATGTCCAACTAGCGGATTAACGTGATCCTATTTCCTCATAAATTTATGGAGAACGAGTGAGTAAACAGGCAGCCGACTGCAATGATGGATGTAACTGGCTCAAATACAATTCCACATATAATGCTGAGTCGCAGGTCGCTATCCAGTTGTAATTCCGTATTTTAATTCCAATGAAGTGACTGTGCTAAATACACACGCCGTATTGATCCTGATAATAATATCAGTGTACAATTTACCCCTAAAGAACATTGGAACAATTTTAAGCTGATTTCAATAGCAATGGATTTTCTGGACAGGCTGAATGAATTCATCGGATTGGAATTGAATTGATTGATATTGCAGGTTTAATGAAAATGCTGAACGTTATTAATGAAATCTGGCTAAGAACAACTGATCTGCCTACATCTGAACTTAATTCTATAATAATGAATTCAAACAAACGCGATTATGAGCTGAGGAATTTACACACGAGTGATAAATTTACAACGCACATATTAAGTTACAAGTGTTGGCTGCAAAATAAATCTTTTTTTGAACATGGGAACTGAGATGTTAAGTGTTCTCGGTCCTTTAATACGTAGTGGAAGCATAGATATTAACTGAATAGTGATCAAAATAAATTAGGTGTATTTAACCTTTCGTCGGGCGCATCATTTAATACAGCGGCAGTAGGGGTCACAAATTGTGGATGGATGGATCTCATAATTGGCCTAGTGCCTCTTACGGAGCCCTTTGAAGTTGTTTCCAAACGAAATATTTTGTGAATATTAGTGCTATAAAATTATCGTGTTGGAAATAATTTTAATGTTGCCTTGGTGAACGAAATTTAAATGATCTTCAGTTGGCCACCACGATGTGTATTTGGGTTAATCGAGGTTAATTAAATGATGACATGTATTTCTTAGCTTTATGGTTAACACTACAATTTGCACACAATCATGCTGACCGACTGAGTATCTGTGCTACAAAACAAAATAAAATTTGTTTACTGTAATACTTCTATGCAAACTCATCCTTTGCTAGCCTATCAGTCCTCCTCATTGCGTGGAGGCTAGCATTCTTAGCAATCACCGCGGAGGCCTGGGTTCAATACCTGGCTCTGCCAAGAAATTTAATTTTGGACTGAGATCTGGAACGGGTCCATTAAATCTCGTGAGGAAAAACTGAGAAGGGGTGGATTCAATTACCAACTTATCCATTCTGGAAGTGGTTTTCCGTGGTTTTCCTTTTCTACTCCATGCAAATGCCGGGATGGTTCCTAACTTAAGTCCATGGCCGCTTCCTTCCCAATGTTCACTTGAATTGCAAATACACACGGTGCTACAGACATCACACTAACACAGGTTATCTGACAAATTCTGTACACACTCAAGTACACGGGGCTAAATGACCACGATATCGCAAATCCTCTAAATGAATTACCAATAACAAGAAAATACAACCTTTGCTATCAGAGTGAGTAAAAGCGCGCAATATTTTTTTTATAACCAACTGAAAGCATTACTCAAAATCATTGCTTTATAAGTGATAGTGAATGCATTGATGACGGTCTCCAACGTCCAACGACAACCTCTGAATCATGTTAACTTGCTTTGGTAATCTTCGTCTATTTTGTACAACTATTATGGTGACTACAAAAAAACGCTGAATGTTTATTTTCAGGAAAAAGTTAGGTTTATCAAGATCCTGCCCTACGTAGTAGCTACTTCAGGAGAAACATTGGCTATTTGATTTCCTAAGTGCCCAGTGTATACTCGGGTAACTGCACATCTGCCGATCACCAGGAGAACCAACGTCCCAACAACAAACTTTTAGCCTTACGAAGCTCTTAACATCGTCATCGAAGCCAAGATACCTTCATTTAACGTGGAATCGTAACTACCGGACGCGATCTTAAGCTCATAAATATCAGACGCACTAACCAGGAATCGAACCTCGCTTACCTTGGTGAGACGTAAAAATATTGACTACTTCGTCTATCATGCCCTCCGAGAACCCTATTGTGAGATCGTGACAGTATAATTCGTATTTAAAAGGACTTTGAGAAGGTTAAATGCCTGTCGTTATTTGCTGGTAGGATGCTGGTAGGATGACATTGCGTCGGCATCCGGTGTTAACCTTCTGTAGCACAATTGACAAGGACGAAGCTGCTTCCCCTCCTCAGATGCTCAGTCCTTGCGAGTTCGGCTGTTAACTTGAAGGAACTGCGCCTCCGTGTGGATATCGTCTCAGAACTTGCAATACCTCGTATTTGAAAAAGGTCTTCTTCCCCATTATTTTCCTTTTGACTGGTCACACCTCCCAACCGTATGTGAATGTGCTGTCCAACAGAAGAATTTCACGTTAGGTTAATTCCTGTTTAGGAGGATTAAGAAATTCAATTCATTGTATAGTTGCCTCACTTTCCTGGTTAACGTGCGGCTCACCTTTGAAATCTAGCTGGGCGGATATGTTTACAGTTCATGGCACCTGGGGCCAAGGCTCTCCCAGCGTGAGGCACAGCGTTGTATAATTTCCACCGTAACCACTGAGGGCAAGCAGCGAGACTGGACAGAACTATCTGCAGTTGTGCAACATTGGACACTGATACCTGTCGGAGACAAGCCTCCGTGGCTTAGACGGCAGCACGCCGGCCTCTCACCGCTGGGTCCGTGGTTCAAATCCCGGTCACTCCATGTGAGATTTGTGCTGGACAAAACGGAGGCAGACAGGTTTTTCTCCGGGTACTCCGGTTTTCCCTGTCACACTTTCATTCCAGCAACACTCTCCACTATCATATCATTTCATCTGTCATTCATTTAATCATTGCCCCAGAGGAGTGCGTCAGGCTTCGGCAGCCGGCACAGTTCATATCCTCGCCGCTAGATGGGGGCTTCATTCATTCCATTCCTGACCCGGTCGGAGACTGGAAGCAGGCTGTGGATTTTCATTTTCACCTGTCGGAGACGCAAGCTAGCCACCAGGGAGGGACGGTTGTGTCCTGATTGCGGTCATTCCAGACAGCGTTCACCTCATTAGCAGTCCAGATTGCAGTCACTTTCATTTTAGGGAAGAACTAGAAACATCCCAGCGTCCAGATTGCGATCACTTTTCTTGGGAGACCGGTTCTTGGTTCTTCCCGACTGACTCATACCTTCCGTAAGTTCTGTGGATAACAAGGGGAAACTGTTATTTTACTACGTAACCAAAGAATACAGTTCAGTGTTCAGCTGAGCACACCCCATAAAACTTTGCTTAGAAAAAATAATTCCCCTCCCAATCTGACGGCACCTCGTAAAGGTATAACATTTTCAGTCTTAAGAATTGAAACGTTTCAGGATCGGAATCAACGACCTTCACTTTCAACAAAATTATTGTAACGGGAAATTTTATACTTACAGGGTATAATTTTTAATTTCTGCCCCTCCTCTCCCATTTAAGGGGCGATATATTGAACCCATGGGCCATAGGGTCCATGACGGTCGAATCCATGTCCTTAAGGAAGAAATGAAAGAAACGTATAGTTTCTTAAAGGAGGAGAGAGATTTTAAGCCAGGAATATAGCTTAACATTGTGCAAGCGACTAGGGACAGATGTTCCTTAGATGAGATCACCCCACTCGACATTTCAGAGAGGGCTGGTCACGAGTATTAATAACTGAGTGGAATTTTCCACCGTGATAGAAAGAGAAGCCTGAATCGGAATTCGAGCTGACGTTGCTGGAATTTGACAACGTCGCATATGCACCAGAAGAGGAATAATTAAAATTAACACGTTTACGAGCATAATAATGAGTAAACAAGCATAGCACAGTGAATCATTTTGAATGAGAGATTTTTCAGTATAGAGAAACCATGTAATAATTGTGCAGAAATAAACTGCCGACGTAAGACGACGTCATTTGGGAATTACCTAAGCCTCTGTGGAGGGGAGAGAGCAAAAAGAATGCAACACCCACACAATTGAGGACGAGCAATTAATTAATATCTCCGAATTGCACGATCGATTCTTAGGTGCAATAAGATCATTTGACATTGAGAAGATGAGCTTTCGGAAGGTATAATTTTTATAATTGTGGCACCATTATTTTAGAAGTTGACCACAGAAAAGGCTTGAGTCTTATTTTTTTGTAGTAAAACAGTATAAAGCTTCGGGCGTTTCCAAGCCAATCATGCAGTATTTAGACAGCCAGAGGGCACGTCACTGTGTCGCACCACACAAGCAGTTACAACGAGCACTCCGTGACCGGAGGTGCTGCATCAAAGTCTTCAAACGTATGAACCTCAGGGGAGGTCATACTGCGCAACAAGTATACGCACCGAATGCAGTATTCAGACAGCCGGAGGGCACGTTACTGTGTCGCATCGCACAAGCAGTTACAACGAGCACTCCGTGACCGGAGGTGCTGCATCAAAGTCTTCAAACGTATGAACCTCAGGGGAGGTCATACTGCGCACCAAGTATAAGCACCGAATGCAGTATTCAGACAGCCAGAGGGCACGTCATTGTGTCACATCGCATGCAGTCCTACGAGCATTCCGTGAGGGGAAGTGCTGCTCCACGACGTAGAAGAAGTCATTCCGACAGTCCGTGAAGGGACGTAACTCTGCGTTACATCGATAACAGCTACCAGTACTCCTTGAGGGGAGAAACGCTGTTTTACACCGCCGAAGCAAGATCCGATAGCCACAGGCGTCACAGTAGTAACGACTTGCTTGCCTCCATAAGGAGCATTCAAGGCGAAATTTTAAAGTATCGCCGCAGTGAAGTATTAGGAAAATCCTAATTATAGGATTTAGGCCCGACTGTATACAAGTTAAAGTGAAAATTCATAAGATATAGTCAGAGCAGGCTGCGAACGTCGGACTTAAAGGCGATAGGTCGTTAAATGTACGAACGAATAGTTCATAACGTACGGAAGTATCGTACCAGACAGATAAACTGCTATTTAAATTGAAGCAATCTAAAAGGGAAGAACAGAATAAGGTTCGAACGTAGGAGTGTTGAAACAGTTCAAACAAAGAGGATAGGAGACTATAAACATTAGCTCCAGAAAGCAGGCGAACAATTCTAATAGTACTAGAATCAAGAAGTGCTAGCTGCTAGAAACTAATTCTATAGGTCTTAGAGGAGACCTCGATTCATATAGACTTTCGTTAGGATCGATAGACAGATCTACAGACAAGCCGTTCAAGCTAGATCAATAGCCGGTTATCCAGGATAGGAATAGCAGAATTAAACTCCAGGGAACAGTAGATGTTTCGGGACTTTCGCATTCTTAAGAATAGGAAGCCGACATCGGATAAATTCCACCCTTGGAAACGGGAATTTAAGAAGATCACGTGTGAGAGGCTCAGAAACACGGCCTAGTGATCGTTGTGAAGTGTAAAATAATCCAGATTGTGTGTTAAATAATATTTTTAGTGTTTATTATGTGTTCAAAAGGGACACATCAGAATATAAAAATGTCGTCAATATTAAGTGTTTTAGATATATGTTTATTTGTGTTTTTACGTAAGATGAATACCTTTAATATGGTGTAAAAAGTTCAAAGTGGGCCCAAAAATGAAACACCGCACCAAATTTAAGATCATGGGATGATCTGAAAATATGTGAGTACAAAATTCATTTTTATTTTGGTGTCAGAAATTGATTGTGTACAAAATCCCCAGAGTTTTTGAGTGAAAGGGATGTGTTTTAATAAATAAATACTAAAGAATCAAGAACACGGTCTGAACAAAAATAAAATAAATAGAGAAATTATGAATAATTATGTAAAGAAGAAATCCCGTAGAGGAAATAGGTGAATAAAGGGTTAATGTATTTAACAAATGTCATAAGAGCAAGCGAAATATCATTTAATTATCATGAAAGACATTGAAATAAAGTAAAGTTGAGATATGAAAGAAATAGCTTTTGAGTTTGTATAAAGAATAAAGATAATAATAATAATTAAATATGGAAATGTTAAATAAAAATCAAATAAATTGATATGAACATAAGAACGTTAAGCCTTAACGTATGTGTTAGAAATGAGGTTCAATGGAATATTTTAAAACAGGGAGCGATTTATCGACCACGGAAAGATTAATATGTGAATAAAAATAATATGAATTGTTACTAAAGAGATTTTATCAGTTCTTGGGAAGACATTTTCGGCTTAAAATAATGCATAGCGCATAATGAGCGCAAATATAATATTAAAGTGTCACGCTAGGAAAGCGTAGTGGTTAAATACTTGGTACATTACTTATGGAGGGTAGTTGATTGCAGTGAATTGATAATTGTGTAAGTCCTCTATTTGTGACATTAGTATCACGAGGCATTGTGTATGTATTTAAAAAGGGAGCTAATATATGGTATTATTGAGCGTATGTCATATGGGCCACGGCCGACTCTAAATCGCATTTTGTATAAGCCCTCTGTTTGGGATTGGTTCCCGAGGCACCTGAAGAGATTCGAATGCAGGATCTTCTTATGATAAAAGCCCCTGTAATTCTCCGTCGTCGTATGTGTATTTAATCTTCCCAATCAATGAGGACCCTCTCATAATTAATAAATGCCAAGGATACGGAAATGGTCTTTGAACCAAAGAATAGTTGTTTGAATGTTACGGTACAGTAAAGCCCGGTCTCCCCAGAACTGGATAGAATGGGAAGGTTTGTTTTGAAAGCCTTGAAAATAAGCTACTAATGTTGGGTCAGACAGGATGTCTCCGCCACCCTAACGTGTCATAAATCGCACCCCATGTAGTAGAGACTAGCTCTTTTAAAAGCGAGGGGGAACAGAGCCCGTCTCGTAAGCTGTTAGAAAGAGAAATGAAAACACCAGGAGTGTTTAAAGTTGTTAACGACCCGGGCGTTGAACCGAGGTCCTTAAAGATGGATATTTCGTTTGCCGGTTCAGATCGTAGTTTCTTATATGATAATGGTCTATTAAGACATAAGAGATAAATAACAATCCCTATTGTAATAATGTATGGACGTGGGATTCCACGAGTTGATTGAAGGCAACTGAGTTCGGGAGTAACTATAGTTTTTTGACTGTGTCAAGTACCTTCACGCTCTGGAGTACACAATTGATTTTCTGATTACCTTAATATATTTGTGAAATAAAGAGAGATGATAACAACTGAATGTGTGGACATGCCCAAAATATTGAATTAGATAATTCACATAGATTTTAAATATAATTATATATTTGTTTTGAGAAATAAGAAAATATAAAAGCTAGTGTTTGAGGTGTACAAGAATGACACCGTAATAATGTAAATGCATGGAGCCAAAGGGCTCGGAGTTATGTAAACTTAATGTTAGTGCTTTATGGAAGTGAGACTAAGTAAGAATTGCTGGTTTATGTGGAAACCACAGGTTTGAATATAATATTTGTTTATATTTGTGATCCCTTGTTCATTTGGAACAAGCAGTTGATATTTGGGTCAGTAATTAAATTGTTAAATGTTTTGTAGCGCCATTAATTTTATTAATTAAATGTGTTTAAATAGGAGTTGATTTTGTTGTTATTTTTGCAAGTGTATCCTCTAATTAATCCAAAATATGTGAGTCACAGAGTGGGGGAACTTACCGCTGCCCCGAAATCCCGAATTGAGCTACGCTGGTATACTGTGATTGGCATATTTCTTGCTAAATGGGCACAGGGGGATATATAAATACTGTGCTGGATTAATAACTAGAGGAACACTTAAGTCGGTCATATCATGTAAAATTAAAGTAATGATAGGAAAAGCTACAACGTAAAATATTAACTGACCGCATGGGTCCCTGGAAACTCATACCGAGCAGCCCTGAATATATTATATTATGAACCCCCTAGCAAACTATCTCTTTTTGGCGCCCAACGTGGGGATGAGTTTTCCTAGGGAAAACCCGAGTTTTCTCGAAAAATCAAAATTTTCATTTTTTGAAAAAAAAATGGTTTTTCGAAATTTTGAATTTTAAATACTTCCATAAAGGTTTATGAAATTGAATAAAAGTAGTAAAAGGGTACGTTGTAAGTGAATACCCGTACCAAAGTAAAGTTTTAAAGAAATTGGGACACACTAATTCAGAGTATCATCTCTCAAGCATGTACTAGTGTGGTGGCATTTGTGGCCCACTGTATTCTCATAAGATGGCACTCAGTATGGAAGAGATGCAACGGCTCTTGGAGGCCATAAACAATAAGTTGGACAGCCAACTGGCTGAAAGTAAAGAGAGGCGGAGGCTCTCTGAGAATGTAAGGGCCGAGAGCCCAGGGAAAGGTAAAACTACAGGTGAGAAAGAGTACCCAATCAAAGAAATGATAAATGTTTCTGTAGAAAGCATGCGTGCACCTGGAGACATAGTTACACGAAGAGATGGTAACATGTCTGCAGACAAAAGGGTAATAAATGTTGAGCCTATAGAGCTCGGAAAGGAAAAGGAAAGTTGTAAACCAATTCCAAGGGAAAATGTAATGGATATTGATAAGAATAAGGAAAATACGAAGTCTCACGTAGTAATGTCGGTCCAGGTAGGCTCAGAAAACGAAGGGGAAAAGAACAATAGTACTGACGTTCAGGATCAGGAAAAGGTAGAAATGGCGGAATGGAAGGAAGTAGAAACATTCTTGGATAAAATTGATGAAATACAACTAAAGCAATTCAAGATGAAGAGTAAACTTTGGGATAGAAGATGTGTAGGCTTAAGTAAAAGAGAGGAAATTGAGGAACTAAGAAAAAGTATGTCTAAGGAAATTACTAAGACACACGAATTTCGTCAGAGGGCAGGTAAAAATAACTTTAAGATACCCAAACAGGAAGTAGAAGAATTGGATAAGGAAATCCCTCATGTTAGAAAGTCATTAAGGGAAATACAAAAGAAATTTGCGAAATGCATGGCGGAAGAAGGGAAAATAGAATTAGCTCCGTGGAAACAGATAAATATACTTATTGAGGACGTAAGTGAAATAATGGATCAGGTATGGGATATGAGAAGAGAATGGGATGAGATTTGGTGGAAGACCGATCATAAAGAGCACGAAAGGAAGAAATATATTGAGGAACAAAAGGATTATATGAAAGAAGAATGGTATAAGATGCATTATTTCAGTATGAGCATGCATAAAGAATCTGGAATAATAAGCATTCAGGAGTTAGCTGAATTGAGGAAAGTCAAGATCCCAGAATATACAAAGATAGTAGAGGTTGCTCAGAAGGTATATGAGGAATACATGGTGGCGCAGAACTGTCAGGAAAATGAAACAGCTGTCCAGACGGAAGTTGAAAAACAAGCCGAAATTGAAGAAGAAAAAGAAGTCACGGTGCCAGAACAGCCCAAAGTTGAGATTAAAGAAGAAAAACAAGAAATAGAAATCATCATGACTCCAGTGGAAATTGAAGAAAACTTGGAGATCCTTCCAGAGAAACCAATGGAAACTCAGGAAGAAATCGTAACTCCAGAACAGGAGGAGAGCCAAAATGAAAATGAGCTCCAAACAGAAGAGACACATTTTGAGGAAAAAGTCGAGCTGGAAGAGCAGGAAGTAATCTCGGAACAGGAGATACTAAAGGAATTGATAGTTGAAGAAACGGAAATGATAATTCCAGAAGAAATAGAGAAATTAGATGAAACAAATATGGAAAATATCAACGAAGCACCGACGGAAATAGAGGTTCAAGAGCTCACAGGAATTGAAAAGGAAAACTCCGAAGAAAATGAGGAGGTAGAAAAAGAAAACCTAGAAGACATTCAGGAGGATCAAGAAGATAAAACGGCATTAGAAGGACCAAAATTGAAAGCTCAGATCCTTGAATTGTTGATTAAATACCAGAACTGGCAACAAAAGAACAGAGAAAGGGAAAGTGCTAATAAGAGCCAAGAAACCCTAAAGGAAAAAGATGAGATTGTTGGGAGCAATGAAAAAATGAGAGGAGACGTCTCTGAAGAAGAGCCAAAAGGAGGAAAACCGCCGTTGATAATTGGTGTACCAGGAAATGGATACCCCATGGAAACAAGGAAAGGAGGTGAAATAACCAACGATGTCTTGGAGAAAGAGGATGCCCAGGCATATTTCAGCTGGAAGCATCGTAAGAAGAAAGGGAAGGATAAAAAGAAGAGAAAGAAAGGAGATTTGAAAAATCTAAAGAATTGGAAGAGTAGGAAAAAGAAATACTCTTGGAAAGTGCCATCTCAATATGAGGTGAAGGAAGAGAATTATCCCATAGGAACAAACGGGTAAAGATATCTGCAACCATCAAAGAATACGAGAAATAAATATAATATGTGCTGAAATACCATCTCAAAGAGAGATGAGGAATAGGGAAGAGAACCAGAAAGAGTCAGGTGAAGTCAGACTGAGCTCTTAAAATTTTTAAATGAAGTGTAACAGACTTGAAGTCTGATAACTGTAATGAAGTAAGTTACGGGTAAAGCTAATTGCACCCGCAAGATAATTAACATAAAGTCATCAAGTTGAAAAAATATAATGAATAAAGAACAGACCGACTTGCAGTCTGACCAGAGACAAGAAGAAAGGAAACCAACCGTTGACTCGAGTTTGGAGAAGCATGCGCCAGACGAGGGTAGAGAGTTGTAAACATCGAACGTGACAAGGGATTTATGGCCTGAGTGAAGTCGACCACTAGGGAATAAATGAATGAATGGGAACTCGTGGAGACCCAACCTAAACACAGACCAGAAAGGAAAGGAACTTTAAAGAAGTAATTGATTTTATTGAAAAGGAAATTTTAATGTAATAAAGAAGAAAAGGGTAAAGATTGAGCATACCCAACCTACGCAATTAGTGGAAGGAACCTTAAGAAAATAAAACAACAGTAAATACGGATGACGTTATGATGGATTCGACGGAAGAGTAATACAAAATTAAATTGAAATAAATTTCCTCAAAATTATCGAAAATTTATTTACCTAAGGAGGGGAGAGATGAACCCATGGGCCATAGGGTCCATGACGGTCGAATCCATGTCCTTAAGGAAGAAATGAAAGAAACGTATAGTTTCTTAAAGGAGGAGAGAGATTTTAAGCCAGGAATATAGCTTAACATTGTGCAAGCGACTAGGGACAGATGTTCCTTAGATGAGATCACCCCACTCGACATTTCAGAGAGGGCTGGTCACGAGTATTAATAACTGAGTGGAATTTTCCACCGTGATAGAAAGAGAAGCCTGAATCGGAATTCGAGCTGACGTTGCTGGAATTTGACAACGTCGCATATGCACCAGAAGAGGAATAATTAAAATTAACACGTTTACGAGCATAATAATGAGTAAACAAGCATAGCACAGTGAATCATTTTGAATGAGAGATTTTTCAGTATAGAGAAACCATGTGATAATTGTGCAGAAATAAACTGCCGACGTAAGACGACGTCATTTGGGAATTACCTAAGCCTCTGTGGAGGGGAGAGAGCAAAAAGAATGCAACACCCACACAATTGAGGACGAGAAATTAATTAATATCTCCGAATTGCACGATCGATTCTTAGGTGCAATAAGATCATTTGACATTGAGAAGATGAGCTTTCGGAAGGTATAATTTTTATAATTGTGGCACCATTATTTTAGAAGTTGACCACAGAAAAGGCTTGAGTCTTATTTTTTTGTAGTAAAACAGTATAAAGCTTCGGGCGTTTCCAAGCCAATCATGCAGTATTTAGACAGCCAGAGGGCACGTCACTGTGTCGCACCACACAAGCAGTTACAACGAGCACTCCGTGACCGGAGGTGCTGCATCAAAGTCTTCAAACGTATGAACCTCAGGGGAGGTCATACTGCGCAACAAGTATACGCACCGAATGCAGTATTCAGACAGCCGGAGGGCACGTTACTGTGTCGCATCGCACAAGCAGTTACAACGAGCACTCCGTGACCGGAGGTGCTGCATCAAAGTCTTCAAACGTATGAACCTCAGGGGAGGTCATACTGCGCACCAAGTATAAGCACCGAATGCAGTATTCAGACAGCCAGAGGGCACGTCATTGTGTCACATCGCATGCAGTCCTACGAGCATTCCGTGAGGGGAAGTGCTGCTCCACGACGTAGAAGAAGTCATTCCGACAGTCCGTGAAGGGACGTAACTCTGCGTTACATCGATAACAGCTACCAGTACTCCTTGAGGGGAGAAACGCTGTTTTACACCGCCGAAGCAAGATCCGATAGCCACAGGCGTCACAGTAGTAACGACTTGCTTGCCTCCATAAGGAGCATTCAAGGCGAAATTTTAAAGTATCGCCGCAGTGAAGTATTAGGAAAATCCTAATTATAGGATTTAGGCCCGACTGTATACAAGTTAAAGTGAAAATTCATAAGATATAGTCAGAGCAGGCTGCGAACGTCGGACTTAAAGGCGATAGGTCGTTAAATGTACGAACGAATAGTTCATAACGTACGGAAGTATCGTACCAGACAGATAAACTGCTATTTAAATTGAAGCAATCTAAAAGGGAAGAACAGAATAAGGTTCGAACGTAGGAGTGTTGAAACAGTTCAAACAAAGAGGATAGGAGACTATAAACATTAGCTCCAGAAAGCAGGCGAACAATTCTAATAGTACTAGAATCAAGAAGTGCTAGCTGCTAGAAACTAATTCTATAGGTCTTAGAGGAGACCTCGATTCATATAGACTTTCGTTAGGATCGATAGACAGATCTACAGACAAGCCGTTCAAGCTAGATCAATAGCCGGTTATCCAGGATAGGAATAGCAGAATTAAACTCCAGGGAACAGTAGATGTTTCGGGACTTTCGCATTCTTAAGAATAGGAAGCCGACATCGGATAAATTCCACCCTTGGAAACGGGAATTTAAGAAGATCACGTGTGAGAGGCTCAGAAACACGGCCTAGTGATCGTTGTGAAGTGTAAAATAATCCAGATTGTGTGTTAAATAATATTTTTAGTGTTTATTATGTGTTCAAAAGGGACACATCAGAATATAAAAATGTCGTCAATATTAAGTGTTTTAGATATATGTTTATTTGTGTTTTTACGTAAGATGAATACCTTTAATATGGTGTAAAAAGTTCAAAGTGGGCCCAAAAATGAAACACCGCACCAAATTTAAGATCATGGGATGATCTGAAAATATGTGAGTACAAAATTCATTTTTATTTTGGTGTCAGAAATTGATTGTGTACAAAATCCCCAGAGTTTTTGAGTGAAAGGGATGTGTTTTAATAAATAAATACTAAAGAATCAAGAACACGGTCTGAACAAAAATAAAATAAATAGAGAAATTATGAATAATTATGTAAAGAAGAAATCCCGTAGAGGAAATAGGTGAATAAAGGGTTAATGTATTTAACAAATGTCATAAGAGCAAGCGAAATATCATTTAATTATCATGAAAGACATTGAAATAAAGTAAAGTTGAGATATGAAAGAAATAGCTTTTGAGCTTGTATAAAGAATAAAGATAATAATAATAATTAAATATGGAAATGTTAAATAAAAATCAAATAAATTGATATGAACATAAGAACGTTAAGCCTTAACGTATGTGTTAGAAATGAGGTTCAATGGAATATTTTAAAACAGGGAGCGATTTATCGACCACGGAAAGATTAATATGTGAATAAAAATAATATGAATTGTTACTAAAGAGATTTTATCAGTTCTTGGGAAGACATTTTCGGCTTAAAATAATGCATAGCGCATAATGAGCGCAAATATAATATTAAAGTGTCACGCTAGGAAAGCGTAGTGGTTAAATACTTGGTACATTACTTATGGAGGGTAGTTGATTGCAGTGAATTGATAATTGTGTAAGTCCTCTATTTGTGACATTAGTATCACGAGGCATTGTGTATGTATTTAAAAAGGGAGCTAATATATGGTATTATTGAGCGTATGTCATATGGGCCACGGCCGACTCTAAATCGCATTTTGTATAAGCCCTCTGTTTGGGATTGGTTCCCGAGGCACCTGAAGAGATTCGAATGCAGGATCTTCTTATGATAAAAGCCCCTGTAATTCTCCGTCGTCGTATGTGTATTTAATCTTCCCAATCAATGAGGACCCTCTCATAATTAATAAATGCCAAGGATACGGAAATGGTCTTTGAACCAAAGAATAGTTGTTTGAATGTTACGGTACAGTAAAGCCCGGTCTCCCCAGAACTGGATAGAATGGGAAGGTTTGTTTTGAAAGCCTTGAAAATAAGCTACTAATGTTGGGTCAGACAGGATGTCTCCGCCACCCTAACGTGTCATAAATCGCACCCCATGTAGTAGAGACTAGCTCTTTTAAAAGCGAGGGGGAACAGAGCCCGTCTCGTAAGCTGTTAGAAAGAGAAATGAAAACACCAGGAGTGTTTAAAGTTGTTAACGACCCGGGCGTTGAACCGAGGTCCTTAAAGATGGATATTTCGTTTGCCGGTTCAGATCGTAGTTTCTTATATGATAATGGTCTATTAAGACATAAGAGATAAATAACAATCCCTATTGTAATAATGTATGGACGTGGGATTCCACGAGTTGATTGAAGGCAACTGAGTTCGGGAGTAACTATAGTTTTTTGACTGTGTCAAGTACCTTCACGCTCTGGAGTACACAATTGATTTTCTGATTACCTTAATATATTTGTGAAATAAAGAGAGATGATAACAACTGAATGTGTGGACATGCCCAAAATATTGAATTAGATAATTCACATAGATTTTAAATATAATTATATATTTGTTTTGAGAAATAAGAAAATATAAAAGCTAGTGTTTGAGGTGTACAAGAATGACACCGTAATAATGTAAATGCATGGAGCCAAAGGGCTCGGAGTTATGTAAACTTAATGTTAGTGCTTTATGGAAGTGAGACTAAGTAAGAATTGCTGGTTTATGTGGAAACCACAGGTTTGAATATAATATTTGTTTATATTTGTGATCCCTTGTTCATTTGGAACAAGCAGTTGATATTTGGGTCAGTAATTAAATTGTTAAATGTTTTGTAGCGCCATTAATTTTATTAATTAAATGTGTTTAAATAGGAGTTGATTTTGTTGTTATTTTTGCAAGTGTATCCTCTAATTAATCCAAAATATGTGAGTCACAGAGTGGGGGAACTTACCGCTGCCCCGAAATCCCGAATTGAGCTACGCTGGTATACTGTGATTGGCATATTTCTTGCTAAATGGGCACAATATCTATTTTTATAATAGGTACTGTATATCGTAAAAAACATTCTTTACATAACCTCGAAAAATTCTTCATTGTTGACTGTCACCGCGGAGGCTTAGGTTCGATTCCCGGCTCTGTCAAGAAATTTAATTCTGCTCTGAGGAACGGGATACACTCAGCCTTGTGAAGCAAAACTGTGAAGAGGTAACATAGGGGAGTCCAGTCTCCCAAGCAAAGTGATCGCAATCTGGACTATGTAATCATGCAGGCTGTTCCAAATCCACGAGTTTGAGTATGCGTATACGCGAGTACTCAGCAGTGATGCTCGGAGTAGCTTGGAGAGGGACTGGGGGTGATAGCCAATACGTCACTGGGCGAAGGTCATAGCACTAGTCCTTACGCATCCTGTCAATCTTGATGTATCCACCGCGCAGTGAAAGCAGTCCTCACAGCAGAGCTGTATTGCATGTTGCAGGTTTGCTCGCGCAAGGCGGCGAGTACTCAGCTGCTCACTGGCGAGTTGCTCGGCTGGAACGGCCTGCATGTTTATAGTTCTTCCCTAAAATGAAAGTGACATCAATCTTGACTACTAATGAGGTGAACGCAATCTGGAATGACCGCAATCAGGAAGACACCGGGAGGGACTTAAAGAGTCCACGTGGAGTGATAGAGGAAGCATTCTATTGGTCAACAACCATCAGCTATTGGTCAGTAGCGAACAATGGTTATTGTCGGCGCGTGCTACTGCCTTACGTTTGAGTCGCCGCTCGTTAACCAGGAAAGTGAGGGGACTATACTGTAGGAAAGTATAGTTCCTTTAGTTATGCAGTCCTACAGTAGGATGTAATTAAGGTTTTTTTTTCCTTTAGGTTCGTACACAAGAAAATTAACCTAGCGTGAATTGTTCTGTTCGATGGCACATCCACACACGGCTGGGAGGTATGACCAATCGTCAGGAAAATAATGGTAAGTAAGAGCATTATTATTAATAATAATAATAATAATAATAATATCGTATGGCCTTGGGTGCCGGGTGCAAGCTTTGTAATTTGACACCCAGAGGGTAGCTTGAATGTCGAATTTCGTTGTTCCTTGAAGCACTATGAAAGTCAAGGAGGATAGATATCTAAGCTCCTTGAACACTATAGCGCTTTCTAGTAGAGAAATGAGGAACTTTTTGTTGGCGGAAACTCTCGAGATTAATTTTGCCATTATGAACATGGCCTACTGAATTCAAATGGGTTCTTTGACATGCCAACATCGTATGACATGCGTGTCGTATTTTTGCCGCCTTTAAAAAAAAACACTTACCACGGCCAGGAGCGAACCTGCCATCTTGGGGTTAGTAGACCGACACGTTGACCACTCACCCATCGTGGCAAGCTTTTATACGCGGTGTTGCAAGTTCAGCGACGATATTGGGATGGCATACATAAGTGGAACGGAGAACGAGCTCTGCTTCTCCAACATCAACACAAGCTGGGCTAGCTGCTGAACAGTGCCTCCAATCCGGTCAGGGATATTGCCCTTGTCGTGTAGACTGCTACAACAGGTACGTCTAATTGTACAGTACTGTTTGTAGAAATGGTCGGAGACACTCTCAGAACAGGGATCGTGTAGGCTTGCGGTACCATACTAATTGATTGAAATCGCAGAGAAATTTGCCCACCAGTGCCCTCTGTCGTGGGACGGGACAGGTCAGTGTTCCGCACAGCTCTGTCAGCGTGGGCCCGTCATACCAAGTGGAAACGTGTAAGCAGGTGCAATGATGCCTCGCCGACATCACAGGGTGGACTATCAGCATGTGTGTGCGGTTGAACGGGGCAGAATGCTTGGGCTCTAAGAGGCGGGTCTGTCGTTCCGGGACATTGCGGCTCGTACAGGCCATGCTGCGTCAACAGTAATGCGTATGTGGATAAAGTGGAGAGAAGAGGGCCGTACACAGCGACGACAGGGTACAGGACGACGCAATGTGACCACAGCGCGAAACGACCGCCATCTATTCCGCATGGCCGTATCGGACAGAACAGCGTCATCATCGGTGTTAGCTTGACGTTGGAGCATTGCAACGGGGGTGGTCATGTCTGCGTCGACGGTGCGGCGCCGTCTTTTGAGGGCTGGACTGGTAGCACGCATGCCACTGCGTCGGTTTCCATTGACTGGAAACCACCGACACATGGGCACGTGCACGCCGACACTGGCAGGCTGAGTGGCGAAATGTAGTGTTTTCGGACGAGTCCCGCTTCAACCTACCCTACAGTGATGGCCGCATACGCGTTCGATGCCACCGTGGAGAACGCAATCAGGTAGACTGTATTGTTGAGCGGCATAGCGGACAAACACCAAGTGTAATGGTTTGGGGGCGCAATTGCCTATAACGTCTTGCGGGCAATCTGAACAGTGACCGCTACATCAAGGAAGTTTTACAGTCAGCGGCCCTGCCCCTCTTGCAGGCCGTTCCACAGGCTATATTTCAGCAGGACAATGCCCACCCGCATGTGGCGTAATGTGCAAGCCTTCTTCGTAGAACGACGGATACCTCTGCTTCACTGGCCTGCCCGTTCGCCTGACATGTCGCCCATCGAACATATCTGTTATATGGTCAGTCGGCAACTTGTTCATTCAGGTCCACCTGCCACCACTGTTGATGCTTTGTGGACGCGCCAACAATCCGCGTGGGACGGTATTCCCCAGCAACGTATTCAAGCGCTGTATGATTCCATGCCACGACGTCTAGCGGCTCTGAGTGTAGCACGTGGTGGCGCGACGCCGCACTGAAGATCGACCGTCAACGTGCATGTGCCGGACTGTCCTTCTAATCAGTAATGTATTGTCATGTCCTTAATCTGTGGTATCAAGTGCAATGTGGTCACATCTCTTGTTCCTGGTGTTTCACTTTCTACAAACAGTACTGTATTAGTTGGTTAATTATCTTAATTGAAATGACAGATTGGTCTTCCCGGCCATTAATTATACTTCAGCAATCCTCTTGGGTTATTGGAAACCTCTTTAGAACTCTTGGTTCCCACAGTAAAGGAGAACAGCTGTGTGCTGTAAGGTTATTGCAAGTTGCGATACCCCAGCGGTTCCAGTGGTCCGGGCAGGTTACCTAGTGCTTGCTGATGAGTCTGACTTGACGCACCTGGATGAAACCTCACAACAGACACGTCAAAACCACCGAAAAGAATTGCTGGGTATCTTAATTTTGCTGAAAAAATAAACGAACAGTTATCATTTACTATGATTGGCGTTTTCTATACCTATCATTTTAAGAATACCTGTGTAAGAAAGCAATTATTACCTGCACCATAGCGTTTAGAAGAGAAAGTGTGCCGATTCCCGAGTTTGCCGTATCTTTAGTATGGGTAGTTGCTGCGCCCGCCGGTAGACTGCGCAGCGGTTGGTTGTGGCTGGCTGGAGACACTTTCTAAGCGCTCTCGAGTTTGAAAACATGGAAATGCTGCCGTGTTTAGTCCTTATTTCTTGGTGTTGAAAAGTGTATGCGATCAAGAAGCGATAGTGAAATAATACATACGTTATGACACTGGTGTGTTTAGTATTTGTAAGCCTTTACACTTATTTCTTTACGTTTGTGCTGTCGAGTGAATTATAACCTGGTAAGATTCGTCAAACAAAACTGTGTAAGTGAATATGCCGTGTTGTTTTGTTCCCGGGTGCCGATCTGGATACGACAAGTCATCTGCAACATGTAGGCACTTTTTTAGACCTCCAAAAGCCGAAGATGATTTATTTAAATGGGCTAAGGCCATTCCGAGGAAAGACATTAAATTGTCAAGTAAGTCTTCTAAACGCTATGCTTAAATTAATAATTATAGGTATGAAAATATCACACTGGAGTACGTTTAAGATCCCTTCTTGCAATACATTGCCATTCAACGGCACTATGAAAACAATATC
The DNA here is from genome assembly GCA_946902985.2 of Meconema thalassinum. Taxonomy (NCBI): domain Eukaryota; kingdom Metazoa; phylum Arthropoda; class Insecta; order Orthoptera; family Tettigoniidae; genus Meconema; species Meconema thalassinum. The sequence continues at coordinate 657,184,971 of OX336390.1, forward strand.
GGGAAAAGAAATACATTTAGAACAAATATAACATTGTTTCAAATCGCCGTGCCACTATCTGTTGAAACTGCTGGCAATATGCATTCAAACTGTGGTAAAAGAAAATATGCTTCATGTACGTAGGAACTACTGTACCTTTAGAGAAGACAGTAAACACATCATATAAAAATGCAAACGGTGAAGACAAAAGAAATGACAGAGTGTTTTATTGCAGATTTTCTTCTTTGTCGGACTGAAATATTGTAATATTCTTCCTTCTCAAAGGATAGAGATCTCTACATAGCAGAGTATTTCAGTATTTCACTACCTTGGCTGACATGATGTGCACTCAAAATAAGGTTCAACGATCTCCATAGTTGTAAATGTCTTCAATGTGCTCAGCAGCCAAGTCTGAATAGTTCGAATCCAGACCATTGCAAGTTACAGCATCATTGATGAGCATTCTAGGACATGGTGTTTATCTGAAATCACAATGCAGATAGTCCAAACGTCGCCCTCAATACCTGCATACTATACTAGCCTAAATAATAACAGATATTATCAGGCGATGTTTACACAAGTATACTCGAACACTTACTCCTCATTTAGTGAGAACATGCTGCAAAATTTGCAAAAGTTCATTTCATGAACATGATATTCCTATTGCCTGAACGTGGACAATCATAATATTCGTGAAAGTGTACTTGGAATCGACATTTTATTTAGGATTTGAAAATCTACTCCTCGGTGCTACAGTCCATGTAGGACCTTGGCCTCTCCAACAATCGTTGCCTAATCTTGACGATCTTCTGTACGTTTCATCCATCTTCTTATTCCCATCTTGCGTATGTCGTCCTCCACGTCATCCAACCATCGTTTCCTAGGTCTTCCTTTGCATCTTCTTCCACCTGTATTTCCTCTATGGGTCTTTTTAACCACTCTATCACCTGCCATTCTCTCCACATGTCCCAGTCATAGTAGCCTATTACTCTTTACTTCCGATACTATATCAGGATGACCATATAGTTCCTCCAATTCTTTCTTTCCCTGTATTCTCCATCTTCCTGCCTCATTCACTGCTCCATAAATCTTCCTCAGTATTTTCCTTTCACATCTTCTCAAAAGCTCCTCTTCTGTCACATTCATAGTCCATGTTTCCGAGCCGTACATTACCACTGGTCTCATAATTGTTCGGTACACTGTCACCTTTGATCATCTACTGAGGATTCGCGCTTTGATGATTTTTATCAGTGCCCAATAAGCTCTATTACCGGCTGCAATTTCTGCTTTTATTTCTTCTCTTGTGCTATTTGAAAATCTGCTGTACATTTAGTTCTTTAAGAAGTAGAGGGAAAAATAATAATAATAATAATCTTATGGTTTCAGCTACATTGTATGTTTACTTTAGTTGCCATCTAGGCAGTCTACGTACTGATGACAACGTTCGTATTACGGTGTCATCTACCAGAGAAATTGAAACTGTATAGCGTCGCCTATAAGTGAGATTAAACTGTGTCTTGTAGCAAGCAAATATCATTCAAAGATGTGCACTTCATTGCTTCCCAATTATTGTTATTTTTTGTCAAAACAGAACTCCTGTACATAGATATTTGTACTTCCGAAGACATTATATTTGTGGGAGAGATGTGATAACTTGAGCTAACATTGAGATTTTGTCGGTGTATTTCTGCCTTTTGAACATTCTACGATCTCCATTTGCTCCAAAACGTCTCGTATAGTCGAGTTGCCATCTTTTTCTGCAAGGCCTTGGAGTAGTCTTTTCTATTGATGCCTTATAAAATGAACTTCTTCTTTTCGATGGTATCGAAGATATCATCATGCCATTCGTTTGCATTGCGATATTCTCCTATGTTTATGTAGTCGGAATAATGAACCTAGTTTGGGGAAGGAAGCGGCTGCAACGTCAAGTTGAGTACCATAATGGCACTAGACACGAGTATGTTTATAAAACGAGCGTATGCGAGTTTTATAATTTCCTTACGAGTGACTTAATTACCATTATAGGCGAGTTGCATACGACTGTTTATGATCGACGATAATTATAACTTTACTATATTTTTTAACATAAATATTCATAAATATCTGTTGAGAGTCAGCCACTTGAATTTTGTGATCAGAGAGCGAGCGATGGGTGTGATATCTCTGTCTTTTAAGATCTCTGAACGACCGACGCATGCGCTCTGTGTGCTTGCAATGCCATATTATGCAGGCCATATGTTTACATCTGCCGTCCCTCAGTGATATTGTCACCGGAGTCGTTTGAAGGCAATGCGCTGTGTAGAAATTAGGGTTGGTGATATTAAGGTACAGTGCTATTTCTTGTCTCATATTCGCCAGTTTATTTACGCGAACATATGGACGGTGCGTATTCCATGTCGGTAATTTATTATAGTTCGATGTTGTGTTTATGTCCGACATGTTGGATTTTGAGCGCAGGCGCGAAGGTATCGTTACCTAATTGGTCAATGAACGAGCTCTGATTGGCTGGAGAAACTGTATCGTAATGAAAAACAGTGTTATAATGACCACCATTATGATACAGTTTTCTGACACATAATAGTGAGGGTCGAACATAAAATTTATTATAGGACCCTTCTCAGTTGTCTTCATATTTAGCTGCATCCAGGCCGTTGAAAATAGCAACCATCATCGTCGCGTAAGGTGCACATGGTTTCTCTGTGGATGTACTTCATATTATTGATTGAAGCCCACAAAGAAGCGCTTATGACTAGTTCTTCATCGATGCTCTCTTTCGTTCCCAATATCTCTTAAGCCCGGCTGATAGCTTTCCTTTCTCTCCTGTGAGAGGGGTTTCTTTCACTTAGACATTTTGGGAGGCGGGGACCAATAGTTAGTTAACCATATCAGCAAATTTTGAATGTTGTCGGACACCAAGGTCAGTAATACCAGCGGAATCCAAGTCATTTTGAACTTCCAGTCTTGTAGATTTTAATGAAGGAGAAGATCCGCTGGGTAAGCCTGCCGTTGTCCAATCGCAGAAGGTGCCCGTAGAACTTCAACCAATTACAACGCATGCTGGAATTGGCCGTTTCCAACACAGTTCAGAGTTTGCTTTCAGTTGGCAGGTTCCATGTGGAAGCAATCTTGGCCCATGAATTTTCCTTAGGATACGTCTATCGACCTTCTCCAGATCATCAATGGTGCATTTCCTGTTAATCAGGAAAGTCTCTGTGGCGTATAAAAACTGTGACCTGACAACAGTTTTGTAATGACATTCTTCGAAATGCCCTTCTTGTTGTAACGGTTGCGAGACAGTTGGATGTATTTCATCCTTTTATTAAAACTCGTGGTTATTTGCTATAACCATAAGTGTGCTCAAATTCATTGAAATAAGAAGCTGGTGCTTTCTGATTGTAGTTATTTATTTTCAGTTCTGTTCATGTTATTAGTCGTCCAGTTTTATTTAATTTAGTATTACTGAATAATAATGTCACTGCCATTTTTCATCAACTCTGAAGGACAAGTGGAAAGCGCAGTTTTTAAATCAGTTTAGGGAACAGAAAGGCAGGCTCCAAAATGTAGAGCTGAGAGTTTGTGTTCCTTTGCCATTTATATGCAAATGTGTATGTAAATGTCAAGGGTCAGGCAATGCAATGTTCCTCTACCACAACTATATTAAATTTTATTCGCAATTTACGCATTTGGTGTTACCTGAAGCAAGGAAGGTGCATAGCAGCCAGATTTTCAACGAGTTGTTGATTTTAGTTTCCAGAAAACCGGAAGAGAATAATGGTAATTGAGTGTTGTGCTTATTGAATGTTTGATAAAACACGGATGCTTGTGTAGTGAGATTACAGTTCTTACCTACTACACATCGGTAACTTGCTGTTCTATGTCTATGTGTACATTCGATACATTACACAAAATACAAACCGGTATCTTGGCTCCGGCCAAGTCTATTTAGATAATGACAGGTAGTTCCGTTAAGAGCTAATTCTCTATGCCAATAATATTCTACTGATCATTTCCATCTAAAAACAATCCATTTAATTAGATTTATTTACGAAGTAAAGCCGGCGGTCCCATGTCATAGATTTATGGCATGTTAATGAACCTTCCTCTAATTACACCTGTGTGAAGCTAAATTGTGTAGGTTAAGAAGGTAAACAACGCTCTTAGGTCCCTACGTTCGTTGCCAAGAGCCGACTTCGGTGACGTCTGGTAGCTAAGTTCTGAACTAGTAGTCGTTGACGGTGGCGTTTGGCGGCAAAAGTAGGAACTACTTGAAAATTGATCGTCTGCAGTCCTTACTTGAATTAAAACAGATACACACACTAATACAGTCATCACAAATAACACCGGTTATCAGACAGATTCTACACACACCCAAAGTACACGGGGCTACATGACCGCGTTGTCGCAGCCCCTAAACTTAAGAACCAACCAACCAGATTCATTTACCGTGTGATGGACTAAATAGTTTCTCGTTACGGCATGTATTTTAATAATGAATGGGATATCAATGTTAAACTCGTAACTCAATATACAAACATGTAGTCATTTTAGACAACAACCATACAATTTAGAGCCTAAGCAGCCAAAGTTGCACCCTTTCGGATGTCGGTATGATCCCAGTGGAAGAGATTTTGGTAGGCCGTACAGTAACAACTTCCTGTCGACACATCTATCGAATGCATGCCACAGGTATGTAACCTATTTGGTCACTTTCTCAGCATATATGTGTTGGATATTATGTGAATTAGGGACTGCGATGTCTATTAGAAGGGTTCCCTTTTGAACTTTACCAATAAGAATAATGTCTGGTCTATTTGCTGATATAGGTCTATTTGTGATCATAGACCTGTCCTAGAGTAGCTTGTGTGCATCGTTCTCTAGAACAGCATCAGGAATATATTGAGAGTAAGAACATTGTTACTTAAGCAGTGCTTCTTTGCCTGATTCAGGTAGATTATTTTGTCTACTTGGTCTTGCCTCTTATTATTATTACTATTAGGCCTATTATTAGTTGTTGTTGATTACATGATATCCTTATTGTACTTAAATGTTTTGTTTCTTACAAATCTGTAGAATAATGACTCTCTTTATGTTGTGGCTAATAACGGATCAGTGAATAACTATATAGCCTTTATATTTATTTATTTCTGTATTTCCTTCTATCTTTCATATATAATTCAACAATAAATTGAAGTTATGTTATTTCCCTTGTTTCAGGTAGGACGAGGCAGCCCGTGTAAAACTAAGGAATAGAATGCAGAAATGGTATGAAAATAATATATTGAATGATATCGTTGGATGTTTATTATTTAAATACGTACTGCACGTTCAAAATTCCTTGTTTTAATATTTCACGTATTCTCCCAGCTTAGCCGCTGTGCATTTTGTAACTCCTTGCAAGGATGTAAACACAACTGAAGAGACTCATCTTCTAATCTGCAAGATAGACGAGAGCAACGTCGAAGGAGACATTACAGAAAGTTGTAAAATGTAGGCTTTAGCTATGCTTCCACAAGATTTGGCAACTCCTCTAAAAGTGTTACTTGGCCAAGAATTACTTTGAAGGAAAATGTGCATTTTATTTTTGTTTAGAGCAGACCACTTCGTATCAACTGCACCCTTGCTGATTCCATGCAGCTCAGTTGTGAGTGGGCCGAACAACTGTCTGGCGGGAGAAATATAGATTAACTGTGGTAGCCTATGGTGTTCCGGACGATCACACCGCAGAGCAACGAAAGCAAGATATTCCACTTGACCGATTTGGAAGTACTATACATTTTCAAGTTTCTTCAGTTAAAACTCTGCATTATTGTCAGTGGAATAATCCTTGCTATCAGTGTATTCTAGAGCGCTATAATCTGATCCCGTCACCTACGAGATTTGTTGTACCGTATTACAGTAGCAAAGACTAGAGACTGTCTGTTTCATTTGAGAATGTCAAATAATTGTATTTTTAAACTGATGAGTTAACTTGGTGCGTTAATGCCCAAGGCAATTAGGACATGCAACCTCTAGACTCTCGAGGAGTGAATTCGAACCCCACGATCGGCCTTCCCACGTGGTTGGTTGGTCTTTTAGAGAGTGTGTATAATTTTTAATTTCTTCACAATGGTTTTCTTTGATAGCAACTAGTGCAGACGAACTCAGTTATTATGTCACCTTTCAATATACTCGTTGACTACAACACTACCTTCACTACTGCAACCCTAGTCGATTATGCGTGCGTGACACCTGACATGCACTATTACCCAGCCAGCTGACATTGGTCTATTACCTGGCCGTTCTGCCGTGTATGACCGTGACTCAATGCTTTGCATAAATAATTAATTTCTTAAATTTGTAATAATTGTGAATGGAACTGAACGAATCACCGTGAGTGTACAGAGAAAAACAAGAAGAAAGATTCTAAACCCTGTTGGCAGCTGGTTCATGGCTAAATTTCAATTCCAATTATTGTTGTCAAATCGTTGTAGGTGCTTGGGCATCCTGTGTACATTGGAATGTGTTGAAGTTGTCCCAATATATTGATTATATCTGTTCATGGAATAAGAATAGACTAATGCAGTTGAAGAAGTGTTATACGCTGTAATTCTCAGTACGGCATGTAAGGAAAGATAACGAAAAATATATATTTTTCGTTGTCTTTCACGAAATAAGAAACATCTCTTAATAACATGTCTGAAATATTTCCGGGGAACAAAGTGCCACAGTTGTCAACGCTTCTGTGGCTCATTACAGAAAATGTGAATGATATATAAATTGTCAAATTTACATAAAAGTTTATTGATTGCCAGTCTGGTTCCATTAACCAAGGTATCTGGATAATTTTACAGTAGCTTTTTATATGTTACTCTATGAAAATTGCTACTTTATCGAAAGCAACAAAATGCAGCAACCTGAAACTCTATTGTAATACGTAAGGAGTCTCTTAAATTTCAGAAACATGTCAATGAAATTTCTCTGATAATTCATGATATACAATGTTAAATATAGCAAGCTGCATTATTCCCGGTTGACCAATTTCTCTACTCCAGCCTCTATTGTGAGAAGGAGGAGACAACCTCTTATGTGATTGACATCATATGGTCTGCTAAACTTCACCTGTATATCACCGATAACTTCTACAAATTCTAGCATACTTGCGCAATATGTAATTATCTTGAGCCTGCTGCAGCTTGCTGATTATATTAGTGCAGTGGTGCGTGAGAATAGCCAGCCCAGTCCGCTCATGTCAAAGGACTCATCAGGCCCCAAGTCCGTAGTTCAGCTCTCCCTCTCTAGATTTACTTTATCTTGCACGCTTCACAGGATCCTTTGGCACATATTTCCTGCTAAGCCTCAGGCTATAAAGACTTCAAATAGTTGAAAACTATTTGAAGAAGTCCATAACTTCATATCACATTGTGCTCCATTGGTCTAAAAGGGTATGCTCATCAAAGACAGCGTTCAAGGCGAATATTTTGCTGTACTCAAAGAGATTTAATAATCATAAGAAATCGAAGAAAATATATCTACGCTATCTATAGTGAACGTAATCCACAATTCAGTTCCTTCTCTGTCACAAACATGGTAATAAATAGAGATGGTACCATGTTTGAACGCATTGATATGAAGTAAATCATTCCACATATAATTGATCCGTATTGGACATATAAATTAAAATACCTATTTTAGTTTAACATGTTTGAAGTCAAGCGAATTGCGATCTCTACATGTGTATGTAAAGGGTGGATGGGGTATTCCTAGTCATTTAGCGCCTTTGCGACATCGTGGTCCTTTAGCCCCGTGTAATTGCGCATATGTGTAGGATTTGTCTTATAATCTGTATTATTGTGTGTTTGTAGTAGTGTGCGTATTTTTAATTGAGGCTAGGATTAGGAAGGAGGTGGCCGTGGCCTTAAGTTAGGAACCATCCCAGCATTTGCCTGGAGTAGAAATGGGAAACCATGGAAACAACTTCTTGGATGGCCAAGGTGGGAATCAAACCCACTTCTTCTCATTTCTTCCTCAGAAGACTGAGTGTACCCCGTTTCAGCCCTCAGAAAATATTTAAATTTCTTGGCAGAGCCTGGACCTCTGGGGAAACGTGAGATTTCCTAGGTCAGAAAGTGCTGAGAAATGGAATACGGTTCATGATTCAGCACAAAAAAGTTTCGTTACATTATTTAACATGTTACTTTTTTGGCGAGACCCTCTCATGTAAAATGTGTGACAAGAGCGCTTTAAATGTCGCAAGCGCGTACGAGGAGAGCACGGGCAATGTAGATGAGTGGGCTCCCCATTCCTCAGTGAAACTGGACTGTACTCAGCTGTCTGCATGACCTTCACCTCAATAACGAGTGGTTGTATGTTATCTTTCCCACATTTGTCAATGTGTACGTTTGATGTTCATACACAAACGTGTTTGTCACGTAATTTTTAGCCTACTTTCGATTTTTACAAAAAATGAAAGTAGACATATGAGATCAACACAGGGCGAAAAAAGTGTGTCTGTCTGTGTGTGTGTATGTGTGTGTGTGAGTCTGTGTGTGTGTGTGTGTATGTGTGTGTGTGAGTCTGTGTGTGTGTCTGTGTGTGTGTGAGTGTGTGTACTCTGAATGTCGGTCCCACCCTATCAATTCGAACACGGTGAATGCGAATTAAACGAAATTTGGTACAAAGGTAGCACTAGCAAAGGACACCTCAGTGTCATGTTTTATATCGCCGCCATCTTGACGGAAACGTAATGGCGGCCACACAAATGTTCAAAGCTTAAATCAAATTACGACTATCCTAATCATCCGATCTCTACCAAATTTGCAACAACATACCTTTATGGGGGGAGCATCCTTTGACCAAACTAATAGGTCATCAGCGTAATAGTTTGCGGATGGCGGCCATCTTTGTGTGAAAATCTATTCCCCCTATTAATTCGAACACGGTGCAACCGAATGGAACGAAATTTGGTACAGGGTTAGTACTAACAAAAGGCACCTCAGTGTCATGTTTTATATCGCCGCCATCTTGATGGAAACGTAATGGCGGCCACACAAATGTTCAAAGCTTAAATAAAATTACGATTAACCTAATTATCCGATCTCTACCAAATTTTCCACCAACATACCCTTATAGAGGAAGCATTCTTTGACCAAATGAATAGGTCATTAGCCTAATAGTTTGCGGATGGCGGCCATCTTTGTGTGAAAATAATTCCCCCTATTAATTCAAACACGGTGAAACCGAATGGAACGAAATTTGGTACAGAGGTAGCATTAGCAAAGGGCATCTCAGTGTCATGTTTTATATCGCCGCCATATTGACGGAAACGTAATGGCGGCCACACAAATGTTCAAAGCTTAAGTTAAATTACGACTAACATAACCATCCGATCTCTACCAAACTTTGCAACAACATACCTTTATGGAGGGAGCATCCTTTGACCAATCTAATAGGTTATTAGCCTAATACTTTGCGGATGGCGGCCTTCTTTATGTCAAAATTGATTCCCCTATTAATTCGAACACGGTGGAACCGAATGGAACGAAATTTGGTACAGAGGTAGCACTAGCAAAGGGCACCTCAGTGTCATGTTTTATATCGCATCCATCTTGACTGAAACGTAATGGCGGCCACACGAATGTTCAAAGCTTAAATCAAATTTCGATTGACCTAATCATCCGATCTCTACCAAATTTTGCAACTACATACCTTTATGGAGGGAGCATCCTTTGACCAACTTAATAGGTCATCAGCGTAATAGTTTGCGGATGGCGGCCATCTTTGTGTGAAAATTGATTCCCCCTATTAATTCGAACACGGTGCAACCGAATGGAGCGAAATTTGGTACAGAGGTATTACTAACAAAAGGCACCTCAGTGCCATGTTTTATATCGCCGCCATCTTGACGGAAACGTAATGGCGGCCACACAAATGTTCAAAGCTTAAGTTAAATTACGACTAACATAACCATCCGATCTCTACCAAACTTTGCAATAACATACCTTTATGGAGGGAGCATCCTTTGACCAATCTAATAGGCTATTAGCCTAATAGTTTGCGGATGGCGGCCATCTTTATGTCAAAATTGATTTCCCCTATTAATTCGAACACGGTGGAACCGAATGGAACGAAATTTGGTACAGAGGTAGCACTAGCAAAGGGCACCTCAGTGTCATGTTTTATATCGCATCCATCTTGACTGAAACGTAATGGCGGCCACACGAATGTTCAAAGCTTAAATCAAATTTCGATTGACCTAATCATCCGATCTCTACCAAATTTTGCAACTACATACCTTTATGGAGGGAGCATCCTTTGACCAACCTAATAGGTCATTCGCCTAATAGTTTGCGGATGGCGGCCATCTTTATGTCAAAATTGATTCCTCCTATTAATTCGAACACGGTGGAACCGAATGGAACGAAATTTGGTACTGAGGTAGCACTAGCAAAGGGCACCTCAGTGTCATGTTTTATATCGCCGCCATCTTGACTGAAACGTAATGGCGGCCACACGAATGTTCAAAGCTTAAATCAAATTATGATTAACCTAATCATCCGATCTCTACCAAATTTTGCAACTACATACCTTGATGGAGGGAGCATCCTTTGACCAATCTAATAGGTCATTCGCCTAATAGTTTGCGGATGGCGGCCATCTTTGTGTCAGAATCGATTCCCCCTATTAATTCAAACACGGTGAAACCGAATGAAACGAAATTTGGTACAGAGATAGCACTAGCAAAGGGCATCTCAGTGTCATGATTAATATCGCCGCCATATTGACAAAAACGTAATGGCGGCCACACAAATGTTTAATGCTTAAATCAAATTACGACTAACTTAACCATCCGATCTCTACGAAACTTTGCAACAACATAATTTTATGGAGGGAGCTTCCTTTGACCAATCTAATAGGTCATTAGCCTAATAGTTTGCGGATGGCGGCCATCTTTATATCAAAATTGATTCCCCCTATTAATTCGAACACGGTGAAACCGAATTGAACGAAATTTGGTACAGAGGTAGCACTAGCAAAGGGCACCTCATATTCATGTTTAATATCCCTATAGCACGTTGTATTTCAACAAGCTACTACAACCAACATTCAATCATACTCCTTGAAAAGGACAAAGATTTATTACAATACCCATGCGTTTAGGAGAAAGTAGGCTATATGTTCTTTACTGAACATCTTGTTTTGTATTTTTATTAAATTATCTATAGTCGCTTTAGCTTAGATGTCCTATCGCGACTCATATATCTAGACATTACATGAAATATTGTAGATACATTGACACTAACATGATAGGAACATTAATCCAGAGGAATATGAAAAAAAGAGTACTGTAAATTAAACAGTCGTATTTTTGGAATATAAACCAGTGTCTTTGAAGAAATTGATGATTTGGTTACACAATGAAGGAGATGTGAGGGCTTCTTTAATATTACCAGGAATACCATGATACTGGCGCCATTGGCTGTACTGTAGACAATAGTGATGATGCGCTTCACAGTCTGCACGCTGTTACGTGTTGTGCAGATGGGAGGCTGTTTCTTCTCAAGAAGGTAGCTATGAGTTATCTTGGAGTGACCTATCCTTATTCGGTATAGTAAGATTTGGTCATGGCTTCGAAGGTGACGGACATCATATGGTATTACAGAATCCGTAGATATTTCATGAAGCTTACTGTTGGAGGTTTTAATCCAATTTATCTTCCACTGTGGGTACAGTTTTGTTTTAATATACAGTAAGTAATAATGTCAGCATAAGGTGCAGCTAGTGTAGGATCACCTAACGCAAAGTGCGTAGCTTTTCTTAGCTGCCTGATCAGTGGATTCATTGCCCTGAATACCTCTGTATGAGGGTATCCACACAAAGATCACTTGTTTACCTGCATTCATGATGTTGTCACGTCATGTTCTCTTGTAGCAACCGTATCATGAGACAACTGCTGACTCATCCCAGAGCGGTATTTTCAGGTTCCGCCTTAGTTAATTAGTTAGTTATTGGAGTTTTAAGGGGCAGAACAGCTAGGTCATCTGCCCCTGGTTCCGGCCATACACACACACATAGTGAAATACTTTACCTCTTGTTTTCTCATTCACCACGGAACTTCTATTAGAGTCTTCTCACGTCCTGACTTGGAGAATCGCATGTTTCCGGCTGCCTGATCCTACCCCCACAGCTGCAATTAACGGCCAGTTACGAATAGCATAGAACAGGTAGAAATATTCAAGTCCTGATGAGAGCCAGGCAAGCTTCTTTCCAAACAGTTCAAATTTTAACATGCTCCGCGACAACAATGTTCACGTTGATGATGGTGCCAATATCACCTCTAGTGTACAAAGCAGCCAAGGAGTGCAATTGAACTGCAGTGAATTCACTTCAAGCTTATGGGAACAGTATGAGGTTATTTTTCCACCTGCTTGATCACATGTCCCGTCATTTTGCCAGCAGTACATAATCGCTAAGTGAATGTAAGTTGAACTCGACACTTCGAAGACATGAATTCATATGTCGTATTACAGATATTCAATCTTTCCAATTCACACTTTCTCATTTACTCTCTATTTAGACATCTAAATAGCCTTCTTCATCCGTTCAAAATGCACTGCATAATTAATCTTGCTCATAAGTCAGTAATGACTATTCATCATCATCATCCTGAACAGACTGCGGGTGGAAGTTGCAAGATCCAGGGACAACTTTTCCGACCAAGACAGTCCTGTGTGATTGTGGCGCAACGCAGACAACACAACACCTCTTCTCCTGTCCATTGTGCCCGTACAGTTGCACAGTGAATGACTTGACTGAAGCTAATTCAAGTGCTATCGAAGTGGCTATGTTCTGTGCAGAAACTGTTTGAAGTCGTCTGTTCAACACATATTTCGTACTTCTGACACGAATAAATAAATAAATAAATAAATAAATCATCATCATCATCATCATCATTAGTCAATATTTTATCAGTATTTCCACATCTTACCGTAATTTTAAACTTAATTATAAGTATCTTACTTACTCACCCTAGCAAAAACTTAGTAAGACAACAATTTACTGCTTACACCAAGCTAATCTGTTTTTATATGTATTTTATACTGTATCAACATTGTATTGCTGTTAGATTTAAGTAGTATAGACCTGTTCACGTTTGTATTGTTCATTGTGTATTAATTGTATAATCTGGTTAGATGGAGGAGGGGGACCAATGGCCCTAATATTGCCAGCCAAAATAAATCTATTTATCTAACTATTTGGTTTATATCCTCAAAATGAGAGATCATGTGATTAGGAATTCTGACAAAATGCCTCGAATCGTAAACGCTCCCTAATTCAATAAACACGAAGCTTGAAATAAGTATCTGCCAAAAAATGTTCATTGCTCCTGGAAGAAATAAAAATGTATTAAAGTTAGAAATCTGTAAATTGCTATGTAATAGCATATTCTGATCGTTTTACATGCCCTGTTTCCTTTTACATAGCTTTGAATGCCGTGTATTTATCACGACGAAGAGTGCTCTGGTTTGCAAGAGACAATTTATTGAGAGAGAAACATGCAGTGTTATGTTTCACCAGGGACAGGATGAGGTATCGGTTAGAGCTGGAAACATCCAGCACAACAAAGCAACAGTAAATGGGATTCTAAGTTTTTAATTAATGCCAACCATAAATACGAAACAACACGGGACTAAAGATGTTCGCATTTTGCAGCTACCATTTTCATTACAGCCAGGATTATACCATGACTGTGCTGTTGAAGATTCCAAGCCAAGAGTTGTGAGAACGAATCCCACTGCAGTCGATTGGCGTTTAAGGTATTGGGCGTTGGTGTATAGAGTCGGTTACCGTAATGTAAGGTTCCTTTGCTTAATGGGGTCAAACCTTTCTCCACTTGTAATTGCTTCCTAAATATTGAAATATTAGAATTCATTTTTCTGTGTTGCCTAAAAATATATATTATTAGAAGCTTTTCAGTCGTCAACACGAGTGTGCCCAAATAAGATTAGGCGTGGAATCACAATTAAGGTCCTAGTGCCCGAAATAATTATTGGGCGCGAAATTACGTTTTGTTTTTCCCTCGGCGTAGCTGTGCCCCTTAAATAATTCAGCAGGACCATGCGGACAGCTGCAGCAAGTGCTGAGATTGTAGGTTCAAATCCCGGCGCTGACAGTGTCTGTGGTTTTATCCTTGGTTTTCCCACACTCCCTCCAGGCAAATACCAGGATAAAACCTTACTTTAAGTCCCAGGGCACTTGCCTCATTCCTGTCCCTAATACAGTTACACACACTACTACAGTCGTTACACAGGTTGCCAGAGAACTTCAGCACACACCCAACTACACGGGACTTAAGACCAAGATGTCCGAAACCCCTAAAATGAATTGACAACAACAACATCAATTAATTTCCTAGTGCCTGAAATAAATTACATGATTCATTAAGTGCAATGCAAGGTGATTCCCGCCCAATCTAACTTGGGGAAACCTGAGTTGACCAACTGATAAACTTCTAATAATGCTTCAAAAATACCAATTCAGCCTGCTCCGACCGGGTCAGGAATGGAATGAATGAAGCCCCCATCTAGCGGCGAGGATATGAAATGTGCCGGCTGCCGAAGCCTGTCGCACTCCTCTGGGGCAATGATTAAATGAATGACAGATGAAATGAAATGGTAGTGGAGAGTGCTGCTGGAATGAAATTGTGACAGGGAAAACCGGAGTACCCGGAGAAAAACCTGTCTGCCTCCGTTTTGTCCAGCACAGATCTCACATGGAGTGACCGGGATTTGAACCACGGACCCAGCGGTGAGAGGCCGGCGTGCTGCCGCCTAAGCCACCGGCAATACTGAAGCATATTATTTTACTCAGTGTACTGTTCGCAAATGCCGATAATAGTTGTCCTCGCTAATTCTGCGAATTTTCTCCCGTATTTCAGGAGTTACAAACTTGTTCGTGGATCAGGTGACCACGATAAATATTGTTTTAACACCCAAAATCAGCGTATATTACATTGGCAAATATCATATTTTTATTCGGGTAACAAGTAGACGGGAACCAATTCAACTTGGGGGGCTAACCGTTCTATTCTAAGTGACTTATATAATATCTGAAATACACATTCAAAATATAATTGATGTACAGGAATGCATGCTTTAAATGCGTGTAATTTGTGTATTTATTAAAAGTACGTACACTAGTGGAGACTATAAAGATAGAGTTCGTGAACACCCGTGACGTATCCGATGCCCCAGTCCCCAAAATCAGACGTATCAAGAAGAGCCCTCAAGCCACTGACTCATTCTGCCCCGTCCTGGAATGCATCTTCTAGAGATACAGTAAGTGTTCGTAGGTACTGTATATAGTCGCTGAACTTTCAACATTGCTCTTATTTTCCAGTATTTTCTTAATGCTTGGTCACGCCTCCCAACCGTGGATGTGACGTGTGACAGAACAATGTTCTAGGTTCCTCTTTCTATCTGTAGATGTGAAGGAACATTAATGTTATTATCATCATATATATTATTTCAGTAGTATAGATCCCTCCTGCGACGCTCACAAGCGACCGATCGTGTCAAATGAGCATTCAAATGAAAGAGAATAGACATTAGCAGTGACAAATTGCACTCTAATTTCATAAATATCTATAATTTCTTTAAAAAGTGACTTTTAAAAAAATGTACGAAGTGTGCGATTTGTAGATACTTTTGAATACGCTCCATAATTGCTGTCCACTTCACATTTTGGCCGCTGTGACGCCTGTTTCATGCCATTGTAACATTCTAAGGTCTTTCCTTTAACATTTTGCATGGATTTCAGAAACAGTAAATCAAAGGAATGAGTACTCAAATCGTAGTCTATAATTTCATAAATATCAAATAACCGGTGAGTGTTATGATGATCTAATTTTCAGTGATTGTCTTCTTAAGTTAGGGAACGTAGAACTAGGAATTCTAACAGAAATGTAAAGAGTGTTCTATAATCATTTGGTTGAAATAAAAACATAACCTTTCTCCTTAAGTCTCTCATTATAAACCTATTGGGGAAAGTGTGGTTTATGAACATACGAGATTTCTCGCACGGGTCCGCTAGTTATTATTTATTTACCAAAAATTGTGTCTACAATTTATGGACGGCAGATAGAGAAAGGGCATGCCCCACATACACAGCAGTGTCTCCATCTCCGTTCATTAAATCTATACAAATCTCAAATGTACATTATACAATTTACAACTTTACATTTGCTATATACACATAATCTGCTGTACACGACGTCTATATCATACAATTCATAAATAAAAGGGAAGATACAGGCACGCACACACACACACACACATACACGCTCATGCACGCACACATGCATGCATACATACATACATACACGCAAGCACACACTCCCACTCAGTCACAAATTTACATTATAACTAACCCCGTGGCATTACATCCCATGAAGGGCCTAGGCCTACCAAGCGACCGCTGCCCAGCCATTGGCCTGCAGATACTCGGGTGACACGTGGTTAGCACAGTGGGTCCCCTCGGCCGTAATCATGGTTTTCGTGACCGGGGTGCTGCCTCACTGTCAGACAGCTACTCAATTGTCCTCACGAGGCTGAGTGCACCCCGTTCCAGCCCTCACGTCAGTTTCTAAAATCCCTGTATATAAATTCAATTTACATGGAGTTTTAGTCCCTTGAGAGCCTTCACTTTGCGGCAAAATTGTTGTGGGGGAAGGTCTTTTATTGCATGAGGCAGGTCATTCCAAAGTCGAGCAGAGTGATTGTAGTTCCTAGCGAATGGAGGAACGAGGGTGACACCCTGTGCTCTACGGACTGAGCGATATGACAGCCGACGGCGGTGAAATGGGGTCAGTTTAATGGTGCCAGCTAGAGATACTGTAAAAGTGCATAACTACACGGAGATTAAAGGCAGAGTTTAAGCTGTTATGTTCTGAAATGATATGTTTTGCGGTGACCGTGTGCCACACCCATTGATGTCTTCTATTCTGCCCAACACTGTAACATTAATGATCTAGTTATGGGATTAACGTCCGTTTTAACCAGTGTGGTTTCAGATACCCCGGAGTGCCAGAACTTTGTCCAAGAATATCCTTACCCATAGCAAACGTATACTTAGAGTTTTCTGTGACCAATAATCTGGTGACCATGAACCACGAGACCTGCTTTCCATGTTTAATCAGAACCACAGGATGTGACATTTCGTCTCGAAAATCTCACAAGCATTAATCGGCGATTGAATCCCGGTCCACCTTGCATTTTTCTGTTTAAGAAAGGGGAAACGAATAGAAAACTATTTCAGGGAAGGTAAATAATAGGATTGGAAGTTATTTATCACAGGAGCTTATGATAAATTGGTCATAATGACCTGTGAGTGAAGGTGGTCAGTCCAGCATACACACGAGCTATTTCATTCAGCACCCTTCTTGTTTAAAGTAGAGGGAGTAAAATATAGTAACGGTCTGGAGGTAATGTTTTTCGATTTTAGACATTGTCTCCTTAAAACATATTTTGATTAAATCAGCTCCCAAAGCCACTAATAAATATATAAAGGTACATGAAAGAAAGCCATCTATTAACTGTCTGAACGGATGCCAAAAGGGTGATGCATGAACACGTAGGAGAGCCTTCTGCTGCACGACAGACTGGTTGGTTAGGTTACACGTAATTAAGAATGTCAGTGGACTGAATTCGCTGGCAAGCTGCTCAAAGTCCTGATGAAAATTACAATTATTCGACCGATAAATTCCAGTTGATTAAAACTTTGATCAGCCTAAAGATTCATGTGGCATTTCCCTATGCCATTTACATTCGATATATTGTTGGCTGTCATATATGTACACGGGTGGAATTGCATTGAAGACAACATAGCAAGGCTACACGCATTAGTTCTTAAGTTGGTAGACACGAGTAAAGTGATAGAAAGTATAATATGGAATTGGTCAAATCTAATAAATAATAATGTTATTGGTTTTACGTCCCTTTTAACTACCCTGGCTTTTAGAGACGCCGGGGTGCCGGAATTTTGCCCCGAAGGGGATCTTTAACGTGCCAGTAGATGTACTGACACGACTCCCTCGCATTTGCGCACCCTCAAATGCCAGCTGACTGCGCCAGGATTCGAACCTGCAACCTTGGGCTCAGTTAGCGGGAACGTTACCCCTGAGCCACGCAGCCAGCCCTGGTCAAATCTAGAAGGCATAGCTGTTAATAGTACATTATGCAACGAGCCTATAATGGCTATAATTAAGACACGAGTGTATTATTAAAACGAGCGTATGCGAGTTTTATAATTTCCATACGAGTGTCTTAATTACCATTATAGGCGAGTTGCATACGACTGTTTATGTTCGACGATAATTATTATAACTATTTTATGTTCGAAGATAAATATTCATAAATATCTGTCGAGATTTCGCCAGTTTTATGTACTGAACAGAGCGCATGAGACGCAGAGAATGCCTTGTATTTGACCATGGCCTTCTCGATTACCCCACTATGACACTAGGCAACGCAGTTCAGAAGGTCTTGGAACTCCACGCAGGTGCGATGCTAACCTTATCTAATTGGTCAAACAACTGTTTCTTGAGCTGTGATTGGTGGGAGAAACTGTTTCATAATGAAAAATAGTGTTATAATGACCATCATTATGATACAGTTTTCTAACTCATAATTGTCAGGGTCGAACATAAACCAACTAATCTAACTAACCTATAGTTCTACAGCCCACTGAAGGCCGTTAAAATGATATACCAACCGGTTGTCACTGCGGTGGCCCGCGTTCGATTCCCGTCTCTGCTAAGAAACTTAATTCTGGTCTGAGGGCTGGAACGGGGTACTGTCAATATCGTGAGCAAAACTAAGAAGAGGAGGGTTCGATTCTCACCTCAGCCTTCTTGGAAGTAATTTTCCGGGGTTTTCCTCACTTCTAGTCTAGGCCTCGGCCACCTCCTTCCAAATCATCACCTTAGTTACAAATAAATTAAACTAATACAACCATCACAATAACACAGGTTATCATACAAACACACCCAGGTAGACAGGGCGAAATGAGCACGATGTCCCAAAGCCCCTTAACCAATCAACAAGATCAGTTACACATGACAGGAGCCTTGAAGAATTGGTAAAGCAATATTGTACCACACAACCATTCAGACAAGCGACAAGCCGTGTGACTCAGGCTCTTACCAGGCGGTCAGTTCGAAAATCTTGGCTAGCCCACATCGAGTGTCTGCTGACAACCACGGTGACTAAAATAACAAGCTGCCGTTAACAGACAGGCATGCCAACCCTTCTACACTCACATGTTGCTGCAAGCTGAACAAATAATAGAACATGTGACAAATGTACCTGACTGACCTCATATTTTGAGAGGACAATGAATGGCACGTGGGATGAAATGAACTCTGCGCCAAAGAAAATGGCCCACCCAGAAGGAAACGTCAAGGAAAAGTGAAAGAAGTTATGTACACACGACACTAGTCATTACACACTGCACATGGAAGGCCTAGTTCTAATAATCCTCCATAATCAGTTGTTGTTGTTGTTGTTGTTGTTGTTGTTTAATTTGAGGGGCTTGGACACCGTATTCGGCTAGCCCCACTCGTGGTGTAGAGGCTAGCATGCCCTGGAGGTCCTTGTTCGATTCCCGGCTCTACCAAGAAATGTAATTTTAATCCGAAGGCTGGAACGGGGTACCCTCAGCCCCATGATGCAAAATTGAGAAGAGATGGCTTCGATTCCTACCTCGGCCATCTTGAAAGTGGTTTTCCATGGTTTCCCACTTCTACTCCAGGAAAATGCCGGGATGGTTCCTAGCTTAACGCCACGGCCGCCTCCTTTCCCATCCTAGCCTCAATTACAAATACACACATTAATACAGTCATACCAATAACACAGGTTATCAGACAAATTATACACACACCCAAGTACACGGGGATAAAATACCACGACGTACAAGCTCCTCAAATGGAACAACAACAACAACAACAAATTGACTGATAACCTGCGTTATTGTGGTGGCTGTAATAGTGTGTGATTTGTAGTTCAGTTGGGGATTGGAAAGGAGCTGGCTGGGGCTTTTAATTAGGAAACATCCCGGCACTAGCGTGGAGTAGATGTGTAGAAATCACGGAAAGCCACTTCTAAAATTCTCAAGTGGGCATCAAACCCACCTCGTTTTATATTTTATAATTTCAAGATGACCGCTGTGCATTATATTCAGCGTGATATTCCTACGAATAATGGTAGCGCATTCTCTTGCATGATACTCCTCTCTCACTTAATTTCGTGTTAATTGTGCTATTATATCTGAGTTAAATATATTTAAGTCTTACGAATACGGTCATCTGCCATCGTGAACGTTCGGACACGCTGTTCTTGGAACTTCGTCAGAGGTTCTACTTACAAGGTTCTACATTATGCAACGAGCCTATAATTGCAATAATTAAGACACGAGAATGTTAATAAAACGAACGAAGCGAGTTTTATAATTTCCATACGAGTGTCTTAATTACCATTATAGGCGAGTTGCATACGGCTGTTTATATTCAACGATAATTATAACTACTTTATGTTCGAACATAAATATTCATAAATATCCGTCGAGATTTCGCCAGTTTTATGTACTGAACAGAGCGCATGAGTCGCAGAGAATATCTTGTATATGACCATGGCCTCCTCAAATATCCCACTATGACACTAGCCACGCAGTGAAATTTAAAATAGGAGGCCGTTTAAGTCAGTGCAGGTGCGATGCTATCCTTACCTAATTGGACACATAACTGTTTCTTGGGATCAACTGTTTCATAATGAAAAATAGAGTTTTGATGACCCTCATTATGATACAGTTTTCTGACATATAATATTTACATTTCGACATCGTCGAACATAAAAACATCTTAATATACTGTGAGTTATTCATTATCATATTCTATATTTTCAAGATAGCCGCCTCACGTAGTATTCAGTGCGTTATTCTTACTGTATGGCTTATTTCAGCAGGGTCCCTTTTTTTTTACTAAGTTTCGTTTTAATTGCGCAATTGCTATCTGTACGATTCACTGTTACTTTTTAATATAACACCCAGCCGCCATCTTGAAAATGTAAAGTTGATATTATTTTCCTATGGGCGTACGGTACTCCATAATTATTTCTACTGTATCACTAACGTAGTTCTAAAACTTAGAAAAAAAATCCTCAGCCTGCTTCCAGTCTCCGACCGGGTCAGGAATAGAATGAATGAAGCCCCCATCTAGCGGCGAGGATATGAACTGTGCCGGCTGCCGAGGCCTGACGCACTCCTCTGGGGAAATGATTAAATGAATGACAGATGAAATGAAATGATAGTGGAGAGTGTTGCTGGAATGAAATTTTGACAGGGAAAACCGGAGTAGCCGGAGAAAAACCGGTCTGCCTCCGTTATGTCCAGCACAAATCTCACATGGAGTGACCGGGATTTGAACCACGGACTCAGCGGTGAGAGGCCGGCGTGCTGCCGCCTAAGTTCTAAAACTTAGAAATGTATATATATTTAAATTATAAATTTTCAGGATGGTTGTTTCGCACTATATTCAGTTTGATGAATTTATCAAGGAAAGAAGATTGTAGTTTTAACCGACCATTAATCTTGTGATTATGAGCCACCGGACCTCATTTTTACATGGAATCCGAACCACAGGACATTGCATTCCACCTCAAAAATCTCACACGCATTGACCGGGAATCGAACCCAGTCTATCTTGGCGAAATGCCAACAGCTTGACCGCTACGCCACTACGCCACTACTGATGAATTTATCCCTGACGCTTGTTATATGCTTACAATATTAATTTTCTACCGAATTTCGCATTAATTGTCCAATGACATCTTGAGTTACTAATTTGCATTCGCCTAGGCGCCATTTTGAATCTATGGAGTATACAGGGTGTCTTTTATGTACCTTTGGAGAATGATAGGTCGTTTAGGGGACTGCTATAGAAGTAATTTGAGATAGGGAACTTGGGGTCGGAGCGGCCTCCTTAACCCCTAAAATAATGGTGGATTCAGGCCCTCCACCCTGTCAGTTGGGCAACCGACCCAAGCCTCTAATACCTTTCTCAATCCTTTAACTCTCGGCAAGATTCATTTCACCATGTGGCGCTGGCGTAATGGATAGCGTTGCGGTGCGAAAGGCCGGTAGTCCCCGGTTCGATTCCGGGCTTGATCAAAATCTTCTATTTTTATTTTTTAATGTTATTTGTCGTATTTGCACTCTCTTCTCCGACGAAGCACCAGACTGTATCATGTGACTACAATACGACAAATAACATAATAAATAAAGGTTTTGCCAAAGCCCGGAATCGAACCCGGGACTATCACCTTTTCGCACCACAACGCTATCCATTACTCCAGCGCCACATGGTGAAATGAATTTTGCCAAGAGTTAAAGGATTGAAAAAGGTAATAGATTTTTGGGTCGGTTGCCTAACTTACAGGGTGGAGGGCCTGAATCAACCCGATATTTTAGGGGTTAAGGAGGCCGCTCCGACTCCAAGTTCCCTATCTCAAATTACTTCTATACCCGTCCACTACACGACCTATCATTCTCCAATGGTACATGAAAGACACCCTATATATTATTTAACTTTGAGCCTACGAAGTGACATATAAGGTTCTATTTCATGACTAAATTTCGCTATTATAGCTCTAGGATACCGAATGTTTTTAATTCATTTTGAAATTACGTATGGCCACTGTGCGCTGTATTCACTGTGATAATCTTCAGACTAACGCAAGTCTGGGATCTAATGTGATGCTCATCCCTTGGTGAGATTCGGTTTAATTGTCCTATTTCATTCGGAGTTGTCGATTTTAATATTCTAATAGTTCGCACAGGCACCATCTTGAAATTATGGAGAGTCTGTTCTTTTGCCTTGGTCATACAATGTCTCATATACGGTCCTCCCTTGTCACTAATTTTCGCTACCTTTATGTGTTGAGAGTTACCCATTTTTAGCCTATTTTCAATTTTGAAAAAATGAGATCACCTTTTGTCCGTGTGCGTGTGCGCGCGTGCGTGTGTGTGTGTATGTGTGAGGAGTGTGTGTGTGTCCTAATGAAATCTAAACGACTGGAGCGATTCCAATGAAACTCGTTAAGTTCATAGCAATACTCCGGGCGACCCCGACCGTGCCCTTCAAATTTTGTTACGTCTCACCAATTCAACATGGCGGCTGTGCGAAATATTTCACCAGCATTCAATATCTCCGAAACTATTACCGATATCACCCAGGAATTTTGTTTGGTGACAGAGGGAACCACTAGAAGTTCACTTATGTGACCGTTGAAAACCTGGTAACTACAAAACCAACATGGTGGCCAAGCGAATTTGCGACCTTTAAATAGACGTTTCTCGAGAGTTAACCAACAAACGCAATGAAACTTGGTAATACACATTGTAATGCACCGACATGTACCTACGTTCAATTGTTTACATAACCTCAATATGGCGGCTGTGCGAAATATTTCACCGGCATTCTATATCTCGGAAACTATTACCGGTATCACCCTGAAATTTTTCACGGAGATAAAGGGCACTACTGGAAGTTCATCTATGAGACTTTCAAAAACCGGTTAACTACAAAACGAACATGGCGGCCAAGCGAAGTTGAAAGTTTTAAATAGACTTTTCTCGCAATTTAATGATCCAAACGCAATGAAACTTGGTACAGCAAATGTTTATATACATTGCAATGCACTGGTATGTAATTTAGTTCAATTATTTACATAACCTCAAGATGGTGGCTGTGCGAATTTTTAAATTAAGTTTTTGTTTCATGTGTCGTAATCATGCGATCGAAATGAAAGTTTGAATAATGAACCTACGCAATAATTTTCCTTTAAAGGTACATGACTCTAAGGCCTGTACATATCACAATCCAACATGGCGACCATCCGAAATATTTAGACGGTTCTCAATATCTACGAATCTATTACAGCAAGCAAACTGAATTGTTTAATGTTCATAGGGGCTATGACATAAGTTCACCTATAGGACTTTCAATAACCTGGTGATCACAAATCCAACATGGCGGCGGAGCGAAGTATAAATATTCACATGGTCGTTTCTCGCAATTTAACCATCCGTGTGCAGTGACACTTGGTACAGTAAATCTTTATACAAATGTTAATCCACTGGCATCTAATGTTTTTTTTCAATTGGTTGGTTGGTTCCTTAGTTTAGGGGCTGCGACAACGCGGTCATGTAGCCCCGTGTACTTTGGGTGTGTGTAGAATCTGTCTGATAACCGGTGTTAATTGTGATGACTGTATTAGTGTGTGTATCTGTTTTTTAATTCAAGTAGAGACTGCAACTTTGAATTTTCAAATAGTTCCTACTTTTGCCGCCAAACGCCACCGTCAACGACTACTAGGCCTAGTTCAGAACTAGCTACTAGACGCCACCGCAGTCGGCTCTTGGCAACGAACGTAGCAACCTAAGAGCGTTGTTTACATTCTTAACCTATCCAATTTAGTTTCACACAGGTGTAATTAGTGGAAAGATCTTTAACATGCCATAAATCTATGACATGGGACCGCCGGCTTTACTTCCCCTCCGAAGGAAGGCATACTGAGGGATTTTTAACGCTCTTAAAAAATCCGACGGCTTCGGCCGGGTTTGAACCCGCTATCTTGGGCATAGAAGCTCAGCATGCTACCAACTACGCCACCGAAGCCGCCTAATGTTTTTTTCAATTGTTTCCATAACCACAAGATGGTATTTGTGCGAAATTTTAAAATCTCGTTTTTACTTCTTGTGTACTAATCATGCGATTGAAGTTTGAATACTACACGTACACAATAATCTTCTTGTAACAGTACATAACTCTAAGCCCTGCATATATAGAAGTCCAACATGGCGACCACCCGAAATATTTAGACGGTTCTCAATATCTACGAATCTATTACAGCAATCAAACTGAAATTTAGTATGTTGATAGGTGCAATTAACATTAGTAGGATATATGAAAATAGGCTGTATAGTTCTTCACGGAACTACTTGTTATATTTTATAATGTCAGGATGTTGGTTGCGCATTCAACACAGTCTCATATAGCTATCACGTTGACGACAGAATGTCCTTATATAAAACTATCTGATTGCCAAATACTGTGAACATTAGATCATTGTGTCATAAGTTATGGATAGTATTGGTTGCATGATTGACACGGCCGCTATCTTAAAATTATTTGACTGATGACATTGTAGCTTAGGCGCCAAATGCTTTCCACATGAAGGTACTGTACATTTTTCCAGAATTTGTTTGGGATCTGATCATTAGTATAGTCGAATCGTTTTCCTTTTTTTTTTAAACGGCACATATCAATATTTTGCCAAAATTGAGTTGACGCAAGTAATGCAGTCTTTAAGTATAAATCTATCGTCTTCTGCAGAAACTACACACGTCCCTGCATTGCTTTATCTGATAGCTTTGCCTGCTAATAATAGTTTGTTGGTGAAACAGCACTTGTCACTGACGTGTGCACTTTATCCTTAAAATGAACTGGCGTACTGTATCCAATCGGCAGTTCCACGCATCCAGCTAGTGGCATTCTTCCTTTAAAAAAATTGTCGATCTGGGCAATCAATGAATCACAGACTTCCACGAGACCAAAACCAATCGTTCCTGATATCGTTCTTCAGTCACTTCGCGTACTCAAGTGAAATACCGAATACTGTTCAAGCTCGAGATTTCATCGTCGGTCTGGTAGTACACACGTTCAATCTAGGTATCAGGAATTCAATGAATCTAGTAACGTTTCCCACAAAGTTAGCATATTAAGGAGAAAGACTGCCTAATCTTCTTCTTCTTTATGTGCCATCTCCTCTCAGGAGGTTGGCAACCATCATAGAGACTCTTGCTTTAGATGATGCAGCACGAAACAGCTCAATACTGGAACAATTGAACCAAGTTTTCAGATTATCGATCCAAGAAATGCGTCTTCTTCCTGGTCTTCTTTTGCCTTGTAACTTTCCTTGAATGACCAGCTACAGCTGATGATATTTCTCTCCTCTCATCACATGACCCAAATACTGCAGTTTTCTAATTTTGACAGTATTTAATATTTCCTTTCTCTTTCCCATCCGTCTCATCACCTCATCGTTTGTGACCTTATCTTTCCAACTCAGCCTCAGTATCCTTCAGTACGTCCATAGCTCAAATGCCTCCAATCTGTCCATTTCTCTTTTCTTTATGGTCGAGGTCTCAACTCCATAGAACAAGGTGGAGAATACATAACATCTCAGAAGTCTAATTTTTAGATGTAAATTAAGGTCTCTGCTACAGAACACTCTCCTCATTTTATTGAATGCATTTCTGGCTTGACCGATCCTGGACTTTATCTCCTCAGTAGAGTCAATGTAGCAGTTCACAATTGTTCCTAAATACTTGTACTTTGTCACTTGCTATACTGTCTCCCCATTGATTATTAAGCTCTCTTGATGTTGTGTTCATGATACTACTATAAAATGTGTCTTACTGACATGAAGTGTTAATCCGCATTTTTCACTTGTCTCCACGAATTTGTTAGTCAGTCGCTGTAAATCTTGTAGACTTTCTGCGAATAACAACGTGTCACCTGCAAATCTTAAGTTGTTAATTATTTTTCCATTAACTTTAATTCCTGCTGTTTCTTCCTCTAAAGCTGCTTGTAATATTTCTTACTGCCTATTCAGGAGAAAAAAAAATACAGGATATAAGGCAAACAATGCAGTATATTCAAGAAACGCATATTGATTTCTACAATGAGATTGTTAATTGGCCAGTTACCAAAGATGATGTGCTATGTGATGACTACGATGAATAATGACCCAACAGTTTTGTAAAGGTGACAAAATAAATATATTTTGTAATAAATTAATGTTAACACCCATATTTTGAGAAACAGTAACTAACATGTCAAAGAATAATGATCCGACAAACTTAAACTACTGCATTATTAATTATTTTAATTTTCAATAAAAACATAATTTTCAATGTCCCCTACCTATAAAGCATAGTGTTTTTACAACTGTTCCTGTACGTTTTTGGTGAATATCTCCAAACTAATATTTATTGCATTGTGCTGTTTCAGAAAAAAAACAAGATATTCAGTAAAGAACATATAGCCTACTTTCTCCTAAATGCATGGGTAGACTATTATTATAACTCTTTGTCCTTTTCAAGGAGTATAATTGAATGTTGGTTGTAGTAGCTTGTTGAAATACAACGTGTTATACGGATATTAAACATGGATATGAGGTGCCCTGTGCTAGCGCTACCCCTGTACCAAATTTGGTTCAATTCAGTTTCACCGTTTTTGAATTGATAGAGGGAATCGATTTGCACACATACATGGCCGCCATCCGCAAATTAATGGGCCGATGACCTTGTAGTTTGGTCCAAAGCTTCTTCATACATAAAGGTATAATTTTGCAAAAATTGGTAGAGACCAGGTGATTAGGTTGGTCGTAATTTGATTTAAGCTTAAAAAATTTGGTTGGCCGCCATTACGTTTCCGTCAAGATGGCGGCGATATAAAACATGACACTGAGGTGCCCTTTCCTAGTGCTACCTCTGTACCAAATTTCGCCCTGTGTAGATCTCATAAGTCTACATTCATTTTTGGCAAAAATCGAAAGTAGGCTAAAAACAACAATTCAGTCGTAGGCCTAATAAGTAGTTTTCAGACACACACTGGTTCACGTGGCTGATAACAAAGATGCCTAAAATGAATGAACGGCAAAAGAAACAAATCTCGTGAGAAGTAGAATATTTGTGTACATTTGTAGTAAGCTACTATAGTACAGTACATTAGGTGTGTAAGGCTAGGTAGCGTATCACAGTTTACCTAGCAGAGTGGCGTTGAATGGCTGATAAGACTCCTGCTTGTCGCCATTCTCCCCGCATAGAGGAGTGACGTAATTACTCGGTCTATTCAATGGCAGGAAATCCATTCACGTCTACGAGTGGTTTCAAGCAACTGTTAAACAACATAAATGAGCCAACATTTGGACAATGCTACCAACGCAACAGCAGTTACACAAGTTACTTGTCAAACTTACTCTCGGTCACTTGAACACATTCTCTAGTTTTATTGACCGTATCACTGAAGTATGCCCTTTGATTGAGGTCGTGGCTGACACATCCATTGTCAGGCAGTGCCTCTCATTTGACGTAATGTGTGAC
Organism: Meconema thalassinum; assembly: GCA_946902985.2. Lineage (NCBI taxonomy): Eukaryota > Metazoa > Arthropoda > Insecta > Orthoptera > Tettigoniidae > Meconema > Meconema thalassinum. Next base: position 657,213,147 of record OX336390.1, read on the forward strand.
AGGAAGAATAACCCCGTGCAGGTGAGTGTAAATTGTCAACTCGCGCTTTGTGTACTGAAGGAGTGGAAGACTTGCATTTATGTTAGTCACATGTGACAATGATCACAAACACTTGGTTAGTCTATATATCTATCTATCGTATGGCTCTTAGTGCCGGGAGTGTCCGAGGACATGTTCGGCTCGCCAGAGTCTGTAGTTGCTTCCAGCGGACATACAGAGCGTGAGCTACAAGTTCCGTTCAATTTCAGGTAGTTCCAACTTTCGCTACCAGATATCACTGATACCTGGTTGTGAAGGTCGGAACTTTGATAGAGCGTTCCAACGAAATCTAACCTAGAAATTTAGCTCCACACAAGTTTAGTCTGTGGAAGGATCTTTTACATGCCATAAATCTGACATGGGACCGCCGGCTTTACTTCCCCTCCGAAGGAAGGCATACTGAAGGATTTGTAACGCTCTAAAAAAATCCGACGACTTCGGCCGGGTTTGAACCCGCTATCTTGGGCACAGTAGTTCAGCATGCTACCAACTACGCCACCGAAGCACTTCGTTAGTAAACATGTTTGTTACTATGAAGAATCTCCGGATTTCGAGTTCGATTCCCGGCTCGAAAGACTGGAACAGTGTACACTCAGCCTCGTGAGTCGAAGCTCTACAGAGATGCGTTTGATTTCCACCTCAGCCATCTTGGAAGTGGTTTCCCGTCACTTCCCAAGAGCCAAAGAGGAAAAGTACGAAAAATACTTCTAGGAGGTTAAGGTATCTGGTAGGCATCGAGCACACCACTTCTCAGCTATCCTCTTGAGTCAGCGTATGCCTCGTTACGATCTTCAAACTAGACTGGAATTTATTGGAAGAATTGAGAATCAAACCCAGGAGGAGTGCGTAAACCTCAGAAGGCGGCAAAGAAGCACTTTGATCCTGGATCACCGAGCCGTGAGAATGGATGCAGCGATGTTCGTGTTGTTTCTTTAGCTGGGCAGGCTGACTTGAAGTGTTGCCAAGAAGCGTGCGCCTCTCACACCCAATGCTAAAGAAGATTTGGCTCCTTTGGTCGGAAAGGCTTTACCGAGTTCAGCATCCCGAGCTGAAAGGAGTTACAAGAGCTTGTTTGTCCGACAGGAAGAACATAATGTCATTAAGATGGTTCTCCATCTAAAGATTGGAAAAGGAATTTGGGACTAATTTACTTCGCCAGAGTTTCAAGGATTGCAATTCCTAACCTGCGTAGCTCAGTGTCAAGACATTGACTTCGTTACTGTGCTTACACTCGATTGGTGTCTTTTAATGTTCTTTAATTTCAGGGGCTTAGACATCGTGGTCACTTATACTCGTGTACTTTGGTGTGTATGGAATTTGTCGGATAACCGGTATAAGCAGTCTTCAGTAATGTAACTTACTTGTAATTACAATTATATATTACATGTGAGCATTAGGGAGAAGGTGACCGTGGCCTTCAGTTAGTAAGCAACCCGGCATTTTTCTGGAGAAGAGGTGGGAAACTACCTAAAACCACTGTCAGGATGACTGAGGTGGGAATTGAACCCACATCGTCTCAGTTTTCGCTCACGAACCTGAGTGTTCCCCGTTCCAACTCTCAGACCAGAATACATTTCTTGGCACTGCCGTGAATCAAACCCGGACCTTAAGGGTGACTGCGAATTATTGTACGCTAACCGCTACACCAGGAGGTGGATATTGGCAGTTTAATTCCAACCTGTAATTTTAGTTAGTGTATTTTCTTTTGTTTGTGATTTGGTTGAACCGTTGGAGAGGCACAAGACTCTTGTAGCCAAGGTTTTGGTATTGCATCCTTGCAGAGTCAGATTGCATTTAAAATTTGAATTTACTGTTCGATTTCAGAGGTTTGAACATCATGATCATCAGCCTCGTATACTTGGGTGTGTGTATGTATTTGTAACTCATCTGATACCCCGTATTATTGCGACATATGTTGTTTGTGTGTATTTTCAATTGAGTCTACGATTGGGTTTCAGGTGGCCATTGCGTTAAGTTCGCAACAATCCATCATTTGCATGGATGTGGAAATCGAATCCAACTTCTCCTAGTTTAGTTCCCAGAGGCTGACAGTACAACGTTCCAACCCTCAGTCCTGAATTAAATTTCTAGGTACAGCTGGAAATCAACCTTCGACCTTGGGGGTGACAGACCACCATCTATTTACTTATGAGAGACCAGTGTCAGTAGATTTACTAGCACGCTAAATATCATATTCTTTATCATGTGTTTCCGGAGGCAGGTAGAAACTCCCGCGCGCATTATATTTTTTGTAAATACCATCACATTGTTGGAATTCGTCCACTGATATGCTGAACTTCACTGTTTCCTCTTTATCTGCTTCTAATCAAAAATATAATTGTAAATATAGGTTGCCTTCACTCAGACTAATAAAGGCACGTGCATATCTAATCAATATCTGTTATGCTTCCAGATATCAGCAGGATCGTCTCTTAACGGATTCCGATAAATGTCTTACTATCAACGTCATTACCGGACGCTGAGAGTTTTGAGGAATCTGCTGGCGTTGTTGTACATTCCGTAAGGATTTGTGGAGCGGGTAATTCAATAATACCGTACGAGTACAATAGTGAAAAAGCGTTTATTCCCATATTCCGGAGGTAGGTAGAAACTCGCGCGCGCATTCCAGCCAAATGGCGGGACGATACAGTGTATTGGGCGTCCGCAGCTTTCTCACCTGCCTTCATTCATTTAATCTGTCATTTAGTATCCTGATTCTGGATGTGTCTCGTTGAGGAATATCAGAACAATCCAAAAAGTACATTTCCAGCCATCGATTGGCTCCGCTAGGGGTGCTCTTTTTTTAAGAGGTGAAAATTCGAAGTCATATTATTTTAAATTTAACACATTAAATTTTAATTGTAATTATACTCAGGGAGACTTCTTTCTTCCCCGTCAATAACGCGACGTCGGGTCTAGTCTGTGACAAAGTTAAACTAATTCTTTACCAGACGGTGCTGCTAAGCGTGTTAATGCGTGAAAGCGTGGGGTCAAACTTAGTCTGGATTCGGGGGTCAAGTCGACTCGAAACCCATCATTGGCCATATTTGATATGGTTTACCATAGTTTCTCGTTTTCCATTCCAGCCAAATTACGGTACGATACCTTGTATTAGGCGTCCGTAGCTTTCTCACCTGTCTTCATTAATTTAATCTGTCATTTAGTATCCTGATTCGGGATGTGTCTCTTTAATAGCTTACAAGTTTTATGTCTATTCATTATACAGTAATACGATAACAACATGCCGGTACTATGCTTATTCATATATTTACAGTCTTCTACTGCGTGAGGTTGTTATGATGAGAGGCAATCGGAAATAGGTAATACTGTAGTTTATTATTATTATTTTTTTAAGAGATAAAAATTAATAAAAATATTATATCTCTTTTAACTTCTGGTAATTTCGAGAACCGGAATATTGAGGAATAGCAGTAAGGTCCTCTTATTCTGCCAGTTATTATTACTTATTTATATTTAGCGTATGGCTTTTAGTGCCGGGAGAGTCCGAGGACATGCTCGGCTCGCCAGGGGCTGTAGCTGCTTCAATGCGGACACAAGTTCTGTTAAATTTCAAGTAGTTCCAACGTTCATTATCAATGTCACTAACACCTAGTAGTGAACGTTGGAACGTTGATAGATCGTTTCAATGAAATCTACCCTGCACGCAATTTTAATTAGTGGCAGGTTCATTTACATGCCAATTCTCTCAGTGATTGTATCAGTTGGCCTACGAGTCTCGCATATTCATTTAATTTTAATAATGCAGCCAATGGCCATTTTCAGGACGGGTCAGGGAAGACATTTTGGAAGGAAATTGGCCATGGACCTATTGAAAGGAACCATCCAGGCATTTTTCCTGTTGGTGAAAATGGGAAACCACGAAAACCATTTTCAGGACGGCCGAGGTGGGATTCGAACCCACGCTCTCCCAATGCCAGCGAGAAACGAGCTAGCGCGTTAACACCCTTGGCCATCGTGGCCTGTGTCTCGCATATATACACACCTAGAATGGTATTAAGTGTTTTAGGACACAATCCCAAATTCTTGGGCTCAGGAAGCGAGTGGCTCAGCCAAGTGAGTGTCACTGGCATTTACGCATCCTTCCATCTACACTTTAAATTCGTAACTGGTGAGCTGTTGCAGAAATTAGAGCAAGATAAGAGACTTCTTTTCCACAGGCCGTGGGCCTGTCAAAGTACGCTCTAGACCCTACATTGTGAACATTAAAATTAATAATATTATTATTACTATTATTAATGACTAAAAACCGGGAAGGCGTGGACGACAGAGAGAAAGGTGCAACATCGATGGCGAATGAAGGGGTACTGGGCTAACATTAAACTGCAGAAAAAACAGTTGGCATGACGTGGTCCTTAGTTGGCCGTAACGAAGGAAGAAGAAGAAGACTATTATTAATGAACTGTTATGGCTCTACCGTGTCTTTGACTTGTTTGGCCTCAGAGATGCCGGGAGGCGATTAATATTCGCCCTTTGGGGAATTTTCAACGTGTCAGTAAGTAACTGTCTACAGGTAATGATATTGAATCACCTTCAAATGGATTCGGGCTGAGCAGACATCGAACTCACTAACTTGGATTTTGAAGACCAAAGCGTAACTGATTGCGCTATACTGGACAACGATGTGGGGTATTCTTTGCAACGCGCTTCGTAAGCCAGAATATGAACAACCCGGGAAGGGTTTACGAATCATCACCAGATCGCACGTAGACTACTCTGCATAGAGGAGAAGCGATCATGGTCTGTTATTTATTGGCCACAGAATACAAGAGAAACAAATGTTAAGCAACGACGTAAATTTCGTGTCACGCAGTTGGCAGCTGTAGAGGAATTAAGTCAAATCATCGGAATTAACATCTGTATTTTTGTGCTGCGTAATGTTTATTGCTGGTTCCTATTCTTGGAGTCGCCTCTCTGTTGGGTGAGTCTGCTTGGTGGGGATGTGGACCTATACGTGTTATTATCGACTCATTCAGAAGAGTCCATCAGGCACACAAGATGCAGTTTGGATGAGTCAAGCGACTGTCTCATATAAACAAGTGATAAGCTGGTGTTTGTGCGAGCTCTTAACCTGACATTTCATGCATGTCTGAAACACAGTTTGGTTCGGCATATTTTGTCAATTGCGATCTTTTCATGTGCTTGATAGCTCGAATATATTGCTATGATCTCCTAGACCACTGTTAAATCGCACCGTACACTTCAACTAGTTGACGGTGCTTCGACCCTGGTGAAATATTTGAACACGAGGGGGAATATGTCAGCCTTTGAAGCTTTTCTTCACGCTACTGTACTTCGTAGAAAGCCTCAATATGTGTTTGTGAATCAGTGTCTACTTCGTGGTGTAGGGACGAGCCTTCTTGGCAGACCCCGCAGAGGTTTGGAAGCTGCAATAGGAGACTAAAAAGAATATAGGTACATTACCGTATTTGTTTCATAATTCGTTATACTAGTACGTACATAGTATTGCCTCAGATTTACTTGTTGTGTTCGTAATATGACGTTCATAAAAACTAAGATTTCTTCTATAGGTGGTGTCTTACACGGCGGCCCGTCCTTTAGCAGGTAGGGATGCAGAGAGAAAAAATGAAAATCCACAGCCTGCTTCCAGTCTCCGACCGGGTCAGGAATGGAATGAATGAAGCCCCCATCTAGCGGCGAGGATATGAACTGTGCCGGCTGCCGAGGCCTCACGCACTCATCTGGGGCAATGATTAAATGAATGACAGATGAAATGAAATGATAGTGGAGAGTGTTGACGGGGAAAACCGGAGTACCCGGAGGAAAACCTGTCTGCCTCCGTTTGGTCCAGCACAGATCTCACATGGAGTGACCGGGTTTTGAACCACGGACCCAGCGGTGAGAGGCCAGCGTGCTGCCGCCTAAGCCACGGAGGCTTAGGGATGCAGAGAGCATGGGTAGAAGTTGTAGGAGTATTCTGCGCAGGTGTGAACTAGTACTCGTATCTCATTAGACCTACCTGGCCACCTCTCATGACAGTACCTGCGGGGAGAGCCGTTCTTAGTTTTTACGTAGCGGAATGGTTTGTAGCTATGTTTTTAGCACAGATAACGTGATTCCTTACTGCAAGTTTCGTCTTCCGTGACGGTTCGAACAGACCAAGAGACCGTGACTTGAAGCACTAACGAACTCTCGGGCCACGACGTTAGACAATATCAGTAAAGTGGTGATGGTGGTGATATTTTAGGTTACGGAATATCGAACCCATCTGCCCCAAAACAATATCGGGAAAGTGTACATGAAAGTGGTTACTCCTGCATTGTAAATTTGTCATATATTTTCTTGGTTATTCTCGTTAGAATTTGGAGTAATGCAGCTTCCTTTCTATGTATACCACGTAATGAAGCGTGTTATTTTAATGTGCGAAGGGTGTTTTCAGCCTAACTAAAGTTTACTTGCGGTAAAGAGATCAGTTGCAGTCCACTGCTCTATTTCCCAATCGGTATCAAAAATGAGATAAATCACAGCACACTTTAATTAACATTTTTAGCCTACTTTTCACATTGTGCAAAAATGAGGAAAAAGTAGACGTATGAGATCGATCCGGGAAACTGTGTGTCTGTCTGTCTATATGTGTCCCTCCTCCCATATCAACTCCTGAACGGCTGCATCAATCGAAACAAAATTTGGTAGGAGTAATGCCGTATTTGAAAATGATGTCAGTGCTACCAACTGCTGAAAAATCGCAATTGAAATTTGAGCTCCATATTAGATATCTTGGAAGGATTGAATGGGAGATATTTCAAAATTGGCACACGTATAGATAATAATATTTCAGTTAAAGTGCTAGGAGGGCATACATGGCAGTGTTGCCAAAATGATTATAAACCTGCCGATAGGTCCAATTTTTAAATGCATATAACTTCTACACTATCAATTGGAATTCAACCAAATTTCGTATGTGCTGCCACCTGTTAATAAATGCTCTCAATGTCTTTTATCTAAATACCAATATATCAGAAAGTATGCAAGCCGACAGATGGCTGCCAACTGTTAATAAATGCTGTCTCTATTTTTGTTACCCTAATATCAATATAAACAGAAAGTATGCAAGCCAATAGCTCTAAACTTTTCACACGTATAGTACCTGGCATTCTAGATTAATTTGGAGTAATTAATATACGTCAGTGCTGCCAGCATGATTCTAAGCCTGCTGATAGGTCCAATTTTAAAATGCATGCAACTTCTATATTAACTAATGGATTTCATTCAAAATTGGTACAACAATAGATCATATTATTTCAGATTATTTCTGACCAATACATGCATGACATTGTTACCAACATGATTTTACGCGTGCTGTTATGTCCAATGTTTAACTGCATGTAACGTCCATGCTATCCATTGGACTTCAACCAAATTTTGTATTCTGTACCTTAAGAGAAGGAACTAAGAATATATTCAGTCACCAGGGCTGCCAACTGTAGTGCTCTATTAGGCTACATTATGCCTGGTATACAGTATTTGGAACTAATTAGAAATTTCGATATTACCAACTTAATTTCGTCATTATTCTAGATAGATCCATACATATTAATCATTGGCATGAATCCTAAATTTTAAGAAACGTAGGCTCTTTATTTTGTCACGGAACTTCTTGTTAATAGGATTTCAGGATGTAGCCAGAAGAGCAAGTTGGTCAAGGAATACATAGGCCTATTCCGATGAAACGAACTGTGGCAGGCAGAACTTTATTTGGCCATGGACGCCCTACGGAGCCACTTGGCGTCTCTAATGGGGAGAAATGACGTCAGAAGCAAAGCTAAAACGTCCGTTAAATTTAATATACGGCCTCCTTAGATAACAAGAACTATAAAGTATGATGCAAGGTACTTGTGGCCAGCAAGCTGTTCTTGAGCTCAGGACACCGCCCCCTTGTTTGATATGTGGCGGCACATTTCATCCGTTGTTTATGTACACTTTTACTGCTGCTGCTTGTATACGCATCAGCAGAAGTAACTCTTCAAAGTATTCAAAACATTTTGGTTTGAAATGATTGTATGTTTCTATAACGGAACAGAAGTGATACAGACTCATTTCACTGCTTCCTGAATTGGTAGATAATAAGATCATTATTCTCCTCTGACTGCGGTCTTATTGATACATATTTCGTCTTACAGTGGCACAGTTTTTGCTTAATATCAGATTACTGCATTCATCTCATATCATTTTCTTAGTCTTTACAGTTTACAGTGAAAGGCAGCATGCATCATTTATATACAAAGTCCCCTTAAATATACAGGATGAACCCGAATAACCAAAATGTACAAGAAAAAACACAAAGTGATGCAAAAGAAACAACTCCAACGAAACAGGCACCTGTAAGGGAAGAGTTCAGTATTTGTTACGTACAGTCACTGGCAGAACGGATTGGACACTCTGTGATCAAAGTATAGGTGTGTCGCACGAGGGTTCTTGCATTATTATGTGTTGTACAGTTTGGTTGTCGCACATTACAGAAATTTTCTCTGTTTAAAAGGTATTTTCACAGAAACAAAAATGTTTGGGGGCAACAAACCGAATAAATAAATCGTAATTATTTCTTTCTCTGTAACAAGCCAGCGAAGACCACGGGTCCTCAAAGGAACACACTCGGAGGGCGTCCTTGAGCATCCTCCAAGGGTTTGTCTGTTGACTTCTAGTTCATCCTGTATACCAGGCTGTTACCGGGTGAGTTAGCCGTGGTCGTTACGGCATGACTAATGGCAGTCGCTCACATCCGGGAGGCGAGGAGGTTGCCCGCCGGCAACCTTGAAGATGGTCTTCTGTGGTTTCCCATCTTCCTTCCAGGCAAATGCCAGGGTTGGTCCCTAACTATAGGCCACAGCCGCTACCTTCCAACTCCTCGCTCTTCCCTTCCAACTTTCCTCCCCAACGGTACTTGTAGCTCACCCATTGGGTGTCCGTCTCGAAGCAGCTACAAAACTGGCGAGCCGAACATGTCCTCGGACACTCCCGGCACTAAAAGCCATACGCTAAAAAAAACAGGCTGTTCCAGCCGAGCAGCTCGCCAGTGAGCAACTGAGTACTCGCCGCCTTGTGTGAGTAAACCTGCAACACGCAATACAGCTCTGGTGTGGGGGCTGCCGTCACTGCGCGGTGGATACATGAAGACAGGCAGGAAGAGTATGGACTTGTGCTATGACCTTCACCCAGTTACGTATTGGCTCTCACCTCCAGTCCCTAACCAGCCGTGCTCCGAGCATTACTGCTGAGTACTCGAGTGTATGCATACTCAAACTTATGGATTTGGAACAGCCTGCTGTATACTATATCGCTAACGACATGCAGGGTGTTTTAAGCGGACCTTATACTTTTCATTTGGCCAACGCGAATGTACCCAATTGTATTGAGTGTTATACCCTACCCTGAAATAAATGAATTGAGATTAATAAATTCACTTGCATAGAGGCGGCTTCGGTGGCGTAGTTGGTAGCATGCTGAGTTTCTATGCCTAAGGTCGCGGGTTCAAACCCGGCCGAAGTCATCGGATTTTTTAAGAACGTTAAAAATCTCTCAGTATGCCTTCCTTCGGAGGTGAAGTAAAGCCAGCGGTCCCATGCCATAGATTTATGGCATGTTAAAGAACCTTCCACTAATTACACCTGTGTGAAGCTAAATTAGGTTAGGTTAAACATTTGACAAACGCTCTTAGGTTCCGACGTTCGTCGCCGGGAGCAGTGGCGTCTGGTAACCAGGTTCTGAACTAGTAGTCGCTGACGGTAGCGTTTGGCGGCAAAAGTAGGAACTACTTGAAAAAATTAAAATGTCTGCAGTCCTTACTTGAATTGAATACAGATACACACACTAATACAGTCATCACAACTAACACCGGTTATCAGACAGATTCTACACACACCCAAAGTACACGGGGCTACATGACCGCGTTGTCGCAGCCCCTAAACTGAGGAACCAACGAATCAACCATCACTTGCATGACTAGTTTCGGTCGTCAAGAAATCATCATCAGATCCCATACACTGAAGCTATTAAATCTGTCTACACCTATGTGAGTTAGGTAATTATAGTACCGTATATACACTTTTATTGTTATATACCCAACTCAATATGAGCAGTGTAGTAATGGCAGCTGCACAATAACGATTATCACATGGCTTTAATAAACAGCTAAGTCCTTTAATCGATTCCAAGTTACAAACACCAACCAGACCATTTACTGACCATTAAAGATTATCACACGAAAAAAGCAAACAACAACAACAAAAAACAACAAAAATCTTGACGAGTTACGCAAGTTTACAATACATTTTTGCAAATTAATAAGTGTACGCATTGTAAATACCTTAACCCACAGACATAGATTTATTAGCCTGATGTAAAGAATCTGATGATCGTCGCTTGACGACCACAACTAGTTAACCAAGTGAATTTATTAATCTCATGCAATTTTTTAGGTCATAACGCTCAATACAATTAGGTACAATCGTGTTGACCGACTGAAAGACTACTTTCTTCTAAATTAATGGGTATTGTTATAAATCTTTGTCCTTTTCAAGGAGTATAATTGAATGTTGGTTGTAGTAGTTTGTTGAAATACAACGTGCTATACGGATATTAAACATGAATATGAGGTGCCCTTTGCTAGTGCTACCTCTGTAAAAACTGTCATTCAATTCAGTTTCACCGTGTTTGAATTGATATGGGGAAACGATTTGCACACATGCATGGCTGCTATCTGCAAACTATTGGTCTGATGGCCTTATACCTTTGTCAAAGAACGCTTCCCACAAAAAGGTATGTTGTTGCAAAATTTGGTAGAGATCAAATGATTAGGTTGGTCGTAATTTGATTTCAGCTTTTAACATTCGGGTGGCCGCCATTCCGTTTTCGTCAAGAGTGCGGCGATATAAAACATGACACTGAGGTGCCCTTTGCTAGTGCTACCTCTGTACCAAATTTCGTTCAATTCGGTTTTATCGTGTTTGAATTGATAGGGGGAATCGATTTACACACATACATGGCCGCCATATGCAAACTTTTAGACTGATGATCGTGTAGCTTGGTCAAAGAACGCTTCCCGCATATAGGCATGTTGTTGCAAAATTTGGTAGAGATCAGATGATTAGGTTGGTCGTAATTTGATTTAAGCGTTTAACATTTGGGTGGCCGCCATCACGTTTCCGTCAAGATGGCGACGATATAAAACATAAAACTGTGTTGCCTTTTCCGAGTGCTACCTCTGTACCAAATTTCGTTCAATTCGATTTCACTATGTTTGATTTGATAGGGGGAATCGAATTGCACACATGCGTGGCCGCTATCTGCAAAATATTGGGCTGATGACCTTGTAGTTTGGTCAAAAGATGCTTACCACATAAAGGTATGTTGTTGCATAATTTAGTCGAGACCGGATGATTAGGTTGGTCGTAATTTGATTTGAGCTTTTAACATTTGGGTGGCCGCCATTACGTTTCCGTCAAGATGGCGGCGATATAAAACATGACACTGAGGTGCCCTTTGCTAGTGCTACCTCTGAACCAAATTTCTTTCAATTCAGTTTCTCCGTGTTCGAATTAATAGGAGGGGTGGGGGGCAGACATTCAGAGTACACACACTCACAGACACACAGACACACACAGACAGACACATAATTTTTCGTCCTGTGTTGATCTCATAAGTCTACTTTCATTTTTTGCAAAAATCGAAAGTAGGCTATAAATGGCTTTCAATACGATAATGATGTTTTGAAATTTGATACTAACATTTCATGGAGAGTCCAGTGGAAGAAATAGCATTCCAAACGTAAATCCACTAACTGAATTCGCCGTGACGATGTGGAGATTTTTTCTACATTTCATACGCGTATAACTTTGGGCATAGACGCGATTTTGAAATTGTTTTGCGATGTTAGCCAGAACATGATGTTCAGTAAAGAACATATAGCCTACTTTCTCCTAAAAACATGGGTATAGTTATATAGCTCTTTCTCCTTTTCAAGGAGTATGATTGAATGTTGGTTGTAGTAGCTAGTTGAAATATAACGTGGTGTATCATACGTTGATTGATTAAATCCTCACCTGAAATGTAAATACACACAATAATATAGCCATCACAATAACACAGCTAATCAGACAAAATTCAACACTCACCCAAATACACGGTGCTAAATGATCATGATGTCCAAGCCTCTCAATTGAAACAACAACAACAGCAGCGTCCTACCCAAATCCTTCCTCGTTTAAAAGTAAACACACTCGTACACACATCACAGTGACACAGTTTATCAGATAACTTCTACACACACCCAAGTACACAGGGCTTAATGACCACGAAGCCGCATAGTGCCCAAAGAATCAACAACAACAACAACAGTCACTACCGCGGATGGTGGACAGCTTCCTACACAAATTCTACCTCGTTTACAAGTACACACATTACAGTGACACAGGTTATCAGACAACTTCTACACATACCCAAGTACACGGGGCTACATGACCATGATGCCACAAAACCCATAGAGAATCAACAACGACAACAATGGTCTGCACCGCGGATCAAGGAAAACTAATTTTAAACGTTGTAGTCGAGTGTTAAAATGTGTGGTGTTATAAGTGTATAATAATGTTGATTGCAAATACACACTATATTGGATTCGATCCACGAACCTCAAGGTTGAGAGTTAAAGACGATAGCCCGCTGCTAAACATGACCAATGCTAGTAATGCGTTATCAACTGGTTTAGTATAACTGTATACCATATTTCCATATTTTGTCTTGGGAAGAGCGATTTCATTAGCGTTTTCTCCCGTTTTTACAAACCATTTGATACTAAATTAATATTATTTTGTTCATTTCATTCCTAAAAGGATATCAATCTACTGAAATATGGACTAAGCAAGCAATATCATCCATTTTGACCCAACGGGGCAGCACGGCCCAGCACGATGCGGCACTGTCAACTTGAACTATTAGTCACTACTGCGAAATAATATTCTATTCTTAAAACCTTAATATCCTACAGATCACTTCATTGAGGACAGTTTAAACCACCCTCTGTACGATAAGCGGTTTTAGTGAGACAGGGCCTTGGGCTATAATAATTGCATTATTCACACATCCGCCATCTTGAAACTATATGGCTGATGACCGTGTAGTTTGGCCAAAATACACTTCCTACAGTTAGGTATGTTGTTGCAAAATTTGGTAGAGATCAGATGATTAGGTTAGTCGTAATTTGATTTAAGCTTTGAACATTCTGTTTCCGTCAAGATGGTGGCGATATAGAACATGACACTGAGGTGTCCTTTGGTAATGCTACCCCTGTTCCAAATTTGGTTCAATTCGCTTTCGTCATGTTTGAATTGGGAGGGTGGAGGGAGGGGTGGTTACAGATAAACACACACACACACACTGACAACTTTTGGCCCGAGTAGATCTCAAAAGTCTACTTTCATATTTTGCAAAATTCTAAGGTAGGCTAAAAATAGTGTGTTATGAAGCATTGGAATAATGTCCTCTTGGCTTGAGAAATATTAGTGTTCAAACTTCGATATTCTTCACTGCAGAACCGGAGATGTAATTTTTTATGCACTGTGTATGTACGTTGTCGACTTGGCCCACCTTTTCACATCCACTTGTTTTTTGTTGTTGTTGTTGTTGTTGTTGTTGTTGTTTGCTTTTTATTGTCGTTCCTAAAGCGATACGTTTTCTCCTTGCTAAACGCTGTAAACAGGGACTGAAGTTGCCGTCTATAGTCACACCGCAGACACTTGTTTAAGTGTAAAAAAATTGAATTATACCAAACTGAGATTGAGAAATATCTGTAGGCGAATAAAATTTTAATTATATAATGGATTTCATAAGTGACGCATTATAGTAACAACAGTATTGAAATAAAATTTATGTTCGACCCTCACTATTATGTGTCAGAAAACTGTATCTTAATGATGGTCATTAAAACACTGATTTTCATTATGAAATAGCACTGTACCTTAAAATCACCAACACTAATTTCTACACAGCGCATTGTCTTCAAATGACTCCGGTGACAATATTACTGAGGGAGGGCAGATGTAAACATATGGCCTGCGTATGGCATTGCAAGCACACAGAGCGCATGCGTCGGTCGTTCAAAGATCTCGAAAGACAGAGATATAATACCCAACGCTCGCTCTGCGATCACAAAATTCAAGTAGCTGACTCTCAACAGATATTTCTGAATATTTATGTTAAACCATATAATAAAGTTATAATTATCGTCGAACATAAACAGTCGTATGCAACTCGCCTATAATGGTAATTAAGACACTCGTATGGAAATTATAAAACTCGCATACGCTCGTTTTATAAAAATACTCGTGTCTTAATTATAGCCATTATAGGCTCGTTGCATAATGTACTATTAAAATACGAGTTATAATCATTGATTAAACTGATCGTTGAGATTATCGACCTGCTCTCAACAATGTTAGTATGAATACGTTACACGATAAACTTTCTTCGGCGTATCCCAATTAATTGGGGTTGCCGGAGCCAACCAGGCTCATTTTGGTTTTGGCCGGGGATTTAATGCCGGATGCCCTTCCTCAGACCACGTGATGTTTCAAGTGAAAATTCCACCCCGCTGTCACCGGGATTTGAACCCCGGGCATCCAGGTGAAAGACGAACAGCTAAGCCACTGCACCATCACGCACCCCCAAATGCATACACGATAAATTATGTATATTATTTTAAGCATGTTTTTATTAGTTACTAGGATCATTTATTCCGGTAATTACTATGTCTGCTCAGAGTGAAACAGGTGGAGTGCCAATGAAACGACAGAAGGTTCAGGCGATGGTAGATATAACGTCCCATATTTATGTTTACGACTGGACTGGGCAATTTAAAATCAATGTACCGTATCCTCTCACCCGGCATTTGTCTAGCCAAGTGGCGCTAATTAGCAATTACATTCAGTTTAAACACAGAGAACAGAACTGCACCAACCCGTTGCTATAGGAACTGACATACCTCTCGTTTATTTGTTGAGGATGCTTAATCTTTGGCCCTTAAGCTATCTGTAATAGATGCAGTTATGGCGTAGTACGTCTTCAAATGTTGTTGGAGTCTTCAGCCTTTTGACTTCTCTATGCCTCCCTGTACTGAGATAGTCGTTTCATCTATATATAGACTATTGTCTATACATAGCTATCACACCTTACATGCGACCCTTCCTTCCATAAACAGTTTACTATTATTGGGTGTCTTACTATGTATCCTGCCGGTCCCGTGGTGTTGGGGTAGCGTGCCTGCCTCTCACCCGGAGGCCCTGGGTTCGATTCCCGGCTCCGTCAGGGATTTTAGAAACTGACGTGAGGGCTGGAACGTGGTGCACTCAGTCTCATGAGGACAATTATTGAGTAGCTGTCTGACAGTGAGGCAGCGCCCCGATCACGAAAACCAAGATTAACTGCCGAAGGGATTACGTGCCACCGCAATATCTGCAGGCCAAATGGCTGGACAGCGGTCGCTTGGTAGGCCTAGGTCCTTTATGGGCTGTAGTGCCAGGGATTTTTACTATGTATCCTACTAACCTATCTCTTCTCTTCATTAGGGGAGTGGTGGCGCAGCGGTCAAGCTGTTGGCCTCTCACCAAGGTGGACCGGATTCGATTCCCGGTCAATGCATGTGAGATTATCGAAGTGAAATGCCATATCCTGTGGTGCGGATTCCACGTAAAAAGGAGGTCCCGTGGCTCATGATCGCATGATTAACGGTCACGTAAAACTAAAAGCTTCCTTCGTTTTCTTCTCCTCATTGCAGTCGCCAGAAACATCTCTCCTTTCTCACTCATCTTAATACCTCTTCATTTGTTATTCTATCTACTCATCTGATCTTCATCATTTTCCTGTAACACCACATTTCAAACGCTTCTATTCTCCTCTTTTCTGCTACACCAGCAGTATAAGTTCCACTTCCACAGAGTGCCACGCTCCAGACAGAAGGATTTCAAAAATGACTTTATAATAGGCCTACCTAAATATAGGCTACTAGCATTAGCCGTCGCGGCTTCGCCCGCGAATATTCTAGTTGTAAAGAGTACACTTAGCGAAGTCTCAATCATGAATGCTATGACTGATTTATCCTTGGGATTAATGATCAGACTTTATGAATTCAGCTACTGGTGCAGTGGTTAAGGGTTTGTCATTCCTTCATAAGTATATCAGCGCGAAGGTAGTTTTCTGGGAATATCACTGATACTGTTAATTTAAGGGCCTTTAAATGTGGTTTTCGGAGACCCTTTATAGTCGGGTGAAAAAGACCTTTCGTACCAAACTCACACGTGAAAATTGCGTGAAAAAATTCTAGAGTGCCCCTTGTCCCTCACTCTTAAGCGCATTTTACTCTATGTATTGAGGAATTTTACAGCTTAATTTGGGTCAGTGATAACCTTATAACCGTCTGGAAACTTTCACAGTAATGTAATAATTGGAATTGCATTGCGTCTTACAGAAATAGATGGACCTGTGAGATTCTGTTACCATGGTTACCGTGTTGCATTCTTTCATTATTTCATTGTAAATATACATGTTTTAAGGCATTTATTTAATTGTGAGGCAATTAAAGAGTAAGTGAGTGCGTTTCGCTTACGCATTGGGTTATGCTGAACCTGTAGGTACCCCATATGTGTAGGTTGGTGTTAATGGGACCTTATTTTCGGTACAAAACTGGAATGGGACCTTAGCAGAATTATATAGGCAGGGATATTTGGTAGGATTAAATTTATTTTCTGTAGAAATGCATTCCTTGCCTGAGCCAACCTACTTTCCTTCGTCCATCATTAGTAATTTTGCTTTCTAAGTAGCAGAAGTATCTTACTACCTTTGGCTTTTCACCCGCCAAATTGGTGTCAATAGGGGTTTCTGATTTAATTCGGCTGCATTCCATTACTTTTGTTTCACATTTAATGTATTGATTTTGAACATGAATTCGTTCCTAAAGACGGAGCCCACACCATTTAAAAACTCATTCAAATCCTCTGGCGAATGTCATCAGCAAATCTCAGAGTTGAAATTATTTCTCGTTGAATCTTGACTTTGGCGTAGGGTGTGGCGGCCCCATCGCCCAGTGGCAAACCACTGCAATCAGCCACCCGAGTATTGGCGGGAAAACCATAACATAGTGGGTAAGGAGGAAATGCCTGCCCAAACCCTGACCATCTAGGGCACCCTGTCTCCAGGGGATAAATATGGAGGAAGGGAAGGTAACCCCACAAACACCGGGTGAGTAAACCGTGGTCGTTACGGCATGACTGCTGGCAGTCGCTCACATCTGGGAGGCGAGGTGGTTCGAATCCCCCCGCCGGCAACCTTGAAGATGGTCTTCTGTAGTTTCCCATCTTCCTTCCAGGCAAATGCCGGGGTTGGTCCCTAACTATAGGCCACAGCCGCTACCTTCACACTCCTTGTCCTTACAATCACACTTTCCACCCCAGACAACACTCCTCACGCGACGGTACGTGTAGCTCACCCATTGGGTGTCCACCTCGAAGCAGCTACAAAAACTGGCGAGCCGAACATGTCCTCGGACACTCCCGGCACTAAAAGCCATACGCTTAAAAAAAACACTCTACGTTTGGCCAATAAACCATGTGGAGATAAAGTGATTCAGAGAACTACAGTTAGCCTTGGATTGGACGGATATGAACGACGACGATCGGAGTGGAAACGGAACATGAGATTCGGAACATGGAATTCTAAGACAATCGTTGGTTGTGGAAATGGAAGAAAATGTGCATAAATAGAGCGGAATGGCAGAAATGGCTCAAACGAGGCTAACCCGACGCTTGAAGGCATAAGGGAATTGAAGAAGAGAAGAAGAAGAAGACGAAGAATACAAAGAAGAAGAATCATCTTGATTCCTGCTTTAAATTAGATCAACAAGATATTGCCTGGAAGGAATGGAAATGTGGATATTGAGGAGGATGCTGAAAATGAGCTGGGTAGAGAAACGTCAACTACTCTATTCTTTACTGCGGACCGGGCAACTGAAGGACACCTAGCATGAGAAGTAAGATGAAACATAAATACGTGTAACTTTACTTACTTCTCCATCCATCAACCTCATCGTCACTACTTTCACTGATATCATTGTCAATTTCACTCATATTATTATCGTCAACAGACTCGTCTGAACGGATTATCGCACTGTTAGTTCCGCGTGCGCCATGCTTACACTTGACAATACACGCGGTAACAGTGTTATAAAACATCACTTCCTGTACCGAAAGCATTATCGAGACAACAATATACCTATCTGCATTTCGATCAACAAAGACTTGACGCGTAGTATTTCGGTTAATGAACGGCGGAGAGGAGAAAATTACACAAGAATGAAGCACGGTTGCCCGCGCACCAATACAAAACTACGTAAATTAGCGTAGCCCGTAATCAATGTTTTAACTGGATGCGTGATTCGGGCAGAGGAAGGAGCTCTTCTTCTGCAGAACACATTATTCAACAAAACAGTGGTGTTTAACCTCTAAACAAAGCCGCATTTTTGGTGTTTCATTTAGGCATTGTGCCGGCACAGTTAATATCCTCGCCGCTAGATGGGGGCTTCATTCATTCCATTCCTGACCTGGTCGGAGACTGGAAGCAGGCTGTGGATTTTCATTTAGGCATTGTGATTTCATGTTCATATGCCTATGTTCTTGAATGTGTGTGTCTGCCTCGTTGGCTGTCACCGCAGAGGCCCTAGCCATGCAAGCTAAGACTGAGAAGATGCGGGTTCGATTCCTACCTCAGCCAACCTTAGAGTGGTATTCCGTGGTTTCCCACTCCAGGCAAATGCCTGGACGGCACCGAACTTAAGGCCACGGCCGCTTCCTACCAAGATCGTACCTTAATTACAAATACACACACTAATACTGATATCACTGTGACACAGGTTATCGGACAAATTCTACACTCACCAAACTACACGGAGCTACTTGTCTACAATGTCGTAAAGCCCCTAAAGAATCGACAACAACTGAATTTGTGTGGAATCTATCTTGTAACCTAAATTGTTTTAGTGACCATAGAGGTGCGTGTGCTTGTAATGGGAAGTAAAATTATGAAGGAGGCAGCAGTGGTATGAAATGAACTTGCAAACACAAGGAAAACCACTTCTACTTTGGCCGAGGGTAGGGTACGAACCCAACACTCACCACTCTTCTCAACTGAACTCTAGAGGTTGACCAACCTAATATCAGAATTAAATTATTCAGGACAGGGCCGGGACTCGTACCGTGGCTATCTTCGTGGAGATTTGTTTACAACATTAGCGAACCTTTATAATCCAATATATGGAATGAGATGAATTCCAACGGGTAAGCAACAGCTACTATTTTTAGCCTACTTTCGATTTTTGCAAAAAATGAAAGTAGACTTATGAGATCAACACAGGGCGAAAAAAGTGTGTCTGTCTGTGTGTGTGTATGTGTGTGTGTGAGTATGTGTGTGTGTGTGTATGTGTGTGTGTGAGTCTGTGTGTGTGTGTGTGTGTCTGTGTGTGTGTGTGTCTCTGAATGTCTGTCCCCCCCTATCAATTCGAACATGGTGAATGCAAATTGAACGAAATTTGGTACAAAGGTAGCACTAGCAAAGGACACCTCAGTGTCATGTTTTATATCGCCGCCATCTTGACTAAAACTGAATGGCGGCCACTCAAACGTTCAAAACGTAAAATCAAATAACGACTAACCAAATCATCCGATCTCTACCAAATTTGGTAACAACATACCTTCGTATAGGATACGTCTTGTGACCAAATTACAAGGTCGTCCGCCATACCATTTCAGGATGGCGGCCGTGCGAATTATGCAAACTTTATAATCCATATCATGGGACCCACCAGTTCCGATTATCGAGCCGAGAATCGTTTTAACTGTTCTAAAGGAAGAGGCACGTTCGAAATTAAAAGTTTATTTTGTAATACTATAGTGCAGACGTGATTTTAAAAAGCTGAACTGATTCAGTAATAAGACAAGATGGCAGCGGATATCTTGTGCCGGACTTATATTTCACTAATTTGAGTATTGCATGCAATATAGCGTACTGATAAAAAATAAATAAACTTTGTATGAAATGCTTTATATATAAATAATATACTCCAGTGATGAAATCGTTTAGTATAAATCATTATTTGCTAACAAGTTCTATGTAAGTCATTTTAAATGGAACGATATTCGTTGACACAATTAGCTCAGTGGTAGAGCGTTAGCCTATCGCTCAAATGCCTATGGTTCAAACCCGATCAGAGCTACGTTTTTTGCTAGAAATGTTATATGTTTATTGTTTTGTAATGACTCAGATGTTTTAAAATTAAGCGTTATATTGTGCACATTATGGTGTAAAATATATATTTAATTAAAACATAATTCGCCAGCAGATTTACTCGGGACATCTAGCTGCCAAAAAGGTAACTTCCAGATTTTATTGAAAAGTTTCTTCTTCTGGCCGCTAGAATGCACTCGCTCTGTTAGGATTATATTGTTCGATATTTCACCAATAGATGTCACGACTAGTCTACGTGGAGATCCATTGATTACTATACCATTATCATTCTATGCGCATCGAATTTGAAGAATGACAAGATGATACTACGATACATTTTAACTTTTTATTTTAAAGGGTTTGTAACAGCCTATTTTGCGTTACTTGAAAATGTTATTAAGCGTTATATTGTGCACATTATGGTGTAAAATATATATTTAATTAAAACATATTTCTCCAGCAGATTTACTCGAGACATCTAGCTGCCAAAAAGGTAACTTCCAGATTTTATTGAAAAGTTTCTTCTTCTGGCCGCTAGAATGCACTCGCTCTGTTAGGATTATATTATCGAAAATATCCACATAGTTTGTATACACACGTCTCTGTAGGGTCATGGAAAGATTTGTTAATTCAATTAGGGTTGTGAAAGCCATGCACAACCAGACGTGTAAAGACATGCCTCAACCCAAAGTTGGATGTTGCCCACGGCAGGTCGTAATAATAATAATAATAATAATAATAATAATAATAATGTTATTGGTTTTACATCCCTTTTAACTACTGCTGATTTTAGAGACACCGGGGTGCCGGAATTTTGGCCCGAAGGGGATCTTTAACGTGCCAGTAAATGTACTGACACGGCTCCCTCGCATTTGTGCACCCTCAAATGCCAGCTGACTGCGCCAGGATACGAACCTGCAACCTAGGGCCCAGCAAGCGAGAACGTTACCGCTGAGCCACGCAGCCAGTCCGGTCGATTATGTCTCCAGATCCATAACATTCTTGATATACTTCTTATCTTTCTTTCTTCAATGATGGTAGCAGTTTTTATCTAGGTTGTGGCGTTTGGTAGAGGTAAATCGTTTCTAAGGTCTTCAACAAAGAATAGTTCTATCATGACGAATGAAAGAGAAAGTGAGAAAACTCATCAAGTTCAAGCGCGCCCCGCCAGGCAGCGTTGCAGGGGGCAAGTTCCACGCTGCCGGTGTCAGCTCAGCTGGTCTTAGGGATGCTGCTAAGTGAAACGAATGACTTTGTAACTAATACTCTTTTAAAAAGTAATTAGCGATTACAATTAAAATAGCACGGCAAGGCACAATGGAAAATATAATTCACGGAAATAAGAACTACGGTATTCAGTACATGTTACGAAAAGCACAGATTCCTGGAGTATACAGACACAGATTAAAAAAAGAACATAATCCCCAGCATATTAAAACAAGCACTCATAAACTATTTAAAGTAACACTCTACTTACCAATTCATTTTGTCGGCTACTGGACTTTCGAAAGCTTGCGTGAAGACTTGGCGGATGTTCGAGATTGCAAATCTCGGCGGATTTCCTTCGTTCTGAAGAAAAATCGGCACTTTAAATAATGATAAACAAGTCTGGGGATAACATCCATGACATGCTGAAGACAACAGCCAGCTCCTGAAGGATCAACTGAAATTGTTTCTATGGAATCGATGCAATCAAAAAATATTTCGCTCCACATCGATTTTGTGTTTAATTTTCCGGTAATTACTTTCTCGGCCTGGAAAAGAATGTCACATACACTTCTCGAAGGACGTGTTAGAAACACTTCATTGTTCATTGAGCCGTAGTCCTTTATTTCGGTAAGAACTGAAAATTTATTTAGATTATTGTCACGTAGAGAATGAGCACAAGGCGAACACTTAATAAATTTAGAAGAGTGCTTAACAACATAGCCAGCCAAATGGTACACTAAACACTTATCAATCGAAGAGTTTCGAACTGCGCTGTCAAATTCAGGTACAGAGCTTTCCCAGTCTTCGATATTTACTGCATCTCGAACCACAATTTTTTCCTTAATGGAAGTTTCCACTGATTCCTTCACTGTCTTGTTATGCACTTCTACATTCCGGGCTAATATACGCATCTGATTAACATACGAGGTCAAGATCTGCTCCCGTTTAGGTTCACAATTTCCACCAACATTTAAAGCCTGTTTTATAGGGACGTATATACATTGAAGTAGATGCAAATGAAGGAAATCTATTGTCGATGGATGATCATCTGAACTGAAAGACCGCATAATTCCGAAGTGCCGTTCCAAGGGATCTTGGGTGAGCTTTCCTGTCAACACATACTTATAACCTTTCTCCCAAAGCCTTTCACACATCTCCAAAGTACTCTGTAGGGTTACTACTAGTGATTCCAAGGTTCTATTGGAGGCAAAGGTGTTATTGGTAGATCTCACGGTCTGAAGAAAATTAACAATAGCTGTATGAGAAGGTGAACCTTTACGAAGAGCCTGAGACGGAATGAATGCATTCAGTGCATCAGCAACAACATTTATATCACTGGTAAATGTCTCAGTGTCCTCACTACCTTGTAATCCTGCCAGTCCCATTTCTCGATAAAATTTAATACCTTTGGCAACACTGTCACTGAAAAGTTGGAATGCAAGCCTAGCGTTCATTCTCTGGAAAGATGATGGGTCTAAATGAGCAACTGTCAGCTTGGGTCATGCTCTAAGCCCAGCATACCCTGAGAGATCTTCTTTGAACAGTTCCCTATAAAAATTGAAATTAATAATTTTGTCATTATAGAGAAGTTCTACTTTATCATGAAAGTGGTTTCTTATGCATTTCAATACATGAACGAAGTCGGAGAAAGCCCAGATCTTTCTCGTAACATCTGCAGGATTAAGGATGTGAGGTTGTAGAGAGCTTGTCTTGCCACTAACTCCTAACGATCTCCAGGCCTTTTTATTTGTCTGACTACCATCACAAGTAAAGCCAACCACCCTCGCCCCAGCCTCTTCTAACTGCAAAATCACCTGTATTAAAATTTTTGCGAGAATGTCCCCTGGAGTAGCATTTCTGCTTGCATAAACAGCAACTGGCTGCACCCAATTATGCATGAATGGTACGAACATAAACACTAGAGCGTGATTTGCAAGTACGTTCTTCTGGAGGTCAGGTGTGTGTTCACCTAAATCAACTAATCCATCTACTTTATGAGAAAAACTATTAAACTGGATTTCTTCTCGTAGCTTCACTTCATCGAAAATTACAACACCGTAACGTGAATTATCATTCTTTTCTTCCTTAAAATAGTCTGAAATAGCATTTATACTATGCTTATTAACTCCATAAGGGCACTTAAGTCCTTTACAAAGTTTTCTCAAGTAACTTTCTGAGGGCAGAGGCAAGAGATTATGTCGCCGACAATGACGAAATCCTTTCGGTGATTTTATTCTCAACAATAAACTCTAAAATGAATTCATTGCTGTACCTCATACCATTGGGAGATTTTACCTGGCATTTCTTGAGCATAGTGTCTATTATCATCTTTTCCTTCTTGCTAAGGTGTTTGTTATCTTTGTAATTAAATGCCTGTGAATGTCGAACCTGCTTCTCCAGCAAATTAATTCTCGATTTTGCTGAGTTGAGGCAGGATCTAACGCGAATTAAATTACGGTTAGCATTCTTTAGGCGCCTTTTGAGCAATATTATAGTCTTTTCAGCATCGGTAAGTACACTAGAATGACCCAAATTCTTATCAACATTAGACTGACCTTTTAATGCCTCATTCGTTGCTTCACTCCCATCTTCAATCTTCTTTCTTCTCTTCCTGGTGGTATCGAGATTCTTTTTCCTGTTAGGAGCTTTACGGGACTTATTCTCACTTGACAGGTACTTCGGTAAATTAGGGAAAATATGAGGCACTGCTCCAGGACGTAACTTCCACCTCATACGAGAGATTTTCACTTCTTCACCATTCACTATAAAATTATCTGATTTTACTATCAAATCATCCGAGAAATGAATTTGACAAATTCTACTACTACGCGTTAACTTCGTATCCTTTCGTGGAATAGCTCTGGCCCATTTTTCAAATTGATTTGTATCCTTCGGTGGTGAAAAAAATCGTATATCGTCAACTACTCGACCATACCCTGACTTGCAGCCAGGTACAAAACAATAAGGCATGTTGAACTATTAAATGAACCAAGCCACATAAGAAATATGTTTGAAGTACACAAAACACAAAACGCTGATGTACACAAGACAAAATGAACTGAATTTAAGAACTGAAAGCAAAGAAAATTCAATTTAATTCACACAAATATCTCACACAGTAACTTCTCGCGCACTTTCTATGCCCCGGCTCGCCGGAAACACAGCACGTGTTGGACATAATAGCTTGCAGTGCTTGTAGCGGCGGGACCAGAAACTACCGTGCTAAATTGGCGGAGTCCTCACACTAGGTCCTTCTATTCGTCATGGTTCTATTATACTCTTTGATAATAACAACGAGTTATAACTATACTCATACATTTAGGAGAAAGTAGGCTATATGTTCTTTGCTGAACATCTTGTTTATACATTAGCAACGCCATGCGTTACATAAAACATTGTTATTATAACCTAGTTACTTTTAATATATTGTGGCCTCCAGGAAGGCCGAGTGTAGGCCTTTCTAATTGACGCCCGTAGGCAACCTAATGAGGATAAAGTGGTGATGCAGACGGCACATGCACCCAGTCCCCGTGCCAGGGAAGTTAACCCCAGGATATTAAAAAATACTCGATGATCCAGCTGAAATCAAACCAAGGACCCTTTGGACTAAAGCCAAGCACGCTAACCAATTGTGCTAATACCAAAGCGGGCGTAATACGTACCGAACCCAGGTGGATGCGTGTGCCAAGTCGTCGTATCCTCTCCATTGAATCACGCTGCTACAAGCATTTCCACCTGTTTGCACTGTAAGCCGCCTCATCAAACGCCAGTTTGTGATGGATTGGTTGATGAATTGTGTTTGAATACATTGTTGTTGTTCTTAATTAAGTTTAGAGACTTGCGACATCTTGGGCATCATCCCTGTGTAGTTGGGTGGGTATTGAATTTGTCGGATAACCAGTATTTATGGCGTGATGACTGTAGTAGTGATGGTAGAATTCAGAGAAGCCCTACCCACCTGGGCTACGTCAAGTCTCACGCGTATATTTAGTTGTTGATTATTTATTTATTTATTTATTTATTTATTTATTTATCGTATGGCTGTTAGTGCCGGGAGTGTCCGAGGACATGTTCGGCTCGCCTGAGTCTGAAGCTGCTTCCAGCGGATACCCTAAAGGGTGAGCTACAAGTTCCGTTTAATTTCTAGTAGTTCCAACTTTCGCCACCAGATATCAATGATACCTAGTGGTGAACGTTGGAACTTTGATAGAGCGTTCTGACGAAATTTAACCTAACAAATTTTGCTTTACACAAGTTTAGTCTGTGAAAGGATCTTTTGCATGCCATAAATCTATGACATGGGACCGCCGGCTTTACTTCCCCTCCGAAGAAAGGCATACTGAAGGATTTGTAACGCTCTTAAAAAATCCGACGACTTCGGCCGGGTTTGAACCCGCTATCTTGGGCATAGCAGTTCAGCATGCTACCGACTAGGCCACCGATTAATTGATTAATTGATTAATTTAGGGGCTTTGCGATATCGTGGTCATGTGCCCCGTATCGTTGAAGGGTGTGGAATTTGTGTAATAACCTGTGTTATTTTGATAACGGTATTAGTGTGTGCATTTTTAGCCTATTTTCAATTTTGAAAAAATAGGCTTATGAGATCACCTTTTGTCCGTGTGTGTGTGCGTGTGTGTGTGTGTGTGATTCGTGTGTGTGTCCCCCCCCCCCTAATAAAATCTAAACGGCAGGAGTGATTTCAATGAAACTCGGAAAGTTAATAGCACTATTCCCGGCGACCTCGACCGTGCCCTTCAAATTTTGTTACGACTCACTAATCCAACATGGTGGCTGTGCGAAATATTTCACCAGCATTCAGTATCTCCGAAACTATTACCGATATTACCCTGACATTTTCTATGGTGATAGAGGGAACTACTATAAGTTCACTTATGTGACCTTTGAAAACCTGGTAACTACAAAACCAACATGGCGGCCAAGCGAATTTGCGACTTTTAAATAGACGTTTCTCGCGATTTGGCCAACCAAATGCAATGAAACTTGGTACAGTATATGTTTATATACATTTTAATGCACAGACATCTAACTTCGTTCAATTGTTTACATAATCACAAGATGGCGGATGTGCGAAATATTTCACCGGCATTCTATATCTCTGAAACTATTAGCGGTATCTCCCTAAAATGTTGTACGGAGATAAAGGGCACTACTGGAAGTCCATCTATAAGACTTTCAAAAACCGGTTAACTACAAAACGAACATGGCGGCCATGCGAATTTGAAAATTTTAAATAGACCTTTCTCGCGATTTAATGTTCCAAGCGCACTGAAACCTGGTACAGGAAATATTTATACACATTGTAATCCACTGGTATCTAATTTAGTTCAATTGTTTACATAACCTCAAGATGGCGGCAGTGCGAATTTTAAAATTAAGTTTTTATTTCGTGTGATGTAGTCATGCGATCGAAGTGAAAGTTTGAATGATGAACCTACGCAATAATTTTCCTTTAATGGTACATGACTCTATGGCCTATACATTTAACAATCCAACATGGCGACCATCCGAAATATTAAGACGATACTGAATATCTATGAATCTATTTTAGCAATCAAACTGCATTTTAATGTCCATAGGGGCTATGAACTTAAGTTCACCTATAGGACTTTAAATAACCTGGTGATCACAAATCCAATATGGCGGCGACGCGAATTATAAATATTCACATGGACGTTTCTCGCAATTTAACCATCCGCGTGCAGTGAAACTTGGTACAGTAAATCCTTATACGAATGGTAATCCACTGGCATCTAATTTATTTCAATTGTTTCCATAACCTCAAGATGGCAGCTGTGAAAAATTTTAAAATCTCCTTGTTACTTCTTGTGTCCTAAATATGCGATTGAAGTTTGAATACTACATGTTCACAATAATCTGCATGTAACAGTACATAACTCTAGGACCTACATATATAAAATTCAACATGGCGACCATCCGAAATATTTAGTCGGTTCTCAATATCTACGAATCTATTACAGCAATCAAACTGAAATTGTGTATGTTGATAGTGGCAATTAACATAAGTAGGATATATGAAAATAGGCTGTATAGTTCTTCACGGAACTACTTGTTGTAAGTCAGATCTGGATTGGGAACAAGGCGGCGCCACTTCTAGGATAGCTGTGCTGGGAATCGTACCCGCATCTTCGCAGTTCTGCCTACCGAATCTGAGTGTACCCCGTTCCTGCCCTCAGACCAAAATTGAATTTCTTGGCAGAGCCGGGAATCGAACCCGGGGCTTTGTGGTGAAGGCCAAGAGTTCTAGCCACTATCATCGAGGCAGACTGCGTATATTTAATGCACACAATTTTGCTCACTCTGGACATGACTCAATTGGATTTGGGGATGAACTACCACTTACAAGAAGAGGTCACCATGTGGTTTCCTAGAAAAGCGTTCAAATTCGGAGGGTTTGCTTTTCATAAAAAGTATTTTGCCCCTGTTCGAGCGTTTTTGCCAATGGGCAACGGTGTGCTCAAAATTGAACGTTTAAAATCAATCCTCAAACTTTTGTAGTCCTATTTCCGCGCTCGTACCCGGCTCGTCTTTGTGGCGTAGTCGCTATCGCAGTGGCGTTGGAAAAGGAAGTTACCGTGATCGGTTTCGAGTTGGAGTTCGATTCAGACTTTGGTCCCCACTTTTTTTCTTTCTTTTGCTGATACATCCCTTATTGCCTTTTGCATTTTCTGTAATGTATTTGCTGTAGTCTCTTCGGTTTTGGAGCTATGTACAATATTTTAACATCATTATTCGCCCATGGCACTTGAACGAATAGTAAGTTTTATTCGTTAGAATTTAAATGCAGCGTGGCCGGCGACGCTACGTTCATTCGCACTGCACCGAGTCTAATCCAGAAACGCAGGAGTCCTTCCCTCTGTTCCTCTCTGCTCCACCATCAAGCTAAACTTCTTGTTTGTAAACAATAACGTAAATATTATTTTATTATAATTGTAAATTGAAAAAGCAACAACAAATAATAAAATACTTGATGTAATCTGCCAACTTAAATATTGTACCACAAACATAAAATAAAATAAAAATATCAAAGAAAGGTAAAAAATATAATTTTAAAAGATCCAAGTAGTTTTCGATCACGGTAACATCAATTTCCAACGCCAACACACTAGCGACTATGCCACGGAGACGAGCCGGGAATAAGACTACAAAAGTTTGAGGTTTGATTTTAAACGTTCAATTTTGAGCACACTAAGGCCCATTGGCAAAAAAGCTCAAACAGGGGGGAAAATATTTTTTATGAAGAGCAAACCCACCAAATTTGAACACGTTTCTAGTAAACCACATGGAGACCTCTCCTTGTTAGTATATTTTTCTTCTGATCTGGTCAACTATTAAGCAGCGCTCCAGCGAGATCAAGAGATTCTCGATCCTAGTGTTTGCTTGTCAATTGACGTTACTCACAGTTTATTCTATGCAAACGAAATCATTTAGGGCAGCCTTCCCGAATATGGACAAAAGTCAAGGCCTTGCAACTGATCCTATTAGACCACATGCAGGATTGCGTTCAGTCAACACTGGCACGTCAAAACTATAGCTTGTCAACATGTTGTATCGATAGCCAGATGACGTGTGTAGGCTAAGTGATGTGTGTACATTATGTGGTGAAACGATGGTGCGTGTTCTAGCGATAGACGCCGTATTAAAGACAAACACACATATCTACGCCCGTGGTCAGATTCGTAAACTCAGTAGCAAAACCAAGACTCTGACCATGAGCTGCGGTGGGCAAATTCTCCCACTGAAGCACCCTAGTGGTGGTTTCGTACTTACGTAATAGGCATTTGGTGGGATGATAGCTTAATACGATGGCCACCTTCTTCCTGCTTGCCACGGTGAGTGAGTGGTTAACGTGTCGGTCTACTAACGCCAAGCTTGCAGGTTCGCTCCTGGCCGTGGTAAGTAATTTTTGAAAGGCGGCAAAAATTACGACACGCATGTCATACGATGTTGGCATGTCAAAGAACCCATTTGAATTCAATAGGCCGTGTTCATAATGGCAAAATTAATCTCGGGAGTTTCTGCCAACACCAAGTTACTCATTTCTCTACTAGAAAGCGCTATAGTGTTCAAGGAGTTTAGATATCTAAATTCCTTGACTTTCATAGTGCTTCAAGGAACAACGAAATTCGACATGCAAGCTACCTTCTGGGTGTCAAATAACAATGCTTGCACCCGGCACCCGAGGCCATACGATATTATTATATTATTAACTTCTTCCTAATCCTATCCTCATTGCATATAATGGTACAGACTTCACAATAAAACAGATTATCAGGCAAACTCAAATTTAATGTTTTTCGGTCGGTCAACACGTTGTACCCAATTGTAATAGCTGGTTCCCTAATCATGAAACGAATATACATGAGATTAATAAATGCACTTGGATGACCAGTTTCGATCGTCAAGTGAACATCATTAGATCCATTACACCTAGGCTATTAAATCTATATCTACAAGTATTGGTGTACACTTATTTAGTTGCTGTAGTAGGCTATATTGACTAGGAGTGTTAGTTTAACTACTATTGCAACTAAACAAGTGTGCATATTGTAAATACTATCTCCCATACTTGTAGACATAGCTTAAGTGTAATGGGGCTGATATTATCGCTTGACGATCCAAACTGGTCATCCAAGGGTATTTATTGATCTCATGTAATTTATTTCAGGATTAGGGAACCACCCATTACAGTTGAGAACAATCGTGTTGACCAACTGATAAACATAAAATTTCGATTACCAAGGCATTACAGAATAATGGCTTCAAACACCAAAATACGGCCAGCATCCAAGTATAATTTGATGATGGACCCGGGATAACTCAAACAACAATATAGGCCCTAAGTAGGAATTTTAACATTTGAGGATAAACTGTTAAAAATGTTGACCACTTCCACGAGCCAAGGTACAAACTACGTTGTGGGTTTCATACCCCTTTTAATTCTGTGGGTTTTACTGGATTTGGGGTGCCAGAATTTCACCATTAAGGAGATCTTTAACGTGCCATTAACTAATCCTGACACGACGTCCTCACATTGAAGCACTCTCAAATGCCAACTGACTTGGTCTAGGTTTGATCGCATTACCTTGGGCAATGCAGACGATAAGGTTACTGGGATTTCAAGGAGTCAGCCTCCGAGAATTAAACCTGCATTGTCAGTATTTTAAGGGTTTATGAAAGGCAGTACTCCTATACAGTTACACAATTGATTATTATTTTGAAGCTTAGGTTAACCACTTTATTTAAGTAACTCGTAAGCCGACCAGTGCGTGCTAGGTGAACCAAGTCCACTGCTCGTGGCATGTAGGCAGGACCTTTGTTATTATACTGTGGGAAATGCTATCGGCTCTCCGTTTCAGAGACCATGATTGCTCCTCTCAAAGCCATGGAGCGTAGATGGCACAGAACATCGGATTGGCAGGCAATATTCCTCGCCGAGCGTTAACGATGGACCACACTCGAGTTCGTTACGCATTTAGCTCTTGAAATGAACCCACCAGAAAAATAAACTTGGAGAGGAAAGCGAAAGAGATCGAAGAAAGAAGAAGAGAAAGTCGACATGTCA
This sequence comes from Meconema thalassinum, assembly GCA_946902985.2. Classification (NCBI taxonomy): domain Eukaryota; kingdom Metazoa; phylum Arthropoda; class Insecta; order Orthoptera; family Tettigoniidae; genus Meconema; species Meconema thalassinum. The sequence goes on from OX336390.1 coordinate 657,244,303, forward strand.
AATGGCGTCCTGAAAGCACACGAGTTATGGCCAGTCAAACAAGATAAATGGCAGGGTCTGTTCTTACAAGAAACAACATTAATATAAGAAAACATAACGCTAGGCTAGGTCTAATTTTACAAATCCTTCCGTTTGTTCTGTCATACCATTTTTTCTCTTCCTTTATATATATCTGCTAGACTACTTGTACCAAAGTTAGATTAATTTCTAGAATGTAGCATTTCACTGCCAGATACATTTCATTGTGTTAAACGGAAATGAAGATTAGTAGAACTTCAGAAATGATTGAGTCATTGTCAGAAGTACCTCCTTAGAGTCAGACTCAAGATAATCCAGTGAAAACACAATTTCGTTTTCTTTCTTTATCGTTTAGGCCTACTTAGGACCACGGGGATCGTATCTACTCTTCGAAAAATTTGTTGCTTTCTTCTTCTTCCTCTTCCAATAGTCCCTCATTTTCTGACTATGGGTCATTATTATTTCTTCTGTCCACATAGCTCCTGTAGTCTTCTTACTTGTAAGGGACGTTGGGAAAACGCCCTGTCGGATGACCTGACGGAACAGCAGACGGCCACGAGTTTGTTCCAGTGGGATATCTAGTTGTTCCATATCTGACTTAGCTGACGCAATCCATTTGTTCTTAGAAGCCTTGCCTCTTCCTGTTAATGTGAATATCCTGTTGGTGAATCTTTCAGAATCCATGCGTGCCATGTGTCCATAAGAGGTCAGGCATATTTTCCTTATAGAAGTGGTGATGTCCTTCTGGTGTTCATACAATTCATTATTATGACGGATTCTGTAAATTCCTCCTTCCTCTCTAATCGGACCTAAGATCCTTCCTCAGGATCTTCCTCTCGTTTAACTCCAGTTTTATGAGTGGACCCTTTCTGGTCATTACAACACAATAATAATAATAATAATAATAATAATTTATATTGAGAAAGTGACCAAAAACACAAGGCTTATAAACTACAGAGGTTGCCTCAATTTTCACTCACCAATCAGCGCTTACAAGGCGGATGACGTCACAAGATACCAAACGCGCCATGTGGGGAACGTAACGAAACTGTCAACATCAGCTGTTGAGTACGCAAAGAACGGTTTATTCTCATGAAATTATTGGTAAATGGGTGATAAAATAACTGAATGTAGCATACTTACATTTTATGTTGTGATCTTCTTGAATTTCTTGGAAATTCGCCTAGACTCGGTAGCAATATCGTGGGTGTTAGTGACTTCCAATAACCACTTCTTATGCAAGATAGAATTGGAATGTTTCAATCTGATGAAGAAAATTGTTATCAAAGCTGCCTCAACCCCACCAGACGGTACATCAGGAACTTCTCTAGACACAAAATCTGTCGTTCGTCTTAGAACGTTCTTGCCTAGTTGAATCCGTATTTTTCGTGAAATGTGACGAATTTTGCTGAAATGTGCCGGAACTGGTTAAGCCAAGTTTGTGAGGGACCGGTCATACCACCGTATGACAAGTGTTTAATCCTGGTTGGTAATGCATAATCGTGTTGAGTTTGCATTCCATAGATTAAGTTCCCAAGTTGAGGAAATTTATCTTGGAACTTGTGGGCTACATAACCTGCAACATAAGCCTTGCCATCTTCCTCACTTTGTTCCATGATATTGGCAATGAAGGACTCTGGTTTCACATTGCTCCCTAAGGTTGGTTCTGGAAGCACGTTACTTGATTCAGACACTATGCCAGCTTTGTTTAGTGCTTTAGCAACTACATAATCATCTGATTCTGGATCAGCAGTGTTCGTTTGCTTTTGAACAACTCCTGGATTTTTTCCTAAAATAATCATCAGTCTGTAAATGCAGTCAAGGGGAGAAGGATGATCGTAAAAGCCACCACGAGTTCGCAATTGTGAAAAGAGGTTTTTCCAGTACCGGTACATCTTGATTTAGACTATGTGTGAGAATGTACTTTGTATTATGCCTACGGGTCATATCTTGGTACAGAAGTCGAAAGGATTTTATTGAAATGATGACTGCTTTCTGGAATATTTGCAAAGAACTTTTACCAATGCAAAGAGAATTACTCCTGAAATTTTCCATCTTGTCCAAAATCAAAATACCACGCATGGACGTATATAAGGGGGGGCTGAGGGGGCTCCAGATCCCCCCGAATAGAGCCAAATTGGGTACAACATACAATGTATTTCACAGTTTCCATTCATACTCCATAGGCTATAATAGAAAATTCATTAAGTACTCACAATTTTCCACGATAGTCAGCCCCTCCCCCCCCCCCCCATCGAAAAAATTGTATATACGCCCCTGATACCATGTACGAAATATGTCAAAAATATTAACAGCTTTAAAATCATCCTAGCAGGTCATCAAAACTTAAGAGTAGGCCAGCTTGGCTCACTTACCATTTGGTTTTAGATTCCTTGGAAATCTTGGCTTTATATTAAGCAATTCGGCCCTGTAGTCTAATTCGAAGTCTTCACTCTTAAAGTGGAGGGAACATATCCTACTTGTTTGAGGGTTGCAATGACCTTTTCGCTTACATGCAGCAATCCACTGATTGCGAAGGCATGCGTCTTTTGGCATCGTGAAAAACGACACGTCATTTCCAACTTTATAATAACTGTGACAAACTGCCACAGCACATCGTTGGCCTGGCATGATTATAAAAAAAATGGCTTAAAACACGCGTTTAAACCACTGCAATCCATACAATATTATGTGTGGGAAAGTTGAATTTCCTTGCATATCTCTCGCCTCGCGCGCTACGAGGAAACGTGTGACGTCACGTCCTTTCCCTTCCCTCCGCGATCCCCTCGCCGAAGAGCTCCATATTGAGGCAACCTCTGTAGTTTACTAGCCTTGCCAAAAACATACCTCTGGCTGAAGAGCTCTGACAGTTGTGACGACTGGAATTTGTTACTGTATTGAAAATGAAAATCCACAGCCTGCTTCCAGTCTCCGACCGGGTCAGGAATGGAATGAATGAAGCCCTCATCTAGCGGCGAGGATATGTAGAGTGCCGGCTGCCGAAGCCTGTCGCACTCCTCTGGGGCAATGATTAAATGAATGACAGATGAAATGAAATGATAGTGGAGAGTGTTGCTGGAATGAAATTGTGACAGGGAAAACCGGAGTACCCGGAGAAAAACCTGTCTGCCTCCGTTTTGTCCAGCACAGATCTCACATGGAGTGACCGGGATTTGAACCACGGACCCAGCGGTGAGAGGCCGGCGTGCTGCCGCCTAAGCCACGGAGGCTTGTTACTGTATTGCCTATCACAATCTTTTCCACTTGGATCATACCGAAGTTGCCGAGGGCTAACCTCGATGAACTGGAGCTCTACCGTAAACAGCATATCAGTAGACTATGCAGAAAACTGTCACTTGGAGGCCTGCTCCACAGAGCGTTCCTCAACCTACCAACATAAAGAACTACACTCCATCTTGCAACAATTTAAGATGAAATGGTGAATTATACCCAATGACATGGTCAACATAATAATAATAATAATAATAATAATAATAATAATAATAATAATCATATTAATGTATGAAAGTGCCGGTTCTGTGGTGTAGCACTCTTGTCACTTATCTAGGAGTTTCGATTCCGGGCTCCTCATGGATTTTAGATCTGCCATTGGAACGGGGTGCACTCAGCTTCGTGAGGACACATGACTAGGTAATTGATACGAGAGGTACAATAACGTACAATACAAGTTAAAGCGGCTGAGTGCGTCATCGCGCTGAGTACGTCCCCCACAATCCTCAAGCTATGAGCTGAGTGGCAGTCGTGTTTGACTTCGTGCGGTCCTCAAAGCCCAATCACGGGGTTGGTTAATGAATTTAGATATCAATATTGTTACGTGCCACCCCTAGTGGCAAGTTCGTTAACTGGATTACGCTGGGTGAAAGCACAACACAATTGTTTGTTTAACGAAATATTAGCTTTATTGCAGGCCAGGAAAACAATACACCACGCAATAAGCACTGAACCTCGCTTCATTAAACACTACTAGTCACTACAGCTTCCACACTTAGCCTACGTTCACACTACTGTCCTCGCTATTAATACCTGCAACTCTGCCTTGTACACAAACTACAGTTATTTACGATAGCCAGTCACTCACCACTACACACTGCTTCGCTGTCCCCTGGCTAGGGAACATCCTCCTGTGTTTCGCAATTCACCACAATATTTCTGTCGCACTAGGTAAGTACACACTCCTCAAAACTCAGTCCCTCCGTATGATTCACGAAGCCTCGCTGTCTGGAGAATCAGCCTCGCTAGGGTTACGTAACTTCGCACGTCACGTCACCGCACTACTGTCGCTCAGGTAAAGCACGCACTAGCTCAAAAACACTGTCCCTCCCTCGCTGATGAGACCGCTTATATAGCAGGCTGGTGACTCAATGAATGCTTCTAGAATCGTCCAGGATTCACGGCTTCTCGAGATTTCAATCACTGGTTGCGTCACGAATATTCTGGACCATCCCTTTGTCCTCGCAGCCTTTTGCATAAGGCACAGGTAATACACAAAGGTAGAGCATAGCCCGGGCCAGCTGTGACTCATGTGGCGAGGCGACGAAACAAACTCACAGCCGTAACACCACCCCCTTCCTAAAGGGCTGATCTTCCCGATCAATCATTGGTCTGTCTGTGTCCCTCCGTAGCCTGCCAGGCGATCTCGATGCACGATCTCATTTGCGCCCTCGGGCTCCGCTGGATCCTGTAGACGACATCGTTGATCCGTTTCACGACTCGGTACGGGCCCTCCCAGGACTTCTGCAGTTTGGGTGACAGGCCTTTCTTCCGTAATGGGTTGAAGAGCCAGACCAGGTCATCCTCGTGGAATCCGCCGGCATCCGTCTGCTGGTCGTATCGGGTCTTCATTCGGTCGGTCTCGATCCGCAGTCTCCTCCTTCCGAACGCGTGCACGTCCTCCAGTTGGTCGACCAGTTCTTGACAATACTGGCTTACCGGGAACGGATCATTCCCAGGCTGGCCGAAGGCAAGATCGACAGGTAGACGGAGTTCCCTCCCAAACATGGCCCGGGCTGGTGTGAACCCGGTGGCTTCATGCACGGCGGTGCAGTAGGCCAGTAGAAATAGTGGAAAATGTTTGTCCCAATCCCTCTGGTGCTCACTGACGACTATTCGGAGATGGTTCTCGATGGTGCGATTGAATCGCTCTACCATCCCGTCGGACTGAGGGTGTAGCGGCGTCGTCCTTGTCTTCCGGATTCCCAGCAGCTGGCATAGGTTCTGGAACACCTGCGACTCGAAGTTCCTCCCTTGGTCGGAGTGTATTTCCAGGGGTACTCCGTACCGTCAGACGATTTCCTTCACCAGGGTCTCTGCGATCGTCGCGACTTCTTGGTTAGGGAGCGCATACGCCTCTGGCCTTTTTGTGAAGTAGTCGCTGACGACCAATATGCAGCGGTTCCCTGCCTCGCTCAACGGGAATGGCCCAGCAACATCGATGGCCACTCTCTCCATGGGGCCACCCACGTTGTAGGTCTTCAGTGGGCCCCGTCGCCTTCGTCCTGGTCCCTTGCTGGCTGTGCAATCGTGGCATCTCGCACAGTAGTTCTCCATGTCTGTTCGGCATCCGATCCAGTAGAACCGCTCTCTCAGCTTCTCCAGGGTCTACTTTATCCCTAGGTGTCCACCAGATGATCCTCCATGGACTTCCTTCAGGACTTCCTCCGTCATAGCCTTTAGAACGACGACTTGTTCCCGAGATGTCTTCCCGTCGGTCCTCTCCCAGGTATGGCAGATGAGGCCCTCACTTACAACCAGCGAGTCCCACTGCGCCCAGTAGGACTTAAACTTTGGGCTGCAGCCACTCACAATGTTCCACCTGGGTCTGGGGACACAGGCCCTCTTCCATTCGGCTATGAGTCCCAGGTCATCATCTTCCGCTTGTGCCCGCGTGAAAGATTCACGGCTCCAGCTCCCTTGAAGTTCCACGGTAGTCCTTCGGCACTGTATCCCGGTGTTCTCCTCCCTTCTGGCACAGAAGGTGCAGTCTTCGGGGCACGGTCTTCGTGACAGGGCGTCGACGTTAGAATGCAGTTGGCCTTTCCTGTGCTGGATCTCAAAGTTGTACTGTTGAAGCCTCTCTAACCACCGCGCGAGTTGACCCTCGGGCTGCTTGAAGTTCAGGAGCCACCGCAGGGGTGCGTGGTCGGTCCTGATGAAAAAATTCTTGCCCGTACAGGTACTTGTGGAAGTTTTCAATGGTCCTCACGACGGAGAGCAGTTCCTTCCTGGTGACGCAGTAGTTCCTCTCTGGCTCTGACAAGGCCTTGCTGAAATATGCCACTACTCTCTCCTCACCGTTCACTACTTGCGACAGGACTCCCCCTATACCAAAGTCGCTGGCATCGGTATCGACGACGAACCTTGTTCCAGGTCTGGTGTAGGCCAGAATAGGTGCGGTGCACAGAGCCTGCTTGAGTTGTTCGAAGGCAATGTGGCATTCTGTTGTCCACGAGAAGAGTTGGTCCTTCTCAGTCGATGCAGTGGTTTGGCGATGTCGGCGAATCCTCTCACGAAGCGACGGTAATATATGCAGAGTCCCAGGAATCTTCGTAGTTGGGACTTGTCCTTCGGAATTGGCCACTCCCTCACAGCTGCGGTCTTCTCTGGGTCGGTGCACACCCCTTCCTCGGAGACGATATGCCCAAGGTACTGGACCTGCTTCCGGAAGTGCTGACACTTCTTGGGGCTCAACTTCAGCTGGGCGGCCCGTAGCTTCATCAGGATTTCCTTCAGGCTGCTGTAGTGCTCCTCGAAGCTTCTCCCCAGAACGATGACGTCGTCTAGGTAAACCAGGCAGGTCTTCCAGTATAATACCCTCAAAATAGATTCCATTAGCCTTTCGAAGGTCGCAGGGGCGTTGCACAGACCGAATGGCATGACGGTGAACTGCCAGAGCCCGCTGCCCACAGAGAACGCAGTTTTCTCGCGGTCCTTAGGGTGGACCTCCACCTGCCAGTAGACACTCTTCAAATCCAAGGTGGAGAACCATCTTGACCCTGATATGGTGTCCAGCGTGTCGTCGATCCGGGGTAGAGGGTAGCTGTCTTTCTTCGTGACGTCGTTCACCCGCCTGTAGTCCACGCAGAACCTGGTGGAGCCGTCCTTCTTCACTAGCACGACCGGAGAGCTCCAAGGACTATGTGATGGCTCGATCAACCCCTGCTCCTTCATTTCTTCCACCATCCGGTCGACTTCAGCTTGCTTGGCGAGCGGGACACGTCGGATTGGGGGCCTAATCAGAGCGCTACCCCCAACGTCGATTCTGTGCTGGACCAAGCCCTTCCTGCCGAAGTCTTTGCTCCCCACGGAGAAGACATCCTGGAATTCGTGTAGCAGGTCCCGAAGTTGGCGTGATTGTTCCTCGTCTAAATGGTCCTGGAATCCTTGGTACAGCTTCTGTAGTTCTTCTGGCAGTGCGGTCTTCTTCGGCTGTCCGTCTGCAGGTGTCCATCCGTCGTGTCTGTGATGCGGGCAATCCAGGTAACGGGCTGCAGACTCCTAGGTTGGTGTCCCAGTGAACCGTAATGTCGTAGTCGTTCAGGTTGGACAGGCGGACGTACGGCCGAGACGTCGTGTTGATGAGGGTCTTGGGAATTAGCAATCCTTTTGTCTGGATGTCCTCATACTTTGGCTCGATGACAGCCGCCACTCCCTCAGCAGTTCCGTCGACAATTGCAGCAGCGCTGACGTCCGTCCTGGCGGGAACGATGACGTCCTCTCTCAGCCTTACTCGTCGCGCCGTGATGACCTCGTGTGCTGGTTGCAAAGCAAGTTCCTCACCTCCGAAGTGCAGAGTGTTGGTAGTCAGGTCCAAGATGATGTTGTTCTGGTCCAGGAAGTCCAGTGCGATGATCACTTCGTTTGATACATCAGCCACGAGCACTGGATGCTTCACCGCCCGTCGACCAATGACGAACCCCAGTGATGCTTCGCCATGTACCGGTGCAGTTTCTCCAGTCGCGGTTATTAGTTGGAGGTTCCTTTGTGTGGGTTGCAGTCTCCACTTCGGGATGACGGTGGGATTGACGATGGTCCTCGATGCTCCCGTGTCGATCAGCATGGGCCAGCTCACTCCGTTGACGACTCCGTCGACCATCAGGCTGTTATTGTCCCTCCGTTACTTCGTCACACGAACTTGGACTGCCGGGGCTTGACGACTGTCACAAGCCGACCTTTGCCCCCCAAGGCTGGCTGGTACTCGTTTTCCTGGACCGCGCGGTTTCCCTATGACTGAATTTCCCGACGGAAATCCTTGGCGGCGGCGAACACCGCAGTCCTTGCTCAGGTGGCCCTTCTTACGGCAGGTCCAGCAGGTCGGTAGTCTTCTTACGGGCCGCCTCTCCGGGTGCCTTCCGGCTACTTCGTTGTTGGTGGTGCTGCGACTCTTGAAGAACCGGCCTAGCGCCTCCATCATTTCATCGGCCAGGTGCTTGGTCTCGTTGGCTTTGGCTGAATTGTCGACGTCCACTTGACGCTCCCGTGCGTGCATTCTAGATACCTGCTTCGCCGTCTTGAACTCAAGTGCGTGGCTCAGCGCATCTGCAAGTGTCTTATTGCGCGCAAGTCGCAGCGCCTGGTGAGTGTCCGGGTACCGTAGCCCGTCGGTGAAGGTCTGCGTCGAAATCTGTTCCAGAAAGTCGGCTGGCGCTGTTGGATAGGCGTGCCTTACGAGGCCTGCGATGTCCATCTCGAACCCCTGCAGGGTTTCCGCGTTCTTTTGCACCCGGGTCCGGAGCTGCATCTGGTAGGCCTGCTGAAGATGGCTATCTCCATATCGGGACTTCATATGGGCGATTAGTGAAGCGTACTCCTGGGATCCAGTCGGGATGGCCTGAAGGACGTTAAGAGCGTCCCCTCTCAGCGCTACAATGAGAGCTGTAGCCTTTTCCGTGCTGTTCCAGTTGTTTATGGAACAGGCTGCCTCGAACTGACTTAAATAGGTACTCCACGGGACCTTTCCGTCGAAGGTTGGGGGCGTCACTCTGCTCTGTCCCGTTCCTGATATTCTCGGTGTACCTGTGGGCGGGCGTCGGCGCAGCTCGGCCACTTCCTCTTGAAGAGCGTTGAATCTTGCTTCCATCCCCCTCGGCGGGCGTTGATTCAGCTCAGCAATTTCCTTTTGTAAAGCGTTGAATTTCTCTTCCACCCCCGTCAATGGGCGTTGGCGCAGTTCGGCATCTTCCTCTAGTAAGGCGTTGAATTTCTCCTCCACCCCCATCAGCGGGCGTTGGCGCAGCTCGGCAACTTTCACTTGTAAGGCGTCGAACTTCTTTTCCACTGCCGTGACTTCCTCACGTAGGCCCGGATCTAATTTCTTCTGGTCTTGTGCTAACTTAGTCTGGCCGTCTTCCATCTTCTTCTGGCCATCCTTCAGGTGCTTGGCTAAATTCTTCTGGCCGTCTTCCATCTTGGCTTCCATGCCACTTAACTTTTCTAGCAATGCTGCAAATTGCGCTTCCATTTTAGTTGTTGGTCTTGTAAAGGGCATGCAATTACAGGAAAATTAGAGAACTGTGGTAAAACGACCTAATCGGGTTTTGAAACCAGGACCTTCAGGTGTTGTGCTTGTGCTAGAGTTCGTAATCCCGCTTCTGACACCAGTTGTTACGTGCCACCCTTAGTGGCAAGTTCATTAACTGGATTACGGTGGGTGAAAGTACAGCACAATTGTTTATTTATCGAAATATTAGCTTTATTGCAGGCCAGGAAAAAAATACACCACACAATAAGCAGTGAACCTCACTTCATAAGACACTACTAGTCCCTATAGCTTCCACACTTAGCCTACGTTCACACTACTGTCCTCGCTATTAATACCTGCAACTCTGGCTTGTACACAAACTACAGTTATTTACGATAGCCAGTCACTTACCACTACACATTGCTACGCTGTCCGCTGGCTAGGGAACAGCCCCCTGTGTTTCGCAATTCACCACAATATCTCTGTCACACTAGGTAAGTAAACACTCCTCAAAACTCAGTCCCCGCGTATGATTCACGCTGCCTCGCTGTCTGGAGAATCAGCCTCGCTAGGGTTACGTAACTTCGCACGTCACGTCACCGCACTACTGTCGCTCAGGTAAAAGCACGCACTAGCTCAAAAACACTGTCCCTCCCTCGCTGATGAGGCTGCTTATATAGCAGGCTGGTGGCTCAATGAATGCTTCTAGAATCGTCCAGGATTCACGGCTTCTCGAGATTTCCATCACTGGCTGGGTCACGAATATTCTGGACCATCCCTTTGTCCTCGCAGCCCGTTGCGTAAGGCGCAGGTATTACACAGAGGCAGAGCATATCCCGGGGCAGCTATGACTCACGCGGCGAGGCGACGAAACAAACTCACAGCCGTAACAATATTGTTATACCTTAAATGAGCACTCCGCACTTTGTACGTGACCTAGATTTATCTTCTCTTCCTAACTTAGGAGGACGCACCAACAATATATTCTAGTTTACCTACTTGCATAATATTTGCTACGAGTCGTTTGTCTTGTCGTCTCGTTAGTTCAAAAGTTGCATGACCCACACTATCTCTTCGGTCATCACGTGTAGCAAAGGGCGGGTCAATCAGACTTGAAATGGAAAACTCCAAGGCTAAGTGGCCGGACATTTTTGAGACAATATGCCGAACATTATAAGTACGCATGCCTAGCAGAAAGGTGGGGTGATGTGACGAAGAAGGCTAATTGAAAAGATAATGGCCGTGAATTAACTCATGTAATGCCAGATAAGATGACCAACTAAGTCTCGATTCGGACGTTTGGCTTATGAATCCATTCGAGAACTTGCACATTGCGTTACAATGGAATGTCAGTATTGATGTCGCTCTTTTGTTTTACATTTTTCTCTAATTTCTCACGTTGTTTCAGTTCCGATGCCACTTCATCTCCTGATATACCAGGGCAATATAGTTCAGGATGTAGGATTGGGTATGCCCTTTCAAATTTAAGCTTCTCCTAATTACCACTTATGGCCTTCTATCAAATACCCAGTTTGTCAGCACTTGTGAACAGTGATAATTTTTTTAGCGGCTTCGGTGGCGTAGTTGGTAGCATGCTGAGCTTCTATGACCATGATCGCGGGTTCAAACTCGGCCGCAGTCGTCGGATTTTTTAAGAACGTTAAAGATCCCTCAGTATGCCTTCCTTCGGAGGGGAAGTAAAGCCGGCGGTCCCATGTCATAGATGTATGGCATGTTAAAGAATTTTCCACTAATTACACCTGTGTGAAGCTAAATTATATATAGGTTAAACATTTGACTAACGTTCTTAGGTTCCTACGTTCGTCGTCAAGAGCCGACTGCGGTGGCATCTGGTAACTAAGTTCTGAACTAGTAGGTCGTTGACGATGGCGTTTAGTGGCAAAAGTAGGAACTACTTGAAAAAATCAAAGTCTGCAGTCCTTACTTGAATTAAAAACAGATAGGATACACACCCTAATACAGCCATCACAATTAACACCGGTTTTCAGACAGATGCTACACACACCCAAAGTACACGGGGCTACATGACCGCGTTGTCGCAGCCCCTAAACTGAGGAACCAACCAACCAGTGATAATTTTTGCTCATACTGGAATCTACCAAAATTATCTGCACGTATGCTTTCTTTTTAATGGTGTTTAGTTGTCTGTTGCAATGCTTCTACGAATTTCAACAATGAGAGACAAGAACATACTTAGTACACATATTGTAGCGATTGAAGCCATTTTTCAGTGTTGCCTATTTCTAATAAAGATAGCTATTCTGTCGGTCAACACGAATTGAGCCCAATTACATTAGGCGGGAAACAACTATTTACATACCCTACTAATAACACGCTTTTTATACAAATACCTACTTCATTGGATGACATGTTTCAAACGTCACGCGTTCATCTTCAGATCCTGTTCACTTAGTCTTAACTAGTACATGATGTTTATGAATCACACTTAAGAACTTGTGTAACGTGTCAACTATTTACAGACAGTATAATACACTTCTACGGTTGTTGCGTTATTATCATTATTAATATTATTATTATTATTATTATTATTGTGGATTACGTATGTTTCCTGTTGTCTATTGAATTGTTTTATGGATAATCTCAGTATTGAAAATGCCTGTCTATTTCGTTATTTTTGTTGTAAGTCAACACTTCCTATTTAAACTATAGGGAAGTAGCCTGAGAAAGTTCGCACCAGATAGCGCCCGTGTAGTACTGGGTAAGCGCAAGGCGATCGTCCTATGTTTCCCCCAGTCAGCTGCGACGACTGTATAGATTGTGACCGAGTTTTCTAAGTTAAAATAAATTATATATTCTCTAATATTACTCCAAGACTATATTAATTAATATTATAGGTATATCCTCTAATATATTATGGTCGATTTTCAGCGTTTAAGCGTTAAACAGCTGCAAAATGAGCTACGGACTAGAGGTGCTAAAACTAGCGGGAGGAAGGAAGAATTAATAGGCTACAACGGTAATAACAAAATTCTAACACGCTTTATTATTCAAATAATGAATAGGAGTCCACAAAATTCTAACACGCTTTATTATTCAAATAATGAATAGGAGTCAGAATTCTTGAGTATTGTAGGCCTATATTGATAAATATATCCCCATAAGACTTAAATCATTAATAGAGATTTAAATAGCCTATGCACTAAGATTCATGTCTTTTTTTGGTTGATAGCTTACATGAAACTGTTATGTTTTAAGGTGTAAACATTATCAAAGAAAGTTAATACCGGTATTGTATACCTCAAAATTCATCGCAACGTTTGGTTCTTATGTAATTTTGTCAATTTCTCAATACGAATCGTTCCCGTACCCCTTCGTAACGACTTAGGGGTACAATATTTGAAAAGTTTGAGAATCCCTGCTTTAGGGTCACGAACTGTTTCCATTCATCTGACTAACTTATGACTCAAGAATGTAGAAGTCAGTCACTACCGGTACCACTTTCTCCGTCGGGCAGATGGAAGTTGACGATTAATTCTGATTTCAAGAAACCAACCATAATACGTTTGTGACTGTTAATGTTGTGAAATGTATTCTGGAAGTATTTGTCCGAGTATTGATGCCTTTGAAAATGGGAGTTACAAAATATGTTACATTCACTTCTTCCTGTATATTGACGATTTCTTCCTGTGCAGCACTTCAATGGATATAATTTCTGTAGATTTCGATATTGTAGGCTTATCGTGGTAATCCGGCAATTTGCTTGTGTGTGGCCTCTTCCTTATTTTTGTTGTGTTCGTGGCCCACGGAAAAAGCGATGGAACAGTGCCCGGTTTTAATCTTGCTCTCTCGCCTTCAAATACAAACGCATACATTCAGTGGTTGTTATCGAAATGTCTAATCAGTTTATAGGTAGGAATTATTTCCCTTTGTAAATCACACTTGCCCAACACAGTTTTCGTAAAGTCATCGAGTTGAAAATGATGGGAACACACTTTAATATTTTCGGTCAGATTTTCTTCACCGAAATGTTTCCTTCTAATAGCATGTAACCATTTCTTCCTCATTTCTTTATTTTGTTAAAATTGGTGAAACGATAACGGGCTTCCTTGATTTTTGCAAAGAGGAACACTGCAATAGCTCGGCATAGTCACGAAAATAGCAATTTAAACGACTTGAATTCGTGGATATTAGCGGCATGAAAACACAGGAGACAAATGAAGAGCGCCTTGCGCTTACCCAGTACAACAGCAGTGCGCTCTATCGGTGCTAGTTCTATACATCCCTATTGGCCTAATTGTATTGCAATGCATCGTGTGGCGAATACACAGTAACAAAAACAAGATGTTCAGTAAAGAACTTATAGCCTACTTTCTCCTAAATGCATGGGTATTGTTATAACTCTTTGTCCTTTTCATGGAGTATAATTGAATGTTGGTTGTAGTAGCTTGTTGAAATACAACGTGCTATAGGGATATTAAACATGAATATGAGGTGCCCTTTGCTAGGGCTACCTCTGTAAAAAAAATCATTCAATTCTGTTTCACCGTGTTTGAATTGATCTGGGGAATGGATTTGCACACACACATGGCCGCTATTTGCAAACTATTGGGCTGATGACCTTGTAGTCAGTCATAAGATGCTTTCCACAAAAAGGCATGTTGTTGCAAAATCCGGTAGAGATCAAATTATTAGAATGGTCGAAATTTGATTCAAGCTTTTAACATTTGGGTGGCCGTCATTCCGTTTCCGTCAAGATGGCGGCGATATAAAACATGACACTGAGGTGCCTTTTGCTAGTGCTACCTCTGTACCAAATTTCGTTCCATTCGGTTTCACCGTGTTTGAATTGATAGGGGGAATCGATTTGCACACATACTTGGCCACCATCTGCAAACTATTGGGCTGCTGATCTAGCAGTTTGGTCAGAATATGCTTCCCACATAAAGATTTGTTGTTGCAAAATATGGTAGAGACTAGATTATTAGGTTGGTCGTAATTACATTTTAGCCTTTAACATTTGGGTGGCCGCGATTACGTTTCCGACAAGATGGCGGTGATACAAAACATGACACTGAGGTGGCCTTTTCTAGTGCTACCTCTGTACCAAATTTCGTTCCATTCGGTTTCACCGTGTTCGAATTAATAGAGGGAATCGATTTTCACACAAAGATGGCCGCCATCCTCAAAATATTAGGCTAATGACCTATTAGTTTGGTCAAAGGATGCTCCCTCCATAATGGTATGTTGATGCAAAATTTGGTAGAGATCGGATGATTAGGTTAATCGTAATTTGATTTAAGCTTTGTATATTTGTGTGGCCGCCATACGTTTCCGTCAAGATGGCGGCGATATAAAACATGACACTGAGGTGCCCTTTGCTAGTGCTACCTCTGTATCAAATTTCATTCCATTCGGTTTCACCGTGTTCGAATTAATAGGGGTAATCGAGTTTGACACAAAGATGGCCGCCATCCGCAAACTATTAGGCTAATGACCTATTAGATTTGTCAAAGGATGCTTCCTCCATAAAGGTAAGTTGTTGCAAAATTTGGTAGAGATCGGATGATTACGTTAGTCGTAATTTGATTTAAGCTCTGAACATTTGTGTGGCCGCCATTACGTTTCCGTCAAAATGGCGGTGATATAAAACATGTCACTGTGGTGCCCTTTGCTAGTGCTACCTCTGTACCAAATTTCATTCCATTCGGTTTCACCGTGTTCGAATTAATAGGGGTAATAGATTTTGACACAAAGATGGCCGCCATCCGCAAACTATTAAGCTAATGACCTATTCGATTTGTCACAGGATGCTCCCTTCATAAAGGCATGTTGTTGCAAAATTTGGTAGAGGTCGGATGATTAGGTTAGTCGTAATTTGATTTAAGCTTTGAACATTTGGGTGGCCGCCATTACGTTTCCGTCAAGATGGCGGCGATATAAAACATGACACTGGGGTGCCCTTAGCTATTGCTACCTCTGTACCAAATTTCATTCCATTCGGTTTCACCGTGTTCGAATTGATAGGGGTAATCGATTTTGACACAAAGATGGCCACCATCCGCAAACTAATAGGCTAATGACCTGTTAGATTTGTCAAAGGATGCTCCCTCCATAAAGGTATGTTGTTGCAAAATTTGGTAGAGATCGGATGATTAGGTTAGTCGTAATTTGATTTAAGCTTTGAACATTTGTTTGGCCGCCATTACGTTTCCGTCAAGATGGCGGCGATATAAAACATAACACTGAGGTGTCCTTAGCTAGTGCTACCTTTGTACCAAATTTCGTTCAATTTGCGCTCACCGTGTTCGAATTGATAGGGGGGACAGACATTCAGAGTACACACACTCACACACACACACACACATACTCACACACACATATACACACACACAGACAGACACACTCTTTTTCGCCCTGTAGTGATCTCATAAGTCTACTTTCATTTTTTGCAAAAATCGAAAGTGGGCTAATACACTAATTCACTGGAAGTGATGGAGTTATGTCACCTTATCTGGTTTTTAGAGCTGCTCCTTGTGGTCTGGTTCCGCTGCGTAACTTCAGCGGACTGACCGCTCCGAGTACACGCTATGTTTTTCGTGTCGCTTGTGGTGCGCTCATGCTGCACTCTGTTAGTTGTGCTGAATACTAGTCATGAATGTTCAGTCAACGTATTACCACCGCTATACGTTGTAGTAACTCAAAACATTACCTAGTTTTTATATGTAAATTGTTACGTGGCAAGCAATGATCTAAGCTGCATACTAAATGATTGATTGCTAATTGTGAAGAACAATCTCTACTATTAACGACCAATCTCTCCCTGCCTCGCATAAACTGATTAGTCATTAAGCGCTGCAGGACTTGATGGGGGTTCTTGAACTCGATAACACTGCCTAATTAAGGCCTGGGTTTATTGAGATTACGGTACAAAGTGCATAATTCACACTTAGCATTTTTCCTGTTACCCCCTACTAGTTATTCATTGCCTGGCTTAATTTTCGTCGTGCTGTTACTTTATTGCTGACGGGATTCCTGCCTAATAATGTGATTAGGAGTGAACTCTCCAGGAATGTGTGCTCATTTAGATTATCTGAATTGTTTAATTTAGTTAAGTGAATTTCTATGGCTTCTTTAATTTCAAGTTACCTACCTTTTGTTCCGTAGTGTATGATTTTCAGGTCTCTTTCTATGCTCCCGAAGCTATGTCCTCTGTAATACATGTGCTCGCATACTGCTGAGTGTTTTCTGTGTTTTATGGCATTTCTATGTTCTTTATAACACGTGTCCATCCTCCTTCCTGTCTATTCTACACAATTTGCCTGATACCCTGTTTCTTGTCATAAGTACACTCCTGATTTTAAGTATGGGTTTTGTTTATTTGAATTGCTATTGTGGAGGTGCTTACCTAGTGTGCTATTAGTTGTGAATGCTATTTTGATTCCTTGTTTTTTGAAAAGATTAGTGATTTTGCAAGAATTTGCATTCACGAAATTGAAACGTGCGAACTTGCTTACCTCACTGGTTGGTGCTTGCAATATACTATCTTTTGTCCAATGTCTTTGTATTATTTGATCTATATTATTAGGTGGAAAAATGGTTTCTTTAGCTATTTGTTTTATTTTTCTAATCTCTTTGTTGTATTCTTTTCTTTTGTCATTGGTATACGTATGGCCCTGTAGACCATCAAATTGAAGCCTGCTAATTTATGTGTGCTTGGGTGTTGGAGCAATTATTATCAATGGTGTGTGATGTTTGAGCGGGCTTGCGAAATATCGAGAACGACAGGTTATTGTTCGATCGTTCGATTGTTATTTCGAGGTAGTTTATTATTCGCTCTTTTTCCGACTCCTTGGTGAATTTGATTGAATGGTGTAAACTGTTATGTCTTGTAAGATCGTATCATTTGTTGAATCCGTGTCATAAATTAAAAATATTGTACATATTTATTTGTGTTTAAGTGTGATTCATAAAGATCATGTACTGTTATAAGTGAACAGGATCTGATGATGAATGAGAGACGTTCAAAACATGCCATCCAATTAAGTAGGTATTTGTATAAAAAGCGTGATAGTTTGTAGGTTATTTAAATATTTGTTTCCCACCTAATGTGATTGGGCACAATTCGTGTTGACCGACTGAAAGCTTTCTTTATTAGTACTCATATTGATATTTTTATGTTTTAATGCTATATTATATTGCGACAAGAAAATACCACTTTCTCTCAAATCCAAGATATATCAGCCAGTGGTACGGCCAGTTCTGCTTTATGGAGTTGAATGTCGACCATCCGACAAAATTTCAGAACGTCACCTACACGCCATGGAAATGAGAATGCTCCATTGGACAATGGGCATATCCCTTAATGGACATGTCAGAAACGATACAATTCGGGAGCATATGGGTGTCGCCCCAATTGTGGACAAAATAAGAGAGAAACTGCTCCGATGGTATGGCCATGCCCTGCGTGCAGCGCCTGATACTGTTACTAAATCTGTCCTTCATTTTGAGGTTGAAGGCCAACGCCCCAGAGGACGAACGAAGCAGCGTTGGCAAGACACAATAAATGGTGACTTAAAAATGACCGGCCTAAATCCAGCTGACGCACGAAACCAGACAAAATGGACGTCAATGACCAAAAAAAAGCGGACCCTGCACTAGCGGGACAATGCTTGGAAGAAGAAGAAGAAGGAAGAAGGAAGACGAAGAAAACGAAGAATATTCTATGAGTGGTTACTTTTTGCCACAGTCAGTAGATTGGTGAATATCCTTATGTAACCATATAACTGAAGTTTACGTTTTCATTTTATTGAAGAGACTATAAGCTTCAGTTATTTGGTTACTTAGGCCAACAAGGAAGCTTAATATGAATGGGAAAAAGATAACAGGTTTACGATATTTTTTCTCCTTAAAAAAATGCACTTTTACTGGCTGCGTGCCTCAGCGGTTACGTTCTCGCCGCCTGAGCCCAAGGTTGCAGGATCGAGTCCTGGCGCAGTCAGCTGACATTTGAGGGTGCGCAAATGTGAGGGAGCCGTGTCAGTAGATTTACTGGCACGTTAAAGTTCCCCTTCGGAGCCCCAGCATCTCTGAAATCCGCAGTTGTTAAGTGTCGTAAAACAAATAACATTATTATTAAAACATGTATGAGGTTATTTTCCTCGAATCTTAAGTTTGTAAACAATACTAAGAAAGTAATTATTTGAGCTCTTGTATCTTCCATTGCAATTTAGTGTACCTAGGTACTAGCTGTTGAAGCCATAATAATTTGTTAGGTAAAAGCGTTTGAGGCCCATCCCGTAGTTTCCTGTTCCCCCATTTCTATTCCACATGGTCATTTATTCCGCTATACCTTATCAAACTTATCCTATTTCCTGTTCCTATTTAATATGTTTACAAGTTTAATTGGGGGTCATTCTGGAAGTGTCCGCTATCCTTGAGTATGAAAGTACACTTCCAAGACGGTAGCTATGATCCAAATTGGTATGAACGTACCTGCTGTAGTGTACAGTACATGGATCCGTACATATGGACATGACGTCATGTGGCAAAGACTGACATGCTTATCAGCACCGATGTGACGTAATCTCCCGACGATGGATATGACAGTATTCCTGTGATATAAGAACAAAGAGTTTCTAGTTTCTGTTCAGTTCTAATTCTGACAAGTTGTCAATTGGGGCAAACGTGATATTTCAAGTGACCCTAATCCTATAACGCTATTTTCTCCCTTTATCTCGCCAATCCAGTTACTGTACATAACATTTCTCTTTGACAGAAGTTGAAATCGACCTCCCACACAATCCACCTCCTACATCGGACACAAACGAAATAAATAATGCTCTGCTTGGAACAGAAAAACATTTGCTTTTGTTCGGCTCTATTGTTGTTGACCGATTCCCTCTGTTTCCATCAGTGTATGAGTGCTCATTTTTTGATATTCAAATCAATATCAATACGCTGTACGCCTAGGCAACTGAAATTTTGTTTTACATCAACTATCAGCAGTCGCCAAAACATTGCCTCATGCATGATACAGAGCTGGGGACATTTATAAAAACTGCGTTACCGCTGAAAATCCTTGATGCTTCAAAATACAATTCTTCGTTGTCAGTTGCTGTAAATCAAGTTCCCCAATAATAACACATTTTGTTTTTTATTCTCTCTGTCAATCAAGCTACATGTTAAACTTATGGGCAGATGACTGCTCTGTTCCACCCCTTAAAACAACAATAACTAACAAGCATGTGTTCTTCAGTAATTCTAGTCCTAGTTAATACTCGTTTCACCCTACAAACGAATACCGATTTCGCTGCATCAGTATATCACACAATGGTATTGGTTCCCACTATATTTTTGTTCAGTCTTTCTGTTCTCTGTCTTCCGTGATCGATACGATCTTACCTGACACCAGAGTAGTCATCAAAAATGAAGCATGCACTTGAAGAAATTGGCTGCACAATCCCTGTGGAGTTCTTTGTTTATGTCTTATGTGTAGCAAGGATTCATCCGGCATTAGATATTTACGAGCGCACATCGGATGAATTGTTAAAAAAATATTCACTGAAACATAAACATCACTCTATCTATATTTCAATAGTGAGATTGATAATGTATTATCTTCTACTTCTGTGTCCCTTCTGTCTTTCTCTTCGTCTCTTTTAGTTCATTCTAATTATCGGAGGTTTATGGAGCCAATGTAGGCCTACCTCATTTTGGTTATCACCTGGGGTTGAAAAATCTAATAAACTTAGCAATGTCACATGATATTTCAGTTGAATGCACCACTCCACAACAACAACAAACATTATAATTTAATTGGTCTCAAAATGGAACATGAGAACATCAACCTTCCAATCTTGGTAAATTGGCTTAAATTTTTACAAATCAGATGACAAACATCTATGATGGTAATTCATTTGAGCCAGTTACAGAAACGACGGAATCGTAGCCTACGGGCCTGAATGGTGATACGAGACTTCGGTCGGCCCTGGTAGGTGTGCATAAATATATTTCATATCCCCTCTGAGTAATTCTACTACTTCAGGTGGCGCTAACTTACGTTTCGGTGGAAATATTCAACTTTCTCTTTTCTGATGTCAAGGGCTCTCAACATATTGAAATATCATAGGAGTTTGTTAGAAAAAAAAATCCTAATCTGGTGTTCGTATTTTAACTTACTTTAACATTTCCTCGGTGACTGGGTATCTGTGACATCTTCGTCTATTATTATATCCTCATTGCGACTTGCATGTAACCTACGGGTGTAAACTCGGAAGACTAGTGTCAGGTCCCTCCGAAGGCGTTCAAATTCACCCACTCTAGGGAATGATCAATAAAAGCCTCCGTGGATTAGTTGGAGGATGGTGATCTTTGTATGTGTGTCTTAGTGATTTTTCAGCCTTGCAGCCTATTAGATATTAAGAAATTTCAATTTTGAGGGGTCTTAATACTTAAGTTTTTAACTGCAGTATTAGTCACTGTAAGAATCTGTTGCTCCTAGGAGGGTTAGTGATTTATGACCGTTTTCGTTCATGGTTGACATTATGGGAGTTGGTAGTGTTTAGTATAGCTATTTTGTCTTCTGGATTTGAATTTTGGGGTCTGACGATGCTCGCTCGACGAGCGAAACATGTTTTCCTCTATGTTCTCCCTCTTCTTGTAACCCGTACAAATTACTTTTAATGACGTATAATTTGTTTCCGGTTGTATCAAATTTCAATAATTGGGATTGTAATCGTGTTGACCAATTAAAAAGTTTTAATATCAAACCAGATAAATCTGTGTATTAAATAGAAACAGAGATGATTTTCTTTTGCTTGTACGCAAAATGTCATTGATAATACGTGGTCCACGTTAGCAAGGTTTCCTTCTGAGGTGAGATCGCTTGTTGTTGATGGACTATTTATTATTCTGGAGCTGAGTCTTATCATCACATTTCGGAGGTTGGTGATCTCAATCAGTTGCGCAAGCGTTCACTCAGCCGCGCGTGTGCAGGTGTTATCAGTCATGCAATTAGCAATGTCGTTCTACGCGTGTTCAGTTAGCAAACACTGCGAGTGATTAATTCCCAGTTAGTCTGCGCTCTGCTGCAGATAAGGAAGGAAATGGATGAAGCGGAAAGCAAAGCAGATTCGATGAGGTAGGTTAACGGTCTGTAGTGGAATTAAGAGCCAATGAAACGTTTTATAAAGGCCTCATTCTTGTATATCTACGAGAAGATTTCAAAATTCTTTCAACTTTACACTACAGATAGTCTAAGTAAATGTCAATTGTTCTTGGCAACCGGTTGGCTGGTTGGCTCAGTGGTAACGTTCTCTCCTGCTGTTCCCAAGGTTTCAGGATTGAAACCTGGTGCAGCCTGCTGCCATTTGAAGGTGCGCAAATGTGAGCGAGCCGTGTCAGTAGATTTATTGGCACGTTAAAGATCCCCTTCGGGAAAAAATTCCGGCATCCCAGCGTCTCTAAAAACTGCAGTAAATAAAAGGGACGTTTATTTTATTTCTTGGCAACTAAATAAATGTTCCTTTGACGGTTGAGTTTGTTTTGGAGGGAGAATCCTGTTGATCCCATGAAAATACCCCCTGTAGTCACGGATACGTTTGAGTTGGACGCACGGTCCAAATATTTCCTTGCAAATTTCCGTCGACCCTACATTAGGTTAGGTTACGTTAGGTGAGTTGAATTGCGTTTATTTAACCTTATTTAATGTTTTATTATAAATACCAAATTAAGGCGTGATTATAGTAATAATTGAATGTGGATGTTTGAATTTCAATAAATGTCTTCGATATTAAAATATGGTTTTTAAAGTTGTTAATATCAAGAAGGACATTCAAATAAAAACGTGCGGCCGAATATTAACAAATGAAGAAACATACCATACATACCAGGGACCCAAAGTGCTCCTGACCGACCAGGTGGCCTACTCGACCCTAACACTTCAGGGATTGACGGTAATCTGCAGAGGAGTGTTTAGACCAAGGGCACAACTCAACGTGTACGTTTTGAATCCCAGTACCCGTCGAATAAAGTAAGAGCCTTGGCATTCTTCATGATTCCAAGATCGCGGGATTGGTTCCCTTGCCGTGGAAATCATAATTTCGAAGTGATGGACAAATATTAATGGCAATACATGTCCCACATGTCTGCATTCTACATGCACGTTACATCAGATTCTCTGTTTGATGGCTGTGAAAAGTGAACGTGGATATTGATGGCGTCGTTTACTTTATATCCCTTAATAAATTAGAAATTTTCCCTCAGGATGTCTTTTCAAAATTGTTGAGAATTTTGTTGAAAACCTATCCCCTGGGTCAAGAATTCAACCTAAGGCTGTCAGACTTCGACTATCTGTAAATGAATCTCACAATTTAACGAAGTTTTGAAGATGGCATTCCTGACCTTTTATTTGTTCTTCTGTACTTCTCCGTGGCGAATTGGTTATCTCACTCTTAGCGTTCTTGGCTGTCGCATTGGAGGCCCTGGTTCGTTTTACGGCTCTGCCAAGAAATTTAATTCTGGTCTGTGGGTTGGACCGTGGTATACTCAGTCACGTGAGACAAATCTTAGAAGAGGAGGGTTCGATTCCCACCTCAGCCATCTTGAAGTGGGTTTCCGTGGTTTCCGAATTCTTATCTGGGCAAATGCCGGGATGGTTCCTAACTTTTAAGGCCACAGCCGCCTCCAACCCAATTCTCACAGGAATACAAATACACACTCTGATGCAGCCATCGCAATGACACAGTTTATTAGAATAACATTCTGCTGAATGACTACGATGTCCAAGCCCCTCAAATGAAACTACAACAGGTTAGGTCACTAATCTTTGGCTCAAACGATCAGGGGTTCAATTACTGGCCAGCCTTTCGGGGATTTTAATCTCATGGGGTTCATTCTCCTACCCCCAGGAACTGGGTGTGAGTGACATCCTCATCACACTTCGTCCTCATTAGGACACACAGGTCATCATTGGGCGTCAACTAGAAAGACCTGTACTTGACCTCCCAAGAGGCCACACGATATTATTATCATTAATATTCGTTCTTCTAACAGGTCTGAAATATTTCAATCTCGAGACAATTTGAAGCAATTCTTTGTGTGAGAATAGTCGTACACGCATTTAACCTTATTAATGCATGAATTTTGGAAGCCACTTTCTGGGCGGATGAAATGAAAATACAGTATAAAGAAATACCTTTTGTTTGTTGTCCTCACGAGACTAATTCCAACCTGTTCAATTCCTCAGACCAGAGTATTAAATTCCCCCCAGGGGCTCACATCTAGTGGGACGTGGGTCGGCTACCACGGGACCCCGGCTGGATCCGGCATTGCTTCCACTTACTTGTGCCAGGCTCCTCTCTGTTATCTTTCCTGTCGGCCCCCCGTGGTCAACTCTTGTTCTGTTCCAACCCCGACGATGTTAGGGCGTCCGAGGCCAAGGGAGTCTCTTCCTTTCCTGCCTTAATTGGCCCTTCTCTCATCTTTTCGGATCCCTCATTCTTCTTTTTCTTTTATATTTTTTACGTTTTCCCACTTACAATTACATTTTGTACGTTTTTCAATCAAAATTCCGCTTTTTGAGTTTTTTCGATCTAAATTGCATTTTGTAAGCATTTTGATTTTCACTTGTATTTTGCAAGTATTTTGAATTTAAATTGCATTTCGTGGATATTTTGAATTTCAACTGCATTTTGTAAGTTTCTTCAACCGGAATTGAATTTCGATAGTGTTCTCAATATAAATTGCATTTTGTAAGTATTTTGAATCTAAATTGTATTTTGTGAGTATATTGAATCTAACTTGCCTTTATGTGAATAATATGAAGCTAAATTCCCTGTTTTTGCGTATTTTCAATCTAAATTCCATTTTGTAAGCATTTTCGATTTCACTTGCATTTAGTGAAAAATGAAAATCCTCAGCCTGCTTCTAGTCTCCGACTGGGTCAGGAATGGAATGAATGAAGCCCCCATCTAGCGGCGAGGATATGAACTGTGACAGCTGCCGAGGCCTGACGCACTCCTCCGGGGCAATGATTAAATGAATGACAGATGAAATGAAATGATAGTGGAGAGTGTTGCTGGAATTAAATGTTGTCAGGGAAAACCGGAGTACCCGGAGAAAAACCTGTCTGCCTCCGTTTTGTCCAGCACAGATCTCACATGGAGTGACCGGGATTTGAACCACGGACCCAGCGGTGAGAGGCCAGCGTGCTGCCGCCTAAGCCACGGAGGCATACTTGCATTAAGTATTTCTTTAAAATCAACATTGCATTCTTTAAGTATTTTACATTGCGGGCCCCGACCTTTTGTGAGTGTTTTGAATTACAATTGCATTTTGTAATTATTTTCAACCTCAATCGCTTTTTTCACGTATTATCAATCTTGGGTGGGATTTTAAATCTAAATTGCATTTTGTGATTATTTTGAATTACAATTGCATTTTGTAAGTATGGTCAATCAACATTGCATTTTGTAAGGCTTTTAAATCTACCTAGCATTTTGTGGGTACTTCGAATCTAACTTGCATTTTGTAAGTAATTTGAATCTAAATTCCATTTTGAGCGTCTTTTCCATCTAAATTCCAGTTTGTCAGTCGTTTTCTTTAACTTGCCTTTTGTGAGTGCTTTCAGTCTAAGTTACATTTAGTACGTATTTTCAGTCTGCCTGGTTTTCGTTATGGTTTCCATTTCAGTGTCATTTTTGCTATCACTCAGACCATTAGGGGCCGATAACCTCGATGTTAGGCTCCTTAAAACAACAATTATCATCATCATCAGAGTACGATATTACATTATACGGGTGAGCCACCAATCTAATCCAGGTCTTTGGTACGAAAGTCTCAATACTCGTTCCTAGACCACGAAGACTGTAGGAATGTACGTGTATTATTTGTAGGTGAATCGTGATATTGAATATCGTTTTCAGCTTGTTAGTCTAGCATGGGAATGTTATGTGCTTCCGCAATGATTCTCTTGCTAGAAATATTGGACGTGCGAGCACTCACGGCGCTGCGGTGATTACCGCAACTATAACCTCTTTGTTCTGCCCTCTTTTCCTTACAGTAAGTACCTCTTGGTCTCCTCTTTATGATTCTTCTTCGTAAGTGTGCTAGACAGGAATAGCCACATATATCGGAAGACCATCGCGATATCCAGTCTGGTACTTACTATGGTGTGCATAAAGGCTCCTGATACTATACAGAATAATCCAGAGTTATCGTTGTCAAGAACGAAGTGAAATTCGAACCTTTAATAAGGTAAATGGTGGTATTTCATTCCAATATATCAGAACATATATTTAATTAACCCAGCAGCGTAGGCGAGCGTTTAGAACCACGCAGATTCCTTACTGGTGTAGAAAATAGCAATCTTGGTAGAACAGTGTCCTTCATGGGCTGTGGTGCCAGGGGTATGGTTTATGAGGGTTGGAACGGAGTAGGCTACACTGATTTTCATGAATAAAAACTGAAAAGAGATGCATCCTGGCAAAACGTACTTATTAATTTCTTTGCCTTTGTAATTATCAATGTGATTCTGTAGACTCCTTAAATTAATGACGGCAGTTAAGTGACCGTGTGACTGATATGTGGTCTTCTGTTTGATACGAATTCAATTCTTTTGAGATTTTCGAGTACTTCTGGTCCTTTAGCCGATTGCTAGAGTCACTCACCTCTTGTGACCATAATTGTGGAACATTGTCTCGTTAAATATTGCCTCTTGTTATTAAATTAATTTTGTGGACTGGCACCTTGAGTGTAGGCCGCTTGCAGAGACAGTCAGTTTTACATGTTGCCACACAACACGGCGTACACTTACACAGAACCACAACCTCCCAAATAATAGTCGCCGATGGCCGCTATGCACGCCCGCCAACGTTCGCATAGCTACTGAAAACACCGTTGGATGATATTGGCAGGAAGGTCCCGTACGACTTCACTTGTGGCGGTAATGATCTCCTCGGCTGAATGAAATCTACGCCCACGTTCAATCTGGGAGAGAGAAAGAAATCGCATGGTGCGAGATGAGGTGAGTAGGGAGGGTTTGGCAAAACGGTGACCTGTTGCCTTGTGAGATCCTCTTGAAAGGCACAGAGCGATGTGCCAGGACGTTGTCATGTAGCAACAATCAGTTTTTCCTACGCCAAAGCTCAGGATGCTTACGATGTATTGAGTCGCGTAGATGGCGAAGCATCTCCTTGTAGCAGGTCTTGTTGACAGTTGCTTCTTGAGGGGTGAATTCAATATGAACAATTTACAACGAGTCGAAAAATAGTTGACATACTGTATCTTGTGAGTTCTTCCCCGTTGTGGCGATGATGAAGGTCTCCAGGTGGCAGATTGTCACTTCAGTTGCGGATCCTAAAGAGAACATCATATTTCATCTTCTGTTGTGATCCGGTTGGCAAACGTCCCATCATCGTCCGCACTAGTGATCAGGTCACTGAAAATGGTAATGCGATCGTCACGTTGGTCTTGCGTCCGAATGCGTGGCACACTATGCAAGGTACGCTCGACATGTTCAGATCATCAGACAGAATTTTGTGGCACATACCATGGGTGATCCCTACTGTGACTGTAAGATAATCTATCGATTGGGAGCGATTAGCACGCACATAATCTTCGATCCTGCGTTCAGTTCGCATCGTTTGTAGGCGACCAGTATGCTTATCATTCTCCAAACTGTCTCTCCCCTGCGCAAAGCGTTTGTGCCACCTAAAATCAACACTGCGACCCCGGTCCTCCGTCATCATACACTTGCTTTATAATCTGAAATATTTCACTATCGTATTTGTTACAGAACTACCGACAGTAGTGGCTACGCTGGCTAAAGCGCAGCATTAGGTCATGGGGCCAAGCTCTCTGCTGACTCGGTAGACGCGTGGGTTCGAGCCCCACCGTCGACTGTCCTTGAAATGGTTTTCCGTGGTTTCCCATTTTCAACACCAGGCAAATGCTGGGACGGTACCTTCTGACAGGCCGCGGCCGCTTCCTTCCACATCCTTGCCCAGTTTCATTCGCCATCATTCATTTCATCTCTCATTAACTCCTCTCATGAGGTTGGCGTCAGGAAGGGCATCCGGCCGTAAAAACCATTGCCACAATGACTTCCATCCCATCTCATCCCCGACCCCGTTGGAAAAACGGGAATAATAAGGGGTAGACATACATACATTTGTTATAGAACTATACGTTAGGACATTGCTCAAATCAGCGACATTCTCAAATTCATCATGCGTATTCAACGTCCATGCACAACAGGGCCTGTACTTGAATTAACACTGTATGCACACAATTTCCTGTTTCTGGAACAAGATAATGACTCACACTGCACCATTCTGTAGCTCAACCTGCCTGCGGTGGTGCACCAGAACGACATCATCCACCCAGTTCACGAATTTATTGATATTACTATGTATACAGTATTACCGACAGTAGTGGCTACGCTGGCTAAACCGCAGCATTAGGTCATGGGGCCAAGCTCTCTGCTGACTCGGTAGACGCGTGGGTTCGAGCCCCCACCGTCGGCCGTCCTTGAAATGGTTTTCCGTGGTTTCCCATTTTCAATACCAGGCAAATGCTGGGACGGTACCTTCGGACAGGCCACGGCCGCTTCCTTCCACATTCTTGCCCAGTTTCATTCACAAACATTCATTTCATCTCTCATTAACTCCTCTCATGAGGTTGGCGTCAGGAAGGGCATCTGGCCGTAAAAACCATCGCCACACATACTTCCATCGCATCTCATCCCCGACCCCGTTGGAAAAACGGGAATAATAAGGGGTAGACATACATACTATGTATACAGTATTATCGATATATAGAGCAGCTTTAGATTCAAATTTCAGCATCTCGGTTACTCTCATACTTCAACAGTTAGGGAGGACTCCTATCTTTATTTTGATTACATTTCGTTTCGTTCATCTTTCCTTATTCATATATATTGATATTTAATTACCGTATGTTGACTATTAATTTAAAAAGCGCCTCCGTGGCTAAGGCGGCAGCACGCCGGCCTCTCACTGCTGGGTCCGTGGTTCAAATCCCGGTCACTCCATGTGAGATCTGTGCTGGACAAAACGGAGGCAGACAGATTTTTCTCCGGGTACTCCGGTTTTCACTGTCACAATTTCATTCCAGCAACACTCTCCACTATCCTTTCATTTCATCTGTCATTCATTTAATCATTGCCCCAGAGGAGTGCGACAGGCTTCGTCAGCCGGCACACTTCATATCCTCGCCGCTAGATGGGGGCTTCATTCATTCCATTCCTGACCCGGTCGGAGACTGGAAGCAGGCTGTGGATTTTCATGTTGACTATTAATTAGGAGGTTCCGTCGCCCAGTCGGTAGTGGTTGAGGCGCTGACCTTCTAAATACAAGGTAGTGAGTTCGATTCCCACCCAGAATCAAAACTACCTCTGAAACGCAAATGGCCTGGGGATGATTGACTCAGCCTAGTAAAGAAATGAGTATTATGAGGTGCGTTCAAACAGTAAAGAAACGGAGGCATAATTACAGAAACCAGTACCTGTATGTCAGAATTATTGGGCCTGGCTGTCGAGGCATTTGTCCCACTGTGACACGAGGCGGCGAATGGCTGTCTCATAAAATTCCCTGGGCTGCGATTTGAACCAGGTCCGCACGTACAGCTGGACTTCGGCGTTCGAGGTGAATCGTTAGCCCCGCAGAGCCCTTTTCAGGGGACCAAACATGGCGTCATCACAGGGAGAGAGATCTGGACTGCATGGAGGGTGGCCGAGAACCTCCCATTTGAATTTCTGCAGGAGTGCCGCGACTGTGTTGGCCGTATGAGGTCGTGCATTGTCGTGGAGCGACCACGGCGGCTATGGCGTTCACTGTCACTCGCCGGTCCTGGGTAATGAGTGCATCAACCAGCTGGACGTTGTCATCGGTAATGCAGGGGGGTGCCCCAAACCGGGCATCATCGGCTAACGACACCCGTCCTCCCCTGAATCGCTTGTACCACGCCTTGACCCTTGCAAGGGACATGCAGTGTTCGTCGTACACTTGTGACATTCGGCGATGAATGTCCGTTCCCCCTACTTCTTCCGCTGTCAGAAACCGAACAACACCTCTTTGCTCTTCGGTTGACGCCTCCATGTCACTGTTTGCAATGCGACTGCCAGCGTTGGACGATTGATGCAAGCTGCTGTTCGCTTTGTATCGTCACGTGACGTGCACGCGTGCCCTCTAGTGACAGGCTGTGACCTTCCACGCTCGGGTCGGAACCACACCTCGTTACACACACCACGATTAGCGGATGTCGTCACCGGTTTGCGCATTCCAGCCTCCGCCTCGTTACTTTTTGAACGCACC
Organism: Meconema thalassinum; assembly: GCA_946902985.2. NCBI lineage: Eukaryota > Metazoa > Arthropoda > Insecta > Orthoptera > Tettigoniidae > Meconema > Meconema thalassinum. The sequence goes on from OX336390.1 coordinate 657,274,114, forward strand.
TTATAGGTTAATTCCTTGGAGCATAGGCTTCCGGACATGGAGCTGAAAACTCCATTCCTTCCAGTGCCGATATCACGAAGACTGTAAGCCTCTACCATCCACAGCTGTAAGGGCCTCCATGGTCTGTACGGAGATGGATTTGCTTTCCGTTCCTTTCCTTTTCCTGAACTTATAACTAAGTCCAACCAACTTTTTTGGGGGGAAGGTAAGCTGTGGATAACGGAATTCAAAACATGTTTCAGGCTTGCGTTTCACTTGAAGGCTGAGACCTAGTAGCATACTGGCTGTGAGAATATGTTCTTCTTAATTAGGCATTAGTCTCTTTCTGTTGCGGTATTACTATGTTAAAGAATTTCAACTTAACAAGCGCTATGCCACTATTGTTGAAACAGACAAGTATCTGTTAGCATGCTAGAGAGAGATATTATTCCCATACTTGCCACCAAACTGCAGTTCCTGATGGTGTCAAATTCTCTTGTTTTTGAGGCTTCAATAACTCTCCTCCCATAATAGAAAATCCACGTTTATACCAAGGCACGTACAGAAATGCCCTGTAAACTTCATACCACAAATATCGAAGATTGAACAGCTTGATCGATATCTGTGAATGTAGAGGCGTGTTTTGTAGTCATAGTACCAAATAATTCATTATTGAATGAATAATTTAGAGACAAAATTGCATAAACACATCAATAACTCAGTTTGGAAATTGTTCGTGTACAAAGTTAGTGCGTGATGTTACGTGAGGAGCTCTCACGTTTCTGATGATTGGGACGTTGCTAATTCTGTATTCTCTTAGAAGGTTAAACTCAATCGGAAATCGTGTATGTCAAGGAGTGTTGGTAAATCATTTACAGCAGAGAAGAGATCAAAACATTCTATCAATGTCAGATATTTCAGGTCACATTAAAAATTACACAACATTAAAACAAAAGCACGTTAAATGGCACACCACGACTACGCTGGGGAGCAATATTATATCCTAACATCGGCGTTGATAGTGGCCATACTGAATGTATGTGAATATTTCCTGTCTTTTTCAGACTCTCTCCAGGAAAATATTGGGAAGATACCTTATTTCAAGTCCCGTGACATTTATCCCTAGTGCAGTTACGGTCATCACAGAAACACAGGCTATCAGATATGTTCAATACACATGTGGCTGATGACCTAGATGTTCCAAGCCCCTAATGTGAATCAATAATAAACATGGTGTGCACTAGCCATTACCCATTTGATGCCCCCATCGTGCAAATTTGGCAGAGCTTCTCATTGTATGCAATCCGACGCTCATAGTAGCAGGGGATCTAATCGCGGTAAAGTGGTGGGTCCGGTCGGTAAGCGTCCACAAGAGTTCATGTTCTAATTGAAGCTCCTCGTAATACAAGATCAAGTTCCACTTGCCCCCCAGCAAGGATTTCTGTTACATACTACATCAATATTCAGATACCAATAATGAAACCGTAAGTCGATTCCACCGCGGGGGTTGCGAGTTCGAATCTCACATGGCTTAGATATTTTAATTCTGCACATTCCATCTAGCACTGAAGTTATATTTGGTATAACAATCCTTGCTTACGAAGTTCCGTTATTATACTGCTTTCTCATCCTGAGTAATAATTATGTTTCCGTTTGAACAGGCTGCCCATCCACCATCTTGAATGTATGGAGTTGTTGATCTAGTGCTTTTTATGCTTACAGAGAAATTCCTATAAGTGATTCTACCTACTTGCTTGTATCTACAGTACAATATACCAGGCGAATAAGATGCTCCTAATAATATTGTTATACGTACCACTTCTTGATGAATGCAATACTTCTGCATTTGTCTGTTGCCACAGGCTAGAGTAAAATGTGGCTTTTCACCTATGTTTCAGTCTCATTCATGGCTGTGATTATATGGAAGCTACTGAGGTATGAGTGGTGCTGAGTAATTGGCTCAGGGCACAGTTAGTGCCTGCGGGTGTTGTGAAAGGTTCTGCTCATAGGGTTAGTACAGCTGTAGTGACTCAGTGAGGAAAGCAATGGCAATGTACCTCATTCCTCATCTTGCCTAGAACGCCACATTGTAGTGCTGCCTAGGTTTTGTGAGTTTCTACTACATAAACTATGGTGGTGCTTTTTGAGGATCCAACCATCCCCCGGGCTGACTACCGAACAGACAGACTGCAAGTATATCCCGAAAACTATACAGAATACAATTATTTTCCCCTCATATTAGTATGTAGTTACATAGAGAGAAAAATAATAGTGTTCAGTATCGTTTGCAGGATACAGTTGTAGTGCATTAGTACCATACGGGATGCAAGGAGAGAAATATCGACCTTCCTGATAACAATGTTAGTTGGGCTGCATAAAACAATATTATTAGGAGCAGCTAGTGCACCCGGTATAGTGGTAGTGATATATGGTGTGTGGTAATCTTTTGCTGAATGCTAGTGAGTCTTCTACGATGCCCCTCATACCAAGTTAGCCTACATGCTAACTGAATTATTACATCATATTTCCCCCCGATGTGTTCGAGAAGTGTATTAATAAGTGTTTAAGTAATTCATGTAATATTTTTTTCATCTATTAGGGCGTTAACAGATTTCTTACTTTCCACCCAATCAAATTGGGCACAATCGTGTTGACCGAATAAAATTTGTTTCATTCTATAGATTATTTAGGCAACACTTCAAGTTTCATCCTGAGTAATTGAGTTTATTATTTGAATAGTACGCCCAGCCTCCATCTTGAATGCATGGAATGGCCCTCGAATGCCTTAGTCGAAGAAAGCCATTAGTACATTTCTACCTTACTGAGGAGTTTTCTATTTTATTCGTGGATCCAAAAGTTGATATCATTTTTATATACCATAATTTCATGATGGTGGCTGAGCGTAATGCTCAACCCAAAGACGTTTTTAATTGTTCAGCATAGGTTCTTTATACTACGCTTAATTATACATATTTACATTTACCGTAATTTGCTTTTGTTGACCATTAACTAGGAGGTTGCATAAGCCCAGTCGGCAGAGGTAGAGGAGCTGAACTTCTAACGGAAAGGAAGTGGGTTCGATTCCCAGCCAGGTTATAGATTGTAAGCATTATTTCATTGGAGGATGAGTCACTGTTTTCAAATCATAAACTTGATGACCTTGTGATTTGGGCCCCAAACCCTCTCCATAAGGCAGTTTGATTTTTGAAAATTTAGTAGTATTTCGCAGTTGGTATTAGAGTTTGAAATTCAACATTCAGGATGACGCTTACTTGTCTTCCTTAAGTTGGCGACGATATAAAGCATAGGTAGTATTGAGATGGCCTCTGTTTGTGTTACAATTGTTGCCAATTTTCTTTCGGTTCAGTTTCGGAGTTTGGAACTTGATTGGCAGGCGGGAAAGATGGACTACCCACTTTCTCCCACACACGCAGGCGGTCATCTTACTTACAAGACCTCATGAGTTTATTTTTCTTCAAAATTCTATGGTAGCCTAAGCTATAACTGACAAAATGAACTGAGTGCCAGGCAATCATTATCGAGATACCATAGTAAATACAGTACTATCAGTCTTTGTAGCTCAGCTTGAGAAGAGAGGAGTCGTAATATCCAAATTGACTCGTATTTAGTTAACTAAATCGAAGTAACTTGGATTAGTGATGAAAGCGTAAGCTGCACCCACAGTTACTAGTAGCAGCGTCGACGATCCAAAGAATATCAAAATGACTTTTAAGTTAGACAAGTATGAATTATTATTTCAAAATAAGTCACATACAGCAAGTTGTACATATTGTGGATTTTGTACCGGTGATTTAGATTAATCACTATGTGTATATACAATTGAAAGTCAATCTGTTTCCTCTGAATTTCCACAGAATTTTGTGTTATTTACAAGTTTCAGACTGTTTTTGACGAATGCGCGCAAAAATAACATGTTTGTCTATCTCTTTGTTTGTCTGATTACACGCTTATAACTTCAGACGCTGGGGCGATCAAAGTAAAATTTGGTATGTTTATTCATCGCAGGGCAGTCACTAACCACGTGAGTACATTTTTACCTCTCCTCTCATAAAAGGGACGTTATGGGGGGGAAACCCCTCACAATATCAGCTAAAAAAGACGAAATATCAAAATTATCGTAGAAGGACGTGACAAAGATCATTTCATCCCCTCAACGTGACATTCAAAATACATTTTAACCACATTTTAAAGACGTAGTACCAGCTGTTTCTGAGATATACAAAATCTAAACCCCACTATTGGTGGACGGAACTCAAACGTTGGTGGGTCTTTGGTTGGTCTATTCCTGCTTAACTGTAAAACTGTTATGAAAGCGAATTGCATTATCAGAATCTGATTTGGCGAGATCTACATTTTCATAGTATGACTTTTTGTCATTTGTCAATTGGTTATAAAAACCACGATTTTTAGACCTGTGCTTTACCACATGTTTTTCAGTAATATTACACACTTTATGGGCAGATGCAGCCACCAAACTTGGCAAGCGAGTCGAGGTTGTGAAGCTCTAGAATTTTATCCAATGGCTTTTAGTAGTATCTCTATCGATTACGCATTACATTGCCTTAAATCTATAGATTTTGAGTCAATTTGTACTTTTTAGCCTATTTTCAATTTTGAAAAAAATAGGCTTATGAGATCACCTTTTGTCCGTGTGTGTGTGCATGTGTGCGCGTGTGTGTGTGTGTGTGTGTGTCTAATAAAATCTAAACGGCTGGAGGGATTTCAATGAAACTCGGTAAGTTCATAGCACAATTCCGGGCGATCCTGACCGTGCCCCTCAAATTTTGTTAGTCTCACCAATCCAACATGGCGGCTGTGCGAAATATTTCACCAGCATTCAATATCTCCGAAACTATTCCCGATATCACCCTGGAATTTTTTACGGTGGTAAAGGGAACAACTAGAAGTTCACTTATGTGACGTTTGAAAAACTGGTAACTACAAAACCAACATGGCGGCCACGCGAATTTGCGACATTTAAATAGGCGTTTCTCGCGATTTAAACAACCAAACGCAATAAAACTTGGTACAGTATAATATGTTTATAAACATTGTAATGCACCGACATTTAACTTGGTTCAATTGTTTACATAACCACAAGATGGCGGATGTGCGAAATATTTCACCGGCATTCTATATCTCTGAAACTATTAGCGGTATCACCCTGAAAGTTTGTACGGAGATAAAGGGCACTACTGGAAGTTCATCTACAAGACTTTCAAAAACCGGTTAGCAACAAAACGAACACGGCGGCCAAGCGAATTTGAAAGTTTTAAATACACCTTTCTCGCGATTTAATTTTCCAACCGCAATGAAATCTGGTACAGGAAATGTTCATACACATTGTAATACACTGGTATCTAATTTTGTTCAATTGTTCACATAACCTCAAGATGGTGACTTTGCAAATTTTAAAATTAAGTTTTTATTACTTGTGTCGTAATCATGCGATCGATGTGAAAGTTTGAATAAAGACCCTACGCAATAATTTTCCTTTAATGGTACATGACTCTATGGCCTATACATTTAACAATCCAACATGGCGATCATCCGAAATATTTAAACGGCTCGGAATATCTACGAATCTATTATAGCAATCAAGCTGATTTTTTTATGTTCATAGGGTCTATGAACTTACGTTCACCTATAGGACTTTAAATAACCTGGTGATCACAAATCCAACATGGCGGCAACGCGAAGTATAAATATTCACATGGACGTATCTCGCAATTTAACCATCCGAGTGCAGTGAAACTTGGTACAGTAAATCCTTATACGAATGTTAATCCACTGGTATCTAATTTATTTCAATTGTTTCGATAACCACAAGATGGCAGCTGTGCGAAATTTTAAAATCTCCTTGTTACTTCTTGTATCCCAATCATGCGATTGAAGTTTGAATGCTACACGTACACAATAATCTTGATGTAAGAGTACATAACTCTAGTCCCTAAATATATAAAATCCAACATGGCGACCAACCGAAATATTTAGTCGGTTCTCAATATCTACGAATCTATTGCAGCAATCAAACTGAAATTTTGTATGTTGATAGTGGCAATTAACATAAGTAGGAAATATGAAAATAGGCTGTATAGTTCTTCACGGAACTACTTGTTCATATATTCTTTACAATTCCTCATACTTGTAGGGCAGGAATAATCGTGAAGTTTACCAGTCATTTTGGTGCATGTAACTGCCCCATGCTTGCCAAATTTCATGGTCCTATCCGTCCTGAGAGTGTGTCAAAAGGTAAATAATGAGTGAAGAACTCGGCAAATATTCGAGGCTTTCTAGATATTAGATCGGGTCCTAACCTCGTGTCAATTATATTTTCATGTGGGTTTTAATAAGCTAAGATTTACGATTACAATAAATCCATATATATGAACCTCCACAACTTATATACTTTTTCATATCAGACTAAATTACTGGTTGTCAATGTGTTTCCGCCCTATTTTCAAACATAATTTGTGCCATTATAGACATATGCTTTTCGTTACAAGTAGAGGACTCTAAAAATAATATTGAAACTATGTCATTTGGATTGCCATAATATGTTACGTTAACTGATTGATATATTCTTGCACATGGTTTCCTTTCGGCATCAGAATGGAACACGGGTATATATGGTAGACGTCTGAATACTAACAAACATTCAGATGAGACCCAATCGTCACTATAGACGTTTATCATGATATATCAAGACGAATAGAACATTTTGTGCCGTTATATTGAAACAAATCATCTGGAAATTCTTTGTTATTTAATATTTTACATGTTTTTTCACATGTATATTTCCAAAAATTCCTAAGAATTGTTTTACTAGATACTCAAGCATATTTTCATAAGCAACGAGCATTTCAAGGCTCTGTGTTTAATTACATTATTTTAATTGGTACTAAACAAATTTTATAGCATGTTTTTAGCCTACTTTCGATTTTTGCAAAAAATGAAAGTAGAATTATGAGATCACTACAGGGCGAAAAAAAGTGTGTCTGTCTGTGTGTGTGTATGTGTGTGAGTCTGTGTGTGTGTGTGTGTGAGAGTGTGTACTCTGAATGTCTGTCCCCCCTATCAATTCGAACACGGTGAAACCGAATTGAACGAAATTTGGTACAGAGGTAGAATAAGCAAAGGGCACCTCAGTGTCATGTTTTATATCGCCGCCATCTTTACTAAAACTGAATGGCGGCCACTCAAACGTTCAAAACGTAAAATCAAATAACGACTAACCAAATCATCCGATCTCTACCAAATTTGGTAACAACATACCTTCGTATAGGATGCGTCTTGCGACCAAACTACAAGGTAGTCCGCCATACCATTTCAGGATGGCGGCCGTGCGAATTATGCAAACTTTATAATCCATATCATGGGACCCACCAGTTCCGATTATCGAGCCGAGAATCGTTTTAACTGTTCTAAAGGAAGAGGCACGTTCGAAATTAAAAGTTTATTTTGTAATACTATAGTGCAGACGTGATTTTTAAAAGCTGAGCCGATTCAGTAATAAGACAAGATGGCAGCGGATATCTTGTGCCTGACTTATATTTCACTAATTTGAGTATTGCATGCAATATAGCGTACTGATACAAAATAAATAAACTTTGTATGAAATGCTTTATATATAAATAATATATTCCAGTGATGAAATCGTTTAGTATAAATCATTATTTGCTAACAAGTTCTATGTAAGTCATTTTATATAGAACGATATTCGTTGACACAATTAGCTCAGTGGTAGAGCGTTAGCCTATCGCTCAAATGCCTATGGTTCAAACCCGATCAGAGCTAGGTTTTTGCGTGAAATGTTATATGTTTATTGTTTTGTAATGACTCAGACGTTTTAAAATTAAGCGTTATATTGTGCATATTATGGTGTAAAATATATATTTAATTAAAACATAATTCGCCAGCAGATTTACTCGAGACATCTAGCTGCCAAAAAGGTAACTGCACGCCGACCTACTTATTAACTTCCAGATTTTATTGAAAAGTTTCTTCTTCTGGCCGCTAGAATGCACTCGCTCTGTTAGGATTATATTGTTAGATATTTCACCACTAGATGTCACGACTAGTCTACGTGGGGCTCCATTGATTACTATACCATTGGCATTCTATGCGCATCGAATTTGAAGAATGACAAGATGATACTACGATACATTTTTACTTTTTATTTTAAAGGGTTTGTAACAGCCTATTTTGCGTTACTTGAAAATGTTATTTGAAGTAAAGAACAAAACGATTTCACATAGTAACTGAATTCAAGCCGTTGGTGTTAGTTCGGGTTATTAATTACTACTTTTATTTCAGGCAAATAGCAATCGAAAATATCCACATAGTTTGTATACACACGTCTCTGTAGGGTCATGGAAAGATTTGTTAATTCAATTAGGGTTGTGAAAGCCATGCACAACCAGACGTGTAAAGACATGCCTCAACTCAAAGTTGGATGTTGCCCACGGCAGGTCGTATATGTAATAATAATAATAATAATAATAATAATAATAATAATAATAATAATAATAATAATAGTAATGTTATTGGTTTTACATCACTTTTAACTACTGCTGCTTTTAGAGACACCGGGGTGCCGGAATTTTGGCCCGAAGGGGATCTTTAACGTGCCAGTAAATGTACTGACACGGCTCCCTCGCATTTGTGCACCCTCAAATGCCAGCTGACTTCGCCAGGATACGGACCTGCAACCTAGGGCCCAGCAAGCGAGAACGTTACCGCTGAGCCACGCAGCCAGTCCGGTCGATTATGTCTCCAGATCCATAACATTCTTGATATAATTCTTATCTTTCTTTCTTCAATGATGGTAGCAGTTTTTATCTAGGTTGTGGCGTTTGGTAGAGGTAAATCGTTTCTAGGGTCTTCAACAAAGAATAGTTCTATTATACCCTTTGATAATAACAACGAGTTATAACTATACTCATACATTTAGGAGAAAGTAGGCTATATGTTCTTTACTGAAGATCTTGTGTTCCCTTTAAAATCAAAACTAATAACTGTTTCTCAACATAATTTTTTGCTCTCAATGAAAGTTTACAATTTATTTCAATGGATTTCACATAGTAGTACAGTATGTTTTATGGTTAAAAGTTTTCAAGTGTAACGTTTAATTTGAAAATGGTTACAGGTCGTTTAGAAATCTTAGTATTTATTTAGTTTCCTTATGATCAAGTATTAACCTATGTATGATTTGAGATATATAGAAATCTCAATACTTGTTTTTAAATCACTAATTTTAGTTAGGGACCGATAACATAGATATTAGGCCCTTTAATACAACAACTATCATCATCACCATCAACTTTAGTCTTAGTTGTTTCTTTTTTAATTTGTACTGATGAAGAACTCACCGTTAGTCCGAAACATGTACACTAAACCAATTTAGGTTTAAGTGTTATTAATGTATGGAAATAGGCGGATATTTAATATCTATGATATCGTTAGTCAATATGGTATTTCATCATATGTAGACTAACCAGAATGGTTAACATTATGGCATATTATGGTTTTTCTTGCTTCCTAATTTCAACTTCAGGGTAATGACTGTACGGAAGGTCACGGCCTCTTCCTTCACACTCCTTGCGAAGTTTCAATCATATTCATTCATAATATCTCTCTGTGATGAGGTTGGCGTCAATAAGGTTTTACGTAATCGCAGTGTGAAAACCCTTCTCACCTCACCGTCGAACCCATACAAATGGGAAAAATTAATAAATGTATAAATTAATTTATGTAGCTAATTTATGAATTAAATTTAATTACTTAATTATTTATTTAATTAATTATCTAATTTTAATTTGTTCATCCATGGGAGTAGATGTACTGTGTCTCACTTCCACATCAATGTAAAGGAATAATCGGTGGGCTACTGCTCAAGCTTACATATGTGTTTGCTTTACAGCCCATGGGTTGTATTTGACTTCCGGAATAGCCTTGACATTTGCGTGGCCACAAACTCAAGGGAGCCCAATTTAAGTTTAATGTTGTGTTGCTTTCATTTGTTGCGAAGGAGAGATGCTTTCTATTCTCCTTTGAATCTCTAGAAATTGTCTCGTTTATAGGAAAATACTGCTCTAGAAATTACCCTAAGTACTCACCGAAGTTGGAAGGAGATGTGGGGGTGGTTGGTAAGAATGTGTCGAACGTGGGTCAACAACGAGGTCGTATCTTTGACGGCGAGGTCGGGACACAAAAACTTTCGCTAACGCTATTCTTTGCGGGGACGTGAGCTTTGTAAACATTATCGGATACGGGGGTGGCTAGAGTGGTGCTCTCTACTTTCTTTCTCTCTTCTTCTTTTTTTAGCGAGCTTGGATAAGCATTCATCAGGAGCACAAAGGCTAGGAGGAGCCGCTTCTCTTGTCTTTACGGCCGTATCACAAAAATGTATTTCGTGCCGAGGAAGACAATATTCCGTGGCTGATGGAGTTGTTGCTCTATATTTGCTGGATCTAGATAGAGACGCGGAGTTCCTCTTTGATGGTCAGTCAACTCCTCTCATATTTAGATAATAAACATTCTGCTCACATTCCTTCCCACTGTCACATTCGTGTTCTATTGCCGAGTATTATCACAGCGAAACAAAACAAAGCCAGTGATGACGTGAGAACTTTCTAGAATCCTAGTAATTCAGTCAATAAAATGAAATTGAAGATGCTCCTCCGGTTACTGGCAAAGATCTTGAAGTTCATCTGAGGAGAGTTTTTTTTTATTTGAACGAGGTAAATATAAGTCACTGGAGATAGTATGTTGTTGTTTGAGTCTTCAGTCTTTTGATTGATTTGATGCAGCTCTCCATGACTCCCTATCCTGAGCTAATAGTTTCATCTCTACATAGCTAACACACCCTACGTCTGAGGCAATCTGTTTAACATATTCTAACCTTGGTCTACCCCTACAGTTCTTTTCCTCGACCCTTCTTTCCATAACAAAGCTTGCTATTCCTGGGTGGCTTAGTATGTGTCCTACCAGCCTATCTATTCTCCTCATTAGCAGTCGCCAGAAACATCTCTCCTCTCCCACTATTCTTAATACCTCTTCGTTTGTAACCCTATCTACCAATCTGATCTTCATAATTCTCCTGTAACACATTTCAAACGCTTCAATTCTCCTCTTTTCTGCTGCACCAATAGTCGAAGTTTCACTTCCATAGAGTGTCACGCTCAGAGAAAGGCCTTCCAAAATGACTTCCTAACACCGAAATCTATATTCGATGTCAACAGATTCCTTTCCTGTAGAAATGCTTTCCTTGCCTGAGCTAACCTACTTTTTATATCCTCTTTACTTCGTCCATCACTTGTTATTTTGCTTCCTAAGTAACAGAATTCTCCTACTTCCTTCAGTTTTTCACCTGCCTATTTGATGTCCATTGAGGATTCTTATTTATTTCGGCTGCATTCCAATATTTTTGTTTTACAATTATTACGGAAGTAAATTTGTGTAGTGAATAGTAGCAACCTTTTTTTTAATGGATAGCCATAATTATATCTATAAGCATTTTAGAATTTGAGTTCCAATTGTTGAATCCCTATATTTTAGAGAGACTTGTGAGAGATTCCTTAGTTTTGTTTTAGTGAAAACATTACCTTAATGTATACCGAGAGTATAAGATTTCAGGAGCTTTTTCTCCGGTGTCTTTCAAGATTAATTCAATAGAGATTTGAAATGTCCACTAGTGGTAGATTTAATCATCACTAATGACTACCGTTCATCAGATACGTCTTGCGTTGTCCAGTCCAAATATTAAACGTTCCATTGAAAATCTAGTCTGGTTAAAGGTACAATTTTAAGATTTTGGTCTCACGCATCGGCCACTATCTATAAATTTCATTGAAATGATATTACAACAGGCGAATCTGGAGCCTATCTAGTGACTGGTCAAATATAGTTATACTCTAAACGACAGTACTTTGAAGGAGAAGATACAAACGTTTTGCGTTTAAGCTGGACGGAGCAAGATCTAGCTCATAGTGTGTGTTTATTTGTTCTTACCCTAATGACACATCAAAAATACCAATTTGAAATGTTTTTAAGTTATTGTCCGATGACTCACACTATAAAGCTCAAAATCGTTGGTAAATGTATGTTATGATCTATAGGATACGCAGGATATATCGTAAAGGTCGTGCCTACAACTCGAAAATCTCTGAAAGAACCATTTCTGGACAAGCAAATTCCATGAAGTAGCAAATGTGACCATTGAAGTCAACTTCAGACAAAATAATAGACGTGTCAGGCACGTTTATGACTGCGAACGTTGCTTAGTAAGCCCCTGTATAGCGATAGTAGAGCGAGTCACATCCTGTAAGCAGCGTTATTCTAATAGATTGAGTTTGTTCAGTATTAAGTATGTGAAAGAGTAACCAATACTTTCAAATGTTTAAGCTTTGTTTGTTTGTTTGTTTGTTTGTTAGACCGAGGATTGAAGATCAAACTGCTCTACTGATCAATATGAAATATCCAGATGCACTTTAAGTTAGCCCCTGAGAAGGATAGATGTACTACATTTTCAATTAATGACTGAAATACTCGCAATAAGTGCACTATTTACGAGCAATACCAGGATGTGGACACTGTGATGAACGAACATCAACATTAACTGTGTAATTAATTGATGTGTCAGAAATAGATTTCACACTTTGATACAGGTCAGGCAGCTCTACAGTAGGGGCTTGTAATGGATAGTGAGAAAATATTGAGGTTAGAGGGTACAAGGCAATTAACATGTGTTTCTAAACCATTGTCACGAGATATACTGTACATTATCACGTAATGTTTTGATCCTTTCGGACTTGAAGTTTCTTTAATGATTTGAAGCATAGTGGTCATAATCCCCGCGTGTTTGATACTAAAGTGAAATCTTATTGATAATTTATTTCATTCTTGAATGCATACCTATGCTAAGAAGTGATTATTCTTTGTTAAACATACTATTCTAATTTTTACCAGGGGTGAAAATTGGAATAATTGGGAGAACCATTTGAAGGAAGGTGAACTGTGACAAACAGCTAACCTGTGATATTGAAGTTTTACGACAAGAAATGAAGAAATTTCTGTTCTTTGCTCAACAACGTGTTTATTTGTGTGGCTGGTTTAACGATACGGTGGAATTGAAAGTAATTTTAGTGTTGAGGTTTGTTAAATGAACTCTGCACCAAATATAATCCCTCGCTGGTAATACAAGTAATATCCTCGGGGTATCAACTGCTAGTACTGAACGACATGGTTTGTTGATATATGCAGTAATGTACCTAAATATTGGCACATATACTGTTCTAATTACACAAGATTGCTACCATGTTTTTATCCATGTTGATGAATTCAATCACAAATGCAATTTCGCTGACGCAGATGCTTATCCCTTTGATTGCTTTTGTTTGGTTTTCTACCTATCCCAGCACTCTATTTCTCTACAAACAACCATATAATGTACTTCACCACAAAATGACGAGCCTCCTATGTTTTATTTAGTTTTCATTTTCAAACAGAACACCTCTCATGAAATGATCAATTACTGGAAACATGCATATTGTGGAAGCATTAAATATGCCATATTTTACATACAAAATAGCTTCCCCTTCAGTTTAGATAAATATTTTAAAATTTTTACGTAGTAAGAAATATTGTATACGTTGGTACTCTTCGTTTTGGTGGCATCCTAAACTAGTGTAGGTTACGAGAAAATTTCAAAATAAAATAAAGTACTGTAATTCATTTCCAACGCGACTTTAAAGTAGGCCTACTTCGGTTACATATTAATTGTGCTAGAAGTTATCCAGCGTGGCCAACTTTATCAACAAATATTTAGATTTTAGTGGTTTCTAAGAATGGTTTGGTGACAGATATTACTGTACTGGAAGCCATTTTACAGTGCTGCCTTAGTAATCTAAATTAATGCTTTTCAGTCGGTCAATAAGATTGTACTTACTTGAACTCAGTCTCGATATATCAGTAAGTACAGTTCTAAATATTGCACACGTATAGAATATAAAATAGCGAATTAATTTTGAGTAACCCTTGCACGACAGTATTGCCAGTCCGTGCCCATTCTCGATACTTTGATTAATTGCATGTAACGTCCCTACTAACGAATGAATTGCATCCAATTAGGTAGATTTCATTTGAAAGCTAACTATTGCAATTGGTACCATATTTCGACTCCCGGAAAATTTCGACATATCCTCGCGTTTCACATCCCCGAGACCCCAAAACCATCGTCAGTTCAAAAGTTTATATATACATATATGTATATCACTTTCTTGTGGACACGATAACTACCGCAATTTTGCACCAATCACTTTCATTTTTTTTACATACTATGTATGCCTATAAAATGTCGGTCAAGTTCGTTAATGGGCACAATCGGTCGAAGGGGGTGAAAATGTTTTTTTTTTTCGAAAAAGTGAAATATCGCTATAACTCTCTTATTATTTGAAATATCGAATCAATTCAAAGTTCATAGTATGTGTCGGATAAGGCCCATAAAATTATATGTGATGAGTTGTTTGATAGCACCAACCATTGACCAAAGGGGTGGGAAAAAGTGGGTTTTTCGGGAAACATTAATCACATCTCTCTTAATAGGTACAATATCAAAACCGTAAAAAATGGAAAATATTCCCCTAATGATTAACTAAAACTTTTGTCTGAAAGAATTTTTGATATAACCGACCATTACGCCAAGGGATGAGAAAAATTATTTCGGAATTAGAAGAAAATGCCAAGTGTCATCAGAGGTTACCATGACAACGCTTCTAAATTTATGAGTGACTAGCTGAAGTACCCGTGCTTCGCTACGCGTCATAAATAAATTAAAATATGAAGGAGACAGTTAAAACAGGGGATAGGCGAGGTGCTGCGCAGAGGGAGATTAAGGATGGAACATTTTGTCCAACTACACCGCTCTGCGTTGACCGTGTTTTATAGCACACATTTAGGTTTTACTCGCTTACGGTTGGAGATACCTTTCGGATAGAAAATGCAATTTTTAACCTCGCAAATGCCATCAAAAGTTTGCTATTTCTTAGCGTTCACTTTTTATTTGAACTGGAAATATGAAAGTTTGAAACCAAAGGGTGTAGTGAAGTCACTAAAATGGTCGCCATCCTTAAATAGTACAAAGTATTGAAATCAAAAGTAACCTATATGTTAACCAGGTAAATTAGCTACTTCCATGTAAAATTCATGTAAATCGGACCAGTGGTACTTGCGTGATTGAGTAATACATAGACGCACATCATCTCATTTTTAGCCTCGCTTCGCTCGCGTCATAGTCGTGTCATATTGTTATTCAATGAAATGCAGGTTTAACCCCATTAACACCCCTTAAGAACCTGAATATCCAAAAATCCCTCCTTGGTAGACGTTTTCGACACACAACAAACATATCCCCAAAATATCATTCTTCTAACTTTAATCGTTTGGTTTGGTCGATGAGAGTGAACATCCAAAAATACTTCCTTAGGGGACGTTTTTCTTCCAGAATTTCACCCCTCCCCATAGGCCCTTTAAATTGGATTTATGAAAAACGGTCGAACACATATTTATTTTATTTATTTATTTTTAAGCTGATTGATTTCCTCCGAGTTTCAAACTCCTCGCATATGTCGTTTAAGAGATACACGGTCCGTTAGGAATCTTTCAACCCCCACTTTTCATCCCTTTCACCTCATAATATACACTACATCGAAAAACCATTAGACATGTGTCAGCTTATTTTTAATGATTAGTATATATGCCAAGTATCACATCCCCAAATGAAAACACTCGTGAGCTATTGTTATTCAATGAAATGCACGTTTACTCCCCTTAACACCTATTTAGAACCTGAATATTCAAAACTCTTTCCTTAGTGGACGTTTTCGACATACAACGAACATATCCCCAAAATGTCATGTTTCTAACTTTAATAATTTTGGCTGGGCTATGATGAGTGAGTGAGTGAGTCTGTCAGGACATTTCCTTTCATTTATTTTTGATAATTTCACCCCTCCCCATGAACCCCTTAAATTGGATTTATGAAAAAAAAACAGTCGAACACCTATTTACTTGTATTTTAAGCTGTTCTTTTTCCGCCGAATTTCAAACTTTTCGCCTATGTCCTTTAAGAGATACACGCTCCGTCAAGAATCCCTCAACCCCCAATTTTCACCACTATCACCCCATAATATGCACCACATCGAAAAACCCTCCAACTCGTGTCTTCTTATTTTTAATGATGAGTTTATGTGCCGAGTATCACATCCCCCAATGAAACCAATCGGGAGATATTGCTGTTCAATGAAATGCAGGTCTACCCCCTTAACACCCCTTTAGAACCAGAATATCCAAAAATCCTCTCTTATTGGGCATTTGCGGCCCTTGGGGAAGCTGCATACCAAATTTCATTCCAATCCGTTTGATGGTTTCTGAGATTTCGTGATGAATGAATGAGTGATTGAGTGGTATTTGACAAATATATAGTAGAAGATAGTGTCAAGTCTTTGTTATGCTAAACTCGGTTGACAGTGCTGTGTGAGTAGTTGAGTAACTAACGGGATTTCAAGTAAAGATCCTCATTTTCTATACCGGTAGTGCATAGCGCAAATGGCATCCAGTCGGCCGTGTCTCGACTTGAGCTATGTTGCCATGGAAACTACCCGCCTTGCCATTCCTTCATGAGTATATTTTATGATTTGATTAGCATGTGCTGGAGTGCAAAAGGGTCGAAATCAGAAGAATGAGAAATACTATCGAAAATTCATGTAGCCAGCGGTTCTTTCTGGGTCCTAAATTATGTGTATGCAAAATTCGGTTGAGATTGGTGTAACGGTGTAGATTTGTATACGGAACAGACCCACCCACATACCCACATACATAC
This sequence comes from Meconema thalassinum, assembly GCA_946902985.2. Taxonomy (NCBI): domain Eukaryota; kingdom Metazoa; phylum Arthropoda; class Insecta; order Orthoptera; family Tettigoniidae; genus Meconema; species Meconema thalassinum. Next base: position 657,290,993 of record OX336390.1, read on the forward strand.
AGACTTTCACTTTTATATATAAGCTGTGCTAAGAGCAGTCAAGTACTGGCAAACGGAAATGTTCAATTGACGAAAAATAAACGCCGTCGTCAGAATTAAAGCACACCGCGGAAAATATTATATATTAGGTAGATTTCATTAGAAAGCTAACTATTGCAATGGGTCCCATGTTTCGACTTCCGGAAAATTTCGACATATCTTCGCGTTTCACATCCCCCAGACCCCAAAACCACCGTCAGTTCAAAAGTTTATATATATATGTATATCAGTTTCTTGTGGACACGATAACTGCCGTAATTTTGCAGCAATCACATTGAATTTTAACCGAGTATGTATACCTATAAAATCTCGGTCGAGTTCGTTAATGGGCAAAATCGGTCAAAGGGGGTGAAAATGGGAGGCTTTTTTTTTTCGAAAAAGTGAAATATCGCTATAACTCTCTTAATATCTGAAATATTGAATCCATTCAAAGTTCATACTATGTGTCGGACAAGACCCTAAAATTTATGTTTGAAAAGTTTTTGATACCACCAACCATTGACCAAAGGGGTGGGAAAAAGTGGGTTTTTCGTGAAACATTAATCATATCTCTGTTAATAGGCACAATATCAAAACCGTACAAAATGGACAATATTCCTCCAATAATTACCTAAAACTTTTGTCTGAAAGAATTTTTGATATGACCCACCATTACGCCACGGGGTGAGCAAAATGATATAAATTATAAGAAAATGCCAAGTACCAAGAGAGGTTGCCATGACAACTTTACTTTTAATTGATAAGGGATGAGCCATCAGCAGTTGCTATGACAACGCCACTGCACGAGATAACATTCAGATTTCCATCTGTCTGTGGGAAGCGTCTTCGTTATCGTAACTGGTAGCATGCTGAACTTCTATGACCAAGGTCGCGGGTTCAAACCCGGCTAAAGTCGTCGGATTAACTAAGAGCGCTAAAAAACCTGAGTTTGCTTTCCTTCGGAGGGGAAGTTCCAACGTTCGTTGCGAGTTGATGGTTCCGGAGGCATCTAGTAGCCAGGTTCACAGCTAGGTGTCGTTGATGGTAGTATTTTAGGTAGATTTCATTAGAAAGCTAACTATTGGAATGGGTACTGTACCCGAAATACCTACCATCAGCATGTTGGAATCCCACGAAGACAGCTGGATCGTAGAGCCTGGAAACCCCGGCTATAAAATTTGCCAGATTCTACCCAACATGAGACGAGGAAAAGGGGTACAGGAATTCCTAACTGAGACTACGTTAAGAAAAACCAAGGTGAACGGCATAAAAAAACTCAAAAGCACAAGAATAACAATGAACGCAATCTCAGGTGTGTGGGAAAACCACTGAAATACCCACCGCTGGCCTTCTTAACGTGTTCTCTTATCGTTTCTATAAAGTGCCACACTTCGAAGATTTTAAACTGATCAAAGAAAAATTTATTCAGAAAATGAAAATATAGTGTAAGTCACTATAATATACTTCAAAGCAAAGTGCCCAACTTCCATCCGAAGTTTCATGAACATGGGAAAAGAAACAATATACTAGCTCCACATTCATCAATGTCATTGACTGCATTTTTCCCAAGAATGGTGAACACCAATCATATGTATATTCCAACATAGATGCTGATAGCAATTGCAACATTTAACAAGAAGTTCCGTGAAGAACTATACAGCCTACTTTTCATGCCAATGATTACTCTACAGAATATGAACCTATCTAGAATAATGACGAAATTAAGTTGCTAATATCGAAATTTCCAATTAGTTCGAAATACTGTATACCTGGCAAAATGTATCCTAATAGAGCACTACAGTTGGCAGCCCTGATGACTGAATATATTCTTAGTTCCATCTCTTAAGGTACAAAATACAAAATTTGGTTGAAGTCCAATGAATAGCATGGACGTTACATGCAGTTAAACATTGGATCTAACAGCGCGCGTAAAATCATGTTGGCAACAATGTCATGCATGTATTGGTCAGAAATAATTTGAAATAATATGATCTGTTGTTGTGCCAATTTTGAATGAAATCCATTAGTTAGTATAGAAGTTACATGCATTTTAAAATTGGACCTATCAGCAGGCTTAGAATCATGTTGGCAGCACTGACGTATATTAGTTACTCCAAATTCGTCTAGAATGCCAGGTACTATACGTGTGCAAAGTTTAGAGCTATTGGCTTGCATACTTTCTGATATATTGATATTAGGGTAACAAAAATAGGGACAGCACATATTAACAGTTGGCAGCCCTGGTTGCTCCTTAGAATACGCATAGTCATATCTGTTATGGTACACATAGCACATACGAAATTCGGTTGAAATCCAAATGTTAGTATGGAAGTTACATGCATTTAAAGTTGGACCTGTCAGCAGGCTTAGAATCATGTTGGTAGCACTGACGTATATAAGTTACTCCAAATTAATATAGAATATCAGGTACTATACGTGTGCATAGTTTAAAGCTGTCGGCTTGCATACTTTCTGATATATTGGTATTTGGATAAAATAAATTAGGAGCATTTATTAACAGTTGGCAGCCCTGTTAGGTCTTAAGAATACGCTCAGTCATATCTGGTTATGTACACATACAACGTACGAAATTTGGTTGAATTCCAATTGATAGTGTAGAAGTTACACACATCAAAAAAAGTTTTGCATCACCTCGGTTCCAAGAGTTCCGGAACCTTTAAATACAAAGGGAATAGAGATCAACACAAACAACATTTCAGCTCGTTTTATTGCTCATGAGACCCACACATTGCATGTTGTACCATCATACAGCTAGACTTTCAGCATTTGTGGTCCAGATTGCAGTACACACCACTACCTCTAATACCCAGTAGCACGTCCTCTTGCATTGATGCATGCCTGTATTCGTCGTGGCATACTATCCACAAGTTCATCAAGACACTGTTGGTCCAAATTGTCCCACTCCTCAACGACAATTCGGCGTAAATCTCTCAGAGTGGTTGGTGGGTCAAGACGTCCATAAACAGCCCTTTTCAACATATCCCAGGCATGTTCGATAGGGTTCATGTCTGGCGAACATTCTGGCCACTGTAGTCGAGCGATGTCGTTATCTTGAAGGAACGCATTCACAAGATGTGCACGATGAGGTCGAGAATTGTCGTCCATGAAGACAAATGCCTCTCCAATATTCTGCCGATATGGTTGCACTATGGGTCGGAGGATGTCATTCAGGTATCGTAAAGCCGTTTCGGAGCCTTCCATGACCACCAGTGGCGTACGTCGGCCCCACATAATGCCACCCCAAAACATCAGGGAACCACCACCTTGCTGCACTCGCTGGACAGTGTGTCTAAGACGTTCAGCCTGACCAGGGTGCCTCCAAACACGTCTCCGACGATTGTCTGGTTGAAGGCATATGCGACACTCATCGGTGAAGAGAACGTGATGCCAATTCCGTGGGGTCCATTCAGCATGTTGTTGGGCCCATCTGTACCGCGCTGCATGGTGTCGGGGTTGCAAAGCTGGACCTCGCCATGGACGTCGGGAGTGAAGTTGCGCATCATGCAGCCTATTGCGCACAGTTTGAGTTGAAACACGACGTCCTGTGGCTGAACGAAACGCATTATTCAACATGGTGGCATTGCTGTCAGGGTTCCTCCGAGCGGCAATCCGTAAGTAGCGGTCATCCACTACAGTAGTAGCCCTTGGGCGGCCTGAGCGAGGCCTGTCATCGACAGTTCCTGTATCTCTGTACCTCCTCCATGTCCGAACAACATCGCTTTGGTTCACTCTGAGACGCCTGGAAACTTCCCTTGTTGAGAGCCCTTCTTGACACAAAGTAACAATGCGGACGCGATCGAACTGCGGTATTGACCTTCTAGGCATGGTAGAACTACAGACAACATGAGCAGCGTACCTTCGTCCTGGTGGAATGACTGGAACTTATCGGCTGTCGTACCCCCTCCGTCTAATAGGCCCTGCTCATGCATGGTTGTTTACATCTTTGAGCAGTTTTAGTGACATCTATGAACAGTCAAAGGGACTGTATCTTGGATACAATATACACAGTCAACGTCTATATGCCGGAGATCTGGGAACCGAGGTGATGCAAAACTTTTTTTGATGTGTGTATATGCCTTTAAAAATTGGACCTATCAGGAGGCTTATAATCATTTTGGCAACACTGCCATGTTTGGCCTCCTGGAAATTAAACTGAAATATTATGATCTGTACGTGTGCCAATTTTGAAATAGCTGCCATTCATACTTTCCAAGATATCCAACATGGAGCTCAAATTTCAATTGCGATTTTTTAGCAGTTGGTAGCACTGACATCATTTTCAAATATGGACGTGAGATATTCAGGTATAGATCTTTACTCCTACCAAATTTTGTTTCGATTGCTGCAGCCGTTTAAGAGTTGATAGGGGGGACACACACACAGCCAGACAGACAGACAGAAGGACAGACAGACAGACAGACAGACAGACAGACACACATTTGCCCGATCTCATAAGTCTACTTTTTCCTCATTATTGCAAAATGTGAAAAGTAGGCTAAAAATAAAGCCTGGAAATTTTCATATTTACAAGACATATATCAATTTATACCCTGAAAAAAAAAATATTATTTAAAGCTATATTACAAATGTACAGTCATTTTTGTAACACCTTCTTAGCGTGTTTCTTTTTATAGGATTCAGAAGTGACATCTTCCACATAATTTATTATATTTATGTTTGCTGTTTTTTTTTAAATTTTATTCATCTCTTCTGACCGAACAATAAAGCTAAGTCAAAAATTTAATTTCTTTAATTTAATTTTCACACCCTTCAAATGAACTGTCCTCGCCAGACCGGAATTAGTGATTCTTAAAACGCCTGTTAAGCATTGCATTGATACAAATAATCGAAAATTTTACCAGATAGGTTTATTTCAGCATGCCTGAAATGCATGAATTTTACAACAAATTATTTACTTGAACTGATAGTGAAGTAAATTGCCCTAATTTCACAATCTATCTGAGTGGATTACTTTCTATATTACAACTTGGAATATTCCATTGAATACCCTTTTAATAATCAAGGACATTAGCCTTAACATGCCTTTGCCATTTAATATCATGCTATATTAAGCATTCATGTTATTATTATTATCAGGCATTACTACTATCTCTTTAGCGCTTCAACTAGTTATCTTTCTTAGTGAACAAAAATTCAGCTTAATTGACAAGTCACATTCACAGTGAAATATTGTTGCTAAATTTATACAAGTTTCTTTACAGTTCAATTAATCACTGTTAAATTATTATTTCATTTGCTCTTATGTTATTATTATTCACGATCAATATGCATAGCTTTTAGTAAGTGTTAAATAACAATTACATTTTTGTCGATATATCTACTTCCACATAAATCTAGTCTGGGATTCGCGTTAATAACATAGGGTGAATGTATTCAAATGTCTTCAAATTGTGTTTAAAACATCTGTCTAGTCCATTAATAATGGATCTTGATCGAATCTAATAAAGCAAACGTGATGTAAGATCTAAAAAAAAAATGCGTTAGAAAGAACCTGGATCAAGTCAAAATTGCAAATCAAAGCAAATCCGCTTTCTTCACTGAACTCGCTTCCTAAAGCTTACTGCAATATTCGAAAATCAACCTGAATACTGAAATTTCACTTTTGAGTGTATAACAGTCCTCTAAATTGGCTTACGGAAGTAGAAACTCCAAATTGAGTCTTCTCAAGCTCGAGTAATGTCATATGAAGGCATAAAACTAGTGTTCATTTTCAATATAAATCAAACACGAAAACTGATTAATCTTGAGTGGCCTAATGTTCCTCTTCTCTACATTAAATAAATCCCCATAAAATGAACTTGAATTTACAGTAATCAAAAGAAAATTACACTATAATGCAATTAATTACAATGGGTGCATCCTTTTAGTAGAATCAAAACCCTGTCCAGAATAGAATCAGTCTTGACACTGGGATCAAGCCTAAACTCCATTCTTAGACATTCTACAAAAATTCCCAAAAGAAAATAAATGTGGCAGGGAGACAACGTTAGAATGAACATGCTTAGCTACGATTGAAGATGGTTAATTCAGTACCTTAGATGATTCTTGTAGATCTCGACACGACACAGTCATGTCCATTATGACTGTACCCTCCATGCAAGCAATGGAAGTCTTCACTGTCCAGGAAAGCGAGAAATGAACCCTGGATCTCCAGACATCGCCCATCCAGACTGAATGTTCCACTCTCATACCAACGACAGTTTCTTTCATCTTCGGATAACGTCCCATCAACCGCAGCACGCAATGATGTCTATATCGGCCCGAACACCAAAGTTCATCGGCCCCGCGTAATCGGATCATTTTGATACACACTGTACTGCCAAACAACAGCTGTGTTCGCAGTCACCAGCACGGGCCGCGCGACGTATAGCATCGGAATGCACGTAACTTCGCTCGCATAGTGACACTCATGTTTAAAACATCTAGCCGCACATGTTTAAGTCACTGAAGTTCATAACAGCCTTTCCTTTCGACAAGAACTTGCTCAACATAGTTGCAAGATCACAGACATATGAGTTAGGCCATTTATAAATATAAAAAGTATATACAATATCCAAGCACTTGTATTGAGAAATACTTCTCAAATGAAGGTGCTAATTGTTCTGACAACACACGCGAAGTAAGTGTATCGTTACAGCCAGTTCCAACGCGAAGAATGTCTACTGAAAGAACATTATGACTGTGTTCTTGTTAAAGCAAGTATCCACCTTTCATGCGAACACTTTATGGCTGGCCTGTAAAGAACAGCTATCTATCAAGACAAGCTGCGTTTTCATTTCGATTGCCATTTCCTAACCAGAACTAAAATTGGAGTCCTTTCCGTCACTAAGGCAACTCTCCTCGATACAATGATAGTACACTACTCAAGACAAACTTTTACTCACGGTGCACGTGACGTTTCGCCGCCGGTCACCGGTATATCTCAAAACATGTGTGTTCGTGCGTGGCTTAAACCAATCTACTCTACTCGTTGATCACGTCAGAACGCGACTGCCAGATCACCTACCGTCGCGCCACGAGCGCTCAAAACTGGAACTGATAAGATGCAGATATCTTATTTCCGGGTTCCTAAGAGTACAATTATTTGAAAGAAGTTAATAATCCAACACCTGCTATAATTACAGACATGTTAAACTATGCCCGAACGTATAAAAGACTTGAATTCCCTACCACAAAAGCATAGTCTATCTCTTGTTGCTAATCGATAAAATAATCAATACTCCTAACCAATCAGCTGTGACAACAGTACATGCAACGCATGCGCCCCGCTTCTCTCGTCGAGATCGCTATCCAAAGTCAACTTGTGGGTCGCGAAACATATGATCCTGTCTCGCCATTCTTGTTCACAGGTAAAAACATATTACCTTCCCATAAAGGCATTCCAGTCATGAGAATGAAGGTACATATTCCTCTCGACAAGATACATAAAGGCGGAACAGACTTATATGTATACGAAAACAAACCTCTCAAAATAATGGAACATCATTCTCATTTATTCATATAATCTTCTTGCTCCATTTTCCTTATGATGACTTTGACTTCATCATAGTATTTCTGCGGAATTGGGTACAACTTCGCCTGGTATGGAGAGTTATCAGTTAACCTTATCCGGTATTTAAAATCCTTAATCATTCCTGGTTTGTCGTCAAAAACATCCTGATATTTCTCTATTAATTCTTTGAACTCCTGTTCAACGTCCTCAAATCCCTCGGCTTTGAGTGCATACTGCTCCCTCTCTTGCTCGACTTCATTGACTATGTTTTCTAGGATATCCAATCTAGGGTGATCATCATTAATGTTATCTATATCTTGTTCTTCTATTGCCACCTGATCTGTAGCATCTTCATGAAATTTTATTAGTCTTTTATTCATATCAATCACAGCTCTAGCTTTGATAATAAAGTCCATCCCAATGATTAAATCAAAATTGATGTTCCTCACAACGACGAATATATTCTCATATAGCTTGTTGTTTATCCGGAATTTCATCTGAGCTTGAATTTTGCATTTCATCGACCTGTCTTTAAATATTCCTTTAACTTTCATAGAGCACGCTGGCAGTATAATAAAAGGATCTTCCTTTTTTAATCTTTCAAAACAATCCTCGCTTATGATCGAAATCATAGCCCCCGTATCAACTAAAGCTCTACATAGTTGCTCTCCTACTTGTACTTGGATCACCGGTAGTTCAGTAGGCCTTCCTTCCTCTCTCCCTCCTTCTTCATATAAGAGATCCTCATCCGCTACGTTGAATGTTTCATTTATAGTTATCTCATATGGAAGTGTCAAATTCTGAATTCCTACTTGCGTTTCGAGATTGGCGTTTTTTTCTTCGTCAGGAGTCTGTTCGGTGCTCCCCTGACGACTCGTACTCGGTCTATTTTCTCGTTCATCAATCTCCTGATTTTCCCTCTCTCCTGAATTTTTTCGTCTATTGTTTTTAGACTTTTCCTGCTCGCTTCTGAGCCTTTGTTTCTCTTGATCTCGTTCAAATTCCTCCGTCCTATAGTTTTTGTATCTGCTATAACCAGTACGTGGTCTATAGTTGGGGTTGTATGGTCTATCTCGGTACTTATTTCGATCATATTCATTATTCCGACGATAGACATTTCTTTCTTCGTATTTTCGTGTCCAAGGTTGTTCATTTCGTTCTGCGTATCGATCGATCTGACGATCGTCCCTTTGGTAATTGTTCCTATTCCACCCTGGTTTAACATAGTTTCTGTTTTCTGGTTTGGCTGGGTCTGTTTGCTGTGTTCTGTCCATGACGATAGTATTCACGGATCTGTGTTCATGTCGATTGTTTCTCACCACTGTGGGTGTCATAACAGCACTCACATAGTCCAGACGTCTCAACAAATCGTCCATCGCGGCTAAACTAGTGATTCCGGATGAAATTATGTTCCTCCTTACGTCAACAGGAAACTGTCGAGATATCGCCTCGATCGATTGTTCTTCGGTTAACGGAGGCTGTAAAAATCTTAATTTCGATAACTGACAAGAAAAATACTCCGAGTAACTGGTCGGACCAGTACTTGAGTACTTGTTCGAATAGATTTCGGAACGAACGTTATTCTGATTTTCCGTAGACCAAAAACGATTGATAAATGCTTCGGCAAACTCCTCGAAGTCGTTAAACGTGTATCTAAACGCCCTGTGCCACTGAAGCGGTGCATCGGAAAGAAAACGCTCTACCACACGTAGTTGTCTTTCCCTTGGCACGTGAGATTCAGTAAAATAATCACGCATACTTCTTATGAATTCTATAGGTGTCGTCCCATCAAGATTATTGAAACGACGAGGCTTATCTTCAAAATTCCTAATAATCGTAATGTGGCCTGCCCCATTAGATGTGTTCAGATTGTAGGCTCCCGTTCCTGTATGTGTCATCGGTGACGTGTATGTTTGGACACGTGGATTAGCTGAGCTCAAATTTGGATTAATTTGATACTGTGGACTACTATTTGCCATAGGAATTGGATATTTATCGCCTCCTTCCCTTTCATGTGAAGTGAGATTAATCTCCTTAATCGTGGTCTGGAAATCTGCGATCCAATTTACCCTTAATTTATCCCTTAACTTATCCAGATCTAAACCGTCCCCAATTGTTAAACTCTCAAGTTGATCTCTGATTTGGTTGATTTCCGAAGTCTTTTTCTCACGCAATTCAATTAATTCCGTTTTGCCTTGATCAAATTTTACCTCTAAAGTTTGAATTCTATCCTCCATGTTGCCATGGTTTGTAGTTTGATTGGACTGAATAACATTCAACCTTTTTATCAGGTCCTCCCTTACATCTGTGATTTCCTTGCTGGATCTAATTTCTTGCCTTAAAGTGACTACATTTTCGTTTATAATTCCCTTTATATCTACATCAAAGTCGTCTTTAATAAGTTTAATGTGGTCCCTAACTTGTGTTTGCAACAACAATAACTCTTCTTTTAAGTTTTCTAAAGATGCTTGGGTGTGAATTGTGTCATTTGACATTTGTAATTGAAGTGCTTCAATATTAATTTTAGATTCTCTCTTATTATTGGATAATTCTAATCGCATTTCTAATTGAAAATCTTTATTGGATTGTTCAGCTTCATTCAACTGGACCTGTAACAATTTCTGATTGGCATCTACTATGTCTATCTTAGTTTGTATGTTTGACTGTGTAGATTGCATCAGGCTTTGTGTTGATTCAATTTTAAGTAACTTTGTTTCTGATTTATCCTGGCTAGTTTTAATTTTACTTAATTCTGTTTCAAGGTTATCCTGGCTAAGTTTAACACAATCCTGACTGAATTTAATGCTATCCTGGCTAGTTTTAATCTTACTTAGTTCTCGTTGATGGTTATCTTGACTAGATTCAACTTTACCTATTTTCAATTGAAGCTCATCAACTGTGGATTGAAGTTTATTGCCGCATAATTCTAGCTTCATTTGTCCAGTTTGAACTACGCCTAATTCCGTTTGTACTTTATGAATGTCTGTGTGGGCTTGTTTTACGTCCACTTGGACCTCATCTACTATTTCATCTACCCTATTCACTTTGGTTTCTACTCTTTTAGAACTATTTTGTAGTTCCTTTAATGTGCCTTGGATGCCCGTAATATCTTGCCTGAGACTCTCAGCAACTACATCTTGTATAAGACTTTTACTTGTATTTGTCCAATGATCATGTATGGCATCGATTTTATTTTGTAACATACTGTATAACGACTTAAGGTCCACTACCTCCTCTTCTCCAGACATGGTATAATTAATATAGTTCACTAAAGACAAACAACATGAGTATCACTATAACTAAGCAAAGCACGAACATTCCAATGAAATCCACTGCCACATGGGAATTTATTTAATGTATTGCATTACCTTATAGCTAAGCTAACTTAAACATAATTAATCATAAAGTCAGTTATAAATATGAAATTTTCCACTCCTAAAAGTGTGATGCCTTATATCGACGATAATCATATTAAAGATCCTAATTTGACCATAATTTAAATGAATAAAAACCCTCCTAAATTACGATGAGTTCAAAAATGCTCATCAGCCGGATTTAACTACACCAAGCACTGTGTGTGTAGCTCAAACGAGAACTACATCCAATGCCCCAGTCGACCAAACACGTCAGTAAAGATTCCAGAGTATTCCTTTCACTGTTCATGTTCCAATCGTATATTTATTACAAACAAGTGTAGCACCACTATTAATAAAAAGAAAATCTATTAATGGTTGCGTATCTACTGAACCCGCTGAGCTATGGTTCATGTGATATTTTTTTATGACAGAGCATTTATGATGGGATGTTGTACTTTTGAACACACCCAGGAAGCCACGTGAAGCTGAGAGATCACGCGATACTTTGAAGTAGCGGTGAATCGCACTTTTGACTTTGGTGTAAACTGCTAATTATTATCTGAGGTCTTATTAATTATTTTTATCTTTCCTACGAGACTCAGAATATTCCATTTCGTCATGCTGCATTATTAAAACATTTTGGAGAATGTTTATTTTTACTTTAGGTAAGGTAATACCCTTGCAGATACGCAAAAAGGAACGTAAGTAGTCGCTCAACGTTTTCGTTTTGACGACCTACTTTCTAGAGACACCCAGTACCGGAGCACTGCGTCTTGAGAATCCGCCTTGTGTAGGCGTGGAATTACATTTGTCCTACGAGACGTAGAAGAATATCCGCTGTTTAGCGTTAAAAGTGATTATAAGGTGCCATCGAGCAAGCAAATACTAATATTCACTGTCGATGGAGTCCAGTGAATTAAATAAGAAGCTTGGGAAATAATTATTGGCAAGTATAGTGTATTGCACAACATTGCTGTGACATCACATATTACCCACGCGTATGTGGAGGGCAGATGCCTAGTGGAAATATACAGGTAATAGTGTTACAATTATCCTGAATAAGTGTGATTATAATTGTATGAGATATTTAAATTGCCAAAGTGGAAATTTCATCTTTGAAACGTCGTATAATTCACGGATGCTGCGTGATACAAAAGTAGCGTCACTAGCACGTGCAGCATTATAAAATAGTGTTAGCTCACATGCTAATCCACATCTGCAAGATTAAGGCTGTGTCGTATTTTATAATTGAAGCCTATAATAGTCACGACGGACATTATAATTTTGGAAGTGAGAGGATGAATAATCACGCAACTTATTTCGCTACCCACGTGATTGGACTTTTATTCACCATGGTTGAAGCAGTCAACATGGGCTAATACCATCCCGGTATGGGGGGGTGACGTTTCTACAGGGACCCGCATGATGGTGGAACTTCCAGAACGATGAACGAGAGGGAAGGAGCCAAAATGCCATTTCCAGGCATATCCACGAAGATGTCGACAGGGACAAATCGAACCCTGGTCTTTGGGGGAGTCCAGATGGGAATCCTGATGAGGAGGATACCGATCCAGAGAGCCAGAGAGGTTTATGTACAACCCTTGTTGTGGAATAGAGAGCTGAGTGAGAGCTCCTCCATTTCGTGAGTTTTTGTCACACCCCTTCTTTGTTCTAGTTTCTGGTGGTATAGTAGTTTTAATGTAGTTTGTGAATCAACCACACTCAGTGTCAGCCATTTTTCTAGGTAGGGATGTAACTAGATTAGTTAGATGTCATTTATTTCAGTTTAGAGTGAGACACCCTTGGGGTCAGACATTTTGGTCAGCCCTGGTGCAGCTTGGTGAACGTCGTGGAACGTCAATGCCTACCTTTTTGCTGAACCTGATCGTAGTCATTTTGAGGCTATTTTGTTCAACCCTACTTGGGGTAATTTTCAAGTCTTTGCTGACTGTAGTTATGGCAATCAGATGCCTTGGTTATTAATTGACTGCATTCTTCGCAGCCATCCTTTGTTACACCCCTGACTGTCGTTAGAACGGTCGTATCATTTAGGTAGTCGACAGTAACTACCAGTTTGTAAATGCATTATATTTCATTTTGAATAAGCTCAGAAGCTATTCTTGGTCATGTTTGAACCTAACAACTAGAAGGAATGTTTCGTTGCCTAGCATCGAACGCGGTTCCCAACGTATCATTAAGCAGATCTAGTGTGTGAATCTGTGCCACATTTATCATATTTTTTTCTTGTGTCGTGTGAGACACGTTTTTATTTGATGTTCTAGCAACTACTGAGTTGCATTTTTAAAGCAAAGAGCTTCAGTTATTGTAAGTTTACTTTCATTTAGACGTCTTTGGTAGAAAGACGGAAGTGTATTACTATACTCAGATTTATAGCGTGCGTTTGATACACGGACTCTGTAGAGATCCGTAACCTATGGTAAAGTTTTTTATGAACCGGCCAAGAGCAGGTTTTGTATTGATTAAATCGCCGGCCTTGAATAAACTGGTTATGTAACCCAGTGACCTAGAGCACGCCTGCTTCATTGTGAGACAAAACTACTATAGACGAGGACAGAGTACAATTTGTATTCGCTTTTCCTTTCATTGCTATTTTGCTTATGGAAATCAGTTTCCACTCTTGTATTTGATCACTTGTTTTATGGATCGGTTTTTGTTAGTTTAACGCTCTGTTGCGTGTATTGTCGTATAACAGGTACAGTTATGTAAGGTTTTCTATAGGATGGTGAAGTCTACCCTGTTATTGCAGGATGATATTGTATGCTTTGTCCAGGGATGATCCCGTTGACCAGATGTTATTGGAAGGTAACTGTTGTACAGGCCTATCCCAGAGTTATTGAACGCGAGCTTAGCGCCGCTGGTAACCCGTGTTATTGTGTGTCCGAGTTGTTATACTCGTTGATTATATTCCGACTGTTGAGTCGAGGCTTTTTGGTGGAGAATGATCTCAGTTGGAGACACTCCGTGCCCAGGCTATTGTCAATGTTATTCGCCGTAAACCTACGATAAACCTATAAACCGACATCCTAATAATAAGACGCATAATTGTTGTAAAACAAGCCTAACTAACGATTCTTTCTATCTAACTTTGTTCTTTGCATTCTGGAACTGTTGACATAGCCGTGCAGTTGAAGATAATTTCCTTGTGAGGAAATGACTAGGACAGTTGACATTCTTGTAGCGACCTGAAGCATGTGCGAACCTAGAGTTCGTAGCTTGTGGAGCTCAGGCCATGCGATGTCAGACGTGGTCTCAACTGCGCATTCGTCACCGTAACTATACACATTAGATGACTATGGTTTACAAAGAGTAAACCAAGGTGTAGGCAGGAATTTTTAATAAAACTACTGTGTCTATTTCGTTATTAATTTATGATGTCAAGTGTATTAAACCCTACGTGTTACTTTATTGTGTGCTGTTAGCACATAGTTATTAAGCATAATTAAATTGTTTGTTTTTCATGGCTGTACACTTAGCTTTTGGATGTAATTGTTTTCTTTTACGGACGTCATCGCCGTAAATTTTGTTAATTGATAGGACTTAGCTAGTTGTATTAATGTTAAATTTAAATGTCGAAATGGTACCATCCTAACCTAGATTTGTTTTGCTACCCTGTTAAATGTAAATTCAGATATTAGCTTGATCTTGTAACTTGAACTAGGGACTTGCGTCGTACCATATTCCTAGCGTTGCTGTTGTTGCTTTATCATTGTGAGTTAGATCTTTCGCGAGGGTTTTTTTTAACTTCTCAGGTAGGGGACCTGTTCTTTATCTTAGTTTATTTATTAATTTGCGGACTAGCCGATTATAACCCTCCGAACTAGGCTAGGGGCTTGTGAATTTTAATAAATTTTCACGGTGTTTTACATGAGTCTGGATGTTTATTTTCTCAGTCTAGTTTTAAGGTGAACCTTTCCTTAGGCGGTCTATGACCATCGTCACCATGTACCACGATCCCTGTGGACTACGGACTCTCGTGCCGCTTTAGCCTTTATGGAAGGTCACCTGATCCTCACGGTATTTTTTTATTCGATTTATGTGTCGTTAGTTGAGTCATCGTGGTTGTTGACATCAACTAAACGGTCTCATAAAATGGCGCCCAACTCATGTGCCGACGTTAACGTGGTGACCCTCAGTACCATGTTATTTTTTTTAGGATCTTAATGATGATTAATGGTAAATTGACAGGACTGGGACGAACTTAGAAAGTCGTACTGCAGATCAATTGACCGCATGGCATTCATGTTTGATAGAAGTCCATGGGGTGAGGCTTTAGTGTTGGATAAATGAAGGATAGGATTTTCTTTGATGATGCCTCATCCTAAGTAAATGTAATACTTGGCTTTGCTCACCGTTGTCTTTGTAAATGTAGAAGCACTTAGTTTGCATACTCCAGCTGTACTCGTGATATTTATATAAATGAAGCAAGCTTTATACCACCAAGTAACTAATCATAGCTGTAAGTTCCAGTAGAAATTGACCCCTCACTTTCTCATATATTTCTTATCTATGGATGAGGAAACTAATCGTCGTGTGTTTGGAGAGATGATGGCAGGTGTGAATGCCAATCTTCAACAGATTACTGCTGACTTAGGTCAGAATACTCAGGCTGTAAATACTGTAAGCGGTCATGTGGACCAGGTTAGACAGGAAGTCAACAATGTCAGTGGTCATGTGGACAAGGTTAGACAGGACTTAGATATTAACACTCAGTCTATGAACAATGTAAGACAGGACTTATAGATTAACACTCAGTCTATAAACAATGTAAGACAGGACTTAGAAATTAACACCCACTCTGTAAATAATGTTAGGGCTGATTTAACTCAAGTCAGGGCAGACATGGACACATATAGGATCGAAGCGAGAAATGATCTGACGACAGGTTTAGCAGCTGTTAGGGTTGATGTCATACGACACCATCAGGAGGCTAACCAGCGCGTAGATTGCTTAACCGACCAGATGAATAGAGCTAGGGAGGAGGTGCAAAACCGATTGGAGGAGCACACAGCTCAAATTCAGACAACCTTGAATAAAGTCCAGATAGACATGAGAGCAGATCTGGAACATACCAGGGAAGAATTCGGGACTCGACTAGATCACGTCGAGGGATTTATCGGAAATGTGAAGAAGGACATGGCAACCATGAACGTTGGTTTAATCTTGATGAGAGGAGCTGCCAATGCCGTTAATAACAACGTGAAGACTATCGTTGATGGCATGATGGAGATTAAAGAGGAACTTAACACCAACAGGAGAAACATTTCTGAATTGACGGAAACCGTAGCCAGTCTACGTGAGACAGTTGATGTTCATCATGAGGAACACAAAATAGACCTCATGTTATTGAGAGGTGACCTCAACGAACACGAAGCTACCGTCGAGGCTAAGGTAGCCGAGGTTAGAGACGATGTGGGTAAAATCCAAGAAAATATGTCCAGAGTTGAAGGAGATATCGATTCCTTACAAAAGAGATTTGAGGAAGTCGCGGTGACCGAGAGGTTAGACCTCAGTTATAACCTTAGGACGGCCATACGCGAGGTAGACACAAACCTCAAGGGAAAGGTTGACAGGATCGAGCTGCAATTGAACGACTTAGGCAACAAAGTCGCAGCCAGAACCATCCCAGGTCTTGAAGTAATAGAAAGACGCCTGGACAGACTCGAGACGACTCCAAGAGAGAGACACGTACACCCACAGATGGGAGAATCTCAGGAAACCCCTATATCTCAATCAGGAGGAATGATGCCTACCCATTTCCAACCCAGCGCGCCTATGGAATCGCAACCGTCACAATTCACTAATATAGCGCAAGGTCAGACCTTGAACTTTGACGCTCACCCGTTTCAACCAGCATCTAATCGAATTAGTCATGAGACTAACACTCCTACGCAGAGTTACATGCAAAATACTTTCAGACCCGCGAATACGCAGGGAAATGTCACCATAATTCGTTCAAGAGAGGAGCAACCAGCTCGCTTCTCGGGAACTGGGAGCGGTGTTACTCCAGTGGAATTCCTAGCAAATGTCGAA
Source organism: Meconema thalassinum (assembly GCA_946902985.2). Classification (NCBI taxonomy): domain Eukaryota; kingdom Metazoa; phylum Arthropoda; class Insecta; order Orthoptera; family Tettigoniidae; genus Meconema; species Meconema thalassinum. The sequence continues at coordinate 657,307,952 of OX336390.1, forward strand.
AGCTACTTACGTGATACTATGGTAACTCCAGAGAGGGAACTAAGAGTTATAGAGCGACTGCTTGAGGGACAAGCCGGTACCTGGTTCAGAGCATTCCGATACTCATTCACAGGCTACCAAGACTTTAAGGAAGCGTTATTAAGAACATATTGGTCGAGCGACATCCAGCAGAACATCCGAGCTGAGATGTACACTCGAAGGTACAGTTCCAATACACCTACTCGTTATGCGAATTACTTCGCAATACAGCTCGCGAAGCTCCGTTGTCTTCAGCCTCCGTTGTCCGAACAAGATTTGGTGAACACAATTGTTTGGCAGTACCCTGCGGATGTACAACGTGTGTTAATCGCTGCAGGGGCATCCACTTTCCAGCAGTGTGACCAGATACTGCGAAGGTTGGACGCTAACACAGAACAGTTTCCTACACACCGTCAGCAGAAGGCTGATAGGCGCGAGGATAGACATATGAATCTGACGACTGTTGATAAAGTGAGCCAGACGCCACAACAAACACAAACCACAGAGGATTCTGGGCGACGTGATAACAATTACAGTTATAACAGGAGAGAATGGAACAACACTCCGTATACTCGAAATCAACATGATGACCGGCGAAGTCATTGGGACCGGCGATTCGACCGAAGGACGGACGACAACCGACGTCATGAAAACAACCGCCGAGGGAATGAAGGAAGAAATCAGCAACACGGACGTATCCGTAGAGACTATCGATATAGTGGGGGTTACGACAGAAATCGAGACCCTAGATACCAGCCAGACAGGGATTGGAAAGGAAGAGCGCGGGAGAGCCGTGAGTACCTCCAACAATTGAGAGAATTGCAGATCCGAGAAGAGGGAGAACGGAACCCTACTTCGAGGGAAAATAGACATTCGGCGCAGGAGACGGAGCAGAACCAGCCCAGTACTTCTCGCCATGACAGAAAAAAAAACTCCGAAAAATCAATAGATTCTTGTTTGGTTGAGCACCGAGTAACTGCCTCTATATTACTCTGGGAGCCAATCCAAGAAGACTTGTTGGACGAACGACGAACGACGAACCACAATTATGAATTAACACGTCTACCCAAGATTGTAGCCACCTTGAATGAAGTCAGTGTAGTCATACTCATCGACACTGGAGCGATGATTAGTGTAATTTCCGCCGATTGCCATGCCAGACTTAGAGCAAACTCTGAGGTGACGGAGTTGCCCATTTCAGCTATAAGAGTCAGAGGTGTCATACCTGACCGCGTTGTAACGTGCAAAATCCAGATTTTGTGTACTGTGAAGATTTCGAGCCACGTGTACTTGCACGAATTTCTCGTAATGAAGGGCCTGCATCATGATGCCATTTTAGGCGCAGACTTCATTAGAAAATATGATGGAATCATTGACATGGGACGGAATACGGTAGAGTTCAAGCCGAACGAACCCATTCAGATGAGCCTAATTGAAGAAGAACCGGAATTCCTATCCGAAGTAGACGTAGTCGAAGCATTAAAGGGCAAGGAAATTGAGGCGACACTAGATGCCGACGAAGAGGCAGAATCGTTATCAGCACCCACACATGAGGATCTTGAGGCAACACTGAACGAATACCGAGATATATTCGACACCACACCTGGTGAGATATTAGACTACGAGTATGATCTTGTATTACTGGACGATTCCCCATTCCAGAAAAGGATCTATCCGATTGCCGAGAAACATCTCGAAGAAGCTGCTAAGAAGATCCATGAGATGGAAGCAGCAGGTACAATCAAGAAATCACCGACTCCTTCCTTGAATCCCATAATACCTGTGGTTAAGGTAGATGGAAGCTTGAGACTTTGTCTTGATGCCAGAGCCTTGAATGAACGCCTAGCTCCTGAGCACGACAGACCGCCCAAGATTAGGGACATTCTCAGGAAGTTCAAAGGAAAAAGGATATTTTCATCATTAGACTTGGTTCAGTCTTATTACCATATCAGATTATCTGAGCATACTCAGAAATATACTGGATTCTTGTTTGATCAGACTACTTATGTGTTCCAAAAACTACCATTTGGATTGAAAAATGCCGGAGCCGCATTAATCAGAGCACTTGATGCCAAGCTGACTCATGAAGTGAAGCAGAAAGTAATATGTTATGTGGATGACATAATCATAGCTTCGGGAACAGAAGAAGAGCATTTAAAGACATTGCGCCTTGTTTTTGAGAATCTCCGACAAGCAAATTTTAAGGTCAAGTTTGACAAGTGTCGATTTTTTCAGGAAGAAGTGAAATTCGTAGGACACATAATCAATGGAGAAGGATATAGACCGAATCCGGCAAAGATTAGAACTGTTGCTGCATTTCCAACACCAACCCGTGTGAAACGCGTGAGACAATTCTTAGGAATTCTCCAATTCTTTGCTGCTCATTGTGAGAAGTATTCCGAAACTGTTGCACCACTGCAAGGATTATTGAAAAAGAACTGCAGGTGGAACTGGAATGATGAATGCGAGATAGCTTTCAGGAGAGCTAAACAGATGCGTGTGGACTCAATTCAGTTAGAATATCCAGATTACTCTCGGAACTTTATTCTAGAAACTGATGCATCTGCCATTGGTATAGGAGCCATTTTACTGCAGGAAGATGATGAGAAGAAACGTCATTACATTGCTTTCTTAAGCCGACGTTTAAGACCACATGAATCTCACTACTTCACGACCGAGATAGAAGCACTTGCAATTGTTTACGCACTTGAATACTGGCAGAAACTTCTGTTAGGTCAGAGGATTATTGTGAGAACCGATCATCATGCGTTGACCTTCATCTTGAGAACAAGACTGGCAAGCGACAGGATCACACGTTGGACGCTGTTTCTCCAACAGTTCGATTTGGAAATAGTTTATCGACCAGGCAGAGAGAATGTGTTGGCCGACATCCTCAGCCGGAATCCTGAAGCTACTGTTAATGCCATAGACATCGAGGGAGAATGCGAGGAACACCTTCGCCGACTTCGTCATTTACCTGAAGGACAGCGACGTGAGGAGGAACTCAGACATATTATCCGTTTCCTAGAACGAAGAATGGATCCACAGGATGATCATTATGCAAGGATTGCTGCTGTTGCAGATGATTATTTGATTTATCATCGTGTCTTATACAAGTTTGTAGACGAGGACCACACTCAACTGCGTGCAGTTATTCCTAGGAGATACCAAGAATCTGTTATTCTTATGGTACATTTATCCATTGGACATGGTGGAACAGACAAAACCATTGCAACTATGAAGGAGTCTTTCACATGGAAAGGGTTAGGAGCCACCGTTAGACAGTGTTTACGTGCTTGCGACGCATGCCAGCGGAACAAGTACACGTCACACTTGCTGAAGGAACAACCTAGACCAATACTACCAACTCAACCTAGAGAGTTGTATGCACAGGACCTGTATGGCCCAATACCTAAGGCTCGTCGTGGGAATCGATACATCGTTGTAACGGTGGATGTGTTCACGAAATATACGATGCTTCATCCAATTCAAAAAGCTACTGCACATCAGATTATTCAGAGGATTAGACGTCAAGTGATACCGGAAGCAGGAAAGCCACAGTTCTTGTTGACTGATCACGGATCACAGTACACCTCAGCAGAATTTGCCAATGCCTTGAATGAGCTTGAAATAGGTCATGTTTTATCATCTATTCGACATCCAGAGAGCAACCCAGCAGAATGCGTGATGTCTATTATCGCAAAATTCTGTCGATTATATTGTCAAGAAGAACACTGGCGATGGACTGAAGTCCTTGTTATTATGGCAAAATGTATTAATTCAACAGTACATGAGAGCACTGGTCAAATACCTATGGTCTTGCATTTGAACCAGATGCCGCTGAGAATATGGGATCGAGTGATTGTAAATCCACCTTGTTTACAACCATCACATGCCAGCAGACTTTTAGCTGCGAGAGAGACTATGGACAGACAAGCTGCCAAGCGCTTGAGAAGAACTAGACGCCAGAGGTTTAGAGAACCACTAGTAGAAGGAGACCTTATCCTTATAAGGAGACCCGGAATTTCTAGTCATATAGACCGCATATATGGGAAATTTCTATCCTTGTATTATGGCCCTAGTCGTATCCGACAGCCTTTAAACAATGGAAGTTATGTGATAGAAGACATTAGGACAGGAGAGCGCATTGGAACCTTTAATGCAGCCAATCTAAAAAAATATCACTCTTGAATGAATTTCAAAGCAAATAAAAATGTTATCCCAACATTTTATTTGAAACGACAGAGAGGCAGATGAACCCGCTGAGCTATGGTTCATGTGATATTTTTTTTATGACAGAGCATTTATGATGGGATGTTGTACTTTTGAACACACCCAGGAAGCCACGTGAAGCTGAGAGATCACGCGATACTTTGAAGTAGCGGTGAATCGCACTTTTGACTTTGGTGTAAACTGCTAATTATTATCTGAGGTCTTATTAATTATTTTTATCTTTCCTACGAGACTCAGAATATTCCATTTCGTCATGCTGCATTATTAAAACATTTTGGAGAATGTTTATTTTTACTTTAGGTAAGGTAATACCCTTGCAGATACGCAAAAAGGAACGTAAGTAGTCGCTCAACGTTTTCGTTTTGACGACCTACTTTCTAGAGACACCCAGTACCGGAGCACTGCGTCTTGAGAATCCGCCTTGTGTAGGCGTGGAATTACATTTGTCCTACGAGACGTAGAAGAATATCCGCTGTTTAGCGTTAAAAGTGATTATAAGGTGCCATCGAGCAAGCAAATACTAATATTCACTGTCGATGGAGTCCAGTGAATTAAATAAGAAGCTTGGGAAATAATTATTGGCAAGTATAGTGTATTGCACAACATTGCTGTGACATCACATATTACCCACGCGTATGTGGAGGGCAGATGCCTAGTGGAAATATACAGGTAATAGTGTTACAATTATCCTGAATAAGTGTGATTATAATTGTATGAGATATTTAAATTGCCAAAGTGGAAATTTCATCTTTGAAACGTCGTATAATTCACGGATGCTGCGTGATACAAAAGTAGCGTCACTAGCACGTGCAGCATTATAAAATAGTGTTAGCTCACATGCTAATCCACATCTGCAAGATTAAGGCTGTGTCGTATTTTATAATTGAAGCCTATAATAGTCACGACGGACATTATAATTTTGGAAGTGAGAGGATGAATAATCACGCAACTTATTTCGCTACCCACGTGATTGGACTTTTATTCACCATGGTTGAAGCAGTCAACATGGGCTAATACCATCCCGGTATGGGGGGGTGACGTTTCTACAGGGACCTGCATGATGGTGGAACTTCCAGAACGATGAACGAGAGGGAAGGAGCCAAAATGCCATTTCCAGGCATATCCACGAAGATGTCGACAGGGACAAATCGAACCCTGGTCTTTGGGGGAGTCCAGATGGGAATCCTGATGAGGAGGATACCGATCCAGAGAGCCAGAGAGGTTTATGTACAACCCTTGTTGTGGAATAGAGAGCTGAGTGAGAGCTCCTCCATTTCGTGAGTTTTTGTCACACCCCTTCTTTGTTCTAGTTTCTGGTGGTATAGTAGTTTTAATGTAGTTTGTGAATCAACCACACTCAGTGTCAGCCATTTTTCTAGGTAGGGATGTAACTAGATTAGTTAGATGTCATTTATTTCAGTTTAGAGTGAGACACCCTTGGGGTCAGACATTTTGGTCAGCCCTGGTGCAGCTTGGTGAACGTCGTGGAACGTCAATGCCTACCTTTTTGCTGAACCTGATCGTAGTCATTTTGAGGCTATTTTGTTCAACCCTACTTGGGGTAATTTTCAAGTCTTTGCTGACTGTAGTTATGGCAATCAGATGCCTTGGTTATTAATTGACTGCATTCTTCGCAGCCATCCTTTGTTACACCCCTGACTGTCGTTAGAACGGTCGTATCATTTAGGTAGTCGACAGTAACTACCAGTTTGTAAATGCATTATATTTCATTTTGAATAAGCTCAGAAGCTATTCTTGGTCATGTTTGAACCTAACAACTAGAAGGAATGTTTCGTTGCCTAGCATCGAACGCGGTTCCCAACGTATCATTAAGCAGATCTAGTGTGTGAATCTGTGCCACATTTATCATATTTTTTTCTTGTGTCGTGTGAGACACGTTTTTATTTGATGTTCTAGCAACTACTGAGTTGCATTTTTAAAGCAAAGAGCTTCAGTTATTGTAAGTTTACTTTCATTTAGACGTCTTTGGTAGAAAGACGGAAGTGTATTACTATACTCAGATTTATAGCGTGCGTTTGATACACGGACTCTGTAGAGATCCGTAACCTATGGTAAAGTTTTTTATGAACCGGCCAAGTGCAGGTTTTGTATTGATTAAATCGCCGGCCTTGAATAAACTGGTTATGTAACCCAGTGACCTAGAGCACGCCTGCTTCATTGTGAGACAAAACTACTATAGACGAGGACAGAGTACAATTTGTATTCGCTTTTCCTTTCATTGCTATTTTGCTTATGGAAATCAGTTTCCACTCTTGTATTTGATCACTTGTTTTATGGATCGGTTTTTGTTAGTTTAACGCTCTGTTGCGTGTATTGTCGTATAACAGGTACAGTTATGTAAGGTTTTCTATAGGATGGTGAAGTCTACCCTGTTATAGCAGGATGTTATTGTATGCTTTGTCCGGGGATGATCCCGTTGACCAGATGTTATTGGAAGGTAACTGTTGTACAGGCCTATCCCAGAGTTATTGAACGCGAGCTTAGCGCCGCTGGTAACCCGTGTTATTGTGTGTCCGAGTTGTTATACTCGTTGATTATATTCCGACTGTTGAGTCGAGGCTTTTTGGTGGAGAATGATCTCAGTTGGAGACACTCCGTGCCCAGGCTATTGTCAATTTTATTCGCCATAAACCTACGATTAACCTATAAACCGACATCCTAATAATAAGACGCATAATTGTTGTAAAACAAGCCTAACTAACGATTCTTTCTATCTAACTTTGTTCTTTGCATTCTGGAACTGTTGACATAGCCGTGCAGTTGAAGATAATTTCCTTGTGAGGAAATGACTAGGACAGTTGACATTTTTGTAGCGACCTGAAGCATGTGCGAACCTAGAGTTCGTAGCTTGTGGAGCTCAGGCCATGCGATGTCAGACGTGGTCTCAACTGCGCATTCGTCACCGTAACTATACACATTAGATGACTATGGTTTACAAAGAGTAAACCAAGGTGTAGGCAGGAATTTTTAATAAAACTACTGTGTCTATTTCGTTATTAATTTATGATGTCAAGTGTATTAAACCCTACGTGTTACTTTATTGTGTGCTGTTAGCACATAGTTATTAAGCATAATTAAATTGTTTGTTTTTCATGGCTGTACACTTAGCTTTTGGATGTAATTGTTTTCTTTTACGGACGTCATCGCCGTAAATTTTGTTAATTGATAGGACTTAGCTAGTTGTATTAATGTTAAATTTAAATGTCGAAATGGTACCATCCTAACCTAGATTTGTTTTGCTACCCTGTTAAATGTAAATTCAGATATTAGCTTGATCTTGTAACTTGAACTAGGGACTTGCGTCGTACCATATTCCTAGCGTTGCTGTTGTTGCTTTATCATTGTGAGTTAGATCTTTCGCGAGGGTTTTTAGTAACTTCTCAGGTAGGGGACCTGTTCTTTATCTTAGTTTATTTATTAATTTGCGGACTAGCCGATTATAACCCTCCGAACTAGGCTAGGGGCTTGTGAATTATAATAAATTTTCACGGTGTTTTACATGAGTCTGGATGTTTATTTTCTCAGTCTAGTTTTAAGGTGAACCTTTCCTTAGGCGGTCTATGACCATCGTCACCATGTACCACGATCCCTGTGGACTACGGACTCTCGTGCCGCTTTAGCCTTTATGGAAGGTCACCTGATCCTCACGGTATTTTTTTTTATTCGATTTATGTGTCGTTAGTTGAGTCATCGTGGTTGTTGACATCAACTAAACGGTCTCACTACATGTATGCCATGCAAATTGAGTGTCCTCATATACGCTTTGTTCACAAGTGAATTCCGGCATTTTGTGCTAAAAATGTCAGTACACCATTACTTTCTGACGTTCATTCAAAGAATTCGCAATGATCGATGTAATGGCGTCAGAGTATACCCGTTTATGACTCCTTCCACGCGTTTGACAGCAATGTCGAACACTAGCATGAAATGGCGTCATTCAACCGGCCTATAGAACCATCATGGAGTATGACATCTCTGTCTAAGTCCCTATAAGATATGGCTCTCTCTCTTCCATTCCATTTATATCACTTCCAAACATTGGTCTCTAAAAACCATGGAATTTAATGGTACTCCAGTAAATTCTCGCCCCTGAGCGTTGGAAGCCATTTTCTATGTACCCGAAATACCTACCATCAGCATGTTGGAATCCCACGAAGACAGCTGGATCGTAGAGCCTGGAAACCCCGGCTATAAAATTTGCCAGATTCTACCCAACATGAGACGAGGAAAAGGGGTACAGGAATTCCTAACTGAGACTACGTTAAGAAAAACCAAGGTGAACGGCATAAAAAAACTCAAAAGCACAAGAATAACAATGAACGCAATCTCAGGTGTGTGGGAAAACCACTGAAATACCCACCGCTGGCCTTCTTAACGTGTTCTCTTATCGTATCTATAAAGTACCACACTTCGAAGATTTTAAACTGATCAAAGAAAAATTTATTCAGAAAATGAAAATATAGTGTAAGTCGCTATAATATACTTCAAAGCAAAGTGCCCAACTTCCATCCGAAGTTTCATGAACATGGGAAAAGAAACAATATACTAGCCCCACATTCATCAATGTCATTGACTGCATTTTTCCCAAGAATGGTGAACACCAATCATATGTATATTCCAACATAGATGCTGATAGCAATTGCAACATTTAAAAATAAAGCCTGGAAATTTTCATATTTACAAGACATATATCAATTTATACCCTGAAAAAAAAATATTTAAAGCTATATTACAAATGTACAGTCATTTTTGTAACACCTTCTTAGCGTGTTTCTTTTTATAGGATTCAGAAGTGACATCTTCCACATAATTTATTATATTTATGTTTGCTGTTTTTTTTTTAAATTTTATTCATCTCTTCTGACCGAACAATAAAGCTAAGTCAAACATTTAATTTCTTTAATTTAATTTTCACACCCTTCAAATGAACTGTCCTCGCCAGACCGGAATTAGTGATTCTTAAAACGCCTGTTAAGCATTGCATTGATACAAATAATCGAAAATTTTACCAGATAGGTTTATTTCAACATGCCTGAAATGCATGAATTTTACAACAAATTATTTACTTGAACTGATAGTGAAGTAAATTGCCCTAATTTCACAATCTATCTGAGTGGATTACTTTCTATATTACAACTTGGAATATTCCATTGAATACCCTTTTAATAATCAAGGACATTAGCCTTAACATGGCTTTGCCATTTAATATCATGCTATATTAAGCATTCATCTTATTCATATTATCAGGCATTACTACTATCTCTTTAGCGCTTCAACTAGTTATCTTTCTTAGTGAACAAAAATTCAGCTTAATTGACAAGTCACATTCACAGTGAAATATTGTTGCTAAATTTATACAAGTTTCTTTACAGTTCAATTAATCACTGTTAAATTATTATTTCATTTGCTCTTATGTTATTATTATTCACGATCAATATGCATAGCTTTTAGTAAGTGTTAAATAACAATTGCATTTTTGTCGATATATCTACTTCCACATAAATCTAGTCTGGGATTCGCGTTAATAACGTAGGGTGAATGTATTCAAATGTCTTCAAATTGTGTTTAAAACATCTGTCTAGTCCATTAATAATGGATCTTGATCGAATCTAATAAAGCAAACGTGATGTAAGATCTCAAAAAAAAATATGCGTTAGAAAGAACCTGGATCAAGTCAAAATTGCAAATCAAAGCAAATCCGCTTTCTTCACTGAACTCGCTTCCTAAAACTCAGCAATTCTTCTAGGTTTGTGCCGTGTCTTGTGTGGGGTTTCGCCTAGGACACCAAGCTAGGCTCATCGGCGGGCTCTTGGTGTCCCCTCCCGGACCCCCACAGGAGTGACGAACTGCGCGCCACCTCCCTTTATATAAGGTGCAACTGCACCACTTGACTACGAGAACTAAAAGCTCAAGCAGCCTTAACCTCCCTATGAAGGCTTCCAAAAAGCTCATTTTCAATATAAATCAAACAAGAAAACTGATTAATCTTGAGTGGCCTAAAGTTCCTCTTCTCTACATTAAATAAATCCCCATAAAATGAACTTGAATTTACAGTAATCAAAAGAAAATTACACTATAATGCAATTAATTACAATGGGTGCATCCTTTTAGTAGAATCAAAACCCTGTCCAGAATAGAATCAGTCTTGACACTGGGATCAAGCCTAAACTCCATTCTTAGACATTCTACAAAAATTCCCAAAAGAAAATAAATGTGGCAGGGAGACAACGTTAGAATGAACATGCTTAGCTACGATTGAAGATGGTTAATTCAGTACCTTAGATGATTCTTGTAGATCTCGACACGACACAGTCATGTCCATTATGACTGTACCCTCCATGCAAGCAATGGAAGTCTTCACTGTCCAGGAATGCGAGAAACGAACCCTGGATCTCCAGACATCGCCCATCCAGACTGAATGTTCCACTCTCATACCAACGACAGTTTCTTTCATCTTCGGATAACGTCCCATCAACCGCAGCACGCAATGATGTCTATATCGGCCCGAACACTAAAGTTCATCGGCCCCGCGTAATCGGATCATTTTGATACACACTGTACTGCCAAACAACAGCTGTGTTCGCAGTCACCAGCACGGGCCGCGCGACGTATAGCATCGGAATGCACGTAACTTCGCTCGCATAGTGACACTCATGTTTAAAACATCTAGCCGCACATGTTTAAGTCACTGAAGTTCATAACAGCCTTTCCTTTCGACAAGAACTTGCTCAACATAGTTGCAAGATCACAGACATATGAGTTAGGCCATTTATAAATATAAAAAGTATATACAATATCCAAGCACTTGTATTGAGAAATACTTCTCAAATGAAGGTGCTAATTGTTCTGACAACACACGCGAAGTAAGTGTATCGTTACAGCCAGTTCCAACGCGAAGAATGTCTACTGAAAGAACATTATGACTGTGTTCTTGTTAAAGCAAGTATCCACCTTTCATGCGAACACTTTATGGCTGGCCTGTAAAGAACAGCTATCTATCAAGACAAGCTGCGTTTTCATTTCGATTGCCATTTCCTAACCAGAACTAAAATTGGAGTCCTTTCCGTCACTAAGGCAACTCTCCTCGATACAATGATAGTACACTACTCAAGACAAACTTTTACTCACGGTGCACGTGACGTTTCGCCGCCGGTCACCGGTATATCTCAAAACATGTGTGTTCGTGCGTGGCTTAAACCAATCTACTCTACTCGTTGATCACGTCAGAACGCGACTGCCAGATCACCTACCGTCGCGCCACGAGCGCTCAAAACTGGAACTGATAAGATGCAGATATCTTATTTCCGGGTTCCTAAGAGTACAATTATTTGAAAGAAGTTAATAATCCAACACCTGCTATAATTACAGACATGTTAAACTATGCCCGAACGTATAAAAGACTTGAATTCCCTACCACAAAAGCATAGTCTATCTCTTGTTGCTAATCGATAAAATAATCAATACTCCTAACCAATCAGCTGTGACAACAGTACATGCAACGCATGCGCCCCGCTTCTCTCGTCGAGATCGCTATCCAAAGTCAACTTGTGGGTCGCGAAACATATGATCCTGTCTCACCATTCTTGTTCACAGGTAAAAACATATTACCTTCCCATAAAGGCATTCCAGTCATGAGAATGAAGGTACAGTACCATGTTTCGATTTCCGGAAAATTTCGACATATCTTCGCGTTTCACATCCCCCAGACCCCAAAACCACCGTCAGTTCAAAAGTTTATATATATATGTATATCAGTTTCTTGTGGACACGATAACTGCCGTAATTTTGCACCTATCACTTTGAATTTTTTACGGAATATGTATAGCCATAAAATCTCGGTCGAGTTCGTTAATGGGCTAAATCGGTCGAAGGAGATGAAAATGGGGGACTCTTTTCGAAACAATGAAATATTGCTATAACTCTCTTAATATGTGAAATATCGAATCTGTTCAAAGTTCATACTATGTGTCGGATAAAGCTCAAAAATTTATGTTTGAAACGTTTTTTGATAGCACCAACCATTGACCAAAGGGGTGGTAAAAAGTGAGTTTTTCGGGAAACATTAATCATATCTCTGTTAATAGGCACAATATCAAAACCGTACAAAATGGACAATATTCCCCTAATAATTACCTAAAACGTTTGTCTGAAAGAATTTTTGATATGAGCCACCATTACGCCAAGGGATGAGAAAAATGATTTCGGAATTACTAAGAAAATGCCAAGAGCTATCAGTGGTTGCCATGGCAACACTACTAAATTGATGAGGGATGAGCCATCAGACGTTGCCATGACAACTCACTTGCGCGAGATCAGATTCAGATTTCCATCTGACTAAGTGTGAAGCGGCTTCGGTGACGTAACTGGTAGCATGCTGAACTTCTATGCCCAAGGTCGCGGGTTCAAAGCCGGCCAAAGTCGTCGGATTTTCTAAGAGCGCTAAAAATCCCTCAGTATGCTTTCCTTTGGAGGGGAAGTTCCAACGTTCGTTGCGAGTTACTGATTGCGGTGGCATCTAGTATCCAAGTTCACAGCTAGGTGTCGTTGACGGTAGTATCTGGTAGCAACATTAGGAAGTACTGCTTGAAATTGAGCGTCTACATTCTTTACCTGAATTACAGACTAATGCAGCCATCACAATTCACACCGTTTATCAGACAGATTCTACACTCACCCAAAGTACACGGGGTTACATGACCACGTTGTCGCAGCCCCTAAACTGAGGAACCAACCAACATCTCTGCGGGAGATATAATTTTGCGTGAAGAAGTAACAGACCGTTACTTAGTTTTACATCAGTGTCGAAACTTTGCATAAGGACAGAGTGACCACAAGTATAAAAATGGACTCCAAATGACAAGAAGGTTACCGTCATCATAAGACAATAGAATGTTTAAAATATGCATAAAATGACGAAAAACAAAGTTAACTAATCTCCAATTATAAAATACTTTCACGCAATAAATGTGGTCTGATCCTTCTACGAAAACCTGCATATTCTGCCTATTTTCGCCTATCCCCAAGTTTGTCCGGTGAAATCTACCTCCGCCTTCCGGCGTGCCGAGAGGACTTTTATACCTTCTTAAAAAGGCCTACAAAGACACTAACTCACATTATACGGACGGCACAAAGAGTATAAAATTAGACTAAAAATCACGTATTGGTTCCGACACCACAAAACCCCTCTATAAATATTACAATACATAATCAGATCATACTGGAAAGAAACCAATGAACAAATGTACATAGATACGAATGGGTCCTAGTGGAAAATAATTCTATCACCTAAAACCAAAAATGCATGTGACGAAAAAATCCATCAAAATATCATGTTGGTTTCCGACCCTATAAAGCGTAAAAAATATAATAAAAGTATTAAAAAATCTTTTTTTTTTGAAATTTTATTCGAATCAACTTTTAAGTTATTTCTGGAACTAAGAAAATGTCGGCCAATAAGTACAAAATCATTAATAACTCCCTTATTGTTGGTCGAATGATGAAATAGCAAGATACAAAAAAGATGTAATATGTTATTGTTTACAACATAGGCCATGTAGAAAATTACACTCAGACCTATTACCGGAGATTCGTTGCTTTTTCCCTATTTTAGGTAGATTTCATTAGAAAGCTAACTATTGCAATGGGTATAATGTTTCGACTGCCGGAAAATTTCGACATATCTTCGCGTATCACATCCCCGAGACCCCAAAACCATCGTCAGTTCAAAAGTTTATTTATAATGTATATATATATATCACTTTCTTGTGGACACGATAACTACCGCAAGCTTGCACCAACACTTCCATTTTTAGCCTATTTTCAATTTTGAAAAAATAGGCTTATGAGATCACCTTTTGTCCGTGTGTGTGTGCGTGTGTGTGTGTGTGATTCGTGTGTGTGTGTCCCCCTAATAAAATCTAAACGGCAGGAGCGATTTCAATGAAACTCGGAAAGTTCATAGCACTATTCCCGGCGACCTCGACCGTGCCCTTCAAACTTTGTTACGACTCACCAATCCAACATGGCGGCTGTGCGAAATATTTCACCAGCATTCAATATCTCCGAAACTATTACCGATATTACCCTGACATTTTCTATGGTGATAGAGAGAACTACTATAAGTTCACTTATGTGACTTTTGAAAACCTGGTAACTACAAAACCAACATGGCGGCCAAGCGAATTTGCGAATTTTAAATAGACGTTTCTCGCGATTTGACCAACCAAACGCAATGAAACTTGGTGCAGTATATGTTTATATACAATGTAATGCACCGACATCTAACTTCGTTCAATTGTTTACATAATCACAAGATGGCGGATGTGCGAAATATTTCACCGGCATTCTATATCTCTGAAACTATTAGCGGTATCTCCCTAAAATTTTGTACGGAGATAAAGGGCACTACTGGAAATCCATCTATAAGATTTTCAAAAACCGGTTAACTACAAAACGAACATGGCGGCCAAGCGAATTTGAACATTTTAAATAGACCTTTCTCGCGATTTAATGTTCCAAGCGCACTGAAACCTGGTACAGGAAATATTTATACACATTGTAATCCACTGGCATCTAATTTAGTTCAATTGTTTACATAACCTCAAGATGGCGGCAGTGCGAATTTTAAAATTAAGTTTTTATTTCTTGTGATGTAGTCATGCAATCGAAGTGAAAGTTTGAATAATGAACCTACGCAATAATTTTCCTTTAATGGTACATGACTCTATGGCCTATAGATTTAACAATCCAACATGGCGACCATCCGAATTATTTAGACGATACTGAATATCTACGAATCTATTTTAGCAATCAAACTGCATTTTTTAATGTTCATAGGGGCTATGAACTTAAGTTCACCTATAGGACTTTAAATAACCTGGTGATCACAAATCCAACATGGCGGTGATGCGAATTATAAATATTCACGTGGACGTTTCTCGCAATTTAACCATCCGCGTGCAGTGAAACGTGGTACAGTAAATCTTTATCCGAATGTTAATCCACTGGCATCTAATTTATTTCAATTGTTTCCATAACCTTAAGATGGCAGCTGTGAAAAATTTTTAAATCCCCTTGTTTTTTTTTGTGTCCTAATTATGCGATTGAAGTTTGAATACTACACGTTCACAATAATCTGCATGTAACAGTACATAACTCTAGGACCTATATATATAATATCCAACATAGCGACCATCCGAAATATTTAGTCGGTTCTCAATATCTACGAATCTATTACAGCAATCAAACTGAAATTGTGTATGTTGATAGTGGCAAGTAACATGAGTAGGATATATGAAAATAGGCTGTATAGTTCTTCACGGAACTACTTGTTTACATAATACGTATCCCTATAAAATGTCGGCCATGTTCGTTAATGGGCACAATCGGTCGAAGGGGGTGAAAATGGGGGGCTTTTTTCGAAAAGGAGAAATATCGCTGCAACTCTCTTAATATTTGAAATATCGAATCCATTCAAAGTTCATACTATGTGTCGGATAAGGTCCAAAAATGTATGTTTGAAGAGTTTTTTACAGCACCAACCATTGACCAAAGGGGTGGGAAAAAGTGGGTTTTCGGGAAACATTAATCACATCTCTCTTAATAGGTAAATATCAAAACCCTACAACATGGACAATATTCCCCTAATAATTACCTAAAACTTTTGTCTGAAAGAATTTTTGATATGACACAACATTACGCCAAGGGATGAGCAAAATTATTTTGGAATTAGAAGGAAATGCCAAGAGCCATCAGAGGTTGCCCTGACAACGCTACTAAATTGATGAGGGATGAGCCATCAGACGTTGCTATGACAACGCCATTGCACGAGATCACATTCAGTTTTCCATCTGACTCTATGGAAAGCGGCTTCGGTGACGTAACTGGTAGCATGCTGAACCTCTATGCCCAAGGTCGTGGGTTCAAAGCCAGCCGAAGTCGTAGGATTTTCTAAGAGCGCTAAAAATCCCTCAGTGTCCTTCCTTTGGAGGGGAAGATCCAACGTTCGTTGCGAGTAGCTGGTTGCGGTGGCATCTAATAGGCAAGTTCGCAGCTAGGTGTCGTTGACGTATTATTTGGTAGCAAAATTTGGAACTACAACTTGAAATTGACCGTCTGCAGTCCTTACCTGAATTACAGACTAATACAGCCATCAGACACCGTTTGTCAGACAGATTCTACACACATCCAAAGTACTCGGGGTTACATGACCGCGTTGTCGCAACCCCTAAACTGAGGAACCAACCAACATCTGTGCGGGAGATAATATTTTGCGTGAAGAAGTAACATACCGTTAGATAGTTACACATCAGTGTCGAACCCTTGCATAAGGACAGTGTGACCACAAGTATAAAAATGGAACCCAAATGACGAAAATGGTTACCGTCCCCATAACGCAATAAAATGTCAAAAATATGCATAAAAAGACGAAAAAGAAAGTTAATTAAACTCCAATTGTAAACTACTTTCTCACAATAAATGTGGTCTGAGCCTTCTACGAAAACCTGCATATTCTGCCTATTTTCGCTTATCCTCTAGTTTGTCCGGTGAAATCTACCTCCGCCTTCCGGCGTGCCGAGAGGACTTTTTTTTTGTATGCAATGTATGATTTAGAACTTATAACTGTGCTTTTTATACGAGCCACCAGGGCTACCAATAGTATTCTATTGCTCTCAAGACTTTTGAATCCCAGAGTCAATATCTCGGAATAGATCTACGGAAGAAACGTTTAACTTAGCTCAATGTAAGTCCATGATGTTTTATATAAATTTAGAGATAATAGTCGACGTTATTGATACCAACATACTTGTATGCATGCATGGAATTTCCAACTGCATGCAATTACCATACAATTTTATGGATCTATACTTAAATGTTCACGTTCATTGTATGTCTTATCATATATTAGTATGCCGGTTTAATGTGTCCACCGGACTACCAACTGCCTACTAATATTCTGAGGACATTCGAATCCTAGACTCAATGTCGTACAAACTGTTCATATAAACAGTTAATAACTCTATACCCTACAATGTATTAATATTTTAGATGAATTTTGAGCAACTTTCAGTAGATTTTTACCAAATTTTGTGTATACAGTGTTTGCCATAACAGATACGTGCGAACATTCTCTGTCCTAATAGCTCACCCTGGGTATTTGAGCCGTTGACTCTCAATATCTCAGAATCCATGTAAGGAAACAATGTCGTGCATGCTGTACTGCTCTATTAAAGAAGGAAGGAAGATTGTAGATTTATGTGACCGTGAATCTTGTGATTATGAGCCATGGGACCTCCTTTTTACGTGGAATCCGAACCACAGGGCAAGGCATTTCACTTCGAAAATCTCACCGGTAATCTGACCGGTAATCGATCCCAGTCCGCCTTGGTGAGAGCCCAACAGCTTGACCGCTGTGCCACCACGTCCCACTACTCCAATAGGCAAATCACATAATGCAAATTTTGAACAAATCTTCTAACGTCAGTGCTACCGTCATTTTAAGCAGGTATAATTACAGGAATAAGGATTCAATCTTAAATTTGAAAAAGAAAAGAATAGGCTCTTTAGTTCGTGATGAAACTACTTCTTCAACACTATGGCGTGTATGACTTTAATAATATGACCTTTACTATTGAGCTGGGGTCATTTCAGTAATCTACTCTCAAATTTTAGCACTGCCATCTGGTTGCGTATTCCGAAGTCAATTGAGCAACCTGTGACTAAGATCTAAACATGTTTGTTTCATTATCACTAAAAGTAATACGGGATTTCTTTTACGTTCTATCAACGTGAAAATTTGTGTGCCGTGGACTTTTGTAGCTTTTCAAGACTTCGACTTTTCCACTGGGAATCAAACCCGCGATATCAGGGTATTGAGACGGATACATTACCAGTGATCTACCACGGAAATCTGGCTAAAAGTCTCTTTGTGGGGTGTCCAATAATGAATCCCTCTCTGAATGGCTGGTCTGGTCGTTCTTCCAGCTAATAACGATTCATACACACTCATTAAAATCTTGCAAATATTTTCCTGGAGGACAGTTGTTGATTTTGTTTTCAATTGTTTTAGGGGATTGAAATATGTTGGGGGAGTGTGTTCATTTGTCTGATAGCCTGTGTTCCTGTGGTGACTGTTGCATTTGGTAATTTTAATTATTACGACTGGGAATGAGATAGGTGGCCCGGAACTTGACATTAGGTAATATACCAACATTTATCTGGAGGGAGTGTGAAAGAATCTGGTTGAAACTACCCTCAGGATAACCGCTGTCAGCATGAAGTTATCAAACAAGTTGTATACACAGCCATACACTGTGCCCGTTAGACAAGAGTTTCGGGGGACCATGCGTTATAAACAGCCCTTCCGAGACCTTTCTCCAATCGACATACACATCGAGAAGATATATGCGTTCTTAGACTAGCTCCGCACGAGAAAATTAATCTGGTGCGTCTCGGAAATAGGATAGGTCATCATCATCATCATCATCATCATCATCATCATCATATTTTTCAGTCAAGCGAACTGGTCTACCCCTACAATGAGTCTTTCCACGTTGTTCGGTCTTGTGCTGTTCTTTTGACCACTTCATAACTTCGTAGGCCAGAGTTATCTGGGAATGATCTCATTAAATTTTTTTTGGCCTCCCACGAGGGTGTTTTCGAGGTATTTTGCCTTCTAGTATGTCGATCATCGGGCCACCATATCGTAACTTGTGGCCAAGCCAGGTGGATCTCCTTCTATATATCTGGCGGATCATTTGCCGTTTTTTCTTTTATTCGATCCAGTACCGTTATGTTGGTCATCTTCTCTAAACAGCTGATCTTTTCCATTCGGCACCAACACCACATCTCAAACGCTTCTAGTCGTTTAATGTCACCTCTATTCATTGTCCAGGTCTCACTGCAGTACATTGCAACTGGCCATATGCAGGCTAAACCAGTTGTTTTCTAAAGCTGAGGGACATCGAGCGTTGACAAATTAGGGAATGCTTTTCGCGGAATGCCTGCTTGGCTATGGCTATACGGCTCCTGATTTCAACTTCACATCGTAGGTGTTCTGTGAAGATCTGACCAAGGTATTTAAATCGACTGACCTGTTTTACTGGTTCTTTATTTATGGTTGTATTTATTTGGTTTTGATGCTTACTTATCACCAGAATCTTGGTCTTCTTAAAATTGATTTTCATTCCGTATTCTGTAGCTGTATCATTTTAAACATTGCAAAATGTTTGTTAATGTATGCGGATTTATTGCAAGTAATGCCAGATCATCAGCAAATTTAATATTCTGGAAAAGTCTCCCATCAACTTTCACTCCCATATTAGAACCTTTAAAAGACCACTTTGTTATAGCTTCAGCGAAGGCATTGAACAGTCCAGGGGACAACAAACAACCTTGTCGCACACCTTTGCGGATCTTAGCGGGTTCTGATACGTCATTTTCAAGCCGAACAACAGCAGTTTGATTTACAGTATATACAGATCAAATATTAATATGATTAATCGATGGGGACATCTTATTTGATTCAGAAGAGGAAACAGCTTGTGCCAGCTGACTTTATCAAATGTTTTTTCGAAGTCTACAAAGCACACGTAAAGGTTTCAGTTTACACTTAACATCTTTTCTCCAAGACATCGTAGGGACGCGATAGCATCACGTGTAGACATATTCTTTCGAAAACCAAATTGAGAGTTGTCTAGATACTGTTCGATGTATATTTCCATCCTTTTCCTCAAAATCTTCAGAAGTATATTTGACGCATAAGGGATGAGACTAAGGTCCGATGGTCACCACATTCAACTGGTACAGTCTTCTTTGGAATTGGAATGATGACGCTGGTATACAACTCCTGAGGCCATTTACCTTCTTCGAAGATTTTTACTACCAATTTGAATATCCATTTAAGTGTACTATCCCCACTATTCTTGATTAGTTCAGCAGGAACATTGTCAATACCTGGCGTTTTACCCATGGATATTTATTTTAGAGCTTCATCGAACTCTGATCTAATAATTCTATATTCTGCAATTGACCTGTCTTCCTCGCAAAGTGTTGGCAAAACGAATGGAATTGGTTCTGGGTATAGATCTTCAACATACATCCTCCAGTGTTCCTTCTTGTAATTCAGGTCTGATATAGGATTCCCATGTGTATCACGGAAGTGTCTAGTGCGGAATCTTTTTTGTTTCTTAGTTGTTTCCCTGATCTTTTGGTAGGCTAAATCTGTTCTTCCTTGGTTTTGCAGAAATTCGATTTCTTCGCATTTTGAATGCCTCCACTCCATTTTATTTTCCAGACAGAGTCGATCAATCTGGTTCTTTAGCACTCGGTAGTTATTTCTGCCTACTTCTGAAGAGGTATTGTTAAGAAACTAATCCAAAGAACACATCCGCAGGAAAAAACAAAACTTTTAATTAGGCCAGGCTTACGTTAAAATCACACTAACATTATTCATGAAAGTAATCAGATGCCTAGCTTACTTTGAAGAGGTAAAAATCGGCTAGTCCGCAATAATCTGCACTGGAAGAGATATAATTTGCTCCTATCTAAAGTCTCAGTGAAGCCTCTCGAAGTCCTATCCGCAGAAAATAATTAATACTAAACTAGCTTAAGATGTGACACGTAACAAGACCCTACGCAATACAATGGAGATTTAAAAATAGCAATAATATCATCCATGAATCTACGGAAAAGCAATGAATTTAAGCGTTGACGATGCAAGAGTCCAATTGACATATAATAACAAATATATCAATAGCTACTATACGATCATGTCACCTCCAACATTTATTTTACGTTATTTATCTAGCTATTTCTAATTAAGGTTAATTGAAAATAAACGAGAAGCGGGTATTGCAAAATATAAAAATCAAAGCTAAAGCACAATTATATCCTAACGCATAAAAAATATAACTAATACAACACAAAAGAATCAAAATGTAAATAAACCTTCCTATAAGTTGCGCAATCGGCGCCCCTACCTGCGCACATCTCCACTCTTTGTGGGTATTGGTCATAATGTGCAGGGGGGAAGACAGTTATGCCAGCAAATGCTGTGATGGAATATCACGACTCACGTTGCGTTATCATCGAGCGTGGCTACCAATTATCACGTCGTTAAATGATCGTCGTCTCACAAAAGGGCTGTAGTCAAAATTGTATCCAAAGAATTCGAAGAAAAGCAACTTCAAATAATATCGGTCAAGAAAAGAAATTTAAGTGTAGCATATTGGCTGTATTATTTAAGTTTTCAAAAAATATTTAGTTATCAATTTATTTCCAAAATCCTATCAAATTGTTATTAATAGCAGTTTTAAATTGAATTTATCCCTGAAGGTGTAACTGTAATTTTACGTAACATGAAACTCTTCAATTGTAACAATGTGTAGAAGAAACCTTCTAGGTAACCAATGCATACCCGTGAAAAACAAGATGTTCAGTAAAGAACATATAGCCTACTTTCTCCTAAATGTATGAGTATAATTATAACTCTTTGTTTTTATCAACGAGTATAATAGAATCATTTCTTGGTTGAAGACTTTAGAAATTATTTACCTCTACCAAACACCACAACCTCGAAAAGAACTGCTACCATCATTCAGGAAAGAAAGAAACAAAGAAAGAAAGAAAGAGAGAAAGATAAGAAGTATCTCAAGAATGTTATGAATCTGGAGACATAATCGACCGGACTGGCTGCGTGGCTCAGCGGTAACGTTCTCGTTTGCTGGGCTCTAGGTTCCAGGTTCGTATCCTGGTGCAGTCAGCTGGCATTTTAGGGTGCACAAATGCGAGGGAGCCGTGTCAGTAGATTTACTGGCACGATAAAGATCCCCTTTTGGGCAAAATTCCGGCACCCCGACGTCTCTTAAAGCCACAGTAGTTAAAAGGGACGTAAAACCAATGACATTAGGCCTATTATTATTATTATTATTATTATTACATAATCGACCGGACTTGGGCAACATCCAACTTTGAGTTGAGGCATGTGTTTACACGTCTGGCTAAGCATGGCTTTCACCACCCTAATTGGATTAACGGAACTCGTGCAATATCCGTTGCCCGCCGCCATTGAAATCCGAAACATTTTCTATAGAAATGGCCAATGTTACTAATATATAGGAGTCGAATATTTTATTGCTAGAGGGTGTTACTGATTTTTTTCAGAGTGCCAACATTATTGTTTCCCGACCAATATTTTCATCCAGACCAATGGTTTTCGCCTAGACCAATAAAGATTAAGTAGCGCGGTCTTGTGGTCCGCGTTAGGCTAATATAAACACCCCTGGTTTTGTCACGCACAGTGGGGGTAGTCACGCATTAATAATCTTTATCCAGGCCAATGGTTTTGCCTAGTGGTACAATCAGTAAGTTGGCAGCAAACATGGCGACGTGCTTTTTGATAAGTTTATTACTTGAAAGTTAATGTTGACAATTTCCTTATTTTGAAAGTGTGAACGTGGTGTTTGTTAATGGCAGTAGGCTTTAATAACGTGACACAGTAAGTACAAACCATTTTCAGAGCGCTACTAAGAAAAATAACGCACTTTTGAAACGGGCAACAAATACTACACGAGAGCCGAATTAACAAATCTCTCCATGACCCCACAGTGACGTGTGTAACCAACTATGTGGATATTTTCGATTGCTATTTGGCTGCAATAAAAGTATTAATTAATACCCTGAACTAGCACCAACTGCTAGAGTTCAGGTACTATGTGAAATCATTTCGTTCTTTAGTTCAAATAACATTTTCAAATAACGCACAAAAGGCTGTTACAAACCCTTTAAAATAAAGTTAAAAATGTATCGTATTATCAACTTGCCATTCTTCAAATTCGATGCGCATAAAATGCCAATGGTATGCTAATCAATGGAGTCCCATCTAGACCAGTCGTGGCATCTAGTGGAGAAGTGTATAACACGATCATCCTAACAGGGCGAGTGCATTCTAGCGGCCATAAAAATAAACTTTTCAATAAAATCTGTAAGTTAATCTATAGGCCGGCGTGCAGTTCGCAGCCAATTGGCCATGATAATTCACATTTTTGTTGCTAGATGTCTCGTGCAAATCTACTGGCGAATTTTGTTTTAATTAAATATATATTTTCCATTGTAATATGCACAATATAACGCTTAATTTTAAAACGTCCGAGTCATTACAAAACAATAAATATAAAAAAAATGTAAAGCAAAAAAAACTCTGATGGGGTTTGAACCATAGGCATTTGAGCGATAGGCTAACGCTCTAACACTGAGCTAATTGTGTCAACGGATATCGTTCTATATAAAATGACTTACATAGAACTTGTTAGCAAATAATGATTTATACTAAACGATTTCATCACTGGAGTATATTATTTATATATAAATCATTTCATACAAAGATTATTTATTTTGTATCAGTACGCTATATTGCATGCGATACTCAAATTAGTGAAATATAAGTCAGGCACAAGATATCCGCTGTCATCATGCCTTATAACTGAGACAGCTCGGCTTTTTAAAATCAATTCTTCACTATAGTATTACAAAATAAACTTTTAATTTCGAACGTGCCTCTTCCTTTAGAACAGTTAAAACGATTCTCGGTTCGATAATCAGAACTGGTGGGTCCCATGATATGGATTATAAAGTTTGCATAATTCATACGGCCGCAATCCTGAAATGGTAATGCGGATGACCTTGTAGTTTGGTTACAAGACGCGTCGTCCTATATGAAGGTATATTGTTACCAAATTTGGTACAGATCGGATGATTTGTTTAGTCCTTATTTGATTTTACGTTTTGAACGTTTGAGTGGCCGCCATTCAGTTTTGGTAAAGATGGCGGCGATATAAAACATGACACTGAGGTGCCCTTTGCTAGTGCTACCTCTGTACCAAATTTCGTTCAATTCGGTTTGACCGTGTTTGAATTGATAGGGGGGAAAGACATTCAGAGTACACACACAAACACACACATACACACACGGACAGACACACAATTTTTGGCCCTGTGTACATCTCATAAGACTACTTTCATTTTTTGCAAAAATCGAAAGTAGGCTAAAAATAGCAACTTCTGAGTTGCGACAAAACACCCTTATGTGCTTATCAATCCAACAGTATGACTCGTCAGCCTAAATCAGTCGACAGGAAAACATTCGTACACTGCCCTCCCATCAAATAATTCTGATCCAAAATATGCGTAATCAAAGTCTCCCCTTTAAGTGTCCGTTAAAGACAGCACAATAGCATGGTTCCTAAATGATACGCAAGTCTCTGCAATTTCCCCCTAAAAAACTAATCAGCTGTTCGTTCATGTACGTAAATATTCTAAGTTAATCATTCAGATATTTAATCATATCGTGTCATTAAACACTACTAAAATGCTCCACTATAGAATACCAGTAACTTCTACAAACTTTCAAAAATGATCTACTATGAACCAGCGGCCTTCGACTTACAGAAATGCAATTCTTTCAGTGTCAATACGTCGTCTTTTAAAGTCTATCAAAGAAGTGAAATGTCCTGCACCCTCGCTGGTGCATTCTTCAAATCAGATATACACACATCAAAAAAAGTTTTGCATCACCTCGGTTCCAAGAGTTCCGGAACCTTTAAATACAAAGGGAATAGAGATCAACACAAACAACATTTCAGCTCGTTTTATTGCTCATGAGACCCACACATTGCATGTTGTACCATCATACAGCTAGACTTTCAGCATTTGTGGTCCAGATTGCAGTACACACCACTACCTCTAATACCCAGTAGCACGTCCTCTTGCATTGATGCATGCCTGTATTCGTCGTGGCATACTATCCACAAGTTCATCAAGACACTGTTGGTCCAAATTGTCCCACTCCTCAACGACAATTCGGCGTAAATCTCTCAGAGTGGTTGGTGGGTCAAGACGTCCATAAACAGCCCTTTTCAACATATCCCAGGCATGTTCGATAGGGTTCATGTCTGGCGAACATGCTGGCCACTGTAGTCGAGCGATGTCGTTATCTTGAAGGAACGCATTCACAAGATGTGCACGATGAGGTCGAGAATTGTCGTCCATGAAGACAAATGCCTCTCCAATATTCTGCCGATATGGTTGCACTATGGGTCGGAGGATGTCATTCAGGTATCGTAAAGCCGTTTCGGAGCCATCCATGACCACCAGTGGCGTACGTCGGCCCCACATAATGCCACCCCAAAACATCAGGGAACCACCACCTTGCTGCACTCGCTGGACAGTGTGTCTAAGACGTTCAGCCTGACCAGGGTGCCTCCAAACACGTCTCCGACGATTGTCTGGTTGAAGGCATATGCGACACTCATCGGTGAAGAGAACGTGATGCCAATTCCGTGGGGTCCATTCAGCATGTTGTTGGGCCCATCTGTACCGCGCTGCATGGTGTCGGGGTTGCAAAGCTGGTCCTCGCCATGGACGTCGGGAGTGAAGTTGCGCATCATGCAGCCTATTGCCCACAGTTTGAGTTGAAACACGACGTCCTGTGGCTGAACGAAACGCATTATTCAACATGGTGGCATTGCTGTCAGGGTTCCTCCGAGCGGCAATCCGTAAGTAGCGGTCATCCACTACAGTAGTAGCCCTTGGGCGGCCTGAGCGAGGCCTGTCATCGACAGTTCCTGTATCTCTGTACCTCCTCCATGTCCGAACAACATCGCTTTGGTTCACTCTGAGACGCCTGGAAACTTCCCTTGTTGAGAGCCCTTCTTGACACAAAGTAACAATGCGGACGCGATCGAACTGCGGTATTGACCTTCTAGGCATGGTAGAACTACAGACAACATGAGCAGCGTACCTTCGTCCTGGTGGAATGACTGGAACTGATCGGCTGTCGTACCCCCTCCGTCTAATAGGCCCTGCTCATGCATGGTTGTTTACATCTTTGAGCAGTTTTAGTGACATCTATGAACAGTCAAAGGGACTGTATCTTGGATACAATATACACAGTCAACGTCTATATGCCGGAGATCTGGGAACCGAGGTGATGCAAAACTTTTTTTGATGTGTGTACAACTCGTAACAAGTAACACTGTTCTCTGGCTAACCTTGGGAAACATATGTTGGCTAGCTCGGCTTATAGATAAACATTTAAATTAGCTACAAAAAAACAGAGAAAACACTCCCATTCCACTGGCATGTGGAATCTACACGATGTCTAGATAAAAATATAGCCATGTTCCTGGAGAAAAAAATGATACAATGACCTGTAATACTAATTACTAAACAAGTTGCCTACCTATGATCGTGCAATGTATAATCATCTATTCTAATCTACTTAATTCCAGCTCATACAATCATTCTACTGAAGCATGCAGCGGACTTAAATTTTGCTGCTTGGAGTAGACGTTCGTATCCCGCACATAGCGAAATGACGAGTTGGGATGGTTAACACAATCATGACCTCCACAGCCATCGTATTCCTAAGATCATCCACTCTCCCAATCCATGACAGCTTAGCACATATTACTTGTTCGTCCCAGTGAACGGAATGGGACCCATGAGCTACGCCTCCATTATTCAACATAGGCATCAAATGCAGCGTGTTTCACAGAGTTTATGTTAGTTGTATTAAAGAGCAAATCAAGACACAGGCTTTACACCGTGCGGACGTAATAAATTGGCTGTGCACTTTCGCCACTAAAGCTATGAATATCGGTTATACGATATTTTCACACCGAAAACTGCGCGCAATTACGAAGTATTACACCCTTCAATAATAATAAATTTGAAATGGTTCAGGTATTACAAATTTATATCACAACAATTCATACTATTCTGACGGGGTGTTAAATGTTTCTACCATGTGTATATGGTTAAACTGGCGGTCATGCGGTCGACCAAGTCCTTGGTTCTTAAACCTGCACATATAAATTATGCAAAATCACTTACTTTCAATTCACTGTTTATTTTCACTGACAGATAGTGTGAAACAGAAATATTAACGATTCACTAACTATAACTCAGATACTCACTCATCAAAAATGTTCACATCAGTAATACAGTTTTACGTCTATTCGGCTCGAGTAGAGACTGACGTAGTAAGAGGCGTAGAATACAGCAGAATCCAGGTGGTTAAACCTTGAGTCATGTCTACCTTAAAATATCAAATATCAAATGTTTTAAATACTGTCAAAAAATCCAAAATAAATTTCTATAATTTTCATTTCATTACTCGCATATCGGCGATGTCATCAAATGTTTCAAATACTGTCAAAAATTCCAAAATAAATTTCTATAATTTTCCAATTTCTCCAAATATCTTCACAATATTCCAAACAAGTAGTTCCGTGAAGAACTATACGCCTATTTTCATATATCCTACTTATGTTAATTGCCTCTATCAACATACAAAATTTCATTTTGATTGCTGTAATAGATTCGTAGATATTGAGAACCGACTAAATATTTCGGATGGTCGCCATATTGGATTTTATATATGTAGGTCCTAGAGTTATGTACTGTTACATGAAGATTATTGTGTACGTGTAGCATTCAAATTTCAATGATTGGGATACAAGAAGTAACAAGGAGATTTTAAAATTTCGCACAGCTGCCATTTTGTGTTTATAGAAACAATTGAAATAAATTAGATGCCATTGGATTAACATTCGTATAAGAATTTACTGTACCAAGTTTCACTGCACTCGGATGGTTAAATTGCGAGAAACTTCCATGTGAATATTTATACTTCGCGTCGCCGCCATGTTGGATTTGTGATCATCAGGTTATTTAAAGTACTATAGGTGAACTTATGTTCATATCCCCTATGAACATAAAACATTTCAGTTTGATTGCTATAATAGATTCGTAGATATTCAGAGCCGTCTAAATATTTCGGATGATCACCATGTTGGATTGTTAAATGTATAGGCCATAGAGTCATGTGCCATTAAAGGAAAATTATTGCATAGGTTCATTATTCAAACTTTCACATCGATCGCATGATTTCGACACAAGAAATAAAAACTTAATTTTAAAATTCGCAAAGCCGCCATCTTGAGGTTACGTAAAAAATTGAACTTAATTTGATACCAGTGTAGATATAAACACTTCCTGTACCAGATTTCATTGCAGTTGGAACATTAAATCGCGAGAAAGGTCTATTTAAAATTTTCAAATTCACTTGGCCGCCATGTTCGTTTTGTAGTAAATCGGTTTACGAAAGTCTTATAGATTTACTTCCAGTAGTGCCCTTTATCTCCGTACAAAATTTCAGGGTGATAACACTAATAGATTCAGAGATATAGAATGCCGGTGAAATATTTCGCACGTCCGCCATCTTGTGGTTATGAATACAATTGAACCAAGTTAGATGTCGGTGCATTACAATGTGTATTTATACTGTACCAAGTTTTATTGCGTTTGGTTGGTTAAATCGCGAGGAACGTCTATTTAAAATTCGCGAATTCGCGTGGCCGCCATGTTGGTTTTGTAGTTACCAGTTTTTCAAACGTCACATAGGTGAACTTCTAGTAGTTCCCTTTATCACCGTAAAACATTCCAGGGTGATATCGGGAATAGTTTCGGAGATATTTAATGCTGGTGAAATATTTCGCACAGCCGCCATGTTGGATTGGTGAGACGTAACAAAATTTGAAGGGCACGGTCAGGGTCGTCCGGAATTGTGCTATGAACTTACCGAGTTTCATTGAAATCGCTCCAGCCGTTTAGAAGTGATTAGGGGACACACACACACACACACTCCTCACACACACACACACACGCACTCACACACGGACAAAAGGTGATCTCATAAGCCTATTTTTTCAAAATTGAAAATAGGCTAAAAATAATACATTCCAAAAAATAATACATTCCAAAAAGTGAATTTCCCGCGAGACCAAGTCAAGTGTGTGTTCATCAAGGAGATTGCATTACATTTTCGAGCACGGAAAATGTCATATCGCTGAGCTCGGCGCTGTTCCGGCGCAAAAATGACCAGACGATCTCAAAGCTAATCGATCGTCAAATCGAACTTGGTCTATCGAGCGCAATACACGGGGCTGATGATCAAGATGTCCCAACCATGCAAAATTAACGACATAATAAAAGTTTTCTGTTTGCCGTATACATGATGCCAGATTTAGAATGTGTACCGGTCGCTTGCATATCCCCTATTTAAAACGTTGAATCAAAGTTTGTATTGTTTGCACCTTGATTCGATTGCCACTCGTCCGCCTCGAAGTGTAGTGGCTAGCGTTATTGGCTGACATCGTGAAGGCCCGATTCGATTTCAGGCTCTCTCTGCTAAGAAATTTAATTTTGGTCTGAGAGCTGCATCAGTATACACTCAGTCTCATGAGGTAACATAACTTAGAAGAGATGCGTTTGATTCCTACCTCAGTCATCTCTGACGTGGCTTTCCGTGGTTTCCTTCTTCTACTCCAGACAAATGCCGGAATAGTTCCTAAATTTAGGCCACGGCCACTTTTTACCCAAATCCTACCTCAATTGCAAATACACACACTAGTACAGACATCAACGTTACACAGAAACTCAGATAAATTCTACACACTCCCAAATACACGGGGCTACATGCTCACGATGCCGTAAAGCCCCTAAATAATGATCAAATCCATTCATTTAGCTGAAATGTTATGAGTTATTTCTATTTCAGACTAGGGGGCGTGGTGGCGCAGTGGTCAAGCTGTTGGCCTCTCACCACGGTGGACCAGGTTCGATTCCCGGTCAATGCATGTGAGATTTTCAAAATGAAATGCCATGTCCTGTGGTTCTGAGTCCACGTAAAGAGAACGTCCCATGGCTCATGATCACGAGATTAAAGGTCACGCAAAACTAAAATCTTCTCTTCTTTCTAAATTACACATCATTGGAAAATGTGCAGAAAATCAGGGCCAGCTAATACGTCATCCATATTTTGTTGGAAACCACCTCCAGGCATTGTAGCTAGAGATTCTTGACTGTCACCACGGAGGTCTGGGTGTGATTCCCAGCTCTGCCAAGAAATTAAATTCTGGTTTGAGGGCTGCAACGGTCTACACTCAGCCTCGTGAGGCAGAACTGAGAACAGATGGGTTCGATTCCTACATCAGCCATCTTAGACGTGGTTTACTGTGGTTTTTCCACTTTTACTGTAGGCAAGTGTCTGGATAGTAACTAAATTAAGTCCACGAACGCCTCCTATCCAAATTATACGCTCAATTACAAATGCCCCACTAGTACAGCCATCACAATAGCACAGGTCATCAGACAGTTTCAACACACACCCAAGTACACGGGGCTACATGACCATGATATCTAAAAATGGTCAGTGGTTTGATGTGTATGTGGCTGGTTGCATGGATGATTTTGCCTAAAGCCATTAATAAACAATATTTCAAAAATAGATTCCCAGTTTTAATGTAGAATACAGTGAAAGAGATCAACACTCAGTATGGCTAGTAGAATACCAAATGATATTGAAACAATAACTCAGAAATGTATTATTATTTCACCGTGCCACTCCGCCTTTTCTGGATCCCCCTGTATTTACTTCACGTCATTATTCTAATTAACCTCGATGGGTTTGATCCACACGCTCGTCATTTGCAGGTAAAGGGAGGGGTAAGTAAATAGAGCTCTGTACTATTCTCGCTGCGAGGCAAGATACAGCAACATGACATCAG
Organism: Meconema thalassinum; assembly: GCA_946902985.2. Taxonomy (NCBI): domain Eukaryota; kingdom Metazoa; phylum Arthropoda; class Insecta; order Orthoptera; family Tettigoniidae; genus Meconema; species Meconema thalassinum. The sequence goes on from OX336390.1 coordinate 657,338,851, forward strand.
CTGCTAAAATCTCAGGCTCCACGTCTCACACGTGGTTTAGCTCAGAGCTGCTCAAAAGCAGAAATGGGGATAGAGCGTCGCGAGTAGATCTCGCCACTGACTCTGACCTCTTGTTTTCTTTTCATTATATTTCCTTTTCTCTTTAAGATTCCCACACTGTTTTTGTTAATGGCTCCTCGTGTATCTAAATTCCCTTTAGCGACTTTTTGCATCTACACTCCATTTTGTAGGCATTTTCGATCTACGTTGCATTTTGTAAGTCTTTTCTATCTAAATTGCATTTCGCAAGTATTTTCAACCTCAATTGCATTTTGTAAGGATTGACAATCTAAATTGCTTTCAAGTAAGTCTTTCAATATTGGGGCTGGGACTTTTGTGAGTATTTTGAATTTCAATTGTATTTTGGAAGTATTTTCAACCTAATCCGCTTTTTGCAAATATTTTCAATCTAAATTGCATTTTGTATGGTGGTCATTTTGTAAATATTTTGATTCTCAATTTAATGTTGTGGGTATTTTGAATCTAAATTACATTTGGTAAGTAGTGTCCATCCAAATGAGTAGTTTGAATCTACCATACATTTTGTAGGCATTTTGAATTTCAATATTGCATTTTGTGAGCATTTTGAATTTCAATTGCACTTTGTGAGTATTAGGGATCTGAAATGGGCGTTTTTCAAACTAAATTGCATTGTGAATTTTCAATTTCAATTGCATTTTGTAAGCATTTTGAATCTTGATTGCTTTTTGTACGTATTTTCAATCTCATTTGCATTTTGTTAGTATTTTGAATTTCAATTGTATTTTGTGAGTATTTCGACTCTTCACTGCATTTAGTACGTATTTTGAACCTAAACTACATTTTATGCGTATTTTTCTATCTATTCCTTTTGTGAATAGGCTATTTTCCTTCTAAATTCCCTTTTGTAAGTATTAATACTCTCCATTCTGTGAGTCGTTTTAATCTGAATTATATTTTGTAAGTTTTTTCAGTCTCACTTAATGTTCGTTCTGGTTTCCATTTCATTGTCATATTCGCTATCACTCAGACCATTAGGGGCTGATAACCTGGATGTTAGGCCCCTTAAGACATAATATCATCATCATCATCATCATCATCATTCAAACTTGACACACTCATTGCAATCAGTTGAGGCATTTATCCGAAATTAAACTGAGCTTCTAATTTCCTGTTTCTACTCTATCATGATAATTATTAGACATTATCGTATGTAAGAAACATAACTCGATGGAGTTAGAGGCACTATATAATAATAATATCGTATGGCCACGGGTGCTGGGTGCAAGCTTTTTAATTTGACACCCTGGGGGTAGCTTGCATGTCGAATTTCGTTGTTCCTTGAAGCACTGTGAAAGGCAAGGAGGTGAGATATCTAAGCTACTTGAACACTATAGCGCTTTCTAGTAGAGAAATGAGGAAGTTTGTGTTGGCGGAAACTCCCGAGATTAATTTTGCCATTATGAACACGGCCTACTGAATTCTTGGGTTCTTTGACATGCCAACATCGTATGACATGCGTGTCGTATTTTTGCCGCCTTTCAAAAATCACTTACCACGGCCAGGAGCGAACCTGCAAGCTTGGTGTTAGTAGACCGACACGCTAACCACTCACCCACCGTGGCATTAGAGGCACTAAAGCGATCTTATCTCAATTTAGCACTGCCATCTGGTAACGAAACCGAAAATATTTTGGATGAACTATGGCTGAAATTCAATTAATTGTGTCTGTTATTTTGTCTTGGATATTCTTATTCTCAAGGTGCCTGTCCGCTTCGAACGTTGGCGATCATTCTGGCTAAGGTGCCTTTATTGGTCGCTATCCAGAACAATTGGGTAGATGTTTTTTCGAACCATACTCTGTGGTTGGCAAGCCAGGAAATTCTTCATCGTCCTGGGGCTCGTTTTCCATCTCTTTTTCCTTGCAAAATGCATTGCAGTAGTTCGTATCTGTTTACCTCATTATGTGACCCAGTTATTGAAGATTACGGCATTTGACAATATTAACTATTTCTGGGGTTGTATTCATCCTTCGTAATACTTGGATATCCGCTGCTCCTCAAAAATCTGACTTACTCGATCGGGAAATACAACCACCACTGATGCCTTGGAATGCTAGAAAAATTGACAGTTACGAATCGAAATTGTTCTCCCAATCACCTTAAATAGAACTGGAACGTTATAAAACACAAATTATCATAAAATAAGATATACAGCAAATATTTATTGCTTCATTTATGCACATTTTTGATGTGTCACGTCTTTCCACTCGGTATCTGTATATTTTTGTGGGGGTGATTTTGAAGAAATGAAATGGAAATGGATGGGACGGAAACAATGAAACAGAAATGGATGGGACGGAAACAATGAGCGCGCGCGTTGGCGGAGATTGATACCACGACGAACTGTCGGCCATGTGGCTATGTGGAATGTATATCGCATACGGTTTACTTCAAGGTTTGGAGGCCCCATTAAAGATATTCGTACAATAAAACATCTTCAAATTGTCGTTCTTTGGTGTGAAAATATTCATTATATCATATTTGCTGAAAACAATTATGATTTATTAAGTCTTTATACTTTTGCTGTATTCTGATTTTATGTAAGCATTCGAGGTACTGTCGGCCTAGTGGCTATGTGGATTCTATATCGCATACCAATTTACTTCAAGGTTTGGAGGCCATTCAAGATTTTTTTCCTACAATAAATCATCTTCAAGTTGTCGTTGTTTTTATCATATTTGCTGAAAACCAGTCAGGATTTGGCATTGCAGTTTTACAAGTAGTTATTTCAATGACCAACAGAGTTCACTGTTAACAAGGGATAACATGTCGCATTTTACACATCATATGCGACTGCTGTAAGGCTCGTAATTTTATTATTATTTAGGTCTATCTATGCACGGCGAGCTAAACTCGTAGGCACTGCTCTGTTTTAACATGTTAACCGTACTGATGACGTGTCTGCCAGTACAGTACTGTTTACCTATCACTCAACCTTGAATGCATGCGCGTTTGCTGACTGTTCTGTTGTTAGGTTTGCGCGAGTGCACCTGGTGATGATGTTAAGTAAACAAGCTAATAATTCTGAAGGGGTAGAATAAATATTTCCATTGGCGTGTAAGTCTCAACTTGTATGCATATAGCCTATATGGTGTCGTGATATTTGGTCACAAAGTAAGTACCACGAACGTTTAGACGAAAGTGTTATTAATTCCATGAAATTAAATTTCACTATAAAAAAAAATCTGAGGATCAGTAGTAGCGTGATAAACCCAAGATTCCAAGGTAATGGGTTCGAATCTGGGTCAAGGGAGTCTACTATTAAAAGGCGGGAAAACAATGCGTAACATGTCAGCTCGTGAAAATCCTTTCATATCATATTTGGTGATTTAGGACAAATTTAACTGAATCTCAGCCTCAGTTCATCCTACAAACTAGTAGTTCCAGTTATTCTGCTAGAAGACAGTGCAAATGGATTGCTGAAATTGGATTGTAGATTACCTCCAACTGAATAGATTTTGATAAGAGAGCTGAAGTCATACGATGATGATGATGATGATGATGATGATGATGATGATGATTGATTATTATTATTTTTATTATTATTATTGTTCCTTCCACGTTGGATCAATGGTAGTGTCCATTATCTGATTCCAAAATCAAGGATACAATTCCCTAACAAGAAAGTTAGTTTCTTGAATGTCTGAGAAAATTATATGCACTCAGAGTCGTTTGATATTGGCGCGTAAAACACTTCGCATGCCATATCCTATGACTAGGCTTAGCCTACAAGATGAAATAAATTAAATCTAAGTCAAAGGTCACCTGATAGAACTGCGGTTTTTCTGTAAGTGGAACATCGAAATTAGAACATCCGCGTAAATGGCTTGAGCATAAAAATATTCATATTCGAGGCTATATTCTTATTCTTCTTATTTAATCGTATCGGCCTACTAAGGACTACGTCATTTCAACTGTCTTCTCTGGGATTTGATCTTTGCCCGATGCTCCTTCATACGTTGCCGGTGTTGCTCTTTTCTTTCTTCTGTCCACATCTTTCCCGTCTTCAACTTTGGTTTTCCTTGAAAACCCTGGTGATCGTTTAGTTTAGTTAATGAGGATTTCAGGTTGCGCTTCATGCGGAAACACGAGATGGCAGCGCGCAATACGCAGTTGTAGAAGTAACTCCCGCCATCTTCCAGGCCTTGCAAAGCTGCGAGAAGCTCTACATAGGATATAAGCGATGCAACTTCAGTGAATACATTTCTGTCATTCGATGTTACAAGTGCCTTGGTTTTGGACATTTTTCCTCTAGTTGTGATAAACAACAGTGCTGCTCCGAGTGTTCAGATGCTCATAATATCAGTGAGTGTTCGAAAACCAGGATTGAATGTGTTAATTGCAAAGTACAAAATCAACGAACTATCGTGAGATGCCTTCCGGAAAATCTATATACTCAACATCCTGCTACTTCAACTGCCTGTCCAATATTTAAGAAAATATTTGATATTGTCAAATCGAAAATTAACTATGGCTGATATGTGCATTTATCAAGAAAACTTACATAAATCTATTGTATCTACGCAGGAACTTCTCTTAAACTACGATCTTCATGAAAGATCCATTTTATGTACTGTATACGAGAAACCAATCTTAGAAATAACAAAATAGTAGGCTTTGGACAAGTTTTTCACATTTATACCACAAGAAAGTATGTGCCCGGAGAGCGAATTCGTGCAGCTGTTTTATCCATATCAGATAAATTCATGTTTTTATCTCAGTAATCTAGAATTTTATAAACCATTGTGTGAAGTTTTCAAGAAACCTTGTTGTTATAAGCAATTCTTAACATTCATTCAGTACATCTATAGCAAATTGAGCAATTAATCTTTCTTTTTAAAATATGCTTATTAACTACAGCCCTAATGTACTTAGGTAAAATAGGACTCCATACTGTACTGGATAATCAATAAATGAATAGTTTCTTCCTGAGGGGATTGCGATCTAGAATATCTCCACAGGTAATCTCCATTTCTAGCAGATCACTTTCCACCTCTTAGAACCCGGCTGGCTCGTTCTTCTTATTTTTAAAATAGGTAAAGATCCGGTTCGTCAATCGTGTGGGTTTCATTCTAAGTAAGTGGCCATAAAATGGAATTCTCATTTTCCTCATAACGTCAGAGATCTTTTGGACATGAATATACAGCTCATGCTTCTGCCGTCGCCTACTAGGTATATTCACCTTTGTCCTCAAGATCTTTCTTTCTTTCTTTCTTTCTTTCTTTCTTTCTTTCTTTGATCTCCAATTTTTCTACCAGGCCTTTCTTGTGCATAGTAAAGCATTTCGCTGCATACAGAGCCTCAGGTCGTATGACAGTGCAATAATACCTGAGGTTTGCGTTCAGGAATATTGACTTTTTGTTGTAAAAGTCCTTGGTGAGTTGGTACGCCATTTCCATTTTATGCATGCGCGAAGTGAAGGTTTCTTTCTCACAGACGTTGGGTTCAACCCACTCACCAAGATATTTAAACTTTTCTGTTCGTTTGATTTTCCCCTGGGTTACTTTTCACTCTCTTTGTGCTGGCTTGATGCTAGTGTTATGAACTGTGTTTTCTCCAAAGAGATCTGAAGACCAGCTTTTGTTGCCTCTGCCTGTAGTTAGTCAATTTGTTTTGTAGCCTTGTCTAAAGAATCGGAGAAAATTGCAAGATCATCTACAAAAGCTAGGCAATCAATAGAGAGGTTCATGTTCTTGAAGCCCAGTCTTACTCGATTTTGAACCCCATCGTTCATTTCTTTGCGCCACTCGCGGATGACTTTTTCAAGTGCACAGTTGAAGAGCAGGGGTGAGAGCCCATCTCCCTGCCTAACTCCTGTCTTAACTTTGAAACAGTCTGAAGTTTCTCCTATTAATTTGACTCTGGAGGTTGTGTCAGCTAAGGTCTGTTGAATGATTGCCCTGGTTCTATTTTCCAATCCAAATTCCTTTAGAATTTGAATAAGAGCCATTCTATCAATCGTGTCATGGGCCTTCTTGAAGTCGACGAAGGTCACCACCAATTGCCTCTTCCTTTGCTCAGATAGAAAAGGATCGATTTCAAATCCACAATTTGCTCAGCACATGAGCGCTCTTTCCTAAACCCTCGTTGGTTCTCTCCCAAATCCCAATTTTGGATCGTGTGGTTGTACTGCCCTAATCTGCAGGGCCTTTGAGATAATTTTGTAAGTTATCAGTAGGAGGGAAAAGCCGTGGTAGTTGTCAACGTCCATTTTGTCACCTTCGTATTATTATTATTATTACTATCAGCACTGTCATCATCATTACGATGGGGGCACACAAGTATATCTTATTGCCTTACATCATAGATGAGCTATTGCGTAATGAAATAAGGAACGAGGCGGCTTCGGAGGCGTAGTCGGTAGCATGCTGAGCTTCTATGCCCAAGATAGCGGGTTCAAACCCAGCCGATGCCAACGGATTTTTAAGAGCGCTAAAAATCCCTCAGTATGCCTTCCTTCAGAGGGGAAGTAAAGCTGGCGGTCCCATGTCATAGATTTATGGCATGTTAAAGAACCTTCCACTAATTACACCTGTGTGAAGCTAAATTGGATAAGTTAAGAATGTAAACAACGCTCTTAGGTTTCTACGTTCGTTGCCAAGAGCCGACTGCGGTGGCGTCTAGTAGCTAAGTTCTGAACTTGGCCTAGTAGTCGTTGATGGTGGCGCTTAGCGGCAACAGTAGTAACTATTTGAAAAATTCTAAGTTGCAGTCTGTACTTAAATTTAAAAAAAGAACAGATAACACACACTAATACAGTCATCACAATTAACACCTGTTATCAGACAGATTCTACACACACCCAAAGTACACGGGGCTACATGACCGCGTTGTCGCAGCCCCTAAACTTAAGAACCAACCAACCACCAAATAAGGAACGATCCACTCTTAATTTGCCAATTTTCTTGATGTTCACAAGTTCTATTTGTATATTGCATCGAATCAAGAAATTGTATTTTTATGTGTTTTGGTGGCAAATTAAGTTAGAGGATTGTATTAGTTCAATTACTGTTGATTGTGCAAGTGAAATATCTGGCATGGAATTAAATACCTAATATTCTTTTTTTCCATATTCATCTGTAATTCACGTGTATAGATGTTATTTACTCAAAGAATTCTATTACGTTAGACTAATGTTATATTTGTTATTTTTCAGGTAGGAATGCTGCACTTGCTTCGTTGTTAACTTCACAATATGTAAGTGGAAAGAAACATATTATGTACTCTCTTCCTGTTAGTTATAATAATTGGGGTTCTTTCTGTTAAGAGACCCATGTAATTGGGTGATTCATGTCTAATTATTTTATAGCAGTGTCTCTACAAGTGTGTATGTGATGGAAAATATGAACTTTCTGCTGAGATTAGAAAAGTTGCCATTGAACTGGTAATACACAAATAATCATGAATACGAACACTGAACATCCGTATAACTTAAGATGTAATCGATTGGCAACAAGTTGTAGAAGAGCATAGTTGCATACATTTCATTAATCATGAGTAAGACGCGCTCTAAACTTAACTTGTTCACTGCCATCTGAAAGCATTGCTGGATCATTTCACATCAAATATTAATCGGAGATTTTGCCAACTTTTACATTCAGATCAATAGATAAGGATCTTCATTTCAAGTATGTCACCTATTTAAACGGGGAGTGAGATGTCCTGTGTTACTATTCTTCTTCTGGTTCCGGATGTCGGCAACCATCTTGGCTGTGATTTCTATGTTCTGAGCTATTTGGAATAACCAGGGCTAGATTTGTGACGGTACGCACCGGTACGCCGTACCGAAACCTCTGATCGGGGGAAAAGTCGACGGTACTCCGCTCTGAATACTAACAGCGAAGTGGGAGAGAGAGAGGAGACACACACAACGAAAACTTTTCTAAACTTTGGACAATATTACAAACTGTGAGGTAAAACATGTTTAAGCACAGTACCGGTACTTTAATAATTAATAATTACTTCAGAAAACTGGAAAGACAAAATTATAAAACAAAAATTAAAAGATTGTTGGTGAACATGAGTGTATTTTCAAAACGAATGTTAAATATATTTAAATTACGTTAAAAAAATTGAAATATACATTGTTTGAATGGTAGTCTAGTTGGTCTACATTAAAATTTAATATAGGCCAATGGCTATGGTAAGAAAAACGTTGCTACAGCAGTCTCAATTTAATTTAAAATTGCAATAAAAATTAGATTGCTATTTTGCCACTGATTAATTTTTAAAAGTGTTCAGAAAAGCGTAAAAATAAGGTTTCTAGAAATCTATATTTCAATATTCCATAAAACCCCTCCCAGCAACTTCCCACCACCACCCGCTAGCCCAGAGTACCGGAACCTCTTTTTTTACAAATCAAGCACTGAGAATAACTCTTCCGATGTCTTGAGAGTCCATTCTCTGAGGTGTTCTAGCCAGGAGATTCGTCTCCTGTCAACACTTCTCTTTCCGGGTATTCCATAGTATTTCATATTGGCAACCATTCTCCCAGGACAGTTATGTCGATGGACTTCCCTCAGCCGAGGTGCCCTTAAACGCTTACACAAGACTGACTGATGGCCGCACACTTCCCCCACTACAGTACCATACATTTCTAGTAAGCTTCCCCCACTCCACTAAGTTGCAGGGTGGGGAGGAATAGGGCTGAGCTAACAAGTAGGCAAAATAATGCACCATTTTGGTTTTATTACTAACAAAAGACAATTGATGAAACTTTATTTTCTCCTTGGTTGTTTTTGTTGAATCATTTTGGGGATTTGTGACATCGTTGTCATGTGGACCTATGCGAGGGATCTGCTTGATGACCTGTCTCATTTTGATCACTATTCTAGTGTTATTGGAAATAGGTTTTATGTAGGAGGCAGATGTGGACTTAAACCAGAAGCCACCCCGACATTTGTCTGGAGTAGAAGTGGGAAATCACGGAAAACCACTTCCTGGAGGGCTGAGATGAGAATCAAATCCAACTACTATATTCTCATTTTTGTCTCATTAGGTTAAGTGTACCCCTTTCCATCCCTCAGAACAATAAAATTGCTTTGCAGAGTTGAGAATCGAACCCAGTCTCCGGAGCAACAGCAAAGAATGCTAGTCACTACACCACGACGTGGTCAGCTTAAGAGTTTAGCCAGTAGGTTAAATAGAAAACAATGTAAAGTTGTTCACTCGTATGGGGAATTAGCGACATCGTACTATTATTGCCCCAAGTATCTGAGTGAGTATCTGAAACTAAATTGTGGAAGGAGGCGGCCATGGCCTTAGTTAAGGTTCCATCCTGGCCAAGAATAGAAGATGTTCTCTTTCTTTCTTTCTTTTTTGTCGCGTGGCCTCCTGAGAGGCCAAGTGCAGGTCTTTCTAGTCGCCCATGGGCGACCTGCACGCCGGGATGAGAGATGGAATGGATGAAGATGAATGAAACTGGGCAAGGCTATGAAAGGAAGTGGCCGTGGCCTGTCAGAAGGTACCGTCCCAGCATTTGCCTGGTGTTGAAAATGGGGAAACCACGGAAAGCCATTTCAAGGACGTCCGACGGTGGGGTTCGAACCCACGCGTCTACCGAGTCATCAGAGAGCTTGGCCCCATGACCTAACGCTGCGTTTTAGCGGGCGTAGCCAACGCTCTCGGTAGAATAGAAGTGAAAAACACGGAAAACTACTTTTAGGATGGCTGAGGTAGGAATCGAACCCACTTCCTTGCAGCTTCGCTTCACAAGGCTGAGTGAACCCCACTCCAGCTCACAGACTGGAAGTAAATTTCTTGGCAGAGCCAGGAATCGAAGCCGTCCTCAGGAGTGACAATGCACCAAGAGGTGGTCGGAAAGAACAAGTGAAAACCTTTTAGCTTTGGGGTAGAATACCACGCTGTTTCTCTCCATAAACCAACAATAAATATCTAATAATACAGGATCATCGAAAAATAATACCTTAGATTTTAAATTGCTATTTATTTATGGTGTGTCTTTTAGTGCCGGGAGTGTCCGAGGACATGTTCGGCTCGCCAGAGACTGTAGCTGCTTCAAGCGGACACTCATAGGCTGAGCTACAAGTTCCGTTCATTTACAAGTAGTTCCAACATTCGCTACCAGATGTCACTGATACCTAGTGGTGAACGTTGGAACTTTGATAGAGCGTTACAACAAAATCTAACCTAGAAATTTAGCTTCACAAAAGTTTAGTCTGTGGAAGGATCTTTTATATGCCATAAATCTATGACATGGGACTGCCGGCTTTACTTCCCCTCCGAAGGAAGGCATACAGAAGAATGCTCTTAAAAATCCGACGACTTCAGCCGGGTTTGAACCCGCTATCTTGGACACAGCAGTTCAGCATGCTACCAACTACGCCACCGAAGCTCTAAAAACTATTACATGAAATGTAATGGTTTTGGCCTCATAATGCGTCGAAGAGATAACATTTATTTTCAAACCTTAGTAAGTTTCAATGTGAGGTCCGTCTGTTGCTCTGCAGACGTCTGATGTGTGCCAATGTGTGGTGCGGGTTAGGCCTACTTCATGACCAAGTTATTGGACCTTTCTTTTTCGCTGAAAAAACAGTTTGAAGTCTAATTTACCTCGACATTCTTGAACACATTGTGTTCGCTCAAATATTTATTAATTCGTATCGGAAGCATACATTTTATATTAAAACAAGAAGTTCCGTGACGAAATAAAGAGCCTACTTTTCTTAAAATGTAAGATTCATGTCAATGTTTAATCTATATGGATCTGTCTAGAATAATGACGAAATTAAGTTGGTAATATCGAAATTTCTAAATAGTTCGAAATACTGTATACCTGGCATATTGTAGCCTAATAGAGAACTACAGTTGGCAGCCCTGGTGACTGAATATTTTCTTCGTTCCATCTCTTAAGGTACAGAATACAAAATTTGGTTGAAGCCCAATGGATAGCTTGGACGTTACATGCAGTTAAACATTGGATCTAACCGCGCGCGTAAAATCATGTTGGCAACAATGACATACATGTATTAGTCAGAAATAATCTGAAATAATATGATCTAATGTTGTGCCAATTTTGAATGTAATCCATTAGTTAATATAGAAGTTACATGCATTTTAAAATTGGACCTATCAGCAGGCTTAGAATCATGTTGGCAGCACTGGAGTAGGCCTATATTAGTTACTCCAAATTATTCTAGAATGCCAGGTACTATACGTGTGCAAAGTTTAGAGCTATTGGCTTGCATACTTTCTGATATATTGATATTAGGGTAACAAAAAGAGAGACAGAATTTAATAACAGTTGGTAGCCCTGGTTACTCTTTAGAATTGGCATAGTCATATCTGGTTTGGTACACATAGCACACACGAAATTTGGTTGAAATCCAAATGATAGTATAGAAGTTACATGTATTTAAATTTGGACCTCTCAGCAGGCTTAGAATCATGTTGGTAGCACTGACGTACAGTATATAAGTTACTCCGAATTAACATTGAATGTCAGGTACTATACATGTGCATAGTTTAAAGCTGTCGGCTTGCATACTTTCTGATATTTGGCTATTTGGATTTTTAAAAATTGAGAGCATTTATTAACAGTTGGCAGCCCTGGTGGCTCTTAAAATTACGCTCAGTCATATCTGTTCATATACACATAACACATACGAAATTTGGTTGTAATCCAATTGATAGTGTAGAAGTTATATGCATTTAAAAGTTGGACTTATCAACAGACTTATAATCATTTTGGCAACACTGCCATGTATAGCCTCTTGGAAATTAAACTGCAATATTATTATCTATACGTGTACCAATTTTGAAATAGGTCCCATTCATACCTTCCATGATATCCAACATGAAGCTCAAATTTCAATTGCGATTTTTCAGCAGTTGGTAGCACTGACATTAATTGTCGCAGCCATCAAGTGCTCCATTATGCAACTTAAAGGAAATGGACTGTGGTTTGGACTTCACCACAATCACATAGCCTGGATGTGCCAGGAAAACCCCACTTTATCATATTGGTTCTTGATCTACCAACACCAGTACGAAGCCTGTTCAATGACTTCCACGTAGACCAGTGTTCCTCATGTCCTGGAGGGAGATGTTCAATTGGTAGCGTCCAGCCGTCAAGTTGAGTATTTCTAGATCTCCATAATCTTAACCTTGTGGACTTCGCAGATTCATGTAGATCTTCTGTTGTATTCAGGAAACTCCTCCATAACCTCAGTCGTCAATGGGCAGGTTCATATCCGTATAAAGGGTGTGCGCGGTGTCTTCCTGATTGCGGTCATTCCAGATTGCATTCACCTCATTAGTAGTCCAGATTGCGGCCACTTTCATTTTAAGGAAGAGCTATAAACCATCCAGCGTCCAGTTTGCAATCATTTTTCTTGGTTCTTCCCGACTGACTCATACCTTCCGTTAATTTTTGTGGGTAACAAGGGGAAGCTGTTCAGCTAAGCACACAATCTGACTGCACATCGTAAAGCAATGATTATAATAACATTTTCAGTCTTAAGAATAGAAACGTTTCAGGATCGGAATCAACGACCTTCGCTTTCAACAAAATTGTTGTGACGGGAAATGTTATACTTAATGGGTATAATTTTCAATTTCTGCCCCTCCTCTCCAATTTGAGGCGCGATGTATCTCTTTTTATAATAGGTACTGTATATAGTGAGAAACATACTTTTCATTAACTCGAAAAATTCGTCTCGTAAAAGTAATTTGTTCTGCGTTTGATTCTAAATCCACTTTATAATAAATTTTTGTCCCCAGGAAGTTTTATGTGGTGTGCTCAGATGAACACTGAACTGTATTCTTCGGTTAGGTAGTGAAATATAAGTTTCCCCTTGTAATCCACAAAACTTACGGAGGGTATGAGTCAGTCGGGAAGAACCAAGAACCAAGGACCGGTCTCCCAACAAAAGTGATCGCAACCTGGACGCTGGGATGTTCTTCCCTACAATGAAAGTGATCGCAATCTGGACTGCTAATGAGGCAATCTGGAATGACCGCAATCAGGATACAACCGTGTCCGCATGAGGTAATTGCTCAAATAGAAGATATCGGACAACAGACTGGAGAGCGTGTCATTTTTATGCAAGGTGGGGCTCCGCCTCACTACCTTCGGATGGCACTCGACGCACGTCTGCGGTGCAACTAACCTAGCACACATTGAAACTTACTAGGGTATGAAAAAATTGCTATCTTTTCCGCGAATTTTAAGACTAAGACCATTACATTACCTTTAATAGTTTTTATATTGATTATTTAAAATCTAGGCATTAATTTTGATGACCTGTATTATGTATTTAAAGAATTTGATAACTCGCTGGAACATGCAGGAGACGTTCTTGGAGTGACAGAAGCATTGAACAGGAGTGTGGCAAGGCTGTGTACTAATTCAAGCATGGCCGCATGGCATTGAATCCCAACTGTTGTTGTATATAATATAAACCCCCCATTTTATTTCTAAAATAACCGCGGAGGCCCAGGTTCGATTCCCGGCTCAGCTAAGAAATTGAATTCAGGTCTGAGGGCCGGAACGGCTCCAATCAGCCTTGTGAGGGAAAAATGAGAAGATGTTGTTTTGATTCGCATCATGGCCAGCCTTGTAATGGTTTTCCGTGGTTTCCAACTTCTACTCCAGGCAGATGATGGGATTGTTCCTAACTCAAGGTCACGGCCGGCTTCTACCCAATCCACACCTGCATTACGAATACTCACACGACTACAGACTCCACATGAACACAGGTTACCATACAAATTCTATATACAGTGAAATAAACGGGGCTAAATAATCGCGATGTCACAAAGCCCCTAAATGAATTTTAAAAAATAAAAAATAAATAAAAACAGCCTTACAGTATTCGCATATGATGTGTAAAATGTGACATGTTGTCCCTTGTTAACAGTGAGCTCTGTTGGTCATTGAAATAACTACTTATAAAACTGCAGTGCCAAATCTTGACCGGTTTTCAGCAAATATGATATAATGAATATTTTCATACAAAAGAACGACAGTTTGAATATAATTTATTGTAGAAAGAATATCTTTAATGGGGCCTCCAAACCTTGAAATAATTTTGTAAACTGTATAGATTCCACATAGCCACATGGCCGACAGTACCTCGAGTGCTTACATTACATAAGAATACCGCAAAAGTATGACGATTTAATGAATCATAATTTTTTTTCAGCAAATATGATATAATGAATATTTTCTCACCAAAGAACGACAGTTTGAATATAATTTATTGTAGGAATATCTTAAATGGGGCCTCCAAACCTTGAAGTAAACCGTATGCAATATACATTCCACATAGCCCCATGGCCGACAGTACGTGGTGGTATCAATATCCGCCACCGCGCGCGCTCATAGTTTCCGTCCCATCAATTTCCGTTTCATTTTTCAAAATCACCCCCACACAATATATACAGATAGTCTACCGAGTGAAAAGATGTTACACACCAACAACATTTCTAAAATTATACAGATAATATTGGGAAAGCTGCACCAATAATAATAATAATAATAATATTAATATTAATAATAAATAGTTTTAAGTAACTTCTAACTACTGCGACTTTAGAAACGCCGGGGTGCCAGAATTTTTCCCAGTTGGGGATCTTTAATGTGCCAGTAAATCTACTGAGACACGGCTCTCTGGCATTTTCGCACCAGCATATACCAACTGATTGTGCCAGGATTCGATCCTACAACCTTGGGCACAGGGGGCGAGAACGGTAGCTCTACGCCACGCAGTCATATAGACGAATCGGATAGTCTAACCTCATGAGCTAGAGGCTAGGTATTATGACGCATTTCATTACTCCTTGTGTACTGTTATAATCAGCTCAACACGTGCAGTATTTTTAATGGAAAAAGCCCGTGGTCATTGTATGACCTTTTGTACACACAGTAGGTCACAGGCTGTAATCCCTTGTGTTGCGGCTAGGGCTGTGAAATGGTATGTCACCCCGGTAATCTGTGCTCAGGTGCGGCTCGATAAAATGAGTATTTGTTTATCTCTACTTTCACTGTGCTGCCGGAGCATAGTAGTCATTTATTTAATTTAATTCTATGTTCCCTTGCTTCTGTCTTTGGTAATTGTCGCAGCCAAGGAAGCCCAAGCTACATTTTACTACTAATCTGGTGAGGGGGAGTTCAACTGCTATATGGACTTTATTTGAATAAAAAATACAACACTCTGTTCTGAAATATTGATTTAACATTAGTCCATGTCGATATCCTGAACAATAAATGATGATGATGATAATAATAATAATAATAATAATAATAATAACAATAATAATAATAATAGCAAAATAAAACAAGGGATTAGAAATGACGACTGTCGAGACACAACACAATTCAGGGAAATACTTTCGAACATAAAGGTTCTTGTGGGAGATAAGAGAGAACGCAGGGGAGGAAGATGGACACCAGAGAGAAAGGCGCAACACCCTGAAAGAAGAGGGAAGTGAAGGACATGAAATGATATTTGCGTGGTCCTTAGTTTGGCCAGTTCGCATAATGCAATGTACTGTAAAATAAAACAATAAAAACTGAAATACCAAAAATTTGAATAAGTTGCCCATTTGAAGTTATTGGTTTGGTAAATTATGACCGAAGATTATCTTGAGAAGAATTCTAAGAAATGAACGGAGTGATCTCTACTTGAACACCCATCCGCTTGAAACCATTTTAAGTTATGTTCTCAGGGATAATTACTGTATACTCTCAAGCACATTAATACTTAATCGTACAATGTTTGCTAGTTTTAATTCAATTCTTGAAAATGAAACATTTTGATCTTCAGCCCTATGTACTGTACTCAATACACAACTCCGCTACACTGAGAATCATGGATACGTTATAGTTCTTGTTTCTTTTCCGCCTCTAAGGACCCCGTAATTTCAACTCTTTCCTGGGATGGTACCTTCTGACAGGCCACGGCCGCTTCTTTCCACATCCTTGCCCAGTTTGATGCACTTTCATTCTTTTCATCTTTCATTAACTCCTGTCGGAAGATTGGTGTTAGGAAGGGCATTCGGCCGTAAAATCCATCCGTCACGTAGGCTTTCATCGCATCTCATCCCCGACCGCGTTGAAAACGGGAATAATAAGGGGTAGACACACATACGTATATTAGCATAATCCCTGGTCGGTTTATTCAATTCTGAGCGTCATGACCCCATGAACTAAGCGACGTCATCCCGGACGGTTTTCAGCTTTTCTTAGAGCCTGCTAAAGAGGTAAACCGGTGATCATTTTAACTTGGCCTATCCTCCTGCTTGCTGCTCTCTCCCTTGGTCTCGTGCCCTCAGCCTTCCTTTCCATGATGATGTTTTCTCCATCTCTCCTCGCTATATGTCGAAATAACTAAAGAATTTTTTGGTTGACACTAAAAGAAAGGCCACTAATGATAAGTTCTTCAATTATGGACATAGGCCTATTAGTTGTCTCTATTTGACCATTCAATGTGTGGCATTCTGTACCAGCACCTTGCTTTTATTTGTGTAGCTATGTTTGGGACAGGGATGAGGTAGGTGACCCGGGATTTTAAATACGGTACTATCCCGTAATTTTCCAGGGGGCGGGGGGGGATAAACCACACTCGGGAGAAGTGCATGGATTGAAACCTCTGATTCCTAGGCTTGCTGCAGCACCCCATCGTTGTCGTGGTCACGGAGTACAACATTTAATAATTTTATTAATGCAGCCAATGGCCATGTACGTTTCTTTTCAGGACGGGTCAGGGAAGGGATATTGGAAGGCCGTGGACCTATTGAAAGGAACCGTCCCGGCATTTGCCTGGTGATGAAAATGGGGAAACCACGAAAACCATTTTCAGGACGGCTGAGGTGGGAATCGAACACACGCTCTCCCGATGCCAGCGAGGCACGAGGTAGCGCCTTAGCGCTCTCGGCCACCGCGGCCGGTCAGGAGTACAACATTTGTAAATGTTGTGGAGTACAGCATTTGTAAATATGATCCATAGCTCAATAAAGAACTTGCATAGCCCTTAAAAGCATTACCATTTAACCACTGAAAGGTTAAAGAGCGATATATCCACAAGGGGTCCTGAGTCAAAGTTGACGTGTGGTAGGGTGTCCAGTTCCTTTCCACTCCTCCTCTTGCCACAGCATACGGCAGGTTCCCAATTAGCATCACGAGGCTGGGGGATTCCGAATCAGACCATACCAAAACATTATAATTCTTGGTAGACCCTGGAATCAAACCCAGATCCTTTTCGGTTGTCAGCCAACAATGCAAGTCACTGCGCCACAAGTAGAACAGTTAGTTAGTTGGTTATTGTTATTTTAAGGGGCGGAACTATGAGGTCATCTATCCCTACACGTAGAACATTTATCCACTGCATCCAGAAAATAAAATCGGTACACTTATAATAACGTATTGGCAATTCAGTTGTTTCTGTGCTGTCAGCGTTAGAAATGTTGAATTAGCTATAGACTACGCTCAAGATCCCCTGAGGATATACCGTTCTATCGTTCGGACAGACCAGAAATTGAATTTAAATGGAAAACCGCGGAAAACCATTAAAAAAAACAGCCGACGGTGGGGGCTTCAAATCAACTCAATTACCGAGTCTGGAGTAGCCTAGCCCGAATGGCCCTTTACGTAAGCGCCTGCAGCTACCATGGTCCAAGTAACCATATTATAGGCCTGTATTTTGACTAGCTGCGTGCGGAGCGGTAATGTTCTCGCCAGCTGTTCCAAGGTTGCAGGTTTGAATCCTGACACAGTCAGTTGGTATTTGAAGGTGCGCAAATGCTATAAAGCGGCGTCAATAATTTTACCAGCACATTAAAATTCCCTTCGGGTCAGAATTCCGGCAGCCTGGCGTCTCTACGCCGTAGTAATTGAAGGATACGTAGTTATAGTTAGTTGTTGTTGTTTTAAGGGGCGGAACTAAGAGGTCATCTGCCCCAAAAAGGAGACGTAAAAACCAATAACGTCATTATGATTATTTTTATTAGATCTATATTAATGAACAAATACAAAGGGACCACCTCCTGGTGCAGTAGCTAGTGTTCTTGGCTGTCACCCTAGGGAGCCGGGTTGGATTCCCGGGTATCCCAAAAAAATAGTTCTGGTGTGTGGGCTGGAACGCACTACACTCAGCCTCGTGTGGCAGAACTGATAAGATGAAAGTTCGGTACCCACCTCAGCCATCCTGGAATTGGTTTTCCGTAGTTTCTCCGCTTCCACCCGAGGCAAATGCTGGGATGGAACTCAGAACACGACCTCCTCCTTTCCAATACCCCCCCCCCCCCTTTTTTCCCCTAATAGAGCCATCATAATAATACAGGTTATCACACAAATTTCACACCCACCCAAAAGTACATGGGGCTATATGACCACGAGGTCGTAGCCACTTAAATAAACAACAACAGCAACAACAACAAATACAAAGGAACATACTGATACCTAAATAATTGGTGAAGAAAATAAAAGAATTACAACAATATTTTAAAATTCTATTTTTTTATCCACTTTCACAAAAAAGGAAAAAATAACTTATTTAAAATAGATGTACAAGATGTCTTTTCATAAGCTAGTCAATTCATAAGTTCAATATTTATTTCCTCTTTTAATTTACTTGTTATGTTATAAGTGAGCAGGTCTGGATACACAGGAAGTGTGTAGAAGGGTTTGGCTAGGCCTGCATACTCGCCGCTACAAGTGAAGAGCAGGCTGTACAAATTGGCGCCCATTACGAGCATGTCGCTCGGCATATTGAGTGAAAAATGTCCTCCGCTCGGGCCGTAACCACAGCCGCCTCACTTGAAATACATCTCTCTCCTTGGAACAGTGAAACATAGGCACAGGTAGCAGTTTGTTCCAGAACATTGTCATGGCGGCGGAAACAACACACTAACATACGGGACTCAGATCCAGAATCGTAACACACACATACCGAGCAGCGGCTTCTAGCCAGTGCAGAAATCCTTCTGCTGGAAACTATTTTCAAGGCCGTGTATTGTGGAACTAATACTCACTTAAGGGGTCTAATACAGTTCACCATGGTAAAATTTGAGCGAATTCCAACATTCTTTTCGTTGGAACTACAATACTTACAATAATTACATTTTGTGCATATGAAACACTGGTATTGTTGAACATGGAAACATCACTTTCATTGACTTAAAAAATAATTACCATATTTTTTTGAAAATTTAAATTGCAGTTTGTTTTTCATGGAAGGATGAGGCATTTTTGTGATAACTACTTATTTTCAACACTTTTAGGTTATTTTTCTCTTATTGTATTTTCAATGTTATCTTCTACAAATTCAAGCATTTTCAGAAACATATCTGAACAAATGGTATTTTGAATTTTGTATAGAAACAATTAAATTGGTAAAATATTTTCAACGCAATTCCTTTTAAGATGATGATGATGATAATTGTTGTTTTAAGGAGCCTAACATCTAGGTTATCGGCCACTCCTTTTATGAAGACACTTTCCAAGTGAGATACATAAATTTGCATTATGATGTAGATATAATATGTAGGAACACACCCAAAAAATGTCATCAGTGTAGGCTATGTCAATTAGTATTTGAGTTATCACTAAAACAGCTGTTAAAAATCATCTTTCGGAAAACGAGCGATAAACATAAGTACATAAATATTACATACCACACTGACAAGACGAAAAGTGGGTGCAAGTAACTCAAAAACTGTTGTTCATAATGACATATTTTCTTTCACCAAAATGATCCTAAAGGACGGGAAAATAAAATTTTTAAAAAAAATTGAAAAATCGATTTTCTTTAAGGTAGTAAGCTATACCAGACCTATTAAGAGAGTTGGAACCCTGTGTATTAAACGACAAATTATAAAAACCTAGAGACTGGAAAGTTGCTTCGATAATTTTTAAGCACACCAGCCAAAATATTTCTTTTCCTCTGGCGACATCTTTCAAATATCATATTAACACCTTTTCAGTCGTTCAACACAATATAATCTCAAATTACTAGCACATGCGAAAAAAACAAGATGTTCAGTTATGAACGTATAGCCTACTTTCTCCTAAATGCATGGGTATAGTTATAACACTTTGTCCTTATCAAGGAGTATAATTAAATGTTGGTTGTCGTAGCTTGGTGAAATACAACTTTCTATGCGGATATTATACGTTCTTTGATTGGAATTGTATATACACACACTAATACAGCCATCACAATAACACAGGTTTTCAGACACAATTCAACACCCATCCAAGTACACGGAGCTAAATGACCATGATGTCCATGCATCTCAAATGAAACAAGAAAAACAACAGCTTCCTACCCAAATCCTTCCTCGTATAAAAGTACACACACTAGTAAGCCTACAGACATCACAGTGACACAGATTATCAGACAACTTCCACACCCAAGTACACGGGGCTACAAGACCATGATGCCACAAAAAAACTAAATAATCAACAACAACAAAAAACAACAACCACAATAGACTCTACTGCGGATCAAGGACAACAAATTTCAATCACTCTAGTTGAGTGTTGAAATATGTGGTGTAATAAGTATATATATAATATTTTTGATTGCAAATACACACTATATATGCTTAACATTATAACGCGTGAATAGTTGTAAAGCAATAAATACAAAGAAAATCAAGTAAAAAATGAAATTGCTTGGATTTGATCCACGAATATCTTGACTATATGTCTAAGACGCTACCACTACGCTACACACGACCTGTACTAACACTAGGTTAACAATAGGTTTAGTAAAACTGCATAATATTTTGTTTGAAATCAGCGATTTCATTAGAGTTTTCTGCCGTTTTTTAAACCACTAGCATACCCGGCATGTGTTGCAATGCCAATCAAAGACAGAAAGGGAGATAATAATATCGTTAATGGGTTTACTTCCCTTTTAACAACTGCGGCTTTTAGAGACGCTGGGGTGACGGAATTTTGACCCAAAAGGGATATTTTACATGCCAGTAAATCTACTGACATGGCCCCCCCTCGCATTTGCGCACCCTTAAATTGCCAACTGGCTGCGCCAGTATTCGATCCTGCAAACTTGGTTACAGCAGACAAGAACGTTACCGTTGAGCCACGCAGCCAGCCAAAGAAAGAAAAAATAAAGAAAGAAAGAAAGAAAGAAAGAAAGAAAGAATGAAAGAATAGGAAGAATTGTTTGAATTGTAATTATGTTTACTGAAGTGCCTTTGGATAAACAATATTCTTTGTTTCTCTGTTTGGTACTGAAACCGTATTTTGAATTTAGTTGGAATTAGGTTAAGTTGGCAATAACACTGATGGCAGTACTGCGACATTCTTTGAAATGCAGGTGCGCGGTGAGACTGTAGCGAGGTTAGGAGCAGCCAGCAGCCCGCCATACAAAGTGATGACCACATGCCAGACATCTGTAATACCTGTATTGAATACAAGATGGAGACAGCACCGCTGTCGTTATATTGCACACTGTGGTAAAGTAGTATACACTTTGCAGTATGAAACAAAGATTGGGAAATGTATCCTATGGACAAAGGAAAATAACTGAGAACTTTTATATGAGTATAAATGCATACAGTACTATAACAGGTGATTATCTAACTCGGCAATGTGTATATATCGTGGATAAGGGTGCAGTACGTATACAGGGTGTTCGCAGCAACCCCTACTTTGTGCTGTAACTCCTTTGCTTTTCAAGATATTTTAATTTTGACACTTGCTTTGGAAATTACTTTTCAAGCTCTAAAACTTTCGTTTTGTTGGTTTGTTATGAAGTTCACGCATAACGCCTAAATCAACTTTTTGTGACATGGTTTTGGCACTTTTTTGCCAAATCGGTTTTTTGACATCACCTATCGAAAGAGCGACATCGAATTAGTCGAATTAGCCACCAAAATATAAGTTTATGCCCAAATCAAACTCGCAGATTGTGTTTAGATTTTCGTCCTCGTATAGCGGACAGGGCGCGAAGGCCCACTTGGTTCGACCGGGCCGGGAAGAGGCAGGTCGCATGCTATAAGCGGACGAAAATCTAAACACAAACTCGCATTTTGGGCAAAAACTGATATTTTAGTAGCTTATTCGAATAATTCGATGTCGCTCTTTAGATAGATGATGTCAGGAAACCGATTTGGGCAAAAAAAAAAGTGCCAAAACCATGCCACAAAAAATTGATTTGCGTGTTATGCGCGAACTTCACACAAAAACCAACGAACCAAACGTTTTAGAGATTGAAAAGTACTTTACAAAGCAAGTGTCAAAATTAAAATAACTTGAAAAACAAACCAGTTACAGCACAAAGTAGAGCTTGCTGCGAACACTCTGTATAAATAAATCCGAAGGCTTTCCGACGCGTGAGCACGCTACATACAGCTGACCATGTGAGCATTTGTTGAAACTACTCGTGCGCCATCTAATGTAAAATGGTTTTACTTATTCAGAAACAATGATGGGAGTGTGCACATCAACTCACCAAAGTGTTGTTATTATTTTTGGAATTGTATATGAACGCTTACGGGACTCTCCTGAAACGATTCGCTGGTCAACACTCATTTGTTGAAATTACTCGTATGCTACCTACTATCAAATAGTATTTCTAATTCAGAAACTTTTGCAGCAGTGTGCACAATAACTCACCTAAATTTCATCGCAATCGGATGAAAGGCATATGCTCGCATACAGGACTTTGTTGAATCTACCTGTGTGCCACTTATTGTGAAATGGATTTACTAACAATGGAAGTATCAGGTAAGACGGGTCGAAACCTATCTCGAAACTTTGGGGACGCTATCATTTTACTAGGCCTATAAGGGGACAATGTGCGGAGAATCAGCTGCCAGATTGAACTGCAAGGCTCCGAAATCGTACCTGACATCCTGGTACGCAGGCATGACGGCTGGAGGAGCTGGTCATCCCTGTGGCACTCGGAGTAGTCGCGAGGCGGGGCGTATATGGTGACTGGAGCATGCAGCTCCTTCCCACCGGCCTTGCGTGCTTGGGCGGTCAGGGATGTCCATTCCAACATGTACTGTACTCGCTACCTCCAATTGATTTATATTAGAGATTTGCCACATGATTTTGGAGCCTTGTAGTTCAATCTGGTGGCTGATTATCCACATGATGTTCTCTTATAAAACAACGATTGCGTCCACGAAGTTTCAAGATTGGTTTCGACTTGTCTTACCTGATACTTCCCTTGTAAGCCGGAAGCGTTCCTTGAAGTGTACACAACAACTCACCCAAGATTTATCGCAAATGGATGAATGGTATATGAACGCATACGAGACTTTGTTGAAACAATTCGCGCGCCGTCGTTCATTTGTTGAATCTACTTGTGCGCTACCTATTGTGAAATGGATTTATTAAGCCTGAAACTTTCATTGGAGTGTACACAACAACTCACCTAAGTTTCATCCGATTGGATGAATGGTATATGAATGCATTCAGGAAATTGTTGAAACAATTCGCGTGCCGTCGCTCATTTGTTGAATATGTACATATTGTAAAAACCTTTCCAGGGGTGAGCACAATAATTTACTTAAGTTAAATTGCAATCGGATGAATGGTATATGAACGCATAAGGGACTTGGAAGCTTGACTTCGTAAGCTGTCACTCACTTGCTGAATCTACTCGTGCGCTACCTATTGTAAAATGGATTTACAAAATCAGAAACCATCCCTGGAGTGCACACAACAACTCACCCAAGTTGCATTGCAATTGGTGATGGTATATGAATGCATGAGGGACTTGATACGATACGTGCGCCGTCACTCATTTGTTGAATGTACTCGTGTGCTACCTATTGTAAAATTGATTTACTAAGCCAGAAACCTTCCCTAGAGTGCACACAACAAGTCACCTACGTTTCATCGTATGAATGGTATATGAACGCATACGGGACTTGGAAATATTCATGTGCCATGACCGTATTCGAACAAGCATTTGCCTGGTGGTAAAATTGGGAATCCACGAAAACGATTTTCTTGACAGCCGAGGTGGTATTCGATCCCACTCTCTTCCAAAGCCAGTGAGGTACGATGTGTCGTGTTAGCGTTCTCGCGCACTGTGGCCGCTAAATGAAGAAATAATTGAAAAAATGAAAATCCACAGCCTGCTTCCAGTCTTCGACCGGGTCAGGAATGGAATGAATGATGCCCCTATCTAGCGGCGAGGATATGGACTGTGCCGGTTGCCGAGGCCTGACGCACTCCTCTGGGGCAATGATTAAATGAATGACAGATGAAATGAAATGATAGTGGAGAGTGTTGCTGGAATGAAATTTTGACAGGAAAAACCGGAGTACCCGGAGAAAAACCTGTCTGCCTCCGTTTTGTCCAGCACAGATCTCACATGGAGTGACCGGGATTTGAACCACGGACCCAGCGGTGAGAGGCCGGCGTGCTGCCGCCTAAGCCACGGAGGCTTCGAAGAAATAATTACAAAAATTAAAATATTCACGGTAACGAAAGAGCTTTAGAACCGTGGCTTGTAGACCGAACTTGACGAGCAGCTTGTTCACATTTCTTAGCCGGCCACCCTCTCACTCTAAAAGTGTAAAGATTCAATGACGTGTGCCGTTTAATGGCCTTTAGATGGAAGTGTTCTCAAGGGTTTGCTCACCAAAGATACCTCGTGGCTTTACTTCTCTCTTTCATTCTCTTCGCTATTCGCTCTGCGGTCGATACATTCCCATTGTACAGACAAAAGCGTATTTGAATAGTCCGTTCCGTCTCAGACATCTCCCTAGAAACACTGGCTAACCGAACAGTACGACATTCTTCTAACTTGTTATTGACTTCCAAAATACCCCACGTTCATCACAAATTCCCTGTTCTTTGCCTAATAATAATAATAATAATATACTATGGCCTCGGTTGCCAGGTGCAAGATTTGTTATTTGTCGCCCAGAGGGCAGCATGCATGTCGAATTTTGTTGTTCCTTGGAGCGCTATGAAAGTTGCAGTTCTGTCAGGGGCTATCGTCTTGTTTATTTGTTTAAATGCACTTTATAAACATTTAAATATATCTCCGTTGACTATTCAAGAAATGCGCAAGATTTTTCCTCTACTATTGAGAAGATTTGGAAGATGTTGGTACAAACCACACCTTCTAACTCCCTCTGGTTTATGAGCTTGAGTTTTGTGAAACATACGCCATAGTGTATTATATAATGAGAAAATATAAATATAAACAAGATGTTCAGTAAAGAACATATAGCCTACTTTCTCCTAAATGTATGAGTATAGTTATAACTCGTTGTTATTATCAAAGAGTATAATAGAACTATTCTTTGTTGAAGACCTTAGAAACGATTTACCTCTACCAAACGCCACAACCTAGATAAAAACTGCTACCATCATTGAAGAAAGAAAGAAAGAAAGAAAGAAAGACAGAAAGAAAGAAAGAAAGATAAGAAGTATCTAAAGAATGTTATGGATCTGGAGACATAATCGACCGGACTGGCGGCGTGGCTCAGCGGTAACGTTCTCGCTTGCTGGACCGTATGTTTCAGGTTCGTATCCTGGCGCAGTCAGCTGGCATTTGAGGGTGCACAAATGCGAGGGAGCCGTGTTAGTAGATTTACTGGCACGTTAAAGATCCCCTTCGGGACAAAATTCTGGCACCCCGGCGTCTCTAAAAGCAACAGTAGTTAAAAAGGGCGTAAAACCAATAACATTATTATTATTATTATTATTATTATTATTTATTTTGCGCATGCGCTTACACATTCTCAGCATTTGCTGGAAAGAAAACATTTACAATCCCAGATACCGTACATATCACAAGGAGCAAATTCTTGGTGACTGCATTGAGTAGTAGCTTCATATTCCCCTCATTGCTTCAGGCCTGATTGCCCAAGAACAGCCTTACTACGCGACACGTAGAAAGTATGACTGTTTTCTGCATCAGTTTGAAAAGGCCTGGGTCTAATTTCAACGCCGTGAGCGATTCCTTTAAGTTGTTGGGAATCACGCCAGTGCTGGAGATAATAATAGGAACTGTCCTGACTTGTGCCATGTGCCATTGCTTCCTTATCAGTTCTGAAAGCTCTGTGTATTTTGACAGCTTTTCAACATGCTTTGTTAGTATGTTGCCACTGTTTGGGATCGCCACATCTATGAAGGTGGTGTGCTTCATGCATTTGTCAACAAGAACTAAATCAGGTCTGTTGTGCACAGCTGATTGGTCTGTCAATACAGTACGATCCCAGTACAACGTAAAGCTGTCATTTTCCAGTACACTTTCAGGAGCATATTTGTAGTACGGCACTTTCTCTTGGCTCAGCAGTTGAAGTTGTATAGCCAATTCTTGATGGACTATCTTGGCAACAAAATCATGTCTCTTCCTATATTCTGTCCCTGCAAAATGGCGACAACCCGATATAATATGCTGAACAGTCTCAGATGTTGGGCAACCGTATCTGCAATGGTCATCTTGCACAGATGCATCCTTGGTTATGAACTTTAGGTAGTTCCTCGTGGGGACAACCTGGTCCTGAATAGCCATCATAAAGCCTTCTGTTTCAGGAAACATCTGCCCAGAAATCAACCAAAAGTTCGACGCTAGCTTGTCGACGTGAGTTTGGATGACTTCATTGGGATGTCTTCCGTGTAGTGGCTTGGACAACCAGGCATTGAATCTATCCAAATCACTGCGCACCTGAATTTGAGTCTCTTGCTGACTTAAGAGTAGTGGAGTTGAATCATCTGCTTCTGTGACAGCCCTGTGCAGCATCGAATGGTTCGATACAGAACAGAAGTATTTTCTTAGCTCATAGATCTGTCGAGCTACTTGGTTGTTTATATCAACAATTCCTCTCCCACCCATATGTCTCGGTAACATGACTCGTTCCACAGATGCCCTGGGATGGTGTTTTCGTGACTTGGTCAGTGATGTTCTAATTTTCTGTTCTAAGCTTGCAATGTCAGTTTTACTCCACTTGATGACCCCAAACGAGTAACTAAGAATAGGGACAGCATAAGCGTTGATTGCCTTAACCAAGTTTTTACTGTTGAGGCTGGTGTTAGAAACAAGCTTAATTCTTCTGACAAATTCCTTCGTCAGATCTTGTTTCACTACTGAGTGTTCTATGTGTCTGGCTTGCTTCATTCCCAGATACTTGTAGGTCTCGCTAGTGAGCATTGTTGCAATCTGATGGCCCTGAGCTGTTTCATATACACCTTCCTGCAGCTTGCCTTTCATAATGTTCAGCGTCTTACATTTCTCCAGCCCGAATTCCATTTTCACATCCTGTGAAAAGGTTTCCACTATCTTCAACAGAAACTCTAGTTGTGCTCTGGTGGCAGCATATAGCTTTAGGTCATCCATATACAGGAGATGGTTGAGCTTTGCAAGCTCCCTGGAGTTCTTCTTGATACTGAATCCATATTTTGTTGAATTAAGTTGGTTTGATAGTGGGTTCATCGCAAGACAGAACCATAATGGGCTCAAGGAGTCTCCTTGGAATATTCCCTTGTGGATTGGGATCATACTTGTTGCAATACTGCCATTTGTAGTACTAAGGCTCATCACTGTACGCCACGATGTCATGGCGTGTTCCAAGAAATATATAATCTGAGGATCAATCTTATTATTATTATTATTATTATTATTATTATTATTATTATTATTACATAATCGGCCTGACGCGGGCAACATCCAACTTTGAGTTGAGGCATGTCTTTACACGTCTGGCTGCGTATGACTTTCACGACCCTAATTGAATTAACAAATCTTTCCATGACCCTACAGAGACGTGTGTATACCAACTATGTGGATATTTTCGATTGCTATTCGGCTGAAATAAAAATATTAATTAATATCCTGAACTAGCACCAACGGTAGAGGTCAGATACTATGTGAAATCGTTTTGTTCTTTACTTCAATTAACATTTTCAAATAACGCACAATAGGCTGTTACAAACCCTTTAAAATAAAAAGTAAAAATGTATCGTAGTATCATCTTGTCATTCTTCAAATTCGATGCGCATAGAATGCCAATGGTATAGTAATCAATGGAGCCCCACGTAGACTAGTCGTGACATCTAGTGGTGAAATATCTAACAATATAATCCTAACAGAGCGAGTGCATTCTAGCGGCCAGAAGAAGAAACTTTTCAATAAAATCCGGAAGTTAATAAGTAGGTCAGCGTGCAGTTACCTTTTTGGCAGCTAGATGTCTCGAGTAAATCTGCTGGCGAATTATGTTTTAATTACATATATATTTTACACCATAATATGCACAATATAACGCTTAATTTTAAAACATCTGAGTCATTACAAAACAATAAACATATAACATTTCAAACAAAAAAACTAGCTCTGATCGGGTTTGAACCATAGGCATTTGAGCGATAGGCTAACGCTCTAACACTGAGCTAATTGTGTCAACGGATATCGTTCTATATAAAATGACTTACATAGAACTTGTTAGCAAATAATGATTTATACTAAACGATTTCATCACTGGAGTATATTATTTATATATAAAGCATTTCATACAAAGTTTATTTATTTTGTATCAGTACGCTATATTGCATGCAATACTCAAATTAGTGAAATATAAGTCAGGCACAAGATATCCGCTGCCATCTTGTCTTATTACTGAATCGGCTCAGCTTTTTAAAATCACGTCTGCACTATAGTATTACAAAATAAACTTTTAATTTCGAACGTGCCTCTTCCTTTAGAACAGTTAAAACGATTCTCGGCTCGATAATCGGAACTGGTGGGTTCCATGATATGGATTATAAAGTTTGCATAATTCGCACGGCCGCCATCCTGAAATGGTATGGCGGACGACCTTGTAGTTTGGTCACAAGACGCATCCTATACGAAGGTATGTTGTTACCAAATTTGATAGAGATCGGATGATTTGGTTAGTCGTTATTTGATTTTACGTTTTGAACGTTTGAGTGGCCGCCATTCAGTTTTAGTAAAGATGGCGGCGATATAAAACATGACACTGAGGTGTCCTTTGCTAGTGCTCCCTTTGTACCAAATTTCGTTCAATTCGCATTCACCGTGTTCGAATTGATAGGGGGGGGGACAGACATTCAGAGTACACACACGCACACAGACACACACACACACACACAGACTCACACACACACATACACAGACACAGACAGACACACTTTTTTCGCCCTGTGTTGATCTCATAAGTCTACTTTCATGTTTTGCAAAAATTGAAAGTAGGCTAAAAGGGACCTCTACGAAATGGATTGAGGAAACAAAAAGGAAAATTGTATAGAAAGGTTCAACATTCCGGAGTTTTAATTGTTAATCAGAATTACATTGAAGAACATAGTAAAATATTTGGAAGGGATTCCAGAAGAAGAAAGAACTTCTGTAGAAAGACCAGAAGACCTTGAACAGAAGAACAACGGAAGCAGGACATCGAACACATGAAGGAGTACTGGACACAGAGATAACTCCGCACGATTAAGAAATTGTAGCGCGTTCCTAAGTGTTCAACTTGCTTATTGTTACGTGCATTGCCCGTACCAACGTTTTCAAATATGTATATTCCCTGTATTCTGGTGTTCCTTGACATTTTGAATCGACCGCCTGGTGACTTAATTCCGTTTGTGAACACGAGATGGCAGCTGGTGTCGGACTTCGGGGTTTCTTCACGTGGTTCCTTCTTCTCCGATAGAGTGTGTTGGGGTGCCTTATAAACTTATCCTATTCGTGTCATGTTTGAAGGCTATTTTATTCTACGTCATGAAACAAAGAACTGTGTATTCATGATACCGCCAAATTAATTACTTAATAATCACATTGTTGTTTGATGTGTCAATCTGTGATTGGACTATTTCCAAATATCTAGCATGCAGCGCGCCTGGCTTCCTTGTCGGCGCCATGTTGTTGTCAGCTGTGACTTGATATACTGTATTGGACTGAGTGGTCATGAATTTGATTGTCTATTGAGGCGGGGGCCAGTGGCCCTCGCCTCACCAAGAAATGGTATTAAATTACTAAATATGTGAACCGCAGTGGGTAGGAAGTGAAATCGTCACCCCTGAAGCAAGGTCTGCAATTTATTTTCGCCGGAATGGAGAAAACTTGTAGATGTTTGGTGTCCGTGGTTGCATGTGCCAGCTGGAGCCATGTGGGCAGTTTTCATTATTTAAAATTATTTATTAGTGTTATGTTTGTTTTATCTTTAGTGTCTCTGGAAAAAGGATTATTTATGGTATGTTAAAAGGTTTTTTAAAATTTTATTTGTGTGCATTCACGAGTATGTTTTATTATTCTTTTTTTTATCTGGCGTCATGGCCTAATTGTATTCACTAATTAGGTGAAAATTTGTTTGTAATTCTGGGGACACGTTTCTAGTTTTTTTAACTTATTTATTGATTTATTTATTTATTTAATGCTCTCTAGGGGTATTTTCCTTTAATTGCGTAATTCACTTTCTTCTCGTAGGTCAGAGGTTGGCCTATATTTTGGTCTTTGGTTTTTTTGGTGTTTGATCCGTGGCTTCCTTTTTCTGTTTCTTTGTGTGTGCTTATTATTGATAAAAGTTTTTTTTTCTCTTTTATTGTCATTTCTCTCTGGCGGAGCTTCAATTTTAAAAGATAATTGTTTACCGTAATTCGGCTAGACATGCAGTCTCCTGTTTTTAGTGGCCATGTTTGTTTTTGTTTTGCCGAAATGCATTCTGGTCTTGGAGGGCAGTCTCTTGGCGCCGACCGCGAAACTCAAACGTGTTGTGGTGTTAACTTAATATGTTTTTTATTAACCTTGTTGGTTTAACTTTGTGTTTTTGGTGAATGTTCCTGTGTTTTTCTCCGTCATGCAAATTATGGATTTATTTTCTGATCCAATTTTATTTTGTTAATTTAATTTTAAATTTCTTGTTTTGCATCATGGCCTTGGTCTATGCATGTCCGGTCGGTATTGCGTCCTACTAAATTATCAAGCCCGTTCTCATTTAATTATGCCTGTATTTTTTTTTATCTTTGGACTTTAACATTTTAATTTAATTCTTTTCTTTTGTTTGTTTTGCAAGCAAGCATGTTAAGCGGTCCCTTGCCTTCTTTGTAAATTATGCTGGTTGATGCATGTTCTGTTTTCTGGTGGAGGTGCTCTTTTAAATTTTAACAATTATATTTTTACTTTAAATTTTTAAGTAACTGTTCTGGCATTATTTCGTCGGCGACAATTCCATTACTTATTGGGGGGGGGGGGGGGTGTCTGTAGAATAGCCTGTGCGTTCCCCTTCTCCACCTTCCTTCTACCCCTTTGGGTGCTCCTCTGTTGGGGCATGTCATCTGGAGGTGATTTTGCTGTGGAAGCGGTGCGGACCCCTGAAGACAGGTAAGTAGGCCCATCCACCCTGGCCGTCCACGTGTCACTTATAATAATAATAATAATAATAATAATAATAATAATAATAAAAATATTAATTACAACAAAATGCAGATTGTGAAGGGGCCTAGTGCTGGCCCTCAACTGTGCCGTCGTTTAATATACGTATTTACTTCTTCGCCAAGTAAATGCTTGGATGGTCCCAACTTAATGCCACGGCCGCTTCCTTCCCCGTCCTCAGCTGAACTACAAATACTCAGACTACTACTACAGACACCACAATAACACGGGTTATTGAAAAGTGCCCCACACACGCAAAGTACACGGGGAAAAATGACCACGATGTTCAAGCCCTTCAAATGAAACAAGAACATAATTGTTGACCGGCTTCAAGACTTAATAGAAAGGTCGTAAACTTTGGTTCGAAAGGATACGGTTCGATTCCTTTTTGGATTGGAGATTTCAACTTCGTGTGGTATATTCCCTTGACTTGTGGACTGGATATTGGTAACGTCTTCATAATTCCTCCTCATTGATGCGAAGGTCGCTTACAGGCATCAGTTCGAATGGCATGCAGCAGGCCTCTATGATACCTGCGTTTTATTGTTATTTAGATTATTATTATTATTATTATTATTATTATTATTATTATTTTATTAGTTAGACATGAAAATTAGTGTTAAGTCGAGCATCTTTGTCTTGTGTATTTAGATCTGATGATGTCCGATTGACACCAAAAACATTTCATTCAATTAACTATTCACCCATTTGTTAGAGAACTACGTTAATACGCAATCTAATAGGGCACATTTTTGTTGACCGACTGAATAGTAATTCCATTAAGAATATGGTTATAACGTCTCGAGTTGTGGATTTAGATACACTAGAGCAGACCCATCCACACAGCGTTCCCCGAGTGCTGCCGCTCCGGCTTCGCTCCAAGCTAGTGCTCCGAGCGCCTTGGTGGAAAGTATTGTAGTTTCTGTAGTGGTGGGGGGAGCTTGGCTGGTTGAGCACGCGGTCTGCCCGCCACGCCGAAGTGAGAAATGTTTGGCTCAACGTACATTTGTGAGCGTTTCTTTTCGGTTCTTAAGTTTACCAAAAGTAAACATCGTGCAACGATGAGCGATAGAACCTTGCGCAATTGTATACGAATAGCTGTGACCAGAAATATTGTGGCCAAGTTTGTTTCCTGCAAAACTAAAAGCTCGTAGAAATGACGGAGAAAAGGTCTCTCAAGGTCTCTACTATCTGTTCAAATTGGTCAAGTGTTGTTGAATTTTCACTATAATAGGCTATGTTCACATTTCAGTTTGAAATAAATCACAATATTATTTTCTTAACACTTGCGTTCGTTTCCTGCACATTCCATACATCGGAGTGCCATTCGATTTGTATATGCGGTATACTTTTAATGGCAACACAGCCCTATCAATATGATGTCAACAATCCCCCAAAAGCCGTCGACCGCACGACTGTACGTACGTATCTATTTAGCGCGGTCCGAACATCGTCCGTCTGTCTAAGGTCTCCTCGCTGCCACAGTGCAGTGCTGGTAGGGGAAGGAGCGCTAGCCTGACTGCCCAGTGCTCCCCGAGCGCGGGCGCGCCCTCAGAGCGCAATGGCTGGATGACCCTGCACTAGAGCGTACATCTACAAACAATGGAATCTCCTATTAATCATTTTGAAGTTAAAGATGCCTGATATAGTTCAATGAATCTGGAGACACTTTCCAACATTCTCCATATTGACGGCTTGGTTTCACTACTACTTAGAATATCCAGCAGTATTATACTTAATATTACCTGTCAAATAGTTCAAACTGAACACTTCTGTAACACTAGAGATCAACATCTCATCCTGCTTGGTCCTCTGGTTCTGCCATCTTAATTCATTTACTTCCACTTGTAATAGCTTCACTTTTAGGTAGATTTCATTAGAAAGCTAACTATTGCAATGGGTCCCATGTTTCGACTTCCGGAAAATTTCGACATATCTTCGCGTTTCACATCCCCCAGACCCCAAAACCACCGTCAGTTCAAAAGTTTATATATAATTTATGTATATATATATGTATATATATATGTATATCAGTTTCTTGTGGACACGATAACTGCCGTAATTTTGCACCAATTACTTCGAATTTTTTACCGAAGATGTATACCTATAAAATCTCGGTCGAGTTCGTTACTGGGCTAAATCGGTCGAAGGGGGTGAAAATGGGGGGCTTTTTTCGAAAAAGTGAAATTTCGCTATAACTCTCTTAATACGTGCAATATCGAATCCATTCAAAGTTCATAATATGTGTCGGATAAGTGCCAAAAATTTATGTCAAATAAGATTTTTGATAGCACCAACCATTGACCAAAGGGGTGGAAAAAAGTGGGTTTTTCGGGAAACATTAATCATATCTCTCTTAATAGGCACAATATCAAAACCGTACAAAATGGACAATATTCCCCTAATAATTACCTAAAACTTTTGTCTGAAAGAATTTTTGATATGACCCACCATTACGCCAAGGGACGAGAAAAATGATTTCGGAATTATAAGAAAATGCCAAGAGCTATCAGTGGTTGCCATGGCAACACTACTAAATTGATGAGGCATGGACCATCAGACGTTGCCATGACAACGCACTTGCACGAGATCAGATTCAGTATTTCCATCTGATTAAGTGGTTGGTTGGTTGGTTCTTAAGTTTAGGGGCTGCGACAACGCGGTCATGTAGCCCCGTGTACTTTGGGTGTGTGTAGAATCTGTCTGATAACCGGTGTTAATTGTGATGACTGTATTAGTGTGTGTTATCTGTTTGTTAATTTAAGTACTGCAACTAACAATTTTTCAGATAGTTCCTACTTTTGCCGCCAAGCGCCACTGTCAACGACTACGAGGCCAAGTTCAGAACTGAGCTACTAGACGCCGCCGCAGTCGGCTCTTGGCAACGAACATAGAAACCTAAGAGCGTTGTATACATTCTTAACCTATCCAATTTAGCTTCACACAGGTGCAATTAGTGGAAGGATCTTTAACATGCCATAAATCTATGACATGGGACCGCCGGCTTTACTTCCCCTCCGAAGGAAGGCATACTGAGGGATATTTAACGCTCTTAAAAAATCCGACGGCTTCGGCCGGGTTTGAACCCGGTATCTTGGGCATAGAAGCTCAGCATGTTACCGACTACGCCACCAAAGCCGCCTGATAAAGTGGGAAGCGGCTTCGGTGACGTAACTGGTAGCATGCTGAATGTCTATGCCCAATGTCGCCGTTTCAAAGCCGGCCGAAGTCGTCGGATTTTCTAAGAGCACTAGAATCCCTCAGTATGCTTTCCTTTGGAGGGGAAGTTCCAACGTTCGTTGCGAGTTGATGGTTGGGGTGGCATCTAGTAGCCAAGTTCACAGCTAGGTGTCGTTGACGGTTGTACCTGGTAGCAACATTAGGAACTACTGCTTGAAATTGACCGTCTGCAGTACTTACATGAATTAAGACTAATACAGCCATTACAATTCACACCGTGTATCAGACAGATTCTACACTCACCCAAAGTACACGGGGTTAGATGACCGCGTTGTCGCAGCCCCTAAACTGAGGAACCAACCAGAGGTAGATTTCGTTAGAAAGCTAACTATTGCAATGGGTACCATGTTTCGACTTCCGGAAAATTTCGACATATCTTCGCGTTTCACATCCCCAGGCCCCAAAACCACCGTCAGTTCAAAAGTTATATATAATTTATGTATGTATATGTATATCAGTTTATTGTGGACACGATAACTGCCGTAATTTTGTACCAATCACTTTGAATTTTTTACCGAATACGTATACCTATAAAATCTCGGTCGAGTTCGTTACTGGGCTAAATCGGTCGTTGGGGGGTGAAAATGGGGGGCTTTTTTTTTCGAAAAAGTGAAATATTGCTATAACTCTCTTAATATGTGAAATATCGAATCCGTTCAACATTCATACTATGTGTCGGATAAAGCCCAAAAATGTATGTTTGAAGAGTTTTTTTTATAGCACCAACCATTGACCAAAGGGGTGGGAAAAAGTGGGTTTTTCGGGAAACATTAATCATATCTCTCTTAATAGGCACAATATCAAAACCGTACAAAATGGACAATATTCCCATAATAATTACCTAAAACTTTTGTCTGAAAGAATTTTTGATATAACCCACCATTATGCCAAGGGATGAGAAAAATAATTTCGGAATTATAAGAAAATGCCAAGACCTATCAGTGGTTGCCATGGCAACACTACTAAATTGATGAGGGATGAGCCATCAGACGTTGCCAAGATAACGCACTTGCACGAGATCAGATTCAGATTTCCATCTAAGTGTGAAGCGGCTTCGGTGACGTAACTGGTAGCATGCTGAATGTTTATGCCCAAGGTCGCGAGTTCAAAGCCGGCCGAAGTCGTCGGATTTTCTAAGAGCGCCAAAAATCCCTCAGTATGCTTTCCTTTGGAGGGGAAGTTCCAACGTTCGTTGCGAGTTGCTGGTTGCGGTGGCATCTAGTAGCCAAGTTCACAGCTAGGTGTCGTTGACGGTAGTACCTGGTAGCAACATTAGTAACTACTGCTTGAAATTGACCGTCTGCAGTCCTTACCTGAATTACAGACTAATACAGCCATCCCAAAGTACACGGGGTTACATGACCGCGTTGTCGCAGCCCCTAAACTGAGGAACCAACCAAAATCTCTGCGGTAGATATAATTTTGCGTGAAGAAGTAACAGACCGTTACATAGTTGCACATCAGTGTCGAAACCTAGCATAAGGACAGTGTGACCACAAGTATAAAAATGGACCCCAAATGACAAGAAGGTTACCGTTCCCATAAGACAATAAAATGTTTAAAATAAGCATAAAATGACGAAAAACAAAGTTAATTAAGCTCCAATTATAAAATACCTTCTCGCATTAAATGAGGTCTGATCCTTCTACGAAAATCTGCATATTCTGCCTATTTTCGCCTATCCCCAAGTTTGTCCGGTGAAATCTACCTCCGCCTTCCGGCGTGCCGAGAGGACTTTTTTCTCTTTGGTTCATGGTCTCTTCCCGGTTTTGACCTAGCCTTTCCTTCACCTTTCCCATCTCTTCCCTTGAACATATTATCATCATCTCCTTAATTTCATTGCATTGTTCACGTAGAATGTGATAGATATGATTAGCTTGGGACGCTTCCTTTACAATTTCCCTTAATTTTTCAATCTCTTGGCATCTTAGTTGGCCAGGCCCTGGGTTTGACTGAACTCCTCCAGTAATCAACAGCGACGCTACAACCACATCCTTCATCATAACTCCCATCTAGTCATTGGCATTGCCCATTATCACTTTCCCAGCACTGATATCCCACTTCACTTCAGCCTGCCAGTCGCCGATGACCACCCGATACTGCTGAATAGCGATTCCCATTGTTTCCCAATACTTCACTACACGTCCGTTCACCTTGCCTGGTTGCAACTGCATGGTTTTAGTTGGTTTCCCAGGGGCTCACATCTGGTGGTATGTGGGGTGGCGACCACGGGACCCCAGCTGAGTCCAGCATTGCTTCCACTTACTTGTGCCGGGCTCCTCTCCGTCTTCTTTCCTATCGGTCTCCCTAGGCAAACTCTTGTTCTCTTCTGACCCCGACGGTATAGAGTATCTGAGGCCTAGGGAGTCTTTCACTTTTCCGCCTTAATTGGCCCTTCTCTCGTCTTTCCTGGTGCATCCTTCTTCTACGGACCAGCCTTCTCTCTCTTGTCATTATAATTCTTTTTCTCATTAAGATCCCCGCACTGTTTTTGTTAATTAGCTCCCCGTGTGTATGAATTCCCTTTAGCGATTTTCTTTTGCATCTACACTCCATTTTGTAGGTTATTTCAATCTACGTTGCATTTTGTACGTTTTTTCGATCTAAATTGCATTTTGTGAGTGTTTTCAACCTCAATTGCATTTTGTAAAGATTGACAATCTAAATTGCTTTTTAGTAAGTCTTCCATTGTAGTAGCAGGACATGTTAGTGAGTATTTTGAGTTTCAATTTCATTTTGTAACTATTTTGAACCTAAACCGCATTTCGCAAGCATTTTAAAACTAAATTGCATTTTGTTTGGTGGGCATTTTGCAAGTATTTTGATTCTCAATTGCATTATGTGGGTATTTTGAATCTAAATTACATTTTGTCGGTATTTTCAATCTAAATTCATGTTGTAAGTATTGTCAATCCAAATGAGTAGTTTGAATCTACCGTACATTTTTAAGCATTTTCAATTTCAATTGCATTTTTTAAGCATTTTGAATTTCAACTGCACTTTGTGAGTATTTTGGATCTGAAATGGGAGTTTTTCATTCTGAATTGCATTGTGTATTTTCAATTTCAATTGCATTTTGTAGGTATTTTGAACCTTTTGTACGTATTTTCAATCTCATTTGCATTTTGTAAGTATTTTGAATTTCAATTGCATTTTGTAAGATTTCGACTCTACATTGCATTTTGTACGTATTTTGAACATAGCCTACATTTTGTGCGTATTTTTCAATCTATTCCTTTTCTTTGTTTTTTCGTTCTACATTAGCTTTTGTAAGTATTACCGCTCTCCATTTTGTGAGTAGTTTCAATCTGAGTTCCTTCTTGTAAGTATTTTCCGTCTCACTTAATTTTCGTTCTGGTTTCCACTTCAATGTCATTTTCGCTATAAGCCAGACCATTAGGGGCCGTTTTTTTGTCGTGTGGCCTCCTGAGAGGCCGAGTGCAGGTCTTCCTAGTCGACGCCCGTGGGCGACCTGCGCGTCGGGATGAGAAATGGAATGGATGAAGATGAATGGCACTGGGCAAGGATGTGGAAGGAAACGGCTGTGGCCTATCAGAAGTTACCGTCCCAGCATTAGCCTGGTGTTGAAAATGGGAAGCCACGGAAAACCATTTCAAGGACGGCCGATGACCTAACGTTGCGCTTTAGCCAGCGTAGCCACTCAGGAGGCCACACGACAAAAAAAAGGGGCCGATAACCTAGATGTTAGGCCTCTTAAAACAACAATTAACATCATCATTTTCGTTGGTTTCACATTTCTGCTTCCAGCAAATGCTGATATGGTTTCTGACAAAAGACCACGGTCATCTTCTTCCTAATCCTAGCCTGAAATACAAGTTCACACATTACGACAGATACCACACTAACTTCAGATTATCAGACTAATTCCACACACATCTAATTATATGGGGCTGTGAAGTCATGGTAACTAAGTGAAACAACAAAGTTAAAACCCCCTTACAATAATGGTACAGTCTTTAGAAGACTATGTGGCGTACCTAAAGAACAAAGGTATGAAAATCACGACTGGGATCACATTATCAGAGCAAGTTTAGCGCATTCGTCACGCAAGTCCCACAAACCAACCGCTCGCGGTCAGCTTACAAAGTTAACCGAACCTGCTTCTAGAGACGAGCCTGACAAACTCCACAGCTCCGATATCGCCTCGTCGGTGTCAATAGCTAAGCTTTTCTGTGGACTCGCTAGCGAGGTGTGAGCCAAACCTTGCTGCCTGCTTGAAAAACGAGCTTTGCCCAGTCTGCCTAACATAGACTAACGCTCTGCCTACTTCTAATGTTAAAAAGGCTATATAATTACACTGAAGTTAACATTTTCCTTCGATGCTCGGAAACTTTATAGATGCTTCGTGTGGCGTCTAGTAGCTAAGTTCTGAACTTGGCCTAGTAGTCGTTGACGGCGGCGCATGGCGGTAAAAGTAGGAACTATTTGAAATATTCTAAGTTGCAGTAAGTACTTAAATTAAAAACAAGTAGTTCCGTGAAGAACTATACAGCCTATTTTCATATATCCTAGTCAAGTTAATTACCACTATCAACATACAAAATTTCAGTTTGATTGCTGTAATAGATTCATAGATATTGAGAACCGACATAATATTTCGGATGGTCGCCATGTTGGATTTTATATATGTAGGTACTAGAGTTATGTACTGTTACATGAAGATTATTGTGTACGTTTAGTATTCAAACTTCAATCGCATGATTAGGACACAAGAAGTAAAAACGAGATTTTAAAATTTCGCACAGCTGCCATCTTGTGGTTATGAAAACAATTGAAATAAATTAGACATTCGTATAAGGATTTACTGTACCGAGTTTCACTGAACTCGGATGGTTAAATTGCGAGAAACGTCCATGTGAATATTTATACTTCGCGTGCCGCCATGTTGGATTTGCGATCACCTGGTTATTTAAAGTCCTATAGGTGAACTTAAGTTCATAGCCCCTATGAACATAAAAAAAATCAGTTTGATTGCAATAATATATTCGTAGATATTCAGAGCCGTCTAAATATTTCTGATGGTCGCCATGTTGGATTGCTAAATGTATAGGCCTAGAGTCATGCACCATTAAAGGAAAATTATTTCGTAGGTTCATTATTCAAACTTTCACTTCGATCGCATGATTACGACACAAGAAATAAACAAGTAGTTCCGTGAAGAACTATACAGCCTATTTTCATATATCCTACTTATGTTAATTGCCACTATCAACGTACACAATTTCAGTTTGATTGCTGTAATTGATTCGTAGATATTGAGAACCAACTAAATATTTCGGATGGTCGCCATGTTGGATTTTACATATGTAGGTCCTAGAGTTATGTACTGTTACATGCAGATTATTGTGTACGTGTAGTATTCAAACTTCAATCGCATAATTAGGACACAATAAGTAACAAGGATATTTTAAAATTTCGCACAGCTGCCATCTTGAGGTTATGGAAACAATTGAAATAAATTAGATGCCAGTGGATTACCATTCGTATAAGGATTTACTGTACCTAGTTTCACTTCACTCGGATGGTTAAATTGCGAGAAACGTCCATGTGAATATTTATACTTCGCGTCGCCACCATGTTGGATTTGTGATCACCTGGTTATTTAAAGTCTTATAGGTGAACTTAAGTTCATAGCCCCTATGATGATGATGATAATTGTTGTTTTAAGGGGCCTAACTAGCCCCTATGAACATTAAAACATTCAGTATGATTGCTATAATAGACTCGTAGATATTCTGAGCCATCTACATATTTCGGATGGTCGCCATGTTGGATTGTTAAATGTATAGGCCATAGAGTCATGTACTATTAAAGGAAAATTATTGCGTAGGTTCATTATTCAAAGTTTCACTTCGATCGCATGATTACATCACAATAAATAAACACTTAATTTTAAAATTCGCACAGCCGCCATCTTGAGGTTATGTAAACAATTGAACTAAATTAGATACCAGTGCATCACAATGTGTATAGATATTTCCTGTACCAGATTTCATTGCGTTTGGAACATTAAATCGCGAGAAAGGACTATTTAAAATTCTCAAATTCGCTTGGCCGCCATGTTTGTTTTGAAGCTTACCTGTTTTTGAAAGTCTTATAGATGCACTTCCAGTAGTGCCCTTTATCTCCGTACAAAATTTCAGGGAGATACCGGTAATAGTTTCAGAGATATAGAATCTCGGTGAAATATTTCGCACATCCGCCATCTTGTGGTTATGTAAACAATTGAACGAAGTTAGATGTCGGTGCATTACAATTTATATAAACATATACTGTACCATGTTTCATTGCGTTTGGTTGGTTAAATCGCGAGAAACGTCTATTTAAAAGTCGCAAATTCGCTTGGCCGCCATGTTGGTTTTGTATTTACCAGGTTTTCAAAGGTCACATAAATGAACTTATAGTAGTTCCCTTTATTACCACACAAAATGTCAGGGTAATGTTGCTAATAGTTTCGGAGATATTGAATGCTGGTGAAATATTTCGCACAGCCGCCATGTAGGATTGGTGAGTCGTAACAAAATTTGAAGGGCACGGTCGGGGTCGCCCGGAATAGTGCTATGACCTTACCGAGTTTCATTGAAATCGCTCCAGCCGTTTAGATTTTATTAGGGGGGGACACACACACGAATCACACACACACACACACTCACACACGCACACACACACACACGGACAAAAGGTGATCGCATAAGCCTATTTTTTCAAAATTGAAAATAGGCTAAAAATATAATTTTAAAATTCGCACAGCCGCCATCTTGAGGTTATGTAAACAATTGAACTAAATTAGATACCAGTACATTGCAATGTGTATAAACATTTCCTGTACCAGATTTCATTGCGTTTGGAACAATAATTCGTGAGATAGGTCTATTAAAAAATTTCGAATTCGCTTGGCCGCCATATTCGTTTTGTAGTTAACAGGTTTATGAAAGTCTTATAGATGAACTTCCAGTAGTGCCCTGTATCTCCGTACAAAATTTCAGGATGATACCGCTAATAGTTTCAGAGATATAAAATGCCGGTGAAATAGTTCGCACATCTGCCATCTTGTGGTTATGTAAACAATTGAACGAAGTTAGATGTCGGTGCATTAAAATGTGTATAAACATATACTGTACCAAGTTTGTTTTGCGTTTGGTTGGTTAAATAGCGAGAAACGTCTATTTAAAAATCGCAAATTCGCGTGGCCGCCATGTTGGTTTTGAAGTTACCAGTTTTTCAGAAGTCACATAGGTGAACTTCTATTAGTTACCTTTATCACCGTAAAAAATTCCAGGGTGATATCGGTAATAGTTTCGGAGATATTGAATGCTGGTGAAATACTTTGCACAGCCGCCATGTTGGATTGCTGAGACGTAACGAAATTTGAAGGGCACGGTCGGGGTCGCCCGGAATAGTGCTATGAACTTACCCGAGTTTCATTGAAATCGCTCCAGCCGTTTATAAATTATTAGGGGGACACACACACACACACACATACACACACTCCTCATGCTCACACACACACACACACGCACACACACACGGACAAAAGGTGATATCATAAGCCTATTTTTTTCAAAATTGAAAATAGGCTAAAAACAGTTAACACACACTAATACAGTCATCACAATTAACATTGGTTATCAGACAGATTCAACACACACCCAAAGTACACGGGGCTACATGACCGCGTTGTCGCAGCCCCTAAACTTAAGAACCAACCAACCAATATAGTTTTTTGGTGTACACGTAGTTCAGGCACAAATCTCAAAGTACTTTTCCCGACTCTTCTGGTACTTTGTAAGTATTCTTGACACTTTTCACCATATTTGTATTCTTATTCATATTTCGTTGTTGTTATTGTTGTTGTTGTTGTTGTTGTTGTTGTTGTTGTTGAAGATGATGATGATGATGTTGTTGTTGTTGCTATAGTTGGTGTATCATCAAAGATCTTGGACACCTTAAACATCAACTTCGTCTACATGGCTGTCTGTAACATATGTTTATTAACACGTGTTTCCTCCATATCTCTATTAGAGTGTGTAGGCCTACTTGTAATTAGGAGGATAGTGTTTGACGGAGACACTCGTGGCGTTCCATTAGGTACCATCCTGGCATTCACTTGGAGCAGACGTGTGAAACCACAGGAAATTACTTCTACGATAGCAGTGGTGGAAATCAAACCCGCTATCTCAGTTATTCTTACGAGATTGCCATCAAACCAGAATTAAATATGGCAAAGCCGGGAACCGTACATCTGACTTATGGCACAAGAGTCTCAGTTACTTGTGCAAGCGTGAAATTATAGCTTGTGTTTTAAAATGTTGAAAATCTCACCCACGGGAAATAGCACGTGAAGGAATGAGGCATAGTCCACACGTGCTTCGTTCACACACTTCATACCGTGAATTACGAACTATTTAATCAATGTTCACTACTACAAGCTATAGAATTTCTGTAGGAGCAGTTCTAGTCTGCGGTGTCGACTTCCCAGAAGCTTGCTAAACGATATCGTCTTTATTCTCAAGAGAATCTGGCCGTTAAGAAGAGTGACGTACTAGACTTGACAAATCCAATTAAATCCCTTTCTCTGAAGTACAGGGAGTTGAATTTGCTGAGGAAATCAA
Source organism: Meconema thalassinum (assembly GCA_946902985.2). Lineage (NCBI taxonomy): Eukaryota > Metazoa > Arthropoda > Insecta > Orthoptera > Tettigoniidae > Meconema > Meconema thalassinum. The sequence continues at coordinate 657,382,150 of OX336390.1, forward strand.
ATAGCGACGATACTATTGTTTATTGATAACAACCAACTCTTACGCTCCTATCAGAGGAAGTGAAGTTTCATTATCTCCGTATTGATCATTGTCGATTCGAGGCATTCAATTGAATTGAAATCCTCATTCCATTATCTCATTATAAGCTTTGTGTTGTAATATTAAAGCGGATAGCTTCTTAACATTGCTTAATTAAAGTAGAAGGGCTTTGCTCTTAATATGTCTTCATCACCTGCTGTCGTACAAGACTTAATTTCGACGGAGGAATTAGAATGATGTATAGTCTGAACAAGAAGTTTTCAATGTTAATAATATACAAAATACAGATGTTTATCGATAATATGCTGGTTGAGATCACTGAATTCATGCTGCAATTGATTGCTGGGCAATCGGCTCAAGAGTCTGGTGACTCTTGGCGAGGCTCCTTTCTCTCTATTTTAAGGATAACATTTTAGTTTGATTGATTTAATTTGTTAGGAATTTTAGTAAGTCGTGTTGGAAGCCATTTTTCAGTGATGCCTTAGTAATCTAAATTTAATGTTTTTCAGTTGGTCAACAGCATTGTACCCAATTGTAATAGGCGTTTCCCTAATCCTGAAAAAAAAGACATGTGATGAATAAATCCAAGATCTAATTCTGGTGTGAAACCTTAAACTGGGCACATTCAGCCTCCTGAGGAAGAACTGAGAACTGAGAGCAGAGAAGAGGAGTGTATGAACCCTTACTCAGCCAAGTGGATTTCTGTGGTTTCTCACTTCTGCTCCTTTAGGGGCAGATGGCCTCGTAGTTCCGCCCCTTAAAACAACAATAACTAATTCACTTCTACTCCAGGCAAATGTGGTAGTTCCTAGCCTAAGGGTACGACTGCCTTCTTGCTAATACTGCTTGTTGTTTCATTTCAGGGGTTTGGACATCCTTGTCATTTAGCCCCGTATACTTAGGTGTGTGTAGAATGTATCTGATAACCTGAGTTATTGTTTCTATAAGTGTGTGTGTGTATTTGTAATCCTGGTGAGGAAGGAAGTGGCCGTGGCCTTATGCTAGAAATCATCCCAGCATTTGCCTGGAATAGAGGTGGAAAACCGCAGGAAGCCACTTCCAAGATAGTTGAAATGAAAATCGACCACTCCTCTTAAGTTTTGCCTCACAAGGCTGAGTGTACCTCGTTTCAACCTCAGACCAGATTAAAAAGTATTGCAAGAGCCGGGGATCGAACCTGGACCTCCGGGGAAACAATCAATAATGCTAGCCACTACACCACGAGGTGGACCTTCCTAATCTCAATTACGAATGCACACACTGTAACAGACATAACAGATACACGGGTTATAATATAAACGGTACACACCCAAGAGCACGGAGCAACATGACCACGACCTACAAAGCCACTAAAGGAACACAGCAAATTTATAAAAACCAAGCAACGAACAAAGAATTGACTGATTCCATAAACATGGTATGTCCGTTAGGTAGTCGTCCCAGAGGCTGGTTGGACCCTCAAAATTGACCACCACAGGTTAGATCGGTAGATAACCACAATACCTGAGGGGTACTAGGCAAGATGAGGAGTGAGGTAGTTTGTCAATGCTTCTCTCACTGAGTCAGAACAATACTACTGATCCTATGAGTAGAACCGTTCACAGTACACATAGGCACTACTTGTGGCATGAAGCCATTATTATGAACTCACAGCTATGAATGAGGCCGAGACATCGGTGGAAAGCCACATTTAATTCTAAGCTGTGCCAATAGACAAATGCAAATGTGATCTAGGGATAGTAATAATAATAATAATAATAATATTGTATTGGTATTACTAACATCATCTTCTGTTTGCTAATGACCAGGTGATATCGACTCAAGATACAGACGATGCCTCTTATATGATGAGGAAATTAGTTGAGGAATATCAAATGTGGGGACTAAATATGAATTACAACAAAACCAAATTGCCTACATTAGAGAATAATGGTGGTGAGAAAGTACAGATCGGAATTGCAGAAATTCAAACAGTCACTAAATTTACATATTTGGGTTCAATAATAGCAGCTGGGGAAACAAGTTCATCTGAAGTTGAGAAAAGAGTAAGTGAGGCTAGGAGAATAATTGGAGCATTAAATTCCTTTTTACGGAGAAGAAGTAATTTAAACAAAATTAAGAAACCTATTTACAGTTCATTGGTACAAAATACAGGGCACCCAGGAATGTTCTCCGCAGTGGCAACTGGTTGCGTCACCAGTTTAGTTGGCAGCACAGTGTCCTTGATAGGGTGAAGGCCACATGTGTGGGCTGTGGGCTGTCGAATTCGTTAGTGTGTATTGCAATAAGCGAGCATGTGTGTCATCAGCACTTCTATGAATAGTTATGAATAGCTCTGGTGAGTATAACGTTTACTGTTTGTTTGTTTGTTATGATTTATAATACAAGCGACAGCCGTGCTGCCAACGTAACTGGTGGCGTAATCTCTCGCAGTAGCTTGTGGGCACTGCGGAGAACAGTCCCGGGCGCCCTGTATTTTGTTATATGGAGCAGAAACTTGGACGTTAAACAGACAGCATGCAAACAAATTATTAGTAACAGAGATTGATTGTTGTAAAAGGACGGCTAGAAAATCATGATTATTTTTGGGATGAAGGAAAACTACTCTATCGTAGAATATTCATAATAAAGACAAGAAGAAGAAGAACAATGGAAATCTCCGTTTCGCGGGCTTATAGGTCGTGTTCCAAGGACATTTTGTCGTCCTGACGTTTCGCTGAATACTGCGTTCAGCATGTTCACAGGTTACATAAAGCGAGGTAAAACAAGTAAACAGAAGATATATAAATAGTCAACAACCCACACATAGAGGCTACCATAAAAACGGCGTACCACATAAAAGTAATGCATCAAGGACAGGGCTGCTCGTCTGTTGCATCTTCTCGTCTACGACGGTCAATAAGGGCAGGCTTGAGGGGATTAAGGACTGGAAGCCTAGCTCTGTTCACACGTTCTGCTTCCTCCTTAAGATTGAAGCTGTTAGTATGCTTCAGGATTTCAATGGCCTCCCTTTATAGCCTGGCATGATAAGACACCGTGGTGGACAGAACTTCGGTGTCTCCATATCTTATATCGTGACCTGCAAGTAGCGAGTGTGCTGCTACAGTGGATTTATCTGTTTGTCCCAGCCGGCTGTGTCGTTCGTGCTCCTTGAGACACCGACGTTCTGTCCACCACGGTGTCTTATCATGCCAGGCTACAAAGGGAGGCCATTGAAATCCTTAAGCATACTAACAGCTTCAATCTTAAGGAGGAAGCAGAACGTGTGAACAGAGCTTGGCTTCCAGTCCTTAATCCCCTCAAGCCTGCCCTTATTGACCGTCGTAGACGAGAAGATGCAACAGACGAGCAGCCCTGTCCTTGATGCATTACTTTTATGTGGTACGCCGTTGCTATGGTAGCCTCTATGTGTGGGTTGTTGACTATTTATATATCTTCTGTTTACTTGTTTTACCTCGCTTTATGTAACCTGTGAACATGCTGAACGCAGTATTCAGCGAAACGTCAGGACGACAAAATGTCCTTGGAACACGACCTATAAGCCCGCGAAACGGAGATTCCTATTTCAACGCCGGTCGTGAAAGTCTACATTTTTACTTAAGAAGAACAATAATTATATCATGAATTACTCCTCCAGGATTATTTCATTTCGTGAACAAGAAACTAAAGGAATGTGAGGACGTTACAGTCCATAAAGTTATGTCATCAGTGTTACTGAAGAAAATAACAAACTGTGATGACATTCAATGAATTCTCCTTTTGGAAAGTTTAAAGGAAACGTGTTTCTTTTATCTGAAGTGGTAATTTGAAATGGAGTGATTTCGTGTTATGTTTAGTCTCTCCATTGTGTGTGATTGATAATACTGGCCACGTTGTACTTCCTCCTTACGTTGTATATTATTTATGTATATGGATTGACGTCGGACAATAATGTAGCTAGAGCCAGCAAAGAAAAGAAGCCATATTTTACCTTTCTATCTTTACTCTGGAAAACGATGGTGAAGTATGTGAAATGCATGATTTATGCTACACATTCATCTACCTGGAAGCTTCTAAGGTAAGAAGTGGATATTTCGTCGAAGAAATGTTTTTGTATGTTACTTTTAGGCCAATTCTTCATTCATTGGGTGAGAGAAGCAATATATTAAATTGCCATTTCCTTCTTGCGTTGTCCTTCGATTGGAGAAAAACACAATATGTCGTTTACTTCTATCTTTGGTCAATATAATCCACTACTTCATTTAACATAAAGACAGTCCTTTCAGGCTAAATTATCGTGTGCCTCGTAACTGGATTTTACCACACAGACATCTATTTATCTCCTGTGTTAATATTTTATAGACGTACGAATACCAGAGGTTTGTTATCTTGACAAGTGTAGTCTGCTTGTCATTTGTCTTAGGCACCACCTGACCACTAACATACAGGGTAGGTAGAAAGTTCCATCACTCCTATACAAATGAGCTAATACTTCGTCGTGTTGGAAGCCTTCTTACAGAGCTGCCTTAGTAAATGAAATGCATGCTTTTCGGTCGGTCAACACGATTTTATCCTATTGTAATGGGTGTTACTACATCTGAAAATAATTTACATGAGTTCAATAGTTTCATTCCAATAAAAAGTAATAATTTTACTCCAAGTGAAATCCAAGTGAATTTAATAATCTGATGTTATTATTCTTTTCAGGATTATAAACATAGATTACAATAATTGAGTACAATAATCTTGACTAACTTAAACATATTAATTTTGATGAACCAATAGTGTCCTGTATCTTATTAAACAGGGTGTTTCACGTAAGATTAGTCCGTCACGTTTTATTCAGAGATTATGAAGATTTTCAATTGCATTTGTTAGTCAACCTCGACCCAAGACTGTTTATTGGATACGACAAGTAACATCTATTTTACATGAATAACGTGTTTATTTTGCCATATTGTTACGGCAAATGATTTTGTTTGGCTGTTCGATAGAGTGGCACAGTGGGGTGCAGTCAGCCTAGAAATGAAGTAAACAATTCGTCTTTCTTCTATCATTAAAAACCATATAATTGATATCACAATACACTAATCTGACACCGCTATATCCATTTAATTGTACTGTTATTCACAAAAATGAAGTTGTTTCTATTTAAACAGACATTGCAGGCCGTACCCACTAAGAAGTCTGTTTTAGATTATCTCTCCCAACACCCTTTTGGAAATATCATCGTAACCACGGGGGGAAAGGTGACTGAACATCTATGGAGAGGCACCGTTATAGCAGCTGTCGTACCCGTTGTCGATGGGCTCACAGATGTAAGTCTGTAATAAGCTAGTGGTAGTGTGGACGTTATAGTTGTTCTCAGTCGGTGATGCCGAGTGTTTCTCAGCAGTGCCCAAGCACATGATCAAGAGTTTCATTCTCGCCCTGCGCTGTCTGTACATGGCGGTGGATTGTGCCAGCAAATCTACCGGTAGCTGTTCGAAATGCTGAGTTGCTAGAGGACATTTTAAGAGCATTTTCTTATTTAGAGTTCTATAGTTTTACCGGTTGCTTACCCAGAAGTCGGCTTTTAAGGTGATAGGCATAGACTTCCAACACCTCTTCCTTGTACAGTGAGTGAGTTCCAAGTATGGAATATTTGCTCTAGTAATGACTTTCGAATTCTCTGATGAGTACTTGGATCAATTTTTCTCCAATATCGAACTTTTCCAATACTAACTTTCCTTCTGCCCGCAAGTCAAAATCGTCTGTAACACAAGAAGACGGTTGCATATACTGAATTTTTGTATAGGAGCGTTCCATTTGGTTCACATTAGTCCTAAGCCTTGAAAATCTCGACAGTCATGAAGAGGACCGATAATTGCTTTAACAGCTTATCTTTATAACTTATTTGCACCCTCCAGAAACTTATTTTTCATTTTCGTGAGTGGCGAGCATTGTACCTACACAACTGCTCATTTATCGGGTGGCATCTCCATTACCTACGATTGAGATGTGCAATGCGCTAGCTTTTTCTCACGGTTGTTACGTCAATACATAGAACAATAGTGCTGTTAAAATTTGATGGTAATAAAACTAATCATGATGCTTGCCAAATTGGTTAGGATACAACATGACATGTAGGGAAAACGTTGGTCCATACTCCCAACATACATTATATTTACGAGACATATGACGTTCAGAAATGCTAGAGTTAATCAATTATTAATGAAAGAAATGCTGCACTATGCATTTGGTGTGTAATTACAGATGTCTATATTTAGTCCAACAATCTTAACAAATGAATTTCAACTATTGATGTGAATGGTCAAATATCTCACTTTCTCAGCGAATCCACGACCTTCTAGCCGTGTTGTGGAACATTGACACTAGAATTACATTCCTGTGACTACCAAGTATGGGAAATGAGTTAGCGGATCAAGCTGAAAATAGGGGGAATCACTACCCCCTCGACCAATGGAGGTTCCAGCTAGAAATATTCGCTCTCAATTACGCCGCCCGGCCATATACACCGTGACCCAGATTTTAACCAACTGTATGGGATTTTAATATCTACGAAGATATTTTGATCTGCACGATACGGTCAATGAGATTAGCCGATGACGTGGTGGCTGTAGATCGTGTCGTCTCCTTTTTGGGAGAGAGTGAGGTACGGTCTTCAATATAAACTCACCAGTTTTATGTGACGAAAAGAACTTGGTGTTTTTTGATTTGAAGTTGTATTTCTGTTATTCCGTATATTCGTGATTGATGTTCTTGTTAATTTTATGTTTTGTTTTATTTATATTAACTGAGGCTCTTTTCTTTTTAGGCATCAACCTAAAAATGTAAAAGAATATAGGGTTAGTATTTTAACTTTTTTACATGGACAGTTATCTCACTATTCCAGCCCTTGAACCAATCATCATCATCAATAAGAACAACATGATCAACATTTGTTCACTTCGGTATATGTGTTGACTTCATGGGTACAGGCCATCTGAAAATGTCGGTTGAGAGGGAGGGTTGTTTCAGTTATCCATCTCCATTAAGCCTATTTATCCAGTCCAGGAAAAGAATATATCTAGTTTATAGCTTTGTGAGTGAGTATTCATCTGTTCTTAGTATATGGGTTTTACTAATACAGCTATGTGTTGATATTTATTGCATCGGAGAGATGAATTCTCTAGTATTGTGCCTTTAGCCAGCCCCATGTATACGTTGTTGTGGCCCTCAGAATAGTCCATGTTTGCTAAGGATGCACATCCACCTAGAAAAGTTTCCACCTTGTTTGCAACATTTGTGACATATCATTGAATCAACCCTGTTAGGCTACGTGATTAACCTCCTGTGGTTTCTTGTACTAAATTTACGTAACCAAGTATGCTGCTGAAAACCTGGACAAAACGGTGATGAATAATTATTCTTGCAACAAATTTCTATGTGTTGTAACAAATAAGACGGTCCGAGAAGAATTTCTTGGGATTAATATGTTGAGTACCGTAATGGGTGCGTTGTCTGTAGAAGGTGATACATTGCTGAAACTTAATGTTCACGGATCACGATGTACTCTATCACAAATATATTCTTATCAAACGGGGAAGATTGGAGATAACAGAGAAAAGCATGATATTACACCAGCCGAATATTGTCGGCTTATTGAAGAAAGGTGTCCTGTATAGTAGGTCACTCTGTGGTGTAGCGTATCCCCTTCGAATGCCAGTCTTATCACGTGGTAGTAGACGTCATATTTTTAATTGATAGCTTCCTTCAATGTACCACGTGAGTTCCATGACACCACCAGCCTTAATTTCAAAATGTCTTGTCTCGCACGCTTTCATGTGTCCGATACTGTCGAGGATTCATATTGGTTGTATTAACGATGTTTTACATATTTTCATTGTGCGTTCGAACTTCGTATGTACGAATGTTTTTCAGATCAAATCTGTTTATAGGTGGCTCATCTTGAGACAATACTAAGAAAGACGCCTTACAATTTTTATTATTATCGCAATGGCTAAAGTGAATTTTCGTGTTTCAAAGTAACTTTGATTTTTGGCACTAACATTTACAGTTACATGTAACCTAAACGTTGGCTACAGTTGACTCTGGATGGTTTAATTTTGTGTTTATATCCATCACAAGTGTTATATACTGTAAATAATTGCTTTTAATGTTTAACACATAATTCATTAGAGTGAAAGTTATGGAGAAACCCTATGAATGCGATACTTATGTCGTAGAAGAATCAGAATTAGCTAATTTGTAAAGGCTCTGTTTTGTGTGCCGTTAGTAGTTTTGAGTGTGTGTATTAGATGTTTTGCTGATATTCATTCTTATTAGGGGCTTGGGACCTATTTGGTCGTCAGCCCTGTGTAATTTGGTGCGTGTTGAAATTGTCTAATAGCCTTTGTTTCCGTGGTCACTGTAGTTGAGTGTATTAGGGACAGGGATTGGGTTGGTGCCCCGGGACTTGAAGTAAGGTATTATCCAGGCATTTTCCTGGAGGGAATGTAGAAAATCCCGGGGGAAGACCACACTCAGGATAGCCACTATCACCGCCGGGATTCGAACTTCTGATCTTAGGTCCTGCAGCTCACGGTTATGGTGACAGTTATGACGCACATAGTTACGCTATTGTATTAGTAAATAAGTAGTCATGACCTGTATAACTTGTATAATTCCACCATTTACCGTAATTGAAGTGAGAAACCTTGGAAAATCATTTAGTCCATAGGAAGGAAGAAGTTGTAGTATAAATCTCGTCTGGCACTCATTTGCTATTGTCTCAATATGCTCTCGCTTTTATCAGTCATCATAGCCGGCACACCAGAAGAGTGGAATGAGATTTTAAATGCTATGAATTCTGTCTTGAGGAAAGAATTCATGATGAAAATTAATATTGTAAAACAAAAATATTGGAATGCGGTAGTAAGAAATCAGAAACCCCTATGGATGCCGAATTGGCAGGTGAAAATCTAAAGGAAGTAGATGACTTCAGTTACTTAGGAGGCAAAACAACCAGTGATGGACGAAGTAAAGAGGATATAAAGGTAGGTTAGCACAGGCAAGGAAAGCATTTCTACAGAAAAGGAACCTGTTGACATAGAATATAGATTAAGTTATTAGGAAATCAATATTGAAAGCCTTTGTCTGGAGCGTGGCGCTCAATGGAAGTGAAACTTGTACTGTTGGAGCAGGAGAAAAGAAGAGAATTGAAGCGTTTGAAATGTGGTGTTACAGGAGAATAATGAAGGTCAGACGGGTAGATAGTGTTACGAATGAAGAGGTATTAGGATGAGTGGGAGAGGAGATATGTTTCTGGCAACTGCTAATGAAAAGAAGAGATAGGTTGGTAGGACACTTACCAAGACACCCAGGTATAGCAAACTTAGTTATAGAAAGAAGGGTCGAGGATAAGAACAGTAGGGGTAGACCAAGGTTAGAATATGTTAAAAAGATTGCCTCGGATTTAGGGTGTGGTAGCTATGTAGAGATAATACGATTAGTTCAGGACAGGGAAGCATGGAGTGCTGCATCAAACCAGTCGAACGACTCAAACAACAACATTCCCATATTTGCAACCTGTTCCTCAGTCATACATCTTCCATCGTAGAAATGGGACCTGATCCCCGTGCGTCTGTATGGGGAGCTGTTATACTTTATCCTGGACCACGATGATAGTTATTCATCGTGGTTTAGTGGTAGAACAAATGAGGAAAATTGTGGATGTGAATATCCCACTTTTGGGCACCCAATAAGTGATTTACCATTTTAACTCCAATTAAACGTCGGAATGGTTCCTAGTTCAAGGCCAAACACCACAATTATGCTGGTTGTCAGATGTATGTTTGTCTTGTGGTTTCATGGTCAGCAGATGAATCATCAAGATCGGTGTCCCGGGTCAATTACCAGCTCTTCCAAAACCTTAATTCCGATTTTAAATGCCTGAAGAGTACTGTTGACTTGTATATTACCCGTGTAGTGTCGATTTCTAACAGTTCAATTAAGCTATTAAGCTACTTCAGATTAATTTAGTCATCTAAATTTCTCGAAGAGACAATTTCAGCGTGCTGATAACCATGATGTCCCCAGTACCAAAAACTAACTTCGTATTGTTACGTGTTGCCCCTAGTGGCAAGTTCGTTAACTGGATTGCGGTGGGTAGAAGCACAACACAATTGTTCCTTTAAAGAAATGTTGAGTTTATTGCAGGTCAGAACTATACACCGTACAATAAGCAGATAGAAACAATTAGCTGTCTTACAGAAGCTACCTCTATGGAGCTCGACTCAGTCTTTCACTTCTCAAGCAGCTAATCCTCTTGTATTTGGGCCTGTCCTCGCTAGAACGAACGGCACTCCCTCAAGTAAACAAGCCACACTCACTTGTTCTGAATGTACACTGTCTCGCCGTCCGCAGGCTAGGAAAACAGTCCAATTTTTTTTCGCAATCCACACAGCACTTTACCGCACTGCAATAGCCTCACTTGGGTTTCGTAATTTCGCACGTCACGTCACCAACTATTGTCCCACTCGCTCAAAAATCACTGTTCCTCCCTCACTGGTGAGGCCGCTTTATATAGCGAGGCTGGTGATTCGATGGATGTTGCCAGAATTGACCAGGGTTCACACCTTCTCGAGAATTCCAACACCAGTAGGGCCACGAATATTCGAGACGGTGTCTTTGTACTACCTGTCTTCATTGTTGCGCAAATTGCTGGTAACACACAGCCAGGATAGTCTGGGGCGGCCTGAGTTACGCGCGGGGCGACGAAGCTGTCTAGCATTCGTAACAGTATAAAGGATGATTAACGTTATTTACCACAGATAAGTTTTCAATGTGCATGAGAAAGGAACCAAAAATACAGTAGTATGTGTGGATGTGATTCAGCAATTATAACCCCTGGCACTACAGCCCATCAAGTGCCTAGACCTACCAAGCGACCGCTGCCTAGCCATTTGGCCCGCAGATATTTGGGTGACGCGTGGTCAGCACAACGAGTCCCCTCAGCCGTTAATCTTGTTTTTCGTGACCTGACAGCTACTCAATTGTCCTCACGATGCTGAGTTCACCCCGGTGATTCAGCAATTATAGGGAAATACTATTCACAGTAGCATGCTTAGGAGTCCAGGTTCGATTCCCGGGTCTGCCACGAAATGTATTTCTGGTCTGAGGGCTGAAACGGGATACACTTAGCCTGGTGAGGCCAAACTAAGATGAGGTAAGTAAAATTCCTACTCCAGCCATCCTGGCAGTGGTTTTCCGTGGTATCCCACTTCTACTCCAGGCAAATGCCGGGGTGGTTCCCAAGTTAAGGTCACTCCTGCCTCCTTCCTAGTACTCACCTGAATTACAAATACACACACTACTACAGACACTATATTAACACATGTTACCCGACAAAGTCTATATACTCACACGATCACAAGTACACGGGGAAAAATAACCACGATGTTCAGCCACTCTAATGAGACAACAATAACAACCATTCACAGTATTAATAAAAGCGGCTTCGGTGTCGTAGTTGGTAGCATACTGAACTGCTGTGGCCAAGATAGCGGGTTCAAACCCTTTCGAAGCCGTCTGATTTTTTAAGAGCGTTAAAAGTCCTTCAGTATGTCTTCCTTCGGTGGGTAAGTAAAGCCGGCGGTCCCATGTCATAGATTTATGGCATGTAAAATATCCTTCCACAGACTAAACTTATGTGAAGCTAAACTGTTAGGTTGGGTTTCGTCGGAACGCTCTATAAAAGTTCCAACGTTCATCACTAGGTATCATTGATAACTGGTAGTGAAAGTTGGAACTACTTGAAATTGAACGGAACTTGTAGCTCACCCTGGAAGCAGCTACTGACTCAGGCGAGCTGAACATGTCCTCGGACACTCTCAGCACTAAAAGCCATACGATAAATAAATAAACAGTATAAATACAGTCTAGTGTGTTTACCCCTTAATATTCCCACTTACGAAGGGGTCAAGGATGGGATGCGATGTGCGCTATACGGCTGGATGCCCTTCCTGACGCCAATCTCATGAGAGGAGTTAATGAGAGATGAAATGAATGAAGATGAATGAAACTGGACAAGGATGTGGAAGGAAGCAGCCGTGGACTGTCAGAAGTTACCATCCCAGCATTTGCCTGGAATTGAAAATGTGGAAAACCAAGGAAAACTATTTCAAGGACGGCCCACGGTGGGGCTCGACCCACGTTCACCGAGTTCGCAGATAGTTTGGCCCCATGGCCTACAGGGTGTGTTGGCTAGCGTAGCTACGGCTGTCGGCTGTTTAAATACAGTCCAGTATTAATTAATATTTTAATGAGGAACGTTAGGAAACGTCAATGAAATGCAGCATGTGATTGACAGCTGAAGTCCATAATAACTACTGTGGCTTAACGACCTCAAATAGTGCATGGGGGAAATAGAACTGTGACCACAAATCTGGTTCATACCTTGCCACCAATGACGGCCACGAGTGAGTATTGACTGCCACGCAGGTCGACAACCCTTCCATGGCCGTCTGCCAAAGATGTCCAACATAAATATTGTCCTCCTCACATCTTTCTGAGCTGGTAGTACCATTCTCCCTAATTTGTGTACGACAATCTGAGAAGGAAGGAGTTGTAGTATAAATCTCGTGTGGCTTGCCTTTCCCGTTGTCTCAATATATTTTGTCAAACTCATGATGCTCTCGCTTTTAGCATTCTATATTCCCAGATATGGGCGAGATAAAGTCTCTGAGAAGGAATTATGTATTATATTCGAAAGAATCATAACTTCACATAACTCTCACTGATACACAATTCAGTGTACAGGGTGTATCCGTAATGATGTTACAAACTTTCAGGGGTGATGGAGGAAGGCAATTGGATCATGTGAGACTAGGAGCCATAGTCCGGAAACGATCGAGTCAACAGTTATTAATAATGGCAGTTCATTAACGTACGTCCTCAATTCTAGTTCTTATCAGACGCCGGTGTGGCGAAATTTCGTCCTGCAGTCGTTCTTTAACGTGCTGGAAGCCTACGACATGGGGTTGGCCCGTGTAGACATCGACCTCAGTCGGGTTTGACCCCGCTAACTTGCGATTTTAGACCAACGCCATATCCACTACAGCAAAAATACATGTACTGTACTGTAATATGCTACGATTGAAGGGTAGACACTTCCAACGAGCAGAAGAGGCTTCACTGCGCATTGACAGGATTTGAGTACAATGTCTGTACTGTAGGCTTCAGTCTGTGTTGACAAGTTGAAGTGATGATGATGGTCGTGTGTCCTCCGAAGAGGCCGAGTACAGGTCTTTCTAGTTGACGCCCGTGGACGACCTGCGCGTCGTAATGATGAAGTGAGGATGAAGACGTCAGACACACCCAGTCCCCGAGCTACGGGAATTAACCCCAGGAGATTAAAATCCCTGATGGCTTGGCCGGGAATCGAACCCGGAGCATTTTGGGTCAAAGCCTAGTGCGCTAACCATTTAGCCAGGGAGCCGGACACGAGTTGAAGTGGAACGTTGCTATACCTGCATTGACGCAGGAGGGCACCATTTTGAACGGTTCTTGTAAATATAGCCACTTGCGAAACGTGAGTAGGTAAACGGTATTAAATGAGTAGCATTTAGCTTATAACTTGTGACTCGATTGTTTCCGTACTATGGTTCCTTATCTCACATTGATCCATTTGCCTTCTTCCATCAACCCTGTAGGGTGTATCTTAATTATACCGACAAAAAATCAGGGACGCTCTGCGTGTTATGTAAAAGACGATGCCGTAATCCGATTGGCGGAGAAAATTTTTCCCTCCGAGAAAATGAGGTTACTTTGTTACTTCCGGGCGCGCGATTCAAATCTACGAACTCGCCGTATTTGCTGAGCCAGGCAGCAAGCCGCTGGCCACTGCTGTGCTTCAGGCAAGGGACGGGAGTGTGATTGAAGGAGACAGAGATATGCTGGCGGGCATGCGGCAAGCCGAGGCGATCGAGGAAACTTGCGCATGCCCGCCAGCATATCTCTGTCACCTTCTATCACACTCCCTTCCCTTGCTTGAAGCACAGCGGTGGCCAGCGGCTTGCTCTCTAGGTCAGCAAATACGGCGAGTTCGTAGATTTGAATCGCGCGCCCGGAAGTAACAAAGTAACCTCATTTTCTCGGAGGGAAAAATGTTCTCCGCCAATCCGATTGTGGCATCGTCTTTTACATAACACGCAGGGCGTCCCTGATTTTTTTGTCGGTATAATTAAGATTCACCCTAAACCGCAAACTTACTAGACTTGCAAAATCACCCCATGTCATAGCTTGTTACGTAGCGTATCATAAATGCCCGGAGGAGGTGAAAGTCAAGTGATCCAAGTTTTAAATGCCAGCACGGACAGCAGGAGTTCTCTACACTCCCTCCAGGAAAATGCCGGGACGGGATCTTATTTCAGGTTCCGGAAAACCTACCCTACCATAGACCCTAAATATTACAGTTATAGACCGCACTATAGTCACTACAAAAACACCGGCAATCTGACAAATTTAATGTACATTCAAGTAGACAGGGCTGATGACCAAAATGCCCCAAGACCTGACAATGAATTAACAATAACTTGCATCGCACGGCATAACCATAGTTTTCATATCCCCATGGCTTAGAAGTGCGTACCACGACCGCCGCGGGTGAGGTGGAGCAGCAAGTCAGGACATTGGGGGTTTAAAACCAGGTGCTGACAGCGACTATCCTTAGTGTGTCAATTTCCCTGGGGTTTTCTACACTCCCTTCAGGCATATGCCGGAATAGTGCCTTATTTCAAGTCCTGGGCCACCTACCCATCCCTGTCCATATTACCGCTACACAAACACACACTACTAAAGCCTTTACAGAAAGACAGTTATAGTTATTATTGTTTTAAGGAGCGGAACTACGAGGTCACATGCCCCTTACAGAAACACAGGTTATCATTTAAGTTCAACACACACCCTGATGCACGGGGCTGATGAAGATGTCCCAAGCCCCTAAAATATATATCAACAAGTCCTGACTGTGTCTTTTCTCTGGGACAGTAGAATATACACATTTATCGTATAAAATAGATGGATTTTTAAGTCGATGAAATATACTGATGGGAGGCCAATTTTCTGAAGCAGTCAACATTTATATTATCTAATAAAACAATCTTTTTAATTCATTCATTCGTTTGAAACTTTTTGCCTTTCAGCGTCCAGTCTAGTCTACAAGCCTATGATTGGGAACAGGTAAACGCTAGAACTTTTGAAATAAATATACAAATAATATACTTTCACAAATAAACATTGCAGTATACAATTCGTAAATGTAAATTTATAAAAAAAAATGCCAATTAATTAATAAGGGTCTCGATGTTCGCTTGACGAAAATCACACTCTGGATAGATTCTCTCAACTCAATGATTCGTACCTCTGATCTCAGTGTCGCCTCAAAGGCTGCGAGTACCACGTTCCAGCCCTCAGACCGGAACTAAATTACTTGGCAGAGCTGTGGATCAATCCCAGACCTCCGGGGTTACCCAAGAATTCTGGGCAATATACCACGCGATGATTGAACAAAATCAAAGGAGATAGAAGGCCATGAAATGTGTTAACATTTTTAAGACTCATTACGTTTTAAGTACCCTATTTTGTTTTGGTTGGAGGAGATCAAGAGTTGATCAAGGAGGGCCATTTTGATCAAATGAAATGGAAAAATTCAAGAGAAACAATTCAATTTGCTAGAAGGTTACATCGCATAGCCTACCCTGCGAGATACTTAGGATTCCAAACAACTTGTATAGTCAGTTAGTTATCTTGGCGAGATCATTTGGTAGGTTAGTGTTAATAAGCTGACGGACTGTAAATGTAAGCTTCACACAAACCTCACACCGCTCTACTGCAATTGTATCCTGCAGTGAAATCAAGACTGCCACTTCTAACTTCTGGGATATCATTTACACTCAATTACAATGTTTAAGATGCACGCTTACGCTAACTGAACTTGGAATGTTTTGAGTAAACGGAGAAATTCCGCGATACCAAGTCGTAGCATTCCTGGCATTCCTGTGTCGACTTCGTATAAAATGGCGCAGAGACATGTCTTCATTTCACAGAAGGAATGATAATAGAAACCGTATTTATGAGAGTTTTAAGAACCCACACTTGCGCGCTTTCATAACTTATTGTGCGAGATCTTTGTTTTGCGCACATTTTCGAGAGACGTATAGAAATAATAAATAGTTCCATGAAGAACTATATAGCTTATTTTTATATATCATAGTTATGTCAATTGCCTCTATCAACATACACATTTTCAGTTTAATTTCTGTAATAGATTCGTAGATATTGAGAACCATCTAAATATTTCGGATGGTCGCCATGTTGGATTTTAATATATGTAGGCCATAGTGTTATGTACTATTAGACGAGGATTAATGTGTAGGTTCATTATCCAAACGTTGACTTCGATCGCATGATTAGGACACAAGAAATAAAAACTTGATTTTAAGATTTCGCACAACCACCATCTTGAGGTTATGTAAACAATTGAACTAAATTAGAAGACTGTGCATTGCAATTTGTATAGTCATTTGCTGTACAAAGTTTCACTGCGTTCGAATGGTTAAATCGCGAGAATAGTCTATTTAAATGCTTCAACTTCTCTTGGACGCAATGTTCGTTTTGTAGTTAACCGGTTTTCGAAAGTTACTCAAATATACGTCCAGTAGTGCTCTTTATCACCATACAAAATTTAAGGGTGATATGAGTAGGCTAATAGTTTCGGAGATATATAATGCCGGTGAAATATTTCGCACAGCTGCCATGTTGGATTGGTGTGACGTAATAACATTTGAAGGACGCGATCGGGGTTGGCCAAAATAGTACTATGACCTTACCGAGTTCCATTGAAATCGCTCCAGCCGTTTAGAAGTTATTAGGTGGAAACACACGGACGCACACACACATACACACATGCACGGGCAAAAGGTGATCTCATAAGCCTATTTTTAGCCCACTTTCTATTTTTGCAATAAGTGAAAGTAGACTTATGAGATCTACACAGGGCCAAAAATTTTGTTTCTGTGTGTGTGTACTCTGAATCTATGTCCCCACTATCAATTCAAAGACGATGAAACCGAATTGAACGAATTAAGTACAGAGGTTGCACTAGCAATGGGTTCCTCAGTGTCATGTTTTATATCGCCGCCATTTTTTGCCGAAACTGAATGACGGGCACTCAAACGTTGAAATCGTAAAATCAAATTACGACCAAACTGATCATCCGACCTCCACCTAATTTGGTAACAACATAATTACCTTTATATAGGACTCGTCTGGTGCCAAAACTACAAGGTCATCAGCCGTGCCATTTCAGTATGGCGTCCGTGTGAATTATGCAACCATTATAATCAATAGCTTAAGGCCTATCAATTCTGATTATCGAGCCTAGGGTGGTTTAAGCTAACCTAAAGGACGTGATCCGTTATTTACTATAATTTAATATTATAATATTATACTGATTGAGTGACTTAAAAGAGCTGAGCTGTCTCTGTCACATGACAAGATGGCAGCTGACCTCTTGTGCCTGTCCTATATTTCAGTAGTTTGAGTATGTTGCTTGCGATATAGCCTACTGATAGAAATAATATAAACTTTCTATGAAATGATTTATAATGAAGATGTACTGCAGTGAAGAAATCGTTTATTTCAAGATAGTATTTGCTATAACGTTGTATCAAAGTAGGTTAATAACACTAAGATGTTATGGGCATGTTTGGCCCTGTGCTAGCACATTAGTTTCTCGCGCGGGCGATTGGGATTCGGAACAGACTAGAGTTAACTTTCTTTTAAACTTGCTTTCTTTTACAAATGAAGTGGACGAGCTCTTTCCACAGTTACTAAATAAAATGGCATTTAGCTCAAAATGGAGGCTAATGTATAGACTCGTTTATTAATAATCACAGCCCCAGCATCGCACATAAACAGAAGACATTAAAAAAGGTGAATATAAGTACAAGATACACGTTGTCATCAATCACAGCCTTCTCAATGCCTCTGTACGGTGCAGTCCTCTTGTAGGTTACGTGGGTAATTGTTCCAAACATACCGCTTTGTAAATCCCTGGCCTCCTGAAGTATGGCAATTTTGTAATAGTTGAACTTGTAGCCATGACTGCGCTCCGATTGCCTTTAAGCACTGCCAGCTGATTCCCATCCCTCCTCGTTGCTTTCAACTGCCTGCTCTTTCAACACTCAGAGGCGTACAAGATATATTAATTCACTGCTAGGTTGCAGCACCAACCTACTGCGATCGCCGCGAATTTTTAAAGGGGAAGGTACCAAAAGCGAAGGATTCTTAAGTCTGGAGGCTTAATATCGACATTAACGGACGTGAATGCATTTCAGTAAGTTAGTAGTTTTGATATTCAATCATCATAAAGTAGACCTATATAATATTGATTTTGAAATTTACTGGCTAATTATCAATGTAAAGGAATGCAAAAAATACATGGTATTATATGTGATTGTTTAAGGGTTGAGGACAAAGAGTTATAAGTGTGCCCATACATTTAGGAGAAAGTAGGCTATATGTTCTTTGCTGAACATCTTCTTTCATAAATGAAAATAGGCTAAAAATCAAGGCTAAATTATTTCTAATAAAATTGAATGAATATTTATTTCAAGACATTATTTGCTATCACGTTGTATCTAAGTCGGTTAATAACATTACTGTATGATGTTATGCGCATATTTGGCCCTGTGATAGCACATTAGTCTCTCGCACGGGCGATTGGGATTCGGAACCGACTAAAGTTAACATTCTTTTAAACTTGAATTATTTTACAAATGATGTGGACGGGCTCTGCATCTAGTTCATTATGTAAGCCTCTGTTTGCGAACGAGTCTCCTCCATGATCCCTTATTAGCAGTTAACACCACGGGTTCCTCCGCTTCTGCACCTCTCACCTTGAAACTTTGAATAAAAACATCGTCTCCTAGGCCTACCTCTGATAATCTCATCCTCTATAACAGAGTTCATAACCTCCTACATCATCTCTCCTCTCCCATTCTCATCACATGACCTCACCATCTGAGACGGCTTATGTGAACAGGTTCATCTAACGTGTTCATTTCAAACTTAGCTTTTATCTCTTCATTACTCTTAAATAAGTTTTGATGATTGGTACTGTGCCCTTTTAGCAAGAAATATGCAAATCACAGTATGCCAGCATTTCTCAATTCGGGATTTTCGGGGTTGTAGTACGTTCTCCCACTCTGTGACTTACACATTTTGGATTAAATAGAGGATACACTTGCAAAATAACAACAAAATCAACTTCTATTTAAAACATTTAATTAACCAAAAATTATGGCGCTACAAACAATAAAACAATTAAATTACTGACCAATAATCTTCTACTTGTTCCAAATGAACAAGGAATAATATAAGAAAAAAACAAATATTGTATTAAAACAAATGGTTTCCTTTATAACCAACAATTCATAATTATTTTTACTTCCATAAAGTATCTATCTTAAAGTTCCATGTAACTACGAGCTCCATTGGCTCGATACTTTCCAATAATAATGGTGTCATTCCTTTGTACACCTCAAGAACTATTTTTATCTTTTCTTATCATCAAAACAAATATATAATTACATTTAAAATTACATGTTAATTATCTACTTCAATATTTGGGCACTTCACACGTTTTTCAGCATTTACCATCTCTCTCAAGTTTTACAAATTCATCACGGTGATCGGGAAAATACTTGTGTACTCCAGAGTTATAAAGATTACTTGACACAGTCAAAAACTATGATTACTCCCGGAACCTAGTTATCTTCATTTATCTCGTGGAATCCTACTTCTATACAACATTACAACAGGGATTGTTATTTATGTTATTTGTCTCACAAGACCATTATCACATAAGAAAACTACGATCTGAACTGGCAAGCGGTAATATCAATCTACAAGGACCTCGGTTCAACGCCCGGGTCATTAACAACTTTTAAACACTCACGGTGTATTCATTCCTTCTTACAGACGGCCTCTACCAACCCTCATGCTATGAAGGTCAGGCCGTTATACTCGAGCGAGATTTATGACCGGGAGGGTAGCTCCCTGTCTAGCCTACGGTTGGAGCTCTCTTCAATGCTTTTAAAACAAACCTTCCTTTCATTTTCAGTTCTTTGGGGAGACCTGGCATTCTACTTCTCGTTTTACTTTCAACAATATTATTGGGCTCATAAACCACTTTCGTAACCTTGGAATTTATTAATTATAAAGGGTCCTCATTGATTGGGAAGAGTAATACACATTTTACGACGAATAATTAGGGGCTTCAACAACAAGAGGATTCTGGGTTCGAATCTCTTAACATGCCTTGGGAACCATTTCCACATTGGAGGACTTATACAAAATACGATTTAGGGTCAGCCTTAGCCTACATGACCTACGCTCAATAATACCATACATTTGCTCCCTTTTCAATATAAATAACACACACATGGCCTCGTGATCTATATCACTATTGGAGGACTTACAACATATCTCAATTCACTGCAATCAACTACCCTTCATAAGTAATTTACCAAGTACTTTTAACTTTTACGCGTTCCTAGCGTGATATTTTACTTTAATTGCGCTCCAATGCGCTATACGTTATTTTTAAGCCTAGCGTCTTCCAAAGAACTGATAAATTCCATATTAACAATTGATACATATCTCGATTTTTATATTAATCTTTTCCTTTGACAATAATTGCTCTATTTTAATAACATGCGCTAATATCATGTCTTATACTTTTTATTAAGGCTCCAACGCTCTTATATTCAATTTGATCTTTATTTATATTTCTTTACCTTGTTATTATTGTTATTATTCATATTATATCTTCATTCTTTACAAAAGCTCAAAAGCTATTTCTTTCATATAACTCAAATTTACCTTTATTTAAATATCTTTCATGATAATTATTATTATTACGCTTGCTCTTATAACATTCGTCAAATACACTGACATTTTATTCATACATTTCCTCTACAGGATTTATTCTTTCACATAATTATTTATAATTTCTCAAAATTCTATTTTTGTTCAGACCGCGTTCTTATTCTGTATTTAGTTATTTAGAAACATCCCTTTTACTCAAAAACTCCGGTGGATTTGTACACAATCATTTCCCGACACCAAAACATAATGAAAATCTTTACTCACATGTTTAAGGTCGTTTCTTGACCCTTCTCCTCGTGTGATGTGTCATTTTTGGCCCACTTTTTTTTAACTTACTTCATCGTGTACAAATTCATGGTATGTACAGACATATCTTGACACATATTTAACACGTATACATTTAACACTAATAACATTTTAAATACACTGGTGTATCCGTTTAGAACACACAATAAAACACTGAAAATATATTATTTTTAACACTAAATCTTGATATATTTACACTTCACAAATTTTGATCACTAGGCCGCTATTTAAGCCTATCACACGTGACCTCTTGACCTCCCGTCTCCAAGGGTAAATTTAGTAATGTCGGCTTCCTATCCTCTCTGAATGTGAAAGTCTCGACTCATCTACTTCCTCCCTGCAATAGCACTCCTTCGAATCTCATTCTTGACGATCTGCTATTCCTCTGACACGAACGGTTCCCTTTTTTAGATCCTATTTATTGATCTTAGCGAAAGTATTCTGTTCACGGTCCTCTCGATAATTTATCGGTGACCTACGGATTTTTAGCAACTAATACTTCTTGCGTCTTAGTGCTTTTGAATAGTTCGTCTGCTTTCTTAAAACGATGTCTGTTAGTTTCCTGTCTTCCTCTTTGCTTATTCGGTTCTTGCACTTCTAATCTTCTAAAATACTTACGAACCTTATTTTCTCTGTCCCTGCTCGGGTTCTTTAAATTAGATAAACTGTTTATCTTTCTGTTACGGTACTTCCGTACGTTATGATATTTTTGGTCGTTTACTTAAAGACCTATCGCCCTGAGTCCTAAGTTCGCAGCCTGCTCTGACTGTATTTTTCTAACTTTTCACTGTAAACTGTATACTGTCGGACCTAAATCCTGTAACTAGGATTTTCCTAATTTTTCAACACGGCGATACTGTAATTTTACTTCTTTACAACTCCTTACGGAGGTACGTAAATTATTGATAACGCGACGCCCGTGGCTATCGGATATTCTTCATTCGGTGTGATACAGCGTTTTTCCCCTCAAGGAAAGCTGGTATACTGTCTTCGGTGTGTTTCAGCGTGACGCCCCACACGGACTATCTGAATTCGATGTATGATGAAGCAGAGTGACGCCCCCTCACAGATTGTCGGAATACGGCTTGTACTGATGCAGAGTAACGCCCTCCTAGGCTCTCGGAATACTGCTTTCGGTGTGATACAGAGTGACGCCCCCTCACGGGCTGTCAGAGTAACTGCATGATGCGTAGTGACGCCCCCCTGGGCTCTTGAATACTGCGTGGTTATGATGCTCCAGCGTCACGTCCCCTGGACGGACTAGTAACAGCATGTCTGGTCTGGCTCTGCCAGGAGTTTTATACACTTTAGTCACAAAAAGATAAAACTCTAGTCCTTTTCGTGACCAACTTTTGAACTAATTGTCGTACAATTATAAAAATTATATCTCCAGAAAGCTCGTCTTCCAAACGTCAAATAATCTCATTGCCCATAAGAATCGATCGTGCAATTCGGAGATATTAATTAATTTGTAGTCTTCAGCTGCGTGGGTGTTGCTGTTCATTTTTAATATTCCCAAATCCTCTGGTATCAGTGAATCCCCAATGACGTATACTGCGTTTGCAGTTATTTCCTGTGCAATTATTACAAGGTTTTTCTTTATACGAAAATCTCTAATCCGAAATGATTCACCGTACTGTACCTTTTTACTTATTTTCATTCCTGCAAATGGGTTAAATTTAATTATTCCTCTTCTGGCACATCGGCGGGGTTGCCGTTTTCCTGCAAGCAAAGCGGGATTTCCGAGTCACGCTTCTCTGTCTCACAGTAAAAATTTTCCACTCGTTCCTTTAATATCCATGACTGGCTCCTTCTGAATGTCAAGAGGCATGATCTCATCTCCTGAACACCTGGTCCTCGCCGCTTGCACAACGTTAGGCTAGAATCCTGGCTTGAAATTTCTCTATGTTACATTAGAAACTGTATGTTTCTTTCATTCCTTCCCCATATACATGGATTCGACCCCTTTTGAGCCAATGGTACATGGGTTCATCTCACCCCTCCTTAGGTAAAATAAATTTTCGAAAAAAACATTTGAGGAAATTTATTTCAATTAATCTTATCTTTCTTTATTCGTCGAAGCCATCATAACGTTATCTGTACCTTCTGTTTCTTTTATTTCTTTAAAGTTCCCTTCTTCTTTGGCTTGTCTTTGGATCTTCTAAAAGGTCCCATTCATCCATTCCCCCTTAGTGGACGTCTCCACTCAGGGTCATAAATTTCTTGTCACGTTCGGGTGTTGACAATTTTCCCCCAGTCTCGTGTGCACTCTCCAAACTTTAGTCAAACAGTTTGTTTCTTTTCTCTTTTCATAAGACGGACTTCTTGTCGGTCTGTTTCTCTATTCGTTACGTATTGTCAACCTAATGACCTTCTTTTAATTACCTTGCGGGTGCAACTGGCTTTACCCGTTAATTCATCATTATTGTTCTCAAACTTCAAGTCTGTAACATTTCATTTGGTTTTTTGTAAGAGCTCGGTCTAACCTCACCTGACTCTTTCTGGTTTTCATCCACCCTCCTCATCTCTTTTAGAGATGGTATTTCAAACAAAATTATTTTATTCCTCTTATTCTTTAACGGTTGCATATGGCTTAACCCGTCGGTTACATTGGAATAATCTTTTCCTTCATCTCTTATCGAGATGGCATTTCCAAAGAGTATTTCTTTTTTCGACTCTTCCCATTCTTTAGATCCTTCAGATCTCCCTTCTTTCTCTTCTTTTTATCCTTCCCTTTCTTTTTACGAAGTTTCCAACTGAAATATGCCTGAGCGTCCTCTTCCTCCAAGGCATTGTACCTCGTATCTCCTCCTTTCCTGGTTTCCATGGGGTATCTATTTTCTTGTAAACCGACTACCAATTGCGGTTTTCCTCTTTCCTGATTTTCTTCAAAGGCATCTCCTTCCCTCTTTCCATTATTTCCGACAATCTCATCTTTTCCTTTGAGGTTTTCTTGGCTCTTGTTGGCATCTGTCTCCATTTCTCTTTCCTTTTGTTGCCAGTCCTGGTATTTAATCATTAATTCAAGGATCTGTGCTTTCAATTTTGGTCCTCCTAATAGCATTTTATCTTCCTTATCCTCTGGAATTTCTTCTAGTTGTATCTAATCGTTCTTCACCTCCTGAATTTCTTCTAAGTTCTCTTTTTCAATTTCTATGAAATCTTGAACCCCTGTTTCTATCGGTGCTTCGACGATATTTTCTATTATCATTTCTTTTCCTTTCTCCATTTCTTCAGGAATTATTATTTCCATCTCTCCAACTATCACTTCTTTTGTTATCTCCTCTTCTGAGATTACTTCTTGATCTTCCAGCTCCACCTCTTTATCAAAATGTTCATCTTCACTTTGCAGCTCATTTTCATTTCGGCTGTCCTCCTGGTCTGGAATTTCTATTTCCTCTTGGGTTTCCATTTGTTCTTCCGGAAGGATCTCTAGGTTTTCCTCAGTTTCCCCTTGACTCTTACATAATCTTGTTAATTCGTTTTGGACCTGGTTTACCTCAGTATGAGTTTTTCCTACTTGGACCTTTAATGTTCCGATGGTTTCCTGAACATCATTAATACCCTGACTTATTTCATCTATCTTATGGATACTTTCCTTATTTTCGTCCTCTCATTGTTTTCTTTCACTCTGGAGATGCCCCTCGTATATACGTAATCTTCGATTTATTTCACCCTCATACTTCTTTAAGTTCTCATCTACCTGCCCGGTAAAATGATCAAATTGCTCTTTCCTACTCTTCGCATCTTCCTGATTCTGAATTCTCATATCATTTACTTCGGTCTGAACTCCCACTACTTTTTCCTCGAGTTTTCCTACTTGGTTCTCCACCCCTGTAAATCTGTCTTCTAGCCTATCAAGACTCTCTTTTATCTCTTTCCGGGATTTTTCACAAATACTCTGGTGTGATTCTACCTGATCTTCTAACTTTTTCTGCACACCTTGAATCTGGGTTACAAGTTCATTTTTACAATCGTCACCCTTTTCTTCCATCTTAATTAATTTAGTTTCTATAGAACCAAAATTATTTTCCATGGAACCAATTTTATCCTCAATAATTTTAAAATGATTTTGACATTCATTTTGGGATTTTACCGTACTATCCTCTAAGGTCTTTATTTGGCCTTGCAATTCTGACTTAAATGCCCCATTTTCATTTTCAATTTTTCTTGTAATTTCCCCTTTTAACTCAGTTAACTTGTCCCCAAACTTTGTGTCAAACCCTTGAAATTTGTTATTCATTGTTTCTTCTAAAACCTTGGACCCCTTATTCATTTCCTTAATTTCAGCCTTCAGTTCCTTATTCATTTTTATACAGTCGGCCTTGATAGCTTCTAATTTAGTCCCCATGCTATCACTATTTGTTTTTAGTGACTCTAAACTTTGATTCATGGGTCCTAACTTCTGTTTATTTTCCTCCTGTTGGCTGTCCAACTTCTTCAAATTCTCATTTATGGATTCGAACTCTTTTTTATTTTCATCCTTTTGGAGACCCAATGTATTGTCTATCGTTCCCAATTTATTGTTTATGGCCTCCAACTTTTCCTTGCTATCGGCTTTTATAGCCTCCAAAAGCCCTTGCAATTCCTCACTCAAAACCATTTTATTAGAATACAGTGGGCTACTCATGCCACATCGCCGGTACATGCTTAAGAGATGGTAATCTGAAACATTGTGTCCCAATTATCTTTAAAAATTTACTTAGGTACGGGTTTTTACTACAACGTACCCTTTTGATATCTTTATTCATACTCAGAAACTTTATGGAAGTGTTTAAAATTCAAAATTTCGAAAAACCATTTTTTTTTTCAAAAATTGAAAATTTTGATTTTTCGAGAAAACTCGGGGTTTCCCTAGGAAAACTCAGCCCCACGTTGGGCGCCATAAAATGTTCGGTGCTAGGGGGTTGTTTAAATCCAGGGCTGCTCGGTGTGAGTTTCTAGGGACCCATGCGGTCAGTTAACATTATACGTTGTAGCTATTCCTAATATTACTTTACTTTACATGAAATGACCGTCTTAAGTGATCCTCTAGTTATTAATCCAAGCACATTATTTTATATACCCCCATGTGCCCTTTTAGCAAGAAATATGCAAATCACAGTATGCCAGCATTGCTCAATTCGGGATTTTCGGGGTTGTAGTACGTTCTCCCACTCTGTGACTTACACATTTTGGATTAAATTGAGGATACACTTGCAAAAATAACAACAAAATCAACTCCTATTTAAAACACTTAATTAACCAAAAATTATGGCGCTACAAACAATAAAACAATTAAATTACTGACCAATAATCTTCTACTTGTTCCAAATGAACAAGGAATAATATAAGAATAAAACAAATATTGTATTAAAACACATGGTTTCCTTTAAAACCAACAATTCATAATTATTTTTACTTCCATAAAGTATCTATCTTAAAGTTCCATGTAACTACGAGCTCCATTGGCTCGATACTTTCCAATAATAATGGTGTCATTCCTTTGTACACCTCAAGAACTATTTTTATCTTTTCTTATCATCAAAACAAATATATAATTACATTTAAAATTACATGTTAATTATCTACTTCAATATTTGGGCACTTCACACGTTTTTCAGCATTTACCATCTCTCTCAAGTTTTACAAATTCATCACGGTGATCGGGAAAATACTTGTGTACTCCAGAGTTATAAAGATTACTTGACACAGTCAAAAACTATGATTACTCCCGGAACCTAGTTATCTTCATTTAACTCGTGGAATCCTACTTCTATACAACATTACAACAGGGATTGTTATTTATGTTATTTGTCTCACAAGACCATTATCACATAAGAAAACTACGATCTGAACTGGCAAGCGGTAATATCAATCTACAAGGACCTCGGTTCAACGCCCGGGTCATTAACAACCTTTAAACACTCACGGTGTATTCATTCCTTCTTACAGACGGCCTCTACCAACCCTCATGCTATGAAGGTCAGGCCGTTATACTCGAGCGAGATTTATGACCGGGAGGGTAGCTCCCTGTCTAGCCTACGGTTGGAGCTCTCTTCAATGCTTTTAAAACAAACCTTCCTTTCATTTTCAGTTCTTTGGGGAGACCTGGCATTCTACTTCTCGTTTTACTTTCAACAATATTATTGGGCTCATAAACCACTTTCGTAACCTTGGCATTTATTAATTATAAAGGGTCCTCATTGATTGGGAAGAGTAATACACATTTTACGACGAATAATTAGGGGCTTCAACAACAAGAGGATTCTGGGTTCGAATCTCTTAACATGCCTCGGGAACCATTTCCACATTGGAGGACTTATACAAAATGCGATTTAGGGTCAGCCTTAGCCTACATGACCTACGCTCAATAATACCATACATTTGCTCCCTTTTCAATATAAATAACACACACATGGCCTCGTGATCTATATCACTATTGGAGGACTTACAACATATCTCAATTCACTGCAATCAACTACCCTTCATAAGTAATTTACCAAGTACTTTTAACTTTTACGCGTTCCTAGCGTGACATTTTATTTTAATTGCGCTCCAATGCGCTATACGTTATTTTTAAGCCTAGCGTCTTCCAATGAACTGATAAATTCCATATTAACAATTGATACATATCTCGATTTTTATATTAATCTTTTCCTTTGACAATAATTGCTCTATTTTAATAACATGCGCTAATATCATGTCTTATACTTTTTATTAAGGCTCCAACGCTCTTATATTCAATTTGATCTTTATTTATATTTCTTTACCTTGTTATTATTGTTATTATTCATATTATATCTTCATTCTTTACAAAAGCTCAAAAGCTATTTCTTTCATATAACTCAAATTTACCTTTATTTAAATATCTTTCATGATAATTATTATTATTACGCTTGCTCTTATAACATTCGTCAAATACACTGACATTTTATTCATACATTTCCTCTACAGGACTTATTCTTTCACATAATTATTTATAATTTCTCAAAATTCTATTTTTGTTCAGACCGCGTTCTTATTCTGTATTTAGTTATTTAGAAACATCCCTTTTACTCAAAAACTCCGGTGGATTTGTACACAATCATTTCCCGACACCAAAACATAATGAAAATCTTTACTCACATGTTTAAGGTCGTTTCTTGACCTTTCTCCTCATGCGATGTGTCATTTTTGGCCCACTTTTTTAACTTACTCCATCGTGTACAAATTCATGGCATGTACAGACATATCTTGACACATATTTAACACGTATACATTTAACACTAATGACATTTTAAATACACTGGTGTATCCGTTTAGAACGCACAATAAAACACTGAAAATATATTATTTTTAACACTAAATCTTGATATATTTACACTTCACAAATTTTGATCACTAGGCCGCTATTTAAGCCTATCACACGTGACCTCTTGACCTCCCGTCTCCAAGGGTGAAATTTAGTAATGTCGGCTTCCCATCCTCTCTGAATGTGAAAGTCTCGACTCATCTACTTCCTCCCTGCAATAGCACTCCTTCGAATCTCGTTCTTGACGATCTGCTATTCCTCTGACACGAACGGTTCCCTTTTTTAGATCCTATTTATTGATCTTAGCGAAAGTCTATTCTGTTCACGATCCTCTCGATAATTTATCGGTGACCTACGGATTTTTAGCAACTAATACTTCTTGCGTCTTAGTGCTTTTGAATAGTTCGTCTGCTTTCTTAAAACGATGTCTATTAGTTTCCTGTCTTCCTCTTTGCTTATTCGGTTCTTGCACTTCTAATCTTCTAAAATACTTACGAACCTTATTTTCTCTGTCCCTGCTCGGGTTCTTTAAATTAGATAAACTGTTTATCTTTCTGTTACGGTACTTCCGTACGTTATGATATTTTTGGTCGTTTACTTAAAGACCTATCGCCCTGAGTCCTAAGTTCGCAGCCTGCTCTGACTGTATTTTTCTAACTTTTCACAGTAAACTGTATACTGTCGGACCTAAATCCTGTAACTAGGATTTTCCTAATTTTTCAACACGGCGATACTGTAATTTTACTTCTTTACAACTCCTTACGGAGGTACGTAAATTATTGATAACGCGAAGCCCGTGGCTATCGGATATTCTTCATTCGGTGTGATACAGCGTTTTTCCCCTCAAGGAAAGCTGGTATACTGTCTTCGGTGTGTTTCAGCGTGACGCCCCACACGGACTATCTGAATTCGATGTATGATGAAGCAGAGTGACGCCCCCTCACGGATTGTCGGAATACTGCTTGTACTGATGCAGAGTAACGCCCTCCTAGGCTCTCGGAATACTGCTTTCGGTGTGATACAGAGTGACGCCCCCTCACGGGCTGTCAGAGTAACTGCATGATGCGTAGTGACGCCCCCCTGGGCTCTTGAATACTGCGTGGTTATGATGCTCCAGCGTCACGTCCCCTGGACGGACTAGTAACTGCATGTCTGGTCTGGCTCTGCCAGGAGTTTTATACACTTTAGTCACAAAAAGATAAAACTCTAGTCCTTTTCGTGACCAACTTTTGAACTAATTGTCGTACAATTATAAAAATTATATCTCCAGAAAGCTCGTCTTCCAAACGTCAAATAATCTCATTGCGCATAAGAATCGATCGTGCAATTCGGAGATATTAATTAATTTCTTAGTCTTCAGCTGCGTGGGTGTTGCTGTTCATTTTT
Organism: Meconema thalassinum; assembly: GCA_946902985.2. NCBI lineage: Eukaryota > Metazoa > Arthropoda > Insecta > Orthoptera > Tettigoniidae > Meconema > Meconema thalassinum. The sequence continues at coordinate 657,412,067 of OX336390.1, forward strand.
AATATTCCCCACTCCTCTGGTATCAGTGAATCCCCAATGACGTATACTGCATTTGCAGTTTTTAGCCTACTTTCGATTTTTGCAAAAAATTAAAGTAGACTTATGAGATCAACACAGGGCGAAAAAAGTGTGTCTGTCTGTGTGTGTGTCTGTGTATGTGTGTGTGTGAGTCTGTGTGTGTGTGTGTGTCTGTGTGTGTGTGAGTGTGTGTACTCTGAATGTCTGTCCCCCCCTATCAATTCGAACACGGTGCACTAGCAAAGGACACCTCAGTGTCATGTTTTATATCGCCGCCATCTTTACTAAAACTGAATGTCGGCCACTCAAACGTTCAAAACGTAAAATCAAATAACGACTAACCAAATCATCCGATCTCTACCAAATTTGGTAACAACATACCTTCGGATAGGATGCGTCTTGTGACCAAACTACAAGGTCGTCCGCCGTACCATTTCAGGATGGCGGCCGTGCGAATTATGCAAACTTTATAATCCATATCATGGGACCCACCAGTTCCGATTATCGAGCCAAGAATCGTTTTAACTGTTCTAAAGGAAGAGGCACGTTCGAAATTAAAAGTTTATTTTGTTATACTCTAGTGAAGACGTGATTTTAAAAAGCTGAGCTGATTCAGTAATAAGACAAGATGGCAGCGGATATCTTGTGCCTGACTTATATTTCACTAATTTGAGTATTGCATGCAATATAGCGTACTGATACAAAATAAATAAACTTTGTATGAAATGCTTTATATATAAATAATATACTCCAGTGATGAAATCGTTTAGTATAAATCATTATTCGCTCACAAGTTCTATGTAAGTCATTTTATATAGAACGATATTCGTTGACACAATTAGCTCAGTGGTAGAGCGTTAGCCTATCGCTCAAATGCCTATGGTTCAAACCCGATCAGAGCTAGGTTTTTTGCTTGAAATGTTATATGTTTATTGTTTTGTAATGACTCAGATGTTTTAAAATTAAGCGTTATATTGTGCATATTATGGTGTAAATTATATATATTTAATTAAAACATAATTCGCCAGCAGATTTACTCGAGACATCTAGCTGCCAAGAAGGTAACTAGATTAACTTCCAGATTTTATTGAAAAGTTTCTTCTTCTGGCCGCTAGAATGCACTCGCTCTGTTAGGATTATATTGTTCGATATTTCAGCACTAGATGTCATGACTAGTCTACGTGGGGCTCCATTGGTTACTACACCATTGGCATTCTATGCGCATCGAATTTGAAGAATGACAAGATGATACTACGATACATTTTTACTTTTTATTTTAAAGGGTTTGTAACAGCCTATTTTGCGTTACTTGAAAATGTTATTTGAATTCAATTAGGGTTGTGAAAGCCATGCACAACCAGACGTGTAATGACATGCCTCAACTCAAAGTTGGATGTTGCCCACGGCAGGTCGTATATGTAATAATAATAATAATAATAATAATAATAATAATAATGTTATTGGTTTTACATCCCTTTTAACTACTGCTGCTTTTAGAGACACCGGGGTGCCGGAATTTTGGACCGAAGGGGATCTTTAACGTGCCAGTAAATGTACTGACACGGCTCCCTCGCATTTGTGCACCCTCAAATGCCAGCTGACTGCGCCAGGATACGAACCTGCAACCTAGGGCCCAGCAAGCGAGAACGTTACCGCTGAGCCCCGCAGCCAGTCCGGTCGATTATGTCTCCAGATCCATAACATTCTTGATATACTTATTATCTTTCTTTCTTCAATGATGGTAGCAGTTTTTATCTAGGTTGTAACTTTTGGTAGAGGTAAATCGTTTTTAAGGTCTTCAACAAAGAATAGATCTATTATACTCTTTGATAATAACAACGAGTTATAACTATACTCATACATTTAGGAGAAAGTAGGCTATATGTTCTTTACTGAACATCTTGTTTCCTGTGCATTATTACAAGGTTTTTCTTTATACGAAAATCTCTAATCCGAAATGATTCACCGTACTGTATCTTTTTACTTATTTTCATTCCTGCAAATGGGTTAAATTTAATTATTCCTCTTCTGGCACATCGGCGGTGTTGCCGTTTTCCTGCAAGCTGAGCGGGATTTCCGAGTCACGCTTCTCTGTCTCACAGTAAAAATTTTCCACTCGTTCTATTAATATCCATGACTGGCTCCTTCTGAATGTCAAGAGGCATGATCTCATCTCCTGAACACCTGGTCCTCGCCGCTTGCACAACGTTAGGCTAGAATCCTGGCTTGAAATTTCTCTATGTTACATTAGAAACTGTATGTTTCTTTCATTCCTTCCCCATATACATGGATTCGACCCCTTTTGAGCCAATGGTACATGGGTTCAGTACAAAGTCTGTTATATTTGATAACTTTCTTTTTTATAAGATAAATTACATTAACAGATTTTTGTAACTTGAGTTAAGGGTACCTTCCTGCCATTGCTCCCAGCAATCATTCGTGCTACCCTCACATCAGGTACCTCCAATTTATGTATCAGTTAGGTATACTGAATCTACCGAGCTCTCACTTCCATACAGCAAGATTGGTATAAATACTAAACGATGTAAAGGCAGTTTTGCCTCTACACGAACATTCGTAGTCCACCTTGTTGCATAGTGGCTAGTATTCTCGGCTGTGGCGTAGTTAGTAGCATGCTGAACTGCTGTGCCTAAGATAGCAGGCTCAAAACCGGCCGAAGTCGTCGGATTTTTTAAGAGCGTTAAAAATCCTTCAGTAGGCCTATGCCTTCCTTCAGAGAGGAAGTAAAGCCGGTGGTTCCATGTCATAGATTTATGGCATGTAAAAGATCCTTCCACAGACTAAACTTGTGTGAAGCTAAATTTGTTAGCTTAGCTTTCGTCAGAACGCTCTATCAAAGTTCCAACGTTCACCACTAGGTATCATTGATATCTGGTGGCGAAAGTTGGAACTACTTGAAATTGAACGGAAGTTGTAGCTCACCCTAAGAGTGTCCGCTGGAAGCAGCTACAGTATCAGGCGAGACGAACATGTCCTCGGACACTCCCGGCACTAAAAGCCATACGATAAATAAATAAATAAATAAATAAATAAATATCCGAGGGTAGATTCAATACCCGGCTCTGCCTTGAATCGAACCCATCTTTTCTCAGTTTTGCTTCAGGAGGCTGAGTTTGTTCCCTTACAATCATCACACCAGAATTATGTTTCTTAGCCTGGCCGGAAATAGGACCCTGGAATATTAGGATGGAGTCTCTAATACGTATTGTATAGGTACTTCCGTCACAGAAGGCAGCCAGTTAAAGATTTATGAGCTACTAATAATTAAGCCATGAACTACTAGTAAAACACGATTGAACGTTTTGTTACTCTTGGTGTAAACGTTAAGAATAACAGATTCCGGTGACCCAATTTGGGTTGCGATCCACAAGTTAAGAACTGTACACAGCCCATCATTGTCGTCTGTTCGATGGCCAAACACAGTAGCTCGTATTGGCACAGAGAACAGTTTCATTTTATTCCTGTGTAGCGGTGCTGCAGAATATCTTCATGGACTGGTGTTCAGCGTAATGGGTCGGCAGAAAAATATATTTATTAAATGGCTGTAAGTGGATTTAGGAAACGCACTGATAATCTCTGATTTATTGCTGCAGTACATTGTTTTTTATTTTTGTTTTTTCATGAGGCACTTCATCTAAATCACTTTTTGGAATAATTGTCGCTCGACTTAATGGACTGCGCATTAGCTTGCATTATGCATACGAACAAGTCGGCAAATGAACTTTCTGGAAACGCTGAATTATACAGTTTTATCAAAATTATCATCCTTAAATTTAATCTGCCAGGAAAATTTCCTTGTGTATTCCATGAAGTGAAGTTCCGAAATAATTATCTTCTCAATAAGCTATAAATAACCCCTGGCACTACAGCCCGTGAAGGGCCTAGGCCTACCAAGCGACCGCTGCCTAGCCATTTGGCCTGCAGATATTGGGGTGACGCGTGATTAGCGCATCGGGTCCCCTTGCTTTTCGTGATCGAGGTGCTACCTCACTATCAGACAGCTACTCAATTGTCCTCACGAGGCGGAGTGCACCCCGTTCCTGCCCTCACGTCAGTTTCTAAAATCCCTGCTGGAGCCGGGAATCGAGCCCGGGGCCTGCGGGTGAGTGGCAGGCGTGCTACCCCAACACCACGGGGCCGGCTCAATAAGGTATACAGTGTGTTATTAAAATATTTACCTCAACGAATTAGTGAGAGAGGATACCAAATGTAACTGAATGACAATAATTCATACAAACGGTATTTCAATGCATTTTGTACGCATCAAGGAGCTTCAAATTAAAACAAGTAAACCCATTCCTGATCACGTTCATTACAGAAATTGTTGGAAGTGCATCCTTCTTAGATTGTTACAAAGAATTAATCAACAAATTAGTAACGGAAAATCTTGAGCAAAAATACTGCACAGTATTGTCATTGTGTCAATATTACGAGATACGACAGCAACCCTTGCTTATAGATCATGATTGCATTCACCAATATCTTATAAATAAAGATCTTCACTAGATCACATACAAAATACAGGATTGATGTCCATTAACCTTAGTGGCCAGTTATTTGAATGGCATTAGCTAATATACCTGTTTAGAAACGTAACACTCTAACGTTGATGCTCCAGTAAGGAGAAGTGACGCGGAGTGCCAGTAACATGAAGCCATTTTGCTTTCTAATGGCTAGTTTCTTACTTTATTTGTCCGTGTACAATATTTCACTTCACATTCAGGCTATTCAGAACATTTGAATGTGGTATAGAACTCTTAGGTAGTTCCTGTGGAATTCCTTTTCGTCCAAACTGTCACCTTATTTATTTAGACCAACATTTTTAGACTACCTGTACCTGATGGATGATAATGACCTATTCTTTTAAGGTTTCGGTATCTCCTACTTTAACAGCGGTATACTAGCAACTGTTTCCTCCATACTTTTCTGTCCTTATTTAATTGTACAGTAAGAATCACCGACTCCAGTGCCCCTATGATACTGTTTACATATGAAATATATCTTTGCTAAGAGCACAATTAGATAATTACCCTAAATCAACTACTCTTACATCACTATCCTTTATGTGTCAATAAGTACCATGGAATTTGATACCTTCAAGTTCTTTTGAAATGGACCACCCATACTAAGCACACTAGCCTATATGAAGCTGTCAATATTTATTCTCTTTGCTCTAGCTCACACTCAGAACCTCCAACGTTTTATTTTAATGTTTCAGACGCAAATTAAGATTGAAACACCAGGTTGATTTAAGACAACATCTCCTAAAATCCAACATAAATTCAATAATATTTTTCACAGATGCAATACTTGCAATTGAAAACCGCCTTGTCAAACACTATAGAGTTTAGTTTAATTAATGATTATACGTACATAGGCTATTTCGGTTTGCAATGACACCCTCGTCAGCGTTGATTGAATTCTAAATTAATATTAAACTATGTTTACAAAGGCAATAGAGAAAATGGATATCCTTACAATAATGCCATTAGAAAATTTAAATACACACATCAAAAAAAGTTTTGCATCACCTCGGTTCCCAGATCTCCGGCATATAGACGTTGACTGTGTATATTGTATCCAAGATACAGTCCCTTTGACTGTTCATAGATGTCACTAAAACTGCTCAAAGATGTAAACAACCATGCAAGAGCAGGGCCTATTAGACGGAGGGGGTACGACAGCCGATCAGTTCCAGTCATTCCACCAGGACGAAGGTACGCTGCTCATGTTGTCTGTAGTTCTACCATGCCTAGAAGGTCAATACCGCAGTTCGATCGCGTCCGCATTGTTACTTTGTGTCAAGAAGGGCTCTCAACAAGGGAAGTTTCCAGGCGTCTCAGAGTGAACCAAAGTGATGTTGTTCGGACATGGAGGAGGTACAGAGATACAGGAACTGTCGATGACAGGCCTCGCTCAGGCCGCCCAAGGGCTACTACTGTAGTGGATGACCGCTACTTACGGATTGCCGCTCGGAGGAACCCTGACAGCAATGCCACCATGTTGAATAATGCGTTTCGTTCAGCCACAGGACGTCGTGTTTCAACTCAAACTGTGCGCAATAGGCTGCATGATGCGCAACTTCACTCCCGACGTCCATGGCGAGGTCCAGCATTGCAACCCCGACACCATGCAGCGCGGTACAGATGGGCCCAACAACATGCTGAATGGACCCCACGGAATTGGCATCACGTTCTCTTCACCGATGAGTGTCGCATATGCCTTCAACCAGACAATCGTCGGAGACGTGTTTGGAGGCACCCTGGTCAGGCTGAACGTCTTAGACACACTGTCCAGCGAGTGCAGCAAGGTGGTGGTTCCCTGATGTTTTGGGGTGGCATTATGTGGGGCCGACGTACGCCACTGGTGGTCATGGAAGGCTCCGAAACGGCTTTACGATACCTGAATGACATCCTCCGACCCATAGTGCAACCATATCGGCAGAATATTGGAGAGGCATTTGTCTTCATGGACGACAATTCTCGACCTCATCGTGCACATCTTGTGAATGCGTTCCTTCAAGATAACGACATCGCTCGACTACAGTGGCCAGCATGTTCGCCAGACATGAACCCTATCGAACATGCCTGGGATATGTTGAAAAGGACTGTTTATGGACGTCTTGACCCACCAACCACTCTGAGAGATTTACGCCGAATTGTCGTTGAGGAGTGGGACAATTTGGACCAACAGTGTCTTGATGAACTTGTGGATAGTATGCCACGGCGAATACAGGCATGCATCAATGCAAGAGGACGTGCTACTGGGTATTAGAGGTAGTGGTGTGTACTGCAATTTGGACCACAAATGCTGAAAGTCTAGCTGTATGATGGTACAACATGCAATGTGTGGGTCTCATGAGCAATAAAACGAGCTGAAATGTTGTTTGTGTTGATCTCTATTCCCTTTGTATTTAACGGTTCCGGAACTCTTGGAACCGAGGTGATGCAAAACTTTTTTTGATGTGTGTAGAAAGACAGCTCACAAGAAAGAATTAGAAAACATATAATATAAATAGGAGCCTCCATGGCTAAGGCGGCAGCACTCCGGCCTCTCACCGCTGGGTCCGAGGTTCAAATCCCGGTCACTGCATGTGAGATTTGTGCTGGACAAAACGGAGGCAGACAGGTTTTTCTCCGGGTACTCCGGTTTTCCTTGTCATAATTTCATTCCAGCAACACTCTCCACTATCATTTCATTTCATCTGTCATTCATTTAATCATTGCCCCAGGGGAGTGCGACAGGCTTCGGCAGCCGGCACAGTTCATATCCTCGCCTCTAGATGGGGTCTTCATTCATTCCTTTCCCTGACCCGGTCGGTCGACTGGAAGCAGGGTGTGGATTTTCATTTCATAATATAAATAAGAATAAAGTGAATATCAATGTACCTTTATGGACTGCTTGTACCACAATCCTTCAGTATGGTGTAATATTATAGTGAATCGGACGTAAAGTGAATATAAATCAACCTCAATGGATTGTCTGTATCACAAACCTACAATATGGTTCAAATATAGTGAATCGGACGTCGCTGCGATTGGATGTAGCTTCTAGTTATAATGATGTGGTAAATACGTAATTTGATGGATCTAGCTATTCCAGTTGAAACATACTTGTCAGTTATACGATGTTACTTACAGATTGGTGACTCTTGTACGATGTTGGTTACAGATTGATGGAAGTCGTAACATTTTTGACGGTATAAAATTATCTAACCTTAAAATAAACCAGAAGATTCCTACTTGTTGGATCGTTCTGTTGAATTAGCTGTCCAATAGTGTAATGCAGTACCGTACATATCTTAACCCAACTGACCAAGTATTCTATATATATAAGTCGTATGAACTACTTGGATATTGCCAAGTCAATATATGATATAAGGATACGTTGAGAATAAACTCAACCAAATACATTCATGAAACAGTGGTCAACAAATTGGAACATGCAAATGTAATATATTGTGACAATAACGAGTATGCTAAACGAATACATTATTCTCAACTTATCCATACTTTACATTTTGGTTTGCCAATATCCAAATAGTTCTTTTAGTATTCAATCTACAGTACGCTGACGAGGGCATCATTGTATACCAATACTTCTACGTATAATCATTAATTGAATTATATTCTATAGTGTTCGACAAGGTGGTTTTCAAGTTCATAGTACTACCCGTCAACACGGATATTAAATATTACCATTAGCTTGCCACGGTGGGTGAGTGGATAGCGTGTCGGTCTACTAACCCCAAATTGCAAGTTCGCTCCTGGCCGTGGTAAGTGATTTTTGAAAGGCGCCAAAAATACGACACGCATGTCATACGATGTTTTCATGTCAATGAACCCATTTGAATTCAGTAGGCCGTGTTCATAATGGCAAAATTAATCTCGGGAATTTTCGCCAACACAAAGTTCCTCATTTCTCTACTAGAAAGCGCTATAGTGTTCAAGGAGCTTAGATATCTAACCTCCTTGACTTTCATAGTGATTCAAGGAACAACGAAATTCGACATGCAAGCTATCCTCTGGGTGTCAAATTTCAAAGCTTGCACCAGGCACCCGAGGCCATACGATATAATTATTATTATTATTTAATATTACTATTGTCATTATGGTTAATGTTTACGCATTTCACAGATGTCATGATATGTTCTTAAAGGTTTACTTTGCTGCATGCCTTGAACACGTCGAGTTTGCCATATATTAACTCGTTGTGCGCTCAGTTCCTGCCGAATATAACAGTGCCTGTTAAAATGAGTGTGTCACATTGTTAATGTCAAAGATTACGTCTCACACATACTGAGCGGAGCAACAATCGGGATATGCGGTGGGCCATTATAGCGTTATAGTGTCTCGGGAAGCTTTTCTTGACGTTCTCATCCTGTAAGAGTGCGCACCAGCGATTCTATACTCAATGAAAGTCTCATAAAAGCTCATGGTTCTTTCTTTATAACTTTCTTTCAAACTTTCTTTCTTTCTTTCTTTCTTTCTTTCTTTCTTCACAAATGTTTGCAGATAAGTGGGTATTTAAATCATGATGGATTCCCCCCAAATTATGAGAGATTTCCAATACTGTTCATAAGATAATCTAACTTCAATTTCACTTCAAATTATTACGAGTATAAACTTGTAGAGTTGCTGGTATTTTGTCAGAATGTGATATTTGGAGCAAACCGAAATTGATGCATTATAATACACTGGAAGTACAACTCAATCTAACTGGTCTGTACCACTCCTGACATATTGAACATATGCACTGGCTTACTATTATTACAAACAAAATAATGTATTCAATATGCTTCACAACTGGTTAAAACGCATGTGATGGTTTCATTAACTGAATTATCCGCTTGTCAAAAAATGTTAATTGCTGCAGTCACTGCTCTGGTTTGTTGTTTATTATTCATTGAAAGTAGTACAAGTTCACTGAGCACTAATACTGTTATATATTTTTATATTTTCACCATATTCAAAACGCAAAAATCATTCTCCGAGAAAAACATGTCACATGCTGATTTGAAGTATAAGTACATCAACAGTGATTAGCGTTGTCTTTTTGGAATATTCCATTTCAAATATTGGAGACAACCACTAGTTTATTTTCTTCGTGAATGAACTACGACTTTTCATTTTACCGTAAATACTAATTTCCCTTCGCATTATGTAGGCTATATCCAATAACAAAATATATCTCAATGACTGATCGTAGACATGTCTGTCCACGACAATGTTTGACCTTTCTTTCATCTCCGATGAATATCCAAGTAGTTCATACGACTTATACATATAGAATACTTGGTCAGTTGGGTTAAGATATGTACGGTACTGCATTATTCTATTGGACAGCTAATTCAACAGAACGATCCAACAAGTAGGAATCTTCTGGTTTATTTTAAGGTTAGATAATTTTATACCATCAAAAATGTTACGACTTCCATCAATCTGTAACCAACATCGTACAAGAGTCACCAATCTGTAAGTAACATCGTATAACTGACAAGTATGTTTCAACTGGAATATATTCAAGGTTAAATAGCTAGATCCATCAAATTACGTATTTACCACATCATTATAACTAGAAGCTACATCCTATCGCAGCGACGTCCGATTCACTATATTTGAACCATATTGTAGGTTTGTGATACAGACAATCCATTGAGGTTGATTAATATTCACTTTACGTCCGATTCACTATAATATTACACCATACTGAAGGATTGTGGTACAAGCAGTGCCTAAAGGTACTTTGATATTCACTTTATTCTTATTTATATTATGAAATGAAAATCCACAGCCTGCTTCCAGTCGACCGACCAGGTCAGGGAATGGAATGAATGAAGCCCCCAACTAGAGGCGAGGATATGAACTGTGCCTGCTGCCGAAGCCTGTCGCACTCCCCTGGGGCAATGATTAAATGAATGACAGATGAAATGAAATGATAGTGGAGAGTGTTGCTGGAATGAAATTGTGACAGGGAAAACCGGAGTACCCGGAGAAAAACCTGTCTGCCTCCGTTTTGTCCAGCACAAATCTCACATGGAGTGACCGGGATTTGAACCGCGGACCCAGCGGTGAGAGGCCGGAGTGCTGCCGCCTAAGCCACGGAGACACCTATTTACATTATATGTTTTCTAATTCTTTCTTGTGAGCTGTCTTTCTATTTAAATTTTCTAATGGCATTTGTAAGGATATCCATTTTCTCTATTGTCTTTGTAAACATAGTTTAATATTAATTTAGAATTCAATCTACGCTGACGAGGGTATCATTTCAATCCGAAATATGTACGTACAATCATTAATTAAACTACACTCTATAGTGTCTGACAAGGCGGTTTTCAATTGCATAGTATTGCATCTGTGAGAAATGTACCGATTTTGCAAATCAGTACATGTTCATCTTATCTTCGAGACGCAGCAAGAGCTCCAGGTCTGACCTGATTATCATGAGGGCATACACCAGGCCTCTTCTGAGAATTCCTTTTGCCAATCCGGCGCCTGACTGTTTGTGAAATGGGTTCGCCGAGCCCTTTCTGCCAGGATTTGTGCCTTTGTGTGTCCTGTCACTTATAGGCTTATCGTTGATAGACACTTGTAAAGGGAGATAAATCGAGCTTTGTGTCTGCAAACATTGGAAAAGCGAACATTTCTTGTCAGCTACATTCGCCAAGCCTTGTTCTAAGAACACCCTTGCAAAGAACATTGTGTGACGCCTCAACTCCTGGAAGGTTTTCTACGCAGTAACCTGAGTAGGGTGGTGGGGGTACGCTGGCTATACAAGGGTGCGAGCTGTGACTGCACAGACAGTACGAGAGGAATCTTGGTGACGGAAGGACTTAAAAGCGATCGCCTCCGGGGGAACTGAAGCCAGCTCCACCGGAGGGCCGAAATACACCAGGTGGTATGAACTCAATTTGTTAGAAGGGGCAACCGTTCGATGGAACATTAAACTGTGTCATTTGCTGTGTCGTTAAGGCCATGTGACGGTGGACCATATTTTGAGCGGACTGACATTTTATTTTAGTATATTAGCATGTAATATTTTGGAAGGGTTTGTATGATTTGGTGGTACCTTTATATGTAATTACTGCAGGGTGGGTTATTATTGCCCTATTTCCGGTTAGCTGGATGGGAACCTCGTGGATTTAACTTTGGTCAGATAGGCTTCAGAAGACAGTCAGTGCTGGACTCTGAAGCTTCTCAGACGCTTTCGTTCACTAAGGAACGCGTTTGTAGGTTTATGCAATTTGTTTGTGAAACGGCACCGGGCCTGAATTTCATGTTGTTTATTTTCCTTGTATCCTTGCGGATGCAACTACCCTCAATTCTGTAATTCTATTAATCGAATGATGGGGAAATGTAATTTTGCCAACTGGGCAATGTCTGACTTTATTTTATTCACAGTATTATCCGTAACTTGCATTACCTTTAAATAGCAGCCAAGGTTAAGCGGTTTAGGGTTTTAGTTGTAATTTAATTATGATTTAATTGTATCTTTTGATTTTCATTATGTTTTGATATTGAGATGATGTTTTTTATTGACGGCAGTCAGTAGGTAGATTGTTTCTCTTCCCTTCACCATGTGTGGCAAGATTAGAATTATCGGGCTTTCTGAGTACGCCCAGCCTTCCATTCAACAAGCTGGTCTTGACATTAGTTTCGTCCCGCCCGATCTCTTTTCCTAAATTAAATCAGGGTGTTCTTGAATACCAAGCAAATCGGAACATTCGCTCCTAGGTTTTTTGCTGTGAACTCAGCTGACCTAGCGAGTAATTAAATTAGGCCCTATGGGAGTATTATAAATTATAAATTTTTTGGTATGGTAATATCATGTTGATTAATTATTTTGATATGCTGATATTACTATTATTATCACGTCTTGGGTTATCAAAAGGGCAGGGGGGGATGAGAACTGTTACATTGGTAGCAGTGAGCGTGGTTTGTTCTGTGATCTTGCCATTAGCAAATAATCTTTCCTGCTGACTGATTGCAGTAATTAATTAAAATTAAATTCAGTAACTTAATTAATGTAGATTGGGTCCTCCTTACTAATGTTTCTTCTTTCCAATAGGTAGGCTAGTTATTAGAGCAGAACCTAATACATGCTGTGATTTGATTTCATGTAAAATAACTTGCTGTGTACATCGAGGACCAAATGAGCAATCATATCGTCAGCTGTTAGACGAGAAGATAGCTGAAAACTGTAAGTGGCAGTCACGTGCGCTGAATTGAAGTCAGGATTGCTGGAATAATAAATGGCTGAGCTGCGTTGCCAGATTGATGGATCAACCGGCCGAATGAATTTCACACGTGGTGAGTTTTGATATGCTGTTTGTATGTTTTGGGGTGGTTGTAAATTCATTCTGTTCTTGTAATAAATAGTCCAGCTCAATTTTACTGCGCCTGCGCTAAAGGTACACCTCGGGAAGTGTTGTTTTGACTAAATTGTGTCACGTGTTTGGAAAGAATAAAATGTTTGTCTGATTGGAAGTAGTTTTGGTAAAATTTAAATTAGTGACGTTTTAAATTCTCTTGAAAATAGGCTGAAATTGATAAACTTGTATTTCCAGTAAGAATAACTTAGTGTCTGTTTTGATGTGCGTTTAGTACAGCCTGTTGAATCACGTAGTGATTTTGAACCATCATGGCCGAAGACTGCGACAAGTTATTATTTTATACGACTGATGTCAGTGAAAATGTGAATTGCGTGTGTGGATTTATCATCAGCAGGTTCCTTGGGGGAAATCTGTAATTATTCTTAATAATTGTTAGTGACGTATGGCTGGAAGTGTGAAGTTCTGCGATTCGCTGTGCATAATACGTGTAAGGTATCATTGGTAGTTGTCAGCTGTTCATTAGGCCAAACATTTCAAGTTTTGTTGTCATTTCTTTAGCTGGAGGTTAATTATTTCGCTGTTGGTAGTTCTGTCAAATTAAATTGGACCGTGAGAGTATTAAAATTTGGTGTTGTCAACATATTCTGTGTTAAATTAATTCCGGAAAATGGTCGAATTGCTGTCTATATGTACGTTCGGTAATTGTGTTTTGAATGATGTTAAGTGTCGAATTGCGTGTGTCCTAATTAAGTATAAATGAATCAGGTGAGTGTTTATGTATGTTTGATTTATGTTTAAGTTTGCTTAGTAATTGGGGGGAGAGTAAATAGTCTTGTGACATGGGGATTTTAAGGTTAGTTGTCATCTAAATTGGTCAAGTATTAAATTGCTTTAATATTCAGTATCTTAGTGTGTTTTTCGTTGAGTGACTTACTAAGTGGGATATTTCTGGGAGGCATTCACCTTCACGTCGCATCTCATTTAGGGTGTAAATAAATATTTGCCCCCGATTCGTGTCTTCCGTTTTAGGACGTATTTTTACGATGTAAGGGGAACTGTGATTTCAGGGCTACAACTTTGGGTTGTTTTATCAGGTCCTCACGTGAGTTGATACTCTGTTGGCGTTATAGTGTCTTGACGATCCGAATACTAACATACTGGTGTAAATGGGGAATTTTAGGATTGTTCAGGGAAGGGAGCACGTATGTCTGGTGCATGCATGAATGTATTTCTGTGGTTGATTGTGTTCAGGATGTAAGAGTGTGTGTGTGATGAGATTTTTATTGCTGCCCTGACTAGGAATCGAACTGGTGTTCTTTGGCGGTCAAATTGTATTTATTTACTTTTGTAATCCTTCAAGTTTTTTTGAGCCTGTTGATTGAATGCATTAGTCATGTGTAAATGAATTGATGTAGGTTTGCAATTTGAATTTGGGTGGGAGTAATTGAGGCCTAATTGCCAGTAACGTAAGATGGATTATTATTAATTTTATATTAGTTGTATTAGTTGCATTTTGAAAATGGACCTATTATGCAGATGTGCTTCGTATGGGGATCTACTGTCAGGAGTCCATTTAATTTGGGGTGTGAGTACCATCTTGATTGGGCCCGGGCAGGGTGTATATAGTATTTGCCCGAGTCGAGTGACTGGAGGTATGGGACTTCGTTATCTCGGGGACAGGCAAATTTTTTTGGGGGTATTTAGAAGCCACTCGTCCAGTTAGAATGGAGAGTCGGGCCACAATTGCTGAGCTGTCGGTAAGTGTTTCTATACCATAGGGTATTTTGTGTTCATGATATTTGTACGATTGCTTATTTGCATAATTGAAAGTAACGGGTTATTGACGTGGGTGGTAAAATCTTATAATGAGATGTTTGGGAAGGATGTGTGATGGATGATGGATGAATGTTAGGAACTGGAGTCCTGTGTTCGAGTTCCAGTGATGAAGTTGCTAACTCTGGGAATACTTGTTGATTTTTGGTATATAAAAAAAATCATTTGGTAGTTCGGTTGGTGAAAGTTTTCCTTTAGGGAGATATCCTGCGGTGGCATGCTGAGTTGTCGTTGTATGTCAGCTGCTGTGTTCGCTAGTCTGATTTTGGGATTTTTTGAGGTTGCATTGTTTCGTTTGCGATGACATTGAAATAGGCTGGTTCGTTAGTTATTCATAACTTGCAGTTCTTGCTGTTAGGCGGCTAGGTTGTTCTATTGAGGTCGCATTTCTGAAGGGTTGTAGGTTCGAGTGATTTCATGTAGACTCCCGTTAGCTTGGGTGTGTTCGCTTCACAATCAGCTGTTGTAGGCATTCATGCATATTTTGATATTTTGATTCTGCAGTTTTCACTTGAGGGTGCTTCAGTGCATTAGTTGGTTAGTTATTTATAACTTGCAGCCTTGATCTGTTAGACCGCTAGCGTTTCTGTTGTAGTTTCAACTCTGAAAAGTTCTGGGTTCATTAAAATTTCGTGTAGCCCCGTCACCTTGGGTGTGTGTGAGGTCGGCTGTTGCCACCGGATGTTCTGATCGATTGTGAGCCTTAGTGACAGTCAGTGTCCTGGGTAGTTACTGGAGTAATCATCTTTTGTGGTAAATAAATTTAAATTCTCTGAGTAATAGTGTGTTGGTAGCTTGGCAGTATTTTGGGTATGTGAGGTTCCAATGTGGTTAGGTGCGAGCTGGATTTATGGATTTATTTTGAAGACTTTAATTGCTTCGTGCCTTTTGAGATGTAACATCTGTCACTTCTGTGACTTGTAATTGTGAATAAATTAGTTTTGATATTCTGGGAGAGATTTTATGGGCGTTAGCATTTTGTGAGATACAGACACGTGTTGTTAGTCGGGGAAGTTGTGAATTTTGAGATTTTAAGTAGCTTCGTGAAGTTAATGTTTTGGGAACGTATGATGACAGTGGTGCGTTGAAGCATCATGGGTTCGATTTGGGTGTGGACATAAAGTGTCACCCAGTATTCGGATGGTGAATATTTATGGTAGGTGACACACGTTGTTAGTTAGAGACGTCTGTAGTCTGTGGTAACGCCACTTAGAGAAATTTTCGGGGTTGTGATTGTCTGTGTTGTGTGATTGGAAGGTGAACCACGTGCATTAGGGTGTGTGTGACGCTTGGTGGGTGCCCTACCTTGTGTCGAATGTGTATTTATGTTTTGGTAATGTGTTGTACTGTCATCTTCTGAGGCGGCCATGCCTTTGTGGGGGAAGATGTTAATTACCCTCCGTGGGGTCGTGTGTTGGTCCAGAGGGGGAGCTCAGGTACCGAGCTGATTATGTCGTGATAGCCAGGGTTTGGTGGCGCAAGAGTAGATGTTCCTCCCGGTGTCATAAGGGAGAGGACCTGTCATGTGAAGGACAGGGCGATTTTTATTTGTGTAGTGTGTGAATGACAGTGCATACTGTTTTAATAATTCACGTCAGGTTGTGAACTGCAGTCTCCGTGATGTTTTCCTGGTTCGCAAGTTGTTCTATGGAATTTAGGGTTATTTATGTTTTGTGTTGTCGCCGGGAACAGTGCCCGTAGGCAGTTATGGAGTGGGAGACGTTGTGTGGTCGCCAGGAACAGTGCCCGTAGGCAGTTATGGAGTGGGAGACGTTGTGTTGTCGCCGGGAACAGTGCCCGTAGGCAGTTAAGGAGTGGGAGAAATATCGGGGTGACAGTCCGATGGATCTGAGGATCTTATATTTTGGTGTGAATCGTTCCGCAGAGCCAGTCCTCAGCTTTGTATGAGTCCTTGGCCTTGGGCTCAGTTCTCAGCCCAGGTGCCAGGAGTGTGAATGTGTGTGAATTATGTGGGTGACGTGGTTTTTCCTTATTTGTTTGTCTTGCTGCTAGTATGCTTGCGTGATAGGATGTTGTGGTCTCTGTTCCTCCTGTCCTTGGAGGCCACTGAGGGCAGTGTGGGTCAGGGGCATGTGAAATTGAGCAACACATGTAAATTGTGTTTGTGTGCATATCAAAACGAGCTCTGTGTGATGCTTTGGGTGCGGTAGGTAATTTGGTCATGTAATTAACTTGAGCAATACCACGAGCGGTATAGTAAATGTAGTTCTGATGGAATGCCCGGTGCGGCATGTTAATGTAATTGTCATTGTGAATTTTGGGAATAGTTACGTGATGTCCTGATTTCGTGAAGTCGCAGAAAAATGGTCTTTTGGTTTTGTTAAAATAAATTCATTTTGAAAAATTGTTCAAAATTTTTGTTGGGCAAGTTTGTAGGTGCCTTTGATTTGCATATTCTAAAGAAAAATTCTGGGTTCTGTACACCTTAGTCAAATTTTGGTTATTCTTGCTAAGTATTGTAGTGAACCTTCAATTAAGCTTGTTAACGTCAGTCATATCGTATAGTTGGTTGCCCATTTCGTGTGATTTTAATACTTCAGCGGGCCTTTCATTATGCCCTCGACACTATCTCTTTGCGTAGAACCTTGTTTGAAGCCTGAAGTATCCCTTGTGACTTGAAAGACTCTTAAGTGAACTTCGATGGCACACTAATGCTTCGTGTGATATGTTTTTTTTTATCCTTCCTGGGATAACTTCAGCTGTTATGGGCTGGTTGACTGGCCTGGAACGATTGTTCCCTCTAAGGGAACTGTATTTGGACCATGCGCTGCTGTTCTGATGTGTGTTTCAGTGGTCACTATGTGGGACGTGTACTACCAATCTGGGGCCCAGTTTGGAGGTACCATCTAGGTCCCATGGCATCGTTCTACCCGAGGAGATCTACTACAAGGTCTGCTGGCGGAGATTGGAGTAGCCTCTTCAGCTGTCAAGAGACCAGCTGGACACCATCACCCTGTTTGTCATCTCCCCGTGGTCTTCCTTGGGAGGAGGAGGATGTACCGATTTTGCAAATCAGTACATGTTCATCTTATCTTCGAGACGCAGCAAGAGCTTCAGGTCTGACCTGATTATCATGAGGGCATACACCAGGCCTCTTCTGAGAATTCCTTTTGCCAATCCGGCGCCTGACTGTTTGTGAAATGGGTTCGCCGAGCCCTTTCTGCCAGGATTTGTGCCTTTGTGTGTCCTGTCACTTATAGGCTTATCGTTGATAGACACTTGTAAAGGGAGATAAATCGAGCTTTGTGTCTGCAAACATTGGAAAAGCGAACATTTCTTGTCAGCTACATTCGCCAAGCCTTGTTCTAAGAACACCCTTGCAAAGAACATTGTGTGACGCCTCAACTCCTAGAAGGTTTTCTACGCAGTAACCTGAGTAGGGTGGTGGGGGTACGCTGGCTATACAAGGGTGCGAGCTGTGACTGCACAGACAGTACGAGAGGAAGCTTGGTGACGGAAGGACTTAAAAGCGATCGCCTCCGGGGGAACTGAAGCCAGCTCCTCCGGAGGGCCGAAATACACCAGGTGGTATGAACTCAATTTGTTAGAAGGGGCAACCGTTCGATGGAACATTAAACTGTGTCATTTGCTGTGTCGTTAAGGCCATGTGACGGTGGACCAAATTTTGAGCGGACTGACATTTTATTTTAGTATATTAGCATGTAATATTTTGGAAGGGTTTGTATGATTTGGTGGTACCTTTATATGTAATTACTGCAGGGTGGGTTATTATTGCCCTATTTCCGGTTAGCTGGATGGGAACCTCGTGGATTTAAATTTGGTCAGATAGGCTTCAGAAGACAGTCAGTGCTGGACTCTGAAGCTTCTCAGACGCTTTCGTTCACTAAGGAACGCGTTTGTTGGTTTATGCAATTTGTTTGTGAAACGGCACCGGGCCTGAATTTCATGTTGTTTATTTTCCTTGTATCCTTGCGGATGAAACTACCCTCAATTCTGTTATTCTATTAATCGAATGATGGGGAAATGTAATTTTGCCAACTGGGCAATGTCTGACTTTATTTTATTCACAGTATTATCCGTAACTTGCATTACCTTTAAATATCAGCCAAGGTTAAGCGGTTTAGGGTTTTAGTTGTAATTTAATTATGATTTAATTGTATCTTTTGATTTTCATTATGTTTTGATATTGAGATGTTGTTTTTTATTGACGGCAGTCAGTAGGTAGATTGTTTCTCTTCCCTTCACCATGTGTGGCAAGATTAGAATTATCGGGCTTTCTGAGTACGCCCAGCCTTCCATTCAACAATCTGGTCTTGACATTAGTTTCGTCCCGCCCGATCTCTTTTCCTAAATTAAATCAGGGTGTTCTTGAATACCAAGCAAATCGGAACATTCGCTCCTAGGTTTTTTGCTGTGAACTCAGCTGACCTAGCGAGTAATTAAATTAGGCCCTATGGGAGTATTATAAATTATAAATTTTTTGGTATGGTAATATCATGTTGATTAATTATTTTGATATGCTGATATTACTATTATTATCACGTCTTGGGTTATCAAAAGGGCAGGGGGGGATGAGAACTGTTACATTGGTAGCAGTGAGCGTGGTTTGTTCTGTGATCTTGCCATTAGCAAATAATCTTTCCTGCTGACTGATTGCAGTAATTAATTAAAATTAAATTCAGTAACTTAATTAATGTAGATTGGGTCCTCCTTACTAATGTTTCTTCTTTCCAATAGGTAGGCTAGTTATTAGAGCAGAACCTAATACATGCTGTGATTTGATTTCATGTAAAATAACTTGCTGTGTACATCGAGGACCAAATGAGCAATCATATCGTCAGCTGTTAGACGAGAAGATAGCTGAAAACTGTAAGTGGCAGTCACGTGCGCTGAATTGAAGTCAGGATTGCTGGAATAATAAATGGCTGAGCTGCGTTGCCAGATTGATGGATCAACCGGCCGAATGAATTTCACACGTGGTGAGTTTTGATATGCTGTTTGTATGTTTTGGGGTGGTTGTAAATTCATTCTGTTCTTGTAATAAATAGTCCAGCTCAATTTTACTGCGCCTGCGCTAAAGGTACACCTCGGGAAGTGTTGTTTTGACTAAATTGTGTCACGTGTTTGGAAAGAATAAAATGTTTGTCTGATTGGAAGTAGTTTTGGTAAAATTTAAATTAGTGACGTTTTAAATTCTCTTGAAAATAGGCTGAAATTGATAAACTTGTATTTCCAGTAAGAATAACTTAGTGTCTGTTTTGATGTGCGTTTAGTACAGCCTGTTGAATCACGTAGTGATTTTGAACCATCATGGCCGAAGACTGCGACAAGTTATTGTTTTATACGACTGATGTCAGTGAAAATGTGAATTGCGTGTGTGGATTTATCATCAGCAGGTTCCTTGGGGGAAATCTGTAATTATTCTTAATAATTGTTAGTGACGTATGGCTGGAAGTGTGAAGTTCTGCGATTCGCTGTGCATAATACGTGTAAGGTATCATTGGTAGTTGTCAGCTGTTCATTAGGCCAAACATTTCAAGTTTTGTTGTCATTTCTTTAGCTGGAGGTTAATTATTTCGCTGTTGGTAGTTCTGTCAAATTAAATTGGACCGTGAGAGTATTAAAATTTGGTGTTGTCAACATAAAAAAAACAACAACAAAAGTCAACCCCTGGCACTATCCAGCACATGACGGGCTAAGGCCGACCAAGCGGCCGCTGCCCAGCCATTTGGCCTGCAGATATTGGGGTGACGCGTGATCAGCGCGTCGGGTCCCCTCGACCGTTAATCTTGGTATTCGTGATCGGGGCGCTGTCTCACTGTCAGACAGCTACTCAATTGTCCTCACGAGGCTGAATGCACCCCGTTCCAACCCTCACGTCAGTTTTAAAATCCCTGACGGAGCCGGGGATCGAACCCGGGGCCTCCGGGCGAGAGGCAGGCGCGCTACCCCAACACCACGGGGCCGGCGTTGTCAACATATTCTGTGTTAAATTAATTCCGGAAAATGGTCGAATTGCTGTCTATATGTACGTTCGGTAATTGTGTTTTGAATGATGTTAAGTGTCGAATTGCGTGTGTCCTAATTAAGTATAAATGAATCAGGTGAGTGTTTATGTATGTTTGATTTATGTTTAAGTTTGCTTAGTAATTGGGGGGAGAGTAAATAGTCTTGTGACATGGGGATTTTAAGGTTAGTTGTCATCTAAATTGGTCAAGTATTAAATTGCTTTAATATTCAGTATCTTAGTGTGTTTTTCGTTGAGTGACTTACTAAGTGGGATATTTCTGGGAGGCATTCACCTTCACGTCGCATCTCATTTAGGGTGTAAATAAATATTTGCCCCCGATTCGTGTCTTCCGTTTTAGGACGTATTTCTACGATGTAAGGGGAACTGTGATTTCAGGGCTACAACTTTGGGTTGTTTTATCAGGTCCTCACGTGAGTTGATACTCCGTTGGCGTTATAGTGTCTTGACGATCCGAATACTAACATACTGGTCTAAATGGGGAATTTTAGGATTGTTCAGGGAAGGGAGCACGTATGTCTGGTGCATGCATGAATGTATTTCTGTGGTTGATTGTGTTCAGGATGTAAGAGTGTGTGTGTGATGAGATTTTTATTGCTGCCCTGACTAGGAATCGAACTGGTGTTCTTTGGCGGTCAAATTGTATTTATTTACTTTTGTAATCCTTCAAGTTTTTTTGAGCCTGTTGATTGAATGCATTAGTCATGTGTAAATGAATTGATGTAGGTTTGCAATTTGAATTTGGGTGGGAGTAATTGAGGCCTAATTGCCAGTAACGTAAGATGGATTATTATTAATTTTATATTAGTTGTATTAGTTGCATTTTGAAAATGGACCTATTATGCAGATGTGCTTCGTATGGGGATCTACTGTCAGGAGTCCATTTAATTTGGGGTGTGAGTACCATCTTGATTGGGCCCGGGCAGGGTGTATATAGTATTTGCCCGAGTCGAGTGACTGGAGGTATGGGACTTCGTTATCTCGGGGACAGGCAAATTTTTTGGGGGGTATTTAGAAGCCACTCGTCCAGTTAGAATGGAGAGTCGGGCCACAATTGCTGAGCTGTCGGTAAGTGTTTCTATACCATAGGGTATTTTGTGTTCATGATATTTGTACGATTGCTTATTTGCATAATTGAAAGTAACGGGTTATTGACGTGGGTGGTAAAATCTTATAATGAGATGTTTGGGAAGGATGTGTGATGGATGATGGATAAATGTTAGGAACTGGAGTCCTGTGTTCGAGTTCCAGTGATGAAGTTGCTAACTCTGGGAATACTTGTTGATTTTTGGTATATAAAAAAAAATCATTTGGTAGTTCGGTTGGTGAAAGTTTTCCTTTAGGGAGATATCCTGCGGTGGCATGCTGAGTTGTCGTTGTATGTCAGCTGCTGTGTTCGCTAGTCTGATTTTGGGATTTTTTGAGGTTGCATTGTTTCGTTTGCGATGACATTGAAATAGGCTGGTTCGTTAGTTATTCATAACTTGCAGTTCTTGCTGTTAGGCGGCTAGGTTGTTCTATTGAGGTCGCATTTCTGAAGGGTTGTAGGTTCGAGTGATTTCATGTAGACTCCCGTTAGCTTGGGTGTGTTCGCTTCACAATCAGCTGTTGTAGGCGTTCATGCATATTTTGATATTTTGATTCTGCAGTTTTCACTTGAGGGTGCTTCAGTGCATTAGTTGGTTAGTTATTTATAACTTGCAGCCTTGATCTGTTAGACCGCTAGCGTTTCTGTTGTAGTTTCAACTCTGAAAAGTTCTGGGTTCATTAAAATTTCGTGTAGCCCCGTCACCTTGGGTGTGTGTGAGGTCGGCTGTTGCCACCGGATGTTCTGATCGATTGTGAGCCTTAGTGACAGTCAGTGTCCTGGGTAGTTACTGGAGTAATCATCTTTTGTGGTAAATAAATTTAAATTCTCTGAGTAATAGTGTGTTGGTAGCTTGGCAGTATTTTGGGTATGTGAGGTTCCAATGTGGTTAGGTGCGAGCTGGATTTATGGATTTATTTTGAAGACTTTAATTGCTTCGTGCCTTTTGAGATGTAACATCTGTCACTTCTGTGACTTGTAATTGTGAATAAATTAGTTTTGATATTCTGGGAGAGATTTTATGGGCGTTAGCATTTTGTGAGATACAGACACGTGTTGTTAGTCGGGGAAGTTGTGAATTTTGAGATTTTAAGTAGCTTCGTGAAGTTAATGTTTTGGGAACGTATGATGACAGTGGTGCGTTGAAGCATCATGGGTTCGATTTGGGTGTGGTCATAAAGTGTCACCCAGTATTCGGATGGTGAATATTTATGGTAGGTGACACACGTTGTTAGTTAGAGACGTCTGTAGTCTGTGGTAACGCCACTTAGAGAAATTTTCGGGGTTGTGATTGTCTGTGTTGTGTGATTGGAAGGTGAACCACGTGCATTAGGGTGTGTGTGACGCTTGGTGGGTGCCCTACCTTGTGTCGAATGTGTATTTATGTTTTGGTAATGTGTTGTACTGTCATCTTCTGAGGCGGCCATGCCTTTGTGGGGGAAGATGTTAATTACCCTCCGTGGGGTCGTGTGTTGGTCCAGAGGGGGAGCTCAGGTACCGAGCTGATTATGTCGTGATAGCCAGGGTTTGGTGGCGCAAGAGTAGATGTTCCTCCCGGTGTCATAAGGGAGAGGACCTGTCATGTGAAGGACAGGGCGATTTTTATTTGTGTAGTGTGTGAATGACAGTGCATACTGTTTTAATAATTCACGTCAGGTTGTGAACTGCAGTCTCCGTGATGTTTTCCTGGTTCGCAAGTTGTTCTATGGAATTTAGGGTTATTTATGTTTTGTGTTGTCGCCGGGAACAGTGCCCGTAGGCAGTTATGGAGTGGGAGACGTTGTGTGGTCGCCAGGAACAGTGCCCGTAGGCAGTTATGGAGTGGGAGACGTTGTGTTGTCGCCGGGAACAGTGCCCGTAGGCAGTTAAAGAGTGGGAGAAATATCGGGGTGACAGTCCGATGGATCTGAGGATCTTATATTTTGGTGTGAATCGTTCCGCAGAGCCAGTCCTCAGATTTGTATGAGTCCTTGGCCTTGGGCTCAGTTCTCAGCCCAGGTGCCAGGAGTGTGAATGTGTGTGAATTATGTGGGTGACGTGGTTTTTCCTTATTTGTTTGTCTTGCTGCTAGTATGCTTGCGTGATAGGATGTTGTGGTCTCTGTTCCTCCTGTCCTTGGAGGCCACTGAGGGCAGTGTGGGTCAGGGGCATGTGAAATTGAGCAAGACATGTAAATTGTGTTTGTGTGCATATCAAAACGAGCTCTGTGTGATGCTTTGGGTGCGGTAGGTAATTTGGTCATGTAATTAACTTGAGCAATACCACGAGCGGTATAGTAAATGTAGTTCTGATGGAATGCCCGGTGCGGCATGTTAATGTAATTGTCATTGTGAATTTTGGGAATAGTTACGTGATGTCCTGATTTCGTGAAGTCGCAGAAAAATGGTCTTTCGGTTTTGTTAAAATAAATTCATTTTGAAAAATTGTTTAAAATTTTTGTTGGGCAAGTTTGTAGGTGCCTTTGATTTGCATATTCTAAAGAAAAATTCTGGGTTCTGTACACCTTAGTCAAATTTTGGTTATTCTTGCTAAGTATTGTAGTGAACCTTCAATTAAGCTTGTTAACGTCAGTCATATCGTATAGTTGGTTGCCCATTTCGTGTGATTTTAATACTTCAGCGGGCCTTTCATTATGCCCTGGACACTATCTCTTTGCGTAGAACCTTGTTTTAAGCCTGGTTATGTGAAGAACAGCCCAAGTTCGTTCTCATAAACGGGAGAAAGCATCAGGCAATGCCTGGACAAAATAACTACTGTGAAAGAAGCTATTAGACTGAATATTTTGGGCTAGGGGAGTACGGCCTGGTTCTTTATACTCAACTTTAAGTTTAAATTTAACACTGAACATTTAAGCATTAATATAATATAAACTTTATTTGTTGTTTGACACAAGTGATAAATTCTATACATTACTGAAAACCCTTTGGGTTTAAAAATTAGTAGGTTGGCACAACTTGGTGCTATTTACAAGAGTTCATTTTAAAGACACACTATTTTGAAAACAATTGCACTTGCAAGCAATATTAAAACCATTAAAACATATAAGATTATTGATAAAAATAGAGAATAAAAGAACGTAACTTATCTTCCGTTGCTATTCATGTTGACTAGAGAGGTTCATTGCTGCAGGTCGGCCGTGGCCAGAGCTTGCTGGTTTGCTGTTGTAGTTTATAGTTTACGAACACTATACTTTGTGATTTCGATGTTCAGCATCTCGAAATAAAGTATCGGCTTGAAGAAAGGTTCTTCTTTAGAACCAAAGTTCACTGAAGAGCGAAAGTAACAAGCAAGCTTTCATCTTGCGTAGCGGTGAGAACTGTGATCTGAGCCTGGCAACAGCTCATCTAGTTGTGGCTTTGATGCGTAGTAATCTCCAGCGTAGCGGTGTGACGTGCTGAGTACACCGTCTTATGTTGAAGCATGCCGTTAGGTATTTGCCCCATGGAACGAAGCTTTGGAAGACTCCATGAAGTGATGCTGGATCTGACGTGCTGGATCTGACTCTTGAAGAGGAGAACCGCTTCTTAAATAGGGCGTAGAACAATCGAGAAATCAGCACTGGCTGGCGGCGACTGATTGGCTAAAGCGGAGATGTGACGACAGTCCTTCACGTAGCGGCTAGGCGAGAAGCACACTTGGCAGTAGTGAACTTGTGGCTCGGAGAGTCAACATCTATGAACAAGCTGAGGTATGTGTCTTAGAAATTTTGTTTGTTACGAGTAATCACTCGAAAATTACATTATATATTATAAACATAAATGTGATTAAATACATTAATAGTTCGGTGGTCCCAAAGCATTTGACCGACAAATGCGGCATAAGAAATAAACACACATTAAAAACATCACGAAAGTGATCATGCTCCGAGACCCCCGAAAGAAAACAATCAAAGAATCATCTGGAAAAAACATGAACAACAATGAAAGAGGATGACACTAAGCCTCAACAGGCAAAATAGCGACCATAGAAATTGGTCTAGTATAGACTCCCTTACTAGTGAGAACATCTACAACTCTCACATGATTATCACGACCCAAATGGCAGTGAGTTACCCTACCAATATTCCATACGAGGGGGGGGACTTGGATCTCCCACTCGCACATCAGGCCGGGAAAGCCGCCACCTCTCTCTCCTGTTAAGTGAGCCGAGATACTCCAGCTTCCAACGGCGCCAAAAGGAGTTTCGCAAAGATTCTAACTTTCTCCATAAAATAGGCAACCCGAGATCACAGCGTCGACTCAGCAAAGGAGGCGTAGAAGCTAAAGAACAGCCTATTAAAAAATGACCAGGTGTTAAGGGAAGAGGATCCTTAGGATCGTTAGACAAAGGCGTGAGCGGCCTAGAATTTACGATACCCTGAACCTGAATAATTAAAGAATTGAATTCCTCATAGGAAAGGATGGCTGAACCAAGGGTTTTCTTCAGCTGTCTCTTCGTGAGCTTTATGCAAGATTCCCAACGACCACCATGATGGGGGGCGTAAGGGGGAGTGAAATGCCATTTGAATCCCTTAGCATGAGAAAAATTAGAAAACTGTTCCTTAGCAGAAGGGGAGGTAAGCGCAGTTTTCCAAAGATCAAAAGTACTAACAAAAATTTTTGCGTTATCTGAGAAAACCTCGGAGGGAACACCCCTTCTAGCGGCAAATCTAGAAAAGGCTGCTATAAAATAAGGAGTAGAAGCACTTGTAACCAACTCAAGGTGAATGGCTCCTGTCACCATGCACACAAATAAAGAAATATAAAGTTTACCTAACAACTTTCGCTTAGATAAAGGGGAATTAACTTGATAGACATAAGGCCCAGCATAATCGATACCCGTAAGGGCGAAAGGCTTACTAGGTTCGGAATGAAAAGATGGCAAGTTTCCCATAATTTGCGTGATTGGCGGGGGCTTAGATTTGAAACAAGTTATACATTTCCGAATAACAGAAGAAACTTCATGAACACCGTTAATGAGCCAATATTGCTCGCGAATTAAACAAAGCAAAGTGCGGGTGCCAGCGTGCAAATTCTGATAATGAAATTTCTTTACGATGAGAGTAGTAATAGGATGTCTAGAAGGGAGAATAATGGGATGTTTTTTCTCATCTGAGTAACTAGAATATTCTAGCCTGCCCCCCACTCTTATTAATCCATCTTGGTCCACAATAGGGGTGAGAGGTAACAGCCTACTAGACTTCGGTAAAGCTTTTTTGCTTAAAAGTGTCTGATACTCAAGAAAGAATACTTCTTGTTGCATAAGAAACAAGATTCTACGAGTAGCAAATTCCAATTCCATTTTAGTGAGAAAGGGTTGCGGCTTCACAGGCTCATCAAGAACAAGGAATTTCCATCGAAATAAATATGCTACCACACGAATTAATTTATTAAATGAAGAGTAACGCTGAAAAAGACTAGTAGCAATAGAAGTTAGAAAAAGGGAAGCGGTAGCAATGCGAGCATCAGGAACATCTTCTGCGAGCGGATTAGATGAACGAGGCCAACAAGAGAAATCCTGACTGAGCCACGCCGGACCATTCCAGTATAATTTAAAAGAAATTAATTTCTTGGGCAAGCAGCCACGTGAAATTATATCAGCGGGGTTTTCCTTCCCCGGAACATGATTCCATTGGTCAAAATGAGACAACTCTTGTATTTTAGAAACGCGATTAGCCACAAAAGTGGTCCAATGTGAAGAAGGTTTTGAAAGCCAAGCTAACACGATGGAAGAATCACTCCAAAACCATGTGCTCGAAAATTTCAAATTTAAACTGATTTTTAATTTACTGGCTAATTCCACAGCCATTACAGCAGAACATAATTCCAATCTAGGCAAAGATATGGATTTGAGTGGGGCTACCTTTGATTTTGCACAAATTAAATTGGAAAATCCGGGTAAAGTATTTGAAGGGCGGCCTACTAAGTAGGCGCAGCAACCATATGCTTTTTCAGAACTATCTGCAAATATGTGCAAATCGAAATACTGACATGAAAGGTCTGAAATTAAAGTGCGAGGAATAGAAATTTGAGAAAGATC
This sequence comes from Meconema thalassinum, assembly GCA_946902985.2. Taxonomy (NCBI): domain Eukaryota; kingdom Metazoa; phylum Arthropoda; class Insecta; order Orthoptera; family Tettigoniidae; genus Meconema; species Meconema thalassinum. Next base: position 657,439,886 of record OX336390.1, read on the forward strand.
TAACAAACTCTTGCGGTATTTCAACCACTCATCCAAAAGGGGGGAGGGTACCTTTTCATCCCAACCAACTTTCCATGACCAAAGTTTTTGTAAGAAAATTTTTGCAGTAATAACCACCGGAGCAATGTACTGCAAGGGATCAAAAACTCTTGCTATTTCCGATAATAATTGCCTTTTCGTTCGAGGGTGAAACTCAGATAAGTGTACCCGATAGGAAAAGGTATCTGAAGAAGGAGACCAAAAAACACCCAAGGTTTTAATAGCTGATTCCTCAGTAGGAAGCGCAACACATTGGTCAACAGGAGTTACTTGTGAAAAGTTAGATAAAAATTCGGTTGAGTTCGAGTTCCACTTATGAAGGGTAAACCCACCACCAGAAAGAAGAGAATTTAAATCTTCACAAACAAGAAGTGCGTCAGAGATACTAGGAAAGGAGTAAAGAAAATCATCTACATAAAATGCAGTTTTCAAAACTTCAGAAGCTAGAGGATGAAAAAGATGACCATCTTGTTCTGCCAACATGTGAAGAGATCGTATTGCGAGAAACGCAGACGGCTTAAGACCGTATGTCACTGTTCTTAAACGAAATATTTTTATAGGTTTTGCATTGTCATCTCGCCACAAAATTCTTTGCAAATCACGTTGTTCTGAATTTACTAGAATTTGCCTATACATTTGCTTGATGTCGGCAAGGACAGCAATGTGGAATAGACGAAAGTTAAGTAAAACTGAAGTAAGATCTGTCTGAATAGCGGGTCCAGAATGCAGAGTGTCATTGAGAGAAACACCATTAGCATCTGGAGATGACCCATTAAAAACTACTCTTATCTGTTCTCGGGTGGAAGAATTTTTCCAAACTGGATGATGATTAAGATATACTATTTCTTTAGGAGGATTACTAATTTCTTCAGATTTTGGAACTACTTCCATGTGATTCGCTGATTCGTATTCTTCCATGAAGGAAGTATACTGAGTTTTTAAGAGAGCATCCTTTTTAAAGCGATTTTCAATTGCGAATAAAGCTTTGAGAGCTCTGGAATGTGATTCTGTAATAACAGGGGGGTTAAAAATGCGAGGAAGAGTAACCACGAATCTGCCTTCAGTAGTGCGAACAGTGGTTTCTACGTAGTGTGTTTCACAGATCTCATTATTGCGAGAATGAGGTGAGGTGACTTGAATATCCTCAATGTCCCAGAACTTAATTAATTCTTGATTTAAATCAGAACCAACAAAATAACAATGAGATTTTTGTTGAACGGGGTTGCGGTATATTTGCCCAGTGGCAATCCAACCGAAATCAGTTCTACGAAAGAAAACATCACGGGCAACTTTAACCTTTTCTGGATGTAAACATTGCCAAAAAATGCTGGCACTTAAAAGAATTTCTACAGATGAAGCTCTGTTGAAATTCGGATCTGAAAGTTGCAAATGATGCGGAATATTCCAACCCTGGACTTGAAAAGAAGTAATGGGGGTGTCATTACCTATGGAATTGATAATTAAAAAATCTAAATTTAAATGAATGCCGAGATTATTGGAATCTTTTACATCCACTTTAGCATAACTCAGAGATTGCGATTTGGAACCATTAATTCCTGTAACTTCTATAGAAGTAGGGCATATTTGTAGACCTAACTTGCGAACTAGTGATTCACTGATAAAATTGTTAGTTGCAGCATTATCTAACAATCCCCTTACAGAAACCCATTTTCCGTGAACATTCTTCACTAGAATTTGGACAGTGGACAATAAAACTTGAGTTTTACTGAACGAAATAGAGCTTTGAGTAAAAGACTGAGCGTTATTCGGCGAAGTCTCAGAATTAGATTTAGCGGATGAACTATTGGTTGCTGATGACCGCGATCTTTCATGTCTATGCAGGAGACTATGATGCTTTGCTTTACAGTGAAAACATAACCGTTCAGAATGACAATTGCTTATCATATGTGTCCCTGATAGGCAATTAAAGCAGTGCTTGTGGGTGGTAATTAATTTGCGTCTTTCATCCACAGATAAAGATTTGAATTGAGCGCATTGGTACAAGTTATGTGGTTGTTGACACAAAACACAAGCTTGTGCTTGATTGGAAGACCGAATATTTGTAGAAAAGGCATGTGACCTTAGCACTCTATGAGTGGGGCTTATGTCCTTACCATTAGAGGGAGGTTTGAAGGTAGAGCTACTCTTTTGGCTGGCTACAGCAGAGAGAATTTGGCATTTCGCCTTTAAGAATTTAATAATAGCTTCATAGGTACACAATGAATGTTGCGACAGATCTGCTTCCCAATCTTTTAAAGTTTTAGTGTCTAATTTAACAGAAATAAGATGAATCAAAAATAGATCCCAATGGTCAACTGGTTGGTCCAAATTTGCAAGCGCACGAATATGAAGTTCTGCAGCATCGATCAAATTACGAAGCGAGGCAAGATTATCAGCTTGAACCATAGGTAAATTGAATAAACCCTGTATATGACGTTGAGTTTTTAAACGAGTGTTCCCAAACCGATCTCTGAGAAGTGCCAAAGCCACTTCATAATTTTCATTTGTCAACGTAAGCTCTTGGATGAGTTTAAGTGCGTTGCCTTGCAAGGACAAACGTAAATAATGAAACTTCTGTATTGAAGGAAGAGAATCGTTTTCGTGAATCAATGAATTGAATAATTCAAAAAATGGTTCCCATGTAGCTTCATCTCCGGTAAATTTAGGTAATTCTATTTTCGGTAATATAACACGGGAAGGAAAAGAAGAAGATTCTGAAGGAGTTTTCTCCTGCTTTTCCCGCAATGTTAAACTTCTTAAAAGCTGCTTTGCGTCTGCAAACCCCTTATAATATAAATTTTCAACCTCAGAGCGGTCACTTTGCTGGTCGGGATATTGTGTCTCAATATTACTTTGGGTCTCGTCATACTTTTCAAAGGCCTGTTCATAACCTTTCAGTCTTTGAGAAATTATGTCACTATTACGTTCTTTTTCCGTGAGCTCATATAGAAAAGTGCGAAAACGCGTGAGTTTGCCCTTGACCGAAGCCCTCGCATTAATGAGTTTTTCGTCCATTGGCATTGTGAAAGTTTGTTGTGAAAGTACTCACGACTTCCCTGTGAACTCGTACAACAGCCTGCCAGAAGAGAGAGAAAGCAGCCTTTCCAACGGTTAAATGTGGAACTTGTTTTTGTGTTTCCTCTTCCAGTGCCAAACATGAACTCCGAGCTGAAACTTTCCAAAAGAATTAGAAATCACAATTTTTGAACAATTTATACACTTAATGTTCAGTATGAGAGAAAAATTTTGTTAATTAGTTCAAATATTAATTTCTGAGAAAGGTTCAATATACAGACTTGCTTCAACAAATGTTTGCAAAACGCACTCCCGGTTATCGGCTCCATATGGTTATGTGAAGAACAGCCCAAGTTCGTTCTCATAAACGGGAGAAAGCATCAGGCAATGCCTGGACAAAATAACTACTGTGAAAGAAGCTATTAGACTGAATATTTTGGGCTAGGGGAGTACGGCCTGGTTCTTTATACTCAACTTTAAGTTTAAATTTAACACTGAACATTTAAGCATTAATATAATATAAACTTTATTTGTTGTTTGACACAAGTGATAAATTCTATACATTACTGAAAACCCTTTGGGTTTAAAAATTAGTAGGTTGGCACAACTTGGTGCTATTTACAAGAGTTCATTTTAAAGACACACTATTTTGAAAACAATTGCACTTGCAAGCAATATTAAAACCATTAAAACATATAAGATTATTGATAAAAATAGAGAATAAAAGAACGTAACTTATCTTCCGTTGCTATTCATGTTGACTAGAGAGGTTCATTGCTGCAGGTCGGCCGTGGCCAGAGCTTGCTGGTTTGCTGTTGTAGTTTATAGTTTACGAACACTATACTTTGTGATTTCGATGTCCAGCATCTCGAAATAAAGTATCGGCTTGAAGAAAGGTTCTTCTTTAGAACCAAAGTTCACTGAAGAGCGAAAGTAACAAGCAAGCTTTCATCTTGCGTAGCGGTGAGAACTGTGATCTGAGCCTGGCAACAGCTCATCTAGTTGTGGCTTTGATGCGTAGTAATCTCCAGCGTAGCGGTGTGACGTGCTGAGTACACCGTCTTATGTTGAAGCATGCCGTTAGGTATTTGCCCCATGGAACGAAGCTTTGGAAGACTCCATGAAGTGATGCTGGATCTGACGTGCTGGATCTGACTCTTGAAGAGGAGAACCGCTTCTTAAATAGGGCGTAGAACAATCGAGAAATCAGCACTGGCTGGCGGCGACTGATTGGCTAAAGCGGAGATGTGACGACAGTCCTTCACGTAGCGGCTAGGCGAGAAGCACACTTGGCAGTAGTGAACTTGTGGCTCGGAGAGTCAACATCTATGAACAAGCTGAGGTATGTGTCTTAGAAATTTTGTTTGTTACGAGTAATCACTCGAAAATTACATTATATATTATAAACATAAATGTGATTAAATACATTAATAGTTCGGTGGTCCCAAAGCATTTGACCGACAAATGCGGCATAAGAAATAAACACACATTAAAAATATCACGAAAGTGATCAAAGCCTCAAGTATCCCTTGTGACTTGAAAGACTCTTAAGTGAACTTCGATGGCACACTAATGCTTCGTGTGATATGTTTTTTTTTTATCCTTCCTGGGATAACTTCAGCTGTTATGGGCTGGTTGACTGGCCTGGAACGATTGTTCCCTCTAAGGGAACTGTATTTGGACCATGCGCTGCTGTTCTGATGTGTGTTTCAGTGGTCACTATGTGGGACGTGTACTACCAATCTGGGGCCCAGTTTGGAGGTACCATCTAGGTCCCATGGCATCGTTCTACCCGAGGAGATCTACTACAAGGTCTGCTGGCGGAGATTGGAGTAGCCTCTTCAGCTGTCAAGAGACCAGCTGGACACCATCACCCTGTTTGTCATCTCCCCGTGGTCTTCCTTGGGAGGAGGAGGATGTACCGATTTTGCAAATCAGTACATGTTCATCTTATCTTCGAGACGCAGCAAGAGCTTCAGGTCTGACCTGATTATCATGAGGGCATACACCAGGCCTCTTCTGAGAATTCCTTTCGCCAATCCGGCGCCTGACTGTTTGTGAAATGGGTTCGCCGAGCCCTTTCTGCCAGGATTTGTGCCTTTGTGTGTCCTGTCACTTATAGGCTTATCGTTGATAGACACTTGTAAAGGGAGATAAATCGAGCTTTGTGTCTGCAAACATTGGAAAAGCGAACATTTCTTGTCAGCTACATTCGCCAAGCCTTGTTCTAAGAACACCCTTGCAAAGAACATTGTGTGACGCCTCAACTCCTAGAAGGTTTTCTACGCAGTAACCTGAGTAGGGTGGTGGGGGTACGCTGGCTATACAAGGGTGCGAGCTGTGACTGCACAGACAGTACGAGAGGAAGCTTGGTGACGGAAGGACTTAAAAGCGATCGCCTCCGGGGGAACTGAAGCCAGCTCCTCCGGAGGGCCGAAATACACCAGGTGGTATGAACTCAATTTGTTAGAAGGGGCAACCGTTCGATGGAACATTAAACTGTGTCATTTGCTGTGTCGTTAAGGCCATGTGACGGTGGACCAAATTTTGAGCGGACTGACATTTTATTTTAGTATATTAGCATGTAATATTTTGGAAGGGTTTGTATGATTTGGTGGTACCTTTATATGTAATTACTGCAGGGTGGGTTATTATTGCCCTATCTCCGGTTAGCTGGATGGGAACCTCGTGGATTTAACTTTGGTCAGATAGGCTTCAGAAGACAGTCAGTGCTGGACTCTGAAGCTTCTCAGACGCTTTCGTTCACTCAGGAACGCGTTTGTTGGTTTATGCAATTTGTTTGTGAAACGGCACCGGGCCTGAATTTCATGTTGTTTATTTTCCTTGTATCCTTGCGGATGAAACTACCCTCAATTCTGTAATTCTATTAATCGAATGATGGGGAAATGTAATTTTGCCAACTGGGCAATGTCTGACTTCATTTTATTCACAGTATTATCCGTAACTTGCATTACCTTTAAATATCAGCCAAGGTTAAGCGGTTTAGGGTTTTAGTTGTAATTTAATTATGATTTAATTGTATCTTTTGATTTTCATTATATTTTGATATTGAGATGTTGTTTTTTATTGACGGCAGTCAGTAGGTAGATTGTTTCTCTTCCCTTCACCATGTGTGGCAAGATTAGAATTACCGGGCTTTCTGAGTACGCCCAGCCTTCCATTCAACAAGCTGGTCTTGACATTAGTTTCGTCCCGCCCGATCTCTTTTCCTAAATTAAATCAGGGTGTTCTTGAATACCAAGCAAATCGGAACATTCGCTCCTAGGTTTTTTGCTGTGAACTCAGCTGACCTAGCGAGTAATTAAATTAGGCCCTATGGGAGTATTATAAATTATAAATTTTTTGGTATGGTAATATCATGTTGATTAATTATTTTGATATGCTGATATTACTATTATTATCACGTCTTGGGTTATCAAAAGGGCAGGGGGGATGAGAACTGTTACAAAAAATATTATTGAATTTATGTTGGATTTTAGGAGATTTTGTCTTAAATCAACCTGGGGTTTCAATCTTAATTTGCATCTGAAACATTAAAATAAAACTTTGGAGGTTCTGAGTGTGAGCTAGAGCAAAGAGAATAAATATTGACAGCTTCATATAGGCTAGTGTGCTTAGTATGGGTGGTCCAATTTAAAAGAACTTGAAGGTATCAAATTCCATGGTACTTATTGACACATAAAGGATAGTGATGTAAGAGTAGTTGATTTAGGGTAATTATCTAATTGTGCTCTTAGCAAAGATATATTTCATATGTAAACAGTATCATAGGGGCACTGGAGTCTGTGATTCTTACTGTACAATTAAATAAGGACGGAAAAGTATGGAGGAAACAGTTGCCAGTATACCGCTGTTAAAGTAGGAGATACCAAAACCTTAAAAGAATAGGTCATTATCATCCATCAGGTACAAGTAGTCTAAAAATGTTGGTCTAAATAAATAAGGTGACAGTTTGGACGAAAAGGAATTCCACAGGAACTACCTAAGAGTTCTATACCACATTCAAATGTACTAAATAGCCTGAATGTGAAGTGAAATATTGTACACGGACAATTAAAGTAAGAAACTAGCCATGAGAAAGCAAAATGGCTTCATGTTACTGGCACTCCGCGTCACTTCTCCTTACTGGAGCATCAACGTTAGAGTGATAAGTTTCTAAACAGGTATATTAGCTAAAGCCATTCAAATAACTGGCCACCAAGGTTAATGGACATTAATCCTGTATTTTGTATGTGATCTAGTGAAGATCTTTATTTATAAGATATTGGTAAATGCAATCATGATCTATAAGCAAGGGTTGCTATCGTATCTCGTAATATTGACACAATGACAATACTGTGCAGTATTTTTGCCCAAGATTTTCCGTTACTAATTTGTTGATTAATTCTTTGTAACAATCTAAGAAGGATGCACTTCCAACAATTTCTGTAATGAACGTGATCAGGAATGGGTTTACTTGTTTTAATTTGAAGCTCCTTGATGCGTACAAAATGCATTGAAATGCCGTTCGTATGAATTATTGTCATTCAGTTACATTTGGTATCCTCTCTCACTAATTCGTTGAGGTAAATATTTTAATAACACACTGTATACCTTATTGAGCCGGCCCCGTGGTGTTGGAGTAGCACGCCTGCCACTCACCCGAAGGCCCCGGGCTCGATTCTTGGCTCCATCAGGGATTTTAGAAACTGACGTGAGGGCAGGAACGGGGTGCACTCCGCCTCGTGAGGACAATTGAGTAGCTGTCTGATAGTGAGGTAGCGCCTCGATCACGAAAAGCAAGGGGACCCTATGCGCTAATCACGCGTCACCCCAATATCTAGCCAAATGGCTAGGCAGCGGTCGCTTGGTAGGCCTAGGCCCTTCACGGGCTGTAGTGCCAGGGGTTATTTATAGCTTATTGAGAAGATAATTATTTCGGAACTTCACTTCATGGAATACACAAGGAAATTTTCCTGGCAGATTAAATTCAAGGATTTTTTTTTCGTGTGGCCTCCTCAGAGGCCGAGTGCAGGTCTTTCTATTCGACGCCCGTGGGCGTAGATGACTAAGAAAAACATATCCCCCAGAAAAAAACCGATATTTGTCATTAAGGATATATCTAATAATCTCGCTACTTCCGTGAAAACTGTTATTCCTTATACAACGATGTTGAAGAATTAATGGAAGACTCATTAAAGACTGTACCGGTGACTACCATTGAATTAAATGACTACCTATTGCTTGTCGCGTAATGTGAGGTGCCACAATTGCTCGAATTTAGCAGATGTTATTCGAGTCTCAGACTGCCATCCGAACGATTTGCCGACCATCTCTCTCTGTTGTAATTCTGTTTGGTAAAGTGTCAAGTCTACGAGAAGACTCTCATCTAACCATTCATATAATAATCGTCATGTAGAAGCATTTCGTCCAACAACCCTTGGAGTCAATCCTCCCTCACACACTATGAACCGACGGCGCTTGCTGTCCAAAACACAAAATTTTGTTACATTAGCCTATGTTACTACGAAAAGACATAACAAGATGTTCAGTAAAGAACATATAGCCTACTTTCTCCTAAATGTATGAGCATGACGAATAGAAGGACCTAGTGTGAGGACTCCGCCTTTATAGCATGGTAGTTTGTGGTCCCGCCGCTACAAGCACTGCAAGCTATAATGTCCAACAACGTGTCCTGTTGTTGGGTCGAGCCGGTTCTTAGAAAAGTGTGGGAGAAGTTACTGTGTGAGATATTTGTGTGAATTAAATTGAATTGTCCTTGCTTTCAGTTCTTAAATTCAGTTCATTGAGTCTTGTGTACATCAGCGTTTTGTGTTTTGTGAACTTCAAACATATTTCTTATGCGGCTTTGTTAATTTAATAGTTCAATACTGCCGTACTATTTAGTGCCTGGCTGTAAGTCAGGATATGGTAGAGTAGTTGTCGATATACGATTTTTTTCACCACCGAAGGATACAAATCAATTTGAAAAATGGGCCAGAGCTATTCCACGAAAGGATACGGAGTTAACGCGAAGTAGTAGAATTTGTCAAATTAATTTCTCTGATGATTTGATAGTATAATCAGATAATTGTATAGTGAATGGTGGAGAAGTGGAAATCTCTTGTGTGAGGTGGAAGTTACTTCCTGGAGCAGTGCCCAATTTCCCCCCTAATTTACCGAAGTACCTGACATGTGAGAATAAGTCCCGTAAAGCTCCCAACAGGAAAAGGAATCTCGACACCACCAGAAAAAGAAGAAGGAAGATTGAAGATGGGAGTGGAGCAACGAATGAGGCATTAAAAGGTCAGTCTAATGTTGATAAGAATTTGGGTCATTCTAGTGTACTTACTGATGCAGAAAAGACTATAATATTGCTCAAAAGGCGCCTGAAGAATGCTAACCGTAATTTAATTCGCGTTAGATCCTGCCTCAACTCAGCAAAATCGAGATTTAATTTCCTGGATAAGCAGGTTCGAAATTCACAAGCATTTAATTACAAAGATAACGAACACCTTAGCAAGAAGGAAAAGATGATAATAGACACTATGCTCAAGAAATGCCAGGTAAAATCTCCCAATGGAATGAGGTACAGCAACGAATTCATTTTAGAGAGTTTATTGTTGAGAATAAAATCACCGAAAGGATTCCGTCATTGTCGGCGACATAATCTCTTGCCTCTGCCCTCAGAAAGTCACTTGAGAAAACTTTGTAAAGGACATAAGTGCCCTTATGGAGTTAATACGCATAGTATAAATGCTATTTCAGACTATTTTAAGGAAGAATGATAATTCACGTTACGGTGTTGTAATTTTCGATGAAGTGAAGCTAAGAGAAGAAATCCAGTTTAACAGTTTTTCTCATCAAGTAGATGGATTAGTAGATTTAGGTGAACACACACCTGACCTCCAGAAGAACGTACTAGCAAATCACGCTCTAGTGTTCATGTTCGTACCATTCATGCATAATTGGGTGCAGCCAGTTGCTGTTTATGCAAGCAGAAATGCTACTTCAGGGGACATTCTCGCAAAAATTCTAATACAGGTGATTTTGCAGTTAGAAGAGGCTGGGGAGAGGGTGGTTGGGTTTACTTGTGATGGTAGTCAATCAAATAAAAAGGCCTTGAATTCGTTAGGAGTAGGTGGCAAGACAACCTCTCTACAACCTCACATCCTTAATCCTGCAGATGTTACGAGAAAGATCTGGGCTTTCTCCGACTTCGTTCATGTATTGAAATGCATAAGAAACTACTTTCATGATAAAGTAGAACATATCTATAATGACAAAATTATTAATTTCAATTTTTATAGGGAACTGTTCAAAGAAGAACTCTCAGGGTATGCTGGGCTTAGAGCATGCCCCAAGCTGACAGTTGCTCATTTAGACCCATCATATTTCCAGAGAATGAACGCTAGGTTTGCATTCCAACTTTTCAGTGACAGTGTTGCCAAAGGTATTACATTTTATCGAGAAATGGGACTGGCGGGATTTCAAGGTAGTGAGGACACTGAGACATTTACCAGTAATATATAAATGTTGTTGCTGATGCACTAAATGCATTCATTCCGTCTCAGGCTCTTCGTAAAGGTTCACCTTCTCATACAGCTGTTGTTAGTTTTCTTCAGACCGTGAGATCTACCAATAACACCTTTGCCTCCAACAGAACCTTGGAATCACTAGTAGTAACCCTACAGAGTACTTTGGAGATGTGTGAATGGCTTTGGGAGAAAGGTTATAAGTAGTCCCTTTGTGATGACAGGAAAGCTCACCCAGGATCCCTAGGAACGGCACTTCGGAATTATGCGATCTTTCAGTTCAGATGATCATCCATCAACAATAGATTTCCTTCATTTCAATGTATATACGTCCCTATAAAACAGGCTTTAAATGTTGGTGGAAATAGTGAACCTAAACGGGAGCAGATCTTGACCTCGTATGTTAATCAGATGCGTATATTAGCCCGGAATATGGAGGTGCATAACAAGACAGTGAAGGAATCAGTGGAAACTTCCATAACGAAAAAAATATGTGGTTCAAGATGCAGTAAATATCGAAGACTGGGGAAGCTCGGTACCTGAATTTGACAGCGCAGTTCGAAACTCTTCGATTGATAAGGGTCTAGTGTACTATTTGGCTGGCTATGTTGTTAAGCACTCTTCTAAATTTATTAAGTGTTCGCCCGGTGCTCATTCTCTACGTGAGAATAATCTAAGTAAATGTTCAGTTCTTGCCGAAATAAAGGACTACGGTTCAATGAACAATGAAGTGTTTCTAACACGTCCTTCGAGAAGTGTATGTGACATTCTTTTCCAGGCCGAGAAAGTAATTACCGGAAAATTAACCTCAAAATCGATGTGGAGCGAAATATTTTTTGATTGTATCGATTCCACAGAAACAATTTCAGTTGATCCTTCAGGAGCGAGCTGCTGTCTTCAACATGTCATGTATATTATCCCCAGACTTGTTTATAATTATATGAAGTGCCGATTTTTCTTCAGAACGAAGGAAATCCGCCAAGATTTGCAATATAACAAAGGAGATTTGCAATCTCGAACATCCGCCAAGCTTCACGCAAGCTTTCGAAAGTCCAGTAGCCAACAAAATGAATTGGTAAGTAGAGTGTTACTTTAAATAGTTTATATGTGCTTGTTTAATATGCTGGGGATTATGTTTTTTTTTTATCTGTGTCTGTATACTCCAGGAATCGGAGCGATCCGTAACATGTAATGAAGACCGTAGTTATTATTTCCGTGAATTATATTTTCCATTGTGCCCTGCCATGCTATTTTAATTGTAACCGCTAATTGCTTTTTAAAAGAGTATTACTCGCAGTTACAAAGTAATTCGTTTCCCTTAGCTCCATCCCTAAGACCAGCTGACCCCGGCAGTGTGGAACTTGCCCACTCTAGCGCAGCCTGGCGGGGCGCGCTTGAACTTCAGGAGTCTCCTCACTTTCTCCTTCTATTCGTCATGGTATGAGTATAGTTATAACTCGTTGTTATTATCAAAGAGTATAATAGAACTATTCTTTGTTGAAGACCTTAGAAACGATTTACCTGTACCAAACGCCACAACCTAGATAAAAACTGCTACCATCATTGAAAAAAGAAAGATAAGAAGTATCTCAAGAATGTTATGGATCTGGAGACATAATCGACCGGATTGGCTGCGTGGCTCAGCGGTAACGTTCTCGCTTGTTGGGCCCTAGGTTGCAGGTTCGTATCCTGGCGCAGTCAGCTGGCATTTGAGGGTGCACAAATGCGAGGGAGCCGTGTCAGTACATTTACTGGCACGTTAAAGATCCCCTTCGGGCCAAAATTCCGGCAACCCGGTGTCTCTAAAAGCAGCAGTAGTTAAAAGGGATGTAAAACCAATAACATTATTATTATTATTATTATTATTATTATTATTATTATTATTACATATACGACCTGCCGTGGGCAACATCCAACTTTGAGTTGAAGCATGTCTTTACACGTCTGGCTGTGCATGGCTTTCACAACCCTAATTGAATTAACAAATCTTTCCATGACCCTACAGAGACGTGTGTATACAAATTATGTGGATATTTTCGATTGCTATTTGCCTGAAATAAAAGTAGTAATTAATAACCTGAACTAACACCAACGGCTTGAATGCAGTTACTATGTGAAATCGTTTTGTTCTTTACTTCAAATAACATTTTCAAGTAGCGCAAAATAGGCTGTTACAAACCCTTTAAAATAAAAAGTAAAAATGTATCGCAGTATCATCTTGTCATTCTTCAAATTCGATGCGCATAGAATGCCAATGGTATAGTAATCAATGGAGCCCCACGTAGACTAGTCGTGACATCTAGTGGTGAAGTATCTAACAATATAATCCTAACAGAGCGAGTGCATTCGAGCGGCCATACGAAGAAACTTTTCAATAAAATCTGGAAGTTAATAAGTAGGTCGGCGTGCAGTTACCTTTTTGGCTGCTAGATGTCTCTAGTAAATCCCGCTGGCGAATTATGTTTTAATTAAATATATATTTTACGCCATAATATGCACAATATAACGCTTAATTTTAAAACGTCTGAGTCATTACAAAACAATAAACATAAAAATTTTCAAGAAAAAAACCTAGCTCCGATCGGGTTTGAACCAGAGGAATTTGAGCGATAGGCTAACGCTCTACCAGTGAGCCAATTGTGTCAACGAATATCGTTCTATATAAAATGACTTACATAGAACTTGTTAGCAAATAATGATTTATACTAATCGATTTCATCACTGGAGTATATTATTTATATATAAAGCATTTCCTACAAAGTTTATTTATTTTGTATCAGTACGCTATATTGCATGCAATACTCAAATTAGTGAAATATAAGTCAGGCACAAGATATCCGCTGCCATCTTGTCTTATTCATGAGTCGGCTCAGCTTTTTAAAATCACGTCTGCACTATAGTATTACAAAATAATCTTTTAATTTCGAACGTGCCTCTTCCTTTAGAACAGTTAAAACGATTCTCGGCTCGATAATCGGAACTGGTGGGTCCCATGATATGGATTATAAAGTTTGCATAATTCGCACGGCCGCCATCCTGAAATGATATGGCGGACGACCTTTTTGTTTGGTCACAAGACGCATCCTATACGAAGGTATGTTGTTACCAAATTTGGTAGAGATCGAATGATTTGGTTAGTCGTTATTTGATTTTACGTTTGGAACGTTTGAGTGGCCGCCATTCAGTTTTAGTAAAGATGGCGGCGATATAAAATATGACACTGAGGTGCCCTTTGCTTGTTCTACCTCTGTACCAAATTTCGTTCAATTCGGTTTCACCGTGTTCGAATTGATAGGGGGGACAGACATTCAGAGTACACACACTCACACACACACTCACACACACACAGACTCACCCACACACATACACACACACAGACAGACACACATTTTTTGGCCCTGTAGTGATCTCATAAGTCTACTTTCATTTTTTGCAAAAATCGAAAGTAGGCTAAAAATGACCATATCTGCCCAAAAGATCATCATTGGCAAAGTCTTGGGATGATTTTAGTTACCACCATCTTATTGAATGGGTTTCCAAGAGTATCCTCTGCCAATTACCAGGGGTGTTCAAAGGAAAAGGTACGAATCGTCGTGGAACCAAACCCGGTTGATATTTGAATATGCCGCTTTGGGAAAATGTAGACGGACATCTAGGAGATGTAGTGCCAGGCGTAGTACTCTGCATGCGTCGATGCGCACACACACATGACGCAGAGGAGAAGCTGACAATTGGACGTTCCGTCCCGTCCAGTTGAAATTGAAGCAGCAGCGGTGATGGCGTTCACATTGCTCAATTCGACAAGTGAAGAGCAGGGAGTCCGTCAAGAACAAACGGCCTGGACTGTTCACGAAGGGAGTGATTCTGCTCCATGTTAACGCTCGCACACGCGTCTCTAACGTCACACAAGGTGTACCTATTTGCCAAGTTTAAGTGGGAGCAACTTGAACATCCGCCCTTCAACCCGGACTTGTCACTCTGCGACTTCCATATGTTCGGTCCGTTATACAAAACATCTCAAGGGAAAACGTTTCCAATCGGACGACGAACTTAAGGACACCGTACAGGATTGGCTGCTGTCACAACCACAAGACTTCTGGGAACAGGGAATCCTGCGGCTAGTGAAACAATGGGACACCTGTGCACAGTCCTGTGGTGTTTACTTTCGAATAACGAATAAATTGCACCCACAGTATCGTTTCGTACCCTTTCATTTGAACACACTCCTACAATTCAATACAATACAAATCAACCAGCATGGGGTGAGCTTAGCAAACGTGTGAAAAGGCCTACTTACATGGGTAGGAGCGATCATCCTTTCAAAGTTAAGGGCCGACCACAGCGAACAAATTATGGTAAATATTCTTTCGTAAACCGTGCCATTGATAATTGGAACTCTCTACCTGCCGCAGTCTTAGAGCCTTTCCCCAAACATATAGGTGTGTTTAAGAAAAGACTGAATATTTGTGTAAATACTCCTGTTTAATTGTTAGTGAATTGTTATGTACAGTTATTTATTTGTTATGTATATCTAATTTGCCACCGGGGGACACACCCCCAATTGCAAATAAACGAATGAATGAATGAATGAATGAATGAATGAATGAATGAATTCGATCGGGGGGTAGACGCTACCAGATTTCCCTTGACGTTTCAAGAAGCTTAGTGTACTGAAAATCAAACATTGTAAACTAGAGACAGTTTTCTTGCAGGTGTGCATTGTATCCTTCTACCTATAAAGTCATGGAATTTGAGATATTAGGTACAAAATACTGCATATTCGCTATCACAGTCTCCTTTGCTTGGTTCACGATATTGAATTGAACTCCACCAAAGTGTAATAATGTCGTTTACCCCTTACGGGTAATGGCCTGGTAGCTAGGCTTCTCACAAGACACATTTATCGCATTCCCACATATTTGCATACATATGGAACACATTCTATTGCCTTGCGAGTCTCTCCAAGGGCTAAATAGAGTGTTGTATGTGACTCGGATGTTGTAATTATTGGATCACTATTCCTTCAACTATTGAAGATTGCCACGGTGGGTGAGTGGATAGCGTATCGGTCTACTAACCCCAAGATTGCAGGTACGCTCCTGGCCGTGGTAAGTGATTTATTGAAAGGCGGCAAAAATACGACACGCATGTCATACGATGTTGGCATGTTAAAGAACCCATTTGAATTCAGTAGGCCGTGTTCATAATGGCAAAATTAATCTCGGAAGTTTCCGCCATCACAAAGTTCCTCATTTCTCTACTAGAAAGCGCTATAGTGTTCAAGGAGCTTAGATGTCTAACCTCCTTGACTTTCATAGTGATTCAAGGAACAATGAAATTCGACATGCAAGCTACCCTCTGGGTGTAAAATTACAAAACTTGCACCCGGAACCGAGGCCATACGATATTATTATTATTATTATTAAGTATTGGAATGACGGCAATAATTTTACTCTTTGCGAATGACAAAAATAAATCTTCATGAGAAACTTTTATTTTATTAAAGAAAGCTTTCTAGTCGGTCAACTCAACATCACTACTGAACTTATTCACAATAATTATTCAATAGATCACAGTCAACATACGGTACTTAAACCACATCAATAGAAGTGAACTATACTGTCTGTAAACAACTTTGACACGTTACACAAGTTCTTACAAACTGGTGTAATCTAAACATTGTATATATGCTTTATGTTTTAGCGGCTTCGGTGGCGTAGTCGGTAGCATGCTGAGCTTCTATGCCCAAGATAGCGGGTTCGAACCCCGCCGAAACCGTCGGATTTTTAAGAGCGTTAAAATCCCTCCGTATGCCTTCCTTTGGAGGGGAAGTAAAACCGGCGGTCCCATGTCATAGATTTATGGCATGTTAAAGAACCTTCCACTAATTGCACCTGTGTGAAACTAAATTGGATAGGTTAAGAATGTAAACAACGCTCTTAGGTTTCTACGTTCGTTGCCAAGAGCCGACTGCGGTGGCGTCTAGTAGCTAAGTTCTGAAATTGTCCTAGAAGTCGTTGACGGTGGCGCTTGGCGGCAAAAGTAGGAACTATTTGAAAAATTCTAAGTTGCAGTACTTAAATTAAAAAAAAACCAGATAACACACACTCTTACAGTCATCACAATTAACAATGGTTATCAGACAGATTCTACACACACCCAAAGTACACGGGGCTACATGACCGCGTTGTCGCAGCCCCTAAACTTAAGAACCAACCATACTTTATGTTTGTGATTAAGAGTAATTCATAAGCATCGTATACTAATAAGCCCATATGAATAGGATCTGAGGATCAACGCTGGACGTTCGAAACATGTCATACAATTAAGTTCCCCATTTTGTACATAAAAGCGCGTTAGCTTGCATTATTTCGCTTCTTTCAGGTTAGGGTATGTAGGTACATGTTTCCCACCCAATATAATTGGGCACAATTTATGTTGACCAGCTGGAAAGCTTTCTGTACTAGAATTAGCCAACACTGAAAAAATTACTTCTATCACTTCAAATTTTATTTTTATCAACTTATTGGAAGGATATTCCTTTTTATTTTATATAAGGTGCGTTCTAAATGTAACGAGCCGGAGGCTTAATTACAGAAACCAGTACCTATTTGTTAGAAGTATTGGCCCTGGCTGTTGAGGCACTTGTCCCACTGTGACACGAGGCGGTGAATGGCTGTCTCATAAAATTCCCTGGGCTGCGATGTGAACCAGTTCCGCACGTACAGGTGGACTTCGGCGTCCGAGGTGAACCGTTGGCCCCACAGAGCCCTTTTCAGGGGACCAAACATGGCGTAATCACAGGGAGAGAGGTCTGGACTGAATGGAGGGTAGCCGAGAACCTCCCATTTGAATTTCTGCAGGAGTGCCGTGACTGTATTGGCCGTATGAGGTCGTGCATTGTCGTGGAGCAGAATGACCCCACGGATGAGATTGCCTGGTCGTTTTTTTTTTCGATCGCTTGCCGAAGGGTGGTCAAGGTTTGCGAGTAACGCTGGGCATTCACTGTGGTCCCGTGCGGCATGAAGTGTATCAGAAGGGGGCCATTTTGGTCAAAGAAGAACGTCAGCATTACCTTTCCTGCACTCGTGTGGATGGCCTTGCCTTTTTTGGGTGGTGGTGACCCTTGATGCTTCCACTGGAGGCTTTGTCGTTTGGATTCTGGTTCGAAGTGATGACACCATGACTCATCACCAGCCATCACTCGTGCCAGGAACCCATTCCCTTCCCTCGCATAGCGCTGCAGATGACCAAGACAGTGGGCCATTCGACATGCTTCCTGGTGTGGTTGAAGACTGTGGGGCATCCATTGGGAACACACTTTGCGCAAGTGCAGTCGTTCCTTCATGATGGTGCGCACACTTCCGACGCTCAATCCGACCACGGCGGCTATGGCGTTCACTGTCACTCGGCGGTCCTGGGTAATGAGTGCATCAAACAGCTGGACGTTGTCATCGGTAATGCAGAGGGGTGCCCCAGACCGGGCATCATCGACTAACGACACCCGTCCTTCCCTGAAGCGCTTGTGCCACGCCTTGACCCTTGCGAGGGACATGCAGTGTTCGCCGTACACTTGTGACATTCGGTGATGAATGCCCGTTCCCCCTACTCCTTCCACTGTCAGAAACCGAACAACACCTCTTTGCTCTTCGTTTGACACCTCCATGTCACTGTTTGCAATGCGACTGGCAGCGTTGGACGATTGATGCATGCATGCTGCTGCTCGCTTTGTATCGTCACGTGACGTCCACGCGTGCCCTGTAGCGACAGGTTGTGACCTTCCACGCTCTGTCGGAACCACACCTCGTTACACACGCCACGATTAGCCGATGTCGTCAACGGTTTGCGCATTCCAGCCTCCGGCTCATTACTCTTTGAATGCACCTTATAAATGTTAAACGCTATTAATGTAGATAGCTGAAGAAGATATCATTGAATATCGAAACATGTTCGTTTAATTAATAATAAACCACATATTTTAGTATTGACAAGGCGGATTAAATGGCATAAATTTTGAAGGATTTATTAATATTGTAAAATTTATTTCTAAATTAACTTATATGTTTTACTGCACTCTGCTAAATGGTAGAAGATGGACCATTCTTACGCTCATAGTGCTGATATAATCTTTAACGGGACCACCTCGTGGTGTAGCGGCGAGTACTTTTGGCGAACGCCCAGAAGGTCTGGGTTCAATTCCTGGGTCTGCCAAGAAATTTAATTCTGGTCTGAGTGCTAAAGCAGGGTACAGTTAGCCTGACGAAGCAACACTCAGAAGAGGTGGGTTAGATTCTCAACTCAGCCATCTCGGAAGTGGTTTTCCATGGTTTCCCACTTCTCCTAAGGCAAATGTCGGGATGGTTCCTATCTTAAGTCCACGGCTGCCTCCTTTCCAATCCTCACCTGATATCCAAATACTCACACCAATACAGTCCTCAAAACAACACAGTTTATCAGACGACTTACTGGCCCAAGTACACGAGGCTGAATGACTACTACGTCTTAGTCCCTTAAATGAAACAACAACAGTATTTTTAACGGTTTAGTTGCGTATTGGCTAGTATTGTTGGCTACCACCGCGGGGTCCCAGGTTTGATTCTGGCAAGAAATGTAATTCTAGTTTGAAGGCTGGAACGAGATAGAACTTCGTGTGAAGTAAAACTGAGAATAGGTGGGTTCGATTCCTATCTCAACCATCCTGGAAGTGGTTTTCCCTGGTTTCCCACTTATACTCGAGGCAAATGCCAGGATGGTACTTTTCTTAAGGTCGCGGCCACTTCCTACCCAAAATCCCACCTCAGTTACAAATACACGCAGTAGTACAGACATCACAGTGATACAGGTTAAATGGCAAATTCTACACATACCCAAAGCCCCTCAAGGAATAAACTACAACTACTTTAACGTTTTATCAAGCGTAATGTTAAAGGCAAACGAACGGGTGTTTATTCTTTGACTTGCTTTCCTTAAGTCGTTACTGTTGGGTTTCTTTATTCTTGCGTAAATGTTTCTACCTATAAGCTGTTCTCGAGAATAGCTTTATTAAATGGTGTGAACCACATCAATCTTTGTCCAGTGCTTCTCGAGATAATGCCGAACAACCATACATTCAAACAAACAAACATACAAACAAACAAACAACCAAACATACTGGACTGAGGACTTTATTTCATACTGTATATAGAAAAATGAGGACCTTGCACCGGGCTGGTATACACTATTCCGGATTATCAAATCTATGATACATTCAAATATTTTGCATTGATGCAGTACCGTGAAATCTGTGTCCCTAATTTCCATTCTGAAATGAACATATATTTGCATGGATATGAAGTACGTGTGGAGGCATTTGCTGCGGTTTTTAGTTGTTAACTCGTCCGAAGACCGTCTCTGACACAGGACCGACATATTAAAGGATCGTAATAACATTGCTGTGCTGAGGAAACCTGGTTACTCCACGTGAAGTGGGTTAAATTTAAATCGATTAATGTAATTAACTAGGGTAGCGCTCGTTATTCTGACGCCAAATGACCATTTTGAGCAGGCCTTTGAAGTCTAGCACGTACTTTGTTACATTTGGTTGAAAGGAAATGGATGTGATTTCTCTACTAATGAACGAATTGATACATGCGTGAAAAGAGGTTTGATCATTACTGTCCTATCTACATAATTATTTAGAGTACCCATACATGGATGTTGATAAAAATTGGATCAGTTAGTTCCAAAACCAAGTTAGTCAATCTTCTTGACAATTTCATTTCATGTGCCAAATGAAAGTTTAAACCCCATACGTCGGGTGTATACAATGACGGTGAGGGGATCGTAAATATTTGCTTTGGTTTTGAAACAACGTAAGTCACTGACCTGTGTAATGAAGAGGACATTAATAGTTTTTGTAGCCTTAAAGAGCGAGACTTTGGAAAACTTATTAATTCAATTTAGTGGCTTGGGACATCTTGGTCTTCAGTCCCGTGTACTTGGTTGTGGTGACTATAGTAGTGTGTGTGTGTGTGTGTGTGTATCTGTCATTGTTACAGTCGAGGATAGGGTAGGTGCCTTGGGACTTGAAATAAGGAACTATACTGGCATTTGCCTGGTCATAATGTGGAAAGCCCGGGATGGAACCACACTCAGAACTGCTCCTACGCCGGTATTCGAACCTCTGATCTCTAGACTTGCTGCAGCACTCCGTTGCGGTCATGGTAAGCTATCTAACGCGCTAGACTACGTAGTGGAGTGGAGAATGTCATGTAAGTAACTAAATTTCAAATAACAGCAACAGTGAAAAATGTAACTGAGTGTTAACTTCACGACCTTTCCAACAGTAATATTCGCTTACTCTTCACGCAAGTTCACAGTTACATTAAATCAGTAATGTTTTGGCAACTGTTAGTTATTTCTGAAAATTAACTTAGCTAATTGTGGCTTATAGTAGCCTACACGAACAGTCGACGACTTAAATTCGTATGTGTCACCACAAGCGTCATGCCCACGATTGAAGTTTTTCTCTGGAACGACATAACACTAGCTGTTCTCCTACACTTGTGTTCATTCTAATCATGGAGATGGGACACGAAAAACGTGACACAAGTAAAATTGTATCGTTTAACACGACAGCCATTTAAAGAAATTGTCATTGTTTGAGAGCTAGTTTCTTTGTAACTTTCGTAAAAGTAGTTCTTCTTATGATCGTGAAAGACTAAATATAATGTTAGGTTTGGTTATGCAAGGGCAGACCTGAAGTGAAATGTGACGATATTCTGGATAACAGCCAGTCGTGCTTTTTTCCGACGGAAAAACGACATTAGTCCCCTCTTGTGGCCAATATTATACCATACATAGAGTTATAAACGTTTCACACTTCTAAAATCAAAATTGTATTATTTTGACTTGTGTCACTTTTGTTCTGTGCCATTCATAGATTGTCGTACAAGCGGCCTAGGTTGTTTGTCTCCGTCTCCTAAGACTGGGGGTTTGTTTCCAAGCTGCGGTTGTCAGATATTTGAAGGGCGGGACGAATTCGTGGGATTCCGAGTGGTAAGATGTCGGTACTTTCTAGTGAAAACAAACCAGAACAAATTAATTAATATTTCACACGATACATGTCTGGCATTATTGTTAGGTGGTAGTGCTAGCGGAACGTCGAAATTGGAGAGAAGATCGCCTAAATGGCTGCAATTCAAAATATCTATATCAGATAGCTGAGGCTATACGATTGTTATTATTATTACTACCGACAGCAGTGGCTACGCTGGCTAAAGCGTAGCATTAGGTCATGGGGCCAAGCTCTCTGCTGACTCAGTAGACGCGTGTGTGCGAGCCCCACCGTCGGCCGTCCTTGAAATGGTTTTCCTTGGTTTCCCATTTTCAACACCAGGCAAATGCTGGGACGGTACCTTCTGATAGGCCACGGCCGCTTCCATTCACATCCTTGCCTAATTTCATTCATCTTCATCCATTCCGACCACGGGCGTCGACTAGAAAGACCTGCACTCGGCCTCTCAGGAGACCACTCGAAAAAAAAATACTAGAGGCCCTGTGCAAGAAATCTCGCATGTGTTAAACCACCCGCCCGGGCTTTAATGTTATGCGGGATCTACACGATTGGCTCTGGTAGGTGATATAGTTTTGTTTGTTTGTTCGAATTCACTTTTTAAACACATTGTCGATATTTATGTAATCAGAATGCAATTCGTCTCTGCTGTGGGTAATTCTCTTTCGTTTGAACGGTCATTTGTTAGGATCGGATACTTGTGTACGCCCCATGTGTATAGACCAACCGCCCAGCTTTACTGTTATGCGGGCTCTATGCGATATAGTTCCGGCAGGGGCTATCATCTCTGGTTTAAGAGCTTGAGTTTTGTGAAACCTTACTTTTTTTTTTCTTTACATCGTTATGTCTTACTCATCAGCAGGATTGAATCTGCTTTGCTGATATGTTGGCATTTTTCTCCCAAAATCTTTTCAACCTCTAGCTGAGCTTCTTCCTTCGTTCTTCTGTCTAATTTATAGATGCTCTGGTTTGTCTGCAAATGGTGTTTGTCGATTTTTGTTCCGAATGTACATCTGTCCCGTACAATGTCTTCTCAGATGTTGATTTCCTGGAGATCTGTTTCAATTTCACGAAGCCAGCTGTTCTTTTTGTCCGTTATTGTTCATTCTAATAAAGGTGAGAGAGATGTTTTCAGTTTGGCAATATATTTCCTGTGATGTTCTTTTCCTCCATATTCCCTCTATACAAACAGGGCCAAAAATGTTTCGTAAAATTATCCTTCCCTTTTCTCCATGTCTTTGGTTAAAAATCCACCACCAATGATTATGGTTTCCGATGCATATAGCGCTTCAGGTTTGATTTCAGTATTATAATGTCTAAGTTTTGCTTTCCAAAATATTGATTTTTTATTATATCTGTTCCAAGTGATCCTGTAAACTTTCTGAAATTTGTAAATTCTTTTTTTATTTGCTTCATAGTTTAAACCAGAGGGCTGATTAATTTCTCCCAAATATTTAAATTGGTCCACTTTAAAGATTTTGCCGAATTTAGTTATCATAGGTTGTCCATCTAAGTATCGTGAGGCTCCTTCCATGTACTGAGGTTTCTCATACAAGGTTTAAAGTCCCATTTTGATGGCAATTTCATTTAATTTTTCAATTGAATGAATTGCTTCTTGCCTATTATTGGAAAGGATTGCTATGTCATCAGCAAAGGCCAGACATTTCAAGTGAATTCTATTTTTAAGTTGTCTGCCAAGGGTTATTCCTTGACTTTCCTTTTCCCAGGTCCTGATTACTGTCCCAAGTATGAAATTGAACAGTAACGGAGATAATCCGTCTCTTTGACGTATCCCGGTGTTAATAGTAAAAGGCTCAGATATTTCTCCTAGGAATTTAACTGTCGAAGTAGTGCCAGTTAATGTTTGTCTGATTAATTCTCTTGTTCTTTTATCCACTTAAAATTCGTCTCTAGTATTTAAAAGTGTATGACGGTCTATAGAATCATATGCTTTTCTGAAATCTTCAAAAGTAATGACTGTTTGTCTGTTTTTGCGCATTTGAAGGATAGTTTGAGATGATTTGCTCAGTACAAGATCTTCCTTTTCGGAAACCTGCCTGGCATTCACCAATTATAATATGGTCTGTTTGTTTCTAAATGTTAGTGAGTGAATTGGAAATATTTTTGTAAGCAACTGGTATCAAGAGTTTAATTTACTTATTTATTATTATTATTATTATTATTGTTTATTATTATTATTATTATTATTATTATTATTATTATTATTATTATTATTATTATTATTATTATAATTGCCATTTTCAAATGATGCAACTTCACAAAATGTGACACATTCTTCCGTGTGCTTCTGATATTCTCCAACACATAATGATGTTATCGCCAGCTATTTCGGGATCAACCTGTATAAGTAACTTATGTTACAAGATAATGTTGGTGAATGAACTAACAATAACTAACTAACACTGTGTGTACCAAGTCTTATGAGGTACACGCCAACATAGTAATGAACTTAAGCGAATATAATGTGGCTTTGTATTTGAGATTTCCTATGCTAACATAGTTAGAAGCCAGTTTTACATTTCAATTAGCTCCGACGTTGAATGTTTAGTTTTGATTCTACGCACGAGGCGATGATGGATTGTTTCTGTGACAGAACACTTATTGCCAATTTCAAATGATAAATGATCTGTACGCAGCGTAGACGGTCCGTGCTCTTTGGATTCAACACCTTCACGGTGACAAAAAGACACCAAGAAGTTCAGTCTTGTAATTAATTGAAAAATACTCTAGCGTGTAGCTTGAGGAATGCCGGTTATCAACACGAGAAGGTTTCTGCAGTCAATACGCACATGCTTAGGGTTTTATGAATTGGAAGAATATCAGATGTCTTCTGTGGTATGGAAAAACGTATTGATATTCATGGCTTTAATGTTCAGGGTTCGACTTCCAGCTCTGTCAAAATTCGTTTCAAATCAATACGGCGAAGTTAACTGGAATGCTAGGTTCCAATTACCCCTCATCCATCCTTGAAGTGGCAACCCGTGTCTTGCCATTTATACCACAAGCAAATGTTAGGATACTACCTTGTTTAAAACCATGGTCGCTTCCTTCACATTCCTTGTCTCAATTGGAATAATATAATGCACGCTAGTATAAATAATACAATAGAATGGGCTATCAGACATTCCACACTCGCCCAAGTAAGTAGGGTCGAAGACCTCGTTCTATCTAAATGAAGGAAAAACACTAACCAAAATTAATAGTACCGGATATTAATGAACGATCCATTCAGTCAACATAACGATATTGAAGATTACGATACTTCTCAGTCCAACCAGTACATTTAAGTATGACTGCTTTGGGGGGTGGTGGAGGTCCTATAAGCTTCTACAATCCAATTTAGCTCTACAGAATATCTCTAATACATAAACTCTATGCAACGAATCTTAAATAGTTTCCTGAGAAACACTTCATATTTTACTCACTATCGTTCACATTAAGTAATTTTCTCATATTCAATTTTCACTAGTTTTCAAGAAAACATCCTAAAGTTTGAAACTGAAAACTGATATAAAAACATATTCTAAGTATGTCCAAATTAACTGCGGTCACTGGGCCAACTTGGTTCAATTTGGTTTTGGATTGGTTTGAAGGTTGGATACCCTTGCTGTTACTGTGACATTTTTAATGTGAGATCCCAACCTGCAGAACTCATGTTTCGTCTGTGGGAAACGCAAGTGGCTGTTATCTATACTAATATACAGTAATAAAGCTGAAGAGTCTGTATGTGGGTTTGTGTGTTTAAACGCGCTAATCTCTGGAACTACCAGTCGGATTCGAAAAATTATTTGTATATATCATTGCCAGATTCAAGAGGAATAGTTTAGGCTATGTTAAATTTCTGACAAACCAATCCATTCCCTGCATTTAGGCTCTTTGGCAAAAATCTACAACTTTTCACCGATCTGAACCAAAATTTGTATGCTTACCCTCTGGAACCCTGCGAGTAACACTGTCTATATGAAATTTATGACAGACGAGAACATTCCCTGCATTTAGGCCCTTTGGCACAAATCTACACCTTTTCACCGGTCTGAACCAAAATTTGTATACCTATCCTTTGGAACCCTGCGAGTAACACTGACTGCATGAAATTTCGGACGGACAACTCCATTCCCTGCATTTTGGCCCTTTGGCACAAATCTACACAGTTTCAGCGATCTGAACCAAATTTCACATAGGCTACTTACCCTTTGGAACCCGACGAGTGACACTGTCTGCTTGAAATTTCGGACAGACCTCTCCATTCCCTGCATTTAGGTAATTTGGCACAAATCTACACCGTTTCACCGGTCTGAACCACATTTTGTATACTTACCCTTTGGAACCCTGCGGGTGACACTGTCCACCAATTTCGGACAGACCATTCATTCCCTGCATTTAGGCCCTTTATCACAAATCTACACGTTTCTCCTAATTGCACCAAATTTTACTTACACTTTGAAACCCTGCTGGAAATACTGTCCACTTAATATTTTGGACAACGCTCTCCATTCTCTACATTTAGAATAACAAACAATCTGAACTTGAAAACCACATATTAAGGCCCTAGAACCATTCATGCCCGTAGTAGTCTAACTGTAAGAGTATTTTGATAAGTCCATTGTAGACTGGCAATTCAGGCTGCATCACGTCGCCCCTACCAGTGTTCTGGTGCAGAATTGCGAAAATAGTTAAATCTTGCGCTGCTTATAAATTGCAGTCACGGGGAGTAATTAGTGCAAAATGATTTCTTAGGCCTCTTAAAACAGTTATCATCATGAACATATTATGCCTGTGTATAAGTGCAATGGTGTTGGTGTAATACATTTTGATTATCAGCTGCAATAAGCGTTGGTGCTTTGAAATTTACCTTTATTAATTCCGAAACTTATCGTTGAGCGCAGTGTGGCGGTAAATGATAGTATCCTACCTCAGGAGCTCGGGACAAATTTTCCAAAGTGTTCTGATTCTTTTCCTAGGGCGCTATGCTACTAACGACGACACTATTGGTCTCTACATTGCTAACAGCCAATGAGATATAGGCCCTAGGCAGTGTCTTATTTCACTTACTCGTCTTTCTAAACATATTTTAAAATGTGTTTGTATATTACATGTGTCAGTGCTGTAGTTAGTAAACAGCCGTTTCCCTATTCATTATTATCATATCGGGAAAATGACCTGAATGTTACGTCCATTATACTGTACTACTTATCACTCCCACCACAACCACCATTACCACCACAAAAAGTTATATTGAAAAATATTTATTTTCTGTTAGTTTAAGTATCATGTGCCAGTTCTGTAGTAGTATTAATTATCATCCATAAAACAAATAAGTCCACCGGGCGAAGCCGGGCACTACTGCTAGTTGGTAATAATTGCCAACATGATTTGTTCCATAGTTCATCGTTATCATAGGCCTATTTGCAGTGATGAGAATTTTATCAATAGGCCTATAGTTAAGTTAGTTCCCTTTGTATAATGTCGCATATGAACGAACTGATCTTTTTAAAATCCTCAGAGCATTGCAAGCGTTTAGACTTCACAACCTTTTTACCTAATTTACGTAAGTTGCTTGTAAAGAAATTACATAAGGAATCATTTTAACTCCTGAGCATATATTCATAACACGATACGTACAGTATAGCGATATACAGAACTCGTTGCTTCCTTTTTGCTTTAATACGAATCCCCACGTCGCTCCTGACAAGTTATTCCAATTACAGCGTTTCCATTACTGTCTTCCTTCTCGTCGTTAATATGGCTGGCCAGCTTAACCGCGTACTCTCATCTCATAACATTATCTTCATGCTTAATACAAATATACGGATATCTGCATAACAATATTAAATATAAAGTCTACAAGAGAGAGCTGAAAGAACTTGGTGGTTAACTGGGGAAGAGCAATTACGCGCAGTCACACGGAGATACTCGACTGTGCATTCAAAAGGGAGAGAGAATTAATTAAACGCTATATTATTCTCTTAACCATTCTCTCATTTCTTTTACAACAAATTCAGCCAATTAATGGCTCTCTGGAAAATTAATCAAGAATTCATTTCGCAGCATATGTTACAATAATTTTCACTCTATGTATGAATATAACTGTATAAAATGAACTCAATTTAATTATGTAGTATCCATGTGTGCTGCCTTTAGTGAGCTCGGGATACGTATCAATAGGCTACTGAGTTCAAAAGGTTTGGGTTTGATTCGTGGCTATCCTAAGAAGTTAAATTGTAGCCTGACGTTGGAAACGGGTGCACTTAACCTCGTGAGTCAAGCACTAAAAAGAGGTGCGTTTCATTCCATACTCAGTCACCCTAGATGTGATTTTCCGAGATTTCCCACTTCTAGCCCAGGCAGACACTGTGATGGTACTAACTGGAGGCCACGGCTGTCTCCTTCCAAATCATGGTGTCCATTACTAATAAAAACAATGCATACCACAATACCACAGGTTAATGGACAAATTTTACACTCATGCATAATCGAATAGGCACAGTATACAAGTGAAATAACAACTATCTGTGTGAGTTGATGGTTTCACAATAATTTCTTACTTTAGAACAGTGGTGTTCAGTATGTGAAACACCTACCATTGAGGACATGTCAACACATTTGATAATATATTCGTTTCTACGCATATTAATTAGATGAAATATTCGAAACGTAATGACTGGCTCCACCAAACAGATAACTGCAGCAAGCATTATTAGCTATATATTTAATTAATGGCGGATAAAAACATATTTTCGAGTTGACAATTGACTGTTTCAGCTTTGAATCGTAAAGGTGCAGTCGATTAGTTTATGGACCTCCAGTTCAAATACCTACTGGTCAACTTGCTAAACTGTGAGTTAGCAGAGTTGCTGCCGGGTGCGAGAGATGGAGTTATATTGCACTGGGGAGGAGGTAATATCTATCAGAGTTGGTACAAATTAGAGCAAACTAGTCCCTCCTGGTAAGAGAAGTCATTCAGCACTGAACCATCAGTGAGCACTCTTGCCCATACTTGTTCGAAATGAAAGGGATTTGGTTTCAGAATAGCCTACTAATGGTGATAACATTTCAAAGTATGAAATTGTA
Source organism: Meconema thalassinum (assembly GCA_946902985.2). Taxonomy (NCBI): domain Eukaryota; kingdom Metazoa; phylum Arthropoda; class Insecta; order Orthoptera; family Tettigoniidae; genus Meconema; species Meconema thalassinum. The sequence goes on from OX336390.1 coordinate 657,468,620, forward strand.
TTCCTTTCTGTGTTGAAATGCCACATTTGTGACCTCACCAGAGTGCAGACAGGAAGCGATCGTTATAATTAGTTGACAGACAGACTTGAGTTAAGCGGTAAACCTGTCGTGGGGATGGATTTAGTTCTGGCGCTACATCTCCGCTGCCATCAACTTGATGATGAAGTTCAAAGTTGCAGCGGTCTACGAAAACTTTTCTTAGAAGCCCTTAAGAACAGTAGCTTCTCTCGAAGATGAACTTTTGGACCTTGTACTTTCAACATGCTGGCTTCCAAGTTTGGAGAAAAGGGATCGACTCGGATTTCAAGTCATCAGTCTCTAGTAAACGCTGTCGTGTAATGGGAAGAGGATGAGAAACGCTCTGATTTATATCTCCAAGTAGATCACTTAAACTAGAGTTCCCGAAACAAAAACCTAGATTGGCCTAGGATGGCGTCATTTTCTGTAAATGATTTATCGCTTTGTCCTTTCCTGTTAACGTCTTATATTCTTTATCTATATGTAACCCACTGAGTAAGCAAGCACCTTGCCTATTGTACAGTATAAATTTAGTACAGCTATTATTTAAAATACAGTTTACATATGAAATGATAATATATTTTGTGTATTTTTGCCCTTATTTCTGTCCCTACTGTTTTTCAGTGGCTTCCCATTTTGACTCCAGATAACTACTGAGATGAATAATAATAATAATAATAATAATAATAATAATAATAATATTAATGTATGTATGTCTACCCCTTATTATTCCCGTTTTCCAACGGGGTCCGGGATGAGATGCGATGAAGTCTTTGTGGCGATGGTTTTTACGGCCGGATGCCCTTCCTGACGCCAACCTCATGAGAGGAGTTAATGAGAGATGAAATGAATGATGGTGAATGAAGCTGGGCAAGGATGTGGAAGGAAGCGGCCGTGGCCTGTCAGAAGGAACCGTCCCAGCATTTGCCTGGTGTTGAAAATGGGAAACCACGGAAAAGCATTTCAAGGACGGCCGACGGTGGGGCTCGAACCCACGCGTCTACCGAGTCAGCAGAGAGCTTGGCCCCACGGCCTAATGCTGCGCTTTAGCCAGCGTAGCTACTACTGTCGGTCATATAATAATAATTATAAAACAATAAAAATAATATTCATTTTACGTTCCTTATAACCCTCCAGGGCAAGTGTTCGCGCTCGAAGATGTAACGCCAGCAGTCGCGTGGATTACAATCGAACGCCAATTTTCAATAGGTATTATTTTATTTCTGTTGTTGTTGTTTGAGTCATCAGTCTTTTGACTGGTTTGATGCAGATTTCCATGTCTCCCTGTCCTGAGCTAATCGTTTCATCTCTACATAGCTACCACACCCTACATCCGAGGCAATCTGTTTAACATATTCTAACATTGGTCTACCCCTACAGTTCTTGTCCTCGACCCTTCCTTCCATAACTAAGCTTGCTATTCCTGGGTGTCTTAGTATGTGTCCTACCAACCTATCTCTTCTCTTCATTAGCAGTCGCCAGAAACATCTCTCCTCTCCCACTCGTCTTAATACCTCTTTGTTTGTAACCCTATCTACCCATCTGATCTTCATCATTCTCCTGTAACACCACATTTCAAATGCTTCAATTCTCCTCTTTTCTGCTGCACCAATAGTCCAAGTTTCACTTCCATAGAGCGCCACGCTCCAAACAAAGGCTTTCAAAAATGACTTCCTAATACCTAAATCTATATTCGATGTCAGCAGATTCCTTTTTTGTAGAAATGCTTTCTTTGCCTGAGCCAACCTACTTTTAATATCCTCTTTGCTTCGTCCATCACTGGTTATTCTGCTTCCTAAGTAACAGAAGTCTCCTACTTCCTTCAGCTTTTCACCTGCCAATTTGATCTCCATAGAGGTTTCTGATTTATTTCGGCTGCATTCCAGTATTTTTGTTTTACATTTATTTATTTTCATCATGAATTCTTTCCGTAAGACGGAGTCCATACCATTCAAAAACTCATTCAAATCCTCAGGCTTGTCGGCCAAGATGACGATGTCATCAGCAAATCTCAGAGTTGAAATTATTTCTCCTTGAATCTTCACTCCCACTTTAAATTTTTCTCTAATTTCCTTCATTGCTTGTTCAATGTAAAGATTGAAAAGTATGGGTGATAAGTTGCAGCCTTGCCTTACACCTTTCTGAATACCAGCTTCTCTCTCATGTCCTTCAACTCGAATGACTGCTGTCTGGTTTCTGTACAGATTGTATATCACCCTCCTATCCCTGTACTTTATTCCAATTGATTTCAAAATATCAAACAATTTAGTCCAATCAACGTTATCAAAAGCCTTTTCTAAGTCTACAAAAGCCATGAACGTTCTCTTATCTTTCCTTATTCTACCTTCCAAAATCAGCCTAAGACTTAGTACAGCTTCCCTTGTTCCTACATTTCTCCTGAAACCAAACTGGTCTTCACCCAACTCCGTTTCTATCTGGCTCTCAATCCTCTTGTAAATATTTCTAGACAGGATCTTTGAAGCATGAGTAATCAAGCTGATTGTACGGTAATCTTCACATCTGTCAGTTCCCACTTTCTTTGGTATAGGGATGATTACATTCTTCTTGAAATCAGGGGGTACCTCACCTGTCTCATAAATCCTACACACCAAGTGAAATAACCTGATCAGACCTTCATCTCCTATGCAGCGTAGCAACTCAATCGGTATATCATCTATGCCTGGTGATTTGTTCCTGCTTAATTCTTCCAAAGCTCTATCAAATTCTGATCTCAATATTAAATCTCCTTTCGCATCCTCATCAATTTCCTCCTCCCTTTCCATTACATGATTCTATTTCTATTTATTTCTATTTTTTTAAATTTCATTTCGATAAATATATTAATCGTAGACAAATACGTGAAATACCAAATATGTCGATACAGCTTGAGAAACTTATTTAATTTGAATTTTGAGAGAAATTTGGTACTATTTCCCGTTTTGAGTAAAATCATGAAATATTTGCGAAGTGATGAGTACTATATTTTACTAATTAAAGGTTCAGTATTTCAATTCTATGCAATGATATACCTACACAAGCATACCGACACAGTTCAAACGTAGTTCCGTAAATAGTCGCGTGGAATACAGTTATAATTCAAGTTTACTCTTTGGTATACCACTGACACGCTAGTGATCGGTGATGTAATATTTCACGGTTATTGTAGTAGGTAGACCTACTGGCTGAGCTTCTATGCCCAAGATAGCGCGTGCAAACCCAGCCGAAGCCGTAGGATTTTTAAGAACGTTAAAATCCCTCAGTATGCCTTCCTTCGGAGGGGAAGTAAAGCCGGCGGTCCCATGTCATAGATTTATGGCATGTTAAAGAACCTTCCACTAATTGCACCTGTGTGAAGCCAAATTGGATAGGTTAAGAATGTAAACAACGCTCTTAGGTTTCTACGTTCGTTGCCAAGAGCCGACTGCGGTGGCATCTGGTAGCTAAGGTCAGAACTTGGCCTAGTAGTCGTTGACGGTGGCGCTTGGCGGCAAAAGTAAGAACTATTTGAACAATTCTAAGTTGCAGTACTTAAATTAAAAAACAGATAACACACACTAATAAAGTCATCACAATTAACACCGGTTATCAGACAGGTTCTACACACACCCAAAGTACACGGGGCTACATGACCGCGTTGTCGCAGCCCCTAAACTTAAGAAGCAACCAACCAGACCTTCTGGGAAATATACTGAACATTATGTACCAAAATCTTGATTATTCTGTTCGCAGTTATAAAACGAATGAACCTGGATTACAATAGTATCCACGCGACCAACGGAGGGATAATTAATGCAGCTAGAGACGCCGAAGTGCCGGAAAGGAATCTTTAACGTTCCAGTAAATTTACTTACATGGGTCCCTCACATTTGAGCAGTCTGAAATGCCATCTGACTGCGCCTGGCTTCGATCGTGCAACCCTGGGCACAGCAATCGAGAACGTTAACGCTGCGTCGCGCTACTGGGGTGTATCCTAACTGACGGGCATTGCTGATTCCGTCCTAATCGTCGCCTCAATTTTATAACAATACTACAGGCATCACAATTAAGCCTTCGTGGCTTGGGCGGCAGCACGCCGGCCTCTCACCACTGGGTCCGTGGTTCAAATCCCGGTCACTCCATGTGAGATCTGTGCTGGACAAAACGGAGGCAGACGGGTTTTTCTCCGGGTACTCCGGTTTTCCCTGTCAAAATTTCATTCCAGCAACACTCTCCACTATCATTTCATTTCATCTGTCATTCATTTAATCATTGCCCCAGAGGAGTGCGTCAGGCCTCGGCAGCCGGCACAGTTCATATCCTCGCCGCTAGATGGGGGCTTCACTCATCCCATTCCTGACCCGGTCGGAGACTGGAAGCAGGCTGTGGATTTTCATTTCACTACAGGCATCACAATAAATGAGGTTATCACCCAAATGCTACCTGTAGCCAAGTTCACGAGAGTGAAATTACAACTATCCCCTAAACGAGACGACAACAACAACTACTACTACGACTACTACTACTACAGTAGCTTCTCTGGCGTAGTTGGTAGCATGCTGAGCTGCTGTGCCCAAGATAGCGGGTTCAAACTCTGCCGAAGTCGTCGGATTATTAAGAGCGTTAAAATCCTTCAGTATGCCTTCCTTCGGAGGGGAAGTAAAGCTGGCGGTCCCATGTCATAGATTTATGGCATGTTAAAGAACCTTCCACTAATTGCACCTGTGTGAAGCTAAATTTCTAAGTTAGATTTAGTTGGAATGTTCTATCAAGGTTCCAACGTTCACCACAAGGTATCATTGACATCTGGTAGCGAAAGTTGGAACTACTTGAAATTGAACGGTACTTGTAGCTCACTCTATGGGTGTCCGCTAGAAGTAGCTACAGCCTCTGGCGAGCCGAACATGTCCTAGGACACTCCCGGCACCAAAAGCCACACAATAAATAGATAAATAAATACTACCTCTACTACTACTATTACTGCTTATACTACAGGGTTTGGGACAAGATGAGATGAGTTTTATGAGTGACGGACGGATTGCACGGCCGGATTCTCTCCCTGACGATAGCTTCGTGAGAGTAGTTAATGAAAGAGATAAGCTTGAGTAGTAGTGGCTTTCAGTCTTGGCTATCAGTTGCGAAGTGCGGGTTCTATTCTCGTCTCTGCCAAGACATTCAATTCTGGTCTGAGGTTTGGAACGTGGTACATTCAGCACCATCAGGTAAAACTCGAATGAGCTGGGTTCGATTCCGATAAGGATATAAATTCATGCATAAGCTGCTGTGTTATCAGTTACAAAATTTAGTTATTCACTCATGCAATTCGAACAATCAGATAGCATAAGGATCTTGTAAAAAAAATCATATTTTTTATGTGTGTTGTTGGTGTGTGCATTAATTGTGTAGACATTGGAAGTTTAAATGTAGGAACTTAATGATTGATTAGAGGTAGAATTGATGACAGTCTTAAATTGTCCATACAGCACCAAAGAGATGTCCCGTAAATATTTTCGTTATTGATACCGAATTTGGCATTACCTCCTACCTATTTTCAATTGGTGAAGAGCTCCAGAGGAGAACATTCGTCTGTCTGAGATATGACCATTCGTAGTATAGGCCTACATCTTGCATTTCAATATTGATGGAGGATGTAAAGTGTAGTGTTAAAGAAAACGTTCCGTTAATTAATGGCCAGACCAGCTCATGGTGTGGTCGCTAGCATTCTTGACCGTCACCCTTGAGGTCCAAGTTCCATTCCTGACTCGACCAACGAATTTAATTCTGATCCAACGGTTAAGACAAGCTACACCCAGCGTTGAGGGACAAAACCCGATAAGAGGTGGTTTTGTTCATACCTCAAGCGTTCTAGAAGAAGGTTTCCCAATTATTCCCACTGCACCTGCAGGCAGACGACAAAATTGTTCCTAACTTTATAACAAATTCACGCAGTACTTAAGACACTACATCAACACAAATTACACTCGCCAGTAAAATATATATTTTTAAAGGTTTCCTTCACTTCGTCAAACCGTAGATTTTGGGTTGGGTTATACGAATATGACAAAGAAAAATGTGTATGAACTCTAGTTTCTGAGGTGTGAAATAGGTAAGTGTTTTATTTTAATGGAAAACGATACGTTTTAAATACACAAGCTATACCAAAAAGGTTCAATTTACACAAGTTTATGACATGTTGATTAAAACAAGAAGTTCCATGACGAACTAAAGAGCCTACTTTTCTTAAAATTAAGATTAATGCCAATTATTAATCTACAGTATATGAACCTGTCTAGAATAATGACGAAATTAAGTTGGTAATATCGAAATGTCTAATTAGTTCGAAATATACCTGGTATAATGTAGCCTAGTAGAGCACTACAATTGGCAGCCCTGGCGACTGAATATATTCTTAGTTCCATCTCTTAAGGTACAATTGGTAGCCGTGGCGACTGAATATATTCTTAGTTCCATCTCTTAAGGTACAGAATACAAAATTTGGTTGAAGTCCAATGGAAGTTACAAGCAGTTAGACATTGGATATATCAGCACGCGTAAAAGCATGTTGGTAACAATGCCATGCGTGTGCTGGTCAGAAATAATCTGAAATATTATGATATCTTCTTGTGCCAATTTTGGATGAAATCCATTTGTTAGTGTATAAGTTACATGAATTTTAAAATTGGACCTATCACCAGGCATAGAATCATGTTGGCAGCACTGACTTATATTAATTACTCCAAATTAATCTAGAATGTCATGTGCTATACGTGTGCAAAGTATAGAGCTGTTGGCTTGCATACTTTCTGATATGTTGATATTAGGGTTTAAAAAATATAGACAGCATTTATTAACAGTTGGCAGCCCTGATTGCTCTTAAGAATACTTATGGTCACATCTGTTATGTTACACATAGCACATACGAAATTTGGTTGAAATCGAACTGATAGTATAGAAGTTACATGTATTTAAAAATTGGTCCTATCAGCAGGCTTAGAATCATGTTGGTAGAACTGACGTATATACGTTACTCCAAATTATTCTAAAATGTCAGGTAATATACGTGTGCATAGTTGGAAGCTGTCGGCTTACAAAATTTGGTTGAAATCCAATTGATAGTGTAAACGTTATATGCATTTAAAAATTGGACCTATCAGAAGGCTTACAATTATTTTGGCAACACTGTCATATATTGCTTCCTGGAAATTAAACTGAAATAGTATTATCTACATGTGTCCCAATTTTGGAATAGCTGCCATGCATTCCTTCCAAGATATCCAACATGGAGCTCAAATTTCAAGTGCGTTTTTTCAGCAGTTGGTAGCACGGACATCATTTTCATATATGGGCTTGAGCTATTCCGGTATACATCTTTACTCATACTAAATTTGGTTTCGATTGCTGCAACCGTTTAGGAGTTGATAGGGGGGAGGGACACACACACACACACAGACAGACAGACAGACAGACAGACAGACAGATAGAAGGACAGACAGACATACAGAAGGACAGACAGACACACATTTTCCCGGATCGATCTCATAAGTCTACTTTTTCCTCATTTTTGCAAAATGTGAAAAGTAGGCTAAAAATTGCACACTTTAAGAGCACTCGCAAACCAGAAGTTCTGCGCTAATTACGAAAGATAGAATATGAAACTCACAGTCCCAGTAACAATAGTCATATGTACAACCTACAAACAGCTGAAGAACTTTGTGTTTTGTCCGTTGACAGTTGTGCCAACTACAAAAATAAAAATTTATCCCAAAACTAAAAATGTAAACTCTTAAAAAGACTTGTTATTATATCTCCAAAACAAGCGCTCTTTGGTCCTTTTATGGGGATTTTTTAATTCATCAGTTAGAAATTCAAAAGAATAACCTGTTTTTGAGCCCGAAACTTTTCCATTGTTGGGCAGTTTTATCAGATAATTTCTAGATAGACTCAAATGAACGGATCTGATGGTGATGTTGCCCACATCCATAAACAAGACAACAGCAGGAGCAGAATGTTGAGTGTGCTGTTTAAACAAGAGTCCCTTGAATTAATGATCCCCTATTCATACTGCTTGTCTCATTTTAAAATTATGGTAGAATAAGTTTTGATCAACCAGAAGTTGATATTTAAATGTGATTGTCCATTGTTACTAACTTCTAACATACTATAAGTAACTTGTAACGATGGTTCCAATTTATTTATTTATTTATCTTATGGCTTTTAGCGCCGGGAGTGTCCGAGGACATGTACGGCTTGCCTGAGTCTGTAGCTGCTTCCAGCGGACACCCTAAAGAGTGAGCTACAAGTTCCGTTCAATTTCAAGTAGTTCCAACTTTCGCCACCAGATATCAATGATACCTAGTGGCAAACGTTGGAACATTGATAGAGCGTTCTGACGAAATTTAACCTAACAAATTTTGCTTTACACAAGTTTAGTCTGTGAAAGGATCCTTTACATGCCATACATCTATGACATGGGACCGCCGGCTTTACTTCCCCTCCGAAGGAAGGCATACTGAAGGATTTTTAACGCTCTTAAAAAATCCGACGACTTCGGCCGGGTTCCAATGAAATCACAGTTCCCTCTTAGTTTAGTGGAGAGATAAATTTCAAGTGTTGGACACGTTATTTAGTTGACTTTAGAGGTAGAGTAAATGCGTTTTTCACGTGTACTTTTTAATCGGCATTTTAAATTATCTCGCTTTAGTAATTACGAAGTTTGTGTGAAGTAATTCATCACACGAACTTTGTATAGGTTTTCCAATGGCAGGTTAATATTTAGAACCAAAGATATTAATTACAGAGTACACGTTTGTTGTCCCAATTAGTCGAGGCTCTAATAACAGTAAATCTCTACTTGTACTGAAGTAGTAATGACAATTTTAACATTAAGTTTAACTGTAAATCATGTCATTTTTCCTTTTCCTTGATTGCTGGAGGGATATCATTCAACTGATGCTGGTTACATTTCGTAGTTGCATGTGATCGGCTCTGAATTGCTTAGTAATTTACAGTAAATCACAGGGAGGGCTCTATCAACAACCTGATGCTGTGATGAACAAGTAATTCACTTCTCTCTCACTCTTCAATTTAAGTGGCTGCCATTACACACTGCAGTGAAACATGACAGTTCTGCCATCTGAGTTGTGTGGGCTAATGTGCCTGATACAATTGGCCTTGTCACCCGTATCTACTGCGTGCTGTAGGAATTGAGGGTAATCTACTAGCACTACTAACATAGATTGATGAGGGAATTCCCTCCGTACGACGTAAGTCTGATGTGGGCAACTATCAGTTGTTTCAAATGCCCAAGTACTATTTTTCCTCAGAGGAAATTAATTACTGAGATTCAATGATTTAAATTCAATGCTGTTTCCCACGGACCCATGTCATATATATATATATATATATATATATATATATATATATATATATTTATTTATTTATTTATTTATTTATTTATTTATTTATTTATTTATTTAATTAATTTATGGCATGTAAAAGAACATTCCACTAACTACAATTGTGTGAAGCTAAATTTGTTAATCGGCAGATGCGGGATGCGTTGGCATCTAGTAGCCAAGTTCACAGCTAGGTGTCGTTGACGTTAGCATTTGGTAGAAAAAGAAGGAACTACTTGAAATTGATCGTCTGCAGGCCTTACCTGAATTACAGATAACACACACTAACACAGCCATCTCAATTTGCACCGGTTATCAGTAAGGATCGGATGTTAAGGAAAAGTCATATTTTTTCCTGAGCTCATTTTACACGAAATCTGAAAAATAAGTTTGAATGACGGGTCCCTGACCACGTTTAAAGCAATTTGATGTTGCCTATAAATGCATATTTCGGCCATTTTTATTGTCTTGGTCATATATGGTCATATTTTAGTGATATAAGGTCATATTTGGTTATAATTTCAGCATTTTTGTTTAAATTGAGGCGTCGTTAACAAGGTACGTGTTATCTGGGACGAGTTTCAAACACGGGATTTCCGAACAGTGTAGTAGAAAAGATTTCTTTTCGACAGTCTGAGAATGCATATCGTCGTGATGTGCAATGCTGGCATAGCAGAAGATTAAGAGGTATGTACGATAATGAACTCGATAAACTTCCTGTTAGGCAGTGTATTTTAACTTACGCCGACAGATATCCTAAACCATGCTAATACTTCGTTTTTTCTTTTTTTCTTTTAGGAAAATCGAACAAGAACTACATCTCAAGGCTATGATACTGAATGAATATTGAAAATGTTCATGTACTGTAGCTCTCTGTGAGTGTGTAGGATTAAATGTGTCTGGTGTATTATCGCAGATCACGTTTTTGCACTTAAGACGTTTACTGTATGTTAGTGATACTCTACCTATCCCAAAAATTCATGTCATATTTCATAGTGTTTTAGGTCATGTCTTATGGTTTTTAGGGCATATTTTCTTGCATATTTTGTACTTCTTTAGCTCTTAAACTTCCGAACCCTAGTTATCAGACAGATTCTACACACACCCAAAGAACATGGGACTACTTGACCGCGTTGTCGCAGCCCCTAAACTGAGGAACCAACCAACCAATCTCCGTTTCACAAATGAATCAATAGCATTCTTTGCATCAAGCAGTACTCATCAAAGGAAGGAAGCTTGAAGTTTTACGTGACAGTTAATCTCGAGATCATGAGCCACGGAACCTCCTTTTTACGTGGAATCCGAACCACAGGACTTGGCATTTCACTTTGAAAATCTCACATGCATTGACCGGGAATCGAACCTGGTTCGCCGTGGTGAGAAGTACTCATCATTACTTGATTCGATTATAAGCCGACATAAGTCGGTTGACGTAATAAATCGTAGAACGCCTAACATCCTTCGACGTGTGGCAAATTACTGCCTGCAGAAAGATTAATTGAGTTCTGTTTCACGAAAGGCAGCCTTCTTGTTTTCTTTGCTTTACCTAACTCATAGGGCTTGCTAACAGAATCATGCAGATGTAATTATTTGACCCACTCTGTTTCGTTTGAGCTGTACTGTGAAGTGCTTAGTTCAGTGATAACTGCAGTACTGTCTAATTACTCTACTCTAGTGAGTTACTGAAATTCTGCTGATAGCTTCCAAACTTGATATCTTGCAGCAAAATAAGGATAAAATGTCCGTATTTATCTTGTCTAAAGTTATCTCTTTTTCAACAAAAGAGGTAGGTATTTGGTCTAACCTAACATATGATAACTTACTGTGTGAGGAAAGAGCAGGTCCAGAATGGAGTGTGATGTCGGGTAAGAGTGCACGATATGGTTGTAGATGTTTCATTTAGGGGCTTTGTGACATCATGGCCATGTTGCCCCATGTACTTGGTTGTGTGTGTTCTTTTTCCGTACTTGGGTAGCGTGTAGCCACAGCCTTAATTTATGTACCATTCCGCATTTGCCTAGGGTAGAAATAGTGAACCACAGAAGCTACTTCTAGGATGGCTGATGTAGAAATGGAATCGGCCACTTCATCTAGTAGTTGTCCACTCGGGGTTTAAGTGAAAGCACTGACAGCCTTCAAATTGAAATCTAAATACTTGGCAACCTGGGAATTGAAACCAGGTGTATGCAGATCTGAAATTACATTTATTCCAACACCCACCAAAGAGATAACTTACGAGTGTTGATGATATGGTATTAATTTTCGTCATTTAAAGACAAAATATTGGTTTCAGAAAAAAATTGGTCCACTTTAAACTTCAGTGTAATATTCAAAATTATGTCAACCAAACAATTTAAGAGCACGGAACAAAACCTCAAACCATTCGCCAAATGTTCCCTTTTATAACGTTCTTGTTGTGGTCTTGGTTTGAGGCCTAGCGGTTACTGCGAGGTGTACAACTCTGTACAAAACGGTGCTGATGAAGCTAATTGATGTCACAGAGTCCACCTGTCTCTTTCACCACCAATCAAAGATTAGTTACCATTTTACACCATCAATTTATTGTATGTAAGAGAAAAATTCCCATCCACTATCACGTAGTTTATGCAAAATCTTGTAACATGTAATGCCGTAGTACAAATTTGTTACATTGCTTTTCGCCCAAGTGCCAAAGCAAAGCCAACTCCGTACAGGCCATGGAGGCCGTGGGAGGTAGAGGCTTGCACTTTTTGTAACATCGGCACTAGATGGGATAGATTTGTCAGCTCCACGCCCGGCCGCCTTTGCTTCCAGGAATTACCCTGGTACTCATTTCTGGTGGCGGCTGAGTAAATCCCAGGGCTATTTGAGTTTCCGAAAGTGGTAGTTTTGTTTCTAAAATCCATTATCTGGGTGGGGATCGAACCCACTCCCTTTCAGTTAGAATCTCGGTGCCTCTACCTACTGCGCCACGCAGCCCCCTTTTTGCCCAAGGGACAACCACTAAATGTTGCTAAAATATTATATATATATATTTCCCTCAGATAATATTAAATGCGTGTATTGGTACTTAGTACCGAAACTTTATTGCGTGGAACTGCCTTGCCACGGTGGGTGAGTGGTTAACGTGTCGGTCTATTAACCCCAAGCTTGCAGGTTCGCTCCTGGCCGTGGTAAGTGATTTTCTGAAAGGCAGCAAAGATTACGACACGCATGTAATACGATGTTGCCATGTCAAAGAACCCATTTGAATTCAGTAGGCCGTGTTCAAAATGGCAAAATTAATCTCGGGAGTTTCCGCCAACACAGAGTTCCTCATTTCTCTACTAGAAATCGCTATGGTGTTCAAGGAGCTTAGATTTCTAACCTCCTTGACTTTCATAGTGCTTCAAGGAATAGGGAAACTCGGCATGCAAGCTACCCTCTGGGTGTCAAAAAACAAAGCTTCCACCCGGCACCCAGGGCCATACGATATTATTATTATTACTATTATTATTGCGTGACACTTACTTGTTAGAAAGGGTGAATCTGTGCGAGGTTAAGTACGAGCGTGAGACTTGGAACAACTAAGGTTTATGCGCGCACTAATTTATCTTGTACATTCTAATAAGTCACTACTACAATCACACGCCGCAGAATGTGCCGTATTCCTATTCACCGTAAAGAGGAAGATGAAAACAGGTCTAGTAGTGCGATTGATTCGAGAGAATGGCAAATTCTGTGATCATCCACCTGGGCTCCTCCAATTATCTCGTTCATATTTGATTGTGTGCAGTTCAAACATCTATAGGGGTGGGCAATTCGAAACATCACAATCACATATGGATCTCCTCACAATCTGACCAAAACGTACGCAAAGTTTCAGCAAGGTCGGGGAGTTCCTTTGAAATAGAGGAGATAATTATAATATTAAGCTAATTAGCGATGGGTGTGGTTTCAAAAGACTTCACCTTCCTATTAACCTAACACTAGAATACTGTACCTCTATGTTTAAGGGTGAAGTTTGCATGGCTGTGCACGAGAAATGTTCAAGATTTCACTTATTACGGCAGGAAATATATGTTGCTCTTATGAGTTAATCCTTCTAATGAAAGTCGAAATAGTCCGCCTATTTACTCTTTGTGACTCATAGTTTGAAGCTATGAACTCCCGGTATAACTTCGCACATTGGTAGACTGTCTTTTGTTAAGACACTGCAGTGCTGTTCAAAGTACGGTGCCTATTAAATCAAATGTTTCCCGGAGACTTTTGCGTACAGGATATCCTTGTGGGTAAATAATATCACTCGGTTAAAATTGATCACATCAAAGGGGGGTCGTCTTTCTGCCATAAATTGACAATATCAGCCAGTAAGACTTCCATTTCCCTCCCGCTAAGTGGCTTAGCTGTCAGAATGCTCTGCCCAGATACGCAGTCATGTGATATAATTACATTAACTTCAACTTTGCGGTCCTGCTATGTGTCATAAGAACAATGTAATGCCTCTGTTTGTGTCATACAACTGCTTAATAAATATTTTACAATATCTTGTTCTCTCATATAATAACAATTGCATTATTTCAATAATTGTCTTTTCTGTCCTTCTTAATTTATAGAATTTAACGTTTCAGCCATACATGCAATTTAATTTGTTTTGAGTAATTATAAAGGAAGATAGCATTAAAATAGGAATCTCTGTTTCGCTGGCTTATAGGCCGTGTTCTAAGGGCATTTTGTCGTCCTGACGTTTCGCTGAAAGCTGCGTTCAGCATGTTCACATGTTACATTAAGCGAGGTAAAACAAGTAAACAGAAGATATATAAATATTATTATGTATTGACTAAGGCGGATATACAATTTGTTGTTAAAACGATATATAAATAGTCAACAACCCACACATAGAGGCTACCATAGCAACGGCGTACCACATAAAAGTAATGCATCAAGGACAGGGCTGCTCTTTTGTTGCATCTTCTCGTCTACGACGGTCAATGAGGGCAGGCTTGAGGGGATTAAGGACTGGAAGCCAAGCTCTGTTCACACGTTCTGCTTCCTCCCTAAGATTGAAGCTGTTAGTATGCTTCAGGATTTCAATGGCCTCCCTTTGTAGTCTGACATGATAAGACACCGTGGTGGACAGAACTTCGGTGTCTCCATATCTTATGTCGTGACCTGCGAGTAGTGAGTGTGCTGCAACAGTAAATGTATCAGTTTGTCCCAGCCGGCTGTGTCGTTCGTGCTCCTTGAGGCGAGTGGCAATACTTCTTTTCGTTGTTCCAATATATACTTGGCCACAATCACACGGGATATTCTAAACCCCTGCCGTAGTATGAGGATGTCGCTTATCTTTAGCGGACCTAAACATGTCCTTAATTTTTCGCGTAGCCTGTATATGGTCTTTATATCTTGGGACTCGAGTAGCCTCCCTATTCTGTCCGTGACCTTTTTTATATATGGAAGGAAAGCTCCAGCCAGGGGCTGCTTGTCTATTTTTGTTGACTATTTATATATCTTCTGTTTACTTGTTTTACCTCGCTTAATGTAACCTGTGAACATGCTGAACGCAGTCTTCAGCGAAACGTCAGGACGACAAAATGTCCTTAGAACACAACCTATAAGCCCGCGAAACAGAGATTCCTATTTCAACGCCGGTCGTGAAAGTCTGAATTTTTACGAAGATAACATTAATTTACGCAATTTAACGTTTCATCGAAACACACACTTTCATATGTTTTAGAAATTATACAGGAGCAAAATATTTTTATTTCAGCATGCTGACATGAACGATGGTGTTTTGGAAAATGAAGCGTACAAGCCCGGACTGAAACCTAACTCCTTTGGAATAGCAAGAGGACTAAAAAAAGGGGACAACGCCCTTTATACGTTAACCAAAATATTGAAATGTTTACTCCGCAGTGTAGCAGTGTGCAAAAGATCACTTCAACACGACCACGATCGGGACCTGAAGGAACTCCGAAGGTTGGAAGTTAGAATCCTGATGCTGGCAGTGGCTATCATGAGTGTGGTTTCAGGTTTTCCACACTCCTTCCAGACAAATGCCGGGATAGTACCTTTCATCAAGTCCCGGGACACCTAAATCATCTCCGACTTGAATAATTACAGCTACACAGTTCAACACACACCCAAGTATACGGGGTTCATGAGCGAAGATGTCCCAAGGTCCTAATATGAATTAACAACTAATGAAATGTTATTTTATTTTTTGGAATTATCTATTTTTATAGAAAATTGTTCATAGATGACTGCAAATGCGAGAAAAATAACAATTCATTAATGCATTTATGCCCTCAAGAAATGGTAGGCCTACATTATGCAACGAGCCTATACTGGCAATAATTAAGACACGAGTATGTTTATAAAACGAGCATATGCGAGTTTTATAATTTCCATACGAGTGTCTTAATTACCATTATAGGCGTGTTGCATACGACTGTTTATGTTCGACGATAATTATTATAATTATTTTATGTTCGAAAATAAATATTCATAAATATCTGTCGAGATTTCGCCAGTTTTATGTACTGAACTGAGCACATGTGACGCACAGAATACCGTGTATTTGACCATGGCCTCCTCGATTGCCCCACTATGACACTAGGCCAGGCAGTGAAATTTAAATTAGAATGTCTCGGAACTAAACACAGGTGCGTTGCTATCCTCACTTAATTGGTCAAACAACTGTTCCTTGAGCTCTGATTGGTGGGAGAAACTGTTTTATAATGAAAAATAGTGTTATAATGACCATCATTATGATACAGTTTTCTGACAGATAATAGTCAGGGTCGAACATAAAAGAACTTGATGTTCGAGTAAATTGTAGACTGAATGAGCTTAAAACCACTCCTAAAACGAATTAATTCTTGCAGTTAATCTGCTGTTGAGTGATGTATATTCAGTAGCTTTCTAGAATGTTCAATCCGTTTTAAGGCGTTTTTGCCACGATGTGTGAATTCAATCAAAAATAAAAGTCACGAGAGTTGTAAGTCCGGCCACTTCTGCCCACTCTGTATTGCCGTTTGACGGTCTCAAAAATGAGGGGATCTAAACGATGATTGTTGCCCGGCTGGATGTCTTTCCATACTCCTACTTCATCAGAGGAGTAGCGGCTTCGGTGGCGTAGTTGGTAGCATGCTGAACTACTGTGTCCAAGGTAGCGGGTTCAAACCCGGCCTAAGTCGTCGGATTTTTAAGAGCGTTAAAAATCCTTCAGAGGGGAAGTAAAGCCGGCGGTCCCATGTCATAGATTTATGGCATGTAAAGATCCTTCCACAGACTAAACTTCTGTGAAGCTAAATTGTTAGGTTAGATTTCGTCGGAACGCTCTATAAAGTTCCAACGTTCACCACTAGGATTCATTGATATCTGGTGGCGAAAGTTGGAACTACTTGAAATTGAACGGAACTTGTAGCTCACACTAAGGGTGTCTGCTGGAAGCAGCTACAGACTCAGGCGAGCCGAACATGTCCTCGGACACTCCCGGCGCTAAAATCCATACGATAAATAAATAAATAAATAAAATCAGAGGAGTTAATGAGAAAGTAAATGAATGAACAAGATTGACAATAGGTCTGAGGGAGTTACCTGTTAGAAGGTTCTATCATGCCATTTGCTGAACTGGAAATGGGAAATCTTTCCAAGGATGAACAAAGGTATGGTCGGAAACCACTCGTCTCCAGGTTTGGAATATTTACTACCCTCATTCCCTGGAGCGTTAACGCACTCAGCTAAAAGTATGTACAGATTAAGAATAGATTTACATAATTTAATATGGAGGTACCTTATTATCTGATTAATGTTCAATTTCTCTTATACTTTAATTGAAAATATGGATATAGTTCAACTATGATTAGCACACAATATGTAAGCTCCATTTAACTATGATTAAAGATGTTGGCGTGCTTAAATTATGACTGAATACTTCAGTGATTATAAACTTGAATAAAAATATGTGGGAATTCTTAAACCTTCAATAAGTATTAAATGCCCTAAATTTATAAAATGCTACTGTATCCTTTATTTTAACCTGTGTTTGACTAATTCTAATCCTTCTATAGATGGAGAGAAACAAACGTTATTAGTATTGCATTTTCTTCCTTCTCCGCAGTACATTCATCGCCCTGGTCTCTTTTCCACATTTCAAGATCAAAGATTTTCGGAACGAATCGACTCCCAATGTTACATGTCCCTTTCTCTTGAATTACCTCATATATCGCTATCGTTGAGTAGCCAAACCGATTCCCCATTGACCTTGCCAATTGTAACGTCCACACTCCCCGGGCGCGGCTTTTGACTGCCTCATTCCCATGCGCTATGTTCTTTTAGGTCGGAGTTAGAACATCGATCGGTTTGCGGGACAATCGGGTGCGGGCGGTGTAGGAGGTTATGATCTAGCAGTGCATCCCGTCCATCCCTTCTTCACTTTCAACCCCAAGTAGAACACAAATATCGATGTTTTAGCTTGATTTATCATTTCACGCACAGTTCATGCTGAACTTGTGTAAATGTTGGCTCCAATAATGTGAGAGCTTGATATAATGCAACCAGCTCATTCTAACGTTCCACTGTTGCCAAGTTATCAGTGTGAAAGGTTACTAAATCTAGTCCTTTCAATACCAGTCACTTTCACACTTATTTGCAAAATATACCAGGCTCATTCTTATGAATTAGCAATGATTCAAGAAAATCACTTTAAGGATATCATGGTGATTTTTACAAAAGTAGAAAATAAGTTGCTTTAAAACACTACCACGGTCACAAAATTGAAAGAATAACACACTCATGAAATCTAAAATTACACGCGAATTTTAATGTTCTCATCTACATCTTATTGGCTCTTTCTCTAGAAAATTTTACTTGCCTATGCAGAGCACTTTTTTGATTGAAAAGAATTTTTTGTAGTTCATTGGAGGAAGGGACATGCTTAGGATCTGGACTTTCGAGATGCAGCAGGCAGAGCTCGAACCTACTATTACGCCACTATACACTGAATTCTATTTCCAATGCTTTCGTTGCTTCCTACTTGTTCATTTTCATCACCCTCCGAGTCAACAGAACTGTCATTCTCACTGAAAACAAAACCACGAGATTTGTGGCTCCCCGTCATTTTCGCTTCCCGTTTCAGACTTTGCATCAACATCACCAACATTATTTGACAACCCAAATATTGTGTTGACCAACTGAAAAGTTGTAATACCATTTATCAATTGGGCAACACTGCAAATAGCCTCAAAGCTCTCTATACAAACCCAGATATTGTCACATACTCTTCAGATTCAATACATCCGTTATCGGCATAAAAACTGTTGATATATTCCGAGTTATGCAAAACTGACATGCACGTAATTTCTCTTTACACGTAGGTAATTTTGAATGTGTGATTAAGTTGTGTCAACTTCTGTTCATTATGCTTTTATTATTTTAATAGTCTACGCACGAGCCGCACAAACAAGCATGCGAGTTGACACAGAATCGAAAGCCGCCACCAATATAAAGTGAAGATCAGATAACTGCTCTATTGGCTATTAACTTATTTCGTTTGCATAAAATTCCATGACTTGTTATAGGAAAGTAACAGATTCCCCACTGATTCAAATCTACCGAACCAAAATCCACGGATTATGAAACAAACCATTATGTGGGGGTCGTTTAATTCATCTCAATATTTTCATTGTAAAAATAAAAGGAAGGGAGATTGTGGTTTTACGTGACCATGAATCTTAAGATTAATTGTAAAAATAGGTCTTCCAATTGGATAATGTGCAAATCGGTATATTGTAAAATACATTAATTCCAAATGAAGTTACTAAAATAATCAATGGGAATAGGACACCCTATATGAAACATTAATACTGTATTTTCAAATGAGCCACACAGTAGTTTAACACAAAAAGCACCGTACCGGCGGTAACAAACATTTTATGAATGCATACAGTATTTAGATTTCACTTAAAATACCTTCTCAAAGCTTAGATCTGGTTTGTGACAAAATATGAGTAACACGTAGTCCAATCTGATCCCCTTCCTCTTGGCTTCTAATGTATATTGACCGCATTGTGGTGTAGCGGCTAGCATTCTTGATTGGCGCAACTGAGGTCCGGGTTCCAATCTCGGCTCTGCCAAGAAATTTCATTCTGGTCTGAGGTCTGGAACGAGGTACACTTAGCCTCGTGAGGCAAAACTGAGAAGAGAAGGGTTCGAGTCCTACGTAAGCCATCGTGGAAGTGGCTTTCCGTGATTTCCCACTTTTACTACAGAATAAATGCCGGAATGGTCCCAAACTTAAAGCCATGGCTGCCTCCTTCCTAATCCTTGCCTCAAATACAAATACACACACTCTAATACAGACACGACAATAACACAGGTTATCAGCCAAATATACAAGTAAATAATTAAATATACTCTATTTCTCTCTCTCTCCCTCTAATGTACATAAGTAATAATAATAATAACTCCTGGCACTACAGCCCATTAAGAGCCTAGGCCTACCAAGCGACCGCTGCCCAGCCATTTGGCCTGCAGATATTGGGGTGACGCTTGGTCAGCGCATCGGGTCCTCTCGGCCGTTAATCTTGGTTTTCGTGACCGGGGCGCTGCCTCACTGTCAGGAAGCTACTCAATTGTCCTCACAAGGCTGAGTACATCCCGTTCCAGCCCTCACGTAGGTTTCTAAAATCCTTGACGGAGCCGGGAATCGAACCCGGGGCCTCCGCGTGAGAGGCAGGTGCGCTATCCCAACACCACGGGAATGGCTTTGTACATAAGTACCCGGGGTTAAATGACCACCATTACCTAGCCCCTCAATGATTGAAACAACATTATATTTATTTAATTTATAAATGAACACTAGCTATACCCGGCATGCCTTGCAATGCCAATCAAAGACAAATAGATACAAAGAAAGGAAGATAAAAATAATGTTATTGGTTTTATGTCCCCTTTAACAACTAAGGCTTTTAGAGACGCCTGGGTGACGGAATTTTGGCCCGAATGGGATCTTTAACGTGCCAGTAAATCTATTGACACGGCTCCCTCACATTTGCGTACCCTCAAATGTCAATTGGCTGCGCCAGAATTTGATCCTGCAACCCAGGTCACAGCAAGCGAGAACGTTACCGCTGAGGCACGCAGCCAGCCCAAGAAAGATAGAAAGAATGAAAAGAAGTGTTTGAATTGTAATTTCGTTTACTGAAGTGCCCTTGGATAAACAATATTCTTTGTTGTTCCTGTCTGGTGCGTATATAAATAAATCCGAAGGCTTTCCGACGCGTGAGCACGCCACATACAGCTCACCATGCGAGAAGCACGGGTTTTTCAAATTTACTCCACACACTTGTAGGGATTGTCACTGAGTTGTGTTGATGGTCATCGCAAATGGGAGTCACACCGGAAACTGCAAACGTTTGAATTGGAATTAAAATTCTAGCTTCGATGATGTTGTTCATCATATTTTTCACTGAAAGCCTGGTACCGTTGCAATGTCGTGGTGGACTGATGTTTCGGAGAAGAAGAATAGGCACTCCAAATGTCAATGTTAAAACGTGTGGCGGCATGCCTGGCAAATCAAGTGAATTCGGGAATTCAGTAGGATAATTGATATTATAACTTCGTCTTGATTCATTACAGTATTGATGGACATATACGTTTTCTGTTCACCTGGTATTTGATTTAGAATGCTGCAATTTATGGCATCGACCCCTATTTCATTGGTACGTCAAACATACAAACTACTGTAATAAAAATAAATATTTTAAAACTCCCAGTCGAGGAAGAGGCGGTGATTAGTGGTATAATGGTCGTAACATCTAGGTTATTTGCCCTTATGATAAGGATGATAATGAAAACTACTATTGAATTGACACGTCAAAATATTACTAAACATGGTGAAATTTTAAAACTGATATACAGTAGGTAATTCAGATTTCTACCTTCGATATCTTCCTAGTCTTTGCTGGCTTTGGCCGATACTCGTCGCATCTACAGAATGAGCTGTTTGCGTAGTACTCGGGTCCCAGCTCCGTGAGAATGTGGATCGCTTCGATGACGATATAGCCTATGATGACAGACGTGCGAGGTTCCCGATCCTTATTATGTATTATTAGGCTGTGCTGAGACATCCATGTCAGGACATGTCACTTCGCGATGAATCAGCAAGTCATTCTCACACCTGGCATTGTGGGGTGATAAGTATACAGATTGTGGAATTGGGTAACTGTGGGATTTAAGGCTTCCTGTTAAATCCGTCACCTTTTTGTGTTACATAAATAAATTTAGCCATAAACCTTCCCTGGAGTGCACACAACAACTCACCCAAGTTTCATCGCTATCGGATGAATAGTATATCAAAGCATAAGAGACACACAGACAGGCAGACAGACACACTATCACGTAACGTTGATTTTTAAACATTGAGTTTGCAGCCAATGGCCATAGCTGGGTATTTTCGATAGGATGCCCGAGGGCTCCCAACAAATTCTATTTCAAGTATTTCCAACTTTGGCTACCTGATGCTACTGTCACTAACAACTAGCAGCGAGCGTTTCTAACTAGCCAAATATAGCCTACAAATTTTGCTACACACTACCAATTGCAGTGGTAGGTTCTTTTACGTGCCATAAATTTATGACATGGGAACGCCGGCTTTACTTCCCCTCCGAAGGAAGGCATACTGAAGGATTTTTACGCTCTTAAGAATCCGACGACTTCGACTGGGTCTGAACCCGCGATCTTGGGCATATCAGTTCAGCATGCTACTGACTACGCCACAAATGCCGTTAACATTATTTCTATTGGGATTACATAGGAATGGTCTGAGAACAAACATCTCATTCCAAAATGTGGAATTCCTATGCGCAAGATCACGGGTTCAAACCCGGCCAAATTCGTCGGATTATTTAAGAGCGTCAAAAATACCTCAGTATGCCTTCCTTCGGAGGAGAAGTAAAGCTGGCGGGCCCATGGCATAGATTTATGGTATGTAAAAGAACCTTCCACTAACTACAATATTATTGTGTGAAACTAAATTTGTAGTTGAGATTTGATTAACGCTCTAAAATTCCAACGTTCGCCACCAGGTGCCAGTTGTGGTGGTATCCAGTAGCCAAGTTAGCAGCTAGGTGCCGTTGACGGTAGCATTTGGTAGCAAATGTAGGAACTACTTGAAATTGATCGTCTGCAGTCCTTACCTGAATTACAGATAACACACACTAATATAGCCATCACAAATAACACCGGTTATCCGACAGATTCTACACACGCCCAAAGTACACGGGGCTACATGACCGCGTTGTTGCAGCTCCTAAACTGAGAAACAAACCAAACAACAAAATGTGGAAATCTTTTTAAGATGGAACAGGTTTTGGGGGCCCAATGTTGAATCCATTTTAAGAGGACAGTATGGAGATAAAAATTCATATTTGCTTCAATTTGATGATAAAGTACATCTCAAATTGACAGGCTAAAGTATCTTCTTGTTTGTCATAAAGTTATTCTGTTTAATTAAAATTAAATATCTTAAATTTGCTTGCTGATCCACACACAGCAGAAATGACCGTTATATTTTGTTAGGCCGCGCCACCCGCTGATCATGTTACCTTTCGTTGAAATATGCATGTATCTTGCAATGTGTTTGCCAGAGGATAGGCCCAAACCCCCTTTCTCCCGAAAGGGAAGGTAAGGCAGCATTCACTGGCACGAGAGCTGACATTTAACGGGCTGAGTCTCTGAATTCTCCTTTAACCCTGCGTTACCCAAGCTGACATAATTACACCAATGCCCACGCACGGACTCAGAGACCGTGTTTTCTTTTCATTGTTAAAATTTGTTTATAATGAACAAATTTTGATATTTTTGGCAAACTCAAATTTACATAAGAAGTATAGAAGTAAGCTAGTGGTAATTACCTGTTCTACGTAAGTACAAGCCTTCAATAATATGTGTAATTATCAACCAAAACGTATACCTAAAGAACTAATAACTGAAAAACCATTTTACTGGAAATAACTTATGAAACAACATTGCTTTCGAAAATGACATCTTAGAAAATGTGAATGTAAGGAAATCTGTTTGGTTAGCATAATGTCAACTCGGTCAACATCTGACACTTGTACGCAAACACACTGACACTTTTTAGTCTGAATCTGTCTCTTCCAGAAGAACATCAAGTATATCAGGTTCACTTGACACATCATTTAGTAGACGAAGAATCATATTCTCCTCATTATGATACATTTTGTTTAGGATTTTGACATAACAGTTAGCTACTGTTAAACAGCGAAAAGACTGAAGCGGTGCGGTGCAATGGGCATAAAAGTACATCACCAGAAAACAAAAGTTTAGTTAACAAGATAGAAATGATATTTATTGAGACAACAATTTTCTTTAAATAACATTAAAATGCACAATAAATGCACACAACTGGGATATGCAGAGAATAATTAGTGTTAAATCTTAACAAATGGAGAGGGTCTGGTGACAGTACCCTAATTAATGATGGAAAAACCGATGTTAAGGATTGCCTAGATTTGAGAGAAATTGGAATTGAAATATAATATGCATATTAATAAAAGAACCACTAAAAAGATGAAATGTATGATGAGAGTAAAATATTCAATTCTTTATCAAGTTTGAACTTATCTTCCAAATTGTTGAGCCAGCTCCATAAAAGTTCCAGTTAGCCTAAAACTGTTTTAAAAGTCATCCACGGTTTCTTCAGGGGGGGGGGGGGAAGGCGCTCATGGCCTCAAGATGCATATTCCGAAAAGATGAATATTCAACTCTTCTTTTCCCTTCTGGTGACGGTTTGACACTGGTAGTGTCCAGGTGGTGACTGAGTATAAGTCGACATTGGGTGCGGCCGGGAAGACTGCTGCTCCCTCGAAGTTTAAAGTGAGATACACCATCTAAGGTGAAACTTGCAGTGTGCTGCGGCTGGCAAACATTCCTGTCCTCTTGAGCGATGTATCAGAGTAGAGGCCTCGTGACGTAGCAGCGAGGTGAAGCAGCGACTGGCAATAGTGCCATGCGGTGTGGCAGCGTTGATCTGAATGACGATGTGATCAGAATGATGATTGATCAGAAGTGGGATGGAGAACACCAGCAGGTGGCGTCTTAAATAGTGATCATGGAACAATCTCGAAGGCTGGAGATTGCCCGACCAGACAAAGACCTGCCATTGGTCGAACGAAGGTCAGGGTGACGTCAGTCGGCCCTGCTCAGCAGACAACAGATGAGCCAGTAGATGCCGTGTATGCCGGGAGTGAGGAAGCTTGAGGTAGCGAGCAACTGGAACACTCGAGGTGAGAGCTATGATATCTATGAATAGGTGCTTGATAACAAGATTATGCATTTGGTTTAAGCAATTAGTACATTTACAAAGAAATAATTACCATTCGGGGATCTCGGTAACAAGAAAGAAAATTTGACCGAAAAATGGGCCAAGCTAAACATTGAAAACATCACGAAAGTGATCATGCTCCGAGAACTCCGAATGAAAACAAACAAAGGAATCAGTCAAAGCAAAACATGGATAACAGACGAGGAGAGACTAAGACTCGAAAGGCAAAATAGAGATAGCAGAGATGGGTCTAGTATAAAGACCTTTACCAGTTAAAACATCAACAACTCTGACGCGTTTATCACGGCCAAAGTGGCAGTGAATAACTCTGCCTAGGTTCCATACGAGAGGCGGAGATGGGTCTCGAAGAAGAACCATGTCCCCCACTCGTACATCTGGTTGAGGAAGCCGCCATTTCTCACGCCTATTTAGCAAGCTGAGATATTCTAACTTCCATCGGCGCCAAAAAGAACAGCGCAAAGATTCGACTTTTCTCCATAAGATAGGTAGGTTAGGATCACAGCGTCGAACCAGCAAAGGCGGAGTAGCAGCAAGCGAACAGCCAATCAGGAAGTGACTGGGTGTTAAAGGTAAAAGATCCTTAGGATCGTTTGAAAGAGGAGTCAGAGGTCTGGAATTTACAATACCTTCAACTTGAATAATTAAAGAGTTGAATTCCTCATAAGGAAGTATGGTAGGACCAAGAGTTTTCTTAAGCTGTCTTTTAGTAAGTTTGATGCAGGATTCCCATCGGCCCCCATGATGGGGAGCATAAGGCGGGGTGAAATGCCATTTGAAACCTTTAGAATAGGAAAAGTTGGAAATTTTTTCTTTAGCAGAAGGGGAACTTAACACTTTTTTCCAGAGATCAGAAGCGCTTACAAACATTTTTGCATTGTCTGAAAAGACTTCAGATGGGACACCCCTTCTAGCAGCAAATCTAGAAAAGGCGGCCAAAAAGTAGGATACCGAAGCGTTCGTAACCAACTCAAGGTGGATAGCTCCCGTCACCATACATACAAATAACGAGATATAAAGTTTACCTAAAATTTTGCGCTTAGATGAAGAGGGATTGGTCTGATATACGTAAGGACCAGCGTAATCGATCCCAGTAAGAGCGAAGGGCTTACTATGTTCTGAACGAAATGGAGGTAAATTGCCCATAATCTGCGTGGCGGGCCGTGGTTTAACCTTAAAGCAAGGTATACACTTTTTGACAACAGAAGAAACCTCATGAACGCCATTGATTATCCAGTAGAGTTCACGAATTAGACAGAGCAAGGTGCGAGTGCCAGCATGAAGGTGTTTATAATGAAACTTTTTTATTGTAAGGGTGGTGATAGGATGCTTTGAAGGAAGGATGATGGGATGCTTTTTCCCATCCTCACAACTAGACATAGCTAATCTTCCACCCACACGTATCATGCCGTCCTGGTCAAGAAAAGGAGTAAGTGGTAAAAGCCTGCTGGACTTGGGCAAATCTTTACCACTTACAATACCTTCAACTTGAATAATTAAAGAGTTGAATTCCTCATAAGAAAGTATGGTAGGACCAAGAGTTTTCTTAAGCTGTCTTTTAGTCTTTCAGGAGCAAATACTTCCTGCTTAACAAGTAACAAAATCTTGCAAGTAGCGAATTCTAACTCTATTCTGGTGAGAAAGGGTTGAGGCTTCAATGGTTGATCAATTACTAAATATCTCCATCGGAAGATATAAGACACTACACGAATCAATTTATCAAATGAAGAGTATCTATGAAAAAGACTAGTCGAAGTAGAAGTAAGATGCGACGTGACAGGATCATTACGGGCATCGGGTATTTCTTCTGCAAATTTTTTAGCTAAGCGAGGCCAGCAAGATGATTCCTGACTTAGCCAAGGAGGACCATTCCAGTACAGGTCTGAGGAAATCAATTTTTTAGGCGTGCAACCACGAGATATTATATCCGCGGGGTTTTCACGGCTAGGAACATGTCTCCATTGTTCAGAATGAGAGACTTCATGAATCTTAGAAACGCGATTTGCCACAAAGGTATTCCAATGAGAAGAAGGCTTGGAAATCCAAGCTAATACAATAGAAGAATCGCTCCAAAAAAATGTGCGGGAAAATTTTAACTTAAAACTGACATTTAGTTTAGTAGCTAATTCTGTTGCCATTAAAGCAGAGCATAATTCTAATCTCGGCAATGATACCGTTTTAAGTGGAGCAACTTTTGATTTAGCGCACACTAAATTAGAAAATCCAGGGAAAGTGGCTGAGGAACGTCCTACTATGTATGCACAACAGCCATAAGCCCGTTCTGAACTATCAGAAAATACATGCAGATCATACTGCTGGCATAAGGGATTTGAAATTAAAAGGCGGGGTATAGAAACCTTGGAGAGATCCAGCAAACTGCTGCGATACTCTAACCATTCTTCTACAAGAGGAAGGGGGAGATTTTCATCCCAGTCTGATTTTAATGACCAAAGCTTTTGCAAGAACATTTTTGCAACAATAACTATAGGAGCAATATATTGCAAAGGATCAAAGATCTTTGCGATTTCTGACAGAACTTGTCTCTTAGTTACAGTGGGAGATTCTGAGAAATGTACCTGATAAGAGAAGGTATCAGAAGAAGGACACCAAAAAACACCCAATGCTTTTACGGCTGCTTCATCAGTAGGAATAGCAACAAATTCATCAGCTGGGACCTCTGATGAAAATTTTGATATAAATTCAGTAGAATTTGAAGTCCATTTATGGAGCGGAAAACCACCTCCTAGGAGCAGGGATTTCAAATCTTCGCACACAAGGAGTGCTTCAGAAATATTAGGGAAAGAGCACAAGAAATCGTCAACATAAAATGCCGTTTTTCATGACTCAGAGGCCAAAGGATGATACAGATGACCATCTTGCTCGGCTAACATGTGGAGAGACCGAATCGCAAGAAAGGCTGAAGGCTTCAGGCCATATGTCACAGTCTTCAATCTAAATATCTTTATGGGTTTGGAACTCTCATCGCGCCACAATATTCTTTGCAGATCTTGCTGCTCGGAATTTACGAGAATTTGCCGGTACATCTGCTTAATATCTGAGATTACAGCAATAGGGAACCGTCGAAAATTAAGCAAAACAGAGGTGAGATCTGTTTGAATCGCGGGACCACATTGCAAGGTATCATTTAAAGAGACTCCATTGGAATCTGATGACGAGCCATTGAAAACTACTCTCATATTGTCTTGTGTTAAGGAATTTTTCCATACCGGGTGATAATTTAGATAAACTATTTCATTTAAAGGACGGTCAATGTCCTGATTTAGGAATTACCTCCATGTGATTGGATGATTCGTATTCCTCCATAAAGGAAGCATACTGAGTTTTAACAGAAGCATCTTGTTTGAACCGATTTTCAATAGCAAATAGTGCCCTAAGTGCTCTGGAATGCGAGCCCGTAATGGCGGGATGATTAGGAATACGTGGAAGAGTTACTATAAATCTGCCTTCAGCAGTACGGACAGTGGTTTCCTTGTATAACTTTTCACAAATTTCGTTAGAAGAAGAAGCAGTAGCCTGAACATTCTCAAGATCCCAGAACTTGGTTAGCTCTTGACTCAAATCGGTACCAACAAAATAACAATTCGATACAGTTTGAATAGGATTACGGTATATTTGGCCAGTAGCGATCCAACCAAAATCAGTTTCGCGGAAGAAAACATTAGGAGCAATTTTTACTTTATTGGAATGAAGACATTGCCAAAATACGCTTGAGCTGAAAAGAAGCTCTACGGGCGAAGCTCTGTTGAAATGAGGGTCAGCTAGCTGGACAAAATTCGGGATATTCCAACTTTGAATAGGATAAGAAGTGCCAGGAATATTGTTGCCTATAGACTTGATAATCAAACAATCTAATTGCAACTGCGTACCAAGATTATTAGAGTTCTTCAAATCCACTTTAGCAAAGCTTAAGGATTGCGATTTAGAGCAGTTTATTCCTGTGACCTCTATTGAGGTAGGATGTTTTGGGAGGCCTAACTTTTGTACCAAAGATTCATTAATAAAATTGTTGGTAGCGGCATTGTCTAATAATCCCCTGACAGATACCCATATCCCGTGAGAATTTTTCAATAGAACCTGCACGGTAGATAATAAAACCTGGACTTTGCCAAGCGAGGTAGAACTTTGAGCATACGACTGCGCACTATTTTGAGAAGTCTCAGAATTAGACTTGGTATTGGAACTGCTTGGTCCTGATAACCGTGATCTTTCATGTCTGTGCAAAAGGGAATGGTGTCTAGCCTTACAATGAAAGCATAAACGTTGTGAACGGCAATTGTTTAACATATGCGTTCCTGACAAACAGTTGAAACCATGTTTTTTGTTCGTAATGAACTTTCGTCTTTCATCTACTGATAAAGATTTAAATTCATCACAATTGTATAAATTATGCGATTGCTGACACAGACCGCACGTTTGCATTTGGTTAGGTGACCGAGCATCAACAGGAAGAGCCTGTGATCTTAAAATTCTTTGATTAGAACTGCTAACCTTATCTTTTGAGAAGGCTTTTGAATCTGAACTACTAGTTTTTTGATTAGCTATGGCGGAAAAGACTTGGCTTCTAGCCTTCAAAAAGTTGATAATCGCCTCATAAGTGCATTGCAAATTCTGGGAAAGTTCTGTTTCCCAGGCTTTTAATGTATTTGCATCCAATCTTGCAGAAATGAGGTGAACTAGAAATAAATCCCAGTGATTTACAGGTTGGTTTAAATTGGACAATGCTCTGACTTGTAGCTCTGCAGTATCAATCAGCTTACGAAGTGATAAACTGTTATCTGCTTGCACGTTAGGTAACTCGAATAATCTTTGTATATGGCGTTGAATAGATAAACGAATATTCCCATATCTATCCTTAAGAAGATTCAGAGCAACTTCATAATTATCACTGGTCAAAGAAAGTGCTTGAATCAGGTTAAGTGCGTTGCCTTGAACTGCCAGATGCAGGTAGTGAAATTTTTGAATTACTGTTATAGAAGTATTCTCATGTACTAAAGAATTGAATAATTCAAAATATGGCTCCCATTCTATGTCCTTACCAGTGAATTTGGGTAGTTCTAATTTGGGTAATATAATGCGTGAGGAAGATGTAGAAGATGCTGCAGAAGTTTGATCTTCTTGTTTTTCTTTTAAAGTTAAAGCCCTAATAAGCTGTTTAGCTTCAGCAAATCCCTGATAGTATAATTTTTCAACTTCCAACCTATCACTTTGCTGGTCCGGATGCTGAGTTTCTATACTGCATTGTATCTCATCATATTTCTCAAAGGCTTGTTCATAATTCTTAAGCCTCTGCGAAATTATGTCAAGATTACGCTCTTGGGGTTCAAGCTCCGTTAAGAAAGTACGGAACCGTGTGAGCTTGCCCTTACAAGAGGCTCTGGCGTTGCTGAGTTTTTCATCAAGGTTAGGCATGTTAAAGGTTGTTTGTTACTCACGTCAATATTGTGACTTCGAGTACTGGAAGCCAGAGGATGACAGCTTGCTAGGTAGTAAGGTTTAGTCTGATGCGGAAGAAACCGGCTTAGCTCACGTTTCTCTCCTCCTCTGCTGAACATGCGCCTCAGGCTGAAACTTACAATGTGAATTAGTGTTGAAACACAATGAACAAAAATTGTTAATGTGAAATTCAAGATATGAAACTTGTAATATTCCCAGGGTGCAACAGATAGTTTATTCCGGGTTTCGGCACCAAAAATATGGAGAAAGTTCTGCCCTAAAACTTCCCCATACGGGAGAACGCGAAGTAGGTTTAAACTTAACCAAAATAGCTACTGTTAAACAGCGAAAAGACTGAAGCGGTGCGGTGCAATGGGCATAAAAGTACATCACCAGAAAACAAAAGTTTAGTTAACAATATATAAATGATATTTATTGAGACAACAATTTTCTTTAAATAACATTAAAATGCACAATAAATGCACACAACTGGGATATGCAGAGAATAATTAGTGTTAAATCTTAACAAATGGAGAGGATCTGGTGACAGTACCCTAATTAATGATGGAAAAACCAATGTTAAGGATTGCCTAGATTTGAGAGAAATTGGAATTGAAATATAATATGCATATTAATAAAAGAACCATTAAGAAAGATGAAATGTATGATGAGATTAAAATATTCAATTCTTTATCAAGTTTGAACTTATCTTCCAAATTGTTGAGCCAGCTCCATAAAAGTTCCAGTTAGCCTAAAACTGTTTTAAAAGTCATCCACGGTTTCTTCGGGGGGGGGGGGGGGGGAGGCGCTCATGGCCTCAAGATGCATATTCCGAAAAGATGAATATTCAACTCTTCTTTTCCCTTCTGGTGACGGTTTGACACTGGTAGTGTCCAGGCGGTGACTGAGTATAAGTCGACATTGGGTGCGGCCGGGAAGACTGCTGCTCCCTCGAAGTTTAAAGTGAGATACACCATCTAAGGTGAAACTTGCAGTGTGCTGCGGCTGGCAAACATTCCTGTCCTCTTGAGCGATGTATCAGAGTAGAGGCCTCGTGACGTAGCAGCGAGGTGAAGCAGCGACTGGCAATAGTGCCATGCGGTGTGGCAGCGTTGATCTGAATGACGATGTGATCAGAATGATGATTGATCAGAAGTGGGATGGAGAACACCAGCAGGTGGCGTCTTAAATAGTGATCATGGAACAATCTCGAAGGCTGGAGATTGCCCGACCAGACAAAGACCTGCCATTGGTCGAACGAAGGTCAGGGTGACGTCAGTCGGCCCTGCTCAGCAGACAACAGATGAGCCAGTAGATGCCGTGTATGCCGGGAGTGAGGAAGCTTGAGGTAGCGAGCAACTGGAACACTCGAGGTGAGAGCTATGATATCTATGAATAGGTGCTTGATAACAAGATTATGCATTTGGTTTAAGCAATTAGTACATTTACAAAGAAATAATTACCATTCGGGGATCTCGGTAACAAGAAACAAACTTTGACCGAAAAATGGGCCAAGCTAAACATTGAAAACATCACGAAAGTGATCAACAGTCTATACTAAAAAGGTGTAAAAGCACAAACTCATTTACTCACGCACGGAATGACAAATCGGGTTTGGAGAAAACAGCACTGTTACAACTCAAGGTTACACCGCAGACTGAACAAAACAGTAGGGGTGGATTTGGGGGGTTGGAAACGGAAGCTATACCGGCTCGCCGCACTTTCAGTCAACTTATACAATAGCTATGTAATAACAAAAATAACCTACGCCCGGATCATGTGACCGTGCGCGAGTAACGCAGGGTTAAAAGAACTAGCGGGAAATTAGAACACCGCCAAAATATATTTCACCTTGAAAATACCCCCATAAATATGTAATTTACTTTTCGGAACTAGCTCTCCGAATTCGTTTCGATCCATCGTTAGTAGCGGAACTTATCGGTGTAAACCCTCCAGTGGTAGCATTTGAAAATATAACACCAGGAGTCGCGTGGCTCACAATCGTAGGCCAATTTTTGATTGGTATTTAATTAGCTATTTTTATTTTGAAATATTGATTTTTGATTTTATAAGTAGGAAGGAGTGTGATAAATATACCAATCGTAGACAAATACATCAACTACCAATTATTTTGACACAGCATGAAAAACGTTATTTACTAACACTTTTGAAAGAAATTTGGAAATATATAAAACATGAAATTTTTGTGAACATATGGGTATTTTTCTACAATTAGGTGTTAGGTGTACATTAAGTTTCTCAATCCAATACAATGTTATACCTATACAAGCAAAGCATCGCAGTTCAAGGATAGTTCAGTAAGTAGTCACGTGGAGTACACTTGTAATCCAAGTTGACTTTTAGTTATGTCACTGACACGCTAGTCGTCATTGATATACTCTAGTATGTCACGTTGATTGCAGTGGGGAGACCTTCTAGAAAAGGTACTAAACAGTATGTACCAAAATCTAGTGTACCGGTATTAAGGCCGCAGATATGAAACAAATGAACCTGACTTACAATAGTTTTCAACGTGACCAACGCAATGGAGGGTTAACACTTATTCGGCGTCAGAATTTGCCAAAAACATAGCTGTCGACGATTTAAGTTATGCAATAGATGAGAGACATAGGGTCGGGTTAGAGCATTCTTAAAACATGATATGTACTTTTTACTTTTCTTATTAGATAGTTGTGGCTGGATAATTTACAAGGTTTCATTTGACGTCTTTTATCCGCAGATAGTGACTTACAATATAGAAAGCTTTTTAGTCGGTCAACACAAATTGTGACAAATTACATTAAGCGGGAAAATGTATGTAAATGCCCTAACCTGAATAATATTGCATATTTATTACAAGGTAATGTAAAAGAAATGGTGGTACTTACTGTCACTGAAATGGATGACATGTTTCGATCATCACGCTATCATCATCAGATCCTGCCCCCCCCCCCTCAGGTTTTAATAAGGCACCGACTGGAAAGTTACTATATCTATAACAGAACTAGGCAACACCGAAAAATGGCGTCTAATACTCCAATAGTGACTTACATATTGTAATAGCTTTGAGCAACACTAGGAACCCCAACCTGTCCATCCCTTCCTATCGCCAAGTAGAATAATATACTGTACATATTGTTGTTTTAGTTTTTTTTTTTTTGTACGTGGGTTGGTGACCACGGGACCCCAGCTGAGTCCTGCATTGCTTCCACTTACTTGTTTCGGGCTCCTCTCTGTTTTCTTTCCTGTCGACCTCGCTTGGTAAACTCTTGTTCTTTTCCGACCCCGACGGTAATAGGGTATCCGAGGCCTAGGGAGTCTCTTCCTTTCCCGCCTTAATTGGCCCTTGTCTCATCTTTCCTGATCCCTTCCTTCTGGAAGGGGTCAGCCTTCTTTTTCTTTTCCTGTTATCTCCTGCCTTCTGCTCAAGGCCCTCAAGGAGGTAGGGTGTGTGTAGCCCCACCACTTCTGGTGCACCCTAGAAAGTGCTACACGTTCAGGGGCTCACGGCTGGTGAGTTCGGGAGTTGGCGACCCCGAGGGATTCCTGAGCTGGGTCCGGTTTCCCCCTTTTGACCTTTAGCTGTGGGACGGACCCTCTCCACTTTCACTTTCCTGTTGTTTTTCTTTTCATTATATTTCCTTTTCCCTTTAAGATTCCCACACTGTTATTTTTGCATCTCCACTCCATTTTGTGGATGTTGACAATCTCCGTTGCATTTTGTACGTCTTTTCGATCTACGTTGAATTTTGTGAGTTTTTTTCAACCTCGATTGCATTTTGTAAGTATTGACAAACTAAATAGCTTTTTAGTAAGTCTTTCAATATAGGGGGGAGGAGGGTCCTTTTGTGAGTATTTTGAATTTCAATTGCATTTTGTATTTTCAACCTACATCGCTTTTTTGCAAGTAGTTAAGTCTCAATTCCTTTTTTGTGGGTATTTTGAATCTAAATTACATTTTGTAAATATTTTCAATCTAAATTGCATTTTGTAAGTATTGTCCATCCGAATGAGAAGTTTTAATCTACCATACATTTTGAAAGCAATTTCAATTGCATTTTGTATTTTCAACCTACCCCGCTTTGATCAAGTAGTTAATTCTCAATTGCATTTTGTGGGTATTTTGAATCTAAATTACATTTTGTGCGTATTGTCAATCTCATTTGCATTTTGTAAGTATTTTGACTTCACTTGCATTTTGTAAGTATTTCGGCTGTACGTTGCATGTTGTTCGTTTTTTGAACTTCACGTACATTTTGTGCGTATTTTTCGATCTATTCCTTTTGTGAGTATTTTCGTTCGAAATTCCCTTATGTACGTATTACCGCTCTCCATTTTGTGAGTAGTTTCAATCTGAGTTCCTTTTGTAAGTATTTTCCTGCTCACTTACTTTTCGTTCTGGTTTCCACTTCATTGACATTTTCGCTATCACACAGACCATTAGGGGCCGATAACCTGGATGTTAGGCCCCTTAAAACCAATTATCATCATCATCATCATCATGTTTTAGTTTGATTGACCCTGATAACGTTTAATTAATAACACTGAAAAATGGCTTCTAATACTTCAATAGTGACTTACATGTAATAGCTTTTGGCAACACTGGGAATCCCAACCTGTCCATCCATTCCTCATCTTCTCGCCAAGTAGAATAATATACTGTAAATAGTGTTGTTTTAGTTTGAATACCCTGATAATGTGTAATTAATAACACTGAAAAATGGCTTCTAATACTTCAATAGTGACTTACATGTAATAGCTTTGGCAACACTAGGAATGCCAACCTCTCCATCCCTTCCTCATCTTCTCACCAAGTAGAATAATATACTGTAAATATTGATGTTTTAGTTTGATTGACCCTGATCTTGTGTAATTAATTGCACAGATAATGTGGAGGCCCGAGATTATGTACCCAGGTTAGAATATTCAGCTTATTCGAGATTATACTGGCGTAATACACCCATCTAATACCGTAGTTCAGTCACATGTCGACTACATTACCGTAACAAGAGAATACTCTGATTTTGAGTAGCAAGCTTTCGCTAAGCCTCGTAATCGCTTGATGCAGAATACGATATTCCATTACATCACAGTGGAGCTGTGGGGGCGCTGCATGCTGCCAGTATTGTAATCTTGAAGTACCGTAATGAATATTCCTGCCTACATCATTATTTTATAGTTTGATCTTGCTATTATTATATCTGTTACAATCAGGGACTGGATACTTCTTGGTCGCTAGCTCTCTTTGTGTGTGAAAGGAATATGTCTGATAACCTGTGTAATTTAGTGCTTGTGCAACCGTAATTTTTTATCTACGATTTTGGTATGTGTCCCGCGATATCCTGGTACTTGCCTAGAGTGAGTGAAGAAATATCCGGGGTAGAACTAAACTCAGAATGGTCACTCATTTTCGGAATAGGAACCTTGAATTTCTGAACATGTAGTTCAACCGTGGAATACTTCAATTATCTCGGCTACACTAGCAGGCATGTGGTTTTAATACCTGTGTCGATGCAATATGCAACGTTCTAGCAAATTTTAATTGTTATTACTTGATTATCCATGTATTGCATTGTGAACAAACTTAAGAGTCTTTTTCTGCTCAGTCACAACACCTCGCGAGTCCAATGAAACAAGGTGAATAAAACCTAATAGACCGGTAAAATCAGCAACTGAACCCAGATCCGTATACCAGTCAACACTGGCAGCATCGCCGATGGGTTGGCAGACCGTAGTCTAGTCATATGAGAGTCATAATATACTGTACAGCAATAATCTAGTTAGAATATTTTTTCCTGTCTCTACTCTCTTGTTTATTCATTCCACGAGTAGCTATTAGTAGACCATAGCCGTTCAACTAATGAACCTCAGCATTTGATAATTCATGAGTTTTCAATGTGACAAACCCTAAATAAATGTGTCATAAATTCAAGCAAATACCGTCTGCTGTGCCATTCTTCCTTTCAGAACACACTTAATCATCCAATACTTTGAAGCTGACTGAAGGTGCACCTAGCTGTGGTCGTGCATAAATATTGCCGCCACGCCGTACGCGACAATTGTTGAAGACTTCGGAGTGCCAGGTGTGGAAACTATTTTTTGGACTGACGCATCTACCGTTCTAGCTGGGATTCATCGTATCGTGTCATGGGATATATTTGTCTTCAACAGAGTCAAAGAAAAAAGACAACTGACACTTGGTCATGTATGGAGACACATTCCCGGTCACAGCAATACAGCTGATGTAGCTTCCAGGGGCTGTTCAGCAAAGGAACTACTTAAATGGTGTTGGTGAGAGGATCCTGACTAGTTAAAAAGTCAGCCAAGCCAATGGCCAAAATCAGAGGTCATCCACAACGAAGAATAAATAAATAAGGAAATAAGAATGACTGTCATTTCGTCTATATTATGTGATTCTACTGACAGCGGGTGGTATTACAGATAATTTTAATGGTATAAGAAGATTGTTCGAATGATGGGCTGGATTCTTCGCTTTATAAAGAATTGTAAAGTGGAAAAAGGCACACGTATACACCAGGGTTTGACGACTGAAGAATATGAGGCTGTTGAAATTATGGTGAGAAACACCTGGTATGGGGTAAAAAAAAGTGTTTTATGGTTTTTGAATAATTAGTATGTGGATAACTCAAATACGTTGAAAAATTGAAGAAAAAAAAAGTCTTAAAAATGTGCATGTTATGACACCTGACACTTCATCATGTTACTCTTTGAAAAGACACGCACACGTTTACCTCGGCTCATTCTTTTGCGGCTAATTTCTGAACTACTGGAGGTAAATTTTTGAATGCACTACCATTTCGCTTGGTAATAATCAATTTTCATTTTGGTAGCCGTGAAACAGCATTAAAAATATTCACTGTGTTGTATTCCATCTCAATTTTTAACATTTGTCCCAGCAGCTTTCCCCTTCCCTATACATCCCATGGTATAATTGTTGTAACAAAGTTCATCGAAGAGACTAACACCCTTACGCTTGGATGGTTAAATTGCAAGAAAAGTCAATTTAAATATTTAAAACTTATATTTCGCATCGCCGCCATTTTGGATTTGTGCTCACCAGGCTATAGAATTAGTGGTTGAAGACATGACTAAAAGGGAAGGAGAATATATAGGAATATTTAAAGGACTGAGGAGGATGCAAATAATCCAGATTATGGGGCAGGAACGTCTTGAGAACCTTCACACGTAAGAAATTACACTGAAAAACGTTAGCTTCAATTTTCTCAGTTGTATAAGGTTTTTGTACTTTGGTACCATTTTTGAGAAACGTTCTTATGCTAGGCCACTGAAACCTCTTCTGTGGCTCAATAAGTCCTCTGAGAATGGATTTTTCGGTATGTTACCTAAGAATAAAGTTATTATTTTTTAAAGAAAATATTTGGAAAAAAATTAATGTATTTTTAAAAACTTCATTCTGAAAAAACTATCCAATTTCCGTAAATAATCCTTCCTATTATCACAGAGAAAGATGCATACAACAATCTCTGAAAATGTCATTGTAATAACCCAAATGGGTTTTGAGTAATCTGTACCAAAAAATTGAACATTTAACAAGGGCAAGGTGGTTCTCACCTTAAAATAATTTATTACTCATTAAGGGGGTGTATGGGTGCAGTGTTCAAGGTCTCCAAGGCGACGGTTTCGATTCCTGGTTAATTCATGTGTGACAGTTAGGTGAAACGTCCCGACCGGTGATTCAGATTCCACGTTAGAGTAGAATGATTTACCGTGGCTAATGATTATGAGGTTAACCACCATGTGAAACGACGTGGTTGTTTCCTTCATATTTTAATCATACAGACGCCTGCTACCCTCCAAATCATGAGATATGGAATATTAGCTGTGGATTGATGTTGGTTATACAAGCTGTTCTGTACTTAACATTGAAAACCACCGTGGACTGATATAAAGCATTGTTTTTCTCTTGCGTCATGAGACACAGCTGATTATAACCTTGATAACCTTTGTGCACTACTCACTGACGTATACACGCATATGTAGAGAAACACGCATTTCTCGCACGCATGAATACTCCTACTAATATACTCACGTTTATATTTACGTAGTTGCTCTTTGTAGGGCGTCACGCGATAGAAGCACAAATTATATCAGAAGGAAACGTGTGACTGTAACTTCGTTATGGGCTTCATCTCACCATCAATATAGGGGCGTTGTGGCGCAGTGGTCAAGCTGTTGGCCTCTCACCACGGTGGAACGGGTTCGATTCCCGGTCATTGCATGTGACATTTTCAAAGTGAAATGACACGTCCTGTGGTTCGGATTCCACGTTAAAAGGAGGTCCAGTGGCTTATGATTTCGAGATTAACGGTCACGTAAAACTACAATCTTCCTTCCTTTCACCATCAATATTCCATAGACTATCATCACCATAGAATCTGATAACTGAAGTCAGGAATTAATTAGCGATTTCTGTTCGACAATTGCTTTTGAAAATGATTGGGTGGGTTAGAAAAACAGCTTGACGAATTAAACTACGTACATAACGAAGTTCATGCTTTTCAGTCGGTCAACATGATTGTATCCAATTGTGATGGGTTATTCATGTAACTGTTTTTATTTTCAAAATTAGGGAATTACCCATCACAATTGCGTGCACTCGTGTTGAGCGACTGAAACACATCAACATTTCTTTACTAAGGCAACACTGCAATTGGCTTCAAACTTCAATATCTACATACACACATCAAAAAAAGTTTTGCATCACCTCGGTTCCAAGAGTTCCGGAACCGTTAAATACAAAGGGAATAGAGATCAACACAAACAACATTTCAGCTCGTTTTATTGCTCATGAGACCCACACATTGCATGTTGTACCATCATACAGCTAGACTTTCAGCATTTGTGGTCCAGATTGCAGTACACACCACTACCTCTAATACCCAGTAGCACGTCCTCTTGCATTGATGCATGCCTGTATTCGCCGTGGCATACTATCCACAAGTTCATCAAGACACTGTTGGTCCAAATTGTCCCACTCCTCAACGACAATTCGGCGTAAATCTCTCAGAGTGGTTGGTGGGTCAAGACGTCCATAAACAGCCCTTTTCAACATATCCCAGGCATGTTCGATAGGGTTCATGTCTGGCGAACATGCTGGCCACTGTAGTCGAGCGATGTCGTTATCTTGAAGGAACGCATTCACAAGATGTGCA
The DNA here is from genome assembly GCA_946902985.2 of Meconema thalassinum. Taxonomy (NCBI): domain Eukaryota; kingdom Metazoa; phylum Arthropoda; class Insecta; order Orthoptera; family Tettigoniidae; genus Meconema; species Meconema thalassinum. Next base: position 657,507,985 of record OX336390.1, read on the forward strand.
CGATGAGGTCGAGAATTGTCGTCCATGAAGACAAATGCCTCTCCAATATTCTGCCGATATGGTTGCACTATGGGTCGGAGGATGTCATTCAGGTATCGTAAAGCCGTTTCGGAGCCTTCCATGACCACCAGTGGCGTACGTCGGCCCCACATAATGCCACCCCAAAACATCAGGGAACCACCACCTTGCTGCACTCGCTGGACAGTGTGTCTAAGACGTTCAGCCTGACCAGGGTGCCTCCAAACACGTCTCCGACGATTGTCTGGTTGAAGGCATATGCGACACTCATCGGTGAAGAGAACGTGATGCCAATTCCGTGGGGTCCATTCAGCATGTTGTTGGGCCCATCTGTACCGCGCTGCATGGTGTCGGGGTTGCAAAGCTGGACCTCGCCATGGACGTCGGGAGTGAAGTTGCGCATCATGCAGCCTATTGCGCACAGTTTGAGTTGAAACACGACGTCCTGTGGCTGAACGAAACGCATTATTCAACATGGTGGCATTGCTGTCAGGGTTCCTCCGAGCGGCAATCCGTAAGTAGCGGTCATCCACTACAGTAGTAGCCCTTGGGCGGCCTGAGCGAGGCCTGTCATCGACAGTTCCTGTATCTCTGTACCTCCTCCATATCCGAACAACATCGCTTTGGTTCACTCTGAGACGCCTGGAAACTTCCCTTGTTGAGAGCCCTTCTTGACACAAAGTAACAATGCGGACGCGATCGAACTGCGGTATTGACCTTCTAGGCATGGTAGAACTACAGACAACATGAGCAGCGTACCTTCGTCCTGGTGGAATGACTGGAACTGATCGGCTGTCGTACCCCCTCCGTCTAATAGGCCCTGCTCATGCATGGTTGTTTACATCTTTGAGCAGTTTTAGTGACATCTATGAACAGTCAAAGGGACTGTATCTTGGATACAATATACACAGTCAACGTCTATATGCCGGAGATCTGGGAACCGAGGTGATGCAAAACTTTTTTTGATGTGTGTACATAAAAAATGTTGTTCAACTTAATCAATGACCTCATTATAAGTTATTTTGTCTCGAAACTATCATCATTGTCTATATCAATAAGCGATAGTTCGGTTCCGTGACTAAATGGTTAGCGTGCTAGGCTTTGGCCTGAAGTGCCCCGTTTTCGATTCCCGGCCGAGCCATCAGGGATTTTAATCTCCTGGGGTTAATTCCCGTGGCTCGGGGACTGGGTGTATGTGAGGTCTTTTTCATCACTTCATCCTCATAACTACGTGCAGGTCACCCACGGGCGTCAACTAGAAGGACCTGCACTCGACCTCTCCGGAGGCCACACGATTATTATTATTGGCGATGGATGGATTGTGATAGATCAGTGATGCAGACATACAACGATGTCACGGTGCCCCTGTCATTTGTCCCGAGTTGAAATGTAATTAGTGTGGAATATTTGTTGGGCTATGGTGTATAGGCCTCGATAAAGTAGAATACATTTATATTTAAATGCTGGAAGCGTAGACACAAGCGGCAATCGAACTCTCTTCCACAGTTTTTCTGCAGCTGATAATTTACCCCTGCACCATCAAACCACATTTAGAGCACTTGTTTGTCTCGCTAAGCTGATTGATCTAAATTGCTTCGAGTTCCTGTGGCTTTTCTTTTGTATCTTTGTCAAGCCATATGCACTTTCATCACGTCCACTTGGGACATTCTGATTTTTTTACGGCGGTGAGATTCATTTTGCTGATGCCAAATTTCTCGTAAAATTATTTCGCACCTAAAACAGTTTGTAATAATACAAAGTTTCATTTCAAAGTCATGGTTGTATTTTTAGAGATTATCGACGTTTCTCCTATCTTACACTATGCCTTATCAGAAGTCCTGGCAGGCTACATGTCGAATAACCTGACCCTACCATTAAAGTTTAGAAGTGACCACTTGGCATCACTTCCCCCTTCTGTTGCACTCCTTGGCTTGTCGTTCTTCAAAAATGTTCTCATCACCCCTTAAGCCTTCGTAACTACTTCTATCGCTCTCCTTCTCATACTCACGACCCCTTTCTGCCTTCCTCTTCGCTGGAGGGATCCTTTGTAGCATTAGTGGCCTGTAAAGAGCTTTTTAAAAAGTGCACCTCGTGCCAGTTCAATTCAATTCTCTGTCCATCACCTCTCCCTACTTTTTACCTCTCTGTGAGGATAGAGGATTTCTTCTCTTTCTGGACGGTTACATTCTTTAATCAGTCATATGCCACATTTCTAGACGGATTAAAACCATGGCAAATAAGTTCAAATTATCCACTTCTAAGTTTAAGCTGGACATCTCTCATGACATCAGGTTAATGACAGAAGAGGCCTGGGGGGCATGTAAGTATTGTCTTTCAAGACAAAGACATTATCACACGATTTTTTTCTAAGAGTCGGTCGTCCGAATTTACAATCTGTTCCAGAAGTTGGGAGGAGGAGGTAGAAGGAGATCAAAAAGAAAGCTAAAGGCTGGTATTTTTCTTGCAGTAATAACCTTAATTACAAAGGAGGAATGATGAAACAGTACTCCTGTTTTACAATATGCTAAAGAATGAGGCGCAGCCCTGTATTGATCGTGATGGTGGTTTAATTGTCAGCTTGGCAGTTCTAGAGAACCTAGGTTCGAGTCCCTGTCGTCTTCACATTTTCTTCAATTTTATTCAAGGTTAACTTATGAGGGCCCTGCTCCAAAGCCTTTGCTGTACAACAATATAGCCAGGCAGTTAATTTATTTCGGGGTAAGAGAAAATATGACCGACTCCGTACTGTAAGGATGATGTGCTTGGTAACATCTCATCTTATACCATGCATCTAATCAATAATGTAGCTGAAGGTATCGTTCCGCTGAATACGCTTCTTCCATTATGTACCCCAAATCAACCAGTAATCGTTCTAAACAGACGCTGTGCTCATAGGTGCAAATCTGCTATCTTTTGAAATGCAGAACGGGGTAACATTCAATGTGCAATGTGGTGCGGTTAGATACAGAGGATGTGGAAAAGTCCAATCAGTGCCAATTCCTTCGAGTGTCCTCCTCGATTCTCAGATGTTGAGCTGGTGAGTTGTATGTGCCAAGTTATACATGTTTGAAGCTCGGAGATTGGGAAGCAAATCTTGGGCTATGTGATAGTGTATTTTGTACAGCACACAACCTGTAAGTATAAGTATATAAATAGAAAGCTATGCTTTGTTTATGTAATTGATGTGCTATAATTTCGTTAACCATGATCTTATGATGTTCGCTGAACAAACGAAACTTATTATCCCCCCTCCCCTTGTAATCTGTACAATTAATATCTCATTACAGATACGAGTAGATCGACTAAAATTTATCAATTAGTTGATAAAGTAAGATTATGGCCATTCCTCACTATTCCCTAAGATTAACTTGCTTTTTTTTCTCTCTTTGCAGCCGCTAATGTAACTCAACTGAACTGATTGCACACACGTTTGGTTCATGAAAGAAGGTCTATTTGCAAAATGCACTGTGAAAACCGTGCATCATAGTCCTAACCGTGTGCCAATTCAGTTCAAACGAGTCCATTCCTTGATGGTTTTAGCGTCTTTGCTGTCAGGATTAGACAATATTTCTTCCCATCTTTCCTCTATGATTCTCGCCGGTTTCTGTGTCTTCTTAGTAGATGGTGGGACTTGTAACAGGGCACTGTCATACATTCTCACTCGATAGATCTTGGGGGAGTAGTATCTAGGGAGATAATTCTCTCAGCGAACATGTGGATCCATCCACTCAACTTTGACTTTAACACGCCCAGCTGTGAAAATAGGTTGTGAGAAGCGAACAGAGAATGCAGGTTTTCATTTTTTTTTCAAGTACCAGATTTGATATTGCGTACATGGTAGTTGTTGCTTCATTCAGGACAGGGGTCGATGACCTCCTTTATAACAATAACCAACTCATGCAGGTGCTTGACACCGTAGGCGACGGCCGTATGTACATGGGTGAGTGCAGTATGTGTCTAATAACCTGGCTTTTTGGTATCTGTGGCAGTGTGTGTGTATTTGTAACCGAGTCTATGATTGGGAAGGACGTGTCCGTTGTCTACAGTTAATAACCATCGCTGCATTTTCATGGAGCAGAAGTGGAGATATCGACGGACTGAGATGGGAATCGAACCTATCTCTTTTCACGAAATTGTATGTGTCCCACTCCAACCCTCAGATCAGAATAAATTTTCTTAGCAGACCGAGAAATCATATCCGGACATCAGGGGTGACAGCTGTGAATGCTGGCCACTACCCGAGACGAGGTAGTCTTGATACTACGTGATACAGTGTGTGATATGATATACAATTGGGCACAGATGATAATTACAAATATCTGACTGTGATTTCATTTCTGCTTTTAATATCGTATGTTGAGGCCCGAGGTAATCCCATGAAGTAATAACGCTTTCCATCTCCTCGCGTCCAATTCATTCAAAAGCCAACCAACGTGCGGTGACCGTGTCGGCCGGTATGAGATAGAAAATATATTGATAATGCGGTAGTATAATACTCTATCCACAGAGATTTTCATTAAAGATAAATGGATTTCATGGAAAGAGTTGATAAAATAACTAGCAGTCAACACAGATCGGCAAGAACCTATTACGGTATATAACAGCAATTATTATATCATGAATATTGCAAAAAATGTAATTCAACTGTAAATTGGAGAGGAAACCAATCTCTAAAGCTTATATAGTCTGGTTCATAATATACAATGACAAATAGAGCCTTTCTGTCCTTGTTGTGAAATATAAAGTTTTAGGGCTTTTAAGATTCAACATAATTGGGGTCTGTGGGAAAAATCCCTTGATAGAAATAAGAGGGCGAATCAAAATGTAAGTAACACTTCCCAGTTATAGAGCTTTATTAAACCACATACACAAAGGAAACACGGCTATGACAACATACATTGTAAGTTCACTTTTCCACATAGTCCCCAAGAGACTATAAACATTTCTCGGATTGGGCAACCAACTTTTCGATTCCGGATGGGTAGAAATCACCTCCAGCGCTATATAACCACCTGGATGCAGCTGTTTTCACCTCCTCATCGTCCACAACTTCTCTCCCGAAACAAAGAGAACATCGATGCACACCACTTCAGCACAACGAACGAAGGCCAAAGTCCAACCTCCAGCAGGAAAGGTAATGGCGGCAGCGTTCTTTGACATGGAGGGTGTGGTGCACGTGGAATTTATGACGAAAGGCACGACAATCATCTCTGCCTCGTATTGTCAAACTTTGAACCGATGAAAGCAGCTAGAATAATGTCTTGTCGACAAATTAATACAATTTTCCATTCTGAATCATGACAAGAGTTGCACACAATGACGAGTCTGATGTTAATGGTTAATAGTCTTTGATAAAGACCACGATAGTACATAGGAGATTGTGAAGTCCACAATTGTAAGCCTAATTATGTTGTTGTGTACAACACAAGCTGCAAAATAGGTTCAAACTGCAAGACCAACAGTAAAAAAAATATTGGATTTCGTTTATGCGAAGAGATTGGACCATAGTTTTATGTTGATAACCATCCCTTCTCGTCTTCAAAATCTTCGACCAATCACAGGGCAGTACGGCAACGAATGACCCCTTGGTTATGTTATGAAAACGTCAGCAGAAAACATGTTTTCTTGATCTTCCACGTGGGTATCGAAGTACTACATATCACATCAGGCCTGTTTATGGCCCTTCACGTCATTGGTTCATGACGCGAATGTGAAAGTCCAACCCTTCCTCCTTAGAATGATGACACACTGGAAAACTGTTTCATTTATGAGTGATTTTTATTTATTTATCGTATGGCTTTTAGTGCCTGGTGTGTCCGAGGACATGTTCGACTCTGTAGCTGCTTCCAGCGGACACCCTTGGGGTGAGCTACAAGTTCCGTTCAATTTCAAGTAGTTCAACTTTCGTTACCAGATATCAATGATACCTATTAGTCAACGTTGGAACTTTGATAGAGCGTTCTGATGAAATCTAACCTAACAATTTAGCTTCACTCAAGTTTAGTCTGTGGAAGGATCTTTTACATGCCATAAATCTATGACATGGGACCGCTGGCTTTACTTCCCCTCCGAAGGAAGGCATACTGATGGATTTTCAACGCTCTTAAAATACGACGTCTTTGGCCGGGTTTGAACCCGCTATCTCGGGCACAGCAGTTCAGCATGCTACCTACTACGCTACCGAAGTGATGAGTCAATGTTATAATAACACTATAAAAGATGCTGCCACATATTTCCGTAAATTACTTTGAAGAATACCTTTCACTTCAGGACGTCATGTCCTCAAGCAAAAGATTTCGCATGTTCTTCATGACGACAGCTACTTAATGCGAAAAAAATCTTAAAGTACTGAAATTAGCCAAAATACCTGAACTAATAGTCGGAAAATAAATGTGGAGTTGATGTAGTAATAGATGTTTACTCCTCTCAGTCTATAACCCACCCAGCCATCCCAAATATCACGACTTATATACAGTAGATGAAATTCCAGCTGACTCAACCATTATTTTTTTTTGCAACATGTACAGTACAGTATTAAATCTCAGCAATTTTTCTAGCTTTGTCCCGTGTATTGTGTGGGGTTTCACCTAGGACACCAAGCTGGCTCATCAGCGGGCTCTTGGTGTCCTCACCCGGACCCCCACAGGAGTAGCGAACTGCGCGCTACCTCCCATTTATGAAGCGCACTTGCACCTCTTTACTGCGAGAACTAAAGGCTCAAGCAGCCATATCCTCCCTATGAAGGCTTCCAATCACAGCCGTTAATGGAGCGACAAGTATACTACATATATTATTATTATTATTATTATTATTATTCTTTAATCGTATCGGCCAACTAAGGACCACGTTATTTCAACTGGCTTCTGTGGGCTTTGATCTTTGCCCAGTGTTCCTTCATACGTTGCCGGTGTTGCTCTTTTCTTTCTTCCGTCCACATCTTTCCCGTCTTCAACTTCGGTTTTTCTTGAAAACCCTGGTGGTCGTGCAGTTTCTTCCTGAGGGCATTGCGTTCTTGAATATCCTCACAGGTAATTTCCATCTCTTGCAGGTCACTTTCCACCTCTTCGAACCAGGCTGGCTTGGTCTTCTTAGTTTTAAAATAGTTAAAGATCCGGTTCGTCAATCGTGTGGGTTTCATTCTAAGTAAGTGGCCATAAAATGCAATCCTCCTTTTCCTCATTACATCAGAGATCTTCTGGACATGAATATACAGCTCATAGTTATGCCGTCGTCTATATTCACCGTTGTCTTTAATCGGGCCAAGAATTTTCCTCAAGATCTTTCTTTCCTTGATCTCCAATTTTTCTACCAAGCCTTTCTTGTTCATGGTGAGGCATTCCGCTGCGTACAGAGCCTCTGGTCGTATAACAGTGCAATAATGCCTAAGTTTTGCGTTCAGGGATATTGAATTTTTGTTGTAAACGTCCTTGGTGAGATGGCACGCCATTTCCATTTTGTTCATGCGCGAAGTGAAGGTTTCTTTCTCACATACGTTGGGTTCTATCCACTCGCCAAGATATTTAAACTTATCTGTCCGTTTGATTTCCCCCTGGTTTACATTTAGCTCCCTTGGTGCTGGCTTGATGTTAGTTATGAAGTGTGTTTTCTCCAAAGATATCTGAAGACCAACTTTTGTTGCCTGTACCTGCAGCTGGTTAATTTGTTTTGTGGCCATGTCTAAAGAGTCGGAAAAAATTGCAAGATCATCTGCAAAAGCTAGGCAATCAATAGAAAGGTTCATGTTCTTGTAACCCAGTCGTACTCCATTTTGGACCCCGTCGTTCATTTCTTTTCGCCACTCGCGGATGACTTTTTCAAGTTCACAGTTGAAGAGCAGGGGTGAAAGCCCATCACCCTGCCTAACTCCTGTATTAATTTCGAAAGAGTCTGAAATTTCTCCTCTGAACTTGACTATGGAGGTTGTGTTAGCTAAGGTCTGTTGAATGATTGCCCTGGTTTTATTATCCAATCCAAATTCCTTTAGAATTTGAATAAGAGCTATTCTATCAATCGAATCATAGGCCTTCTTGAAGTCGACGAAGGTTACCACAAATTTCTCGTTTCTTTGCTTCAGATAGAAAAGTATGGATTTCAGATTCATAATTTGTTCGGCACATGAGCGCTCTTTCCTGAACCCTCCTTGGTACTCTCCTAATTGTGGATCAAGTTGTTGTTCTGCCCTAATCTGCAGAGCTTTTGAAATAATTTTGTAAGTTATCAGTAGGATGGAAATGCCGCGGTAGTTGTTAACGTCCGTTTTGTCACCTTTCTTATGCAGGGGATGAATCAAGGCAGAAGTCCAGTTACGTGGAAGTTTCTCAGTTTCCCAAATCTCCTTGATAATGTCAGTCAATTTATCAATCGCCTTTTCACCAGCATACTTCCACAATTCGGCGATTATCGAGTCCTCGCCTGGTGCCTTGTTGTTCTTAAGCGACTGGATAATATGTTTGATTTCTTCTTTCGTTGGAGGGGATGAATCTGGGTGGACTTGTATGTTGTCTTCAAATGAGAAAGTGGAGTTTGGAGTCTCACAATTAAGGAGGGATTCAAAGTATTTCGCTAGAATCTGGCAATTTTCTCTCTCACTGTGCGCTAGTCTCCCTTTTGAGTCTTTGAACTGTAGACTCGGAGGATTGTATTTGCTTAGATTGCGTTTGAAGGTTCTGTAGAAGTCCCTTGTGTTGTTCCTCTGAAAGTCTAGCTCAATTTGAGTTAGTTGGCTCTTGTTGTAGGCACGTTTTACATTGCGGATGATTTTTGCAGCGCGTTGTCTCTCGTTCACGAAGTTTTCTCAATTATCTTGGTTCTTTCCCGAGTTCCATTTCTGCCAGGCAAGTTGTCTTTGCTTTACCACTGAATCACATGCATTATTCCACCACGCATGTTTCTTTGACTTCGTCAGTGGAACTGTCTCCTGTGCTGTTGTGACCAAGGCCTGTTGTAGTTCAATCCAGTTTTCGGGATTCCAAGATTCTAGTTTTTTAGTAAATTCAGGGCACAATCGTAGTTTTTCAGTATCAAATCGATTGATCTTTTTTCAGACGGCCTTTCTGGTGTTTCTCGGAATCAGTTTAACTTTGATTTTGGATAGATAGTGACCCGAATCTAGATTGGCATTTCTTAGAACCTTCACATTCTGTATTTCTCTCTGAGCTTTACGTGCAATTGCGACGTGATCAATTTGAAATTCGCCAAGATTTGGATTCGGTGTTTGAACGCTGTGGATTTTATAACAAGATTGAAAGCCTTACATAGTCCTACGAGCCTCTCACCATTGCGATTTGTTCTCTGGTGAGCAGGATAGTCTCCAATAATGTTTTGGAACTTTCTTTCCTTACCCAGCTGTGCATTGAAATCTCCAAGAAGCATAATCGTGTGTTTGTCTGGAATCTTACAGAGAACATCTTCAAGGTCTTCCCAGAATCTATCCGTTCCTTCCGGGTCTCTCTTATTCGCTTGATTGATTGGCGCATGGACATTCACAACAGTATAAACTTTGTTTGTGCTCCGGAAGGAGAGAGTTGAAACTCGACTGCTAGGCGAGTTGAAGCCAATGATTGAATCCAAAATCTTCCTACTGACGATGAATCCTGTGTCAAGGTTGGGAACTGTTTTTATTACACGTTTACCAGTTTTACCTTTAAAAATTCTGTAGCCTTCTGACTCAAAGGCTGGTTCATCTGTGAATTTCGTTTCTTGAATTGCTGCAATCAGAATTTGATGTTGGGATAAGGAATCAGTTAGTTGTTTCAATTTACCAATCTTCCGAAGGGAATTCGTGTTAAAGGTAGCAAAGAATTTCCGGCGTTAGTGTTGGATCTTTCCTGGAGTCTCCGATACCTCCATGCATATCGGCGCAGGCTCCCCAGATTCCGAAGGCCGGCATGCTTCGCTCAAGGCGAAAGTGGATTGGTTACCACCTGGGGTAGTAGCTTTTGCTGAACTTTCCTCCATGCTTTGAACAGTTGAAAAACTGTAGTTAGGGGTCAGTGATGTTTCACACCGACCAGGGTACTACCAAGGTTGTGAGCCTTGGAGCCCCCAGCACTGATCGGCTCGCCGACCAAGTTTCCCGCTGGGATTGGTTACCTAACCTTCCACTGAGTTGCTGGGCTTAACAGGGGCACCTCTTGTAGGTTATGTGCTGGAGTTGGAGTGAAAGAGGCTAGTTGGATTCTCTTGCTGAATCCAATATGTTATGGTTGCAGATGACAGGCAACGACGCATTTCACTCCCATTTGCCCAGAGCCACAAGGACTCCTCCCAGGTTAATTCCTGGGACCTATTATTATTATTATTATTATTATTATTATTATTATTATTATTATTATTATTATTATTATTATTATTATAAACGACACTTGGTTATTGCAGCGTTCATGGATGTCACAAGGTTACCTTGTGAAACGGACAAATCTCGACTGGCGAACCCTAAGCGTGACCGAGCACATTTTTGTTTAGGTAGGGCGTCAAGCACAATCCATGTGTTTTAAACTGTAGCGTGCGTGAAGACAACCTTGCTGACATACAGTGGTGTAGTAGCTAGCGTTCTTGGGTGACGCCCTGGAGGTCCGGGTTCGATTCCTGGCTCTGCCGAGAAATTTTAATTCTGGTGTGAGGGTTAAAACAGTGTACACTCAGCCTTGTGAGGCAAAACTGAGAATAGGAGGCTTCGATTCCCTCCTCTGCGATCCTGAAATTGATTTTCTGTGGTTTCACCACTTCTACTCCAGGCAAATGGTTCCTTAGATGGTAGGATTGTTCCTGCAATACACACACTGGTACAGCCTTCACAATAACACAGAATATCACACAAATTCCACACACAGACACAAAAATTCACGGGGCTATACGACCGCGTTGACGCAGACCATAAAATAACAAACAGCATACAGTATAGACACATTTTTAGCCTATTTTCAATTTTGAAAAAATAGGCTTATGAGATCACCTTTTGTCCGTGTGTGTGTGCGTGTGCGTGTGTGTGTGTGTGTGTGTGAGGTGTGTGTGTGTCCCCCTAATAAAATCTAAACGGCTGGAGCGATTTCAATGAAACTCGGTAAGTTCATAGCACTATTCCCGGCGACCTCGACCGTGCCCTTCAAATTTTGTTACGTCTCACCAATCCAACATGGCGGCTGTGCGAAATATTTCACTAGCATTCAATATCTCCGAAACTATTACCGATATCGCCCTGAAATTGTGTACGGTGATAAAGGGCACTACTAGAAGTTCACCTATGAGACTATCAAAAACCTGGTGACTACAAAACCAACATGGCGGTCAAGCGAAATTGAGACATTTAAATAGACATTTCTCGCGATTTGACTATCCAAACGTAATGAAACTTGGTACAGTAAATGTTTATACACATTGTAATGCACTGGAGTCTAATTTAGTAGTCGGGGCCGATAGCCTAGATGTTAGGCCCCTTAAAACAACAATTATCATCATCATCATCATCATCTAATTTAGTTCAATTCTTTACATAACCTCAAAATGGCGGTTGTGCGAAATATTTCACTGACATTCTATATCTCAGAAACTATTACAGATATCATCATGCAATTTTGTACGTTGATAAAGGGTACTGATACAAGTTTACCTTTGTATATTTCATAAACCTGTAAAGTACAAAACGAACATGGCGACCAAGTGAATTTGAAATATTTTAATAGACTTTTCTCGTGATTTAATTCTTTGAGCGCAGTGAAATGTGGTACAGTAAATGCTTTTGCCGATTGTAATAAACTGCCTTAGAATTTAATTCAATTGTTTACATAACCTCAAGATGGCGGCTGTGCGAAATTTTAAAATTAAGTTTTTATTCTTGTGTCGTAATCATGCGATCGAAGTGAAAGTTTGAATAATGAAGCTAGGCAATAATTGTCCTTGAATGGTACATAATTCTATGGCCTATACATATAACAATCCTAAATGGCGAGCTTCCGAAATATTTAGACGGTTCTCAATATCTATGAATCTTTTACAGCAACCAAACTGATTTTTTTTATTTTCATAGAGACTATGAACATATGTTCACCTATAGGACTTTCAGTAACCTGGTGAGCACAAATCCAACATGGCGGCGACGCGAAGTATAAATATTTAAATGGACGTTTCTCGCGAATAAACTATCCGAGTGCCGTGAAACGTTGCACGTTAAATGCTTATACAAATGTTGATCCACTGGCATGTAATTTATTTCAATTGTTTGCATAATCACAAGATGGCTGGTGTGCGTACTTTTAAAATCTCGTTTTTACTTCTTGTGTTCTAATCATGCGATTGAAGTTTGAATACCACACGTACACAATAATCTTAATGTAATAGTACAAAAAATCCATCCTGGCGACCATATGAAATATTTAGACGGTTTTCAATATCTACGAATCTGTTACAGCAATTAAACAGAAATTTTGTATGTTGATAGAGACAATTAACATGAGCAGGATATATGAAAATAGGCTGCATAGTTCTTCACGGAACTACTTGTTCTTTCCTAGAACGGGTGTTCTGTTTACGGAAGATTAAATATACTCGTAGTTGCCCTATGCTATTGATAAATACTCATTATAACCTTTGCATGAGGCGAATTCGGTGGCGTAGTTGGTAGTAAGCTGAGCTTCTATGCCCAACGTATAACCGGTGTTAATTGTGATGACTGTATGAGTGTGTGTTATCTGTTCTTAATTCAAGTAAGGAATGCAGACGATAATTTCAAGTAGTTTCTGCTTTCGCTACTAAATGCTACCGTCCACGACACCTAGCTCTGAATTTGGCTACTCCTAGATGCCATCGCAACCAGTGCCTGATGACGAACGTTGGAACTTAGGAGCATTAATCAAACCTAACCTACAAATTTTGCTTCACACCACTTTAGTTAGTGGAAGGTTCTTTTACATGCCATAAATCTATAGCAGGGGATCACCGGCTTTATTTCCCCTCCGAAGGAAGGCATACTGAGGGATTTTTAATTCTCATAAAAAAACCGACGATTTCGGCCGTGTGTGAACCCGTGATCTTGGACATAGAAGCTCAGCATGGTGCCAACTACACCACCGAAGCCGCCATGATGTCACAGATTTGTGGCATGTAAAAGAACCTTCCACTAACTACACTTGTCTGAAGCTAAAATTTGTAGGTTAGATTTGTTAACGCTCTATTTGTTCCAACGTTCGCCACCAGGTGATGGTTACGATGGCATCTAGTAGCCATGTTCGCAGCTAGGTGTCGTGGATGGTAGCGTTTGATAGAGAAAGTATGAACTACTTAAAAAATGTTATTCTGCAGTCCTTATCTGATACGCAGATAACACACACTAATACAGCCATCACAATTAACACCGGTTATCAGACAAATTATACCCACACCCAAGTACTCGGGGCTACATGACCGCCATGTTGCAGCCCCTAAACTAAGGAACCAACCAACCAACCTTTGTGTATTTATGCATAACGTTTCAAAACACCTCGAACGTATTTTACTCGAAAGTATGCTTCCAGCAATAGTAGTGCTCAATTCACTGAGTTTATTTTCGAGGCTACTGCATCGAAAGTAACTTGTAGACGTTCATTTTTCATGTTGCTGTCATTATCAGTGGTAAAACTGTACGAGTGGAATTCCTTGCCCTTGCACAATAACAGCGAAGCGTGCAAAAGCTTAGCCTAGGTATTTAATCTTCGTTCCACTCTGCTGGCGCGATTCCGGACTAAGTTGTGTTTACAAAAAGAACTCGGGGAATGTGAGATCATAATATTTATCGAGATGTTTTAAACCACCTAAAAGCCTCGTAAATAGCCGTAAGCATAGTTCTCTGCTGCTTTTAACTGCATAGTGGATTTCTGTTCTCATGTATGTGATCTATTGCTGCAGGCCACCTTCTCCTTCATATGATCCTCAAACATTAACTTCTATCGTTTTCTCTTTCAGAGGTTATGTTTCATTGGGAAAATTGCAAAGATGTATTTCTCGTGCTAGGGAGAATGAAAATATATGCCTACGAATGTATAACAATGGTTCAATGTAGCCTATTATCAAGAGAGGTCCCCTCAATCACTATAGCTTACAACCAACTTCTATTGTTGACAGTATTTGATGATTTAATACCAGCTTTCTTCCTTTGTTTATTTATCTTTCTTTCTTTCTTTCTTTCATTCGTTTTTTCTTTCTTTCTTTCTTTCTTTCTTTCTTTCTTGCAGCTCCATGGTGTAGCAATGCATTTTAAGTCTCTACGACTACCAGGGCAGCTTCCTGCCTGGAGATAGAAAATCCGATTTCTGGTTCTGAGAGCTGCCATCCTAGATGCAGTTCCCTCAGGTTTTCCTACTCTCAGGAAATACCGGGATGGTACCTTATTCCAATTCCCAGACAACCAATTCCAATCCTTCGTTTCCCTAGGAAAAACCTCCGCCATCTGACTGAAAGAACGCTTTCTAGAGGGCAGGCTGTCTTCGAGGAGGAAGATGGGCCAACGCCATACTATCATGCAGTTGAGGCAGGTCCAAACTTTATGAAAATATAAATTGCAACACCATGAAAGAATCGGGCCTTTGTGTGTATTTTCAAGTTATGGAACGACGTCATGTAGGTTTATAAACGATAATATTCCAAAGGCAAATTGAATTGTTTATACGGGTCTGCCCACGTGATAGGTCCCGGACGAACAACCTCCAGTATACGAACCGTAGTGTAGCATAGTTGAATTTCAGCCTATGCAGTCCTAGTGGCGTAGTAAATAACATCACCGCGTCAGTCAAATATCATTCATGTCTTTGCGAAGAAATTCAATTTTGGGTTGAGGGTTAAGATTGACTCATTGCACAAGTTTTTTACAAACGTTTGTTATCTAAATAGTGTATATATTTGTAATACCTAAACATCGTATCTTATCTAAGCGTAAGTAAGCAGGATCTCACGATAATCGCTTGATGATCGAAACAATTAAATACCTTCTTCCTTTAGCCTATTTGCGATTTTTGCAAAAAAAAAAAAAAATAGAGTAGACTTATGAGATCTACGCAGGGTCAAAAAGTAGTGTGTCTGTCTGTGTGTTTGTGTGTGTGTGTGTGTGTGTGTGTGTGTGTGTATGACTGTCCCCTCTATGAACTGAAACATGACGAAACAGAATTGAACGAAATTTGGTACAAAGTTAGCGCTAGGCAAAGGGCACCTCAGTGTCGTGTTTTATATTGCCGCCATCTTTACCAATACTTCAAAGCGGCCACTCAAATGGTCAAAATGTAACAATAAATTACGACCACACTAATCACTGGATCAGTACGAAATTCGGTACAAACATACCTTCATATGAGACGCAACCTGTGCCCAAACTCAAGTTCGTCAGCCGTACGATTTTAATATGGCGGCATTGTGAATTATGCAAGCATTACAGTATGATCAAGAGCTTGGGACCCTCCAATTCCGATTATCGAGCCATGGGTGATTTACGCTATCCTAAAGGGCGTGAACTGTTATTTATTTTAATTTTATATTATAATACTAGCACCCCGACCCGGCTTCGCCCCGGAACAGTTAAGAATAAATTACGTGATAAGCACTTTTCTTCCAATGTCAATGAACAACGACCAATATCCGTTTTACGTCTCGTTAAAATCACTGACTGAATTATTAAGTATATTATCATGGAGATGCATGTGCAAAAAATTCTTGTCAGAAGTAATTTAAGAATGGCGAGGTGCAAGAAACACAAATCCCCCTTCCGTCCAATGTTAACTTGACTGTGAATTTTGCGGAAAGAAAAGTTCACAGGCGAAATGAAGAAAAGCCGAGTTGCACTTCCAGAGAAATTCCAATCACAACCACTCTTCTCTAAAGTTTTTAACTCAACACGACTCGACAGTTTGCTGCTGGCTGTATCTGGGGCAATAAGCTCGTCCGCTAGCTGAGCTGTAACTGGGGTGATAGACTCGCCCATAGCTAGCTCGTAAACTGTCGCCTCAGTAACTGAATGGAGATTGTTGGAAGAAATGAAAACGTAAAAACACTTATAGTAGCCGATGTATTGAAGATAGAAATATGCTCTCGTGGATGTTTTTGTAGAACTTTTCATGCTGAACAATTCTTACACTCAGTGTATTTATATATTTTTAACGGTTTGCCCAGCGTAAGCTTACAAAGCGCTCGGACGCCAGGTGTTTTTTTCGACTTTTCCACTGAAATCGTTACTGCTCGGCTTCCTTTGATCATAAATAAATTATTTTCTTCAGAAATCATCCTCGAGATATCCTTTACAGAATGGTGAAAACCGCATCAAAATACATTCAGTGGTTCTCGAGATTACACGTGACATCCAAGAATCGGGAACTTAGTTTTATATTACTATCGACCAAAGTATTCTGTGCACTCGAGTTTGAAGGTTGTTAGTGAAGTAACCAATAGACTTACATTAAATCCAATAACATCATCATTTTCGTCGTTCTACTATTTTACGTTAGGTCATGTAGGTTTGACATTTTTAGCCTACTTTCGATTTTTGCAAAAAATGAAAGTAGACTTATGAGATCAACACAGGGCGAAAAAAAGTGTGTCTGTCTGTGTGTGTGTGTGTGTGTGTGAGTCTGTGTGTGTGTGTGTGTGAGAGTGTGTGTACTCTGAATGTCTGTCCCCCCCCCCCTATCAATTCGAACACGGTGAACGCGAATTGAACGAAATTTGGAACAAAGATAGCACTAGCAAAGGACACCTCAGTGTCATGTTTTATATCGCCGCCATCTTGACGGAAACGTAATGGCGGCCACACAAATGTTCTAGGCTTAAATCAAATTACGACTAACCTAATCATCCGATCTCTACCAAATTTTGTAACAACATACCTTTATGGGGGGAGCATCCTTTGACCAAACCAATAGGTCATCAGCGTAATAGTTTGCGGATGGCGGCCATCTTTGTGTGACAATCGATTCCCCCTATTAATTCGAACACGGTGCAACCGAATGGAACAAAATTTGGTACAGAGGTAGTACTAACAAAAGGCACCTCAGTGTCATGTTTTATATCGCCGCCATCTTGACGGAAACGTAATGGCGGTCACACAAATGTTCAAAGCTTAAATCAAATTACGATTAACCTAATCATCCGATCTCTACCAAATTATGCAACAACATACCTTTATGGGGGTAGCATCCTTTGACCAGAATAATAGGTCATCAGCCTAATAGTGTGCGGATGGCGGCCATCTTTGTGTGAAAATGGATTCCCCCTATTAATTCAAACATGGTGAAACCGAATGGAACGAAATTTGGCACAGAGGTAGCACTAGCAAAGGGAACCTCAGTGTCATGTTTTATATAGCCGCCATCTTGACAGAAACGTAATGGCGGACACACAAATGTTCAAAGCTTAAATAAATTACGACTAACATAATCATCCGATCTCTACCAAAGGTTGCAACAACATACCATTATGGATGGAGCATCCTTTGATCAATCTAATAGGTCATTAGCATAATATTTTGCGGATGGTGGCCATCTTAGTGTGGAAATCGATTCCCCCTATCAATTCGAACACGGTGAAACCGAATGGAACGAAATTTAGTACAGAGGTAGCACTAGCAAAGGGCACCTCAGTGTCATGTTTTATATCACCGCCATCTTGACGGAAACGTAATCGCGGCCACCCAAATGTTAAAAGCTAAAATGTAATTACGACCAACCTAATAATTTAGTTTCTACTAAATTTTGCAAAAACATATCCATATGTGGGAAGCATATTCTGACCAAACTGCAAGATCGTCAGCCCAATAGTTTGCAGATGGTGGCTAAGTATGTGTGCAAATCGATTCCCCCTATCAATTCAAACATGGTGAAATCGAATTGAACGAAATTTTTGTACAGAGGTAGCACTAGAAAAGGGCACCCAGTGTCATGTTTTATATCGCCGCCATCTTGACGGAAACGGAATGACGGCCACCCAAATGTTAAAAGCTTAAATCAAATTACGACCATCCTAATAATTTGATCTCTACCTGATTTTGCAACAACATGTCTTTTTGTGGAAAGCATCTTATGACTGACGACAAGGTCATCAGGCCAATAGTTTGCAAATAGCGGCCATTTATGTGTGCAAATCCATTCCCCATATCAATTCAAACACGGTGAAACTGAATTGAATGAAATTTTTACAGAGGTAGCACTAGCAATGGGCACCTCATATTCATGTTTAATATCCCTATAGCACGTTGTATTTCAACAAGCTACTACAACCAACTTTCAATTATACTCCTTGAAAAGGGCAAAGAGTTATAACAATACCCATGCATTTAGGAGAAAGTAGGCTATATGTTCTTTACTGAACATCTTGTTTTTACATAAAATCGTGTTCATTTGTGATAAGTATCTCATGTAATGTTTCTGTCAGGTTAGGGTGTTTAAGCACGGTACTTGTTTCCCGCCTAATGTATTTGGCCACAATTTGTGTTGACCGAATGGAAAGCTTTCTATAATACTGACTGCGTTAGTTTAACAGTATTTATTTCGTCCTAGGATATAGTGATTTGAAATAAAGAAACATATCAGCATTTGTATTGAGTGGAAACGAAGGAAACCGATGAACAACCACACTCACGATGACTGTTGTCAGTGTCGGGATTCGAGCCTTGGGTTTACGAACGACCACTCCAGTTGGGTAACATAATTTAACACGCTCAGCTACTACGATGGTGGTACTGGCAGTAGTAAGAGCCGTCTCATTGCAGAGATGGTAAATGCTATCAACCCACGCATTTGTCTCCAGACTGCGCAAACATTCCCTAAAAGTAGACCAATGACTCTTATCGGCTGTTGCTAGTGTCTTGTTCCTGAGGATCATTTCCTGTTGTTTTTCTTCTGCTAGTTAAACTGTTCTCTCTCCCGTTAAATAATTAGTGTGTTTATCATCTGAACTGAAGTTTATTTCAGTATTGTTTTTACTATTTTACGCTATTTTGAACCTAGGCTTAAACATTGTTTACCACCCGTAATTTGGACTCATCGAGCTGGATTACTTTGATCCAATTATGAGCTGGGAAATTTTATCAACTTTTGCTTTACAGTTGAATGACTTTCAGGTTGTTTTATAAACACAGAACAAAATATCATCTGAAATAAATGAGAAGACATACATAAAAACGACTAAATAATACGCACAGTAAATTCAATATAAAGAATGTTAGTTTTGTCTGGTGACAGGTAGGTGGTACCACTGAGGATCTGAAGGATTGCACTCCGCATTTATCGTTACAGTTGAAGTCAAGTTAACCAGAAGATATCAAGTTACTTATTCCTTGAATAATATTTGGCGGCTGTTTTAACCTTCCGTTAGGCGCAACCTACAAACTATCACCGTCGGGTACAACTAAACTGTCATAATAACCATTCAAATATGTACTGTATATACCTTTGAAGCCATGTTTCAGTGATGCTTCCATGTTGACAATCGGCACTGCAACTTTTCAGTCAGTCAACACCATATAATCCCAATTACTGGGACATGAGCAAAATAAGAAGAAATACTGAAAAACCATGTTATATATATATCTATTATGGATTACAGTCTTAGATCTGATGATGCTCGCTTGCCGAGTGAAACATGTCATCCTAACTCTCCCGTATTACATAACAAATATAGGCTATATATGTTTAAAACAGATGCAATTTGTTTCAGGCTGTTCTCTCGCATGGTCCAGCAATTGGTGTTATAATGACCGACTGAAACGTTGCAATATCAACATTCAAATATATGCTAATCTGTATTACATCGAATAGAATTTAGCATCTCATTTAAATATTGATTTTTAATTTTCAGAGAGGAAAATATCCAATTTAAATCAAATTATATCAATTATATCAATGCTCAATTTTTACTAAAATCGGAAAACTGTTAGAAGATTTTCTGTTGGTCAACACGAGTGTACCCAGTTAGATTGGGGAGTAGAGGGGCTACAATAATTTCCTATTGCCTGAAATAAATTACATGAGCTATTTATATACTTAATTAACCACTTCTCACACAAATGGGGGTGGGAAACTTTTGTCAGCCTGATTTGTGCGCTTGCTATTTTTAGCCTACTTTCGATTTTTGCAAAAAATGAAAGTAGAGTTATGAGATCACTACAGGGCAAAACAAATGTGTGACTCTCTGTGTCTGTGTGTGAGTGAGTGTGTGTGTGTGTGTGTGTGTGTGTGTGTGTATGTGTGTGTGTGTGAGAGAGAGTGTGTGTACTCTGAATGTCTGTCCCCCCTATCAATTCGAACACGGTGAAACAGAATAGAACGAAATTTGGTACAGTGGTAGAACAAGCAAAGGGCACCTCAGTGTCATGTTTTATATCGCCGCCATCTTGACGGAAACGTAATGGCGGCCACCCAAATGTTCAAAGCTTAAATCAAATTAAGACTAACCTAATCATCCGATATCTACCAAATTTTGCAACTACATATATTTATATGGCGAACGTCTTTTGACCAACCTACAAGGTCATCAACCCAGTAGTTTTCAGTTGGCGGCCATGTATGTCTGCAAATAGATTACCCTTATCAATTAAAATACGGTGAAACCGAATTCAACGAAATTTCGAACTAGCACTAGCAATGGGCACTCCAGTGCCATGTTTATATCGCCGCCATCTTGACAAAAACGCAATGGCAGCCACACAAATGTTAAAGTCTTGAATCAAATTACGACCAATCTAATCATCATTCATTCTAATCATCTGATCTCTACTAAATTTTGCAACATTATACCTTTATGTATGAATTTTTCTGACCAAACTACAAGGTCATCAGCCCAATCATGTGCGGATGGCGGCCATGTATGTGTTCAAATCGATTTATCATATCTCTTCAAACACGGTGAAAACGAATTGAACGAAATTTGGTACATTGGTAGCACATGTAAAGGGCACCTCAGTGTCATGATTTATATCGCCGCCATCTTGACGAAAACGTAATGGTGGCCACCCAAATGTAAAAATCTAAAATCCAATTACGACCAACCTAATCATCTGATCTCTACCATATTTTGCAACGTCATACCTTTAAGTGAGAAGCATTCTTTGACCAAGCTACAAGGTCATCAGTCCAATAGTTTGCATATGGCAGCCATGTATGTGTACAAATCGATTCCCCCTATCAATTCAAACACGGTAAATCCGAATTGAACGAAATTTGGTACAGAGGTAGCACTAGCAAAGGGCACCTCAGTGTCATGTTTTATATCGCCGCCATTTTGACGGAAACGTAATGGTGGCCACCCAAATATTAAAAGCTTAAATCAAATTACGACCAACCTAATCATTTGATCTCTACTAAATTTTCCAACAACATACCTTTTTGTGGGAAGCATCTTTTGACTGAACTACAAGGTCTACAGTCCAATAGTTTGCAGATAGCGGCCATGTATGTGTGCAAATCGATTCCCCATATCAATTCAAACACGGTGAAACCGAATTGAATGAAATTTTTACAGAGGTAGCACTAGCAAAGGGCACCTCATATTCATGTTTAATATCCGTATAGAACGTCGTATTTCAACAAGCTACTACAACCAACATTCAATTATACTCCTTGAAAAGGACAAAGAGTTATAACAATATCCATGCATTTAGGAGAAAGTAGGCTATATGTTCTTTACTGAACATCTTGTTCTAACAATCCTATTATGTGGCTTTTACTAACATCTTATTTCTTTCCTAAGAGGGGAGCAGATTAATTGATGAAGTAAACTTTTAATTATTCATTTTTTGTTGATATTTCAGAGTTCAAACACTAGTAACTTCCATGAGAACTAAAAGCCCTCAAGTTATACTTTCCTAATGAAGCACAAACTTAAATGGATGTACGCCCAGTACACTGTCTGTTTGTCTACTATTACTATTCACTCAGCGGATGAAGTTTCATTTGTTGAAATTTGACATTAGCTTTGTTTGCTTGTACCACTCCACGCTCTTTCTTTCAACACTCCGAGGTGACGTCGTGTTCCTTAAAACGTGCACCAGGGTCGTGGGGGAAGCTACATCCAGCCCGCAAACCGCAGGTTCGAAACCTGGCACTGATAGTGACTATCCTGAGTGTGGTTATTCCCCGTTTTTCCACATTCCCTCCAGGAAAATGCCGGGATATAACCTTACTTTTAGGCACGGGACATCTGCCTGATCCATGTCCGTAATACACACACTACTACAGTCAAACCTAAATACAGGTTATCAGACAAGTTCAACAAACATCCAACTACATGGGTCTGATGACGAAGCTGTCCCAACCCTCCAAAATGAACTAACAACAAGAAGTTATTTTATTGACGAGACACAATGGGCAGAAACCTCACCTTGACCCTATGCACAGTCACTTCCCACCCCTCAAGTTGCTATTATACAGAAACTGATAATTTCACGGTGTTAACGTTTGAGGGATGGTAGAAGCCAAGGACTGAAATAATAAGGCTTCATGCACTTCATTCTCAGGGAGTTATCATTAATATGTACCGTGTTTAAACGCTCCCCACGACTGCGATGGGTAGCTGCAGCTAGTCCGAAGATCAGAGGTTCGCTCACATAAAACTGAAGGTGCAGTTTGGACCTGCCTCCACTGATACCCGTAGCATGGTATTATGGTGTTGGCCCACCTTTCTCCTCGAAGACAGCCTTCCCTCTAGGAAGCGTTTCAGTCAGATGACTTGGGGAATGGAAGGATTGGGATGGGTGGCCAGGGACTTGGAATAAGGTACCATCCAGGTATTTTCTGGAGGGAGAGTAGAATAGCCCAAGGAAACTGCATTTAGGATGTCAGCTTTCAGAGTTAGAAATCAGATTTTCTATCTCCAGACATGAAGCTGCCCTTGCAGTCGTAGAGATTTAAAATTATAGCGTTACTTTTAGCTGTTTACAATACAGCTGGACACTTTTCCACTAACACTGGCCATCTACCCAATCGTTTCAAAATAGTCGAGTTTATATTTCGTCCTATAGTTAGGAAATATATTAGCATTATCATTTAGACTTTCACGGCCCGAGATACTATCCATTTTTTAGAATTTTGGGCTTATGCCGTGTTTTATTTAATTACACTCAACGCGTTTCGAAAGATACCTTGTCTTTCTTCTTCAGGAATGAATGGAAAAAACGACTAAATTATTGCTAATAGAAAGCAACAAAGAAACTGATAAATCAGCTGTTGCTAATCATGCTCTAGCACCTGGCCATAATGTCATGTTCCAAGGAGTGGATGTTCTTGCCCGTATAAAACAATATCGTCCCAGAATCATCAGGGAGGCGGTTGAAATACGTAAACACCCAGATAATTTTAACCGCGACACTGGCTACAATCTTAGTGAGTCTTGGCTACCTATTATCAGAACCCTCAGAAAGTAATACACTGCTACATTTCGTTATCCCTAACATGGGGCTAAAATGGCGTCCATCTTAGGGCACCTTTTTTAGTTTCTTTGTTGCTTTCTCATAGCAACAATTTAGTCGTTTTTAGCCTTCTTTCGATTTTTGCAAAAAATGAAAGTAGACTTATGAGATCAACACAAGGCGAAAAAAGTGTGTGTGTATGTGTGTGTGTGAGTCTGTGTGTGTGTGTGTGTGTATGCGTGTGTGTGAGTCTGTGTGTGTGTGTGTCTGTGTGTGAGTGTGTGTACTCTGAATGTCTGTCCCCCCCTATCAATTCGAACACGGTGAATGCGAATTGAACGAAATTTGGTACAAAGGTAGCACTAGCAAAGGACACCTCAGTGTCATGTTTTATATCGCCGCCATCTTGACGGAAACGTAATGGCGGCCACACAAATGTTCAAAGCTTAAATAAAATTACGACTAACCTAATCATCCGATCTCTACCAAATTTTGCAACAACATACCTTTATGGGGGGAGCATCCTTTGACCAAACCAATAGGTCATCAGCGTAATAGTTTGCGGATGGCGGCCATATTTGTGTGAAAATCGATTCCCCCTATTAATTCGAACACGGTGCAACCGAATGGAAAGAAATTTGGTACAGAGGTAGAACTAACAAAAGGCACCTCAGTGTCATGTTTTATATCGCCGCCATCTTGACGGAAACATAATGGCGGCCACACAAATGTTCAATGCTTAAATCAAATTACGATTAACCTAATCATCCGATCTCTAACAAATTTTGCAACAACATACCCTTATAGGGGAAGCATCCTTTGACCAAATGAATAGGTTATTAGCCTAATAGTTTGCGGATGGCGGCCATATTTGTGTGAAAATCGATTCCCCCTATTAATTCGAACACGGTGCAACCGAATGGAACGAAATTTGGTACAGAGGTAGTACTAACAAAAGGCACCTCAGTGTCAAGTTTTATATCGCCGCCATTTTGACAAAAACGTAATGGCGGCCACACAAATGTTCAAAGCTTAAATCAAATTACGATTAACCTAATCATCCGATCTCTATCAAATTTTGCAACAACATACCCTTATAGAGGAAGCATCCTTTGACCAAATGAATAGGTCATTAGCCTAATAGTTTACGGATGGCGGCCATCTTTGTGTGAAAATCAATTCCCCCTATTAATTCAAACACGGTGAAATCGAATGGAACGAAATTTGGTACAGAGGTAGCACTAGCAAAGGGCATCTCAGCGTCATGTTTTATATCGCCGCCATATTGACGGAAACGTAATGGCGGCCACACAAATGTTCAAAGCTTAAGTTAAATTACGACTAACATAACCATCCGATCTCTACCAAACTTTGCAACAACATACCCTTATAGAGGAAGCATCCTTTGACCAAATGAATAGGTCATTCGTCTAATAGTTTGCGGATGGCGGCCATCTTTGTGTCAGAATCGATTCCTCCTATTAATTCAAACACGGTGAAACCGAATGGAACGAAATTTGGTGCAGAGGTAGCACTAGCAAAGGGCACCTTAGTGTCATGTTTTATATCGCCGCCGTCTTGACTGAAACGTAATGGCGGCCACACGAATGTTCAAAGCTTAAATCAAATTACGATTAACCTAATCATCCGATCTCTACCAAATTTTGCAACTACATACCCTTATGGAGGGAGCATCCTTTGACCAATCTAATAGGTCATTCGCCTAATAGTTTGCGGATGGCGGCCATCTTTGTGTCAAAATCGATTCCTCCTATTAATTCAAACACTGTGAAACCGAATGGAACGAAATTTGGTACAGAGATAGCACTAGTAAAGGGCATCTCAGTGTCATGATTAATATCGCCGCCATATTGACAGAAACGTAATGGCGGCCACACAAATGTTTAAAGCTTAAATCAAATTACGACTAACATAACCATCCGATCTCTACCAAACTTTGCAACAACATACCTTTATGGAGGGAGCATCCTTTGACCAATCTAATAGGTCATTAGCCTAATAGTTTGCGGATGGTGGCCATCTTTATGTCAAAATTGATTCCCCCTATTAATTCGAACACGGTGGAACCGAATGAACGAAATTTGGTACAGAGGTAGCACTAGCAAAGGGAACGTCAGTGTCATGTTTTATATCACCGCTATCTTGACGGAAACGTAATCGCGGCCACCCAAATTTTAAAAGCTAAAATGTAATTACGGCCAACCTAATAATCTAGTCTCGACCAAATTTTGCAACACCATATCTTTATGTGGGAAACATATTCTGACCAATCTGCAAGAACACTAGCCCAATAGTTTGCAGATGGTGGCCAAGTGTGTGTTCAAATCAATTCCCCCTATCAATTCTAACACGGTGAAACCGAATTGAACGAAATTTGGTACAGAGGTAGCACTAGCAAAGGGCACCTCATATTCATGTTTAATATCCCTATAGCACGTTGTATTTCAACATGCTACTACAACCAACATTCAATCATACTCCTTGAAAAGGACAGAGAGTTATAACAATACCCATGCATTTAGGAGAAAGTAGGCTATATGTTCTTTCCTGAACATCTTGTTTCCATTCATTCCTGATGAAGAAAGACATGGTATCTTTCGAAACGCGTCGAGTTTAATTAAATAAAACACGTCATAAGCCCAAAATTCTAAAAAATGGATAATATATTAGCAAGTAACGTCTCTCTATGATCTATGTTCGTAGCAGACGTGAATCACAATATAAGTGACACAATTGCGCTTCGCCTAGTTTGTTTGTCGTGTACGCTATACATTGCCACTTGAATTATTTCAGAGGCCTGGTATTGTAGAACTGTATAAGGTTTCTTTAAATGGCTTTGTCTAGTATCTAGGCTCCACATTAGCCAATTGAAATGCTGATTTAGATAGCCCAGGTAGAAAGTCCTTTTAAATCAAGATCATGAGAAACAGTAATGACTAACAAGTCGCAAAGGATCGAGAAGTTTCATGTGTTGTAAATGTACCCCCAATCCAAGATTAGTACGCCCTGAGCTCCCTTTTAAAGTAACTCCAGAAACTTCTATCTGTGTTATAGCTACCCTCAGGTAAGAAACCTGCTAGCATGTGGCGAATGGTTTCCTGTTTCAGAGTGTTTCACTTTGAGGGCGAAAGAGAAGGGATTAATTTGCACTGATACGGTCTTGACGTCATTTTGACTTCTTCATGGCATATCTCGTACTACAGTGATTGTAATTTTGAAAGTCCGCCTCGTTGCGTAGTGGCTAGCATTCTTGGCTGTCACCTAGGGGGCCCGGGTTTGATTCCCGGCTGAGCCAAGAAATTTAATTCTCGTCTGAGGGCTGGGACGGGGTACACTCAGCCTTGTGAGGCAAAACTGAGAAGAGACGGATTCGATTCCTAGATTAACCATCCTAAATGTGGTTTTCTGGGGTTTCCTACTTGTACTCTCTGCAAATGACGGGATTGTACATAACGCAAGGCCCAGGTTGCTTCATACGCAAATCGTACCTCAATTACAAATACACACACTAGTTAAGACATCACAGTGATACAGGTTATCAGACAAATCCTACACAAACATAAGTACACAGGGCTATAAGACCACAATTTCGCAAAGCCCCTAAAGAATCAACGACAACATGTAATTCTGAAGGAATCTCTCTTCTCAGAGCTCAGAAATCCTTTTTGAAGCTAGACACCACCAGCCCCATGACGTATTTCTCATCACATCTGATATTCTACGATTTAGAGCACGTGGCTGTCATTAGGAGCCTCCATATTCTTATTTATTTATTTATTTATTTATTTATTTATCGTATGGCTTTTAGTGCCGGGAGTGTCCGAGGACATACTCGGCTCGTCAGAGGCTGTAGCTGCTTCAAGCGGACACTCATCGGGTGAACTACAAGTTCCGTTCAATTTCAAGTAGTTCCAACTTTGGCTACCAGATGTCAATTACACCTAGTGGTGAACGTTAGAACATCGATAGAGCGTTCCAACTAAATCTAATCTAGAAATTTAGCTTCACACAGGTTTAGTGTGTCGAAGGATCTTTTAAATGTCATAAATATATGATATGGGACCGCCGGCTTTACTTCCCCTCCGAAGGAAGGCATACTGAAGGATTTTAACGCTATTAAAAAATCCGACGACTTTGGCCGGGTTTGAACCCGCTATCTTGGACACAGCAGTTCAGTATGCTACCAACTACGCCACCGAAGCCGCTAATACTTTTATGGATGTTATTCATGAATTTGTCAAATATTACTAATTTTAATAGACTGTGACCGGTATTGTTAACTATCCCCATACTCCTTCCCTTATACCCTATCCCTCAGGCCACATCCTGGCCGATTAAGACCTAACGTTATACCCAACCAAACCATAAATGTTCTGTCACCGAACCTTCCCCCTACTGACACGGCACTAAAGGCTCCTAGTTGAGCTGAGAGGCCAGAATCAGGGCGCGCAAGTCAGCTTGGCTGGCTTGACGTCGCCTGGGTACCAGACCAGACCAGACCAGAGTAGCTGACTGCGATAATATGCAAAGTCATATGGTCATGCTATCTCGTGAGTCAGGAAGTAAGTACATTAGAAACCCACCGACGGACGCTTTTGATATGGTTTTCTATGGTTTCCCATTTTTAACTTCAGACAAATGCGAGTTATGAGTAGTTTGTAGGCACTTCCTTCCAAATCTTTTCTCAATCTCCTTCATCTGCACTCATTTAAACTCCTATTAACTTCTCTGATGAGGTTGGGTTCAGAAATACCTCCCAGCCATAACAACTGTTCGACACCAAGAGACACTCATCATTCCTCGCCCTTAAACGCGTAGAAACGGGAATAATAAACGGTATACTTACACTAAGCCTCCGTGGCTTAGGCGGCAGCACGCCGGCCTCTCACCGCTGGGTCCGTGGTTCAAATCCCGGTCACTCCATGTCAGATCTGTGCTGGACAAAACCGAGGCAGACAGGTTTTTCTCCGGGTACTCCGGTTTCCCTGTCAAAAATTTCATTCCAGCAACACTCTCCACTATCATTTCATTTCATTTCATCTCTCATTCATTTAATCATTGCCCCAGAGGAGTGCGTCAGGTCTCGGCAGCCGGCACAGTTCATATCATTCCATCCCTGACCCGGTCGGAGACTGGAAGCAGGCTGTGTGGATTTTTCATACTTACACTAGTTTTAGTTGATGGAGTAATGCTTCTTGGTGTTCATCTGACCATTTGATCAATATCATATTGAATAATTAGTTCTTCTTCGAGCCTGCCCTTAGTAAATTGGAAGGTTGCTTTAGTATATCAATGCCATCAGTGCTTGCTCAGAAACCCTCTTAATGTGAAATAATCTGTTGGTAATCGGCAGTGCCTTATTTATTACATTATACGCATGGACAGAAATGCCCCATACAAACACTTTTGAAGTACTGATATGAAGAACACGAGGATCAGTGATGATTTCTAAATTGAAAGAGATTGTGAAGTTTCGTTGTGGTCAATCTAAAATTGTGTAGATCAGTACGTAGCATGCGGAATACTGACGAATGTTTCAAACATGCCGAGCAATCATATTCCCAATACAAATGATCGCTATTTCATAAATAAAATGATAACAAGTGATTGCATGCATTGAGAAAGTTCAATTAGCCGTCACTGAATGCCACGCACGTGAGGTTTCACAGCGAGGCATATGAGAAGGGCACATAAACTGAAAAACAAACACGCACTTAATAGTCATTGGTCTGATTACAGCAGACCACCATCAGGAACATTCCATAACCAGATACTGTTGTGTAGATAGCACTTTCACTTTGTGTTCGTATATTATCATTCATTAATCGTGAACAAATGTCAGTTTAGAGTGCATATCAATAATAAACCTCTCGCAATAATAAGAAGAACTAATTTCCAGAATAGTAAAGGCGGGCCACGACTGTATGTAATTAATTAACACTGATGATTTAGTAAAACAATCTAATGCATAGTTATGCACATTAACTTATTGAATATGGTCTTGAAAATATCCACGTGACGAACGAAACTTCTTATTTATTTTAAAGTAGTTAAGTGGAATATTTTTTACAGATATTCATTAACAATAACTACTCATCTAAAAGGGCACCACTATACGTGTTGACCGACTGAAGACCATTTTATATCGATAATGAATCCGCATCGTACTATAATATTAATGCTTTTGCAAGCATTTGTTTCACTTCCTTACATACATCAGATTCATTATCAAGTAATGTGAATTTGCAATTGCCGAACTTTAGGAATTTATATTTTAGTTCTGCAGTCACTCATGCACTAAAAGCATCAATAAACATGCATCGTTGGCAGATGAAAGCTGGGAGACTTTCACTGTGGGAAAATTTCACCACTAGTTATGTCAGCAAAGGGAATAGTTCCAATGGCTCTAATAACGGGTCTGCCTCTATCTGCCTCTATCAACATACAAAATTTCAGTTTGATTGCTGTAAAAGATTCGTAGATATTGAAGGAAGGAAGGAAGATTGTAGTTTAACGTGACCGTTAATCTCGCGATCATAAGCCACGGGACCTCCGTTTTACGTGGAATCTGAACCACAGGACATGGCATTTCACATCGAAAATCTCACATGCATTGACCGGGAATCGAACCCGGTCCTCCTTGGTGAGAGGCATACAGCTAGTCCGCTGAGCCACCACGACCCCCGTAGATATTGAGAACCATCTAAATATTACGGATGGTTGCCATTTTGGATTTTTATACAGTGTGGTCCGCCAGCCCCTTATTTGTTTTGGAGGAAGGCAACCCAACTAACGCGTATATCACAGTCATCCTAAAAACATTACTACCTGTTCCTTTACGTCCATTGTACAACTTTACCGTTGAGTACATCCTCGCGAATATAGTAGAAATGAATAGTGGCAGTTTTCTTTCAATGTCCTCAAATATAATGCATGATTGAAACGATTAGAGCTCCAAATAACACATTCTTACGTTTTGACAGGAAGTGTCTACGAATAGATTCAATGCGTGCCAGCAATATACCATGGTTGTCGGTAGCTACGGTGGCTAAATCAAGAGTAGCGTCAACGAAGTCGCATTGTAGTAGGTTCGAATCTTTAACTAGTACTTTTTTTTTGCTTAATGTCGTTTATTGTGGATGTATTATAACAACCTCACAGCAGCTCTACCAACAAGCCATTTTATCAGTTTCGTGACAACACGCGTCTGGACGCATATCTATCTGTTCCAACGAGTGATTTTCTATTTGGTCCTCAAAAGACCGTACTTACCCGATGGTACGCAGCCAAATTGGACGACGACATAATGATCTGTAGAACGAAAGCAAGGTATCCTGTATATTCAAGGTAGCAAGTGTTCGAAATTTTGACCACCTTTGTTTAAAGGAAAACTCCGACTCACTCAGACGACCCACATAACAAATAAATACATCAGACCGAAACTATAATTTCTTTCAACGGCGTCTGTGCGAAAAGCGCTTGCTATACACTTACAGTAATAGTTAGTTAGTGTGGTTTTAAGGGGCGGAACTACGAGGTCATCTGCCCCAAACCTACAGTAAATACAGATAATTATGACATTATTGGTTTTACGTCCCTTTTAACTGCTCTGGCTTTTAGATACGCCGGGGTGCTGGAATTTTGCTCGGAAGGGGATCTTCAACGTGCCAGTAAATCTACTGACACGGCTCCCTCGCATTTGCGCACCCTCAAATGCCAGCTGACTGCGCCAGGATACGAACCTGCAACCTTAGGCACAGCAAGCGAGAACGTTACCGCTGAGCCTCGCAGCAAGCCAGTAATTACAGAACGTGTCATATTATAAATATTGCACTATTAAAATTCTAATTATCACGAATAGAGTCGCCTCCGTTGCGTAGTAGTCAGCGTGATTAGCTGCCACCCCCGGACGTCCTGGGTTCGATTCCCGGCTTTGCCATGAAATTTGAAAAGTGGTATGAGGACTGGGACGAGGTCTACTCAGTCTCGGGTGGTCCAAATAAATAGAGGGGGTTCGATTCCCACCACAGCCATCCTCAAAGTGGTTTTCCGTGGTTTCCCACTTCGCCTTCGGGCAAATGCCGGGATGTTACCTACCGTACGGCCACGGCCGCCTCATTACCTCTTCCTTGCCTATCCCTCCCTATCCTCCCCACCTTTCCCATCCCTCAAGATGTCCCTGTTCGCTTTGCAGGTGAGGCCACCTGGGCGAGGTGCTGATCTCACCTCCCCAGTTGTATCCCAAGACGAGATGTTTCAAGCTCCAGGTCATTGCCCGTAGAGGCGGTAATGATGGGATCCCTCGCTGAGTCCGTGGGAAAACCTAACCTGGAGGGTAACATCGACTAAAAAAATATTAATTATAACGAATAGTATCCATCTATGGTTTAGAACAGTTTTTTTTTTAAATTTTATTTAGTCAATTTACCCTCTAGGTTGGTGGTTCCCACGGACTCAGCGAGGGAACTCACCACTACCGCCTCGATGGGCAGTGTCCTGGAGCTTGGAACATCTGGTCGGGAGGGATATAACTGGGGAGCTGTGATCAGCACTTCGCCCAGGCGGCCTCACCTGCAAAGCGAACAGGAGCCTCATGAGGGATAGGAAGGGATGGAAAATTGGGATGGATAGGCTAGGAAGAGGGAAGGAGGTGGCCGTGGCCCTACAGTAGGTACCATCCCGGCAATTGCCCGAAGACGAAGTGGGAAACCACGGAAAACCACTTCGAGGATGGCTGAGGTGGGAATAGAACCCCCTCTACTCATTTGGGCCACCCGAGGCTGAGTAGACCCCGTTCCAGTCCTCATACCACTTTTCAAATTTCGTGGCAGAGCCGGGAATCAAACCCAGGACCTCCGGGGCGGCAGCTAATCATGCTGACCGCTACGCTACGGAGGCGACATGGTTTAGAACAGTATTTAGGGAAAATAACCATACAAATGAGACAAGAAAATAACTTTCCCTATCGTCTTCGTAGATAATGTGAACAAAACCAAGTTGAAATCTTGCTGTACGAGGTAGGGACGGTATAATAAAATAGTTAAAAAGAATTTAAAAAATCTGCCGTAGGATGGTCTTGAACCCGGGATCTTCGAAAGAGCGAGCGGGCGCAATAACACTTGCACACATTTCCAACACACTCTCGAGGTTTTTATTGCGCTTCTTATTAACGCGTATGGTAAAATATTCAATTATTACAGTTAGATCCTAAATATTGAATGGAATGCATTCGTTCAGTACCTGGCAGGTTTTCTAATTTACTTAAAGCAATTTTCGCAACCGCTTTGCGTTAATAAGGCGAAAGAACAGCAACTAATGCCCTCAAACGACAGCCCTTCGGTTTTATTTCATACAACTTAGCGTCCAAAATGCTAGCGTGTGATACACTTCGGTCATACAAGCAGGTGTACTGACGAAGAGAACAGAATTATACAGAATTTTGTACCAGCGATCACACCAGCTTCCTTGCCAGCGAGTGTCGTGTGATACAGGCCTAAAGATATGCTAAGACTTTTTGTTAAAATTTAATAACAAAACAAGATGTTTGGTAAAGAAAGTATAGCCTACTTTCTCCTAAATACATGGGTATGGCTATAACCCTTTGTCCTTTTCAAGGAGTATAATTGAATGTTGGTTGTAGTAGCTTCTTGAAATACAACGTGCTTTACGGATATTATACATGAATACGATGTGCCCTTTGCTAGTGCTACCTCTGTAAAAATTCATTCAATTCGGTTTCACCGTGTTTGAATTGATAGGGGGAATCGATTTGCACACAAACATGGCCGCTATCTGCACATTGTTGGTCTGATGACCTTGTAGTGTGGTCAACAGATTCTCTATACATAAAGGTATGTCGTTGCAAAATTTGGTAGGGATCAGATTATTAGGTTGGTCATAATTTGATTCAAGCTCTTATCATTAGGATGGCCGCCATTACGTTTTCGTCAATATGGCGGCGATATAAAACATGACACTGGAGTGCCCTTTGCTAATGCTACCTCTGTACCAAATTTCGTTCAATTCGGTTACACCGTGTTTAATTGATAGGGGGAATCAATTTGCACACATACATGACCGCCATCTGCAAACTAATGGGCTGATGACCTTGTAGTTCAGTCAAACGATGCCCGCCATACAAGTATACGTTGTTGCAAAATTTGGTAGAGATAGGATGATTAAGTTAGTCGTAATTTGGGTGGCCACCATTACGTTTCCGTCAAGATGGTGGCGATATAAAACATGACACTGAGGTGTTCTGCGCTAGTGCTACCTCTGTACCAAATTTCGTTCAATTCGGTTTCACCGTGTTTGAATTGATAGGGGGAATCGATTTGCATACATACTTGGCCGCCATATGCAAACTGTTGGGCTGATGATCTAGTAGTTTGGTCAAAATTTGCTTCCCACATATAGGTATGTTGTTGCAAGATTTGGTAGAGATCAGATTATTAGGTTGGTCGTAATTTGATTCAAGCTCTTAACAATAGAGTGGCCGCCATTACGTTTTCGTCAAGATGGCGGCGATATAAATCATTACACTGAGGTGTCCTTTACTAGTGCTACCTCTGTACCAAATATCGTTCAATTCGGTATCACCGTGTTTGAATTGATAGGGGGAATCGATTTGCACACATACATGGCCGCCATCTGCAAACTATAGGTCTGATTATCTTGTAGTGTAGTCAAAAGACGCTCGCCATATAAATATATATTGTTGCAAAATTTGGTAGAGATCGGATAATTAGGTTATTCGTAATTTGATTTAAGCTTTGAACATTTGGGTGGCCGCCATTACGTTTCCGTCAAGATGGCTGCGATATAAAACATGACACTGAGGTGTCCTTTGCTAGTTTTACCTCTGTACCAAATTTCGTTCAATTCGGTTTCACCGTGTTCGAATTGATAGGGGGGGGGGGGAGGGAGGGACAGACATTCAGAGTACACACACACAACGTCACACACACACAGACAGACACACGATTTTTTGCTAATAATACAATGGGAATTTCTACGGAATACGTATATTTCGATGCAAGCATTGGCGATCAGAATATCCTTCGATATGTTGTTGTTTTGTTTCATTTGAGGGCCTAGAACATTTAGCCATGTTTACTTGGGTGTGTGTGTGTGTGTGTGTAGAATTTGTCTGATAACCTGAGTTATTGCGGGCTTGTAATGATGTGTGTATTTGCAATTAAGGATTGGGAAGGAGGCGGCCGTGGCCTTAAGATAGAATCCGTCCCGGAATTTGGAAACCACGGAAAACCATTTCCAGGGTGGCTGAGGTGGGAATCGAACCCACTTCTTCTCATATTTGCTCCACGAGGCTATGTGTACCCAATTTCAGCCCTCAGACAAGTATTATATTTCTTGGCAGAACTGGGAATCGAACCCGGACTTCCGGAGCAACACTTCGAGATGTTATGTTAATATTCATGCCAGTTTTAAAATTTATGCCATAACAGGTCACGTGGCATAACGTGCCAATTCGATCGTGTTCTCTTTATAAATCATCAAAATTCATCGAACTCTTCACAAAATATCGTCGTAAGGCAATAAATGTGGCAATGTAGTTACATCCCGACTAAAATGGAATGTGGGCTTTCGTTCAAAAAAAGTATGCCTACTACTGGATTCGAAGCAGCATTCTACCCGCTCGCGCCCACCTGGTATGGTCAGGCTTTAAACCTCGCAGCCACCAAGACATGGAAAATACCGCACGCTAAACGTGCTTTAGTTACTGTAGCCGCCCACCTCAAACGTTTAAGTCCATCTCAAAGTCTTCAGTCACGGTTTATGGTGTTGATTTAACTTTCTACTATTACAGATCACGTGGCGTAAGCTATTAATTTGATCGTATTACGTGTATGTGTGTTATTTCAAGGAGCAGAAAGTTATATGTTAGTAGAATGGGCCGTAGTATTTGGCGGGGAAAAGTTTAAGGTCGGTTTTCCTTTGCTAGACCCATGACCCAATTACATTGCTATCACACAGTCAAAGCGCAGAGCAATATCGACCATCGGGAGAAATGCTATGTTAGTTGGGTTTCATAAAACTAAATAATAAGGGGCGGGTGGACCACACTGTATATGTACTGTATGACATAGAGTTATGTACTAATACATGAAGATTATTGCGTAGGTGTATTATTCAAACTTCAATCGCATGATTAGGACACAAGGAATAAAAACGAGTTTTTAAAATTTCGCACAGCTACCATCTTGTGATTATGAAAATGATTCAAATAAATTATATGACAGTAGATTAAAATTTGTATAAGCATTTACCGTACCAAGTTTGACTGCGCTCGTATGGTAAAATCGCGAGAAACGTCCATTAAAATATTTAAATTTCACGTCACCGCCATGTTGAATTTGTGCTCACCATGTTATTGAAAGTTCAATAGGTGAACTTACGTTCATAGCCTTCATTAGCATACAAAATTTCAGTTAGATTGCTCTCATAGATTAGCAGATATTGAGAACCATCTAAATACTTCGGATGGTCACCATGATGGATTTTATATATATAAGCGATAATGTTATGTAGTACTAGATGGAAATTATTCCGTAGGTTCTTTAATTAAATGTTGAATTCGATCGCATGATTAGGACACAAGAAATAAAAACTTAATTTAATAATTTCGCACAGCCACCATCATGAGGTTAAGTAAATAGTTGAACGAAGTTAGACGTCCGTGCATTGCAATGTGTATAAACATTTACTGTACAAAGTTTCACTGTTTTCAGACGGTTATATTTCGAGAAACGTCTATTTAAATATTTACACTTCGCTTAGCCGCCATGTTCGTATTGTATATAAGAGGTTTTTGAGAGTCACATAAGTTAACTTGTAGCAGTGCCCTTTATCACCGTACAAAATTCCAGGGTGATATCAGTTGTAGTTTCGGAGATATAGAATTTGGTGAAATATTTCGCACAGCCGCCATATTGGATTGGTGAGATGTATTAACATTTGAAGGGCACGGTCAGGGTCGGACAAAATAGTAGACTACTATGACCTCACCGAGTTTCATTGAAATCGCTCCAGCCATTTAGATGTTATAAAGGGGGGCCACACACACTCACGGACAAAAGGTGATCTTTCAAGCCTTTTTTTTTCATAAATAAAAATAGGCTAAAATTGAAGAATGCAGAAGGCAGAGTTGCTAGATAGACCAATATGTCTCATTGCCTAATTATATTTATCCCTAAAATAATTACATGGTAGGCTACTTGATTGTTAAGTCGGTGTCTTGTATAAAATTGAGGCTGGCTGCGTGGGTCAGCGGTAACGATCTCGCTTGCTGTGCTCAAGGTTGCAGGATTGAATCCTGGCACAGTCAGCTGGTATCAGTAGATTTACTGGCACGTTAAAGATCCCCTTCGAGGCAAAATTCCGGCACACCGGCGGCGTCTTTAAAAGCCGCAGTGTTTCGAGGGACATAAAACAAATAACATTATTATTAGTATCTTGTATATTGAGACCCAACATATCCATGACGAAATAAAGATATTATTATTAAATTTTTACTATCCCCTTCAACTGTTGTGGAATTAGATACGCATGTGTCAATACCATCCACGGTGGCCGAGAAAACTAACGCGATAATTTGTGCCTCGCTGGTATCGGGTGTGCGTGGATTTCAATCCCACCCCAGCCGTCCTGTAAATGGTTTTCGTGATTTCCCATTTTCACCACCAGGCAACGGGTCCACAGCCGACTTCCTTTCGAAATCGCTTCTTTACCTAAACACTTGTTAGCGATTGCCTGGGCAAGCTTTTAACGTGATGGACGACGACGGAAATGTAAACATAGAACAGCTGAAGAAGAAAGCTCGTTTCTATCTACAGTGACGTCATCAGGGCTGACTTCATAAATGAGCTCAATTATATGGCTAAGAAGAGCAACGAAGGGTCTGGTCCTTGTGAGAGAGCATTCCTATTTATAATTTCAGGTTATAAGACACAAATGGGGAATATGGATATGAGAGAAATGATTACAACGGTTCAGAACGTGAGTGGAGAACTTCTGGTGAACTCTTTAAGTGAACTTTTCATGAAAAGTGACTAATATTTTATTTCATTCAGAGATGTAAAACTAATGATACATACTGTAGGTCAATTGTTTACCAATAAATAAGAATCCTGAAAAAAAAAAGGGGCGGAACAACATCAGCACCTAACCTTAAAAAAGATTGTATAGTTCTCGCATTTATGAGCATCACGGTTATATACAGTATTATGTATAAGTTTTTTTTGTTCGTGTGGTCTCCTCAGAGACCTAGTGCAGGTCTTTCTATTCGACGCCCGTGGGCGACCTGCGCTTCGGGATGAGAGATGGAATTGATTAAGGTGAATGAAATTGGAGAAGGATGTGGAAGGAAGCGGCCGTGGCCTGTCAGAAGGTACCGTCCCAGCATTTGCCTGGTGATGAAAATGGGAAACCACGGAAAACCATTTCAAGGATGGCCGACGGTGGGGCTCGAACCCACGCGTCTACCGAGTCTGCAGAGAGCTTTGCCCCATGACCTAACACTGCGCTTTAGCCAGCGTAGCCACTACTGTCGGTTATGTATAAGTAAATATCATTATTCATAATTGTCATTTCAGTTGCTTCCAGTCTCCGACCGGGTCAGGAATGGAATGAATGAAGCCCCCTCTAGCGGCGAGGTTATGAACTGTGCCGGCTGCCGAGGCCTGACGCACTCCTCTTGGGCAATGATTAAATGAATGACAGATGAAATGAAATGATAGTGGAGAGTGTTGCTGGAATGTAGTTTTGACAGGGAAAACCGGAGTACCCGGAGAAAAACCTGTGTGCCTCCGTTTTGTCCAACACAGATCTCACATGGAGTGACCGAGATTTG
Organism: Meconema thalassinum; assembly: GCA_946902985.2. Classification (NCBI taxonomy): domain Eukaryota; kingdom Metazoa; phylum Arthropoda; class Insecta; order Orthoptera; family Tettigoniidae; genus Meconema; species Meconema thalassinum. Next base: position 657,546,249 of record OX336390.1, read on the forward strand.
AACCACGGACCCAGCGGTGAGAGGCCGGCGTGCTGCCGCCTAAGCCACGGAGGCTTTAGTTTAGTTAATATATTTCTCAATTTTTTTACAATTGCAAATAATAATAATGTATTAAAAAAAAAGCCTGTCACCAACCCCAGTTATATCTGCTGACAAAGTGTGTTCAGCTCCCAAATACCGTCCTTGCGACAGTAGAGGAATGGTCCCTCTCAGGGTCCGTTAGTGAAGTCGAGCTGTGAGGATGAGCGATAAAACAAAATAGTGTCATGTCAGGAACTGAGGTTATTGTTGATTCGTATTTGGGACCTTGGACGACACTTTTGGTCATCAACCCCGTTTACATGGCTGTGTCTTCATTTTATCTGACAACCTGTGTTTCTTTGGTGACTGTAGAGGTGTATGTAGCTGTATACTTATTAGGGTCAGGGTTGGAGTACGAGCCTCGGACATTAAAATAAGGTACTATCCTGGCATTTGCCTGGTGGGAGTGTGAAGAAACCTTGGGGAAGACCACACGCTGAATACTCGCTGTCAGCACTGGGATTCGAACCTTCGATCTTCGGACTGTTTGCAGCTCCCTGTCGTGGTCGTGATTTAACACGCACGGCTATACCGCGGTAACCAAAGATTTTACTGACACTAATCTACCGGCTTGAAGCACTCTCAAATGCCAACTAAATATAGGCTACCGTACCTGCCATTAGCCCTACAACGTCGATAATACCACTGAATATAGACACTCCTTTGTTATGCAGAAAGCTATGAGCGCACAGGTGCTTTGCTATCCCTATTTGCGGTTCAGCATCATAGTCAACCACATCCCTATTCCCTGTCAACCGCAATTCCATCTATATAAAACATACCACTTCCTCATGTACCTGAAAACTAGATTCATTTCAGCCCTTTGCGATTATCTGTCTGACTTTCCTTTGCACTTTCAAAGAATGTAATAATACGCTTCACACCTCTTGTAGACTTATGATCAGACTTTCCGGATGACAAATGGTTGTTCGCTCAAGATCTCACGCATTGTGTCCCTGTTGGCGGAGATTCAAGGGGAGACAAGCAGTTCCTCTCCAAGAGGTGGGACGGACCGATGTCATACGTGGGTAAGTCTCATCCTACTACAGGCAGCCATTGTTCGCCAGGAATGTTGGCCTACCTCCCAAATCACTTTTCCTTTGTTGCTGTCTGTCTTTAGACAATACGGATGAAATCACTTACATAATGAGACTTTTCTTTCATTTATTTAATTTACAACAGGTGTCCTCTAAGATTTCTTAGAAGTTTTCCAAAATACCTGTAGTTCAACAGCACACATAACATCGTGATGCCAGTAGATATTGTCACTGTCATTGTAGACAGCATGACTAATTCGTTGAATAAAAACTGTACCATATTTTAGAAATGATAAATAGGTTCACTTTGTGTTTCACAATAATTTATCGGTAGCGTTCTTTACAAAGGAATTCATTTATATATTTGATGACTCGATGTCATTTTAACTTGTCTCTTTGGGGTCATTTGTTTTCAACCACTGTAGTTTGCTCACCCGTGATCTGATGTATTCGAAATAATATTTGGCTCAAGCAGGCTATTTAGATATGTATTATACGATAAATATCCCATGGAATAATTTCCTCTCTAACTATGAATTCTCACCGTTGTGAACTTCCCAATCTTGATGGAACTCAAGCAATTAGAAATCAATATTGACACCAAAATAATTTGAGTCATCTTAAGAGTGATGACCTGTAAAGTATTGTTTTATGTTTATTCACTTCTGTTATCAACACTTACGTCATTAGTGGCATAGAAAATATAGACACAACTCCTCTCGAGCTTGAGATTCTCTCAATATCGCTGTCGATATTTTATATTTTACTATTTCTTCCACTATAATTGGAATGCACACAAGAAATGAGATATTAAAAGTATCTTTGTATCCTATGACTTCTGTTAAAGCCTCAGGAACTCACAGGTAGTAGGATGTAGCTTACCAATCAAGGGGCTTCAGCTAAGCATTCACTTGTTCCACTTTACCTGTGGTTTCATCTTTACTGTCGATCTTCCTGGGTCAACTCTGGTTCTCTTCAAAACTCGACTCAATTCTAGTGCACGAGGCATATGGCCTCATTCATATCTCTGCATTTTTAGCCTACTTTCGATTTTTGCAAAAAATGAAAGTAGACTTATGAGGGCGAAAAAAAGTGTGTCTGTCTGTGTGTGTGTATGTGTGTGAGTCTGTGTGTGTGTGTGAGAGTGTGTGGTACTCTGAATGTCTGTCCCCCCTATCAATTCGAACACGGTGAAACCGAATGGAATGAAATTTGGTACAAAGGTAGCACTAGCAAAGGACACCTCAGTGTCATGTTTTATATCGCCGCCATCTTGACGGAAACGTAATGGCGGCCACACAAATGTTCAAAGCTTAAATCAAATTACGACTAACCTAATCATCCGATCTCTACCAAATTTTGCAACAGCATACCTTTATGGGGGCAGCATCCTTTGACCAAACTAATAGGTCATCAGCCTAATAGTTTGCGGATGGCGGCCATCTTTGTGTCAAAATCGATTACCCCTATTAATTCGAACACGGTTAAACCGAATTGAACAAAGTTTGGTACTGAGGTAGCACTAGCAAAGGACACCTCAGTGTCATGTTTTATATCGCCGCCATCTTGACGGAAACGTAATGGCGGCCACACAAATGTTCAAAGCTTAAATCAAATTACGACTAACCTAATCATCCGATCTCTACCAAATCTTGCAACAATATACCTATATGGGGGCAGCATCCTTTAACCAAACTAATAGGTCATCAGCCTAATAGTTTGCGGATGGCGGCTATCCTTGTGTGAAAATCGATTGCCCCTATTAATTCGAACACGGTGAAACCGAATGGAACGAAATTTGGTACAGAGGTAGCACTAGGAAAGGCCACCTCAGTGTCATGTTTTATATCGCCGCCATCTTGACGGAAACGTAATGGCGGCCACACAAATGTTCAAAGCTTAAATCAAATTACGACTAACCTAATCATCCGATCTCTACCAAATTTTGCAACAGCATACCTTTATGGGGGCAGCATCCTTTGACCAAACTAATAGGTCATCAGCCTAATAGTTTGCGGATGGCGGCCATCTTTGTGTCAAAATCGATTACCCCTATTAATTCGAACACGGTTAAACCGAATTGAACAAAGTTTGGTACAGAGGTAGCACTAGCAAAGGGCACCCCAGTGTCATGTTTTATATCGCCGCCATCTTGACGGAAACGTAATGGCGGCCTCACAAATGTTCAAAGCTTAAATCAAATTACGACTAACCTAATCATCCAATCTCTACCAAATTTTGCAACAACATACCTTTATGGAGGGAGCATTCTTTGACAAATCTAATAGGTTATTAGCCTAATAGTTTGCGGATGGCGGCCATCTTTATGTCAAAATTGATTCCCCCTATTAATTCGAACACGGTGGAACCGAATGAACGAAATTTGGTACAGAGGTAGCACTAGCAAAGGGCACCCCAGGGTCATGTTTTATATCGCCGCCATCTTGACGGAAACGTAATGGCGGCCACCCAAATGTTCAAAGTTTAAATCAAATTACGACTAACCTAATCATCCGATCTCTACCAAATTTTGCAACAACATACCTTTATGAAGGGAGCATCCTTTGACAAATCTAATAGGTGATTAGCCTAATAGTTTGCGGATGGCGGCCATCTTTGTGTCAAAATCGATTACCCCTATTAATTCGAACACTGTGAAACCGAATGGAACGAAATTTGGTACAGAGGTAGCACTAGGAAAGGCCACCTCAGTGTCATGTTTTATATCACCGCCATCTTGACGGAAACGTAATCGCGGCCACCCAAATGTTAAAGGCTAAAATGTAATTACGACCAACCTAATAATCTAGTCTCTACCAAATTTTGCAACAACAAATCTTTATTTGGGAAGCATATTCTGACCAAACTGCTAGATCATCAGCCCAATAGTTTGCAGATGGTGGCCAAGTATGTGTGCAAATCGATTCCCCCTATCAATTCAAACACGGTGAAACCGAATTGAACGAAATTTGGTACAGAGGTAGCACTAGCAAAAGGCACCTCAGTGTCATGTTTTATATCGCCGCCATCTTGACGCAAACGGAATGACGGCCACCCAAATGTTAAAAGCTTAAATCAAATTTCGACCATCCTAATAATTTGATCTCTACCGGATTTTGCAACAACATGCCTTTTTGTGGAAGTCATCTTATGACTGACTACAAGGTCATCAGCCCAATAGTTTGCAAATAGCGACCATGTATGTGTGAAAATCCATTCCCCAGATCAATTCACTCACGGTGAAACCGAATTGAATGAATTTTTTTAGAGAGGTAGCACTAGCAAAGGGCACCTTATATTCATGTTTAATATCCCTATAGCACGTTGTATTTCAGCAAGCAACTACAACCAACATTCAATTATACTCCTTTAAAAGGACAAAGCGTTATAACAATACCCATGCATTTAGGAGAAAGTAGGCTATATGTTCTTTACTGAACATCTTGTTGGTTCTTGTATTTCTGACATTTCCGTTATTCCAGATCTTTCGTGGGTGGAAGATCGAATGTATCCGCGATATTGCCCGTCTGTTGTGAGACGTAACTATAAGGACAGAGTGTGTTCAGAGGACCTTGAACAACGCACCATAGGTATCACTTAGGACATTTTGGTTGCAAACTTTAGGAATTGGAGAGTCCTAAAGATAACTGATCCCTTATCTTCAGCAACTTCGGGGTGGAACTTCTAATCACTCCCTCTCTCTCTCTCTCTCTCTCCTATCTGCCTTTCATGGCTCTACATCCTTTAAAATACCAAATATCTCATTAAGCAAGTGAAAAGAACGAATCTTGATCTTTTTCAGTCTTTCTCAACTGTTAGCTTTACTTATGTTTATTTGTGGGTGACAATACCATGTGTTTATCAGTTGGTTAACTGAGGTATTACTCTCCACTTTGGACGACATAGTCAGGGTAGATTATACAAGTTGATGTTTATGATGGACAGCTCGGATTAGGCAAAAGACAATTCATTCAATTAATAGGTAGTCAGCCCAGAGGCTGGTCAGATCCTCATAAAGCACTGCTATAGGTTATGTGAGTAAAATCCCAAACCCCCAAGAGGGACGTGTGTTGATGTTGTTGTTCCATGTAATGGCATTTCCACATCCTAGTCAATGCTTAGGCACTGGCTATGCTAGGAATGCCAACATTCAGCATCACACATACCTCACTAGCTTCTACATAATATCTGCCAGTGAGAAGACTGAGATATCGGTGAAAATCCACTTTTTGCTGTATCATGTGCCAATTTGTATATTCATGCAGCAATATCAACCGAGAATAAAACTAAAGGTTCTAGTTTCTCCTGTTTTTTTTTCCTTCCAAGAACATTATCATCATCATCAATAACGATCGATAACCTAAGAGTTCAACCCTTAAAATACAAATACACAAAATTATGATTGTTATGTTTCTTTCCCTTCCAGAGGAAATGCAGTGAGGTGTGTGGCCTACTTAGCCTATTGATATGGTGCTGGTGGTACTGCTTATATTAATTACTCCTTGAGTAATTCGGGAAGTGGGCGAGGGTGGCAATCTCTCACACAGCAATACTGGTTTACGGAGAGCAGGGGGATTATGAAAGGTGTTTCAGGTTACACAGACTTACGGCTTCTCTGACAGTCTCCCCTGAAGCGCCCTCCTGGGACTGAATACTCCAGGTGAAGAGGGACAAACATCCAGCCAAACTCTTATCTTTGTCTTATTTACTCTTTGCTCACGAGTTGTCTTCACTTTGAGTGGAAGTAGCCTATTTCCGTTTCACTTTCAACGTCAATAACGCTATAAATCCCCAGATTAGACACTCTATAACAGACTCTACGTGCCAGGCCTTAAGCTATTTAATGCAATAAATTACATGTGGCTGTTACACTAGTGCACGCATGTTGTCCTTTGCCTTCAAACATAATGATCAAAATTGTTTTGTTAATTGTTCACAGTTGTTTAGATGAGGATAGTAAATGCAACATTAAGCAATCTCAAGAAGCCTTCTACTACCAGGTTTTCACTTAACACACTGTTGGACAGTAAAATATAAATCTGTCAGTGTTTAAGTACATATTCAACACAGTTTACTCCAAAGCTGGCCTTACAATTATGTTCACCAAATCAGCAATAAGCTACTTCTCTCCCACCTAATTGAAAACGACGTTGAATTCTTGTTAAATTCACGTGATAATTTGTAAATTAAAGATCTCTCAGAAAGGAGATCATCTTATTATATACGCTAAGGTGTATGTTTCACAAAACACAAGCTCCTAGACCTGAGTGAGTTAGAAGGTGTGGTTTGCACCAAAATCTTTCAAATCGTCGCAAAAGTACAGAAAAAATCATGCATTTCTTGAAAAGTTAACGGAAATATATTTATTTGTTTATAAAGTCCTTTTAAACAAATAAACAAGTCTATAACCCCTTGCAGAATTGTTTCGCGTACAGTCCACACAGCACTAGATCCGGGTGGGTAGTCTGTACACATGGGGCGCACACAACCCATTATGCGAGAGTTCTCGCAAGGGTCCGCTAGTTTACTGTTATTACCTCTAAGCTATCTCCCAGCGCAGTCCAAGGCTCGCTCCACACTGGGCTGATAGCTGACGTTTCGATATACAGTAGTCGGTTCAAATCCAAACGATGGCAATGAGGTTTAACCTAGGAACATTCTGCACACACTGCAGACAAAATAATGTCAGGTTGGTAACATATTTCAAATTGATGGTATATTGGCTTTCACGGCCAAGGAATTAAACTCAGCAATTTTTCTAGGATTATTGCCGAGTCTTGTGTGGGGTTTCGCCTAGGAACACAAAGATAGGCTCATCAGCGAGCTTTTAGTGTCCTTGCCCGGACCCCCACTGAGCGCTACCTCCCTTCTTATGAAGCACACCCGTACATAGCAAGTTGTTGTTTTATGGGACCAAGATACCATGAGCATGGCTTTTACTGAACTAATAGTTTGTTGGTATATTGGCTTTCACGTCAAAGCCAATATACCATCTTTTGGAAGCCTTCATAGGGAGGTTCATGCTGCTTGAGATTTTGGTTCTCGCAGACCAGGAGTGCAGTTGCACTCTATATAAAGGGAGGTAACGCGCAGTTCGTTACTCCTGTGGGGGTCCGGGCGGGGACACCAAGAGCCCACTGATGAGCCAACTGGGTGTCCTAGGCGAAACCCCACACAAGACACGGCACAAACCTAGAAGAATTGCTTAGTTTCATAGATTGTTGTTATATCATTTCAGGGCCTTGAGACATCTTGGTCATCATCCCCGTGTAGGATGTATTATGAATTTATTCTGATAACCAGTTTTTATGCGTTGACTGTAGAAGGGTGTATAACTGTAATTATTGTAGTGCAGGACTGGGGTAGGTGCCCCAGGCCTTAGAATAAAGTACCAACCGGAATTTTGTGGAAAGTAGTATGTAAAAATTCTGGTCAAAACACAGGTTGTCTAAGGTCAGCGCCTGGTTTCAAATCTTTAGTCACTGCACTTCCTGCATATGCCCATCGCAGTTGCGATGAATGAATTATGCACACGGCTACGCCGCGAGTTATCCAGGATCGTACTGGTATCGCCAACGGAGATCACGAATGTCCAGTAGGCCACTCTTCAGTACCCACTTCATCTAAAGAATTAGAAGTGAGCTATTCTTGGTTTTATATCGCTGTTGTTCAAATAGGAATCGCACTTGCTCAAAATGCAGGAATTTCTGATTCGCAGCCCGAAGGTCGGGCATACAGCATTTTTAAGCCTTACTCGGCATAGGCTATATCCACATTAATAGGAACTCGTCTCTAAAGTCATTCCGACATTACGTACATTTGATTTCAGGATCTTGTTTCTGGAAGTTACTTGATAACGAAATGTGTAGTAATGTTTAAATCTGGCAAGAACCATGTTTCATATTGAGTTATCGAATAAATTGCAGCAGTGATACAGTATACAGTAAGTTGCTGAAGCTCGGCCTGTCGCAGAGTGTTTTGCCTTGGTGATTGACCTTCCTTTCAGAGGCACGCTCTCTTACATTATGCTGCACGGAAACACATTTTGGAAATAATCAATCTTCTACTTCTGCTAAGTCATGCAAGGAGAAGTTATATTCGTGCTTTCTGTTAAGGATACAATGATTTCCCTTCCTTTCCCTTGAATATTTATGACGGAACCTGGAAACGATCACACGAGTATTTTCATCACTTAGCGACATTTCATGGACATTTCTTCCACTTGGTGCCCCTATTACTCGTGTGAATAACAATCAGTTAGTACTTTGGAGATAAAAGCAGAAATATTTGAAACCACAACATCTTACATTCCGTATCGTTAACTTATCTGAGAGGAACTCTATGTACAATATACACATTTAAAACATTCACGTATTATTATAGCGAGCTGCTTAGCTCAGTCAGTAGCGGCAGTGTGCTGGAAGAGAGTGGGTTTGATTCTCAACTAACAAGTAAGTAGTGGATATAAAGGTGCCTGTACACTGGAGAGCTTTTGCCCTGGCTAGAGCATAGACTAGCTCTAGCTAGAGCACTCTAAGCTCCTCTCCAGTGTACACAGGTGGTAGAGATCCCTAGCGGAGCCCGCTCTATGCTCTAGCTAGAGCCGACTGACTCTACGGTGTAAACAGTGTTTGTGTGCCCTAGCTAGACCAGTCTAGCTCTATTCGTTCGGTTGAATATTGGAAAGTGCTCTATGTAGAGTCAGTGGTGTATTGTTGGGGTTATTTGTTTGTTGTTAATTATAGTGTTTTAATATGTCTGAATTTGTGTGGAGGCGCGAAAAAACAATAACATTAATTGAACATCCAGAAACTTGGAATTGTACTCTGAAGGAATAGTCATTTTTGCTCATTCTTAAAAAGTTCTTGTACGCTTCAGAATCTTCTGAACATAACTCTTGCAATAATTTAGCGTGCATTCCCTCGTATTTCTTTTTGATATCCAATTCCTCACACACAACCTTTTTTTCTTCTTCATAGTTTTATTTTTTGACAAGGCACACACAACCACCACAGATGCTAAAAGCTCTCTTGAAGACATTTTAACTTCACAACACAGCGCAATAAACCTAGACTCACACTGCTCTCAGAATGTTTTAGCGCTGCTCTAGCTAGTGCATTTACGCTTGACAGTGTACACTGGTTCACAGAGTGCTCTAGGTAGATTTGTCTATCTCCACTCTACGAATGCTCTACCTAGGGAAAATTACTCTACAGTGTACACGCACTCAGTTTAGCTAGAGCGGTCTAGCTAGACTTGCTCCATGAAAATCACTCTCCAGTGTACAGGCACCTTTAGAAACAAAATTACCACTTGTAATAACACAAATGGTCTTGGGATTCACTCAGGTCACAACAGAAATGAGTACCACGGTAATTCCTGGGAGCAAAGGCAGCGGACATGGAGCTGACAACTCCATCCCTTCTAGTATCGATGGCACAATAATTGGAGGCTACCTTCCATTACTTCCTGGGTTTCCCATGGCCTGTATAAAAGATTGACTTTGACTTGCTTATTAGAGTACCTGACTAGATTATTATAATCAAATACTAATACTCGTTTGTAAGAAGCCTCCGTGGCTTAGGCGGCAGCACGCCGGCCTCTCACCACTGGCTCCGTGGTTCAAATCCCGGTCACTCCATGTGAGATTTGTGCTGGACAAAATGGAGGCCGACTGGTTTTTCTCCCGGTCAAAATTTCCTTCCAGCAACACTCTCCACTATCATTTCATTTCATCATTCATTTAATCATTGCCCCAGAGGAGTGCCTCGGCAGCCGGCACAGTTCATATCCTCGCCGCTAGATGGGTGCTTCATTCCTTCCATTCCTGACCCGGAGACTGGAAGTAGGCTGTGGATTTTCATTTTCACTGGTACTCGTTTGTATCCCACATATATTTGATACTGTACTTGCGTAATTGTTGGCGATTTTTCATTTTTTGGTAATGAATATCAAGTTGCACGAAAACAGAGGTTCTTTTGCAGAACGAATGCATTTTTTATTTTCCTATCATAATGAATATTATGTCGAATGCACAAATGACTAAGAGCAGTATAAATTAAAGGATTCTTAGCAAAGAGCATCTTCAAATTCACTCCTATCTACAATACAGTTTTATTCAAAATCCTGCAAAAGCCAAAGAATCACTGGAACATTAATTAGGCGCCTCTATAATCGCTCACCAAAACCAGCTGGCACTACAATAATGCCAACAAACGTGGAAGAGAGTTAATCATCTTTCTTTAACTAAAATATCGTGTATAGAGGAAACAAGGATAATAACAGAAAAATACTAGAAATCTAAGAATGATCATACTAATCTGGCCAGATACTACACTGCAATGTAAATGTAAATTAGTCTACTTAGTGCCTCATCTTTCTACTTTAATAAACCAATTTAGAAAATTATGATTGCATTATACTGTAATTTCAATGATCGAGTTTTGGCAGAGGATACTCTACTTTACCGTATAGACTGTCAAACTTGGATCAATTTATTTATTTAATCGTATGGTGAATTACATAAAAACAAATCACAAATCCAAGTTCAAGTTTTGGAGCCATTCCACAGTACATTCTCGAAGATGAAACAGATCACTAGGGCTCCCGGAGTAGGCGTGTAGAGGGCAGCGCTGGATGATATGGTCCATGGTCTGTTCCTCCTCATTGCATTGACACAATGGGGAATCTATCCAACCCCACTTATGGCATAGGTAATTGCAACGGCCGTGCCTGGTTCTCAGTCTATTGAGGCGACACCATAATTTTCTAGGAAGGTCAAATCCTTGTATTTTTACCGTTGGGTTGATCTCCTGGGCACTAGTTCCAGACGTTGAGTTTGACCACTCGTCCTGCCAGCATTGGTTTAGGTATGTACAGTAAGTATTATAGCAATTACCGCAAAACGTACTGATAGATATAAGTTGCCCAAGATAGCTTGTAGTTTTACGTGATAATTAATCTCGCACTCATAAATCACGGTAACTCATTGTAATGTGGATACGGTGTTTTATTTAGAAAATCCCACATGCATTAACCGAGAATTTAACCAGTTCCACCTTGGTGGGAAACAAGCAGCTTGACCACTGCGCCATCACGCCCCTCCTATTGCACAAGTCACAAGGCTTTGGTACTGAATGTTACGAGCAACCACCATATTTTATAGGCCTATATACTGTACTGATATAACAATTCATAACTTACTAATTAATAAACTTGCTATTTAAAATTTAAGGAACCCTATATTATACTTACTCTGCTCAAGATACAATTTCGATTAATACGTACATGAAAACTGGCTTGAATATTATGATTTCTGATAGCGGGTTCGCTTTAGGCTTGGTACAATGACAATGATATTCAACTGCATCTCACTGGCACTGATAGGATATCTTCCCAGGCCAGCCTTGCGTCTCTAGCTTCACAGCAATTAAAAGCGAGATTAAACACATAAATTATCCTTAAAATTTTAACTGTATGCGTGCATCACTTTCCTCAGCCCGCTGTCAATAAAGAACTCGCAGAACCGCCCACCATAATTCCATTAGCTTCGGTGGCGTAGTCGGTAGCATGCTGAACTGCTATGCCTAAGATCGCGGCTTCAAACCAGGCCAAAGGCGTTGGAATTTTGACAGCGTTAAAATCCTTCAGTATGCCTTCCTTCGGAGGGGAAGTAAAGGCGGCGGGCCCATATCATAGATTTATGGCATGTAAAAGAACACACCACTTAAATTGGTAGTGTGTTGGTAGTGTGTAGCCAAAATTTGTAGGTTATTTGGTTAGAAACGCTCTATCAAGTTCCAACGTTCGCCGCTGGGTGTCAGTGACAGTGGCGTCTGGTAGCCAAGGTTGAAACTACTTGAAATTGATTTTTTGGTGGAAACCAATGGGTGTTCAATTTAAATGCCCTGCTATGGCCATTGGCTGGAATTCAAATATCATAATAGTAATTTTATTAACTTTTAATTTTAATTAGGTCAAGAGCTATATGATAAATTTAGTACCGGTACGATATAGGCTCTTCAAAGAACATCTTGCTTTTTATGTAAAATTTCATGTTCTTAAGTTGAAACAAAACGACTTTCCCCTGTCACAATTAATAGGACGCGGGTGGCGACTACGGGACTCAAGTTGAACTCACCATTACTAACACTTCGTCTACTCTTGGTCAACACTTGTTCTATCATGACTTCATACGGTTAGTTGGTTGGTTCTTAAGTTTAGGGGCTGCGACAACGCGGTCATGTAGCCCCGTGTACTTTGGGTGTGTGTAGAATCTGTCTGATGTTGTTGTTGTTGTTTGAGTCTTCAGTCTTTTGACTGGTTTGATGCAGCTGTCCATGCCTTCCTGTCCTGAGCTAATCGTTTCATCTCTACATACCTATCACACCCTACATCCGAGGCAATCTGTTCAACATATTCTAACCTTTGTCTACCCCTACAGTTCTTGTCCTCGACCCTTCCTTCCATAACTAAGCTTGCTATTCCTGGGTGTCTTAGTATGTGTCCTACTAACCTATCTCTTCTCTTCATTAGCAGTCGCCAGAAACATCTCTCCTCTCCCACTCGTCTTAATACCTTTTCGTTTGTAACCCTATCTACCCATCTGATCTTCATCATTCTCCCGTAACACCATATTTCAAATGCTTCAATTCTCTGTCTGATAACCGGTGTTAATTGCTTCATACGGTATTAGGATATCCGAGACCGAGGATGTTACTTATGTTTCTTCATTGTCTTTATTTACCTTATACCCTTAAGTTACGAGGGATGCGATTTTTAAAATGTATATCTATTACCTGTATGGCCCGCCTATTGGAACACGCCCTGAGAGGACAAGACATGTGCAGCCCACCACGCATAGTACCTTCAGGGTAGCGATAAGGAAGGAAGGGAGGGAGGGAGGAAGGAAGGAAGGAAGAATGGAAGTAAGTTTGTAATTTCACGTGACCGATGATCTCGTGATCATGAGCCATGGGACCTGCAGTTTTACGTTGAATCCGAGACACAGGACGTGATCTTTCACTTCGAAAATCTCACATGTAGTAGCAGGGAATCGAACCCAGTCCGCCTTGCTAAAAGGCAAGCAATTTGACCACTGAAACACCACGTCCTGGCTAAGTGGTATACACCGTCAACGGTTCACGACTAGTGAGCTCGGTAGTTGGTGACGCTGAGGAATTCCCGAGCTGGGTCCGTTCTCTTCCGTTTACCAGTGAAGTAAGGACGGATCCTCTCCTCTATTTATATCTGTCTTTTATGGCTCCACTCTTAGTCCCGCAATCCCCAATAATCGAGGACTGAAGCAAAAGTCTTTTTTTCTCTCTTCTTGTTTTTGTGATCTTTATAACTTACTAATTTATTTCCACATCTTCTACGATGTAACTATGATTTAGTTTGTAGAAATAGTAGTAGGCCCTAGTAGTAGTAGTAGTATAGTTTTCATTATCATCCTTATATTTATGGGAAGATATGGTAAAGTTCCACCGCACAGCGATCATCACCACCATGGCTTTCCCTAGAGTTGAAATGCGAATCAAGAGAAAACTCTAAAATGACAGATAGTGGTTTTTGCAGTTAGTTGGTTGGTTCCTTAGTTTAGGGGCTGCGACAACGCGGTCATGTAGCCCAGTGTACTTTGGGTGTGTGTGAAATCTGTCTGATAACCGTTGTTAATTGTGATGACTGTATTAGTGTGTGTTATCTGTGATTCAAGTAGAAGGACTGCAGACACTTAATTATTTCAAGTAGTTCCTACTTTTTCCACCAAATGCTACCATCCACGACACATAGCAGCGCACGTGGCTACTAAATGCCATCGCAGTCCCCAGCTGGTGGCGATCGTTGGAACCTATAATTTAGCTTCACACAGGTGTAATTAGTGGAAGGTTTTTTATCATTCCATAAATATATGACATTGGACCGCCGGCTTTACTTCCTCTCCGAAGGAAGGCATACTGAGGGATTTTAATGCTCTTAAAAAATCCGACGACTTCGGCCGGGTTTGAACCCGCGATCTTGGGCATAGAAGCTCAGCATGCTACCAATTACGCCAGGGAAGCCGCTTTTTGCAGTTATCCCCACGGGTCCCAGGTTCATATTAAGATTACAATCCTCCATGGCAGACCGGGAATCGAAATCTACTACTATACAACGGCGGTGTTTAAACTAAGAGGGATCTGCATTGTTGTGATACTCAACGAAGTGAAGACGACTTGTTTATTTACCAAGTCAAGTCTCAGTGCGATGTTCTACCGCTCTTCCTTCTACGGCCTTTTGTTCCTCTGCAATATTTTATTCATTGTTCAAACCAACCCTGCTCCTCTATCCCTTGATAATCTCCAAGTCTCTGCAGAGGTAATGGATTGCACTTCACAGAAATAACGTGCAGCACCTCTCGAGAAATAAATCGCAGCTACAGGTAAAATCACGGCATTCTTAATCGATAACTAAAAAAATAAGCGGAAAGCTTCAGAGAGGTTCTCTGCTTTAAACCTCATTGAAATGGTTTTAATAATGTTATTGGGAAGTTTTATTGTGATTTATTATTCATAAATGTTGGAGGATGCTTTTCAGAGCTGCAGAAAAATCAGTCTTATCTTTGGTAGCAACAAGAAAAAGAAGGCGTCAAACCAGGCCTATATTACCCGATAAGAAATTGTTAACTCTTTGATGATATTGGTTATGATGATGATGATGATGATGATGATGATGATGATGATCAAAACTATTGACTTATGAGGCCGAACACCTATGTAATCGTCACCTACTTCCCCGTAATTGTGGTTGTAAAATTCCTATTCTTGGAAACTTTTATCAAGTTCTGGGTCATCTACCCAATCCCAAACAACAATATTTTGAGTTATACACAAAAATGAACCACAGTCACCACAACAAGACTGGTTATGAGAAAAACACCAGATATACGTATAAAATTCAAAGGTTTGAAACTCCAAGCCCCTAGTTAAATCAATTGCTGTAGTTTGTGTAATTGAGTGTGTATAGAATATGTGTGATAACTGTGTTTCAGTGTTGACTGTACTAGTCAACCCCTGGCATTATACAGCCCATGCGGGCTAAGGCCGACCAAGCGACCGCTGCCCAGCCATTTGGCCTGCAGATATTGGGGTGACGCGTGATCAGCGCGTCGGGTCCCCTCGGCCGTTAATCTTGGTATTCGTGATCGGGGCGCTGTCTCACTGTCAGACAGCTACTCAATTGTTCTCACGAGGCTGAGTGCACCCCGTTCCAACCTTCACGTCAGTTTTAAAATCCCTGACGGAGCCGGGGATCGAACCCGGGGCCTCCGAGTGAGAGACAGGCGCGCTACCCCAACACCACGGGGCCGGCACTGACTGTACTAGTGCGTGTATAGAGTGTAGAATCGGGATGGATGCCGCGGAACTTCAAATAACGTAACATCGCGGAATTGGCCTGGAGGGAGTGAGGGAAATCCCGGTGGAAAGCCGGTGGTCTCCTAAATTCCATCTCCCCCATGAAGACGAAGCGCACACCTTAACACACACATCTATTCTGCGAGGTTAACAAGGCTTAATTAGTGGCAGGCAGAGCAAGGTGTGCGAATATTACTGGTTCTAATCATAACGTAGCCCACGTATGGTTTCAAAACGAACAGCTGAAAGTGTCTGATATTCCTGCCTCCACACAGTAACCGTGGATTCCTGCCGACTACAGGAGACAGGAAGCGCGGTAGTGATGTCCATGAGTCACCTAAATGAGTTTGAAGTCGTTGCGATTAAATTAAGGAAAGGAATACTTTACCCTCTGTTGGCGTTGTTGTTATTGTTGCTACAATTCATTGTTGTAGAACATTTCAAGGACCTTTTACAGTAAGGTCATATTCAATTACATCAGCCAGACTTGACGGATACACCAAATGTAGTGTTAACGCTATCAGTTCGTGTTGTGTACAATAATTACAAGACATGAGTATGTTAACCAGTGAAATAAAATGATTTGGTGCAACTAAGACTCGGGTACTCTCGAATTTCTGGTCTACTCCTCTATTCAAGGAGATTACCCGTTCAGTCCCTTATTCTGTGCTTGCCAACATAATTCAAATCTACAATAGCTTATAATTCCATTACACTTCGCCACGATATCACCTTCAAAAACTGTATTGTAGAAGATGTTATCGAAATTAGAAAGAATTCTTCAATATATAGCGGTAATCACGGTAAACTATTTAACATTGGTTACTGATGGGTGTAGCGTCACACAGCAACGACACCTTTGACAGCGCTTGTAAAGTCATGCATCATTACGTTTTATGACAAGGATTTCAAACGAAGATAAATATTACGGAAATTTTAATTGGATATTACATGACTCTTATCCCGAAAGCAAACAAAAAAAACTCAACTAACACTGAACTCTTGTATACGATTAATCTATAACTTCAGGTATGATGAGCATATTTCTCCCTATTATCAGACACTCAGATGGTTGAAACCTTATATACAGGTTACTGATCAAAAAACCACCACTGTACATCTCCCACGCATTCAATCTGTTCTCTTCTTTCTGTAGCAATAACACGCGTTCTCATCCCTTGCTATTCCTCTGCACCAAACTTCTTGTTTCAGCAAATCCTTCGTGGTTACGGGTTCAAGACTGTGGAATTCCGTACCAGTCAATGTCTGGATTATGACCCAACTGAAGAAATTCAAAACAGTATGCCACGACCATCTGATGACTACTGCTGACTGATTTGTGTGAATGAGTGTGTGATAGTGTTTATATTTTGAAATAGTTATTACTGTAAATTTGTGTTTTGTTTGTGCAAACTCTAAAGTACAGTAGTGCAATTTACTTGTAAATGTTTTAATGTTTCTGTATGTTAAATTAATATCCACAAACACAGTATGTGGTTAGGTGTCAGAGAGGGCCGAAAGCCCTAACTTCGCCGATCAAGAGGCAAATTAATATAAATAAATAAATACCGTAAATAAATAAATAAATAAATACATAAATAAATTAATTAATACATAAATAAATACATAAATAAATAAATAAATAAACGAATAAATAAATAAATGAACGAATGAATGAATGAATGAATGAAGGAATGAATGAATGAATGAATGAATACATACGTAAATAAATAAATAAATAAGTGAACGAATGAATAAATAAATAAGTGAGTGGATGCATGAATAAATAAGTAAATAAATAAATGAATGAACGAATGAATGCATCATTACCTAAATAAGTAAATAAGGGGAATAATGAATGAATGAATGAATGAATAAGTAAATGAATGACTGAATGAATGAATGAATGAATGAGTAAATGAATGAATGAATAAGTAAATAAATATAATAATAATAATGTTATTGGTTTTACGTCTCTTTTAACTACCCTGGCTTTTTAGAGACGCCGGGGTGCCGGAATTTTGCCCCGAAGGGGATCTTTAACGTGCCAGTAAATGTACTGACACGGCTCCCTCGCATTTGCGCACCCTCAAATGCCAGCTGACTGCGCCAGGTTTCGAACCTGCAACCTTGGGCTCAGCAAGCGAGAACGTTACCCCTGAGCCACGCAGCCAGACAGTAAATAAATGAACGGTTGAATGAATGAATGAATAAATTAGTAAATAAATAAATAAATGAAGGCATGAATAAATAAGTAAATAAATAAATGAATGAATGAATGAATGAATGATTGAATGAATAACTAAGTAAATAAATAAATAAATGAAGGCATGAATAAATAAGTAAATAAATAAATAAATGAATGCATGAATGAATCTTCTTCTTATTCATCTTATCCCACTTCAAGTGGGGTCGATGTTTCTGGCAAGTCTTTTCCATTTTATTCTGTCCCACACATCGTCGTCCCTTAACTGCTTCTCCATTAGGTCTTCATGGATATTGTCAGTCCATCTTCTTCGAGGTCTGCCTCTATTCCTCGTGCCATCCACAACCAGAGACATGAATGAATGAATAAGTAAATTAATAAATGAATGAATGGATTAATTAATAAGTAAATCATACTAATATATAAAAACTAGCTACCCGGCCCGGCTTCGCCCGGGAACAGTTGTGAATGCATTACGTGATAAGCGCTTCTTTACGATGTCAATGAACTACGATCTATATCAGTTTTACGTCTCGGCATGATGGGTTAAAATCACTGACTGGACTATTAATTATATTATCATGGAGATGCATGTGCAACAAATTCTTGTCAGACGTAATTTAAGAATGACGAGGTGCATGAAACACAAATCCCCTTCCGCCCAATCTAAAAACTGTTATAGTGGACGATATATTGAATATAGAGATGTGCTCTCGCGTACGGTTTTGTAGAACTTTTCATGCCGAATAATTATTACACTCATTGTATATTGATATTTTTAACGGTTTGTCCAGCGTAAGCTTAAAAAGCACACGGACGCCAGGATTTTTTTCGACTTTTTCTCTGAAATCGTTACTTCTTGGCTTCCTTTGATCATAAATAAATTATTTTCTACAGAAACCTTCCTCGAAGTATCCTTTACAGAGCGGTGAAAACCGCTTCAAAATCCATGCAGTGGTTCTCTAGAATACCCGTGACATCCAAGAATCGGGGACTTTGTTTTATACTAAGTAGAGATTATACGCCAATCAGTATAATTTAATAAATATAATCCCCCTTCCGTCCAATCTTAAATTGACTGTGATTTTTGCGGAACGAAAAGTTCACAGGCGAAATGAGAGTTGCACTTCCAGGGAATGGCGAGGGGAATGAAACTCAAATCCCCCTTCCGTCCAATCTTAATTTGACTGTGTTTCATAGGCGAAATTAAGAAAACACGAGTTGCACTTCGAGGGAAACTCCAAACACAACCACCCTTCTCAGAAGTCTTAACTCAACACGACTCGGCGGTTTGCTGCTGGCTGTATCTGGGGCAATAAGTTCGCCTGCAAGCTAGGCTGAAACAGGGAAGATAGACTCGCCCTTAGCTAGTTCATAAACTGTCGCCTCAGTAGTTGAATGGACATGGTTGGAAGAAATTAAAACGTAAAAACCCTTATAGTGGGCGATGTATTGAAAATAGACATATGCTCTCGCGGACCTTTTTTTGTAGAACTTTTCACGCTGAACAATTCTCACACTCATAGTATTTAGATATTTTTAACGGTTTGCCCAGCGTAAGCTTACTAAGCGCTCGGACGCCAGGTTTTTTGTCGACTTTTCCATTGAAATCGTTATTGCTCGGCTTCCTTTGATCATAAATAAATTATTTTCTACAGAAATAATCCTCGAGATATCATTTACAGAATGGTGAAAACCGTATCAAAATCCATCCAGTGGTTCTAGAGTTTACCCGTAACATCCAAGAATCGGGGACTTCGTTTTATATTGTGTAGAGATGACATGGTGTGTTTCTGTCTGTCTGTCGCGCTGTCTATTACTCAATCACGCAAGAACCACTGGTCCGATCGAAATGAAATGTTTGCATGGATGTAGCTGATTTACCAGGTTTACACATAGACTACTTTTGATTTCGATATTTTCCACTATTTAAAAATGGCGACCATTTTAGTGACGTCACTACACCCTTTGGTTTCAATATTTCATACTTCCATTTCAAATAAAAAAAGAACGCTAAGAAATAGCTAACTTTTGATGGCATATATGAGCTTTAAAATTTAATTTTCTATCCGAAAGGTCCTTATCACTTCTCGTGTATCTCCAACGGTTAGCGAGTAAAACCTATATATGTACTATAAAACACGTTCAACGCCGAGCGATGTTAGTCTATGTTAGTCTCTACTACATCTTCTTCTTCAAGTGCCTCGTCCTCCAAGAACATTGGCGATCAGTAGCATGATCTGCTGTTTGTCTATTGCTGTTCTAAACAGTGACACTGTAATTAAGTCCAAACCACTGGCTTAAGTTCTTTAGCCAGGATATTCGTCTGCGTCCTGGAACTGTTTTATTTATAGAGGTAGTTTGTGGGGTCTGAAACGAGACGTGATTTTATACTCTTCGTTCCGGTTATTGCATGTGAGTATTTGGATCTTTACGCTGTTTCACAATGTTATAGTGTTTTCTACTTTGCACGGTATGCTTTTATCCTCTTTATCGATTTGTTTTTTGTTAACTGAATATTTCTGTGGGCCAATATTTATCTGCTTTTTGTCGTTTTTTACCATGATCAGAAACCCAAATTCACAGATGAATGTGTCGAAGACTACCGACTGTCAAATTAGTTTATTTAGTGTTCATATTAATCTTACTGCAGAACTGGGCAAATTTATTTCAATAAAGTTGGTATTTTGCCTTTCACGGCCAATCAAAAAACCCGCACAAAACACGGCGTAAACCTAGAAAAGTTGCTGAGTTTTAATTGCTTGGCCCAGAAATTCAATATACAATCATTTTGGAAGCCTTTATAGGGAGGTGAAAGACTGTTTTGACATTTAGCTCTCGCAGTAAAGTAGCGGAGGTGTTCTAAATAAGAATTGAGGTATCACGCAGTTTTCTATTCCTTTGATAGTCCGCAAATAAACCACAAGAGCCCGCTGATGAACCATTTCGGAGTTACTAGGCGTAATCTCGCACAAGACACGGCAAAAACTTAGAAAACATTTTCTGTGATTAATTTATTTTTGTTATTATTACTTGGGATGATTGAAGTTTGTTCCGTTACTGTTACTCTTTATCATGACGGTACGTACTTTCCGCAATATTACTTATTGCTGATATGATAATTGCTATCAAGTTTGATGTATTTTTAGCATAATGTTTATATGTTTAAATATAGTATGAAGACGTTAAACGATAGGTGTTCAATATTTAAGACAGGTTATTTAACTTTTACTACATAGAAGCTGATATTTATTTCCAATATATAAACGCACTTTCTCACCTACAAAGCGGAGACAGACAGGCTTTTCTCCGGGTACTCCGGTTTTCCCTGTCACAATTCCATTCCAGCAACAACCTCCACATCATTTCATTTCATCTGTCATTCATTTAAGCATTGCCCCAGGAGAGTGCGACTGGCTTCGCCAGCCGGCACAGTTCATATCGTCACTGTTAGATGGGGATTTCATTCATTCCATTCCCTGACCCGGTCGGTCGACTGAAAGCAGGCTGAGCATTTTCACTTTCCTACCTCTGATTAATAATTGGGTGAGTGAAAATTCATGTGGTCGACACATGTTGTTGGTAATATGGAAATAACATAACTACATTACGAATGTGTGATTATATATACAGTGGAACGCTGCTAATTCGAACTTCTATAATTCGAAATCTTCTTTAAATCGAAATTTTATCTTGGTCCCTAGCATTTTATATACAATCAATGCTAAAAAAAAGCGTGGTTAATTCGAATTATATTTTGGATAATTCGAAGTTTTTAGTGTAAAAAGCTGATCGGAAGCCAAAAATTTGGGTCAGATGGGTCAGTTCCCGAAAAAACTGTTCCGAGTGCAGCCCAAGCAACAAACCACATCACAGAAATAAGGCGTATTTTTGAAAGCAGAAATGACGTAAGTGGTTGTATTTTCCGTTCCTTAAATTTGTTAGATTCTTTTGTGATGGCTAAGAGACTTAATTGTAGGAAACAGGTTCAAATCTCAAACTATTTTGAAAAACAGTAGATTTCTCTAAGATTTAACTAGATTGATGGATTATTACTGCCATTAAATAGGTGAATAGTACATTTTGGTTTTATTTTTCATTTGAAACTTTTGAGGTTATTCACGATACAGTCTTCATAAAGTACCGTTGCCTGTTAATCTGCTCTATTGAACGTAAATCACTATGTAAACGTAATAAAATACATTTTCCCTACCCTTTTCAAGGAACTTTCTTAATTCGAATTTTTGGATAATTCGATTTTTTTTACTGGTCCCTTGAGGTCCGAGTTATCTAAGTTGCACTGTATTAATGATTTAGGCCAGAAAGTACTAAAAGCCGTTCGAAGAACGGGTACTTCAGCCAGTAAATACATAAATAAATAAATAAATGAACGAATGAATTAGTAAATAAATTAAATAATGAATGAATTAATAACTAAGTAAATAAATAAATTAACGAATGATGAATTAATGAATAAATGAACTAATGAACGAATGAATGAATGAATAAGTAAATGAACGAATGAATGAATTAATGAATACATAAATGAATGGATGGATGGATGGATGGATGGACGGACGGACTGACTGACTGACTGACAGCCTCGCGAATATAACTGAGGAGAGATGAGATTGATTCTCTAACATGAATGGCTGCTACCGTACCGGACATAAAGTCACTGCCATTTATATGCAATCCTATGCAAGTACAAGTTCGTAAGCTAGAAGAGACATCCATAACAATAACTTAGTTTATAAGATAGATTCTACACATTCAAATACACGATACTGATGGCAGTGATGCACCAAGCTCTATAATAAAGAAAAATATAAACATTAAATATTTGGGTCCTTCACTCC
Source organism: Meconema thalassinum (assembly GCA_946902985.2). Lineage (NCBI taxonomy): Eukaryota > Metazoa > Arthropoda > Insecta > Orthoptera > Tettigoniidae > Meconema > Meconema thalassinum. The sequence continues at coordinate 657,568,825 of OX336390.1, forward strand.
ACGGCAATCCTTCCATCACTGGGATTTGCTGTTGGAGTTGAATTAGAGGGATAGAGGAGTCTTGCCGAGATGTATAACGCAGCAAGAGAACATCTCGCTAACAATGTTTGCCTTGACTCTCGGCCACCTTACACTTTCTTTGTTTTGATAAGCTGCTTGAGAAGAAGTAAAATATTGGTTTCCTTAAAGACTGTGCGCGGGATATTTCAGGTTTAAGACTGTGATTTCCTGACTTGAAAGCTCCCAAATAGGTTCTGAATGACGCCATTTGGGCTGGATATTAACAGTATTCTTTACACTAGGATGGCTTTCTTCTCAGAGATCTAATCCAATCTAGAGCCTTATAAGCTTTCAACTTTTAGGGAAGGTGATGTGTCGTTAAGCCTTTTTTTTACTGGCTCGCAGATTATTCCGTTGGAATTCTAAAGCTATTCAAACGTATTTTCCCTTGATATTTTTCTGTTATTTTCTTCTGCCTTCTCGCACAAGTAATTTATTTTAGACCCTATCCTCTACTCATCCCCATTAAACCATTCTCTCCTCCTCTCTCTTGTGCAGCTGAAACCAGACTTTCGATGATTGCTTCTCCTTTAGTCGTCTTTCATTATTTTTGGTTCGCATTTCAAGAAGATGACGGATTACACTTGGGAGCTTGCGTATATATATGGAGCACAATACTCAAGCGACACTGACGATATTGGAATTCTCCGAAGAGTTATTTCTTGTCTATGATGAAGATGATGGAGAACGGGACCACATATCGATCTCCATGCCATGGTTATGTATTATAATGCTTACTTTTCCTCAGTCTACTCTCCCCTCTTTCCGATCTGAAATCTCAAGATCAACACTGATGGTCATTAATAACAAGAGACGACGAAATCGATGCGAAGTTGCTGTTAGTTACTGAAATCTTGAACCGCGGGGAGAAGGCAAACAACCAGTTACCAGTACATGCGCTGCAACTCATGCCATTTGTGCTATCCAAGCAACAAACATCCTAAAGCGTACGCCTGGTTACAATGCAACACAATGTATGTATATGAAAATGAAAATCCACAGCCTGCTTCCAGTCAACTGACCGGGTCAGGGAATGGAATGAATGGGACCCCGATCTAGCGGCGAGGATATGAACTGTGCCGGATGCCAAGGCCTGACGCACTCCCCTGGGGCAATGATTAAATGAATGACAGATGAAATGAAATGATAGTGGAGAGTGTTGCTGGAATGAAAGTGTGACAGGGAAAACCGGAGTACCCGGAGAAAAACCTGTCTGCCTCCGCTTTGTCCAGCACAAATCTCACAAGGAGTGACCGGGATTTGAACCACGGACCCAGCGGTGAGAGGCCGGCGTGCTGCCGCCTAAGCCATGGAGGCTCTACAAAATACAGTACAGTATGTAGAGATATTTCTCTTAGTTCGTTGAATGTCAGAGTTGGTTTACAATTTAAATTGAAGTTAGCGCTGTCGAAACTAACGGCACTTGCTCTCATATTAAGAAAAAAAAGGAAGCTTGTAGTTTAACGTGACCGTTAATCTCGAGATCATGAGCCACGGGTCATATTAAGAAACTTCAGACTGAGGTAATTGTTACAAGACTGGAAACGAGACTAGGTTTAGGTTTCCTTGGTTTATATATGTCTATAAAATAATAATTATCATACAGCTTCAGCTACCATGGTGTAATGAAATAAAGGAAGGGAGCTTTTCGTTTTACGTTACCGTTCATCTTGGTGTAATGTGGCCGATGGTTTAACGGCCAGATTTCCTTTAGAGAAGTTAATGACATATAATAAGTGAAAATGAATGAAACAGACCAGGGAGTTTTAGGAAGTGACCGGGGTCTATTAGAACGTACCGTCCGTCATTTTCCCAAGAGCTGAAAATGGTAAACCACTAAATTACTCTGCAATGACGGTCGTCGGTAGGGATCGAACCTACTTGTGTACAGAGTCCGCAGATAGGTCGGCTCAATGATCTAGCTCCTTGCGCCTCAGCGGGCTTAGCAAACTCTGTTGGTTACCAATTCAACACGATGCTAACTGAACTGTGCGTATTTACGCTAATGGAAATGGTCGAGAGATGGTAGGACCCCTCTGCAACGGCGAAATATTAGAGCAAGTACGTTATCTAAATGATTGTTGTTGCTGCTTTATTTAGGAGCTCGGGCGTCGTCCCTATCAGCCCGTATACCTGGATGCATATGTTTATAATTTGCAGTATAACCTGAGTAATTGTGGTGGCAGCAGTAGTGTATTTACTTTTAATTGATGCTGTGATTGGGAAGAAGAAGCCATGGTTTTACGTTAGCAACCATCTTGTCATTGCCTGGAGTAAAATTAAGAGACCACGGTAAACCACGTGTAGGATGGCTGTTATGGGAATTAAACTCACGATCAATTCAGTTGCACTCACTAGGTTAAACAGATCCCTTACGAGCCCTCAGACGAAAATTAAAATAATTGGCATAGCCAGCGGGTCTCAGAGATGGCAATCAGCAAGGATAACTTTTGCAGCACTAGGTGGTATTAATAAATTCCTATTACTATGTTTCGGCTTGAAGTCAAATGTTGGCCATCCAAATGCAGTTGGGGATTTTACACAACTACGTTACAATGAGTAACACTGGTGTTTAAGTATACTGGCCTATGTTGCCTGGAGCTATACATAGCTACTGAAAACAATCATTATTAAAAAAATTGTATAGTAACATTGTACACAGCCGCTTCTCGTAACTCCAAGTCTAATTTGAGTGATCCTCTGTTCTCTGTTTTGATGCACATTGTTCCAAACACATAGTGTATAATGAAACTTCATAATCACCTCAGCCAATGACTGTTGGGTACCAGGTAGCAGTGCGTCTACGCACTCAATCCCTTTTTTATGATGTTTCGGAGGTTTTAGTTAATACTTTTTGAATTCTAATTTTCTTTCTTTCTTTCTTTCTTTCTTTCTTCGGATGATCCCATTGGTTGGGGTCGCCGAAGCCAATCTGGCTCATTTTGGTTTTTGTCGGGGATTTAAGAGTGGATGCTCTACCTGACGCCCCGCAATATTTCAGGTGAAAATTCCACCCCACTGCCTCCAGGATTCAAACCCCAGACATCCGGTTGAATGGACGAGCAGCTAAGCCACTACGTCATCACGCTCCCTTTTCAATTCTATATAAAATAAATGTATTAACTTGTCGTGCCGGGACACCTCAATAAGGAGGAGAATAACTATAAGAGCTATCATCTCACGCAGTAAAACAGCGCAATTTCACTTCATATATGGGTACGTGGTGCGTGGTTCACTACCCCTGTGGTGGTCCGGGCATGGTCACCAAAAGCTCGCTGATGATTCTAACTTGGTGTACCTAACACCTTACGTTTCCGTAAAGATGGCGGCAATATAAAACATGACACTGTGGTGTCCTTTGCTAGTGCTACCTCTGTACCAAATTTTGTTCAATTCAATTTCGTCGTGATTGAATTGATAGTGGGGAACAGATATACACTCACTCACACACACACACACACACACACACACACAAACTGACTACTTTTGGCTCGTGTGGATCTCATAAGTCCACTTTCATTTTTTGCAAAAATCGAAAGTAGGCTAAAAATAAAATTGTGGCAATAATGCCATTCCAAACGAGGGGTAGGGGGTCAAACTATTACTTTACGTCTGTCCCTACCAATTTTTAACTACGGCCCTGTTATTGAATTATATCAAAGGTTTAGAAATAAAAATGTGTTCCTTGTTGAGTTTCAATTTTCTCTGTAATTTATAATGTTGCAAAAAAAATGTTTTCTGAATGAGATTTTATAGCATAGTGAACGGATTTAGCTTACTTACGTCATCCGCTTCCTGTAGTGTCTAGACTTCTGCTTCAAAGGTTCCGAGTGTTGTCGCCGGCTTGCCAAGAACTTTACTTCTGGTCTGAGGGCTGGAAAGGGATACAATTAGACCCTTGAGTCGAAGAATAATAGTGATAGGTGAGGTTCCCACTGCTAAGTGTGATTTACCACTTCCACTGCAAGCATATGCTAAAATGGTTCATGAGACAAGGTCACGGTCACTTCCTTTCCCATCAGAAACTCTATTACAAATGCAGACATTGCTACAGACAACACAATAACGTAGATTACCAAACAAGTTCTACTCACATTCAAATGACGACCATGATGTTTCAAGCACATACTGTATATGAGACTTCATGATCATCTCTACTGTATAAACTCGCCTCTTCATACAATGTGCCGGACAGGTAACCAAATCACTTTATCTTTGCAACAGTAAAAAAAAAATACTAAGTCAGTACCTTCATAAATGAATAACACAAATACTTCTTGGAAAGGGTCTGATAAAATGTCAAAATCTATGCATCATATTTTATGCAACTGTAGAATGAACCCTGTTGTTAGTCAAATCTCGACCAGCTGCACAATAGTATCAAGTGATAATCACCTGGTATTAATACATTTAATAATTTGTTGTTTTCATCCATTACTAATCACAAGGTATTGATTTCTGTAATATTCTTAATTTAAATACGGTTTACTTTCACTGTATCAAGTTAGCAATCAGCATATATTTGTGTTAAGAATAGATAAACTTGAGTATTGTACAATGTGAATTGTATTATTATTGTTTGAGTTTTTGTTTTTTGTTTTTCATTTTATTTAACATGTGATTGTCATAATGCTATGTAAAAATTGGTCAGTCTCCAGTAATTGGAATTTTATTCTGTTGGAGGCAATACATAAATAAATAAATAAAAAACACCTTTACATCGTAGTGTGACCAATACATAAACACTAACTGCTTACAGACGCTCCCAACATGTCAAGAGCACACCTTGTATAATGCCATGCGATTTTGATGTCATTAATAAGCCTTCAATTGTTCCGGGAAACACGTGAAGGAGAAGAAAATGAAAATAAAATGCATGGTACAACCAGAATGAAAGTTGCCGGCTTGGTTTAGATGCCGCACAAATCGATGCTCTCTATGGTTCATATATCACCGGCGTTTGCTTTCGGAAGGAAGCCTTTCAACTTCGAACGATTGCTCTAATCCAAAATGGACTCCTCCTTGCTACATTCTGCATGAGTGACTAAAAGCAGAGTTGCAGGTTGTGCTTCTCACACTAGTCTTTCTTTGGCGATACAGTGAGGTAGACTAGAATTGAAAATATACATTCCGTTAATTTCTGTAAAAATATGTTTTTGCCAAAAAAAACACCCCATCATCTCTCAAATAAGAATTTCAATCTGATGTTGCTCTTATCTGTATCAAATCTGTTACATCCAACAGAGAGCAGTAGTCTCTCAGGTAATAGTCTACGTCATCATCCATTCTTATTTTGTGTCCCCCCCCCTCCCCCCTCCAGGATGTAAGCCTACTATTACCTGCACCTGAAAACAACAACTACCAGCAACAAAGTGCTGTGTTCTGCATTACCCCTCATTTCCTCATTCTCGTATTTCTCTCATTTCCTAGTCTCAGCAACTATGCATGCTACATCCAGCTTGCGAACAAGAATGATGAATCCACTTAACCAACACATCAATATAGTAAAACTTCTCAGTTCACAGTATTGTACCCCTTTTTATATGTTTAAATCGGCTGTGATTCTAAATAATCTTAGGCCTGGTTCATTGATAATAAATACTGTAGGCTACTTGAAACACTTATCAAATCATAATAACATTCATATGTCATCATAAATCATATGCTATGAGCATAAGGTACAATATATTCTACGAAATATTCAACATGATATTTTCCTCATGGTGCCGGCAATAATTATTAATGATTGTACTGAATGACAGTAAAACTTTAAAATATGCATGCAGATACGTTTCCATTATAAATTGATCCATGTTGTTACTGTCAATCAACGATGGTTTTTCATAAATGCTCATTTCATAACATGATCAGCGAGTTTGATATTTTACAGAGACTTCAATGGAAAAGCGTTGTCTGTTAATTTCCACGGTTCACATCACCATTTTGTAGGGTTCATATTTTTTCCATATCACGTCAGGGAACCTGGTGTAATAAACAAAATCATACTCGCTTTTGCGCAGGATTTTATTTCAGTTAGACGGTTTGTTAATGATGTCACTCATGTTACACCCTGGCCACAAACTCTCGTTCCATTAGTGATGAGCTTCTAGGGAGGGGGATGCTGAGGATGCTACCATCTCGGGAGTAGTAGTAGTAGTAGTCGTAGTAGTAAATAACAATGTGTAAGAAGAAGGTGAGGGAGGTAGGACATGACCGGACGTATCAAACATTCTTAATAAAATAAGTGATTGGCTCTGCCTGTTGAATCACTGGATACCGAAGATCTCCGAAATCAAGAAACATTGGGCGTTTTTATATCTTGTAAGTTATCGGTAACTGATTCCCGGGAACCACGTGTTGTTGTTGGGGGAAGGGAAGGGGTCTGGAAAGGCACTTGCCACCCTACAACAAGAGTACTCTGGCTCAAGAAGACCTCGCAAGTTTTGACATACCTATGAGGCACAGAACCCTTCTTTTCTTCCTCTATGAAATGCTCTAGTAAAGCGATAAAATATAGAACACTTGACTAGAAATCAAAACTGTATCTTAAACATAGTCATTCTTATATGATAAGCAGGGTGAAAGTTCGACGTTGGTTCATTCTATGACTGTATACAACTCGTTGTGATTTCATGTTGAATACAAAGAGGAAATCTGATATTCTTTGGATCGGAGGGTGGAATGTTAGAAGTCGGATAGGCAGTGGAAATTTAGAAAACATAGATTTGGCTGGGATTAGTGAAATGCGCTGGCAGGAGGATCGGGACTTTTGGTCAGGAGAATATCGGATCATTAGCACTAAATCAAACAATGGCCAAGCATAAGTTGGTCTCTTATTGACTAGGAAACTTGGGAAGCGGGTAGAATATAATGAGCAATATAGTGAACGGATTATTGTAGCAAAAATCAATACAAAAGCAAAGTGCACCATTCTAGCTGATGAAGATGTTGAAAAGGTTTACGAAGAAATAGAGTAAATTCTGAGGTACGTCAAGGGTGATGAAAATGTTATATTAATGGGAGATTGGATGGCTGTGGTAGGGAAGGAAGAGATGGGAAAATAATAGGAGAATTTGGATCAGGTGAAAGTAAAGATCATCTAACTGGACATTGTTATATAATTAAATCTTGCTCCCGGAAAACATGTTTCTTGTCTGTGTATATTTGTACTTGTGTATATTTGTACTTGTATATATGTAGTGTAATCTAACTTGTTGCCATACGCTAAATAAATAATAATAATAATAATAATAGATTTAGGTATTAGGAAGTCGTTTTTGAAGGCCTTTGTCAGGAGTGTGGCACTCAATGGAAGTGAACTTGGACTGTTGGAGCAGCAGAAACTGAAGCGTTTGAAATGTGGTGTTACAGGTGAACGATGAAGATCAGATGGGTTGATAGGGTTACAAATGAAGAGGTATTAAGACGAGTGGAAGACGTGAGATGTTTCTGGTGACTGTAATGAAGAGAAGATATAGGTTGGTAGGACACATGCTAAGACACCCAGGAATAGCAAACTTAGTTATAGAAGGAAGGGTCGAGGATAGACCAAGGTTAGAATATGTTTAGCAGAATGATTCGGATGTAGGGTGTGGTAGCTATGTAGAGATGAAACGATTAGCTCAGGACAGGGAAGCAGGGAGAGCTGCATCAAATCAGTCGAAAGACTGAAGACTCAAACACTACCTTATATATCTACATTATATCAAACAAAGATAAAATGATAGACACACACCAAGGCGGCTTTGCCTTTAAACCTAACCGAAAAAGTTGCGCGTTTTCCTAAAATTGTCGGAAGAGATCCATTAAACGATAAATTTCACGAGTATTCCCGATTTTAGAGTGCATTCTTAGCTATAGACAAAATTATAATAGTTCGGAAGTAATACTGACGGAAAGGGTCTTTCCTTTCGCGTTTAAACTCATTTCATTTTCCTCATAAATTTCGCGGTCTCTGTCCATGATGCGGAGCAAAGAGGCTAATAATACTATCACTCAAAATATTTCTGTTTTCCTTCAATTGCTTTTGTAAGAGTCAAGTTGCCTTAACGTTATCTTTAAAGCTATTTTCAGTGACATAGTTATGCATACGGAGACCTCTTGATACAAAACTATATAACACAGGTCTTGGGTTGATTGTTGGATAAATGTGAACCTGGCTGTAATTATCACGGAACATGGTCTATCTACAGTACATCTGTTGGAGTATTAACAGCTGTAATCGAGGAGATAATTGCACCGGGGAGTGCCATACCATCAGTAGCACCATCGTGATTTCAGTTAAGGGAAACGATAAAGTGGTCTATTCTCACACATTTACTCAGTAATAATAATAATGAAAAATCCACAGCCTGCTTCCAGTCTCCGACCGGGTCAGGGAATGGAATGAATGAAGCCCCCATCTAGCGGCGAGGATATGAACTGTGCCGGCTTCCGAAGCCTGTCGCACTCCTCTGGGGATATGATTAAATGAATGACAGATGAAATGAAATGATAGTGGAGAGTGTAGCTGGAATGAAATTGTGACAGGGAAACCCGGAGTACCCGGAGAGAAACCTGTCTGCCTCAGTTTTGTCCAGCACAGATCTCACATGGAGTGACCGAGATTTGAACCACGGACCGAGTGGTGAGAGGCCGGCGTGCTGCCGCATAAGCCACGGAGGCTTCTCTCAGTAATCATAATAATAATAATAATAATAATAATAATATTATTATTATTATCATTATTGTGGTAGTGACGTTGGTGATGAAACCCACCGCCATAGTGTAAGAGTAGCGGCCCCGTTGTGTTGGGTTAGCGTGCCTGCCTCTCACCCGGAGGCCCCAGATTCGATTCCCGGCTCTGTCAGGGATTATAGAAACTGACGCGATGGCTGGAACGGGGTGCACTCAGCCTCGTGAGGACAATTAACGTTATCTTTGAAAATTATTTTCAGTGACATAGTTATGAATACGGATACCTCATGATACAAAACTATATAACACAGGTCTTGGGTTGATTGTTGGATAAATGTGAACCAGACTGTAATTACAGTACATCTGTTGGAGTTATGAAAACCAAGATTAATGGCGGAGGGGATCTGACGCGCTGACCACGCGTTACCCCAATATCTGCAGGCCAAATGGCTGGGCAGCAGTCGCTTGGTAGGCCTAGGTCCTCATGGGCTGTAGTGCCAGGGGTTATTAAATACAGTAGCAATTCATCTAGTTGACCCAGGTTCGATTACGGAGGATTTTATCAGGCCCGCACAACCGGCTACGAAGCCTTTACTCCGATCAGGGAACGGGCGCGTGGGTGTCCTCGTTGTACGTTTGTCTCTATGACTTTGCCTTCGTCACAGTAAGCGGAAGGTTCACGGCAATATAGGCCCTTCTTAGTGACATGTTTTGTCAGTAATGGTATGGGCATTACGCATGATGGTACGAGGCACATTAACCCTGGAACAGTGCAGTGGGGCATTCAAAGCCCCAGAGAAATTTCGATTCCCGATTTCGTTATGTTGGTACGCCTGATGAGCGGCCACCTCCTGTGACTTTTACTTTACTTCGACTGTCTTTCACTCAATGTGTATTCTTCTTAGCAGGGACAGCTACTTATACCCAAAGCAGTGTCTCCAGGGCATTGAGTACTCCATCTGCCCACGAACCCAGGACACGAAGACCACTGTGGTGTGCTCAGAATGCCAGAGGTTTGTGCGTAAACACCATAGCTTGGTGTTTTGTAGTGAATGTGAGAAGTGAAAATGGTGATTATGCTTATGATGACAAAAAAAATAATATATACTGTATCTACGATAATATTGAAATATTGCTGATATTTTTGTTTTCTATTATATTCTCAGAGTTATTTTCATTTTACAGCCTTAATAGTTTAAGTATTCTGTGCTACAGGGTTGATTTTACTCATTTGTAATTGCAGTTATTAGTAATACATTAATTTAATGCATCAGAGTTGTGTTTCTGTCCTGGGATACTCAGTGCACCAGGATACCAATACTGTTTCTGAAGAATAAGGGTACTCTTTCAGGGTTAAGGAGGGTACACAAGGTTTTTAGGAGCGTAAATCCACATTGGGAAAATGAATTTTTGCTCTATTAATTATTCTGTTTTTATTCCCTTATTACTTTTTCCGTCCCCCAGGGGCTCACAACTAGTGGGACGTGGGTTGGCGACCACGGGACTCCAGCTGAGTCCGGTATTGCTTCCACTTACTTGTGCCGGGCTCCTCTCCGTCTTCTTCCCAGTCGACCTCTCTTGGCCATCTCTTGTTCTCTTCCGACCCCGACGGTATTAGGGTATCCAAGGCCTAGGGAGTCTTTCACTATCCCGCCTTAATTGGCCCTTGTCTCATATTTCCTGATACCCTCCTTCTTCGAGGGTTCAGTCTTCTTTTTCTTTTCGTTTTATCTCCTGCCTTCTGCTAAGGCCCTCAAGGAGGCAGGGTGTATGTAGCCCCACCACGTCTGGTGCACCCTGGTTAGTGCTACACCCGCAAGGGCTCACGCCTGGTGAGTTTGGGAGTTGGCGACCCCGAGAGATTCCTGAGCTGGGTCCGTTTTGTCACATTTTTTTCTCTGCCCTTGGGGCGGGCCCTCTCCTATTTCCCTTTCCTATCTGCCTTTCATGGCTCTCCTTCCTTCCAAGTCCCTCAATCCTCATTCTTCGAGGGTTGAGGGCATTTCTTTTCTTCCTGTCTCTTATTTGCCTTATCCTTTATTTCTTTACCATTTCTTCTTCTAGTATGTAAGTTAGTAGTTAATATTTGTTATAGTTTTCATTCTCATCTCTTCTTTCAATATCACTCAACCATTAGGGGCCGATAACCTAGATGCTAGGCCCCTTAAAACAACAATTATCATCATCATATATATATTACTTTTTCACTGAGTTTGACCTGAATAAATTGTCATTTGTTGATACAGGCAGAATACAACCTCCGACACCTGGTGACGATATTAGCAACACACGGATTTCATCATAAAATATGCATGAACAAGAAACGCCATGACCCAGACTCCCAGCGTTTCATGCCAGCTGTGTGCTAAACATTGAGACCGCTATAATGTCATATTGTGTCAGAAGAGCGTTTTATCTTAACAGCTAACTGTGAAAATGACTGACCAATGGTGTGGAGAACATTAAGTTGTGTAAGTGTATTAGCGACATCAGTGTAAATCTTTGTATTATGCACGCTGTGCGTTTTTCAAATATATAATTATATAAGCTTGGAAACGGTTGTACCATGACGGAGAAATAGAAATGATATGACATTCATAACCATGCCAAGCATGAAACCAAGAAGGTGGCCGCGAGAATTTTCAAAATCCTATTCCATTTTCTCGAAATCTATCACTGTTATAGCCTGAAACATTATTAAATGACCTGACTATAAAACTAGTTTATTGGTCTGGCTTTAGGAACCATCTCAATCACGAATAAGGGTGGCGTTTCTTGATAATATGATTGCCAATTCTGTGACAAGCACCAAACTAAATGGCGTCGATGCGAATGATAATGACAATGTCAATTGCCTTCTCTCTATATAGCCTATGACATGGCTGTTATCTCGTGATATTTTACTGTGATAGAAGACTATAAAACAAATTCTGACATGGAACCAAAAACTTTACTAGCACAAAACCAAGATAGTGGCCACGTAACTTTTCAATATCCAGTTCCATTTTCTAGTGACTATTACAGTTATGAGCCCAGGAATCTTATATCACATAAGAAAACTCTAGAATGTTTACTGATATGACTTGCAAAGACGGGACAAGCACCAAACTAAGATGACAGCTGTGAGAATTTAAAAAATTCAATCAACTGTGTCTTCTCTGGACCTACTGATGCTATAAGCCTAAAACTCAGAATCTGGAGAGAAGACGGTAAGGCAAATCCACTGATGAATAGTGCAGTACCTCATGGTGATATCGGAAATGTTCATGATTTAATGTATTATAGAATTATGAACGAGTATTTAATTTGAGATCGTGACATGCAATGAACCAAATTGGTGGCCAAAATTAGTGGTCAATATTTGTAGTAAATTTTAGGAAATTTAATTACCTTTCTCTAGAACCGTTTATATCTACAATCCTAATATTGTTGCCAATTTAGTGTCCTTAAATCCAAGAATACTGATATTCCTTTCAAGATAGTAATAAACAGAAAACACACATGGTGGCCAAGATTACTTTTTAACCTACTTCAGAATTTAGTAAAAAAAAGTAGACTTTTGGGATCTACATGAGGTAAATATCCGTGTGTCTGTGTATCTGTGTGTCTGTGAGTGTGTGTATGTATGTTTCTCCCTCCCCTATCGATTATCATTCTAGGAAACCGAATTGAATCACTAGTATCTCTGGTAAGTTAAGGGGCACCGCAAAGTCATATTTCACATCGTCACCGTCTTAACGAAAACAAAATGGCGGCCACTGGGGTATTCAATGCTTAAATCAAATTCCAACTAAACTGGTCATTCGTTGAATAATTTCAAGATGGCGGCCATGCAAGGAATAATAATAATAATATAATTTCTAACATATGATCCAATTAATTAATGCTCATAGTTGTAGGAATTCAGGTAGTCTGATATAAAGACTCTGTTACCAGCATGATAACTTTTGAGATTTAATATTACGCATAACAGCCATTTTGAAAAGATACAATTAAATAAGTATCAATACTTTAGGGCTTCAGTAACTAAAATAACTTAGTGGCAAGGTCGGTTCATTTAAGTGAAATTGTTTGCACACGGCAAGAAAGCAGAGACGTCATCAATTCAACATGGTAGCTGGGCGTACAATCAGAACACAAAAATAAATGAACTCAACTCAGAATGCTATTGCTTAATTAAGAAGAGTCTGTGCAATATACGAGTATGATATAAAAGATCTCTTCCCCGTTAGTCATAAGATTAACACACTGATTTAGCGGACAACGGTCATCTTGAAATGCCAAAATAAATTAATAACTCCCAGTAATTTAAATTTTTAATAATGAAAATTAGTAATAAGGTAGAAACATAAATGCCGCTTCGTATACTAAGGCAAAAGTACAGCGACTACATGCATCCAAGTTGGCGTCTGAACACATTATTAACAAGTAGTTCCGTGAAGAACTACCGACAGTAGTGGCTACGCTGGCTAAAGCGCAGCATTAGGTCATGGGGACAAGCTCTCTGCTGATTCGGTAGACGTGTGGGTTCGAGCCCCCACCGTCGGCCGTCCTTGAAATGGTTTTCCGTGGTTTCCCATTTTCAACACCAGGCAAATGCTGGGACGGTACCTTCTGACAGGCCACGGTCGCTTCCTTCCACATCCTTGCCCAGTTTCAGTCACCATCATTCATTTAATCTCAAATTAACTCCTCTCCTGAGGTTGGCGTCAGGAAGGGCATCCGACCGTAAAAACCATCGCCACAAAGACTTCCATCGCATCTCATCCCCGACCCCGTTGGAAAACGGGAATAATAAGGGGTAGACATACATACAGTTCCGTGAAGAACTAAAGCCTATTTTCATATATCCCACTTATGTTAATTGCCTCTATCAACATACACAATTTCAGTTTGATTGCTGTAATAGATTCGTAGATATTGATAACCGTCTAATATTTCGGTTGGTCACCATGTTCGGTTTTTATATATGTAGGTCTTAGAGTTATGCACTATTACATGAAGATTATTGTGTACGTGTAGTAATCAAACTTCAATCGCATGACTAGGACACAAGAAGTAAAAACACGATTTTAAAATTTCGCACAGCTGCCATCTTGTGGTTATGAAAACAATAGAAATAAATTAGATGCCAGTGGATTAACATTTATATAAGCATTTACCGTACCAAGTTTGACTGCACTCGGCTGGTTTAATCGCAAGAAACTTCTATTTAAATATTTATATTTCGCGTCGCTGTCATGTTGGATGTGTGCTCACCAGATTATTGAAAGTCCTAGAGGTGAACTTATGTTCATAGCCTCTGTGAAAATAAACATTTCAGTCTGATTGCTGTAAGAGATTCGTAGATATTGAGAACCATCTAAATATTTCGGATGGTCGGCATGTTGGATTGTTATATGTATAGGCGATAGAGTTACGTACCATTAAAGGAAAATTATTGCGTAGGTTTATTGTTCAACCTTTCACTTCGATCGCATGATCACGACACGAGAAATGAAAACTTAATTTAAAAATTTTGCACAGCCGCTATCATGAGGTTATGTAAACAATGGAACTAAATTGGATGCAGTGCATTACAACATGTATAAATATTGTTACGTGCCACCCCCCTAGTGGCACTATTGTTAACTGGATTACGGTGGGTTGAAGCACAACACAGATTGTACCTTTAAATGAAATAATTAACTTTATTGCGGCCAGAAAGATACACCACTCAACAGCAAATACAAGCAATTAGAGCCTTACTCCAGTTTCCTCAAGTCTCTTCCTTATGGAGAGCTCTTGCCCCCTTTCACTTGTCAACAAACCACAGAAGTTAATCCGTCCTAATGAGTCATGTGGCCTTGACAGAAACTACCTGCACCTCTTCCTCATGTACACAAACTACAGTTACTTACGATAACTTGCTACACGCAGCTTCGCTGTTCACAGGCTGGGAAACAATGTCACTGGATTTCGTAACTCGCACGGCACTTCGCCACAATACGTCTGTCGCTCAGTGAAATCACACTCGCTCAAAACACAGGCAGTCCCCTGTATGCTTCTCACTCCCTCGCTGTCAAGAGAATCGGCTTCACTAGGGGTTTCGCAAGTCACCACACTTCTGTCGCTCAGGATAAACGCTCGCACTAGCTCGAAAAACACAACAACAACTGCTTGACAGGTCGCTCTTATATAGCAGGCCGGTGACTCAATAAATGCTTCTAGACCCATCCAGGGTTCACGGCTTCTCGAGGTTTCCTTCACTGGCTGAGTCACGAATATTCTGGACCATCCCTTTGTCCTAGTAGTCCTGTTGCATAAGGCGCACGCAATACACTGAGGCAGAGCAGCCCAGCCCTGGGGCAGTTGTGACTCATGCGGCGAGCGATGAAACAAACTCACAGCCGTAACACTACCCCCTTCCTAAAAGGCTGATCGTCCCGATCAATCATTGGTCCGTCTGTGTCCCTCCGTAGGCTGCCAGGCGATCTCGATGTACGATATTCATCTTCGCCCTCGGGCACCGCTGGATCCTGTAGACGACTTCGTTGATCCGTTTCACGACTCGGTACGGGCCCTCCCAGGACTTCTGCAGTTTGGGTGACAGGCCTTTCTTCCTTACTGGGTTGAAGAGCCAGACCAGGTCGTCCTCGTGAAATCCGCCGGCATCCGTCTGTTGGTCGTATCGAGTCTTCATTCGGTCGGTCTCGATCCGCGTTTCCTCCTCGCGAACGCGTGCACGTCCTCCAGTTGGTCGACCAGTTCTTGACAATACTGGCTTACCGGGACTGGATCGTTCCCAGGTCGGCCGAAGGCAAGATCGACAGGTAGCCGGAGCTCCCTCCCAAACATGGCCCGGGCTGGTGTGCACCCGGTGACTTCATGCACCGCGGCGCGGTAGGCCAGGGGAAATAGTGGAAGATGTTTCCCCCAATCCCTCTGGTGCTCGCTGACGACTATTCGGAGATGGATCTCGATGGTGCGATTGAATCGCTCTACCATCCCGTCGGACTGAGGGTGTAGCGGCGTTGTCCTTGTCTTCCGGATTCCCAGCAGCTGGCATAGGTTCTGGAACACCTGCGACACGAAGTTCCGCCCTTGGTCGGAGTGCAGCTCCAGAGGACTCCGTACCGGCTGACGAATTCCTTCACCAGGGTCTCTGCGATCGTTGCGGCTTCTTGGTTAGGGAGCGCATACGCCTCCGGCCATTGGTAAAGTAGTCGCTGACGACCAATATGCAGCGGTTCCCTGCCTCGCTTAACGGGAAAGACCCAGCAACATCAATGGCCACTCCCTCCATGGGGCCGCCCACGTTGTAGGTCTTCAGTGGACCCCGTCGTCCTCGTCCTGGGCCCTTGCTGACTGCGCAAACGTGGCACCTCGCGCAGTGGTTCTCCTCGTCAGTTCGGCATCCGATCCAGTAGAACCGCTCTCTCAGCTTCTCCAGGGTCTTCTTTATCCCTAGGTGTCCACCAGATGATCCTCCATGGACTTCCTTCAGGACTTCCTCCGTCATAGCCTTTGGAACGACGACTTGTTCCCGAGATGTCTTCCCGTCGGTGCTCTCCCAGGCGCGGCAGATGAGGCCATCCCTTACAATCAGCGAGTCCCACTGCGCCCAGTAGGACTTAAATTTGGGCTGCAGTCACTCACAATGTTCCACCCGGGTCTGGGGACTCAGGCCCTCTTCCATTCGGCTATCAGTCCCAGGTCATCATCTTCTGCTTGTGCCCGCGTGAAAGATTCGCGGCTCCAGTTCCCTTGAAGTTCCACAGTAGTCCGTCGGCATTGTATCCCGGTGTTCTCCTCCCTCCTAGTACAGAAGGTGCAGTCTTCGGGGCACGGTCTTCGTGACAGGGCGTCGGCATTAGAATGCAGTTGGCCTTCCCTGTGCTGGATCTCGAAATTGTACTGTTGAAGCCTCTCTAACCTCCGCGCGAGTTGACCATCGGGCTGTTTGAAATTCAGGAGCCACCGCAGGGATGCATGGTCGGTCCTGATGAGAAATTCTTGCCCGTTCAGGTACTTGTGGAAGTACTCGATGGTCTTCACGATGGCGAGCAGTTCCTTCCTGGTGACGCAGTAGTTCCTCTCTGGCTTTGACAAGGCTTTGCTGAAGTAGGCCGCTACTCTCTCCTCGCCTTCCACTATTTGCGACAGGATTCCCCCTATACCAAAGTCGCTGGCATCGGTATCGACGATGAACCTTGTTCCAGGTCTGAGGTAGGCCAGAATAGGCGCGGTGCCCAGAGCCTGCTTGAGGTGTTCGAAGGCACTGTGGCATTCTGCTGTCCATGTGAAGAGTTGGTCCTTCTCAGTCAGTCGATGCAGTGGTTTGGCGATGTCGGCGAATCCTCTCCCGAAGCGACGGTAATAAGTGCAGAGTCCCAGGAAGCTTCGTAGTTGGGACTTGTCCTTCGGAACTGGCCTCTTCCTCACAGCTGCGGTCTTTTCTGGATCAGTGCGCACCTCTTCCTCGGAGACAATATGCCCAAGGTACTGGACCTGCTTCTGGAAGAGCTGACACTTCTTGGGGCTCAACTTCAGCTGGGCAGCCCGTAGCTTCATCAAGATCTCCTTCAGGTTGCTGTAGTGCTCCTCGAAGCTTTTTCCCAGAACGATGACGTCGTCTAGGTAGACCAGTCAGGTCTTCCAGTGTAGTCCCCTTAGAATGCACTCCATTAGCCTTTCGAAGGTTGCAAGGGCGTTGCACAGACCGAATGGCATGACGGTGAACTGCCAGAGCCCGCTGCCCACAGAGAACGCCGTTTTCTCGCGGTCCTTAGGGTGGACCTCCACCTGCCAGTAGCCACTCTTCAAATCCAAGGTGGAGAACCACCTTGATCCTGATATGGTGTGCAGCGTGTCGTCGATCCGGGGTAGAGGGTAGCTGTCCTTCTTCGTGACGTCGTTCACCCTCCTGTAGTCCACGCAGAACCTGGTGGAACCGTCCTTCTTCACAAGCACGACCGGAGAACTCCAAGGACTATGTGATGGCTCGATCACCCTTTGCTCCTTCATCTCTTCTCCCATCCGGTCGACTTCGGCTTGCTTGGCGAGCGGGTCACTTTGGAATGGGGCCCTAATCGGTGTGCTGTCCCCAACGTCGATTCTGTGCTGGACCAAGCTTGTCCTGCCGAAGTCTTTGCTCCCCACGGAGAAGACGTCCTGGAATTTGCGTAGCAGGTCCTGAAGTTGGCGTGATTGTTCCTCGTCTAAATGGTCCTGGGATCCTTGGTACAGCTTCTGTAGTTCTTCTGGCAGTGCGCGTCTTCTTCGGTTGTCCGTCTGCAGGTGTCCGTCCGTCGTAACATTGATGCGGACAATCCAGGTAACGGGCTCGCAGACTCCTAGGTTGGTGTCCCGGTGAACCGTAATGTCGTAGTCGTTCAGGTTGGACAGCGGACGTATGGCCGAGACGTCGTGTTGATGAGGGTCTTGGCAACTAGCAAACCTTTTGTCTGGATGTCCTCATATTTTGGCTGGATGACAGCCGCCACTCCCTCAGCAGTTCCGTCGACAATTACGGCAGCGCTAACCTCCGTCCTGGCGGGAACGATGACGTCATCTCTCAGCCTTACTCGTCGTGCGGTGACGGCCTCGTGTGCTGGTTGCAAAGCAAGTTCCTCACCTCCGAAGTGCAGAGTGTTGGTACTCAGGTCAAAGATGATGTTGTTCTGGTCCAGTAAGTCCATTCCGATGATCACTTCGTTTGATACGTCAGCCACAAGCACTGGATGCTTCACCGCCCGTCGACCAATGACGAGCTCCAGTGATGCTTCGCCATGTACCAGTGCGGTCTCTCCGGTCGCGGTTATTAGCTGGAGGTTCCCTTGTGTTGGTTGCACTCTCCACTTCGGGATCACGGTGGGATTGACGATGGTCCTCGACGCTCCCGTGTCGATCAGCATGGGTCAGCTCACTCCGTTTATGACTCCGTCGACCATCAGGCTGCTATTGTCCCTCCGTAACTTCGAAACACACGCACTTGGACTGCCGAGGCTTGACGACTGTCACAAGCCAACCTTTGCCTCCCAAGGCTGGCTAATACTCGTTTCCCTGGGCCGCGCGGTTTTCAGACGACTGATTTCCCGTCGGATACCCTCGGCGGCGGCGATCACCGCAGTCCTTGCTCAGGTGGCCTTTCTTACCGCAGGCCCAGCTGGTCGGTAGTCCTCTTCCGGGCCGCCTCTCCGGTTGTCTTCCGGCTGTGTCGTTGCTGGTAGTGGCGCGACTATCGAAGAAACGGCTTAGCGCCTCCATCAATTCGTCGGCCAGGGGCTTGGTCTCGTTGGTTTTTGCTGGTTCGTCGACGTCCACTTGACGCACCCGCGCGTGCATTCTAGATGCCTGTTTTGCCGTCTCGAACTCAAGTGCGTGGCTCAGCGCATCTGCCAGGGTCTTATTGCGCGCGAGTCGCAGAGCCTGTTGAGTGTCCGAATCCCGTAGCTCGTCGGTGAAGGTCTGCGTCGCAATCTGTTCCAGAAAGTCGGCCGGCGCTGTTTGATAGGCGAGCCTTACGAGGCGTGCGATGTCCATCTCGAACTCCTGCAGGGTTTCCGCGTTCTTCTGTACCCGGGTCCGGATCTGCATCTGGTAGGCCTGCTGAAGATGGCTATCTCCATATCGGGACTCCATATGGGTGATCAGTGAAGCGTAGACCTGGGTTCCATTCGGGATGGCCTGAAGGACGTTAAGGGCCTCACCTCTCAGCGCTACAATGAGAGCTGTAGCCTATTCTGTGTTGTTCCAGTTATTTATGGAACAGGCCGCCTCGAACTTACGTAAGTAGGTGCTCCACGGGACCTTTCCGGCGAAGGTTGGGGGCGTCACTCTGCTATGTCCCGTTCCTGATATTCCTGGTGTAACGGTGGGCGGGCGTTGGCGCAGCTCGGCAACTTCCTCTTGTAGAGCGTTGAATTTCTCTTCCACCCCCGTCAGTGGGCGTTGGCGCAGCTCGGCAACTTCCTATTGTAAGGCGTTGAAATTCTCCTCCACCCCCATCAGCGGGCGTTGGCGCAGCTCGGCAACTTCCACTTGTAAGGCGTCGAACTTCTTTTCCACTGCCGTGACTTCCTCACGCAGACCCAGTTCTAATTTCTTCAGGACCTGTGTCAACTTATTCTGACCGTCTTCCATCTTCTTCTGGCCGTCCTCTATCCTCTTCAGTTCCTCCGCTAGCTTATTTTGACCGTCTTCCATCTTCTTCTGGCCGTCTTCTAGTTTGGCAGTTAGGTCCTCGGCTAACTTCTTCTGGCCGTCCTCCATCTTCTTCTGGCCGTCCTCCATCTTCTTCTGGCCGTCTTCCATCTACTTCAGGTCATCCTCCAGGTCCTTGGCTAATTTCTTCTGGCCGTCCTCCATCTTCTTCTGGCCGTCCTCCATCTTGGCTTCCGTGCCACTTAACTTTTCTAGCAATGCTGCAAATTGCGCTTCCATTTTAGATGTTTTTCTTGTAAAGGGCATGCACTCACAGGAAAATTAAAATAAAAAAATGACCTGCTCGGGTTTTAACACCAGGACCGTCAGGTGTTGTGCTTGTGTTTGAGTTCGTAATCCGGCTTCTGACACCAGTTGTTACGTGCCACCCCCCTAGTGGCACTATTGTTAACTGGATTACGGTGGGTTGAAGCACAATACAGATTTACCTTTAAATGAAATAATTAACTTTATTGCGGCCAGAAAGATACACCACACCACTCAACAGCAAATACAAGCAATTAGAGCCTTATTCCAGTTTCCTCAAGTCTCTTCCTTATGGAGAGCTCTTGCCCCCTTTCACTTGTCAACAAACCACAGAAGTTAATCCGTCCTAATGAGTCATGTGGCCTTGACAGAAACTACCTGCACCTCTTCCTCATGTACACAAACTACAGTTACTTACGATAACTTGCTACACGCTGCTTCGCTGTTCACAAGCTGGGAAACAATGTCACTGGATTTTGTAACTCGCACGGCACTTCGCCACAATATGTCTGTCGCTCAGTGAAATCACACTCACTCAAAACACAGGCAGTCCTCTGTATGCTTCTCACTCCCTCGCTGTCAAGAGAATCGGCTTCACTAGGGGTTTCGCAAGTCACCACACTTCTGTGGCTCAGGATAAACGCTCGCACTAGCTCGAAAAATACAACAACAACTGCTTGACAGGTCGCTCTTATATAGCAGGCCGATGACTCAATAAATGCTTCTAGACCCATCCAGGGTTCACGGCTTCTCGAGGTTTCCTTCACTGGCTGAGTCATGAATATTCTGGACCATCCCTTTGTCCTAGTAGTCCTGTTGCATAAGGCGCACGCAATACACTGAGACAGAGCAGCCCAGCCCTGGGGCAGTTGTGACTCATGCGGCGAGCGATGAAACAAACTCACAGCCGTATCAATATTTACTGTACCATATTTCACTGCGCTCAGATGGTTAAATCTCGAGAAAAGTCTATTAAAATATTTCAACTTCGCTGGGCCGCCATGTTCGGTTTGTACTTGACAGGTCTTTGAAAACTACATAGATAAACTTGTAGTAGTGCCCGTTATCACCGTACAACATTTCAGGGTGATATCAATAATAGTTTCGGAGATATCGAATGCCGGTGATATATTTCGCACAGGCGCCATGTTGGATTGGTGAGACGTAATAAAATTTGAAAAGCACGGTCGAGGTCGGCCAGAATAGTTCTATGACCTTACCTAGTTTCAATGTAATCGCTCCTGCCGTTTTGATTTTATTAGGACACACACACACACACACACACACACTCACGGACAAAAGGTGATCTCATAAGCCTATTTTTTTTTTTTCATAAAATGAAAATGGGCTGAAATATAAACATCAGTAACTCAGCATGTATTTGTGTAACTAAGGGGCAATTTGGGAAGCGAGCTGTATCATGTAAAAGATCTCAGTCGCGTTAGCGCGCAGTGGCCATCGTGAAATTTCTTTACCGGTATTTCAAAATAAATCACTCTTTTAGGAAGATTTCATTAGAAAGCTAACTATTGCAATGGGTACCATGTTTCGACTTCCGGAAAATTTCAACATATCTTCGCGTTTCACATCCCCCAGACCCCAAAACCACCGTCAGTTCAAAAGTTTATATATAATTTATGTATATATGTATCTATCTATATATATATATATATATATATATATATATATATATATATATATATATATATATCAGTTTCTTGTGGACACGATAACTGCCGTAATTGTGCACCAATCACTTTGAATTTTTTACATAACATGTATCCCTATAAAATCTCGGTTGAGTTCGTTAATGGGCAAAATCGGTCGAAGGGGGTGAAAATGGGGGGATTTTTTCGAAAAAGTGAAATTTCGCTATAACTCTCTTATACGTGAAATATCGAATCCATTCAAAGTTCATAATATGTGTCGTATAAGTGCCAAAAATTTATGTCAAATAAGCTTTTTGATAGCACCAACCATTGACCAAAGGGGTGGAAAAAAGTGGGTTTTTCGGGAAACATTAATCATATCTCTCTTAATAGGCACAATATCAAAACCGTACAAAATGGACAATATTCCTCCAATAATTACCTAAAACTTTTGTCTGAAAGAATTTTCGATATGACCCACCATTACGCCACGGAGTGAGCAAAATGATTTAAATTATAAGAAAATTCCAAGTGCCAAGAGTGGTTGCCATGACAACTTTACTTTTAATTGATACGGGTTGAGCCATCAGCAGTTGCTATGACAACGCCACTGCACGAGATCACATTCTGTTTTCATATGTCTGTGGGAAGCGACTTCGGTATCGGAACTGGTAGCATGCTGAACTTCTATGCCCAAGGTCGCGGGTTCAAACCCGGCTGAAGTCGTCGGATTTACTAAGAGCGCCAAAATACCCTGAGTATGCTTTCCTTCGGAGGGGAAGTTCCAACGTTCGTTGCGAGTTGATGGTTCCGGTGGCATCTAGTAGCCAAGTTCACAGCTAGGTGTCGTTGATGGTAGTATTTTAAATTATGTAGCCTATTTTAGGTAGATTTCATCAGAAAGCTAACTATTGCAATGGGTGCCATGTTCCGACTTCCGGAAAATTTCGACATATCTTCGTGTTTCACATCCCCCAAACCACCGTCAGTTCAAAAGTTTATATATATGTGTGTGTATATATATGCATATATATCAGTTTGTTGTGGACACGATAACTGCCGTAATTTTGTACCAATCACTTTAATGTTCTACATAATATGTAACCCCTTAAAAAATCGGTCGAGTTCGTTAATATGCAAAATCGGTTAAAGGGAGTGAAAATGGGGGGGGGGGGGCTTTTTTTCTTTCGAAAAAGTGAAATGTCGCTATAACTCTCTTAATACGTGAAATATCGAATCAATTCAAAGTTCATAATATTTGTCGGATAAGTGCCAAAAATTTATGTCAAATATGTTTTTTGATAGCACCAACCATTGACCAAAGGGGTGGAAAAAAGTGTTTTTTTCGGGAAACATTAATCATATCTCTCTTAATAGGCACAATATCAAACCCGTACATAATGGAAAATATTCCCCTAATAATTACCTAAAACTTTGTCTGAAAGAATTTTTGATCTGACCTACCATTACGCCAAGGGATGAGAAAAATGATTTCGGAATTTAAGAACATGCCAAGTGCCATCAGAGGTTACCGTGACAACGCTTCTAAATTGATGAGGGATGAGCTATCAGAGGTTGCCAAGACAACGCCATTGCACGAGATCACATTCATTTTTCCATCTGACTGTGGGAAGTGGCTAACTGGTAGCATGCTGAACTTATATGCCCAAGGTCGCTGGTTCAAAGCCGGCCAAAGTCGTCGGATTTTCTAAGAGCGCTAAAAAACCCTCAGCATTCTTTCCTTTGGAGGAGAAGTTCCAACGTTCGTTGCAAGTTGCTGGTTGCGGTGGCATCTAGTAGCCAAGTTCACAGCTAGGTGTCGTTCACGTTAGGATATGGTACAAAATTAGGAACTACTACTTAAAATTGACCGTCTGCAGACCTTACCTGAATTACACACTAAAACAGTCATCAAAATTAACACCATTTATCAGATTCTACACACCCGGGGTTACATGACCACGTTGTCGCAGCCCCTAAACTGAGGAACCAACAAAAATGCGGGAGATAAAATTTTGCGAGAAGAAGTAACAGACTGTCAGATAGTTACACATCAGTTCCAAACCTTGCATAAGGACAGTGTGATCAGAAGTATAAAAATGAACCCCGAATGACAAGAAGGTTACCATCCCCATAGACAATAAAATGATAAAAATATGCATACAAAAACGAAAAAAAGTTGATTTTTAACCTCCAAATGTAAAATACTTTCTTGCAATCAATGAGGTCTGATCCTCCTACGAAAACCTGCATATTTTGCCTATTATAGCCAATCCCCTAGTTTGCCCGGTGAAATCTACCTCCGCCTTCCGGCGTGCCGAGAGGATTTTTTTAATCACTGTTTTAGTGCTGCAATACCGGAAATTAGTGATTATATGTAGATGGTATGATCAAGGCAAAATGACAGCCACTTCATACTTTCAAGGTGGCGTTTGGGTGTAGACTACTAATGAAACATAATGGTCACTAATTCACAATGTAATTGCGCAATTAAAGCAAACCTTAGCTACAGAAAAGTACCATTTAAGGTACATCGCTGATGTAAGCTATGTGAATTTCACACGCGTAGCAGCCTGGTAAGTGGCGTCTTATGACGAGTGCAACAGGTCAGCAATTTTATACATTCAAAATGGCGGCTGAGCGTATTTTTAAAACTTCAATATCATGAGCTCACAATTAACAAGATATTTGACGAGAGAGGAGTATCGTACAAAAGACTTAGCTAGTATAACTTTTAAAAATATCACACTGAATATAGCATGCAGCGCCCATTTTGAATTTATGGGATATAAAAATAAGTAACTCTAAATATAATAGAGCTAAAATAACGAATATTACTGATAAATCAGAAACTTCTGTGTAGATTCGTATACCCAGCGCAAAATAACAGACTTCTTGCATTCAACAAGGCAGTTGGGTCTATTCTGAAAACTTGATTATTATAAACTCATGATACATAATACAACACTGAATGTAACTCGCCACGGTCACCTTGAAATTATAGAATGCAGTATAAAAGAATCTAAAATGCTATATTTTAGAGCAACAATACCTAAAATCTATACATAGTATAAAACAAAGTCCCCGATTCTTGGTTGTAACGGATAATCTCGAGAACCACTGGATGGATTTTGATGCGGTTTTCATCATTCTATAAAAGATTTCTCGAGGAAGGTGTCTGTTGAAAAACATTCACTAATGACCAGATGAAGCCGAGCATTAACGATTTCAGTGAATCGAGTCGAAGAAAAACCTTCCGACCGTGTGCCTTTGAAGCATACGCTGGGTAAACCATTAAATCTCTACTTACTATAAAACAAATTCCCCGATTCTTCGATGTTACGTGTAAACTCGAGAACCACTTGATGGATTTTGATGCGGTTTTCACCATTCTGTAAAGGATGTCTCGAGGATGATTTATGTAAAAAATAATTTATTTATGAACAAAGGAAGCCGTGAAGTAACGATTTAAGTGGAAAAGTCGAAGAAAAACCTGGTGTCCGAGCGCTTTGTAAGCTTACGCTGGGCAAACCGTTAAAAATATCTAAACACTGTACTATGAGTGTAAGAATTGTTCAGCATGAAACGTTCTACAAAAATGTCCGCGAGAGCATATGTCTATCGTCAATACATCATGCCACTATAAGTGTTTTTACGTTTTAATTTCTTCCAACCATGTCCATTCAACTACTGAGGCGACATTTTACGAGCTAGTTAAGGATGAGTCTATCATTCCTGTTACAGCCGAGGTAGTGGGCGAACCTATTGCCCCAGATACAGCCAGCAGAAAACCGTCGAGTCGTGTTGAGTTAAGACTTCTGATAAGGGTGGTTGTGTTTGGAGTTTCCCTGGAAGTGCAACTCGGGTTTTCTTCATTTCGCCTGTGAAACACAGTCAATATAAAATTGGACGAAGGGGGATTATATTATATTAAATTATACTGATTGGCGTATAATCTCTACTTAGTATAAAACGAAGTCCCCGATTCTTGGATGTCACGGATAATCTCGAGAACCACTGCATGGATTTTGATGCGGTTTTCACCATTCTGTAAAGGATACCTTGAGGAAGGTTTCTGTAGAAAATAGTTTATTTAAGATCAAAGGAGGCCAAGCAGTAACGATTTCAGAGAAAAAGTCGACAAAAATCCTGGCGTCCGTGCGCTTTTTAAGCTTACGCTGGGCAAACCCTTAAAAATATCAACATAGAATGAGTGTAAGAATTGTTCAGCATGAAAAGTTCTACAAAACCGTACGCGAGAGCACATCTCTATATTCAATATATCGTCCACTATAAATGATTTTAGATTGGAGGGAAGGGGGATTTGTGTTTCATGCACTTGCCATTCTTGAATTACGTCTGACATTAATTTGTTGCACATGCATCTCCATGATAATATAGTTAATAGTCCAGTCAGTGATTTTAACCCATCATGCCGAGACGTAAAACGGATATAGATCATAGTTCATTGACATCCTAAAGAAGCGCTTATCACGTAATGCATTCACAACTGTTCCCGGGCGAAGCCGGGCCGGGTTGCTAATATATATATATATATACACGAGTATTATGAATGTAAAAAATGTTAAACATGACCAATTCGACAGAAAATTCCAGGACAGCATATCTCATATTTAGTACAACATCCACTATAAGTATTTTTACGCTTTAATTTCTTCCAACAATCTCCATTCAGTGGAAATTTAAATTACTATCCTCGCAGTGAGTTTACGAGCTAGTGAGCCTATCACCCCAGCTTCGGTCTGCCTCAAACTGTCGAGTCATGTCGAGTTAAGATTCTGAGAAGAGTATAAATTTTGTGTTTTGAGTTTCGCTGTTCACCTCGGCTTTTCGGAATTACGACTGGGACCTGCCGTCCTTGCATCTTTGAAGCTTGCACTGGGTGAACCGTTGAAGATACCGGGGTGAGTTGCTAGTTAGTAATAAAGTAGAACTGTAAATGTGGACTACTGTAATATGCTCAAGTAGAAAGAACAGTATCTTCATACATTAAAAGACTGGCTAGGCGTTCTGTTAAAATATAAATGTCAATAACTAGGGGACGTAATTACACAATTAGAACGTGTAGAGAGTAGCATCGTATTAGGGACCTCTCCAGGATTAGCTGTAAGACTATCGGACAGCAATATATCACGTAGCCACCATCTGAAAAATATAACATATTAATCTCTATAATCCCCTATCTGTTAGATTTACAATGACGAAACGCAAGGCGCAAGACCAATTATTTGATACATTCAACGAGGTGAATGGACTTACCTTTCTAACGTTAAAATCAATTTCTCTGGCTGCAATAGCGAAATTATTGTGAAAATCAGATCTGGTTTGAGGTGCTGGATCGGTGAAATCACGGGAAGCCACATTGGAAGCTTTGAACCAGCCCAGTGCGCTAGCCTACTTCTTCAAATGCCCCCCCCCCCCCATTCAAGGATGATAATGACAAAAGTGATACATATACCCATACATTGATCAGTAAGTAGGCTATAATATTTTTACTGACCATTTCGTTTAAAATGTATTATCCCTATCTTGCGACCTAATCACCTGATTGGAGTGAAAAATTACATATTCAATAAGTGTTTTGAATAAACAATGTGCCGTTCACTGTAATTCATTTTAAATCCAAGGTGTTGGCCGTTCAAATATAAAAATATATTATTGCAGCTATCACAGTAATGTGTTAGTAGGTCATAACATGGATACATGATTTGATTGTGATAGTATAATCTACGTTAATAGGCGATTAGTTGTAAACAAACCTAACATTCTGCCACAGCTCTTGTTGCTAAAGTACGTCCTGATAATATTCCCATGGCCTGCGCAGGTTTGTTGTGGTTCTTTCATTTGAGGCGCTTGAACATCGTGGTCAAACATCTCTGTGTGCAAATACCGGCAGTTAGCTCTGCACTTGCTCATCCCAATCCCCTAGTATACTGCTGCAGCGTAAAACATTTGCCATATTGAGCGAGTGTGTGTCTCATTGTGAGAACCTACTGTCACGCGCGTCAATATTCTCAAATAGGGAGCTCTCAAGGTCAAGGGCACAGCTAAACGCCGGTATCTGTGCTTGGGTGTGTGTGTGTAATATTGACTGTTGTTTGAATCTTCAGTCTTTTGACTGGTTCGATGCAGTGTCCCATGTCTCCCTATCTTGAGCTAATCGTTTCATATCTACATAGCTACCACACCGTACATCCGAAGCCATCTGTTTCACTTATTCTAATCTTGGTCTACCACTACAGTTCTTGCTCTCGACCCTTCCTTCCATATATAAGCTTGCCATACCTGGGTGTCTTAGTTTGTGTCCAACCAACCTATCTCTTCTTTTCATTAGAAGTCGCCAGAAACATCTCCCCTCTCCCGCTCGTCTTAATACCTCTTCGTTTGTGACCCTATCTACCCATCTCATCTTCATCATTCTCCTGTAACACCAAACGCTTCAATACTCCTCTTTTCTGCTGCACCAATAGTCCAAGTTTCACTTTCACCTGTGTTATTGAGATGGTTGTATTAGTGTGTGTATTTGTAATTCAAATGAGAAATTGGAAAGAACTGGCCATGGCCTTAAATTAGTAACCATTCCGGGATTTACCTAGAGTAGAGATGGGAAACCACGGAAATTCACCTCCAAGATGACTGAGGTGGGAATCAAACTCACGTCCTCTCAGTTTTGCCTCACGAGGATGAGTGTACCCCCATTCCAGCCCTCAGGCCGGAATCGAATTTCTTGGAAGAACCGGGAATCGGCCTTCAAGGCGACAGTTAAGACTACTACCTGTTAGACCACGAGGTAGTTTCCCTGCAGAGGAATGGGGCTGTTTTCCGACTACAACGTTTCAGGTGGGTTGGCGATCTATGGCGGAAAAGTTGTATCCCGATCCACTGCTGCCCTTAGCTGTAGCCGTAGACCAGATCAACTATCTAGGCTTTATTTCAATCCTGGTGCAAAGGTTTGACGAGAATTCACACCGCCTTCATCAGATAGCTTAGAATACCACTCTCCGCCATCTTAAAAATTGTCTTACATGTATTCTCCCAACGGAACAACTCAACTACCGACCCTTCTCTTGAGGTTGGTTGGTTAGTTGGTTCCTTAGTTCAGACGCTGTGAGAACGCTGTCATATAGCCCCGTGTACTTTGGGTGTGTAGAATCAGTCTCATAACAGGTGTTAATTGTGATGGCTGTATTGGTGTGTGTTATCTGTTTTAATTCAAATAAGGGGTGCAGACAATTTTGATACCAAATGCTACCATCAACGACACATAGCTTGTGGACTTGGCTACTAGATGGCACCGCAGTTAGCACCTGGTAGTGAACGTTGGAACTAATAGAGCGTTATCAAATAATGTAACCTACACATTTTGGCTTCACACAAGTGTAGTTAGTGGAAGGTTCTTTTTCATGCCATAAATCTATGACATGGGACAACCGGCTTTACTTCCCCTCCGAAGGAGGGCATACTGAGGGATTTTCCACGCTCTTAAAAAATCCGACGACTTCGACCGGGATTGAACCCGTGACCTTGGGCATAGAAGCTCAGCATGTTACCAACTACGCCACCGAAGTCGCCCTTCTCTTGAGGAAGTACTTATAATTACGATTGGTGAGCTACTTGAATGGATACTGGTACAGGGTCATCGAAAAATATTGCCAACATTTTAAACAATGATAGCACCGAAACCCTTTATGTTCAACGTGTAATTCTTTCACTGAACGCCAGCTGGTTAAACTAAGTTTTGATTTGGAAGGAACATGATCTTGCTATGCGCACACTAGATGCGGAGTAGCCAAGGTCAGCCGGGGGCGCGCGCGCCAATGAAGTCCTGACCTCACCCCTTAGGATTGTTTTTCTGGGGGTACTGAACCCGCTGAGCTATGGTTCATGTGATATTTTTTTTTATGACAGAGCATTTATGAGGGGATGTTGTACTTTTGAACACACCCAGGAAGCCACGTGAAGCTGAGAGATCACGCGATACTTTGAAGTAGCGGTGAATCGCACTTTTGACTTTGGTGTAAACTGCTAATTATTATCTGAGGTCTTATTAATTATTGTTATCTTTCCTACGAGACTCAGAATATTCCATTTCGTCATGCTGCATTATTAAAACATTTTGGAGAATGTTTATTTTTACTTTAGGTAAGGTAATACCCTTGCAGATACGCAAAAAGGAACGTAAGTAGTCGCTCAACGTTTTCGTTTTGACGACCTACTTTCTAGAGACACCCAGTACCGGAGCACTGCGTCTTGAGAATCCGCCTTGTGTAGGCGTGGAATTACATTTGTCCTACGAGACGTAGAAGAATATCCGCTGTTTAGCGTTAAAAGTGATTATAAGGTGCCATCGAGCAAGCAAATACTAATATTCACTGTCGATGAAGTCCAGTGAATTAAATAAGAAGCTTGGGAAATAATTATTGGCAAGTATAGTGTATTGCACAACATTGCTGTGACATCACATATTACCCACGCGTATGTGGAGGGCAGATGCCTAGTGGAAATATACAGGTAATAGTGTTACAATTATCCTGAAAAAGTGTGATTATAATAGTGTGAGATATTTAAATTGCCAAAGTGGAAATTTCATCTTTGAAACGTCGTATAATTCACGGATGCTGCGTGATACAAAAGTAGCGTCACTAGCACGTGCAGCATTATAAAATAGTATTAGCTCACATGCTAATCCACATCTGCAAGATTAAGGCTGTGTCGTATCTTATAATTGAAGCCTATAATAGTCACGACGGACATTATAATTTTGGAAGTGAGAGGATGAATAATCACGCAACTTATTTCGCTACCCACGTGATTGGACTTTTATTCACCATGGTTGAATCAGTCACCATGGGCTAATACCATCCCAGTATGGGGGGGGGGGGTGACGTTTCTACAGGAACCAGCATGATGGTGGAACTTCCAGAACGATGAACGAGAGGGAAGGAGCCAAAATGCCATTTCCAGGCATATCCACGAGGATGTCGACAGGGACAAATCGAACCCTGGTCTTTGGGGGAGTCCAGATGGGAATCCTGATGAGGAGGATACCGATCCAGAGAGCCAGAGAGGTTTATGTACAACCCTTGTTGTGGAATAGAGAGCTGAGTGAGAGCTCCTCCATTTCGTGAGTTTTTGTCACACCCCTTCTTTGTTCTAGTTTCTGGTGGTATAGTAGTTTTAATGTAGTTTGTGAATCAACCACACTCAGTGTCAGCCATTTTTCTAGGTAGGGATGTAACTAGATTAGTTAGATGTCATTTATTTCAGTTTAGAGTGAGACACCCTTGGGGTCAGACATTTTGGTCAGCCCTGGTGCAGCTTGGTGAACGTCGTGGAACGTCAATGCCTACCTTTTTGCTGAACCTGATCGTAGTCATTTTGAGGCTATTTTGTTCAACCCTACTTGGGGTAATTTTCAAGTCTTTGCTGACTGTAGTTATGGCAATCAGATGCCTTGGTTATTAATTGACTGCATTCTTCGCAGCCATCCTTTGTTACACCCCTGACTGTCGTTAGAACGGTCGTATCATTTAGGTAGTCGACAGTAACTACCAGTTTGTAAATGCATTATATTTCATTTTGAATAAGCTCAGAAGCTATTCTTGGTCATGTTTGAACCTAACAACTAGAAGGAATGTTTCGTTGCCTAGCATCGAACGCGGTTCCCAACGTATCATTAAGCAGATCTAGTGTGTGAATCTGTGCCACATTTATCATATTTTTCTTGTGTCGTGTGAGACACGTTTTTATTTGATGTTCTAGCAACTACTGAGTTGCATTTTTAAAGCAAAGAGCTTCAGTTATTGTAAGTTTACTTTCATTTAGACGTCTTTGGTAGAAAGACGGAAGTGTATTACTATACTCAGATTTATAGCGTGCGTTTGATACACGGACTCTGTAGAGATCCGTAACATATGGTAAAGTTTTTTATGAACCGGCCAAGTGCAGGTTTTGTATTGATTAAATCGCCGGCCTTGAATAAACTGGTTATGAAACCCAGTGACCTAGAGCACGCCTGCTTCATTGTGAGACAAAACTACTATAGACGAGGACAGAGTACAATTTGTATTCGCTTTTCCTTTCATTGCTATTTTGCTTATGGAAATCAGTTTCCACTCTTGTATTTGATCACTTGTTTTATGGATCGGTTTTTGTTAGTTTAACGCTCTGTTGCGTGCATTGTCGTATGACAGGTACAGTTATGTAAGGTTTTCTATAGGATGGTGAAGTCTACCCTGTTATAGCAGGATGTTATTGTATGCTTTGTCCGGGGATGATCCCGTTGACCAGATGTTACTGGAAGGTAACTGTTGTACAGGCCTATCCCAGAGTTATTGAACGCGAGCTTAGCGCCGCTGGTAACCCGTGTTATTGTGTGTCCGAGTTGTTATACTCGTTGATTATATTCCGACTGTTGAGTCGAGGCTTTTGGTGGAGAATGATCTCAGTTGGAGACACTCCGTGCCCAGGCTATTGTCAATGTTATTCGCCATAAACCTACGATAAACCTATAAACCGACATTCTAATAATAAAATGCATAATTGTTGTAAAACAAGCCTAACTAACGATTCTTTCTATCTAACTTTGTTCTTTGCATTCTGGAACTGTTGACATAGCCGTGCAGTTGAAGATAATTTCCTTGTGAGGAAATGACTAGGACAGTTGACATTTTTGTAGCGACCTGAAGCATGTGCGAACCTAGAGTTCGTAGCTTGTGGAGCTCAGGCCATGCGATGTCAGACGTGGTCTCAACTGCGCATTCGTCACCGTAACTATTCACATTAGATGACTATGGTTTACAAAGAGTAAACCAAGGTGTAGGCAGGAATTTTTAATAAAACTACTGTGTCTATTTCGTTATTAATTTATGATGTCAAGTGTATTAAACCCTACATGTTACTTTATTGTGTGCTGTTAGCACATAGTTATTAAGCATAATTAAATTGTTTGTTTTTCATGGCTGTACACTTAGCTTTTGGATGTAATTGTTTTCTTTTACGGACGTCATCGCCGTAAATTTTGTTAATTGATAGGACTTAGCTAGTTGAATTAATGTTAAATTTAAATGTCGAAATGGTACCATCCTAACCCAGATTTGTTTTGCTACCCTGTTAAATGTAAATTCAGATATTAGCTTGATCTTGTAACTTGAACTAGAGGGTTTTCAGTAACTTCTCAGGTAGGGGACCTGTTCTTTATCTTAGTTTATTTATTAATTTGCGGACTAGCCGATTATAACCCTCCGAACTAGGCTAGGGGCTTGTGAATTTTAATAAATTTTCACGGTGTTTTACATGAGTCTGGATGTTTATTTTCTCAGTCTAGTTTTAAGGTGAACCTTTCCTTAGGCGGTCTATGACCATCGTCACCATGTACCACGATCCCTGTGGACTACGGACTCTCGTGCCGCTTTAGCCTTTTTGGAAGGTCACCTGATCCTCACGGTACTTTTTATTCGATTTATGTGTCGTTAGTTGAGTCATCGTGGTTGTTGACATCAACTAAACGGTCTCATAAAATGGCGCCCAACTCATGTGCCGACGTTAACGTGGTGACCCTCAGTACCATGTTATTTTTTTTTGAGGATCTTAATGTTGATTAATGGTAAATTGACAGGACTGGGACGTACTTAGAAAGTCGTACTGCAGATCAATTGACCGCATGGCATTCATGTTTGATAGAAGTCCATGGGGTGAGGCTTTAGTGTTGAATAAATGAAGGATAGGATTTTCTTTGATGATGCCTCATCCTAAGTAAATGTAATACTTTGCTTTGCTCACCGTTGTCTTTGTAAATGTAGAAGCACTTAGTTTGCATACTCCAGCTGTACTCGTGATATTTATATAAATGAAGCAAGCTTTATACCACCAAGTAACTAATCATAGCTGTAAGTTCCAGTAGAAATTGATCCCACACTTTCTCATATATTTCTTATCTATGGATGAGGAAACTATTCGTCGTGTGTTTGGAGAGATGATGGCAGGTGTGAATGCCAATCTTCAACAGATTACTGCTGACTTAGGTCAGAATACTCAGGCTGTAAATACTGTCAGTGGTCATGTGGACCAGGTTAGACAGGAAGTCAACAATGTCAGTGGTCATGTGGACAAGGTTAGACAGGACTTAGAGATTAACACTCAGTCTATGAACAATGTAAGACAGGACTTAGAGATTAACACTCAGTCTATAAACAATGTAAGACAGGACTTAGAGATTAACACTCACTCTGTAAATAATGTTAGGGCTGATTTAACTCAAGTCAGGGCAGACATGGACACATATAGGATCGAAGCGAGAAATGATCTGACGACAGGTTTAGCAGCTGTTAGGGTTGATGTCATACGACACCATCAGGAGGCTAACCAGCGCGTAGATTGCTTAACCGACCAGATGAATAGAGCTAGGGAGGAGGTGCAAAACCGATTGGAGGAGCACACAGCTCAAATTCAGACAACCTTGAATAAAGTCCAGATAGACATGAGAGCAGATCTGGAACATACCAGGGAAGAATTCGGGACTCGACTAGATCACGTCGAGGGATTTATCGGAAATGTGAAGAAGGACATGGCAACCATGAACGTTGGTTTAATCTTGATGAAAGGAGCTGCCAATGCCGTTAATAACAACGTGAAGACTATCGTTGATGGCATGATGGAGATTAAAGAGGAACTTAACACCAACAGGAGAAACATTTCTGAATTGACGGAAACCGTAGCCAGTCTACGTGAGACAGTTGATGTTCATCATGAGGAACACAAAATTGACCTCATGTTATTGAGAGGTGACCTCAACGAACACGAAGCTACAGTCGAGGCTAAGGTAGCCGAGGTTAGAGACGATGTGGGTAAAATCCAAGAAAATATGTCCAGAGTTGAAGGAGATATCGATTCCTTACAAAAGAGATTTGAGGAAGTCGCGGTAACCGAGAGGTTAGACCTCAGTTATAACCTTAGGACGGCCATACGCGAGGTAGACACAAACCTCAAGGGAAAGGTTGACAGGATCGAGCTGCAATTGAACGACTTAGGCAACAAAGTCGCAGCCAGAACCATCCCAGGTCTTGAAGTAATAGAAAGACGCCTGGACAGACTCGAGACGACTCCAAGAGAGAGACACGTACACCCACAGATGGGAGAATCTCAGGAAACGCCTATATCTCAATCAGGAGGAATGATGCCTAACCATTTCCAACCCAGCGCGCCTATGGAATCGCAACCGTCACAATTCACCAATTTAGCGCAAGGTCAGACCTTGAACTTTAACGCTCACCCGTTTCAACCAGCATCTAATCGAATTAGTCATGAGACTAACACTCCTACGCAGAGTTACATGCAAAATACTTTCAGACCCGCAAATACGCAGGGAAATGTCACCATAATTCGTTCAAGAGAGGAGCAACCAGCTCGCTTCTCGGGAACTGGGAGCGGTGTTACTCCAGTGGAATTCCTAGCAAATGTCGAAAGCTACTTACGTGATACTATGGTAACTCCAGAGAGGGAACTAAGAGTTATAGAGCGACTGCTTGAGGGACAAGCCGGTACCTGGTTCAGAGCTTTCCGATACTCATTCACAGGCTACCAAGACTTTAAGGAAGCGTTATTAAGAACATATTGGTCGAGCGACATCCAGCAGAGCATCCGAGCTGAGATGTACACTCGAAGGTACAGTTCCAATACACCTACTCGTTATGCGAATTACTTCGCAATACAGCTCGCGAAACTCCGTTGTCTTCAGCCTCCATTGTCCGAACAAGATTTGGTGAACACGATTGTTTGGCAGTACCCTGCGGATGTACAACGTGTGTTAATCGCTGCAGGGGCATCCACTTTCCAGCAGTGTGACCAGATACTGCGCAGGTTGGACGCTAACACAGAACAGTTTCCTACACACCGTCAGCAGAAGGCTGATAGGCGCGAGGATAGACATGTGAATCTGACGACTGTTGATAAAGTGAGCCAGACGCCACAACAAACACAAACCACAGAGGATTCTGGGCGACGTGATAACAATTACAGTTATAACAGGAGAGAATGGAACAACACTCCGTATACTCGAAATCAACGTGATGACCGGCGAAGTCATTGGGACCGGCGATTCGACCGAAGGACGGACGACAACCGACGTCATGAAAACAACCGCCGAGCGAATGAAGGAAGAAATCAGCAATACGGACGTATCCGTAGAGACTATCGATATAGTGGGGGATACGACAGAAATCGAGACCCTAGATACCAGACAGACAGGGATTGGAAAGGAAGAGCGCGGGAGAGCCGTGAGTACCTCCAACAATTGAGAGAATTGCAGATCCAAGAAGAGGGAGAACGGAACCCTACTTCGAGGGAAAATAGACATTCGGCGCAGGAGACGGAGCAGAACCAGCCCAGTACTTCTCGCCATGACAGAAAAAAAAACTCCGAAAAATCAATAGATTCTTGTTTGGTTGAGCACCGAGTAACTGCCTCTATATTACTCTGGGAGCCAATCCAAGAAGACTTGTTGGACGAACGACGAACGACGAACCACAATTATGAATTAACACGTCTACCCAAGATTGTAGCCACCTTGAATGAAGTCAGTGTAGTCATACTCGTCGATACTGGAGCGATGATTAGTGTAATTTCCGCCGATTGCCATGCCAGACTTAGAGCAAACTCTAAGGTGACGGAGTTGCCCATTTCAGCTATAAGAGTCAGAGGTGTCATACCTGACCGCGTTGTAACGTGCAAAATCCAGATTTTGTGTACTGTGAAGATTTCGAGCCACGTGTACTTGCACGAATTTCTCGTAATGAAGGGCCTGCATCATGATGCCATTTTAGGCGCAGACTTCATTAGAAAATATGATGGAATCATTGACATGGGACGGGATACGGTAGAGTTTAAGCCGAACGAACCCATTCAGATGAGCCTAATTGAAGAAGAACCGGAATTCCTATCCGAAGTAGACGTAGTCGAAGCATTAAAGGGCAAGGAAATTGAGGCGACACTAGATGCCGACGAAGAGGCAGAATCGTTATCAGCACCCACACATGAGGATCTTGAGGCAATACTGAACGAATACCGAGATATATTCGACACCACACCTGGTGAGATATTAGACTACGAGTATGATCTTGTATTACTGGACGATTCCCCATTCCAGAAAAGGATCTATCCGATTGCCGAGAAACATCTCGAAGAAGCTGCTAAGAAGATCCATGAGATGGAAGCAGCAGGTACAATCAAGAAATCACCGACTCCTTTCTTGAATCCCATAATACCTGTGGTTAAGGTAGATGGAAGCTTGAGACTTTGTCTTGATGCCAGAGCCTTGAATGAACGCCTAGCTCCTGAGCACGACAGACCGCCCAAGATTAGGGACATTCTCAGGAAGTTCAAAGGAAAAAGGATATTTTCATCATTAGACTTGGTTCAGTCTTATTACCATATCAGATTATCTGAGCATACTCAGAAATATACTGGATTCTTGTTTGATCAGACTACTTATGTATTCCAAAAACTACCATTTGGATTGAAAAATGCCGGAGTCGCATTAATCAGAGCACTTGATGCCAAGCTGACTCATGAAGTGAAGCAGAAAGTAATATGTTATGTGGATGACATAATCATAGCTTCGGGAACAGAAGAAGAGCATTTAAAGACATTGTGCCTTGTTTTTGAGAATCTCCGACAGGCAAATTTTAAGGTCAAGTTTGACAAGTGTCGATTTTTTCAGGAAGAAGTGAAATTCGTAGGACACATAATCAATGGAGAAGGATATAGACCGAATCCGGCAAAGATTAGAACTGTTGCTGCATTTCCAACACCAACCCGTGTGAAACACGTGAGACAATTCTTAGGAATTCTCCAATTCTTTGCTGCTCATTGTGAGAAGTATTCCGAAACTGTTGCACCACTGCAAGGATTATTGAAAAAGAACTGCAGGTGGAACTGGAATGATGAATGCGAGATAGCTTTCAGGAGAGCTAAACAGATGCTTGTGGACTCAATTCAGTTAGAATATCCAGATTACTCTCGGAACTTTATTCTAGAAACTGATGCATCTGCCATTGGTATAGGAGCCATTTTACTGCAAGAAGATGATGAGAAGAAACGTCATTACATCGCTTTCTTAAGCCGACGTTTAAGAGCACATGAATCTCACTACTTCACAACCGAGATAGAAGCACTTGCAATTGTTTACGCACTTGAATACTGGCAGAAACTTCTGTTAGGTCAGAGGATTATTGTGAGAACCGATCATCATGCGTTGACCTTCATCTTGAGAACAAGACTGGCAAGCGACAGGATCACACGTTGGACGCTGTTTCTCCAACAGTTCGATTTGGAAATAGTTTATCGACCAGGCAGAGAGAATGTGTTGGCCGACATCCTCAGCCGGAATCCTGAAGCTACTGTTAATGCCATAGACATCGAGGGAGAATGCGAGGAACACCTTCGCCGATTTCGTCATTTACCTGAAGGACAGCGACGTGAGGAGGAACTCAGACATATTATCCGTTTCCTAGAACGAAGAATGGATCCACAGGATGATCATTATGCAAGGATTGCTGCTGTTGCAGATGATTATTTGATTTATCATCGTGTCTTATACAAGTTTGTAGACGAGGACCACACTCAACTGCGTGCAGTTATTCCTAGGAGATACCAAGAATCTGTTATTCTTATGGTACATTTATCCATTGGACATGGTGGAACAGACAAAACCATTGCAACTATCAAGGAGTCTTTCACATGGAAAGGGTTAGGAGCCACTGTTAGACAGTGTTTACGTGCTTGCGACGCATGCCAGCGGAACAAATACACGTCACACTTGCTGAAGGAACAACCTAGACCAATACTACCAACTCAACCTAGAGAGTTGTATGCTCAGGACCTGTATGGCCCAATACCTAAGGCTCGTCGTGGGAATCGATACATCGTTGTAACGGTGGATGTGTTCACGAAATATACGATGCTTCATCCAATTCAAAAAGCTACTGCACATCAGATTATTCAGAGGATTAGACGTCAAGTGATACCGGAGGCAGGAAAGCCACAATTCTTGTTGACTGATCACGGATCACAGTACACCTCAGCAGAATTTGCCAATGCCATGAATGAGCTTGAAATAGGTCATGTTTTATCATCTATTCGACATCCAGAGAGCAACCCAGCAGAATGCGTGATGTCTATTATCGCAAAATTCTGTCGATTATATTGTCAAGAAGAACACTGGCGATGGACTGAAGTCCTTGTTATTATGGCAAAATGTATTAATTCAACAGAACATGAAAGCACTGGTCAAATACCTATGGTCTTGCATTTGAACCAGATGCCGCTGAGAATATGGGATCGTGTGATTGTAAATCCACCTTGTTTACAACCATCACATGCCAGCAGACTTTTAGCTGCGAGAGAGACTATGGACAGACAAGCTGCCAAGCGCTTGAGAAGAACTAGACGCCAGAGGTTTAGAGAACCACTAGTAGAAGGAGACCTTATCCTTATAAGGAGACCCGGAATTTCTAGTCCTATAGACCGCATATATGGGAAATTTCTATCCTTGTATTATGGCCCTAGTCGTATCCGACAGCCTTTAAACAATGGAAGTTATGTGATAGAAGACATTAGGACAGGAGAACGCATTGGAACCTTTAATGCAGCCAATCTAAAAAAATATCACTCTTGAATGAATTTCAAAGCAAATAAAAATGTTATCCCAACATTTTATTTGAAACGACAGAGAGGCAGATGAACCCGCTGAGCTATGGTTCATGTGATATTTTTTTTATGACAGAGCATTTATGAGGGGATGTTGTACTTTTGAACACACCCAGGAAGCCACGTGAAGCTGAGAGATCACGCGATACTTTGAAGTAGCGGTGAATCGCACTTTTGACTTTGGTGTAAACTGCTAATTATTATCTGAGGTCTTATTAATTATTTTTATCTTTCCTACGAGACTCAGAATATTCCATTTCGTCATGCTGCATTATTAAAACATTTTGGAGAATGTTTATTTTTACTTTAGGTAAGGTAATACCCTTGCAGATACGCAAAAAGGAACGTAAGTAGTCGCTCAACGTTTTCGTTTTGACGACCTACTTTCTAGAGACACCCAGTACCGGAGCACTGCGTCTTGAGAATCCGCCTTGTGTAGGCGTGGAATTACATTTGTCCTACGAGACGTAGAAGAATATCCGCTGTTTAGCGTTAAAAGTGATTATAAGGTGCCATCGAGCAAGCAAATACTAATATTCACTGTCGATGAAGTCCAGTGAATTAAATAAGAAGCTTGGGAAATAATTATTGGCAAGTATAGTGTATTGCACAACATTGCTGTGACATCACATATTACCCACGCGTATGTGGAGGGCAGATGCCTAGTGGAAATATACAGGTAATAGTGTTACAATTATCCTGAATAAGTGTGATTATAATAGTGTGAGATATTTAAATTGCCAAAGTGGAAATTTCATCTTTGAAACGTCGTATAATTCACGGATGCTGCGTGATACAAAAGTAGCGTCACTAGCACGTGCAGCATTATAAAATAGTATTAGCTCACATGCTAATCCACATCTGCAAGATTAAGGCTGTGTCGTATCTTATAATTGAAGCCTATAATAGTCACGACGGACATTATAATTTTGGAAGTGAGAGGATGAATAATCACGCAACTTATTTCGCTACCCACGTGATTGGACTTTTATTCACCATGGTTGAATCAGTCACCATGGGCTAATACCATCCCAGTATGGGGGGGGGGTGACGTTTCTACAGGAACCAGCATGATGGTGGAACTTCCAGAACGATGAACGAGAGGGAAGGAGCCAAAATGCCATTTCCAGGCATATCCACGAGGATGTCGACAGGGACAAATCGAACCCTGGTCTTTGGGGGAGTCCAGATGGGAATCCTGATGAGGAGGATACCGATACAGAGAGCCAGAGAGGTTTATGTACAACCCTTGTTGTGGAATAGAGAGCTGAGTGAGAGCTCCTCCATTTCGTGAGTTTTTGTCACACCCCTTCTTTGTTCTAGTTTCTGGTGGTATAGTAGTTTTAATGTAGTTTGTGAATCAACCACACTCAGTGTCAGCCATTTTTCTAGGTAGGGATGTAACTAGATTAGTTAGATGTCATTTATTTCAGTTTAGAGTGAGACACCCTTGGGGTCAGACATTTTGGTCAGCCCTGGTGCAGCTTGGTGAACGTCGTGGAACGTCAATGCCTACCTTTTTGCTGAACCTGATCGTAGTCATTTTGAGGCTATTTTGTTCAACCCTACTTGGGGTAATTTTCAAGTCTTTGCTGACTGTAGTTATGGCAATCAGATGCCTTGGTTATTAATTGACTGCATTCTTCGCAGCCATCCTTTGTTACACCCCTGACTGTCGTTAGAACGGTCGTATCATTTAGGTAGTCGACAGTAACTACCAGTTTGTAAATGCATTATATTTCATTTTGAATAAGCTCAGAAGCTATTCTTGGTCATGTTTGAACCTAACAACTAGAAGGAATGTTTCGTTGCCTAGCATCGAACGCGGTTCCCAACGTATCATTAAGCAGATCTAGTGTGTGAATCTGTGCCACATTTATCATATTTTTCTTGTGTCGTGTGAGACACGTTTTTATTTGATGTTCTAGCAACTACTGAGTTGCATTTTTAAAGCAAAGAGCTTCAGTTATTGTAAGTTTACTTTCATTTAGACGTCTTTGGTAGAAAGACGGAAGTGTATTACTATACTCAGATTTATAGCGTGCGTTTGATACACGGACTCTGTAGAGATCCGTAACATATGGTAAAGTTTTTTATGAACCGGCCAAGTGCAGGTTTTGTATTGATTAAATCGCCGGCCTTGAATAAACTGGTTATGAAACCCAGTGACCTAGAGCACGCCTGCTTCATTGTGAGACAAAACTACTATAGACGAGGACAGAGTACAATTTGTATTCGCTTTTCCTTTCATTGCTATTTTGCTTATGGAAATCAGTTTCCACTCTTGTATTTGATCACTTGTTTTATGGATCGGTTTTTGTTAGTTTAACGCTCTGTTGCGTGCATTGTCGTATGACAGGTACAGTTATGTAAGGTTTTCTATAGGATGGTGAAGTCTACCCTGTTATAGCAGGATGTTATTGTATGCTTTGTCCGGGGATGATCCCGTTGACCAGATGTTACTGGAAGGTAACTGTTGTACAGGCCTATCCCAGAGTTATTGAACGCGAGCTTAGCGCCGCTGGTAACCCGTGTTATTGTGTGTCCGAGTTGTTATACTCGTTGATTATATTCCGACTGTTGAGTCGAGGCTTTTGGTGGAGAATGATCTCAGTTGGAGACACTCCGTGCCCAGGCTATTGTCAATGTTATTCGCCATAAACCTACGATAAACCTATAAACCGACATTCTAATAATAAAATGCATAATTGTTGTAAAACAAGCCTAACTAACGATTCTTTCTATCTAACTTTGTTCTTTGCATTCTGGAACTGTTGACATAGCCGTGCAGTTGAAGATAATTTCCTTGTGAGGAAATGACTAGGACAGTTGACATTTTTGTAGCGACCTGAAGCATGTGCGAACCTAGAGTTCGTAGCTTGTGGAGCTCAGGCCATGCGATGTCAGACGTGGTCTCAACTGCGCATTCGTCACCGTAACTATTCACATTAGATGACTATGGTTTACAAAGAGTAAACCAAGGTGTAGGCAGGAATTTTTAATAAAACTACTGTGTCTATTTCGTTATTAATTTATGATGTCAAGTGTATTAAACCCTACATGTTACTTTATTGTGTGCTGTTAGCACATAGTTATTAAGCATAATTAAATTGTTTGTTTTTCATGGCTGTACACTTAGCTTTTGGATGTAATTGTTTTCTTTTACGGACGTCATCGCCGTAAATTTTGTTAATTGATAGGACTTAGCTAGTTGAATTAATGTTAAATTTAAATGTCGAAATGGTACCATCCTAACCCAGATTTGTTTTGCTACCCTGTTAAATGTAAATTCAGATATTAGCTTGATCTTGTAACTTGAACTAGAGGGTTTTCAGTAACTTCTCAGGTAGGGGACCTGTTCTTTATCTTAGTTTATTTATTAATTTGCGGACTAGCCGATTATAACCCTCCGAACTAGGCTAGGGGCTTGTGAATTTTAATAAATTTTCACGGTGTTTTACATGAGTCTGGATGTTTATTTTCTCAGTCTAGTTTTAAGGTGAACCTTTCCTTAGGCGGTCTATGACCATCGTCACCATGTACCACGATCCCTGTGGACTACGGACTCTCGTGCCGCTTTAGCCTTTTTGGAAGGTCACCTGATCCTCACGGTACTTTTTATTCGATTTATGTGTCGTTAGTTGAGTCATCGTGGTTGTTGACATCAACTAAACGGTCTCAGTACATTAAAAACATTGTGTATGCAGAAAAAATCAGGATTTGGAGCACCTGCGGGAGCGAATTTCTGCTGCCATCTTGACAGTTATTCCTGAAATGATTGCACGTACCAATCCAGCCATTGGGGAAACGTGCGTTCAATGCTGATGTTGGTGGTCGGCCTGGCCTAGATAATTTATCTACAGTCCCTGATTCTATTAACTGATTAAACCATCGAATGACAGCTTTGTAATCAGTTGCAGTTTGTCGGGCGGTGCAATCATAGGCGCGCGCGCCCCCGGCCGACCTTGGCTACTGCGCATCTAGTGTGCGCATAGCAAGATCACGTCCCCTCCAAAATAAAACTTACTTGAACCATCTG
Source organism: Meconema thalassinum (assembly GCA_946902985.2). NCBI lineage: Eukaryota > Metazoa > Arthropoda > Insecta > Orthoptera > Tettigoniidae > Meconema > Meconema thalassinum. The sequence continues at coordinate 657,612,424 of OX336390.1, forward strand.
GCGATCAGTGAAAGAATTACACGTTTAACATAGAGGGTTTCGGTGCTATCATTGTTTAAAATGTTGGTATTATTTTTCGATGACCCTGTATTTGGATTTATCATTAAGACCTACCGGGAAGCCTCCGTGGCTTAGGCGGCAGCACGCCAGCCTCTCACCGCTGGGTCCGTGGTTCAAATCCCGGTCACTCCATGTGAGATCTGTGCTGGACAAAACGGAGGCAGACAGGTTTTTCCCCGGGTACTCCGGTTTTCCCTGTCAAAATTTCATTCCAGCAACACTCTCCACTATCATTTCATTTCATCTGTCATTCATTTAATCATTGTCCCAGAGGAGTGCGTCAGGCCTCGGCAGCCGGCACAGTCCATATCCTCGCCGCTAGATGGGGGCTTCATTCATTCCATTCCTGACCCGGTCGGAGACTGGAAGCAGGCTGTGGATTTTCATTAAGACCTACCAATGTTGTGAACAAAATGATATATGATGTAACAAGAGGCGGTTTCATTGGCATAGTTGGTAGCATGATGAGCTTTTATGCCCAAGATCGCAGGTTCAAACCCGAGCAAAGACGTCGGATTTTTAAGAGCGTTAAAAGTCCCTCAGTATGCCTGTCTTCGTAGGGGAAGTAAAGCCGGCGGGCCCATGTCATAGATTTATGGCATGTAAAAGAATCTTCCACTAACTACAATTTTGTGAATATAAATTTGTAGGTTAGATTCGATTAACGCTCTATTAGTTCCGACGTTCGTCGCCAGGTGCCGTTTGCGGTGGCATCTAGTAGCCATGTGCACATATAGGTGTCGTTGATGGTAGCATTTGGTAGAAAAATTAGGAACTACTTGCAATTGATCGTTTTCAGTCCTTACCTGAATTACAGATAACACACACTACTGCAGCCATCACAATTACCACCGGTCATCACACCCAAAGTTCACGGGGCTAAATGACCGCGTTGTCGCAGCCCCTAAACTGAGGAACCGACCAATCGATGTAACGAAAGGGTTTTCAAAAGTACAAGTTGCATTACGTAGTGACTATTTGACAAAAGTTCCAACACGTATTTAACGAAAATCTCGTGCGCATCTTATATTTCGTTTGTGAGCACCATCACCATATTTCTAATGCAATCAGAAACATACAATCTATGATGCTCTCATTGACAACAAAATAACTACAAAATGCATAGCTCAACGAATGTGAAAAGGTACTGTATATGTGGGCAAACATTGTGATCAGGTAAACAGGGAAATATTATACCAACTTAGCGATAATAGGGATGGTGCTTAGTTATAAAAATTAGAGCACTATTACAGAGTGATTTTAAACAAATTCTTTCACGTTATTGATCCAAATAGAAAGAGTGGCATATGAAGGGGAAACGTCATTGTATCGTACTTGGTAGGTCAATGATAAGAAGTTATAGGTTTAAAGAGCGGGAAGATATTACGGTACTGCAAGCCGCTAAAGACCTCACATATCAGAATTAGTCATTGCGTGCCAAAATTAAAACCTCTGCTCTGGCTGTCCAGTTACAGCTCTAGTTTCCCTTCTTAGATTGCACTACAGTATCATTCATCAAAATTGATATACAGGTCCCCTAGATGGAACCACGTCACGATAATATGTAATTACACTTGGTAGGTGACAGAGGCTATTATTATTATTATTATTATTATTATTTTTATTATTTATTTATTTATTTATTTATTTATTTATTTATTTATTTACAGCGTATTTTCCCAATATTGGAAAGCGTTAAGCAATTTGACTCAATTCTTGACGTTCTTCTTCTCTTGCCAATATTGTTTAATTCTGTTGGAGAATGCCAATTTTCTTTCGTCAGATCATTGCGGTCTGTAAGGTGTAGCTTTGGTTGCTCTGGTTGGACTTCCCAGTTGTTCACTTTGTTACGGAAGGAGTCTCTGTCTGATGTGTCGGTTATGTTAGCAGTTCACATGTCTTTTTGTACTTCTTTCATCCATGGTGTTGTACTTTTGAGTGATGATATGTAATCTAGTATTCTTTTGGTTAGTCGTGTATTCGGCAGTCTACTTATGTGCCCGAAGAATTGCAATCGTCTTTTTCTGAAGTCGACTTCGATGTATTGAGTATTTTTCAGTTGTCTTGATTGACTGTAGTCGGTACCCGTCAGGAGTGAGTCTTGCTCCCAGTATTTTCCGAATGATTTTTCTTTCATCTTTCTTGATGTCTTCAAGTTGATATTTCTTATTGAGTGTAAGTGTTTCGTTTGCGTAGAGACTTGCCGGTTTGATGACAGTGTTGTAATGTCGAAATTTGGTTTGTCTTGACATGCACTTTTTGTTATAGAGGTTTTGGATAAGTACGAGTGCTCTCCTGGTTTTCTGGAGACGGTTTTGTTGTGAGATATTTTCGGATCCAGTTGGTTCGATAAATTCTCCCAGATATTTGAAATGTGGGGCTCTTGATGGTTCCGTATTTTGTTTGCATGTTATCGCCTTTGTGACTTAGCACTTGAGTTTTCTCGAAGGATATTTGAAGTCCCATTTTTTCGGCGCATTCTTGGAGTGTTTCTATTTGTTTTATTGCGGTCTCTTGATTATCTATTAGTATTACCAAGTCATCGGCGAAGGCAAGATATTGTATAGAGAGATTGTTTTTACGATAGCCAAGTGTAACTGGTTTCCAGATATTTTGTTTCTTGAGCTCTTTTTCTCAATCTTCCATTACTTTATCCAGGACAATGTTGAACAAGAGAGGGGAAAGACCGTCTCCTTATTATTATTTATTCTTCATTCGTCGTTATGCCCATTCAAAGAGTGCGTTTGAACTTGTTAGTTGGCCTGGTGGTTTTCGCCTTCTTATCCCCCCAAAATCTCTTCATAAATGCACTGTGTTGCATCTTGCGTTCTGTCGACCACTTCCTACCAGTTTTATTTATGGGTTTCTCCCTGAACTTATGGTTGGCTACCTTTGTCCTAAAAGCTCCACGATTGTCTATGATGTCGTCTGTGTTATTCATTTCTTGGAGGTCCGACTTTGTTTCTTATAGCCATTTTATTTTGACCTTCTTTGAGTTGATTACTTTGAATAATCTCTTAGTAGGTCTGTCGCTGTTCATTCTGTAGATATGGCCATATAATTTCAGGCGTCGCTTCCGTACGGCATCAGTGAACCTGTCACTGAAGGAGTAGAGGTCCGCTGTTCTCCTCTTAATCCAAATTCCATTTTCTCTCGTGGGACCATACATTTTCCGGAGAATTTTCCGTTCATGATTTTCAGTGTCTGCAATTTTAGAGTGACTGACCAGGCTTACGGTTTCTGAGGCATATAAAGCTTACGACAATACAACTGTCTTGTAGTGCCGTAATTTTGCATTACGCGATATGACCCTTTTGTTGTAGAAATTCCATGTCATTCTCTACGCCTTATGGAGTTTGGTGGTTCTTTCTACATTGGCACTGCTGTCTACTCCTGATGGTAGTATGATTTCTCCAAGATATTTGAAGGAGGAAACCTGTGAAATTGTGCCGTTTTCCAACTTTAACGTAATTCTTTTGCTATTTTGATGAAGATTTTCCATGTACTTTGTTTTCTCGTACGATATCTGGAGGCCTACCTTTGATGCTATATTGTGAAGTCACTGTATGGCATATCTTGTTTCATCCTTGGTCTTAGTCTCCTTGAAGAACGCCCGTGCATACAGTATTTCAAAGGGCTCAGAGATTTATCAAAGGAATTTCACTTTAGAGGTCGTATTCTTGAGAGTCTGCCGGATAAGTGCTCTGGTCTTCTTGTCCACTCCGAGTTCTTCTAGAGTGTCTGTCCACAGAGTCATATGACTGTTTAAAGTCCACAAAAGTGACGAACGTGCTGGAACTTCGGCGAATCCTTAATATCGTCTTCAAGTTCCATATTTGTTCTGCATATGATCAACCTTTCCTGAAAGCCGCTTGGTACTCGCCAATCAGATGATCTGTCTGTTTTTCTAACTTGTTTAAGAGAGCTTTGGAAAGATTTTTGGATGTGATTGGCAGTAGAGATATGCCTCTGTAGTTGTTTGGATCCGCCTAGTCACCTTTCTTGTGCAATGGGTGTATTAATGCACACTTCCAATCCTGCGGGATTATTTAGTTATTATTATTATTATTATCATCTTTTACCACCATTTATTTGTTCAATTCACATGCTTAGAATATCCGGATCATTAAGCCTGTGTATTTGGCTGAGACTGGTGTCTGTATTATATAACCTATGGTATTGTAGCGTCCACACTAGTGTTAGTACGTGATATTAACTCTGGTATTTTGGAAAAAGACGGCCGTGTCCTTAGAATAAGCACCATCACGGCATTAGCTTCTAATTTGCCATCAGGAGGGTGACCGCAGTCCATTTCAGCCCTGACATGAAGATTTGGTAGAGCCAAGAACTGAAGACAGACCGTTGGGACGACGAACTATTATTATCATTTGTTGATTATTAATCGTCAGACTTCATGAATCACTGTATTCATCAAAGAAGACGCAGTATTATTTTGTTGGCGGGGAACGAATTATCTAACATTAGGGAACCAATTTCTTGAATGAATATGCTCGCAACCCCCCATTCTCTCTGACGAGGAAGACCGCTAGTGAAATATATAATGGACTCTTCGAGAGCACATGGCCAAGGTAAACTCTCCTTCGTAGATAAAATCAACCCACGCTTCATGTCTTCACAATCCGAACTTTTATACGACTTAGAGGTTTATTTACATTTGATTAACGACTTGGTTTCCTTTAAAATTAACATTGTTTTTATGTCTCATTGGCCATCAAATTGGGTCCTATCGATGCGAAGCGAGGCAAGTTTACAGTAGTCTGGAGGAGAACTTGGTGATTGGCTGCCCGCATTGCGTTATTCGCTTGTTCCCTGAATTAATGGCTGGGATCGAACAGAAGGAGAGCAGATGGTTGTGACGGAAATATTGGATTCGTAAAAGAGAATGGGTACGGAGAGGTAAGAAGAGAGATAGAGACAGAAAAAGGAAGTAACATTGAAAATAAAGAGAGAAAGAAGACTCCAAGGCTAGAACTTTCAGCAGTCGTGACTTTAGTACCTCGTTACTGTGTAGCGAAAGGCAGAGGGGAGGAAAATAGGGAGACATAAATTTTTTTGTTGACCAGCAAAGATGACCTCAGGTGACAATTTGTGGATCTCGTTTCTTTGAGGCCTTGATACCATTTTAGTACCAATTCGAGACTTAATGTGCAGCAGTGATTTCCCACCACTAATTTATGTACGAATATAGACGAAGCAAAGTTATCTTCGCTTCTGTATACTTACTAAATGAGACCACTTCATGGTGCAGCAGCTAGCGTTCTTGGCTGTTGCTTCGGCGGTCCGTGTTTGATTTCCGGCTCTGCTAAGAAATGTTAATTCTGGGGTGAGAGCTGAAAAGGGGTACCGATCCTCGTGAGGCAAAACTGAGAAGAGGAGGGCTTGATTCCCATTCCAGCCATCAAGGAAGTGGTTTTCTGTGGTGTCTCACTTCTACCCCAGGCATATGCTAGGATGAATTCTAACTTAAGGCCACGGCTACCTCCTTACCAACGCTATCCCAATTTACAAAGGCACACATTAATACAGTCATTATAATAACGTAGGTTATCACACAATTTACACACATACACGGGTATATATGACCAACATGTCGCAGCCCTGTATTAAAATGAGAAACGTGGACAATTCTAATACAAAGCAGGCCTACTCTTGAAGTATTAACAGAGGCTTGTGAGACCTCTCACAAGATAGCCAAAATTGATCTTAAATAGAAGTACATTTCATCAACATTCTATATATCCGAAACTGTTCCTGAAATCAACCTGGAAAATTCTCTGTTGTTAGAGAAAACTAATTATAAGTTCACGAATGGGGCTTTCAAAAACCTGATGAGCACAAAACCAACATACCGGCGACACGAAATTATATATATATATATATAAATGCATTTAGCTCGCGATGTAATAATCCAAGCGTAGTACAACTTGGCATGGTAAATCTTAATTCAAGCCTCACTATATTGAGAACTAATTTAATACAATGTTTAAGAGCATTTACAAACGGTGCCTGTGCTATATTAATAAATAACGTTGGCATTCCTTGCGTCCTAAATACGCGTTCAAAATTAAGGTTGGTATAATGAACTATCATTATAATATTTATCTCCTGGCATGTAACTCTATAGCCTATATGAAAGAATCCAACATGGCAACACGGTTCTCGATTTGTGTAGTGATAGAGGACTATTAAGTGACTTTTTAAATTCAGGTAATCACTAAAACAACAGAGCAGCCAAGTGATTATTACATACTTAAAATGACTTCCTTGCCGATGTAATCATCCAAGAGAAATGACACTTGCCACCAAAAGTCTTTGTTCAGAGCTTAGTAGGTTTAATTGTTTCAACAATTCAGGATGGCATAAGTAAGAAATGTTAAAACCTTTTATTTACTTCTCGAAATCTACTCAAGCGATCAAAGAGTAGATTCGTATGATAATAATAACAACCATCATCAAATGGCACTAAATTCTAAATTTCTAAATTTCCAATGCAGGCATCGTTAATGTTCATATCTGAAAAGTAACATATCGTACTGTGTTCTATTGAACACGTCCTTCGGTAAGTTGATCAATTGTTTTACGTTTCTTAACATTAATTTCCGTGATTCATTACAGAAATATTCTCCCATCTCGCGGGTGAGTAATAATTACCAATCATGAAAGTTATATATTCAACACATAATTTCTCAGTGGAATGGTGGTGGGGAGTGTTTTAAGCGAAAAGACTTCAAGGTAATCTGTCCGAAATTTCTAATGCAGGCATCGTAAATATTAGATTATGCTTATGTTCATATTTAAAAGGAAACATATCTTACTGTCTTATATTGAATACTAGCTGAGTACCCGTGCTTCGCTACGCGTCATACATAAATTAAAATGTGAAGGTGACCGTTAAAACAGGGGATAGGCGAGGTGCTGCGCAGAGGGAGATTAAGGATGGAACATTTTGACCAACTACACCGCTCGGCGTTGACCGTGTTTTATAGCACAAATTTAGGTTTTACTCGCTAACAGTTGCAGATACCTTTCGGATAGAAAATGTAATTTTAAACCTCGCATATGCCATCAAAAGTTTGCTATTTCTTAGCGTTCTCTTTTTATTTGAAATGGAAATATGAAAGTTTGAAACCAAAGGGTGTAGTGACGTCACTAAAATGGTCGCCATTTTAAATAGTGCAAAGTATTGAAATCAAAAGTAACCTATATGTTAACCAGGTAAATCAGCTACTTCCATGTAAAATTCAAGTAAATCGGACCAGTGGTACTTGCGAGATTGAGTAATACACAGACACACACCATCTCAATTTTAGCCTCGCTTCGCTCGCGTCATAGTCGTATCATATTGTTTTTCAATGAAATGCAGGTTTAACCCCGTTAACACCCCTTTAGAACCTGAATACCCGAAAATCCCTCCTTAGTAGACGTTTTCGACACACAACAAACAAACATATCCCCAAAATATCATTCTTCTAACTTTAATAGTTTTGGTTGGTCGATGAGAGCAAACATACAAAAATCCTTCCTTAGTGGACGTTTTTCTTCCAGAAGTTCACCCCTCCCCATATGCCCCTTAAATTGCATTTATGAAAACACGGTCGAACACCTATTTATTTTATTTATTTATTCATTTATTTATTTATTTATTTTTAAGCTGATAGATTTCCTCCGAGTTTCAGACTCCTCCCTATGTCGTTTAAGAGATACACGCTCAGTTAGGAATCTTTCAACCCCCACTTTTCATCCCTTTCACCTCATAATATACACTACATCGAAAAACCATTAGACATGTGTCAGCTTATTTTTAATGATTAGTATATGTGCCAAGTATCACATCCCCAAATGAAACCACTCGTGAGATATTGTTATTCAATGGAAAGCACGTTTACCCCCTTAACACCTCTTTAGAACCTGAATATCCAAAACTCTTTCCTTAGTGGACGTTTTCGACATACAACGAACATATCCCCAGAATTTCATGTTTCTAACTTCAATAATTTTGGCTGGGCGATGATGAGTGAGTGAGTCAGTCAGGATATTTTCTTTCATTTATTTTTGATAATTTCACCCGTCCCCATGAACCCCTTAAATTGAATTTATGAAACCAACGGTCAAACACCTATTTACTTATTTAAAGCTGTTTTTCCCCTGAGTTTGATGAGTGAGTAAGTGAGTCAATCAGTTAGGACACTTTCTTTCCTGTTTTTTTTCCCATAATTTCACCCCTCTCCAAGGGCCCCTTAAATTGGATTTATGAAAAAACGTTCGAACACCTATTTATTTGTATTTTAAGCTGTTTTTTCCCACCGAATTTCAAACTTCACGCCTATGTCGTTTCAGAGATACACGCTCCGTCAAGAATCCCTCAACCCCCAATTTTCACCCCTTTCACCTCATAATATACACCACATCGATAAACCCTTAGACATATGTCTGATTTTTTTTAATGATTAGTTTATATACCGAATATCACATCCCCAAACAAACAACTCATGAAATATCGTTATTCAATGAAATGCACGTTTACCCCCTTGACACGTCTCTAAAACCCGAATAAACAAAAATCATTCCTTAGTTAACGTTTTCGACATACAGCGAACATATTCCCAAAATGTCATGTTTCCAACTTTAATAGTTTTCGCTGGGCGTGATGAGTGAGTGAGTCAGACAGGTCATTTTCTTTCATTTATTTTACCAGAATTTCACCCCTTCCCATGTGCCCCTTAAATTGGATTGATTAAAAAACGCTTGAACACCTATTAACTTATTTCTTAAGCTGTCTTTTTCCCCTGAGTCCGTCGGTTAGGACACTTTCTCTCATTTTTCCCCCAGAATTTCACCCCACCCCATTGGCCCCTTAAATTAATTTATGAAAAAACAGTCGAAAACCGATTTACTTACTTATTAAGCTGATTTTTTTTCGCTGAGTTTCAAATTTCTCGCCTATGTCGTTTAAGAGATAGGCCTACACGCTCCATTAGGAATCCTTCAACCCCCACTTTTCAGCCCTTTCACCTCATAATAATACACCACATCGAAAAACGCTTAGACACATGTCTGCGTATTTTAATGATTAGTTTATATGCCGAGTATCACATCCACAAATGAAACCATTCGTGAGATATTGATATTCAATGAAATGCAGGTTTAACCCCCTTAAGACCCCTTTAGAACCCGGATATCCAAAAAACCTCCCTTAGTGTACGGTTTTGGCATACAACGAACATATCCCCGAAATGTCATGTTTCCAACTTCAATATTTTTGGCTGGGCGATGATGAGTGAGTGAATGAGTCAGGACATTTCCTTTCAATTTTTTTTCTTCGGAATTTCACCCCTCCCGATGAACCCCTTCAATTTGATTGAAAAACAAACTGTCGAAAAGCTATTTACTTACTTTAAAGCAGTTTTTTCCCCTGAGTTTGAGTGAGTCAGTCAGTCAATCAGTTAGGACACTTTCTTTCCTGTCCCCCCCCCCGAATTTCATCCCTCCCCATGGGCCCCTTAAATTGGATTTATGGAAAAGCGGTCAAACACATATTTACTTATTTTTATGCTGATTTTTTTTCCGCTGAGTTTCAAACTCCTCGCCTATGTCGTTTAAGAGATACATGCTCCGTTAGGAATCTTTCAATCCCCACTTTTCACCCCTTTAACCTCATAAACACATCGAAAAACCCTCAGACACGTGTCTTGTTACTTTTTAATGATAAGTTTATATGCCGTGTATCACATCCCCCAATGAAACCAATCGGGAGATATTGTTATTCAATGAAATGCAGGTTTAATCCCCTTAAGACCCCTTTAGAACCAGAATATCCGAAAATCCTCCCTTAGTAGACGGTTTTGACATACAATGAACATATCCCCAAACTGTCATGTTACTAACTTCAATAATTTTGGCTAGGCGATGATGAGTGAGTGAGTAAGTGAGTGAGTCTGGACATTTTCTTTCAATTTTCTTTTTTCAGAATTTCACCCCTCCCCATGAACCCCTTAAATTTGATTTATGAAAAAAAAACCTGTCGAACAGCTATTTACTTACTTTAAAGCAGTTTTTTCCCCCTGAGTTTGATGAGTGAGCCAGTCAGTCAATCAGTTAGGACACTTTCTTTCCTGTTCCCCCCCCCCCCCCAGAATTTCATCTCTCCCCATGGGCCCCTTAAATTGGATTTATGAAAAAACTGTCAAACACATATTTACTTCTTTTTTATGTTGATTTTTTTTTCGCTGTGTTTCAAACTCCTCGCCTATGTCGTTTAAGAAACACACGCTCCGTTAAGAATCTTTTAATCCCCATTTTTCACCTCATAATATACACCACATCGAAAAACCCTCAGACTCGTGTCTTCTTATTTTTAATGATGAGTTTATATGCCGAGTATCACATTCCCCCATGAAACCAATCGGGAGATATTGCTATTCAATTAAATGCAGGTCTACCCCCTTAACACCCCTTTAGAACCTGAATAGCCCAAATTTCTCCCTTAGTGGGCATTTGCGGCCCTTGAGGAAGCTGCATACCAGATTTCATTCCAATCCGTTCGGTGGTTTCTGAGATTTCGTGATGAATAAATGAATGAGTGAGTGAGTGAGTGAGTGGTATTTGAAAAATATATAGTAGAAAGAAGATAGTGTCAAGTCTTTGTTATGCTAAACTCGGTTGACAGTGCTGTGTGAGCAGTTGAGTAACTAACGGGATTTCAAGTAAAGATCCTCATTTTCTATACCGGTAGTGCTGAGCGCAATTGGCATCAAGTCGGCCGTGTCTGGACTTGAGCTATGTTGCCATGGAAACTATCTGCCTTGCCATTCCTTCATGAGTATATTTTATGATTTGATTAGGCTGTTTTTGAGTGAAAAAGGGCCGAAATCAGAAGAATGAGAAATACTATCGAAAATTCATGTAGCCAGCGGTTCCTTCTGGGTTCTAAACTATGTGTATGCAAAATATGGTTGAGATTGGTGGAACGGTGTAGATTTGTATACGGAACCAACATATATACATACATACATACATACAGACTTTCACTTTTATATATTAGATGTATTTTGGTAAGTGAATAAACAAGTATATAATTCCTTAGCGTTGTATTTATGTATGGTAGAAGACCCTTATCCTGTAACATAAAAGATACATTTTTCAGTGTTAGAGGAGTGTTGATAGAGTTATCTTGATTAATGATGGAAGCTTTGATTCACAACACCATAGTAAGATCACTTTGATTTCTTAAAATAGTTTTATGCCTATTGTCTGAAATATACGTACGTAAAAGTTTGTAATTATTGCTGTATACCTCATCGCAACGCAGGTCGTGTACTGCTCGGGTCTAAGCTCGGTGAACTTGCGGGATGAAGGGCAGAGGCAGTGTAGTAGCAGGCGAGAATTGAGAAGCCCGTCGACAGCCCGCCGTGTTACCTGACATTCTCGTCTATTCCAATACTGCTAACATAGGGTCTTTTCTGAAACCAGTGTGGTGTTACGAATAAGTCAGTGAGTCACCGACCAATGTATTTGGTTCGGTACTATGCACGGACCGAGAAACCTCATCACTCGTCAACAACATTTCTCATAGTCCGCGATGCACATTCCTCTCAGGTTCACGCAGCTTAGACTCGAGCAGTATCAGAGGCTACGTATTACATCACATAGAAAATCCTTTCAATGGGCGGGATAGTTTTGAAATGTAAAAGACCAGTGGAATATTTGAAAATAGGCTATTTAGTTCTTCATGGATCTACGTTTTAAATTTTAGGGTGACTAAAAGACTAAACCATCTGAGGAAGAATATATTCATATCTGACATCCCTGAGATATGCCAAACTTTTTTCTCTGTATTGATTTTCAGTGTAATTTGCTGAGAGTAGAAAGATATAAAACATACTGTAACTAAACTGTCGCATGAATAAACGAAATGTTTCAATAACTTCCTTTCACTATAATAACCAATAACGATTACAGTTCACATAAAAAATGGAAATTTGATGTGTTAGATATGTGTAAAGTTACCTATATTGCTCAATATGAGCGGGAGAATAATTTTCATAACAGTTGTTACTTTCTAAAACAAGCCTGAATGAATTCATTATTACACTAATTAAACGGAGAACTACTCAATATCAAAATTATTGAAACAAGCATTTACAAGCATTATGGTGTGTGTTCCGCAATAGAATTTATATCCGCCAGATTCCGATGATTCTTTCTTAAATAATATAACCGACATCATCGTCATCATCATCATCACCAGCATCGTCACATCTTGTAATGATAAAATGTTTGATGATATAAAATGAATTAACCAATATTGGAAAGAAAGGGAGATCCTATAGACGTTTACACGGAACTAGCTTAATGTTCATTAGTTTACCTTCCTAATATTTTCTTCTTCTTCTTCTCCTTCTACTTCTTCTTCTTCTTGGAAAAGTATTCCATGGGCAGGACTATTCAGTTTAAATGCTCTGCAAATGGATTGGAATAAAGTAAACTATATTGTTGTGTTACAAACTTGCAAACAGACGACAATCTTCCTCCACAAGAGAGTTGGTACAAGATGATTTCTTTGGTCATGGTTCATGGAAGAGTTGTGTGTTTGTTCAGTCATCTAATATTTATCTCTTTTGTTTCAGGTTCGTACTCATTTTTGCATCGTATGATGACCTCCATCTTGGTATGTACAAATAAAACGACTTATGTGTCATGAGGGAAAATTCATTCAATTTAGTAAACACGGATTTTCTAGAAGGTTGCCTATTGGCAAAGCCTAATAACTAGTCATTTTCGGCAATGTTTATTTAAAAGAGAAACAAGATGTTCAGTAAAGAACATATAGCCTATTTTCTCCTAAACGCATGGGTGTTGTTATAACTCTTTGTCCTTTTCAAGGAGTATAATTGAATGTTGGTTGTAGTAGCTTGTTGAAATAATACGTGCTATACGGATAATAAACATGAATATGAGGCACCTCTGTAAAAAAAATGCATTCAATTCGATTTCACCGTGATTGAATTGATATGGGGAATTGATTTGCACACATACATGGCCGCTATCTGCAAACTATTGGGCTGGTGACCTTGTAGTAAAGTCAAAAGATGCTTCCCACAAAAAGGTATGTTCTTAAAAAAATTGGTAGAGATCAGATTATTAGGTTGTTGTTGCAAAATTTGGTAAGGATCAAATGATTAGGTTGGTCGTAATTTGATTTAAGCTTTTAACATTTGAGTGGCCGCCATTCTGTTTCCGTCAAGATGGTGGCGATATAATACATGACACTGAGGTGCCCTTTGCTAGTGCTACCTCTGTACCAAATTTGGTTAAATTCGGTTTTACCGTGTTTGAATTGATAGGGGGAATCGATTTGCACACATACATGGCCGCTATATGCAAAACATTGGACTGATGACCTTGCAGCTTGGTCAAAGAACACTTCTCACATAAAGGTATGTTGTTGCAAAATTTGGTAGAGATCATATGATTAGGTTGGTCGTAATTTGATTTAAGCTTTTTACATTTGGGTTGCCGCCATTACGTGCCTGTCAAGATGGAGGCGTTATAAAACATGACACTGGAGTGCCCATTGCTAGTGCTACCTCTGTACCGAATTTCGTTCAATTCGGTTGCACCATTTTTGAATTGATAGGGGGAATCGATTTGCACACATACATAGCCGCCATCTGTAAACTATTTCGCTGATGATCTTGTAATTTGGTAAAAAAAATATGCTTCCCAGATAAAGGTTTGTTCTTGAAAATTTGGTAGAGATCAGATTATTATTATTATTAATAATAATAATAATAATAATGTTATTGGGTTTACGTCCCTTTTAACTGCCCTGGCTTTTAGAGACGCCGGGGTGCCGGAATTTAGCCCCGAAGGGGATCTTTAACGTGCCAGTAAATGTACTGACACGGCTCCCTCACATTTGCGCAGCCTCAAATGCCAGCTGGCTGCGCCAGGTTTCAGATTATTAGGTTGGTCGTAATTTGATTTAAGCTTTTAACATTTGGGCGGCCGCCATTACGTTTCCGTCAAGATGGCGGCAATATAAACATGACACTGAGGTGCCCTTTGCTAGGGCTACCTCTGTACCAAATTTTGTTCAACTATGACTTAGCGTGTTTGAATAGATAGGGGGAATAGATTTGCACACATACAAGGCCGCCATCCGCAAAGGATTGGGCTAATGCCCTTGTAGTTTGGTCAAAGGATTCTTCATACATAAAGATATAATGTTGCAAAATTGGGTAGAGATCAGATGATTAGGCTGGTCGTAATTTGATTTACGCTTTTAACATTTGTGTGGCCGCAATTGCGTTTTCGTCAAGATGGCGGCGATATAAAACATGACTCTGAGCTGTCCTTTGCTAGTGTTACCTCTGCACCAAATTTCGTCCAATTCGGTTTCACCGTGTTCGAATTGATTGGAGGGGGGGGGGGGGCATACATTCAGAGTACACACACTCACACACACGGACTCACACACACGCACACAGACAGACACACAACTTTTGGCTCTGTGTAGATCTCATAAGTCTACTTTCATTTTTGCAAGAATCTAAAGTACGCTAACAATACAAGTGAATTTCAACATAAAACATAAACAAGAATTTCTGTGAGGAACTACTCAGTCTATTTTCATCTATTACATAGATCCATTCTGTCTTGGAGCTCTGCTTTGAACTAAGTTAATACTAGGGGCAGATGACCTCGTAGTTTCACCCCTTAAAACAACAATAACTAACTTAAGTTGATACTTATAAATAAGACCCACAAAATTCAGAAATATACACGTTCATTGAAATGGGTTTTTGTGAAGCACAGAAAGAGCAACGTGGGATTAGTGTTTTGAAAATTAACTGAATTATGTGCCAAAATAACCTGTCATTCCGTGAGGAATTAAGAAACTTAATTTCTGAGGATTCAATATTCGAGCCATCTGAAATTGACGAGTACTACATTTGTAAATTGCCTACTTGAATCTTGATTCTTGATACTAAGTATCGGCTACAGGCGCTACACAAATCCATTTTCGCTTGGATCAAGTTATTAAGTATTGAATTTCTTCTTCTTCTTCTTTATATGCCGCCTCCTCGTCGAAGTATGGCGATCATCATTGCAATCCCTTGCCTCGAGGTTGCCGTTCGAAACAGAGATGCTGAGTCAAGTTCAAACCATTCCCGCAAATTCTTGAGTCAGGAGATCCTCCTCCTCCCTCGTCTGCGCCGTCCTTCAATCTTGCCTTCCATGATTAGCTGCTGGAGTCGGTATTTGTTATTTCGAATCACGTGGCCAAAATATTGTAGCTTCTGTCGCTTGATGTTGTAGAGCACCTCCATCTCCTTGCCCATCCTATCCAGCACCTCAGTGTTTCTCACCTGGTCGGTCCACGATATACGAAGCATGCGACGATACAGCCACATTTCAAATGCTTCCAACTTCTTCTCCAAGGTTTGGTTAACGTCCACCCCTCGTGTCCATACATTAGTATGGGAATTATGTAACACTTGAGGGCAAGTAGTCTCGTTCTCATACTAAGATCTCGGTGACACAGCAGATTCTTCATTTTAATAAAGACACCCCTGGCTTGCTCAATGCGAGCTTTGTTTCATGGCTGCAGTCCCATTTGTCATTCAGGTGGCACCCTAGATATTTATACGAATGAACTCGTTCGATGGCTTTATCAGTAACTAATATTGTGGTATCAATTACTCTTTGCTGACAAATATGAATTTTGTTGTGTGAATGTTCATCCTTAAGCCATAATCATTGCTAACTGCGTTCACGCGAATCAGCAATGCTTGGAGATCTTCAATGCTTCCGGCGAATTAAGGGAATTAAATTCTAAGTAATTGACTTTCACTAGAAAGATGGTATATTGGCTTTCACGGCCGGTGAATTAAAACTCAGCAATTCTTCTAGGTTTGTGCCGTGTCTTGTGTGGGGTTTCGCCTAGGACACCAAGCTGGCTCATCGGCGGGCTCTTGGTGTCCCCGCCCGGACCCCCACTGGAGTGACGAACTGCGCGCCACCTCCCTTTATATTAGGTGCAACTGCACCACTTGACTACGAGAAGTAAAACCTCAAGCAGCCTTAACCTCCCTATGAAGGCTTCCAAAAAGATGGTATATTGGTTTAAACCCCACACAAGACACGGCACAAACCTAGAATAATTGCTAAGTTTTAATTCACCGGCCGGGAAAGCCAATATACCATCTTTTTGGAAGCCTTCATAGGGAGGTTATGGATGCTTGAGCTTTTAGTTCTCACAGTCAAGTGGTGCAGTTGCACCTAATATAAAGGGATGTGGCGGGGGTCCGGGCGGGGACACCAAGAGCCCGCCGATGAGCCAGCTTGGTGTCCTAGGCGAAACCCCATAAAAGACACGGCACAAACCTAGAAGAATTGCTGAGTTTTGACTTTCACTAGACTTGCATATTACACTGACTGAGCAAATTGCATTGGATACTGGCGCACTGATGCGCGGGTGTGTTGTAAGCGGACCCCACGGCCCTTGTTCCAGGGGTAGCTGTATAGGAGACCTTGTAAGAAGTGGTTGTGCACGTGACAGGTGTGACATGCACCGTCATCGTGAGCCGACACCGTTCGAACGGGGTATGGTGGTCGGTGCCCGATGGATGGGAAGTGCGATTTCGACAAGGGCGCGGGGATTCGGCTTCACACGGTCAACCGTGTCCAGGATGTATCGTGAATGGTTGAATGCGGGTGTCACCGTCCAAAAACAGACAAACGCCTGGCCGTCCAGCCACTCGCGATGACCGTGACCGGCAATATCAGAGACTGATTGTCAATAGTTACAGAAGGGCAACAAATCACGGCTCAATTCAACACAGGCCTTGCTAGACACGTCTCACAGTGGGTTCCATGGGGGTATGGGAGCCGGCGCCACACACTCTATTAGGTGACTATCCCATGACATTTGCTAAATCAGTGTACATACAGGGATGTTCAGCTCTATACGCTCTATACGCTAATGCTGGCTGATCCCGCCGATCTGCTCACCAGTGAGCAGTAGAGTACTCGCCGCCTTGCGTGAGTAAACCTGCAACATGCAATACAGCTCTGCTGTAGGAGCTGCCGTCACTGCGCGGTGTACGCATACTCAAACTCGTGGATTTGGAACAGCCTGAGCTAATGGTTCTCACTTAAATTGGTGTTTCGTGGCGGGTGTAGGAGGTTCATTCTGAGTAATTGACATTCATGGCATCTGTAATTTAAGACTAGTAATTTAATTACAGGGCCAGCCCCGTGGTGTTGTGGTAGCGCGCCAGCCTCTCACCCGGAGGCCCCAGGTTCGATTCCCGGCTCCGTCAGGGATTTTAGAAACTGACGTGAGGGCTGGAACGGGTTTCACTCAGCCCCGTGAGGACAATTGAGCAGCTGTCTGACAGTGAGGCAGCGCCCCGGTCACGAAAACCAAGATTAACGGCCGAGGGGACCCGATGCACTGACCACGCGTCACCCCAATATCTGCAGACCAAATGGCTGAGCAGCGGTCGCTTGGTAGGCCTAGGCCCTTAATGGGCTGTAGTGCCAGGGGTTATTATTATTATTATTATTATTATTATTATTATTATTATTATTATTATTATTATTATTATTATTATTATTTACTTACAGGTAGATTTAGGACATGGCGTCACTTCAGTAAACAGTACCATATTTTGTTGAGATAAGATCATTCCGTACCTCGCGGCGTAGTCGTGCACTTTAAGATATCTCACCATGACCGTGATAGGGGATTTGCAGCAAGTCCGGAGATCGGGGGTTTGATTCCTGGTGCTGATAGCGACTAGTTTGAGTGTGGTTTTCCCGGAGTAATTCCACACTCCCTCTCGACAAATGCCAGGATAGCAGCTTATGTCTATTCCTGCGGCACCTATCCATTCCTGACTCTGAAAAATACAGTTACACACACTATTGTACTTCAGTCCCCACAGAATCACAGGTTATCACATACCCAAGTGCACGGGGCTGATGGTATTAGTTTAGTATACTAGAGTTTGCTGAGAAAAAATGGAGATGCGCACAACGTAGAAATTAAGTGAAATACTCTTAAAAGGTCCTCCCCCAGGGACTCACTTTTAGTGGGCGTGGGTTGGCGACCACGGGGCCCCAGCTGAGTCCGGCATTGCTTCCACTTACTTGTGCTGGGCTCATCTCCGTCTTCTTTCCTGTCGACCTCACTTGGTCAACTCTTGTTCTCTTCCGACCCCGACGGTATTAGGGTATCCGAGGCCTAGGGAGTATCTTCCTTTCCCGCCTTAATTGGCCCTTGTCTAATCTTTCCTGACACCCTCCTTCTGTGAGGGGTCAGCCTTCTTTTTCTTTTCCTTTTACCTCCTGCCTTGTGCTCAAGGCCCTTAAGGAGGCAGGGTGTATGTAGCCCCACCACTTCTGGTGTACCCTAGATAATGCTACACCCTCAGGGGCTCACGGCTGGTGAGTTCGGGAGTTGGCGACCCCGAGGGATTCCTGAGCTGGGTCCGTTTTTCCCTTTTGTCCCTTCCCTTTGGGGCGGACCCTCTCCTCTCTCCCCACCCCTCTCATCAACAATCCTCTCCTCTTTTCCTTTCTCTTTGAGATTCACGCACTGTTTTTGTTACTTGGTTCCCCGTGTATCTAAATTCCCGTTTAGCGATTTATTTTTTATTTTTTGTAGTTTTTTTTGCGTATGGCTGTTAGTGCCGGGAGTGTCCGTGGACATGTTCGGCTCGCCAGTTTTGTAGCTGCTTCGAGACGGACACCCAATGGGTGAGCTACAAGTACCGTTGGGGAGGGAAGGAGGGAAGTTGGAATGTAAGGACGAGGAGTTGGAAGGTAGCGGCTGTGGCCTATAGTTAGGGACCAACCCCGGCATTTGCCTGGAAGGAAGATGGGAAACCACAGAAGACCATCTTCAAGGTTGCCGGCGGGGGGATTCGAACCTCCTCGCCTCCCGGATGTGAGCGACTGCCATCAGTCATGCCGTAACCACCACGGCTAACTCACCTTTTTGTAGGTATTTTTAATCTACGTTGCATTTTGTAAGTCTTTTCGATCTAAATTGAATTTTGTGAGTGTTTTTCAATCTCAATTGCATTTTGTAAGGATTGCCAATCAAAATTGCTTTTTAGTAAGTCTTTCAATATCCGGGCCGGGGCTTTTGTGAGTTTTTTGAATTTCAATTGCATTTTGTATTTTCAACCTACTTCGCTTTGTTCAAGTAGTTAAGTCTCAATTGCAATTTTGTGGGTATTTTGAATCTAAATTACATTTTGTAATTATTTTCAATCTAAATTGCATTTTGTAAGCTATTTCAATTGCATTTTGTATTTTCAACCTACCACGCTTTGTTCAAGTAGTTAAGTCTCAATTGCAATTTTGTGGATATTTTGAATCTCCATTACATTTTGTGCGTATTTTCAATCTCATTTGCATTTTGTAAGTATTTTGATTTCACTTGCATTTTGTAGGTATTTCGACTGTACGTTGCATTTTGTATGTATTTTGGACTTACCTACATTTTGTGCGTATTTTTCAATCTACTCCTTTTGTGAGTATTTTCGTTCGAAATTCCCTTATGTACGTATTACCTCTCTCCATTTGGTGAGTAGTTTCAATCTGAGTTCCTTTTTGTAAGTATTTTCCCGGCTGCATAAGGCATAGTTGTTGGGGCTCACTGTCTATTTTATCTAAACCATTTTCGTTTCATCCATAGCAGTGAGCTGTTTTTTATCTTCATCCTTTCATTTCACGCCATTTCTTTTCATCAGGGGCCGATAACCTCGATGTTAGGCCCCTTAAAACAACAATTATCATCATCATCATCATCTTAAAAGGTCCATACAGCATTATTTGACTTGTGGTATCATTTTAGTGTACTAGATATTTCTAGATTCTGGTCATTCTATAATGAGTTACCATATTTTACTGAGATCGGGAAAACTCAGAGAAGATAAACGATATTCAATTTTGATGAATTCATATGGATATCATCTTATCATTTATAATCATTTAGCTAACAATTCATAAATGCAACCAGTAAAGTAATATTATAATAAGTGTTCATTTCACTAAGTTTTGTCGGGATTGTTTCAATACAACTTGTGATATGAAACGAATGTTTTACGAATTCACAACACGGTTGGTCTGTCTGATAACCGGTGTTAATTGTGATGACTGTATTAGTGTGTGTTATCTGTTTTTTAATTCAAGTAACGACTGCAGACTTTGAATTTTTCAAATAGTTCCTACTTTTGCCGCCAAACGCCACCATCAAAAACTACTAGTTCAGAACTTAGCTACTAGACGCCACCGCAAACGGCTCTTGGCAACGAACGTAGGAACCTAAGAGCGTTGTTTACATTCTTAAGCTATAATTTAGCTTCACACAGATGAAATTAGTGGAAGGTACTTTAACATGCCATAAATCTATGACATGGGACCACCCGCTTTATTCCCCTCCTAAGGAAAGCATACTGAGGGATTTTTAACGCTCTTAAAAATCCAACGACTTCGGCCGGGTTTGAACCCGCGATCTTGGGCATAGATGCTCAGCATGCTACCAACTACGCCACCAATGTCGCCTCACAACACGGTCATTTGAAATTTTGACAACAACAAAAAAGATCCATTATTCTAAAATATATTCAGTTTTATTTGCACTTTTATTATGCTAAGTTTCAAAACGCGAATAAAATTATATTCCCAGAATGAGCTATTGACATTTGAAATTTCACGTTACTGCGAAGTTGGCTTTATTGTCGACATGATTTAAAATGTAATGTTGGTGCACTAACATTATAACCCTCTATTACCGTGAAATGTGCATGTTGATTGCTCTAATAGTTTCCGAAATAGGCTATTAAATGCTAGTTAAATATGTCATGCATCTGCCTTATTGTTATCACCTATGAAAATAAAGGATATACGTTGAGAATCGGAGCGTGTAATACAGCTTAAGGAGGCACAACAATAACGATTTTAACATTATAACTGTGCCTGTCATAAATCTTGTACAACAATGATATACATTTCCAAGGAAACACACACACCTTGCAATTAGAAACACAGTTAAAAATTTTCAAAATTCAAATGGTAATTATTTTCATCTATTTTTTCAAAATTGGTTCTTGTTTTGTGCTGACCTTCACCGTTTCCCTGATATCTCCCGTGTTTATAGGATTTTTTGGAGTTTTCTTTTTCTAATGTGGGTGTTAAACCTTCTGCTACAAAATGAATCTCACTCAAACCGTTGTGGCTTTAATTAGTCATTCTTTGAAACGTTAACATTTTTTTAGTTTGCTCAGAATAAAAATGGAAATAATGACGCTTAATTAATTAATCATGTGAAAATATGCGAGATTAATTTTGCAGCAGAATGTTTAACAACCACATTAAAAAAAGAAAACTCCAAAAATTCCTATAAACACGGGAGATATCAGGGAAACGGTGAAGGTCAGCACAAAACAAGAACCAAATTTTGAAAAAATTGATAAAAATAATTACCATTTGAATTCTGAAAATTTTTAACTTTGCTTCTAATAGCAAGGTGTGTTTCCTTGAAAATGTATATCATTGTTTTACAAGATTTGTGGCAGGCACAGTTATAATATTATATCGTTATTGTTGTGGCTCCTTAAGCTGTATGCGCCCCCTTAAGGTGAATCTCGTAGGAATCCTGTTCACTCCACTGGACGGAGCTATGAGTCATTGTTATTCATTTAGCGTGTGACACATTAAAACATTACATCATCACATAGGCTACATGAAACTTCATATAAATTCCAGCCATTAAAGATAAAAGGAAGGAAGCTTTTAGTTTTACGTGACAGTTAATCATGCGATCTTGAGGCACGGGACCTCCTTTTTACGTGGAATCCGAACCACAGGATATGGCATTTCACTTCGAAAATCTCACATGCATTGACCGGGAATCGAACCCGGTCCACCTTGGTGAGAGGCCAATAGCTTGACCGCTGCGCCACCACGCCCCACAGCAATTAAGAAAAGTCCTCTCGGCACGCCGGAAGGCGGAGGTAGATTTCATCGGGCAAACTTGGGGAAAGGTGAAAATAGGCAGAATATGCACGTTTTCGTAGAAGGATCAGACCTCATTTATTGCGAGAAAGTATTTTATAATTGGAGCTTAATTAACTTTGATTTTCGTCATTTTATGCATATATCAACATTGTATTGTCTTATGGGGACGGTAACCTTCTTGTCATTTGGGGTACATTTTTGTACTTGTGGTCACAGTGTCCTTAAGCAAGGTTTCGACACTGATGTGTAACTATGTAACGGTTTGTTACTTCTTCACGCAAAATTATATCTCCCGCAGAGATTTTGGTTAGTTCCTCAGTTTGGGGGCTGCGACAACGCGGTCATGTAACCCCGTGTACTTTGGGTGAGTGTAGAATCTGTCTGAAAAACAGTGTGAATTGTGATGGCTGTATTAGTCTGTAATTCAGGTAAGGACTGAAGACGGTCAATTTCAAGCAGTAGTTCCTAATGTTGCTACCAGATACTACCGTCAACGACACCTAGCTCTGAAATTGGCTACGAGATACCACCGCAACCAGCAACTCGCATCGAACGTTGGATCTTCCCCTCCAAAGGAAAGCATACTGAGGGATTTTTAGCGCTCTTAGAACATCCGACGACTTCGGCCGGCTTTGAACCCGCGAACTTGGGCATAGAAGTTCAGCATACTACCAGTTACGTCACCGAGGCCGCTTCTCACTTAGTCAGATGGAAAACTGAATGTGATCGCGTGCAAGTGCGTTGTCATGGCGACCTCTGATGGCTCATCCCTCATCAATTTAGTAGTGTTGCCATGGCAACCACTGATAGCTCTTGGCATTTTATTATAATTCCGAAATCATTTTTCTCATCCCTTGGCGTAATGGTGGGTCATATCAAAAATTCTTTCAGACAAAAGTTTTAGGTAATTATTAGGGGAATATTGTCCATTTTGTACGGTTTTGATACTGTGCCTATTAAGAGAGATATGATTAATGTTTCCCGAAAAACCCACTTTTTCCCACCCCTTTGGTGAATGGTTGGTGCTATCAAAAAACTGTTCAAGCATAAATTTTTGGAACTTATTTGACACATAATATGAGCTTTGAATGGATTCAATATTTCAAATATTAAGAAAGTTATCGCGATATTTCACTTTTTCGAAAATAGACCCCCATTTTCGCCCCCGTCGACCGATTGTGCCCATTAACGAACTCGACCGAGAATTTATAGGGATAGATATTATGTAAAAAATTCAAATTGATTGGTGTTAAATTGCGGTAGTTATCGTGTCAAAAAAAAGTGATATATTATTATTTCCGATTATTCCCCTTCAGGAGAGCGTGAGAACTTGAGCCAATCACAGCTTCACTTCCTTTTCCTCTCTTCTTTTCTTCCCAAAACCTCTTCATTAGTTCACTGTGCTTTTTCTTCCTTTCCTCTGTCCATTTTTTCCCTGATGTATCTTTCCTTGAAACTTGTACAATTTTCGTGTTTCTGATTTTATTTCTAAATTGTTCTCTGTCCTTAATGTCGTCTTCAGAGATTTTAAGTAATTCCATGTCTTCATGTACTTCTTTAATCCAACTGGTCTTTAATTTACTTGCATTCGCGATATTGAAAATCTTCTTAGTGAGTCTGTTCTCATCCATCCTATATATGTGTCCATAGAACTGCAGACGTCTCTTCCTAAATTTATCTATAATGGTGTCTGTATTTTCATGAAGTTCCTTTGTTGGTCTCCTGACCCAAATTCCTATACGGAAAACAGCGCCATGGATTTCCCTAAGAATTTTTCGTTCCTGTTTCTCAATATCATGAATTCTTGTCATTCCTCTAATGACGGTGGTTTCTGCCGCGTACAAGGCTTCAGGCAAGACAACTGTGTTATACTGGCGCAATTTTGCATTGCGAGATACTGCTCTTTTGTTATAATGGTTCCATGTCAGCTTGTACGCCTTCTGCAATTTTACTATTCTATCTGCATTAGAAATCGTGTTCAATCTTGTGGGTTGGATGGCTTCTCCTAAATATTTGAAGTGAGTGACCTGCGAGATTTTTCCATATTGCGTTCGCGAGGTGATGTTTCCTGTTCATTTGGTATCCATATACTGTGTTTTTTTTTTTTCATAGAAAATATCAAGTCCCGTTTTACTGGAGATTTCATGTTTCTCTAGCGCTAATATGGCTTCATCCTTGTTGTTTGTTAAGATGGCCAGATCATCTGCAAAGGCCAAGCATTTCACAGTGACTATTTTCCCTTTCTCCTTTCCAATTTCGATACCTTTCACATGCTTTTCCCATTCTGTGATGATTTTGTCCAGTACGATGTTGAACAAGAGTGGTGATAAACCATCCACTTGTCGAACTCCAGTATGTATTGCAAAAGAGTTAGAGATTTCTCCCATGAATTTCACCTTTGAGGTATAATAATAATAATATCGTATGGCCTCGGGTGCCTGGTGCAAGCTTTGTTAATTGACACCCAGAGGGTAGCTTGCATGTCGAATTTTGTCGTTCCTTTGAACGCTATGAAAGTCAAGGAGGTTAGATATCTAAACTCCTTGACACTACAGCGCTTTCAAGTAGAGAATGGAGGAACTTTGTGTTGGCGGAAAATCCCGAGATTATTTTTTCCATTGAACACGGCCTACTGAATTCAAATGGGTTCTTTAACATGCCAACAACGTATGACATGAGTATCGTGACTTTGTCGCCTTCAAAAATCACTTACCATGGCCAGGGGCGAACCTGCAATCTTGGGGTTGGTAGTCCGACACTATAACCACTCACCCACCGTGGCAAGCACCTTTGAGGTAGTTCCCAATAATGTTTCCTGTCAACTCCTAATTCTTCTAGTCTGTTAAACAAGGTTTGTCTGTCAACCGAATCGTAAGCCTTTTTGAAATCCACAAATGTGACTGTAGTGTTCCTGCATCGTCGGATGTGCAGTATGGTCTTGAGGTTCCAGATCTGCTCAATACAGGACCTTCCCTTCCTGAAACCTGCCTGATATTCTCCAATATGGTGGTCCACCTGTGGCTCGAGTCGATTCAGCGAAGCTTTAGAGAGAATTTTATAAGCGACTGGAAGAAGCGAAATTCCTCTATAATTATTCGGATCAGTTTTGCTTCCCTTCTTATGGAGTGGGTGTATCAAAGCACTCTTCCATCCTTTTGGGATTTTCTCTGTTTTCCAGATCTCTGATATTATTGTGAATTTTTGGTGTTATGATGTTCATGATCCAATTTCCAAACTTCTGCAATAAGTCCATCTTCACCAGGGGCTCTATTGTTTTTTAATGACTTGATTATGTCCACTATTTCTTTATGTGATGGTGGAAGTGAATCAAGGTTGGGCACGGGTTTTGCAAATTGAAGTTGTTCAGAAGGTGCTTCGCAATTAAGGAGTGTACTGAAATATTTAGCTAGAATTTCACAATTATTGCTCGTATTTGTTTCCAGAGATCCATCAGGTCGTTGGAAGCATAAACTAGGAGGTTGAAAGCCTGCTATATTTTCTCTAAAGGTCTTGTAAAAATTTCTGGTGTTGTTCTTAGTGAAGTCCTGTTCTATTTCATTTAGCCTATTATTATCATAATTGCGCTTTCCTCGGAGAATAATTTTAGAAGTGTTTTTCCGAACCTGCACAAATTCTTGCCATTTTTCTGTTGTTTTATGGCTATTGAAATTATTCCATGCTTTAAACCTATATTCAATAGCATGGTCGCATGTGATGTTCCACCACCTATGTTTTCTCTTTCTCGGAGGTTGACCGAATTTTATTGCTTGTTTTATTTTCTCTGCAAGTTCAGACCAGCTCGTGGTATCCATTCGACGGATTTCTTCAATGATGTTCATCTTGTTGAATTCAAGGTAATCTGGATCAGTTCGGAAAAGCTGGGTTCCCCTTGTCCTTTGTCTGTTGGGTTGAAATTTTACCTTGATTTGTAGTAAATGATGATCTGAGTCAAAGAATCCTCTCCTGGTTTTCACATTAAGGACTTCTTTAGCGTTCCTTCTAGAGATAGCAACGTGGTCAATCTGGAATTCTCCAAGTGTTTCATTGGGGGATATCCATGTTGTTAATTTACGCGTAGGCTTCTGGAATTGTGTTGACATAATTTGGAGATTGAAATTTTGACAGAAGCTTATAAGGCGTTCACCATTTTTATTGGTTCTGCTATGAGCAGTGTATGGTCCTGTAATTCTCCTACATTTCTTTTCTTTTCCTAACTGACCATTAAAATCCCCCAGTAGAATCTTGACATGATGTTTGGGAATTTTGTTCGTGATTTCCTCCAGAAGTTCCCAGAAGTCTTCTATTACCTGAGGGTCTTTCCTGTTGTAGTCATTCGTTGGTGCATGCACGTTAATCAGTGTGTATACCTTGTTTCCCGATTTTATTGAGAGTGTTGAGAGTCTTTCTGATGGTGAAGTAAAATCAATTACTGAATCTGTGACGGACTTGCTAACCGCAAAACCTGTGCCAAATTGTCTTGGTCCTGTGTTGATCTGCACTGCAGGTTTTCCTTTATAGAGCCTGTAATTCTCAGAATCAAAGTGATTTTCATCCGTAAATCGTGTTTCCTGCAATGCCAAAATTTTGATGCTGAATTTATAAAGCGTGTTCGTTAGATGTTTGAGTTTCCCAGGCTTAAGCAAAGTGTTCACATTAAGTGTACCTATGAAACACTTTCGTTTAGGTCGAAGAGGTTTTGAGAAGCTCCGATCCTTCTCTACATGATATATATACTGCTCAAAAAAAAATTAAAGCCCCACTTTTTTCAAAGGCCACCAAATTTGGAAAGTTGACTGCACAAGGTCGAAATCTCAGTATGACGTTTGCCCCGACGCCTACCAAGCACATGCTTCAGCACAACTCCCCAACTTGTGTAGTTTCGGGATAGCGCCCCCAAAACCAGCCCATTTTTGAAAACCGTAAATTGAAGTTTGCGAAAAACGCTGTAGGACTTGTCGCAGGTTGCCAAAGCAGTCGAAAATGAATGAGTCTTGCTCATATGGTTCCACGAACACGTTGAAATCGTTACATTTGACGTTTGGGCATTTTCAACCCCCTTCATCATCCCCTAAACATGGACTACCATTGGGGGCGCCTGAGAAGGTACCGGGTGTGTTTAACCACCTGAAAACCTGCACACCGTCCTCAGTTGCTGATTGCAGTAAGTTCTTGAGGCCTCTGGCAATGTTCACCCCTCCTAACACCCTCAACTGGCAAGGGACCAAACCACCCCGTCTTGATTCACCCCTAAGGAAGGTTTAAATCGAGATTTTTATCAGTGCTGCTAATGGGGGGGTCTTCCCCTAACGTTTCAAAAGAGGACCTGCGCCTGTGTCGCCACCCCTTCCCTTGCTACCCCGTTTTGTATGATTTTTCGAATCAGGCCCTTTTTAAGGGCTGAAATGAGGTCTTAATCGCTGAAAGGGCTGTAAAGGTCCTTAGAAGTAGTGGTGACACGAAATAAACCCCTTCCGATGTTTGATTGACATTCCATCCCCCAAAGTTGACATTTTTGCACCCTCTTTGTCTGGACGCGTAACGCGTCATGGCAGAGTTTTCAGAGTTGGATCAAAATGAAGCTTATGGCCTGAAATGGAGCCCAAAACAGCAGGTTGGATGGAAATTCATCGGTAGGGTGGGAAACGGGACCAAAATGTTTTCAAAAAAGTTAACAGCCTCTAGTAAGTACACCAATGCATAGGCAACCCACATCACGTCATTTTTCTCCCATTGCCAAACTTTGTAACCTATTGCCGATCATAGGCAACCCACACGCACGGACGTGATGTGGGTTGCCTATGCATGGGCGTACTTACTGTAGGCTGTACACTTTTTTGAAAAATTTTGGTCCCGTTTCCCAACCTACCGATGAATTTCTATCCAGCCTGCTGTTTTGGGCCCCATTGCAGGCCATAAGCTTCATTTTCATCCAACTCTGAAAACTCTGCCATGACGCATTACGCGTCCAGACAGGGAGGGTTGGGGGTGCAAAAATTTCTAATTTGGGGGACGGAATGTCAATCATCGATCGGAAGGGGTTGATTTCGTGTCACCACTACTTCTAAGGACCTTTACAGCCCTTTCAGCGATTAAGACGTCGTTTCAGCCCTTAAAAAGGGCCTGATTCGAAAAATCATACAAACGGGGGTTGCAGGAGAAGGGGTGGTGACAAAGGCACAGTTCCTTTTTTGAAACGTTAGGGGAAGACCCCCCCATTAGCAGCACTGATAAACATCTCGATTAAAACCTTCCTTAGGGGTGAATCGAGAAGGGGTGGTTTGGTCCCATGCCAGTTGAGGGTGTTAGGGGGTGTGGACATTGCCGGAGGCCTTAAGAACTTACTGCAATCAGCAACTGAGGACGGTGTACAGGTTTTCAGGTGGTTAAACACACCCTGTACCTTCTCAGACGCCCCCAATGGTAGTCTATGTTTAGGGGATGATGAAGGGGGTTGAAAATGCCCAAACGTCAAATGTAACGATTTCAACGTGTTTGTGGAACCTTTAAGAGCAAGACTCATTCATTTTCGACTGCTTTGGCAACCTGCGACAAGTCCTGCAGCGTTTTTCGCAAACTTAAATTTGCGGTTTTCGAAAATGGGCTGGTTTTCGGGTGCTACCCCGAAACTACACAAGTTGGGGAGTTGTGCTGAAGCATATACTTGGTAGGCGTCAGGACAAACGTCATACTGAGATTTCGAGCTTGTAGGTCAACTTTTCAAAATTTGGTGGCCTTTGAAAAAAGTGGTGCTTTAATTTTTTTGAGCAGTATATACAGTATATATATATATATACATATATATATATACATAAATTATATATAAAGTTTTTAACTGACGTTGGTTTTGGGGTCTAGGGGATGTGAAACGTGAAGATATGTCGAAATTTTCCGGATGTCGAAACATGGTACCCATTGCAATAGTTAGCTTTGAAATGAAATCTACCTAAAAACAACCTTCATTAACCTATATACAATTCAAGTTTTTTATGTGGTATACAGCGTCCGTTGTTGCTGCTAAAAGTCCTTGAAGTCTCCAAAATACGCATAGTTTGGGCACTTGATCACTATGTATTTAATGCCCTTATTTGGTGCCCCATGCTAAAATTATATTTCTGCTCCGCGTCGTCGTTAGTGGTGCTTATTAAGTTAAATAATTTTCTAGTGATGTATTTCTACAGGCTGGATGCGCCCAATCATGTTTCTCACAGATACCTTCGTATTTGTGTAAACCCCTTTATTCCTGGCCAGATGTAGTTACTCTGCTAGTTATTGTTGCTTTAAGGGGAGGAACAGCGAGGTTATCTTCCCCTTCCTGATCAGATCCAACAGGGTTTGTCAAAAAGCTATACAAAATCACAAAGTCACGATCCATATTAGTTCGGAGCATTTTCCTTGTAGCATCCTCCTTAGGAGGAAGTGGATAAGGTTTGTTTGTATTTACATCCAATATTTTGTTATTGCTGTTATTGTTTTAAGGGGAGGAACAGTGAGATCATCTCACTTCTAACATTATTTCTGCCTGTATGGGTTTGAGATGAACTTCCATGAGCCAAATCATGTTTACGCCTACCTCATCATAACAAATAATAGGAGATTAATGAAATTGGGCAACATTTTTAAAGAAAGGTCCGTGGTCTATTAGAAGGTTATACATATGCGTGGAATAGAAAATGGAAAGGCATAGAAAATCATTTAAAGTCAGTCATTGCTCTCCCGATTCTAGAGTTAGCTTCGCAGCATGGCCTTGTGCGTTGGCATTCATAATAATAATAATAATAATAATAATAATAATAATAATAATAATAATAATAATAATAATAATAATAATAATAATAATAATAATAATAATAATAATAATAATAGCCATTCAGACAACAGTTCCATTTCATTTTACGCGAATTGAAGGTAGTGAAAAATATTATCACTCGCAAGTCTTTAATTTTTTTTTGACTGGCTGCATGGCTCAGCGGTAATGCTCTCGGCTTCTGTGCTCAAGGATGCAGGATTGAATCCTGGCGCAGACAGTTGGCATTTGAGGGTCCGCAAGTGCAAGGGAGCGTGTCAGAGGATTTTCTGGCACGTTAAAGATCCCCTTCAGGGCAAAATTCCAGCGACCCGGCGTCTCTAAAATACTGAGAAGTCAAAAGAGACGTAAAACCAGTAACATTATTATATCTTTCAAATTTCCAAGGGATTATCCAGAGTTGGTTGAACTCTGTGTGCTCGACATTGCATCGTTTATATGCTCCGTTTACCACTCACCTGTC
This sequence comes from Meconema thalassinum, assembly GCA_946902985.2. NCBI lineage: Eukaryota > Metazoa > Arthropoda > Insecta > Orthoptera > Tettigoniidae > Meconema > Meconema thalassinum. The sequence goes on from OX336390.1 coordinate 657,642,810, forward strand.
AACTCAATTTCTCTCCAGACGAAGCTTCTTACTATAGCACATTATCTCCTCACTTTAGAAGAGTGCTATTTTTAACATTTATGGCTCTGATGCTTTGGAGTGGGAACTGATAGGTGTCCCTAACATCTGACTCCGCTTTATTGTTCAGCTCTTAATAGACGACCTCAAACATCGCTATATTGCCTGTTTTTGATGGTACCCGACGTTGGCGGGTATATATCAATTTACGCCAGTAGTTTCCACCATGAAAGCATGGTGGAGCAGCGGTAAAGCTGTTGGCCTCTCACCACGGTGGACCGGGTTCGATTCCCGGTCAATGCATGTGAGATTTTCAAAGTGAAATGCCATGTCCTGTGGTTCAGATTCCACGTGAAAAGGAGGTTCCGTTGCTCATGATCGCGAGATTAGCGGTCACGTTAAACTACAAACTTACATAATTTTACTTTAGTTTCCACCTTCAGAATTTTACTTGGCGAGGTACATGACATCAGATAATATATTGTTGTATCGAATATCATGATAGTTTCTTAAAAACGAAGAAAGTTTGTAGTTTTACGTGACCATTAATCTCGCAATCATGAGCTACGGGACCTCTTTGTTATGTGTAATCCGAACCACAGGACATGGCAGTGAACATCTCACACACATTGACAGGAAATCGAACCCGGTCCACCGTGGTGAGAGGCCAACAGATTGGCCACTGCACAATCCACGCCCCCTGACTTTTTCTGATAACATGTACCGTAATTCTTCGGTATCTATTCTAGTGTGTGTATGTATTAATTATTAGGCTAGGATTAGGAAAGCCTAAGTTTGCTACTAATCTGGAGGAGAATTGGGAAGCAATGGAAAATCACTTCCAGGACGGTTGACGTGGGAATCGAGACCACTCTTCTCAAATGTCCTCGTGACGGCCAGTTTATCTCGTTACAGCCATCAGAAAATATTTTTGTGGTAGAGCTAAGAATCGAACCCAGGACCTTGGTGAATGGTATTTAAATACCAGAAGGGCTGCAGACAATATACAGTACAGGGTTTGAGATGTAAAGTTTGAGAAAACTGGGTTAGGTAGTAGACATAATTTATTTACCTAACCCATGGTTCGGTGTTCATCTTCTTACAAGCTCCTTTAATTAGTTAATAATAATTAATAATTAATTAATAAATGCCGCGGTGGGTGAGTGGTTATCGCGTCGGACTCCTCACCCAAAGCTAGCAGGTTTGCTCCTGGCCGTGGTAAGTGATTTTTGAAAGGCGACAAAAATCACGTCATGCATGTCATACGTTGTTGGCATGTTAAAGAACCCATTTGAATTCAGTAGGGCGTGTTCATAATGGCAAAATTAATCTCGGGATTTTCGCCAACACAAAAGTTCCTCCTTTCTCTACTAGAAAGCGCTATAGTGTCAAGGAGCTTAGATATCTAACCTCCTTGACTTTCGAAGCGTTCCAAGGAACAACTAAATTCGACATGCAAACTGGCCTCTGGGTGTCAAATAACAAAGCTTGCGCCCGGCACCTGAGACTACAGGATATTATCATTATTATCTGCTTGTGTAGCAGCCAGCTTTCTTGGCTGTCACCCTGGAGGTCCGGGTACGATTGTGAATCTGTCAAGAAATGTAATTCTGGTCTGAGGGCTGGAACGGAGTACATTCAGCCTTGTGGGACAAAACTGAGAAGCGGCGGGTCCACACCTGGAAGTGGTTTTCCATGGTTTCCCTCTTCTAATCCAGGCAAATGCCCAAATAGTATTTAAAATAAGGTCACGGCCGCTTTCCGCCCAATTCCTAAATCAATTACAGATACACACACTAGTACATTCATCACAGTGACACAGGTTATCAGACAAATTCTACACACACCCAAGTCGCAAAGCCCCTAAAGAATCAGCAAAAACTACAAGATATTGCCTAGATTGTGTGTATGTTTGAGTCTTCAGTCTCTTGACCGCTTTAATGCAGCACTCCATGTCTCTTTGTTCTGAGCTAATCGCTTAATCTCTACATAGCTAGCACACCCTACATCTGAAGCAATTTGTTTAACATATTTTAACATTGGTCTACCCCTACAGTGCTTATCCTCGACCCTTTCTTCCATAACTAACTTTGCCATTCCTGGGTGTCTCAGTATGTGCCCTACCGAGCTATCTCTTCTCTTCATTAGCGGTCGCCAGAAACATCTCTCCTCTCCCACTCGTCTTAATACCTCTTCGTGTGTAACCCTATCTACCCATCGGATCTTCATCATTCTCCTGTAACACCACATTTCAAACGCTTCAATTCTCCTCTTTGCTGCTGCACCAACAGTCCAAGTTTCACTTCCATAGAGTGCCTCGCCCCAGAATAAGGCTTTCAAAAATGAATTCCTAATACCTAAATCTATATTCGATGTCAACAGATTCCTATTCTGTAGAAATGCTTTCCTTGCCTGTGCTAACCTACTTATTATATTCTTTTTGCTTCGTCCATCGCTTGTTATTTTGCTTCATAAGACTTATACTTTGATTTCTTAACCTGACGATTTATACACCTAGTTATGGTGGAGGGCGAGATGACCTCGCTATTCCTACCCTTAAAACAGCAATCATCATAAATTATGGTGTTGAGGAGCTGCTTCAGTTAAGGGCTGAAACTGTGAACTCAGACACCAATGTAATGGAGAATGAAATCACAGACTGTATATTGTTCCTTCTCTCAAAGGAGTCGTGAATTCGATGGACATTTTATAGGCCTGTAAATTATATATCGGGTGAGATATAAAAGTGTAGCATTGTCCGCGAACTAAAAGTATCGCAACTATCCCCTTGCCCTCTTCTTTCACATAGACGAGGATAGAGTGCTAACAGTAAAATATTGCACAGTAGCATAAACCACAGCACCGTCACTAGCTTTATGACGTACGTGTTTTAAATCCAACCAAACTTTTCAGCTATGACCGTATCCATAGCGGGAGTTAAACCAATAGCTCGAATTTCGTTGGAAATATTTTCTTATATTCTCGTCATAGCAAGGAGGATAAGTCAACCCCTGGCACTAAACAGCCCATGAAGGGCCTTGGCCGACCAAGCGACCGCTGTCCAGCCATTTGGTCTGCAGATATCGGGGTGACGCGTGATCAGCGCATCAGGTCCCCTCGGCAGTTAATCTTGGTTTTCGTGATCGAGGCGCTGCCTCACTGTCAGACAGCTACTCAATTATCCTCACGAGGCTCAGTGCACCCCGTTCCAACCCTCACGTCAGTTTTAAAATCCCTGATGGAGCCGGGAATCGAACCCGGGGCCTCCGGGTGAGAGGCAGGCGCGCTACCCCAACACCATGGGGCAAGGAGGATACCATTTATAAAATGTATTTATTTATTTAAATTATTACATTATGGGGTTTGAAGACATTTTTCAGTGTTGCCTTAGTAAACAAAGGTTTGGTGCTTTTCAGTCGGTCAACACGAATGTACCCAAAAGAGTTGGGTTATACCCTAACACTGAAAAAAAAATACATGGGATTAATAAATACACTAGGATGACCAGTTTCGACCGTCAAGCGATCATCATCAGATCCATTACACTTAGGCTACAAATCGTTGTCTGAAAATGCAAGTGAAAATATGTACAATATGTACACTTATTTAGTTGCTGTATTGGTACTGCAACTTGTCGGTATTTGTTAGTTGTTGTGAGTTATTATTCGCCGAGTAAACAGAGCGCTGCCAAACTGCACAAGTCTCCTAACCAGATAAATAGCCTGTAGTCTATAATACTTTACATTCAGAATTTTCAATTCACAACAACCACATAGTCATTCCAAAAACAGGCAAATTCCGGAGTTCTATCACAATTTTCAACATCTCACTAAAAACATCATATAGACTACAACTAACAAACAAGTAGTTCCGTGAAGAACTAAATAGCCTATTTTCATAAATCCTACTAATATTAATTGCCTCTATTAACATGCAAATTGTCAGTTTGATTGCTGTAATAGATTCGTAGATGAGAACCATCTAAATATTTTGGATGGTCACCATGTTGGATTATTATATTATAGGCCTTAGATTTATGTACTATTACATGAAGATTATTGTGTAGGTGTTTTATTCAAACTTCAATCGCATGATTAGGACACAAGAAATAAAAGCGGGATTTTAAAATTTCGCTCAGCCGCCATCTTGTGGTTATGAAAATATATTAAATGAATTAGATGCCAGTCTATTAAAATTTGTATAAGCATATACAGTATCAAGTTTCACTGCGCTCGGATGGTTAAAATGCAAGGAACGTCGATTTGAATATTTAAATTTCGCGTCGCCGCCATGTTGGATTTGTGCTCGCCATAGGTGAACTTATGCTTATAGCCTCTATATACTTACAAAATTTCAGTTTGATTGTTGTAGTAGATTAATAAATAATGGGAACCAACTAAATATTTCAGATGGTCGCCATGTTGGTGTTTAATATATGTAGGCCATAGTGTTATGTACTGTTAGATGATGATTTTTGTGTACGTTCATTATGCAAATGTTGATTTCGATCGCATGATTAGAACACAAGAAATAAAAATTCGCACGGCCGCCATCATGAGGTTACGTAAACAATTGAACTAAATTAGATACCAGTGTATTACAATGTGTATAAACATTTCCTGTACCAAGTTTCATTGCGTTTGGATCATTAAATCGTGAGAAAAGTCTATTTAAAAATTTCATCTTCGCTTGGCCGCCATGTTCGTTTTGTAGTTAACCGGTATTTGAAAAACTTATGGATAAACTTCCAGTAGTGCCCTTTATCTTCGTACAAAATTTCATGGTGATACCGGTAATAGTTTCAGAGATATAGAATCCCGGTGAAATGTTTCGCACAGCCGTCATCTTGAGGTTATGTAAACAATTGAACGAAGTTAGACGTTGGTGCATTACAATGTGTATAAACATAATACTGTACCAAGTTTGATCGCGTTTGGTTGGTTAAATCGCGAGAAACGCAACTTCGCAAGTCGCAACTTCGCTTGGCCGCAATGTTAGTTTTGTAGTTACCAGGTTTTCATACGTCACATAGATGAACTTCTAGTAGTTCCCTTTATTAGCGTACAAAATTCCAGGGCGATATCGGTAATAGTTTCGGAGATATTGAATGTTGGTGAAATATTTCGCACAGCCGCCATGTTGGATTGGTGAGATGTAACAAAATTTGAATGGCACGGTCGAGATCGCCCGGAATAGTGCTATGAACTTACCGAGTTTCATTGAAGTCGCTCCAGCCGTTAAGAAGTTATTAGGGGGGGGGGCACACAAAATTACTCACACACACATACACACGCACACACAGACAGACACACGGACAAATGGTTATCTCGTAAGCCGATTTTTTCATAAATGAAAATAGGCTAATACCGACATGTTGCAGTACCAATACAGCAACAAAATAAGTGTACAAATTGTAAATACTTTCACCTGTATTTTCAGACATAGATTTGTGGCCTAAGTGTAATGGATCTGATGATGATCGCTTGACGGTGGAAACTGGTCATCCTAGTGTATTTATTTATCGCATATAATTTTTTTCATGATTATGGCATAACCCAACTGTTTTGGGTACGTTCGTGTTGACCGACTGAAAAGCACCAAACTTTTGTTTTTTTGCTATTTAAATTATTTAATTATTTATTTATGTAGCCAATGAATTTATTTGTTTAGTCATTATTTATCTTATCATTTTTGCGCTGATGGACTGTGTATGAACTCAAGAATCGCACCATGACACAATAATCACTTCTTACCCTTGTCCTCTTTTCTTCCCGAAATCTCTTCATTCTTTGACTATGTTCCAGTTACCTTTGTTCTGTCCACAATATTCCCGTCTTCAACTTTTCTGGTACCATACTATAAATTTTGTATTCTTAACTTTGTTTCTGAATTATCCTCTCGCCTAGCATTTGCCTCGTGATCCCTGCCTGCCTGAAGTCCTCCTCTATTTTATGAAACCAGTTAGTTTTCGTGTTTTAACTGTACTACATCTAAGATCTTCTTTGTAAGTCATTGTTGTTCATTCTCTGTATGTGCCCGTATGAAGTTTGTCTGTGTTTTATAATGATATCTGTGAATCTATCTTTGCGCTCGTATAACTCTTTGGTAGGCCTGTCCCTCCATATGCCATCTCTGTATATTGCTTCAAATATTTTTCTGAAAATGTTACGTTCTACATTTTCTGCTGCTATGATGCCTAATGATCCGATTGTGGTCGTTTCTGACGTATACAATGCTTCTGGCAGTACCTTATTTCAATCCCTGTAGCTGTTTGAAGCTATCCAAGGTTGTACCTCTGGCGGATCCGCGTAATGTTTCACAAAAAAATAATGTCCACCATACAAAGCTTCCCCAATGCGTATTTTTGTGAACATTGTAGTATTTAGAGCGAAGTTACAGATTAGTATATAATGCATGGAAATTACAGTCGGTAGTCTTCTTGAAATTATTCAGACGGGAAAGCTATGTCCCACGGAGTAGCCATGCTCGTTAAGTTGTGCACCACGGCCACGAGGGCATCTGAAGAAATTCCGGAGATCAGAGGTTTGAATCCTGGCACTGACAGCGGCCATCCTGATTGTGGTTTTTGCCCGGGTATTCCCACACTCCCTCTAAGCAAATGCCGTGATAGTAGCCTACCTTATTTCAAGTCTCGGGGCACCTATGTCATCCCTGTCCCTAATACAGTCACACACATTTGTAACTGTCAGTTGTAGCTCTTAAGTCTGTCAAAACAAATTTGCCCAAATACTGGCATATTCGTGTAGACAGACTGAAGAGCTACAGCTGACATTTTGTAGAGGCAACACTGGAAAAATGGCGTCAAAACATTACTTTGCAGCACACATTATAGTCATTGCAGGAATTCAAATTATCAGACAAGTTCCACACCACACACACACAACTATTGGGCTGATAATCATGATGTCCCAAGCTCCTCAAATGATTTAAAAACTACTACAACTTGCTTTTTTATGATTTTCTGACTAGAGACACTTCTTTTTTGCGTGTGGGGTCTGTCTATTGATAACTTCTAATAATTTGACTGCCGATATCTTGATAATACAAATTCCACTTTCTAAAAAAGTATATCAAGGAAGGCCGGACCACTTGTCTCCTGCATCCAGAATTAATTCTATTTTTTGCTGTTTCATGACCTATGTTATTGCGGTGTCTATACTAGCGTGTTCATTTGGAAAACGTGCTAAGATTGACAAGAAGCTGACCGTTGCTATAAACAAAGTATCCTGCCGAAAATACCCTGATGTAAGAAGTGTGAAATCATAGAAAAACTCTTGTAGTAAGGTTGATTTGAGAATCTAACCGACCTCGTCTGAGTTGTCGTTGTGAGATTGAGTTCACCACGGGACCTCTTTTTTATGTGTAATCCGAACCACAGGACATGGCATTTCACTTTGAAAATCTCACATACATTGACAGGAAATCGAACCCGGTCCGCCGTGGTGAGAGGTCAACAGATTGACCACTGCACAATCCACGCCTCCTGACTTTTTCTGATAACATGTAATCCTTTTCTAGTGTGTGTATGTATTAATTATTGAGGCTAGCATTAGGAAAGCCTAAGTTTGTCCATCAGGACAAAATTAACACAATTTGTGTATTTGTGAATCGAACCCGGAATCTTTTAGACTTCTGTACTGCATCCTACATAAGGTAGGGGGCTGGGGTCTAGTGGTCGATGATATTGTTTGTTTTCTCTCCTGCTCTAATCTCTGCCCATTGTTCTTCTCCCCAAAGGCCAGTCCCGCTGTTCTAATCAACATTGTGGTACACAAGAAGAGCTATCGATACGGCACGTTGGTTCAACTACCGCTAGAGTGAGCAATAATACCAAATCCTGATTAGCACTTCAAAGAGTTCATATTCCAATCTGCCATATTCCCAGCGATAATTGTTCTTCCTTTGAGTAATACTGCGTTTATCTTTCTCGTTGTGAAGTTACCACGTTGTTGTATTGAAAGACAGTGCGCGTTAAGGTACAATGAAATATCACCCGCGCTCCCGAAGTAATCAAAGTGAAGACGGCTTACGCGCATCATCCATGTCGCCCATCACCCCCACCTCCAACGCAATCCTCCATCTCATCAATAAAAAAAACATCATAAAAACGAACACAATCACTCTCACTCATATCATCCCCTCACCTAATCCAAATCAACACTCAAACAACCTCATACATTTCCCCCTTTTCATACATATTTCTTCCCTCCTTTCTTCTCTCAGCTCCGTTTCTCATCTCCACAAAAATCACCAACAACCCCTTCTCAAAATACATCATCACCCTTTTCTAAAAAAAAAAAAAAAAAAAAAAAAAAAAAAAAAAAAAAACTAATAATTTCTAAAAACCCTACTTTCACAAACTTCCACAATATACAGTTCAAACTTTCTCCGAATCTCTTACTTACAAACCAATCAATTCATGAACCACAAAACTTCAAATCTTCTAACTCAAAAATTTACAATGGTACAATGCACAAAAGAGCAATTTTCTCTAACTTAACAACATTCAAAACTTAAATCTTAGCCAAGAAGTCAAACCATTTCTCCTTCTCCAATTTATACAATTCAACACCACCATTCTCCTATAACTCTATAACTCCCAATACACTCCCCTCCTCTGGCCCAAGAGATAGTGCGGCCATCTATAGGGGCCCGCCCGCCCTTTCCTGGGTGGGAATGAAATGACCCAATATATATTATATAGTCATGAACACCCCTCGCTGGTGCAGGGGTGAGCAACCTTTTGCACTCTGGGGGCCAGTATTTTAATGCAAATTATAGTGAAGGGCTGAAGCATCCCTATCAGACCCATATGGATCTATATACTAATAGAATAGTGTTGTATGTTAATTTTCCATATAGAGGAATTAATTCTAAAACCGTCTGTAAGCAATTCATTTTCATACCAGTACATTTTGAAGAAAATATATTCCTTGAAATGTTTTGTATATTTTGACAGCATTTGAACCAAATGCGTCGGAAAGAAACTAAAACAAATAAATTAGGATGTGAGTCTATTCCGCCACATTATTGCTCACAATATTATGAATGTAATTGGATAATATTAATAATATCGTATGGCCTCGGGTGCCGGGTGCAAGCTTTGTTATTTGGCGCCCAGAGGGCAGCTTGCATGTCAAATTTTGTTGTTCCTAAGAGCGCTATGAAAGTCAAGGAGGTTAGATATCTAAGCTCTTTGACACTATAGCACTTTCTAGTAGAGAATGGAGGAACTTTTGTGTTGGCGGAAAATCCCGAGATTAGTTTTGCCATAATTAACACGGCCTACTGAATTCAAATGGGTTATTTAACCTTCCAACAACGTATGACATGCGTGTCGTGATTTTTGTCGCCTTTCACAAATCACTTACCATGGCCAGGAGCGAACCTGCAAGCTTGGGATTTGTAGACCGACCAATAACCACTCATCCACCGTGGCAAGCTATGTAATTGGATTATAAATATTTATATGTAGTCAATGTTGCATATAATTGCCTAGTTATTAAAATGTTGTACAGTATTTACTTGCCTTCCTTTTATGAATAGTGTGACAAATGTCTTTATTTTCTGAATTAAAGTAACTTATTTTACGATTAAGGAGTAAAAAGTATGACAATGTTTCACAAAACAATTGGGTTGAAATTACCCCTTCCGCTATAATTGCTTAAATATTTTATGTTCGAACCTGACTATTATATGTCAGAAAACCGTACTATAATGAGCCTCATTATAACACTATTTTTCCTTATGAAACAGTTTCTCCCACCAATCAGAGCTCAAGAAACAGTTGTTTGACCAATTAGATAATTAGATGCGCTGAGTTCCACGGCCTTCTGATTTAAATTTCACTGCCTGGCCTAGTGTCATAGTAGGGTAATCGAGGAGGCCATGGTCAAATACAAGGCATTCTCTGCGTCTGATGCACTCTGTTCAGTACATAAAACTGGCGAGATCTCGACAGATATTTATGAATATTTATGTTCGAACATAAAATAGTTATAATAATTATCGTCGAACATAAACAGTCGTATGCAACTCGCCTATAATGGTAATTAAGACACTCGTATGGAAATTATAAAACTCGCGTACGCTTGTTTTATAAACATACTTTTGTCTTAATTATTGCCATTATAGGCTCGTTGCATAATGCACTAATGTAGAAGGGTCCAATAAAATATATTCACTCTTTGTAATTCAATAATTTTCAGCAAAGAAACTTAAAATTACTATTCTCATGCAGAAGTGTAGTGTAACCGTTAAAATAGTCATGAGTGGCAATAATGGCAATTTGCGCCGCGCGTGCGCATGTGGTGGGGGAACAAGTACACCAGTACGCCGGAAGACAGTCTTGTAGCAACAATGGCTGAGGTATATTGACGGTGGGTAGGTCTAAGAGGTGCTATTGAGTACCACCTGGGTCTCCTGATTCGACACCTCTGGAGTTCTACCTGTGGGAAACCGTCTAGGATGACATTTATCGACAAAAGGAACCAGCTACACAACGAGCTACGTGAAAAAATCGTAGCAACGTGTGCTACCATTACGCCAGATACACTGACAGCCGTGGTTTGGTCTGCAGTTTAGCGCCATCAGCGTTATGTAGAAGCTGCTGGTGGTAATTTTGAACATATAACATAACTCTCCCTCAGTGCTAAAAATTGTACCTGTAAGTCAAATATGTCAGAAGATATGGAGTGTCAAACAGTGAGTATATTTTATTGGGCCACTCTACATAGCTCAAAATGTAGAAATTCCACTCTCATGAATGACTAAAATAAAAATTGTGAAAACACCGACTATCTAAATTAGAGTTGCAAACTGCTAATGAACTGGGAAGTTTCATTTTAATTGTAATACTTCAGCCACGTCTGTACAATTAAGAATTCGTTAAAATAATTGTATTGCTATAATTATTACCGGGTGATTTAGCCGTGGTCGTTACGGCATGACTGTTGGCAATCGCTCACATCCGGGAGGCGAGGAGGTTCGAATCTTCCCGGCGGCAACCTTGAAGATGGTCTTCTGTAGTTTACCATCTTCCTTCCAGGCAAATGCCGGGGTTGGTCCCTAACTAGGCAGGCCACAGCCGCTACCTTCCAACTCCACGACCTTCCATTCCAACTTTCCCCCCCAACGGTACTTGTATCTCACCCATTGGGTGTCCGTCTCGAAGCAGCTACAAAACTGGCGAGCCGAACATGTCCTCGGACACTCCCGACACTAAAAGCCATACGCTAAAAAAAACTATAATTATTGATAATAAATAATGCTAATTTCTATGCCAAACAAGTTGACTGATGAGTTTTTATAATAATTGCTGTGCCAAAAAGTCACTGTAATTAATAAATGTATAACACTGGTATATTACGTGGACAATGTCCAGAGTTTAATCTTTGATGAGAAACTTGACACTGTTTTCTATCTGTTAACTTCTCAATGTCAGGTTCAATGTCCGACACTGTAATACCCATATTTACTTCCTAATTTTTGTCGGTAATTCGGGCGCCCCTTGGACTTCTGCTTCATAACGGAAGTGTTCACACGGGTAGTAGAACGTATCGGGCCAAAGTGAAAGTAATGGTGGGTCACATACGGCTCGAGGACCACATATTGTGATCATCTAAGATACAAAAAATAAAAGGCCTATTCTGAAACTATCAGTGACTGATTGCAAATGAAAGGGCCTATGATTGGAAGTTGAAATTATACGTGCAACGTCTATTAAATGGGACGCGCGCTATGATCACGCACTCTGATTCTCTTGAAAGTCTACGGCTCACATAACGTTCACTTCAAAAATACGTATCAGTTGCGTGTTTTAAAATTGACAAGGTTGAAGCTTGTATCATGCATAACGAATAATGACATTTTATCACATTCGGCTTGTTCGCAATCGGTACGGCGTTTTGTCAACGAAATTCATTTCGTGTCTGAAATAGTTCGTCACAAATCATGAATATTTAACCATGTTTCCAAACGGGGAGATAACTGATAATTTAAAAAATTCTTGCAAACAGTTCAACAGTACCAGGCGCATTGACATCATAGCCTGCAAGGAGGATAAAAAGAAGGGTTATATATTGGATCCAACCATGTGTTTTGAAACCCATGCCGAGCAGCCAGATGAAGTGAACAATTAAAATGATATTTACGATCCTACAGCCACTTTCTACAAGGAAAAATACCGCCTTCAAGAAATATAAGTTATTTGATTATTAGTGGGAGCCCGGGGAACAATACCTTCTCTTTTTGCTGCAACGTGTAGAAATTTTCGTATCTCAAATGCCACCATTAATACCATATCAGTAACAGTCCTTAAAGGATCCATTAGTATTTTGAGAAATCACCTATATTCGTAAATTATGTGAATTTTAAGGCTGAATAGCTATTTTATGTTCGACCCTCACTATTATGTGTCAGAAAACTGTATCATAATGATGGTCATTATAACACTGTTTTTCATTACGATACAGTTTCTCCAGCCAATCAGAGCTCGTTCATTGACCAATTAGGTAACGATACCTTCGCGCATGCGCTCAAAATCCAACATGTCGGACATAAACACAACATCGAACTATAATAAATTACCGACATGGAATACGCACCGTCCATATGTTCGCGTAAATCAACTGGCGAATGTGAGACAAGAAATAGCACTGTAGCCTACCTTAATTTCACCAACCCTAATTTCTACACAGCGCATTGCCTTCAAACGACTCCGGTGACAATATTACTGAGGGACGGCAGATGTAAACATATGGCCAGCATATTATGGCATTGCAAGCACACAGAGCGCATGCGTCGGTCGTTCAGAGATCTTGAAAGACAGAGATATCACACACAGCACTCGCTCTCCGATCACAAAATTCAAGTGGCTGACTCTCAACAGATATTTATGAATATTTATGTTGAAACATATAATAAAGTTATAATTATCGTCGAACATAAACAGTCGTATGCAACTCGCCTATAATGGTAATTCAGACACTCGTATGGAAATTATAAAACTCGCATACGCTCGTTTTATAAAATACTCGTGTCTTAATTATAGCCATTATAGGCTCGTTGCATAATGTACTATTCATTATTTATCTTCAGTTGCGGCTTGCCCACTCTTCAGGTCTTTTATTCTAATGTATATGTGTCATACATTTCATAGTTCATTACTCGTATTGTGTTAACTTTCTAATTTCTCTTCTTTCACCTCATTATGATTGTTAAGCTTTGTATATTAGCAGCCTTGACAGTCGAGGAGGCATAAGAAATAAAAATAATATCATAATATCTGAAGCTTCTATAATTCATGTTTCTTGAGCCGTCCTTCATGGTCAAGTAACCTCTTCGTGGTGTAGCGCCTAGCATTCTTGGATGTTGCCCGGGAGATCCGGTTTCAATTCCTGACACTGCCAAGAAATTTAATTTTCGTCTCAGTGCTAGAACGGGCTGTACGCAGTCACGTGAGGAAAAACTGAAATGAGGCGGGTTCGATTCAACCGTCCTGGAAGTGGTTTACCGTTTTACACTTTTACTCCAGGTTAATCCATGGATGGTTCCTAAAGGACCACGGCTGCTTCGTTCCCAATCCTCACCTGAATTACAAATACACACACTACTACTGATACTACAATAACACAAGTTATCAGACAAAGTAAGTAAGTAAGTAAGTAGGATACTTAAGGTTGCATGTATGTGTATATATGTATGTCATACACCCAAGTACATGGGGACAAATGACCACGGTGTCCAAGCCGCTGAAATGAAACAATAACAATTCTATGGTTGATGGTTACGTATTGGAATTCCGGTCCCAAATGTCATGGATCTGATTCCCAACTCTGTCATGAAATGTAATTCTACTCTGAGGTGTGGAACGGGGTTCACTCAGCTTCATGAGGATAATTGAGGAGAAGTATGTTCGATTCACACATCAGCTATCCTAAAAATAGTTTTCGTGATTTGCCATTTTCAATGCGAGGTAGATTACGTGAGGCAACGACAGGCTCTATTCCAAATCTAGCCTCAAATACAGTAGAAGGTCACAGTCCGTTGAACTGTTTGAAAGGAATTTGTTTAGTACGGACATCATAATTACATAGGTTATCAGACATATTCCACACACACACTCAAGTACGATGGGCTAATGATCATTATGTCGCAATCACCTACAGTAAATAAAACAGCGTTTGTAATGTATTGATTATGCTGTCGTTACTCTCAAAAGATCTGACATCTCTAGGCTTGAAAGGACCCACCTCTGAGGATCGAGATCTCCGGTCGACAGCACGTCACTTCCTCAAGTAGAGCTCGTTTCTCTTGGGAGTACTCTTCCGCTCCTGCTAGATGGAACGGATGCCACCTGAATCCGTAAGGTATTTTTAGAATGCTCACAAGAAGATATATAAACTGATGGAAGAAGAAGAGGAATTATTTCCCCTGTCATCACTGATCTTTAACTAAATATATCCTCTCAGACGAGGTTACCACTTCATGATTGAGATGTATGTCTATGTACGTGTCTATGTTTAAAAATCCCTCAGTATGCCTTCCTTCGGATGGGAAATAAAGCCCGCGGTCCCATGTCATAGATTTATGGCACGTCAAAGAACCTTCCACTAATTACACCCGTGTGAAGCTAAATTAGGTTAAAAATGTAAACAACGCTGAGGTTCCTACGATCGTCGCCAGGAGCCAACTTCGGTATCGTTTAGTAGCCAAGTTCTGAACTAGTTGTCATTGACGGTGGCATTTGGCGGCAAAAGTAGGAACTACATGAAACATTCAAAGTGTGCAGTCCTTACTTGAATTAAAAAACAGATAACACACACTAATACAGTCATCACAATGAACACCGGTTATCAGACAGATTCTACACGCACCCCAAGTACACGGAACTACATGACCACGTTGTCGCAGCCCCTAAACTGTGGAACCAACCAATCAACTACATGTCTATGTTTAATCTTAGATTATCTGACTGCATGATGTAGTGTGCCCTTTTAGCACGAAATATGTAAATCACAGTATACCAGCGTAGCTCAATTCGGGATTTTCGGGGTAGCGGTAAGTTCACCCACTCTGTGACTCACATATTTTGGATTAATTAGAGGATACACTTGCAAAAATAACAACAAAATCAACTCCTATTTTAACACATTTAATTAATCAAAATTATGGCGCTACAAACAATTAAACAATTAAATTACTGACCCATAATCATCTACTTGTTCCAAATGAACAAAGAATAACATAAGAATAAAACAAATATTGTATTAAAACATATGGTTTCCATATAAACCAACAATTCCTAATTATTTTTACTTCCATAAAGCATCAACTGTAAGTTTCATATAACTCCGAGCTCTTTTGGCTCAATGCTTTCTATAATAATGGTGTCATTCTTTATACACCTCAAAATACTACTTTTTATATTTTCTTAATCATCAAAAAAAATGTATAATTACATTTAAAATTATATGTTAATTATCTAACTCAATATTTGGGCATTTCACCTGTTTTCAGCTTTTATCATCTCTCTCTAGTTTTACAAATACATCAAGGTAATCAGGAAATTACTTGTGTACTCCAGAGTATGAAGATACTTGACACAGTCAAAAAACTATGGTCACTCCCGGAACCTAGTTGCCTTCAATTAACTCATGGCATCCTACTTCCATACAACATTACAATAGGGATTGTTGTTTATTTCATATGTCTATAAGACCATTATCACATAAAAAAACTACGATCTGAACAGGCAAGCGGAAATATCAATCTACAAGGACCTCGGTTCAACGCCCGGGTCATTAACAACTTTAAACACTCCTGTGTATTCATTACTCCTTACAAGACGGCCTTCAGGCACCCCTCCTACTCCGAGGGTCTGACCGTGATACTTGAGAGTTATTTATGACTATGCGGGAACCCTCCCGTCTAGTCTAAGCTAGAGCTCTCTTTAATGCTTTTACAAACCGCTTTTCGTTCATTCTCAGTTCTTTGGGGAGACCTGGCATTCTACTCCTCGTTTAAATTCAACAATATTATTGGGATCATAAACCACAATCGTAATCTTGGTATTTATTAATTATGAAAGGTCCTCATTGATTGGGGAAGAGTAATTACACATTCTACGACGAATAATAAAGGGGCTTTCACAATAAGAGGATTCTGAGTTCGAATCTCTTCACATGCCTCGGGAACCATTCCCATATAGAGGACTATACAAAAATGCGATTTAGGGTCAGCCTATAGCTTATAAGACCTACGCTCAATACCATACATTTGCTCCCTTTCAATACAACATACACAATGGCCTCGTGATACTACGTCACAAATAGAGGACTTACACCAATTCTCAATTCATTACAATCAACTACCTCTCATAAGTAATTTACCAAGTACATTAACTTTTACGCGTTCCTAGCGTGACATTTTATTTTAATTGCGCTCTTTTGCGCTATACTTTATTTTAAGCCTAGCGTCATCCAAAGAACTGATAATATCATATTAACAATTGATACACATTTCAATTTTTATATTATTCTTTTCCTTTGACAATAACTTTCTCTCTTTTTAAGAACATGTATTTGAACATCATGTCTATATTTTGTATTAAGGCTCTAACGCTCTTATGTTCACATCAATTAATTTGATCTTTATTTAATATTTCCCTACTTGGTTATTATTATTATTATTTCATATCTTCATTCTTTACACAAGCTCAAAAGCTATTTCTTTCATATAACTCAAATTTACTTTTAGTTAAATATCTTTCATGATAATTATTAATATTTCGCTTGCTCTTATGACATTCGTCAAATACACTGACATTTTATTCATATATTTCATCTACAGGATTTATTCTTTTACATAATTATTTATAGTTTCTCAAATTTCTATTTTTGTTCAGACCGCGTTTTCTTTATTCAGTATTTATTTATTTAAACACATCCCTTTTACTCAAAAACTCCGGTGGATTTGTACACAATCATTTCCCGACACCAAAATATAATGAAATTCATTACTCACATGTTTTTAAGGTCGTCTCATGACCTTTATCCTTTTGCGGTGTTTCATTTTGGCCCACTTTTTAACTTACTCCATATTGTAGAAATTCATCTCATGTACAAACACTTCTTGACACATATTCAATACACTTAACATGGACAACATTTTTAATACACTGGTGTATCCATTTAGAACACACAATAAACACTAAAAAATATTATTTTAACACACAATCTTGATAGATTTACACTTCACAACTTTTGATCACTAGGCCGTATTTTCCTAGCCTATCACACGCGACCTCTTAATCTCCCGTTTCCAAGGGTGAAATTTATTCAATGTCGGCTTCCTATCCTGCAGAATACGAAAGTCTCGAATCATCTACTTTTCCCTGGAATCCTAATTCTTCGAATACTATTCTGGATGACCGGCTATTTCTCTAGCTTGAACGGCTTCCTTTTAGATCTAGTTTATCGATCCTAGTGAAAGTCTGTTCGGATCGAGGTCCCCTCGATAACCTATCGATGATCGATGGATTTATTTTATAGCAGCTAGTACTTCTCGAGTCTAGTGCTTTAGAATAGTTCGCCTGCTTTCTGGAGATAATGTCTATAGTCTCCGTTCTTCTTTGTTTATTCGGTTCTCGCACTCCTGCTTTTCTGAAATACGTTGCGAACCTTACTCTGTTTTTCCCTATTTGGGTTCTTTAAATTAGATAACTGTTTATCTTTCTATTACGGTACTTCCGTACGTTATGATATTTTCGGTCGTTTATGTAAAGACCTATCGCCTTAAGTCCAACGTTCGCAGCCTGCTCTGACTATATTTTACGAACTTTTCACTGTAAACTTGTGTACTGTCGGACCTAAATCCTGTAACTAGGATTTTCCTAATTTTTCAACACGGCGATACTTTAATATTTCTTCTTTACAACTCCTTATGGAGGCACGCAAGTTATTAATACTGCGACGCCTGTGGCTATCAGATATTAATTCTGCGGTGTAATACAGCGTTTCTCCCCTCAAGGAGTACTGGTAAACTGTCTTCGGTGTGAAGCAGAGTAACGCCCCACAAGGCTGTCTGAATACTGATGCGTAGCAACGCCCCCCTCGGGCTGCTTGTACTGATGCTCCAGCGTCGCGTCCCCTGGACTGTTTGAAACTGCATTGATGATAGTGACACAGTGTCACGCCCGCAGGCTGACAATAACTGCATGTTTGGCTTGGTGATGCCAGGAGCTTTATACTCTTTCGCTACAAAAAGATAAGACTCTAGCCCTTTCCGTGCCCAACTTTTAAAATAATGGTTGCACCATTATAAAAATTATACCTTCAAAAAGCTCGTCTTTTCAATGTTAAATAATCTCATTGCGCATAAGAATCGATCGTGCAATTCGGAGATATTAATTAATTTCTCGTCCTCAACTGTGCATTCTCCCCTCTCCACAGGCCTTGGTAAATCCCCTATGACGTCTACTTGCGTTTGCAGTTTTCTCCTGTGCGATTATTAAAGGTTTTTTCTTTACAAAAAAATCTCTAATTCGAAATGATTCACCGTACTGTAATTGTTTACTTATTTTATACTCGTAAACGGGTTAAATTTAATTATTCCTCTTCTGGCGCATAGGCGGTGTTGTCGTTTTCAAGCAAGCTCAGCTCGATTTCCGAGTCAGGCTTCCTTGTCTAACAGCCGAAATTTTCCACTCGGTTATTAATACTCATGACCAGCTCCTTCTGAATGTCAAGAGGCGTGATCTCATCTCTCGAACACCTGGCCCGCGCTGCTTGCACAATGTTAGGCTAGAATCCTGGCTTGATCTTTCTCTAAGTTACATTAGAAACTGTACGTTTCTTTCATTTCTTCCCTAAATACGTGGATTCGACCTCCTTGGACCATATGGCACATGGGTTCATCTCTCCCCTCCTTAGGTAAATCAATTTTCGAAAAATTTTGAGGAAATTTATTTCAATTAATCTTATCTTTCTTTATTCGTCGAAGCCATCATAACGTTGTCCGTACCTTCCGTCTCTTTTTATTTCTTTAAAGTCTCTTCCTCTCTGGTTTGTATTTAAGTTGGGTCTTCAAAGATCCCATTCATTCATTCCCCCTTTAGTGGTCGACTACACTCAGGGTCATAAATTTCTTGTCACGTTCGGGTGTTTACAACTTCTACCCTCGTCTGGTGTGCACTTCTCCAAACTTGAGTCAAGCAGTTGGTTTCTTTTCTTCTTTTCATAAGACGGACTTCTTGTCGGTCTGTTCTCTATTCATTATGTATTGTCAACTTAATGACCTTCTTTAAATTACCTTGCGGGTGCAACTGGCTTTACCCGTAACTTTCTTCATTACTGTTCTCAGACTTCAAGTCTGTAACACTTCATTTGATTTTTTAAAGAGCTCGGTCTAAACTCACCTGACTCTTTCTGGTTTTCTTCCCCATTCCTCATCTCTCTTTGAGATGGTATTTCAAACTAAATTATTTCATTCCTCTTATTCTTCGACGGTTGCAAATGGCTTAACCCGTCGGTTACATTAGAATAATCCTTTTCCTTCATCTCGCATCGAGATGGCATTTCCAAAGAGTATTTCTTTTTTCGACTCTTCCAATTCTTTAGGTCTTTCAGATCTCCCTTCTTTCTCTTCTTTTTATCCTTCCCTTTCTTTTTACGGATCTTCCAGCTGAAATATGCCTGGGCCTCCTCTTTCTCTAAGTCATCGTACCTTGTATCTCCTCCTTTCTTACATTCCATGGGGTATCTATTTCCTGGTAAACCGACTACCAATGGCGGTTTTCCTCTTTCCTGATTTTCTTCAATGGCATCTCCTTCCTTCTTTTCACTATCTCCAGCAATCTCCTCTTTTTCTTTTATGTTTTCTTGGCTCTTGTTGGCATCTTTCTCCATTTCTCTCGTCTTTCTTTGGCAGTCTTGACATATGATCATTAATTCAAGGATCTGGGCTTTCAATTTTTCCTCTTCTTCTTTTAATGCCCTTTTATTTTCCTTGTCCTGCATTTCTTTTGGGTTTTCTTTTTCACTTTCTGTGAAATCTTGAACCTCTGTTTCCATCGGTGCTTCGTTGATATTTTCTATTATTGTTTCATCTAATTTCTCTGTTTCTTTAGGAATTATTATTTCCGTTTCTTCAACTATCAATTCTTTTGTTATCTCCTGTTCCGAGATTATATCTTGATCTTCCAGCTCAACCTTTTCGTCAAAATGAGTCTCTTCACTTCGCGGCTCGTTTTCATCTTGGCTGTTCTCCTGGTCTGGACTTACTATTTCCTCTTGAGTTTCCATTTGTTCTTCAGGAAGGATCTCAAAGTTTTCTTCAGTTTCCACTGGAGTCATTATAATTTCTACTTCTTGTTTTTCTTCTTTAATATCAATTTTGGGCTCCTCTGGCACCGTGACTTCTTTTTCTTCTTCAATTTCAGCTTGTTTTTCCTCTTGGGCAGCGGCTTCATTTGACTGACGGTTCTGCTCCAACATGTATTCCTCATATTTCTTCTGAGCAGCCTCTAACATCTCTTTGTATTCCGGAATCTTAACCTTCCTCAATTCAGCTAACTCCTGAATGCTTATTATTCCAGATTCGTTATACATGCTCATTCTGAAATAATGCATCTTATCCTTTTTGTCCTCTATATCCTCTATCTGTTCCTCAAGGTATTTCTTCTTATCGTGATCCTTGTAATAGGTATTCCACAAGATCTCATCCCATTCTCTTTTCATTTCCCATAATAAGTTCCATATTTTCCTTACGTCCTCAGCCAATGTATCTATCTGTTTCCACGAAGCTATTTCTATTTTTCCTTCCTTCTCCATACGTTTCGCAAATTCCCTCTTTGTTTCTCTGAATGACTCTTTAACCTTAGGAATTTCCTTGTATAATTCCTCTAATTCCTGTTTAGATATCTTACATTTATTTTTACAGGCCCTTTCACGGAGCCCGTTTATTTTCATTATTTCCTCGAAAATACTTTCTGTTTGTTCCTCAATGCCTCCCTTCTTTCTTGAATTGTAATCTTTTAATTCCCAAAGTTCATCCCTCATTTTTTCGTGCTCATTATCTATTCCATCAATTATATCCAAGAATTTCTTTATTTCATCCCAAGTCGCCATTTCTACTTTCTCCTGATCCTGAGCGCGAGGACTATCGTTCTTTTCCCCTGTACTTTCCGAGTCTACTTGAACCTGCATTACTACGTGAGACTTTAAAGTACCTTCATCATTATCATTATCTGTATTAATTACATTTTCCCTTGGAATCGGTTTACAATTTTCTTTTTCCTTTTCGAGCTCTAAAGGCTCAACATTTACCCTTTTGTCTGCAGACATGTTACCTTCTCTTCGTGTAACTATGTCTCCAGGTGCACGCATGCTTTCTACAGAAACATTTACATTTTCATTATTTGGGTACTCTTTATCACCTGTAATTTTACATTTATCTGGACCCTCGGCCCTTACATTCTCTGAGAGCCTCCGCCTCTCTTCACTTAACAACATCTTTGCCGTTTCCTCCATCTCTTTATTGAAATGCTCCCCTAGGCATTCCTTAAAATCCTTTATCGTCAACATCTTATTAGAATACAGTGGGCCACTCATGCCACCACACTAGTACATGCTTGAGAGATTATACTCGGAACCATTGTGTCCCAATTTCTTTAAAAATTTACTTTGGTACGGGTGTTTACTACAACGTACCCTTTTGATAACTTTACACAATTTCATAAACCTTTATGGAAGTATTTAATATTCAAAATTTCGAAAAACCATTTTTTTCAAAAAAAAAAAATTGATTTTTCGAGAAAACTCGGGTTTTCCCTAGGAAAACTCAGCCCTGCGTACTGGGCGCCAAAATCTACGATTTGCTAGGGGGGGGGGTTAATGATATAATTCAGGGCTGCTCGGTATGAGTTTCCAGGGACCCATGCGGTCAGTTAATATTTTACGTTGTAGCTATTCCTATCATTACTTTACTTAACATGATATGACCGTCTTAAGTGTTCCTCTAGTTATTAATCCAGCACATTACTTCTATGACCCCCATGTGCCCTTTTAGCACGAAATATGTAAATCACAGTATACCAGCGTAGCTCAATTCGGGATTTTCGGGGTAGCGGTAAGTTCACCCACTCTGTGACTCACATATTTTGGATTAATTAGAGGATACACTTGCAAAAATAACAACAAAATCAACTCCTATTTTAACACATTTAATTAATCAAAATTATGGCGCTACAAGCAATTAAACAATTAAATTACTGACCCATAATCATCTACTTGTTCCAAATGAACAAGGAATAACATAAGAATAAAACAAATATTGTATTAAAACATATGGTTTCCATATAAACCAACAATTCCTAATTATTTTTACTTCCATAAAGCATCAACTGTAAGTTTCATATAACTCCGAGCTCTTTTGGCTCAATGCTTTCTATAATAATGGTGTCATTCTTTATACACCTCAAAATACTACTTTTTATATTTTCTTAATCATCAAAAAAAATGTATAATTACATTTAAAATTATATGTTAATTATCTAACTCAATATTTGGGCATTTCACCTGTTTTCAGCTTTTATCATCTCTCTCTAGTTTTACAAATACATCAAGGTAATCAGGAAATTACTTGTGTACTCCAGAGTATGAAGATACTTGACACAGTCAAAAAACTATGGTCACTCCCGGAACCTAGTTGCCTTCAATTAACTCATGGAATCCTACTTCCATACAACATTACAATAGGGATTGTTGTTTATTTCATATGTCTATAAGACCATTATCACAGAAAAAAAACTACGATCTGAACAGGCAAGCGGAAATATCAATCTACAAGGACCTCGGTTCAACGCCCGGGTCATTAACAACTTTAAACACTCCTGTGTATTCATTACTCCTTACAAGACGGCCTTCAGGCACCCCTCCTACTCCGAGGGTCTGACCGTGATACTTGAGAGTTATTTATGACTATGCGGGAACCCTCCCGTCTAGTCTAAGCTAGAGCTCTCTTTAATGCTTTTACAAACCGCTTTTCGTTCATTCTCAGTTCTTTGGGGAGACCTGGCATTCTACTCCTCGTTTAAATTCAACAATTTTATTGGGCTCATAAACCACATTCGTAATCTTGGTATTTATTAATTATGAAAGGTCCTCATTGATTGGGGAAGATTAATTACACATTCTACGACGAATAATAAAGGGGCTTTCACAATAAGAGGATTCTGAGTTCGAATCTCTTCACATGCCTCGGGAACCATTCCCATATAGAGGACTATACAAAAATGCGATTTAGGGTCAGCCTATAGCTTATAAGACCTACGCTCAATACCATACATTTGCTCCCTTTCAATACAACATACACAATGGCCTCGTGATACTACGTCACAAATAGAGGACTTACACCAATTCTCAATTCATTACAATCAACTACCTCTCATAAGTAATTTACCAAGTACATTAACTTTTACGCGTTCCTAGCGTGACATTTTATTTTAATTGCGCTCTTTTGCGCTATACTTTATTTTAAGCCTAGCGTCATCCAAAGAACTGATAATATCATATTAACAACTGATACACATCTCAATTTTTATATTATTCTTATCCTTTGACAATAACTTTCTCTCTTTTTAAGAACATGTATTTGAACATCATGTCTATATTTTGTATTAAGGCTCTAACGCTCTTATGTTCACATCAATTAATTTGATCTTTATTTAATATTTCCTTACTTGGTTATTATTATTATTATTTCATATCTTCATTCTTTACACAAGCTCAAATGCTATTTCTTTCATATAACTCAAATTTACTTTTAGTTAAATATCTTTCATGATAATTATTAATATTTCGCTTGCTCTTATGACATTCGTCAAATACACTGACATTTTATTCATATATTTCATCTACAGGATTTATTCTTTTACATAATTATTTATAGTTTCTCAAATTTCTATTTTTGTTCAGACCGCGTTTTCTTTATTCAGTATTTATTTATTTAAACACATCCCTTTTACTCAAAAACTCCGGTGGATTTGTACACAATCATTTCCCGACACCAAAATATAATGAAATTCATTACTCACATGTTTTTAAGGTCGTCTCATGACCTTTATCCTTTTGCGGTGTTTCATTTTGGCCCACTTTTTAACTTACTCCATATTGTAGAAATTCATCTCATGTACAAACACTTCTTGACACATATTCAATACACTTAACATGGACAACATTTTTAATACACTGGTGTATCCATTTAGAACACACAATAAACACTAAAAAATATTATTTTAACACACAATCTTGATAGATTTACACTTCACAACTTTTGATCACTAGGCCGTATTTTCCTAGCCTATCACACGTGACCTCTTAATCTCCCGTTTCCAAGGGTGAAATTTATTCAATGTCGGCTTCCTATCCTGCAGAATACGAAAGTCTCGAATCATCTACTTTTCCCTGGAATCCTAATTCTTCGAATACTATTCTGGATGACCGGCTATTTCTCTAGCTTGAACGGCTTCCTTTTAGATCTAGTTTATCGATCCTAGTGAAAGTCTGTTCGGATCGAGGTCCCCTCGATAACCTATCGATGATCGATGGATTTATTTTATAGCAGCTAGTACTTCTCGAGTCTAGTGCTTTAGAATAGTTCGTCTGCTTTCTGGAGATAATGTCTATAGTCTCCGTTCTTCTTTGTTTATTCGGTTCTCGCACTCCTGCTTTTCTGAAATACGTTGCGAACCTTACTCTGTTTTTCCCTATTTGGGTTCTTTAAATTAGATAACTGTTTATCTTTCTATTACGGTACTTCCGTACGTTATGATATTTTCGGTCGTTTATGTAAAGACCTATCGCCTTAATTCCAACGTTCGCAGCCTGCTCTGACTATATTTTACGAACTTTTCACTGTAAACTTGTGTACTGTCGGACCTAAATCCTGTAACTAGGATTTTCCTAATTTTTCAACACGGCGATACTTTAATATTTCTTCTTTACAACTCCTTATGGAGGCACGCAAGTTATTAATACTGCGACGCCTGTGGCTATCAGATATTAATTCTGCGGTGTAATACAGCGTTTCTCCCCTCAAGGAGTACTGGTAAACTGTCTTCGGTGTGAAGCAGAGTAACGCCCCACACGGCTGTCTGAATACTGATGCGTAGCAACGCCCCCCTCGGGCTGCTTGTACTGATGCTCCAGCGTCGCGTCCCCTGGACTGTTTGAAACTGCATTGATGATAGTGACACAGTGTCACTCCCGCAGGCTGACAATAACTGCATGTTTGGCTTGGTGATGCCAGGAGCTTTATACTCTTTCGCTACAAAAAGATAAGACTCTAGCCCTTTCCGTGCCCAACTTTTAAATTAATGGTTGCACCATTATAAAAATTATACCTTCAAAAAGCTCGTCTTTTCTGTGTTAAATAATCTCATTGCGCATAAGAATCGATCGTGCAATTCGGAGATATTAATTAATTTCTCGTCCTCAACTGTGTGGGTGTTGCTGTTCATTTGCATTCTCCCCTCTCCACAGGCCTTGGTAAATCCCCTATGACGTCTACTTGCGTTTGCAGTTTTCTCCTGTGCGATTATTAAAGGTTTTTTCTTTACAAAAAAATCTCTAATTCGAAATGATTCACCGTACTGTAATTGTTTACTTATTTTTATACTCGTAAACGGGTTAAATTTAATTATTCCTCTTCTGGCGCATAGGTGGTGTTGTCGTTTTCAAGCAAGCTCAGCTCGATTTCCGAGTCAGGCTTCCTTGTCTAACAGCCGAAATTTTCCACTCGGTTATTAATACTCATGACCAGCTCCTTCTGAATGTCAAGAGGCGTGATCTCATCTCTCGAACACCTGGCCCGCGCTGCTTGCACAATGTTAGGCTAGAATCCTGGCTTGATCTTTCTCTAAGTTACATTAGAAACTGTACGTTTCTTTCATTTCTTCCCTAAATACGTGGATTCGACCTCCTTGGACCCTATGGCACATGGGTTCAGTAGTTGATAGAAAATGTGTTTAAAAGCCTAAAATTTCAGTGTTAACAGTCACAAACGTCTCAAACATTTTGACCTAGACAGCACGGATTTCTTTGGTGTAGCTGGGAGACACAGTTGGTTAAGCACTTGATCTTCAAATCTGATCAACATATATGGCGTCTTAATTTGAATGAATTAAAGGGTGCTTAAATGGGACAGCCTTGAGTCTGGGAGAATTCCGCCATCATGGTGCCGCTTAAGTCACAGCAGTGGTACACTCAACAAAGGCAGACACTGAACATGATGTACTGTATTCTAGCTTCGTTAACCTAGGCAGGATAGATTAGTTAGCTCACTGACAGCTATAGTGATCAGTTATTAAAAACCCCTGGCACTACAGCCCATTAAGGGCCTAGGCCTACCAAACGACCGCTGCCCAACCATTTGGCCTTCAGATATTGGGGTGACGCGTGATCAGCGCATCAGGTCCACTAGGCCGTTAATCTTGGTTTTCGTGATCGGGGCGCTGCCTCACTGTCAGACAGCTACTCAATTGTCCTCACGAGGCTGAGTGCACCCTGTTTCAGCCCTCACGTCAATTTCTAAAATCCCTGACAGAGCCGGGAATCGAACCCAGGGCCTCCGGGTGAGAGGCAGGTGCGCTACCACAACACCACGGGACCGGCTCATCAGTTATTAATTATTTTAAAAAATACAACTAGCCCAATATTACCTGTGTGGGAGCTGAGCAACCCTTGAATAGTGAAAACATTGACTATTCTTTATAATATTTCTACATCTCTTCTAGATTCAGGTAATTCTTCAATGCAGAAATCAACTTGAGTGTGTGTAGAATTTGTATGACAACCTATGTAACAGTGTTGTCTGTAGTAAAGTGTATATTTCTAACTGAGTTTATATTGGGAACTTGGTTACATTAGGAACCATCCTGGCTTTTGCCAGGAATGTAGAAGTGAGAAACCACTGAAAAGCACTTCTAGAATGACTAAAGTTGGAATTTAACCCACCTTTTCTCACTTCTGCCTTACGAGGATGAGTGTATCCCGTTCCAACCCTCAGATAAGAATGCATATTTCACGACAGAACCGGGAGTTGATTCCAGGATCTTCGGGACCCGAGTCTCAATACGACCCCGATACCATATAACTGACACGGAAAAACAGGGTGAATAAAGGATAGAAATGCAAAGTTAGATACTTTAAGGGGAAAATGGAGGAAGGAAGGAGGATGAATTAATATACAAACATTTTGATAGTCGTAGTCCACTTCCGTCCTGGTCACTCCCCTTTCAGCGCTTCGTAGCAACTTCGTGATAAACCGCCCGCGACGAGTGAACGGAACTCAATGTAATTTTAACCTCATTCATGAGGTTTGTAGGACTGTTGACGGTCATTACGAGAACAAAGAAGAAACCCAGAAGTACAGTAAATATATTACACCGAAACAATTTTAGTTCAACATTGCATGTTTGATTTCCTAGTTCGACATGAATAACAATGGTTCAATTTCCGTTGTGTTCTTGGCATACACTTTCACGTGTATACAGTATACCTAGCAGGCTATATTTATATTGCAAACAAGCTGGTAACCCGTCCTTCGTACAGGTAAAATGCAGTTGTGTGTGTACCTTACCCTCTGAACACTTTAACCTGAATAATAAACTCTGAATCGAAAGCAAAAATTCAGCATCGCGAAGTATAGGTAAGTGTGAATTATATGCAACCTGTCATGGTTATCTGTTAGCCGGGCAGAACGAGACAGCACCTGCTACTGAAATGAAACGTATCTTTCCCCACCATATTGTAACGGTATGTTTTTTTGAAGCCATTATCAGTGTTTCCTTAGTAAACGAAGTTTAATGTTTTTAAGTCGATCAAAACGATTGTGTTGATCGACTAAACGCATTAAATTTCATATTGAAACTGTGAAACATATCGAAACGGTTGTAGTCATATGTATTCTCCTAGTGTATAAATTCATTTCATGCCAAATTTCAACTAGTTAGTTAGTGTTTGTTGTTGAAAGGGGTGGAACTACAAGGTCATCTGCCCCTAAAATACAACTAAATCCGTAGAGTATTTTTTGCGTGAAAGTAATAGTCAGACATTTTTGTTGTTGCTAATTTTAGGGTCTGCGACATCGTGGTCATATAGCCTCGTGTATTTAAGTGTGTGTGGAATTTGTGTGATAACCAGTGTTATTGTGATTTCTGGACTTGTGTGTGTATTTGTGAATTGGGGTAGCTTGCCACGGTGGGTGAGTGGTCAATGTGCCGGTCTACTAACCCCAAGCTTGCAGGTTCGCTCCAGGCCGTGGTAAGTGATTTTTGAAACGCGTAAAAAATTACCACACCATGTCATACGATGTTAGCATGTTAAAGAACCCATTTGAATACAGTAGAACGTGTTCATAATAGCAAAATTTATCTCGGGAGTTTCCGTCAACACAAAGTTCTTCATTGCTCTACTAGAAAGCGCTATAGTGTTGAAGGAGGTTAGATATCTAACCTCCTTGACTTTCATCGTGCTTCAAGGAACAACGAAATTCGACATGCTAGCTACCCTCTGGGTGTCAAATAACAAAGCTTGCACCCGGCACCCGAGGCCACACGATATTATTATTATTATTATTAATTGGGGTTATAATTTTTGCCTCACGAGACTGACTGTACCCCGTTCCAGCACTCAGAGCAAAGCTAAGTTTGATTGCAGAGCCGCGTATGGAGCCCATATCTCCACGCTGATAGCCAAGAATGCTTCACCACGAGACTAACAATAATTAGTCGCTGTGCGTGACGTAGCAGTAGCCTACGCACAGGTACGTTGTTGGAATACAGTTGAACTCACGTTAATTCGTTATTACCAGGCATCGAGTTTCAAGGCATACATAATAGAGAGTAATGCCGGGTTAATGCCTCCACTCAGGTTACGGGTGTTGTAATGACCTTGTATTTAGGCTCTCCCCTGAGGAGACCAGCTTCGTGGCAATCAGCCTACCAGTTGTACAAAGCTGACCGACATTTTGCGATTCAAACTAAAAATAGTACTTTGCGTTATTACGAGTACAGCCTAAGTGATCAACTAAAGAAGACTAATGCTGTTCATTATTTACAAGAGATTCATAAATCACCTTCTTTTTATATGGAAAGGTATACGTAATTGTTCATTGGCGTATTTTATAAATGGATCATTTTGGTCACGCGAACCATGCATTTGTCTCAGCCTTGTCAAATTCATCTTGTATGTCAGAAAATCTCCTTTGTTGAACTGGACTCCATCATCGGAGGCGTTGGGGGTAGAAAGGCCTTAAACTAAATCTGTCCATACATAGCATAGCGCAGGGCCGTACCCATACTTTATAGAGCTAGAAGGCTGTCACTCGACGGCAAAGATGGAATATCTCCTAGCATGGATCTAAAACTAAATAATACAAGGAACATATGGGGACAGTAATAGATGGCTATGTTTCCTTCATGTGATCTATTATTAGAGAATGGATTTATACCCCGGCATATTTACACACCCTACAGGCAAAATATCCTAAAATAGCTGTAGACAGTTACAAACCATAAAAACTAACAGCTGTCGCACATTTACATTAAGGGTTTCAATAATGGTCAAATTGTTACATCATTTGTTCCTTATTTCTTCTTCTTTTATCGAATGAGCCAACTATGGACTACGTAGGTTAACCAAAATGGTTTTTAGCTTGATGAGTTGGGATTGGTTTCAGGTTCTTAAGAGTCTTCTTCCTAGCCTATATCTCCTCCATTTTCTGACTTTGTAGTTGTTTAGCTACTTCTGACCTCTTTGGTCTCTGCTCTTTCTTTACTTGAATCTGTGAGTCTTCTTTTAACATTTTCCGGAAAGCTTGTCTGTCTGGTATAACGGACTTAAAGCTTTGCAGATCTTGTTTAACTTGCTGGTACCACAGTGATGTTGTTTTCTTGGATTACACTCGTCAATCGTGACTCGTTCATTCTCTCAAGGTGTCCGTAGAATTGGAGGCGTCTCTTGATGATTGTGTCCATTAGAGGTTCTTGCTTTAGGTATAGATCATCCTTGGGCCTGTGATACCTTTCTCCATTTATGATCCTTGGGCCTAAGATCTTCCTCAAGACAATTCTTTCCTTGACCTCTAGTTTCTGTAATAGTTTTGCCCCGTTGATGGTTAGGGTTTCAGCTGCATAGAGGACTTCGGGCCTGATTACAGCGTTATAGTGCCGTAATTTCGCATTGATGAATATGGATTTCTTCTGGTAAAATTTTCTGCATCGATTGTATGTAATATTCAGTTCAGAATCCTTTCTTCAGATGCTTTAATGTTCATTATTTATTTATATATTTATATGTCACAACAGGGCAGGGCCACAATTACAGTAGCAAACAATTGTTTACACATAGATAATACTTGAAAATACATTAAATTACATTAAAACACAAAATTCAGAAAAAGACGGAAATTGTTAACAAGAAATATACACCAGTTCTAGTAGCAATAACAGTGAATGAAGCATGATTTTCAATATTTGGACACATAATGTCAAACAAGATTCATAATTTTTAGGTTATATTACAAAAGCAATGAACGATGTTAGGTTGGCATCAATGATTAGTATTGGTAATTAGTAATAAAGTGAAACATAAAACTAATAGCTAAATTTAATAATTTGTAATAGTGATTCATTTGACAGCTAAAACTGAGTGTTGGTTGGTTGGTTCCTTAGTTTAGGGGCTACGAAAACGTGGTCATGTAATCCCGTGTACTTTGGGTGTGTGTAGAATCTGTCTGATAACCGGTGTTAATTGTGATGACTCTATTAGTGTGTGTTATCTGTTTTCAATTCAAGTAAAGATTGCAGACATTGAATTTTTTTCAAGTAGTTCCTACTTTTGCCGCCAAACGCCACCGTTAACGACCACTAGTTCAGAACTGGTTACCAGATGCCATCGCAGTCGGCTCTTGGCGACGAACGTCGGAACCTAAGAGCGTTTGTCAAATGTTGAACCTAACCTATGATTTAGCTTCACACAGGTGTAATTAGTGGAAGGTTCTTTAACATGCCATACATCTATGACATTGGACCGCCGTATTTACTTCTCCTCCGAAGGAAGGCATACTGACGGATTTTTAACGCTCTTAAAAAATCCGACGACTTCGGCCGGGTTTGAACCCGCGATCTTGGGCATAGAAGCTACCAACTACGACACCGAAGCCGCCTAAAACTGAGTGTAATTTTCATCTATAAGTTAGCAAGGAAATTCCAAAATCTAAATCCTATGTTTCTTAAACTTTTGAACTATAAATGGAACATTGTTAAAAAAAAGAAGGATAAAGAGGAATTTTGTTGATGTTGTTTGGTTGAGGGCTGTTTGATCGTAGATGAAGCACGTGCTCTTAATGGAACCTTACCTCTGTTGGTCGCATAAAAAGAAAAACACATCAATTAAAAAGTACTTTGCGGACGACCACTCAAATGCTATTAAGAAAAGGGAATGTAATGTACTCATAATTAGAATAAAGAGCACACTAGTCACTTGGTTATTGCACCACTCGTGAAACAACACTACGAACTGATTATACACATACATAATATACGTATTACACTATGATGACACAGGAAATATAATTGTACACTTGAACGTAATTAAATTATTATTCCAACGGTTTGACTGAACTTAATTAATTGCACTGCTCTGCATCACATACATGTTGCTCGCGTCATGTCTGAAGCACGAGTACTCGTGCCCGCCATCTTTTGGCACTAAACGAATACAAATGAGCTCTGCTACGCTCAACCCAAATAATAATTACAATTAAATGAATAGACTGAACAATTATTAATTAAAACTCAGAAAAATAGCATGAATTAAATAAATAAAACTGTTAATGCAATATGTGCATTAATAAGTGCCTTATGGCATTGT
This sequence comes from Meconema thalassinum, assembly GCA_946902985.2. Lineage (NCBI taxonomy): Eukaryota > Metazoa > Arthropoda > Insecta > Orthoptera > Tettigoniidae > Meconema > Meconema thalassinum. The sequence goes on from OX336390.1 coordinate 657,674,783, forward strand.
GATCATCAGTTCCATGTATTTAGTATGATAATCTGAGCTATTGTTGTATCTGTAGTATTTCTAATGTGGGCAATTATTATTGATAGTTGGAACCTCCTATTATTCTTGCGCAAGAATGACCCGATTTTGTCTAAACTTAGCATGATAGTCCGCTCCTATAACATACATGTAGAAAAGGAACGACATCTGGAATGAGTTCTATGTAACAGACACAATATTAATAGAAGACTGGAAAGAGGCCAATTATAAACTGAGGCTCACCATCATGCAATTTGCTGTGCATGGCTTCCACTACAAGTTCTGCATCACCAAATGATTTCATTACCCAAATTATTTATTTATTTATTTATCGTATGGCTAGCTACTAGGTAAATTACAATATAATAAATGTATATATACTCGTATATAAATAAGTAAATCATATGTGCAATATATACATCACAATAACATTGGTTGCGTTTGCATTCATAACCAGATATCAGTTGTTGAAGCCAAATGAGAAATGTATATGCGAACTGTGCAAGGATCATTGTCCCCGATATCATGCCAATATGTGTAAAGATAGAAGAACATCACTATGATACTGTGTACTGAATTACGTTAATGCATTTCCTGGTTATATTGCATTTCCTTGGCTATTAGCTGCAATAAATATTTCATTTATTATGTAGTCTTATGCGGCTCATGCAATATCAATAGTAAGCAATAGGAGGTACCAGCTTAATGTTTGTAATAGTGTAGTTCGTAGGGGCCTTGTTGATAAGACGTTGCTGGAACAAATCAAACAACTTCAATATGCAATTGATTATGTTTCACTTGGTTTTAGTTGTAGTGGCACAAACTTTATGCCTAGCCTTGATTAACTCTACACAGACAAGATAAGTAGTAAATAAGTAGGTGAGTAAGTTCTCAGACGAACATCTCGATTAATTTCTTAGTCAGGAATGCAAGGATACACGTTCAAGTATATATTTCTGATTTGCACACATTGATTCATATTTCAACCTTTGATCCACAGAATGGAGGCAACCCGAACCTGTGCATGCTGATCTGTTCTTGCCAGACTGCTGAGCATAGATGTAGCCGATTATAGATTTATCTATTAGTACGTTTTGTATTATGACGATGATTGTTATTATTACTATTATTAATATTATTTGCGTTGAAGCACGTATGATATGTCTGACATTTTGAGAAGCAGCATTGCGACTTTGTCAGAGAAGATGTTTCTAGGGATATCATAACCAAAGGTGGAGACTAACATCAGGTTCATAAGGCAAGTAAGAATATTTCAACAATCTGAAATGCTTCCTCCTGGTCATCGTATTAGTCACAGTGGTAATAAACGAATTGCCTTCGTCTGTAATTAGGATACTGTGGAAGCCTACTGGAAATGGTCCCTGAATTGGTGGCTTTCTGGATGCTTTCACTGCTGCTGAAGTAGCCTGCTCTGTTGTTCCTGCTGTTCAACAACGCAGCTATCCTGCTCCCAGTGAAGAAGACTGTCCAGTCAGTCATGGTCCTCCTACTTCTAGCTCAGATTGCTACAGATTATTGTGCCCTACGTGCAAAATGTAATCACTAAGCAAAACGATTCCAGATGACAGATCCCCTTAGCAAAGCAGAGGGAAGCTTCTCATTTTGCCGAAGGACGAAGGAAAGTGGATTAGTGATAGAGACTTGCAGCAAATGCAGACATGGACTTCTAAAAATTTGTGTGTGAATCATTGTGATATGTTGTATTTAGTTAAACTCTTATGTAATATATACAATATTTTGAGATTTTTAGCCTATTTTCAATTTTGAAAAAATAGGCTTATGAGATCACCTTTTGTCCGTGTGTGTGTGTGTGTGTGTGTGAGAGGTGTGTGTGTGTCCCCCCTAATAAAATCTAAAGGGCTGGTGCGATTTCAATGAAACTCTGTAAGTTCATGGCGCTATTCCCGGCGACCTCGACCGTGCACTTCAAATTTTGTTACGTCTCACCAATCCAACATGGCGGCTGTGCGAAATATTTCACTAGCATTCAATATCTCCGAAACTATTACCGATATCGCCCTGAAATTGTGTACGGTGATAAAGGGCACTACTAGAAGTTCACCTATGAGACTTTCAAAAACCTGGTTACTACAAAACCAACATGGCGGCCAAGCGAAGTTGAGACTTTTAAATAGACTTTTCTCGCGATTTAACTGCCCAAACGGAGTGAAACTGGGTACAGCAATTGTTTATACACTTTGTAAAGCACTGGAGTCTAATTTAGTTCAATTGTTTACATAACCTCAAAATGGCGGCTGTGCGAAATATTTCACTGACATTCTATATCTCCGAAACTATTATAGATAACACCCTGCAATTTTGTACGGTGATAATGGGTACTGATACAAGTTTACCTATGTATATTTCATAAACCTGTAAAGTACAACACGAACATGGCGACCAAGCGAATTTGAAATATATTAATATACTTTTCTCGTGATTTAACTCTCTGAGCGCAGTTAAATGTGGTACAATAAATGATTTTGCAGATTGTGATGCACTGCCATCTAATTTAATTCAATTGTTTACATAACCTCAAGATGGCGGCTGAGCGAAATTTTAAAATTAAGTTTTCATTTCTTGTGTCGTAATCATGCGATCGAAGTGAAAGTTTGAATAATGAACCGAGGCAATAATTGTCCTTGAATGGTACATAACTCTATGGCCTATACATATAACAATCCTAAATGGCGAGCTTCCGAAATATTTAGACGGTTCTCAATATCTATGAATCTTTTACAGCAACCAAACAGATTTTTTTATGTTCATAGATACTATGAACATATGTTCACCTATAGGACTTTGAGTAACCTGGTGAGCACAAATCCAACATGGCGGCGACGCGAAGTATAAATATTTAAATGGACGTTTCTCGCGAATTAACTATCCGAGTGCCGTGAAACGTTGCACGTTAAATGCTTATACAAATGTTGATCCACTGGCATCTAATTTATTTCAATTGTTTGCATAATGACAAGATGGCTGCTGTGCGTAATTTTAAAATCTCGTTTTTACTTCCTGTGTTCTAACCATGCGATTGAAGTTTGAATACCACACGTACACAATAATCTTAATGTAATAGTACAAAAATAAAAATCCAACCTGGCGACCATCTGAAATATTTAGACGGTACTCAATATCTACGAATCTGTTACAGCAATTAAACTGAAATTTTGCATGTTGATAGAGGCAACTAACATGAGCAGGATATATGAAAATAGGCTGTATAGTTCTTCACGGAAGTACTTGTATTTCTTGTGTCCATATCATGCGATTAAAGTTGGAATAATACACCTACACAATAATCTTCATGTAAAAGTACATAACTCTATGGCCTACATAAGAATCCAACATGGCGACCATCCGAAATATTTAGACGGTGCTCAATATCTACGAATCTATTACAGCACTAAAACTGAAATTTTGTATGTTAATAGAGGCAATTAACATAAGTAGGATATATGAAAATAGGCTGTATAGTTCTTCAGGGAACTACTTGTTCTTGTTGTTGTTTGAGTCTTCAGTCTTTCGACTGGTTTGATGCAGCTCTCCATGCTTCCCTGTGCTGAGCTAATCGATTCATCTCTACATAGCTACCATACCCTACATCCGAGGCATTCTGTTTAACATATTCTAACATTGGTCTACCCCTAATGATCTCATCCTCGACCCTTCCTTCTATAACTAAGCTTGCTATTCCTGGGTGTTTTAGTACGTGTCCTACCAGCCTATCTCTTCTCTTCATTAGCTGTGGCCGAAAACAACTCTCCTCTCCCACTCGTCTTAATACCTCTTCATTCGTAACCATATCTACCCATCTGATCATCATTCTCCTGTAACACCACATTTCAAACGCTTAAATTTTCTTCTTTTCTGCTGCACCAGTAGTCCAAGTTTCACTTCTATAGAGCGCCACGGTCCAGACAAAGGCTTTTTATCACAATTTAAACAAGTAGTTCGGTGAAGAACTATACAGCCTATTTCCATTTATCCTGCTCATGTTAATTGCCTCTATCAACATACAAAATTTCAGTTTAATTCCTGCAACAGATTCGTAGATATTGAGAACCGTCTAAATATTTCAGATGGTCGCCAGGTTGGACTTTTATTTTTGTACTATGACATTAAGATTATTGTGTACGTGTGGTATTCAAACTTCAATCGCATGATTAGAACACATGAAGTAAAAACGAGATTTTTAAATTACGCACAGCAGCCATCTTGTGATTATGCAAACAATTGAAATAAATTAGATGCCAGTGGATCAACATTTGTATAAGCATTTAATGTGCAACGTTTCACGGCACTCGGATAGTTAATTCGCGAGAAACGTCCATTTAAATATTTATACTTCGCGTCGCCGCCATGTTGGATTTGTGCTCACCAGGTTACTGAAAGTCCTATAGGTGAACATATGTTCATAGTCTCTATGAACAACAAAAAATCAGTTTGGTTGCTGTAAAAGATTCATAGATATTGAGAACCGTCTAAATATTTCGGAAGCTCGCCATTTAGGATTGTTATATGTATAGGCCATAGAGTTATGTGCCATTCAAGGACAATTATTGCCTAGGTTCATTATTCAAACTTTCACTTCGATCGCATGAATCCGACACAAGAAATAAAAACTTAATTTTAAAATTTCGCCCAGCCGCCATCTTGAGGTTATGTAAACAATTGAATTAATTGGCAGTGCATTACAATCTGAAAAATCATTTACTGTACCACATTTCACTGCGCTCAGAGAGTTAAATCCGAGAAAAGTCTATTAAAATATTTAAAATTCGCTTGGTCGCCATGTTCGTTTTGTATTTTACAGGTTTATGAAATATACATAGGTAAACTTGTATCAGTACCCTTTATCACCGTACAAAATTGCAGGGTGATATCTGTAATAGTTTCGGAGATATAGAATGTCAGTGAAATATTTCGCACAGCCGCCATTTTGAGGTTATGTAAACAATTTAACTAAATTAGACTCCAGTGCATTACAATGTGTATAAAAATTTTCTGTACCAAGTTTCATTACGTTTGGATAGTTACATCGCGAGAAATGGCTATTTAAAAGTCTCAACTTCGCTTGACCGCCATGTTGGTTTTGTAGTCACCAGGTTTTTGAAAGTCTCATAGGTGAACTTCTAGTAGTGCCCTTTATCACCGTACACAATTTCAGGGCGATATCGGTAATAGTTTCGGAGATATTGAATGCTAGTGAAATATTTCGCACAGCCGCCATGTTGGATTGGTAAGACGTAACAATATTTGAAGGGCACGGTCGAGGTCGCCGGGAATAGTGCTATGAACTTACCGAGTTTCATTGAAATCGCTCCAGCCGTTTAGATTTTATTAGGGCGGGGACACACACACACACCTCACACACACACACACACACACACACACACACACACGGACAAAAGGTGATCTCATAAGCCTATTTTTTCAAAATTGAAAATAGGCTAAAAATGTGAAAAAAGACTGACGTCCAGATCTTTGATCATTCTCTGGTAATTTTTAAGCGAGGGATACAGTCAGGAATCTTATCCCCCTTTCCCTCCTCCTCTCTCCCCCTGTTTATCTTCATCTGACTACAGGTCATCGAGCCATTTAATGAAACATCAACAAAAGGACACCAATTATTTAAAAAATCAAAGACTCGTTTTGCGTTACAACTGTTGCTATCAACAATAGAATATTCGTCCTCAATTCATTATCCCGTGATTGTGCCTAGTCGAAAACTGGAATGACATTCAGAAAGTCAGGTGTGGTGAATAAAATCCAGGAGTACAGTACTTGCGAGAAATCAATATAACGTAGGATGTTTCTCCGTTAATGAATTCACATGTTTGTGCAGTGTGTAGCATCTAGGAGTACGTACTTGCCCTAGCCCGGGTTCTCATTAGCGCTTGCTTGCTTATTAATTATCAAGGATCGCATCAAAGCGACGGTCATTTTTCTTGCTCAGGGAACCGTACTCGACCAACAATGTTCAGCTTGTTGAGCTGACAGAGAAAAACTCTGACTCTGTACACCCTTGATTAATAATGGTGGTTGGTTTGGAAACACCCATCTTTCTTCAGCGGTTAATGATTTTACTTTAATGAAGTAGTGGGAAACATCATCAATCTCTTCTTGAGTTTCATGAAGGTCTGCAAAGAAGACTCCCAATTTTTTCGAACGATGAAAATAGAATAATGACGTACAAGACCCTCATCAGGAAATTCGAGCATAACCACCGATAATGCGTATAACCTACATGTACATGTGTTTGTAGGTAAGTATATATGAACGAATGTACTATTTTATTCCCAACATTATTCCCTTTCTGCGGTGTAGGGTTTTAGATTCTTCTGTATGTGACAAATATGCTTGTTGTGGCAAATGACCTTTCCAGATACCAACCTCATCACATGAATTAATGAGATAAAGTGAAACTGGAAAAATAAATGATACGAAATAGCCGCGGCCATTTAGAAGGTACAGTCCCAACTTGTCTGGACTTTGTAGTAGTAAAGAGAAGGATAAAGAACAATTTCACTAAACATTGCGGTATCAAATATTCACTGTGTAGAAGATATTATGTTATAATTCGCTTGATCAATTATGTCAAGAGTAATGTATGATTGAATAAATGCCTTTTGTTTATTGTCTTGAAACTATTACTGTTAGTTAAATCAAATATGAGATATTTGAAATTCATTCCCATGTCCCTTGGCTTCAGAATTCAAGTGGTAATGAGATCATCCCTCGAAGCCGTGCTAATCAAGCGACGTGTCCTGATCTGAACCAGCCTCGACTCAGAGTGGTCTGCACCTCTCGCTTCCCGTTGGCACCACTACACTGTTTGTTTCGACACATACCATTCCAATACAGTAATGTAGAAAGCATTACAACTCATATACCACCTGCATATACACGGTAATTTTTAAAAATTAATATTTTCCAAGTATAATTATTGCTTAAAACCGATAATATTGAATTTTCATTTTATTTTGGGAGATATTTTACATCTAAAAATTTTGAAAAATAATTAACCTATTTTAAATGTTAAGAATAGTTAATTTTTCCTAAACTTTATATGTATGTTTGTCATGAGAATTTTACAGTGAAAATTATGCATGGATTGGTTGCTTCAAACACAAGTACCTTGAAATTACAGTACTAGAAAGTGACGATGTAAATAGTTTCTTTCTTTTTTCCATCTATATTTCTTTATTTGATTATTCATTTATTAGCTTGCCACGGTGGGTGAGTAGATAGCGTGTCGGTCTACTAACCCCAAGATTGCAGGTTCGCTCCTGGCCGAGGTAAATGATTTTTGAAAGGTGGCAAAAATATGACACGCATGTCATACGATGTTGGCATGTCAAAGAACCCATTTAAATTCAGTAGGCCGTGTTCATAAGGGCAAAATTAATCTCGGGAGTTTCCGCCAACACAAAAATCCTCATTTCTCTACTAGAAAGCGCTATAGTGTTCAAGGAGCTTAGATATCTAACCTCATGACTTTCATAAAGATTCAAGGAACTACGAAATTCGACATGCAAGCTACCGTCTGGGTGTCAAATTACAAAGCTTGCACCCGGCACCGAGGCCATACGATATTATTATTATTATTATTATTATTATTATTATTATTATTTATATTCATTTATTTGTTTTTATATATGTATTTATTTGTTTGGTTGGTTGTTTGGTTGGTTTGTTGGTTTGTTGGTTGTTTGGTTGTTTGATTGTTTGTTTGATAGTTTGTTTGTTGGTTGTTTGATTGGTTGGTTGGTTGTTTGGTTGGTTTGTTGGTTGTTTGGTTGTTTGATTGTTTGTTTGTTTGATTGTTTGTTTGTTGGTTGTTTGGTTGTTTGGTTGGTTGTTTGGTTGGTTTGTTTGGTTGTTTGTTTGTTCTTTGGTTGTTTGGTTGTTTGTATGTTCGTTGGTTATTTGTTTGTTGGTTGTTTTTTTGTTTGTTGTTTGTTTGTGTGTTTGTTTGTTTGTTGGTTGGTTGTTTGGTTGTTTGTTTGTTGGTTGTTTGTTGGTTGGTTTGTTGGTTGTTTGATTGTTTGTTTGTGGGTTGTTTGTTTCGTTGGTTGTTTGTTGGTTGGTTTG